>JARUPZ010000012.1:8782298-10224798 GCA_031213475.1 Nereocystis luetkeana | reverse complement strand
CTCATCAGAGTGGGCTAGTGTTATGATACTGCCCTGAAAGACGTTGACAGCCCGGTAATTACCTGCGTTCCGGCACTGGGATCGTATTTGTAGTACTTGGAAGGCGTATCTTAGGTGGAAAACAGGGGTTTCCAGAGAGGCACGAGCCTGGTCTTAGTCTCCCCGCGCACGACAGGAATAAAGCAGCTATTCTTCTTTCTCTAGGCAAACAAAACACGTGAGTACCAACGAGTGCCGACTTAATAGGCAGACCTATCCAGGGATACAATGTGTCCCGCATGCTTGGTCTTAACAAATGGCGACGTCGGCAGTAAATGAGTCGTTGGTCGTGAGTTCGAATGTCACGCCCACCATGAAACCGTTTTTTAAATAAAAGTGAATTTCCTCATGTCAAGAATCTGAAAAATACTTGTGGATCCCCAGAAATGGGAACCGCGTGTTGGTGTCACGCGTCGATCCGTATATCCGGTCAATTGCAGGGGGGGAGAGTGTTATGAGGCTTAACCCCTTTAGGACCGCAGTCTCGTTGGAGACAAACCACTCTATTTCTAAGTATTTTGTCCCTAAATCGGGATTGCGGTACTAAAAGGGTTAATATGGGTAGGCGATCGGTTAACCTTTTACCTTTAGCCCAACGGACTAAGACCTTAACATTTGCCTACTGAGCAAGGTCCTCGTTTTTACCACCTGCCCACCTTCTTAGAGTTCGAAGAGCAGCTTCTTCTTATTATTATCTAATTCAGGTCGCGCGATGACGACTGAGAGGACAGGTTCGATTATTATCTCTCCTGTCCCCTGTTTACTATCGAACAAGGGCCTCCCAAAAAATACGAGCCCCGTTCGCGTATCCTCAATAGATGATTTTACTGCCCTCCAGGGTGTATTACCTTAACACTATATAGCCCAACCTGATGGCTCATCTACGGAAAAATACGTGAGTTTCGAATTTCGGGGAAAGCGCTCGTACCGGTTCCACGAACTGCAACACGAATCGACGATGCGGCTCCTCAAAACCCACTCCCGCACCTCTAAATGGCGAGGCTACGTACGAAGCCGGGAAGGAGCGTCAAGAAAAACAGAGAAGGAAAAAGAGAGGAAGTCCATCCGCAAGTGATCGGAGAACTTCGAACGCCTAAAACCACCGCCATATCACGGGGACGAGAAGATGTCGACGAAAAACGGAAAACGCACGCTACTGCCACACCCCAGCGAAGGGGGAGGATCGAAAATGCACCAATGAAAAAGGTGGGACACGAAAGTGCCTCCAGTCCTGTGCCACAGCTGTAAGAGTGACCCTAACTATCCATGTGAACAATATATTACGAAAACATGGTTCCGTGCCGCAGTATGAGCGGCTGCATTACCCTGATTGCCCCTGGTCATGAACGGGAGGGACAGGACAACCCCGAACCCGACCCAGGAAGCTGAGAAAAGGTCAAGAGAAGATCAAACGAGGAGCGAGGAATCCTCGGCCCTCAAAACCCAGAAAAACGGGTGGGGGGGGGGGGGGGGGGGCATCGAGCGCGGTGGTGACGCGCAGATCATTCAACTAAGTTTGCGTGTCGGGATTCATCTGCAGTAATTTACGTTGGATTCCCCTTGCAGACGCGCTATATACCCAAGCGGACTCGCAGACACCAAGAGCTCCTTACAGCTCCCGTCGAAGCCGTGCACGCCGGGCGTCGGGAAAAGAAAAACTTGATCGGCCTCGAGGCATCCAGAAAACGCATTAAAGATAGGTACTGTACCTTCTCCTGGGACGTACTCGTGCTGATTTTCCCAAACCACCTTACACCGTAGGCGTCCTCTTCCAAATCGAGAACACCGTCGGCAAGTATCGTTGCGCCGAGGCGGTGAAGCCGGTCCGCGCGCGGGACGCAGCCATATCCGGGCTCCCGAGAACGCCCGCTGTACCCACGAGAAAGTTCCTGTTGTTTAACGCCACTGCGCATCCGGCGGTACCGGGTGGTTGTTTCGGGCGGTGCTGGTTCGGAGTGCCGGCCCAGTAGAGCAACATCTGATGGCGAGGGAGCTGAAGATCCATTTCCCGTTCCTACGATGGGCGGGAGAGGAGTCTCGTCCATTTTGTCTCGCACGCCCGCGCCCGGACCGCGAACAAGGTGATTCCCGGTGATCTCCTCGACTTCGAGTCGACGAAGGGGAGTCGAAACATCGTCCAGATTGACGTGGTACGAGGGGCGGGGTTCTTGGTGACGTTGCTGAGCACAAAATTGCATCAAACCCGACCGGCAGATACTTGAGGCGTATCGCTACTACTGTCGACACGTGCTACGGTAGTCGGAGGTGCCGGAGTGCCAGGCGGCGAAGGGGCGGACGCGGCCGGACCTTCGACCGCGACGGAGTCGGCTCCCTGCGTAGTACTCGTTTGAGAAAGAGCATGCCGGACGATATTGGTTGCCGCAGCGGGGGCTTATTGTGCAGCCCGTGCCGTACAAGCGGAAGGTACGGCAAAAGTCCGAAGCGAATAGGATTGCCTATCTGTCCAATGAAGCATCAAGGCGTCATTGCTCATTGCCGACGGCGATCGACGGTGATGCAGGAGGTTGAAACACGAGCAACGAATCAACCCTCACACGTGGCCTGAGCGCGCGAAAATCGTAGAAAACAAAGAAAGAAAGGCGAAAAAAAGGCGCACCTAAAAACAGCACTATCGAGGCGGAGCACCAGCCCACCCTAGCCGACACCCGCAGTCCTGGATGAGGTAGACAGCTCCATCATCAACGAGGGGGTTGAGTCGAGTAGATCCACTGCGGTCGTGTTCCGTGGCAGGCTGTAGCGGGCGGGGCATATAATCAGAAATACCAATAGCGATACCTTGCGGCAAGCGTGTAGAGGTGGTGAGCCAATCGCCCGTGTTTTCCAACGCCTTGTGATCCGAAACCATGCTGAAGTTGGTCCCCCAAAGGTAGACTCGAAGGCGCTTGGTGGGTCAGACAATGCTGCGGGCTTCCAAGTTGAGCGGAGTCCAGTGTCTCTCTCGAAGACAGAACGGCTGACATACGCGATGGGACCGACGGGATCGCCCGGCTGCGCCTGTCCCAAGAGCCCAGCGCCAAAGCCGTGGATGCTGGCGTCGGAGTACGCGTGGTACAGGCGAGAGCTGTCGGCGACGGAATCCCAGCCGGGGAAGTCCAAGACCTTCTGGGAGGAGAGCTCGGCGAGCTTTCCGCACACGATGACTGCCATGGAGGGTGTGAACGCAAAGTTGGCCCCCCTCTGATGGAGAGAGGTGATCGGGCGGATCCACTTAGACATGTCGCCCAGGAAGTTGTGATAGTACGCCAAACCACCCAACAGGGAATGAAGCTGTTTCAGGTCTCGGGGCTTGAGCACTTGGGTCAAAGCCGACGCTTTTTCCGCGTTCGGGCGCAAACCCGCGGGCGAAATGGAATGGCCCAAAACGCCGTCGTCCCGTGGCTTCTGTTCGTCTATGCTTCTTTGCGTTAGGGTGGGGGTTAGGGTTAGGTTCGTATGCCTTCCGGGTGGAGCGCTTGAGGTTGTGCTTGCGTAGGCGCTCGAAGAAGGCAAGTACCATCCTGGTGTGGCCCGCCGGCTCGGAGTCGACTACGACCACGTCGTCCGGGTAGGCTGCCATCTGTTCCATGCCTTGTAAAAACATCATCGGTCACCTTGACGAGCCAGCCGGGCGATGCCCCGCTACCCAGGGGCATGTCGAACCACACATAGAGACCGGCAGGGGCGCATGACGCCGTATGAGAGGGACGGTGTCCTTCTGCGCGATGATTTAGTGCAACGAAGAAACCAGGTCGAAAATGAAGAGATAATCAACAGCTCGAAAGAAAAACGCGTGCTTTGCCCCAGGAGTGAATGACTTGGTCCACGCGGGGGGTGGGCGGCTAACTGCGGCTGCCGATTTGGTTGAGTTATTGTACTTCACGATGACCCGAACGCCTCCAGATTGTTTGGGGATGACCCCAAGTAGACCACGGCGAAGTTGAGTGCCAGATCAGGCCCGCCGCGAGGTACTGGTCCAGGGTGGCGTCGATTCCTTGGCCAAGATGGGGTTGATAGGATGGGGCTGGGAAGTGACAGGCGCGCCGTTTTCCGGGATCGAAATCTCACACGGTGCCTAGCGGGAGGGTTTTGATGACCTCGTTTTATGTCCAAGCATCTTGTCCTACCGGTATTCCCCGCACCCTCCATCCCCGCCTGTACATGCACTACATATACTGTGAATAGATGTAGCCTGCATGTCAAACGTACTGGGTACGAGAGTACCAAGCCTCTAACCGGACACATCGCAAGAGATAAACCGGAGAAACCTTGTTCAGAGCTTCATCAGCGCCGTCGTCATTGTTCCCTCCCGATCTATTATTGATCGTACTTCAAAAGTGGTCAGAGTACTTTTTAATAGTATCCCCGAGTACCAGTCGTCAGCTTTCAGTACCCCAGGGACTTGCGATTTCTCAGTCATTTCAGCTCTCAGCACCCTACCTAGGGACTCGCGAGGACTCAGTCATTTCAGCCTTCAGTACCCTGGGGACTCGCGAGGACTTAGCCGTTTCAGCTTCTGGTACCCTGGAGACTGCACTTCAGAATGACTCGGCCTCGCGAGTCAATACCTTAGTCCCGATGATTGGTACTGGTACTCTGACGACCTTGGTCGTACTCAATACCGGTACGTAGGTACTATTAATACATGCCTCGTACGAGGTATTGGTACTTCGGCCAATAGTGGTTGCCCCCCTATATAGTAGATCTTCCCGTGGTAAGCTATTTACGCACTCTGATTGGCTAAGGGGTGTTTTGTGAGCGGCCCAACCAACCTAGAGTTTTCCCCAGCAACAGCATCCCGAGCCGGCCAAATCAGCCTAGAACCTTTCCAAGCACACCATCCACGCCGGCCGCATCAACCTAGAGATTTCACAAGCCATACCATCCAAGCACTGGTCACCCCATAGCGTTCGGGTTTCGGATGGGGTTAGGGTTCGGGTCGGGTGGTCGACTTCAGGCACCACAGCCAAAACCCCCGGAAAGATTCACTGTCAGGGTGCATCCACGACTACTTCGGTTTGAACAACTGCCCACCACGGTTTAAATAACTACACACCACTGGCTTTACCCACCAAGAGTGAACCTAAACGTGAAATTGCGTACTTACACTATAAAAATATCGGTTCGACGTGAAAACTCACAGATCAAATACAATCGAGAAAAAAAACAAAATTAGGTATACCTGTACTTTCAGAGCCATTTATAGGTACACTAGTGTTGTCAGGATCACCCTGGGCTGAGTAATCGGTCGATATTTTACCCCTATAGCTCAGTAGGTAACACCTTCACATTTGACGTCGTCGAGGACACGGGTTCGAATCTCACTTCGACCGTTTCTTTTCGAGAAGCGCTTGCGCGCGCGGTCCGTAGAGACACATTTATCTCCCTGGTTCCCCAGGTATCGAAACGAAGCGGGTAGGTCAGCGTGCGGCCGTATACGGTACCGACGCCCCAAAGACCCCGCCGTTCAGAGGGGGGGAGAGTGTTGTAAATATTACCCTGGGCTGCGTAATCTATCGATATTTTACCCCTATACTGTAGCTCAGTAGGTAACACCTACACACTAGGAATTCTACGTGCAGTTGCACTTGGGTGAAGGGTTCCTGACCCTCCCTCTGGCTGACCAGCGCTCGATCGTGCCTGTTGTTGGATGAAAGGTTCCAGGTACACCTCTCTGTGTACTCAAGTTGGGCTTCACCTATTTTCCGGCTTCAACTCTGTACCTGTGTAAATGGCTCATCTCAAAGTATTTTCATGGGGAAAAAAAAACTGAAATACAAGGCAATACGGCAGTAGGACCTTCGCGACTGTTAAGTCAGGTGACCCCACGAACTCATCAAGAAAAGAACACCAACGTAAATGTACATATGATACATGTAGAGCTCACCCTGTTCGGGGAGAGAAGGTGTATTGCTACACAGGCGCCCAATGAGAAAAGAACCCCAAGGGCACACGGGAAAAAAAAGGCCGACACCCCACTTTTGTTTTTTTCGAGTCCCAGACACAGGGGGGGGGGTGTACTCGATAGGAGAGATGTACTCGATCTCATGCATGGCCGTAGTCGTATGACCATAGACCCTCGCATCCCTACAATGCCGGGACGGAGCATGTCGGGTTTTCACCGACCAGGCAGACATTGCTTGCACCAAGCGCGAAGCGCCGTGAGGTGTCTGGCGAGTCGCATGAAGGGTGAGCTGCATCCTACTGAGAACCGCTTATGAGGCGGACTTGCATATGGACGACAGCTTCAATGAGTTGATTTAATTTCCGGTGTAGGCATTTCCAGAGACAGCAATGGGAGTACTATGTAACTGCCTCTTGGGTGCCATACCTTGAACACTACGTGAAACGATCAATTCCCTTGTGCGGAGTAAAGGTTCTTTACCCCTCGCACAAATGATCTAACTCGACAACCAGCAGTGGGCGACCGCCAAAAAAACAAAACAAAAAAAAACGGTACCCTGGTTGTCTAGCTCACGTAGTGAGCGGCATGTTTTACTGTGTCGTTGCCAACCGACGCCAACCCAACCTATAAACAATAAGAGGGGGGGGGGGGGGATGATTACCATGCATGGCCGTAGGCGTATGACCATAGACCCGCGCACCCCTCCCTACGTACTTATCTGGTACTATTGAACGCCAGGAAGGAGCTCGGGTTTTCACCGATCAAGCAGACTTTGCTTGCACCAAGCGCGCAACGCGGGGAGGTGTTGTGCGAGTCGGATGAAGGGTGAGCTACATCCTACTGAGAAGCGCGTTTTAGGCGGGTTTTCTTGCATGTGGATGACAGCGTCAATTAATTGATTCGTGTGGCCACTTCCAGAGACAGCAATGGTTCACTACCAGGTATGTACAATGGGATTACGATGTAACTGCCTCGTCGATGCCTCACCATATACCGATGCACAGTACGTGATACGATCATCCCCCTTGTGCGGACCTGCCCGCACAAAAATGATCTAGCTCGACCGCCAGCCGTGATGACATCAAAAACAAAAATGGAACTCTGGTTGTCTAGCTCACGCAGTGAGAGGCGTGTTTTACAGCGTCGTCGCCAACTGACGCCAACCCAACCTACCTGTATACTGTATACGAGTATGTACATTGGGTATATTGGAGGGGGGTCTACGCCAATCAAGTGAAACAAACGAAGACAAAATGTTTATTTGTTTTCCGAAAAGTATCCCCAACCCGCTGTTAAGACCTAAACAGTTTTTGTTTTTCAATTCCGACATGTGGCTCCGTTATCTTCGTCTAGCAAATATTATACCCCTCAAGAACCAAGTAAGAAACTGGGCTGTCGGCTATTATTATAATAGGATTCGATACGCTTCTTACTTGGGAATGTAATACGTACCAGGTATATATTTTAGGTACAGGTTGAGCTATTTATAGGCACAGCAAGCACAAATGAAGCCAATAACACGTGAAGCCTTACTTGAGCAGACACGCAGAGGGGCAGCTACTGCTGTATCTGGAACCTCTTTCAGCCAACAATAGGTACGGCCGGGCGCTGGTCGGTCAGAGGGAGGGCCAGGATGCCTTTTTCCCGAGTGCAATATGTAGTGTTGTTGTTGTTGCTGTTGTTGTTGTTCTCACATTAACTCTCTGACGAAGGAGTCCGTGGTCACACAAAAGGTGCTGGGGCCCTAGGAAGATCCGAAAAACGAAAAAAACGAAAATTCGGCTGCCTCAAAATACACGAGACGAAGAAAGCGCACACGAGCTAAACCCAATGTGCAAACTGAACTAACATGGCCACGGGTATATCCTCTCAACTATAACATAGAAGAGTACCCCCGTTCCCACCACTAACCAACTACTTATGAATGACTCAAAAGGCATACCAGGTATTAATAGTAGGTATACCTGAATTTGGCGCATGCCCAATATTGCGTGCTGTGTTTCCTTTTTAATGTGCAGTACTGCAAAGATAAGATTTGAGTTTCGAGTAATTTTTCGATCTCACACACAGCTCCGTTTTTATTTTCTCAACCCTTTTAGAACCGCACTCCCATATGTGGGGACAAAACACTCTAAATATTAGTAGTTTGTCCCCAAAACGGTACTGGGGTCCTAAAAGGGTTAATGCTACGTACCAGGTATGAATGACGCGATGTGATTTGATGACATTTTACGTGAGTGAGTGAGTGAGTGAGGTGAGGTGACCAAAAAAGAAAAGGTAAGATGACAACCGGAAAAAAATAAACCAACGGAATTGTTCATAAAATGACACACAGAAAAGGGGGCATATGAACGGAAAACGGAAGTTCAGAGGGAGAAGAATCGAAATGTCAAAAGTATGAAACAATCGAAAAGAAAGGCTCTTCTTCCGTGTGTGTTCTTTTCCGTTCTTTCTACCCAACTACATCAGTTCCCCCAGTGTCCGGGCTGATTCCTTATCCCATAATATAGAGAGAGATACGTGTGTGTTCTTCACATCATCAAACCCTTCTTTCTACCCGTCGACATCCAGCACAACCAGTGTCCGTGCCGATTCTTCAATCCTAGAAGAGATACAAGTTCTGTGGTCACAAAGCTACGCCACAGAGATACTACGTTGCCACGTACCTGGTATGCAGTAAGCACAGCTGTGGGCACCAGGTACTATTATATTAATAATTATGTGTTCACATACTGCTGTCTGTAAAACAGAAAAAAAACACAGACCAAAAACAATCACAAATGGTGGAGTATGATACGTGAAATGTCAACGTACCGGGTACGAGAAGACAGCACAAAACAGACCAGAAAATCAGAACAAGAACATCCAAGATAAACGCAAACAAATCTGAAATGAAACAGAGCAAGAGGCAGTCGAGATCTGTGAGCTGTGTCTGTGAGCTGTGATACAAAATACGATACTGCACCAGGAAGAAGCAGCAGAAATAAGAACAGAGGCGAAAAGGGGGAGAAATAAAATAATACCCCCTGTAGACGAAACATAGTCGTCAAAACAATTCCTATTTCCTGGTATGCTGCACTTGTTCTGCGTACACCAGGAAGAAGAGAAACACGTAATAAAGCGAGGCACTGGAGCAGGTCAGCGGCAGGCGTCTCAGTTCCGTTCGGTATCATACCATCCTAATGAGCGGTATACCTATTATAGTACTTCGTCCAGGTGACTGCCCCCCCACAATTGAGTGTGCTCCGTCTCGAAAGGGATGCATAGTCAAAGGTGAAAAAATTTTCGACCATATACCCTGAACGACGGTGTATACCACACCCCCGGTGATAACATTTGGGGTTCTAAAACACTTATCACCCGGTGTGTTACACTCCGGGGGTGGGTCCGATATACAGCGTACCACGGTGATAAAGTGGGTAATCAATTTGGGATTTGAGGGAGCGTATCACCGGGGTGGAAGGCTTTAAGGGGTATGATACACAATTGGTGTGATAACAGTGATTGCTAAGGAGTTTTTCTGCCATACTCTGAGCAGGCAGGGTGTGATGAAAGGGGTGTGATATCAGCTAGTGGTTGGAGGTTTTGCTGCCACGCTCCAGGAAGGCGGCAAGGGGTGTGACAACTGTAAGGGGTATGGTGGCAGTGGCTGGCGGTGTGGCAGCGGTGGCTGGAGTTTTTGCTGCCAGGTTGCACATCTGTTGTGGGGACCTTAGCAGCAGGTGCCGTGCTTGGCTTGTCTAGTAGAAGAATGGAGTCTTTGGTTGCAGACGGCTGCGCTGGCTTGTCGGTGAGCTGGGCAGTAGGGGCCTTTGCAGCAGCAGGAGACACAGGAAGGTGTGTGTGTTTCCGCCAAAAACACGTGATCGAAGTTTGAGTACCGGTAGCAGCAGTCGCTGGCGTCCAAGAAGAGTGTTTCGCACTGCGATGGGCCGCGAGTTCGCAAGGCTTTGCTACTCCTCCACCTCCATGTTGCTGGTCTCCACAATGTGCTGTGGTACACTTCCACAGCTGGGGGTATTGCGACTCACGTCACGCCATTACCCGGGCGATATAGTGGGGGTGTACTACTGAATATGAGGCGTGACACCGCAGGGGATGTGGTATACAACGTACCCCGGTGGTAAATCGGGGAGGGAGGTGTTCTAATATATATATATTTTTTCTTCACCAGAGTGGCATACTCCGGGGGGGTGGTATGAAAGGTATAGGGCCGTCGTATACGGTAAGGCAAACAACAAATGATTGCGCCCCCCCCCCCCCCCCGCTCGAAAAAAAAACGCCATGTATATACGGGAGAAACTCTGGAGTACCCGCTGGCACATTTAAACGTGGTAGTTTAGGCCAAACTACTACAGTAGTACTGGCACATATTAATATCTGGTAGGGTATTACCCCCGGGCACCCCCAGAGCCCAGAGTGCGTATCTGGTGCATTTTATCAACTAGCTAGCTGGATGCACGAGTAAATTTTAATGCATGACACACACATACACACCCCTCTTGATCACATCCCTTTCTTGGCTATTTTGGAATTTTTGCTGCAGTTTCTTCCCGTTTCGCCTCCCGGCGTGTACCTACCATATACCAGGAATATGTATACCAGGTACCAGGTATATATTTATGTGTGTATAGTTCGAAGCACAAGCGCCAAAATCGGCGGGCTTCGCGGTTCTTGCTCGTACTGGGCTGCGCCACTAAGACCACTTCGGATGTTGAAAAAATAGAACTATACGAGTACTCAATCTAGGTTTATTAGTGTGTGAACTTTTGAACTCCTCGCTCCGATTGGGTGGAGTCGGCTGGCTTCACGAGCCCCAGTTACCAATGGTATACCGTAGAGGTGTACCCCAGATAATTGAAACCCCGGCTACCCGGCGGGTACAACCCGGATGGGGAAAACCCGTGACGGCTTCGGGTTTGACTTAAAACCTGCGGGTGCTGGGGGTGACCAAAACCCTGGTGTCGACGGGTTCGACTACCCGGGTACCCGTATGTTTGACATGTCCCCCGTTTCGATTGCCTCACAATATCTCTAGAAACCTTTCAAATCGACAGAAAACGGGGTCCCTGAACCCTGAACCATGACCCGTCCATATTGTTTTTTTCTCTCTTTTTTTCTATACGCGTGCCCGTGATGTTGAGCTCTTCGATATCCTTGGGGTCAACATAGGCATGCCTTTCTTTTGCTCGAGCCATGACACCTGCCCGACATGGAGACCTGAGGACCCCACCTTCTATGGCGCACATCCGGTCAATCTGTCGATATGAGTATATACCTGAACGTGCTCAGTTCAGGGACGTAGGTGTGGGTATCTTCTTTTTCTCGTGCAACCATAGACTACATATATATGCCGCACGCTACTACTCGTACGGCATGTCTTTATATTTGTACATGTACTCATCATGCTGTGCAGCTGCACAAAGCAGTACCAGGCACCTGGTACTCTGTAGTGCATATAATGAAAAGCACAAAAACCAAGGCAAGCTGTTTTCCTTTTGGTGTTGTAGTTTTTTGTTGCTAGGATTGCATACCCGACTCTCTGTTATTGCCGGTTGATGGTGGCTATACTGTAGTTCTCGTTTCGACATCAAGTCATAGTACGCCCTGCCCTCCGCTTGTGGTACCTCTTGATGACCGTAAACGAAAACGGGTTGTCCGAGTACCCTTACCCGAGTACTCGTTGAACCCGTTAGATCTTGTCTGAAAACCCGGGTTACCCGCGACGGGTTTAGGTTTCAGTTCTGATTTTTTTCCGAGTACCCGTTTGTGACGGGTACTCTCGCCGGGGTACACCTCTAGTATACCGTGTACCCGGAGTTGATATTCCACACCTTACAGGGCGGTATCGGCCCGGGGGATAAGATTTTTCGTCCCCCATTCGTTAGAGTTGTAAACATATGGGAGGCTTTGCGACCCGGGCATGAGGCCGTATACTCCCCCAAGTGCCGCTGACCTCCCGAACCCCAACCAATCAGCAATCAGCCATTGGAGTTGGGGTTTCATCACCGTGCGGGGTGGTATCGATCCGGGGGAAGAGCTTTTTCGTCGCCTATTCGTTGAGGTGTTAACATGTGGGGGGCTTTGTGACCCGGGAATGAGGCCGTATACTCCCCGAAGTGTCGCTGGCCTCACGAACCCCAACCAATCAGCAATCGGCCATTGGAGGTGGGTTTTTATCACCGTGCCTGGTGGTATCGATCCGGTTGATTACCACTTCCGTCCCCGATCCTTAAAATTGTAGTTTTATCGAAAGCTTTCCGATTCGGGGACGGGACCGTACCTCCGCTGACTTCACCAACTCCAGCCTAAGTTGTACCACGTATCAATGTATCAATGGCGTATTCGAGGTTTTGGGGTTTCCTTACCATGCGGGGCGGTATCGCCCGGAGAGATCGCCGTTTTTGTCCCCGAGTCACTCGTGTGGTGGATGCATCGAATGATATCTGATGCGGTCATGGGGAGTATGCCCCCCAGGTGCCGCTGGCTCCATGAACCCTAACCAATCAATAATCAGCCAATGGGTTTGGGGTTCAACACCGTGCGGGGCGGTATCGTCCCAAAATATCACAATGTTCGTGCCCGTTTCGTCGGAGTTGCAGATGAATGGGAATCAGTCTGGTCCGGGGATGGAGCCGCCCGGATGTCGCCGGCTTCACGAACGCTGGCCAATAAGAAATCAGCCAAAGGGGTTATAATTTCCACCCCGTACGAATCGGTTTCGCCCCGATTGAGAATCGTTTTCCTCTCCGATTTGTTGTACCTGGTATATTGTAATACTATTATACCTGCATAGATATTTATGAGTCAAATACACTCCCTACTTCCTACTATTAATACCCATATAGGGTTAGGGTTAGGGTCGCCCCGGTGGTTCAAGTGGTTAACCTCGAATTCTACTTGTTTGAGTCCTGGGTTCGAGCCCTAGGAGGGTCGGACTTTGACTTTATTTGCAAAAATAAAAAAAGGGATTCAATTGTTGAAAGCGCCTTGCAGCGTGGGTAGGCACAATTCGATGCGAGTCGACGAGGGAAGAAAAGGCTGAAATCTTCTCGCGATAAAAATGAAGGCACGTACCGTAGCGGGAAGGGGGGAGAAGAGCCTGCTATGTGACCCCGGATCTGAGTTACGAGTTGGAAGGAGAGAGAGAAGAAGATGTGCGAAGATAATGAATGGGATGGAAAAAAAAAAAAATACCAGGTATATATATATATATACTCCTAAACCAATATTCCAGGTAGTCTTTTGTCTGTATCAATAATATATACCAAGGTATTAATTATTACTTCTCTTATATTAATGTTAAATATTAATAGTACACTCCGCACTCCGTATTTAGTGTGTGTGTTCTTCACATTAAACCGTTCTTTCTACCCGTCGACATCCAGCACAACCAGTGTCCGTGCCGATTCTTCAACCCTAGAAGAGATACCTGGTACAAGTTATGTGGTCACAAAGCTACGCCACAGAAATACTACGTTGCCACGCACCAGGGTATGTACGCAGTAAGCACAGCAGTAGCAGTGGGCAATGCGATGCCATGTCATCATACTATTTGCGGGGGGCCACAGTTAACAGGACCAAATATTGTTAGTAAAAATGCTTAAAGATATAGGTTTTTATGTATACCATAGGTCCTGTTAACTATGGTCCCCCGCAATATTATATCAATAGATACGACAGGGACGACATACACATTCTATGAAATAGAGAAACGAAAGGAAGCAATCAAAGAGAAAAACCAGGTATCATATACGATATACCAGGGTACAGTACGATATACCAGTGTTGTGCACTATTACGGAGGACCATAGTTAATAGGACCTATGTTGTACACAAAAACCTATATATTTAACTATTTTTACCAACAATATTTGGTCCTGTTAACTATGGTCCCCCGTAATAGTTACCAGGTAGTTAGAACGACCTTCGCATGACTTTGGTCTATCTGCTTTCCTCTGTCCTTTTTACTGGCGACTGAAAGCTGAACTAACTAGTGACACGAGATGGATGGATGAATCAATCAGTCACGAATTAACGATAGTGAATGGATTAATATGAACGAGTATGTACTTGGCATGGATGGATGAATGAATGTGGCACAAATCTTGTGTGCGTGTTCTTTCTGCCAGGGTGGACATTCAGTACACCCTGCCCGAGCCGAATCTAATCAACCCTATTACTGTAATAGGGAGGTACAAGTTCTGTGGTCACAAAACCACGGCATAAAGATACCACCTTGTTGTAATGCAGTAAGTGAAGTTACATATCCTCCGGTACCCGGTACACGTATGAACAAGGCGCGCGTGTTCTTTCTTCTACCCGTCGACATCCAACACACCTACTACAGCAGAGTAGTAGTGTCAGTGCTGATTACATTCTTCACATTAAACCGTTCTTTCTACCCGTCGACATCCTGATTACATACTTTGTACCTGGTATTTATTACGTAATAATAAGTATATACGACAAGCACGACATACACACGCCAGTAACCCAGGGTCCAGGCTACGCTAAAAGAGAGAATAACGGAAGACAAGAAAAAAAAAGACAGAAAGAACGGCAAGAAAGAAGAGAAAAAAATACTTATTAATAGATACATACATACCAGGTACCTGGTACCAAGTACCGATGCTCTGTACGGGTACCGGTGCTCTGTAAATGCAATTACGATAGTAACATCAGTATGCGTACGAATATAATATTTCTTCTTTCGGGAAAGTTATGAGTGATCCATGTTGAAGATCATGCTGCACATTGTCGGATGGCAAGAGAAATAATAATAATATACCATGGTACGGCGGTCTGTAGCATTGCAGCAATACTGCTGTCAAATCCGTGAACTCTTTTACTGCTGCTGCTGTAAAAACGAACTCCTACTACAAGCAGTACGCGACAGCTACGACAGCAGCAACGCTTTTAAGACTGTAACCCCGTTTTGGGGATAAACTACTTAGAATTTGAATGGTTTGTCCCCCAAACGGCACTGCAGTAGTACTAAAACTCTTAATTTGGCCAGGGCTTGGGGCTTACTTTCCCTCCGATTTGAGTTTAAATGCTTGAAGCCCAGCTTCTTATAGTACGAGGAGAGACAGAACGCCAGATCCTTGGCGCTTTTAGGCGCTTTTATCACTGCTGTCCCGTTGTCGGGACAAGCCACTCAAATTGTAAGTAGTTTGTCCCCAAAACGGGACTGCAGTCCTAAAAGAATCAAACACCAATTTCCTACAGTATTTCGCAAATAAAGGAGTAAAGGAGTGCAAATCGACTTTTTTTTTTGGCGGGTTGTCAAGCCACACCGTTTACCAGCCACACCGTGTACCGCAAGGCATCCATCCATCCATGCTGGAGACACTCCAAAAGTATGCGCTAAACGATAAGCTTGGGGGCAGCAGGCGTTCAAGCTCACCATGTTATGTTTCCCGATTTTAACGACTCAATTGCCCGTGCTGTAGCACTGCCGCACACATGATCTAGCTGCTGCTGTAGTAGTAGCCGGAATAGCCATTCAAGCGATGCACCTACCAATAGTATCTACGTTACGCGTATTAGGCATATAAGGTTTCCCCCCCCCCCCTGCTGCTGACTGTGAGTCTTCCTCCTTCAGCTGATGACCCTCCCAAAACTGGCTGTTCTGCCCGCCTCCTCCAACTATTACGGGGGTCCATAGTTAATAGGACCAAATATTGTTAGAAAAAATGGTTAAATATATAGGTTATTATGTGTACCATAGGTCCTATTAACTATGGTCCCCCGTAATAGACTCTTTTCTCCCTCGTTTGGTCCTCCTGGCGAAAAAAAAAAAAGCACCCACCAGTGAAAAAAATCGTATGCGCATGCTTTGGTCCTGTTAAAGATGCTCACGGCAAGCATAATAATGATAATAATAATAGTCGCACGAATGAACACGTAGTATGTAGCCCACCCCTCTGACTCTCGCAAGTAAGTGTGATCAAGCCACCTACGTACTGCTGTACCGCCCATCCATGCGCTTCACCGTTGTTGCGCGTTCCCTTCGTACGATATGTGAGACCCTTTTTTTTTACCAAGTACCAGGTACCTGGTAAATATTTTTGCCCCCGCAGGGTTATCGTACTATTAATAGTGCACGCCATATTCACCTTACAGGTACTTACTTCTGCACTGCTGTATGGTATGTAGGTTCAATCGTGTCTCAAGAAGCCTGGGATCGATTATTGAGCGGGACAGCGCAAGCGGCAGAAACCGCGTACGTTCAGCCGTACTCCAGCAGTACTTTCAATATTAACATCCATAATAGTGCTGTCGTTTTGGTTGTGGATGGCAGATACCCCTCACAGTGCCTTGGAGTAAAGTAAAGTATTTTCGAGAGAAAATGCTGCAGGTTACTTGCTCTACTCGCAGTATTTCGGGTTTACGTACTGCGGATACTGCTGTGAGTACTGGAGGTGTAGTACTGCGGATATCATACTTCCGGGCTAATCGCAGTATTTTGGGGTTTGATACTCTGTGGGTACTCCATGTACTTGAAGTATTTCAGGGTTTTCTCTACCCGTCCGGTGGTATTGCGAGTACAGCGAGTACTCGCGGTACCAAAAGTATTCTCAATATACCAGGTGCCCCGGTGGCATCTGTGGAAGGTTTGTTACACGTCGATCTGGATCTTCGGCTATACACGTGGAATGTGTTCTTCGTGTGTGCGTGGTTCTTCGTTCTTTCTAGCCGTCGACATCCAGCACAACCAGTGTCCGTGCCGATTCTCCAATCCCAGAGGTGTGTGTGTGTGTGTTCTTCACATAAAACCGTTCTTTCTACCCGTCGACATCCAGCACAACCAGTGTCCGTGCCGATTCTTCAATCCTAGAAGAGATACAAGTTCTGTGGTCACAAAGCTACGCCACAGAGATACTACGTTGCCACGTGTGCAGTGTGAACTGCAGTGGGCAATGCAAAGCCATGTCATCATACTACATACGACAGGCACGACATACGCAATCTATGAAATAGTGAAACGAAAAGAAACAATCAAAGAGAAAACAAAAACAAGGTAGACAAATCGAAAAAGAAAAAGAAGAAAAATGAAAGCAAAATCTAAGAGAAACAATCTGTCGTGCCCCCCCCCCCGCAGGCGAGGTGGCCAACACTTGAAAAAGAACGAGCTGGAAAAAAGAAGAAATAACAAAAAAACACCACTGCTTGTGAACAGAGTAAGACAAAGAACCAAGGAGAAAGTAACAAGGAAAAATAACAAAGGGGAAATAACAGGCAGACCAAAGCCCAAAGCACCTTCCAGGTGGCGGCAGCAGCTTGTGGTACGAGTAGTATAGCCAGGTTCTCCCTGCTAATCCGCCTGGTACCTTGCTACCCAGACTGCCGTCTCCGCCCTGCGTTCGTCAACTATGCCCAGCCCCTTGGCGTCAGACAATACGAGCCGAGCAGAGCAGGTTCGTCTTCCAACCACGCCACACGGCTCCTTGAGTACGGCTTATCAATCAGAAAAGGAAGAGGAAGAGAAAAAATGAAATGAAAATCACGGAGAGTCAGCGCAAGAAAGAAAAAAAAACGAAACTAAAAGAGAAGACAAGGAAGGGAAGACCACGTTCGAGCCAGCTGCACCAGTTGGTAGCACTAGTAGTATGGTCATATTCTACTTCCTAGTCGACTTGGTGCCTTGCTACCCTGTCTGCCATCTCCTTCCTACTTTCGTCTACCGCCGTTTCCCTTCTACCCCTCCTGTTCCCCCCCCTCTCCGCATTCCCTCGGTCGGGCTTTATGCCACTTCTCCTGTTGCCCCCTCCCCCCCCGTTCCTTTGGGCACCATCCACGGCGGATGCGCGGCGCTGTCTACTCATCTCAGCCTCAGCCTCGTGCCACCTCACCATGAACCGTTCGGCTGCTTCAAGGATCCCCCGGTACCACTTCCCCACCTTTTTGGCTGCAGTGGACCACAACGCGGTCTCAACTACAAACACCAAGGGGGCAACTTCCGTTGACCCTTCGGTGGCTCGGAACTCCCTAAGGTCTTCGACTATGCATCTATGCCAAGTCTTACACTGTCCGCCTGATCTCGGGTTCTCCCCACCAGCTATCGTCCCGAACATTATTACCCGATTGGGTAATCGCTCCTTGCTTTGCCGTGCCACGCCCCCCGCAAAGAAGAGCCGCCGTTTACGAATGGTCGTTTCGATGCTCTCGCAACGTGTCATCTTGAGGGCCTTCGCGTACGAGAGGGTGGCATGGTCAGTATGAAGTCGGCGCTGGAAGCCAATGACTCGCAACAGGACTTGGTGGTGAGCCGTTCGAAGCTTGGCAAAGTGTTCCGCTCTGAGGGTCCACGTCACACACCCGTACAGCAGGGTCTCAATCACCTCGGCCTTCAGCATTCGGACTTTAAGGCTAAGGGGGGCGGTCGTCCTATCATACAACTCCGGGCCGAACCGTTTGAGGCATGCTCGCATGAGGCGGATCCGTCGGTCGATTTCGAGCGAGAGGTCAGCGTTTTCGTGGATAACGCCGCCTAGGTATAATAACTGGGTCGTCTGCTTATACCTCTGACCTGCCGCTTCGATGACGAGCGGTGGTGCGAGGGTTGTCCGGTCTGGTGTTTGTAGGACTATTGTCTCAGTCTTCTTTTCCGACACCGTGAGGCCTGCTGCTTCGAAGACAGTCACGATGACTGTCATCATTTTTGCGAGCCCTTCAGCCGACTTCGAGACAATTCCTGCATCGTCGGCGTACAACATGCCCCATACAGACCTTCGCACGCACGCCAATGGCTCCTCTTTCCCTGTTCGAACTACTCCAGCTTCCCAGAGTTGGACCAAATCCCTTACAATGGCTTCGTCTTGGCTGAAGCGTACTAGTACGACGTGTAACGCAGCAGCGAAGAACACGTTGAACAGTAACGGTGATAGTACACAGCCTTGCCGCAGCCCCTGCGTGACATCAAACCATTCCGAGAGCTCGCCGTCATCAGTACGCACGCGAGCCCGCATGCCATCGTGGAAATTACGGATAATTCTCAGCATCTTGGTTGGTACGCCAAAACGTGTGAGTACCTTCCATAACAGCTCTCGGTCGACAGAGTCGTACGCTTTCTGCAGATCGATGAAGCACACGTATAAGGGGATTTTCCTCTGTCGTCCGAGCTCTTGCAGCCGGCGCACGACGAACAACATATCAATCGTTGATCGTGCGGGGCGGAAGCCGCACTGTTCCTCGGGGAGTAGTTCCTCGGTCTCGCAGTAGTTGCTGAGGCGGGACGCGACGATTTTCAACAACACTTTGCCTGCGTGGGCAACAAGCGAAATCCCTCTATAGTTGTTGCAGTCAGTTCGATCCTTCTTTTTGTGAAGGACCTTGATGATCGCATCTTTCCATTGCTGAGGGACTTCTCCTGTTAACCAAACATTGACAAGGATGTTGTGAAAGCGCTGGGCGAATGCCGGGTGGTCTATTTTTAGGAGTTCGACCGGGAGACCATCTGGCCCGACAGCTTTCCAATTCGACATCCCCTTAAGTGCTTCGGTCATCTCGTCTATGGATGGTTCATCTTCAAGCGACAGTTTAGGCGGTCGCGGTGGCAAGAGGTCGATGATCGTGGGATCGAGTTTCAGCGACTTCGTGTTCAAGAGTTTGTGGTAAAACCCCGCCCATCGTTCACGAATTCGCACCTTATCCCGTAGGATCGTGCCATCCTCGTCCCTAATGAACTGTTCGCTCCTCGCTTTAGTCCCTTCCAATCCTACCGTACTCTTAAGGTGCTTGTAAAAGAGGTACAAGATACAGGCTCTGTGGAATGTTTTTGTTTATTTTGGTACTTTTTTATATATTTCTGGAGCAGTTTTTTTGATGAATTCTTATTCTGACGCGGTATGTAGCAGAAGTACACGTAGCAATTCATCTATTATTAATGGTGCGTACATTAGTTGTGTCTTTGTTACCGTAGTATACTTGTTACGTACCTGTGGGTACCTGTTGTTTTTACATTAGCCCATGCTCGAAATATTAAGCTGAAAATATTGAGCCCGTGGTCACAGGACGGGCTCCAAAAACTGAAGCGGAAGAGTACCTCAGGGGGAAAAAAATATAGCCAGATCGGTGATACACAAAACAGAAAACGGCCAGGTACACATCATAGGACTGGAACACATCGTACACCTCGAACAGGAAAAAGTCAAATGCTTGCACGATTTTCGTCCTATTAATAGTCGAATGGGGCCGCATACGAAAAACACTGCGAAACGAAAGACAAACTAAAACGAAATGAAGGACAGCGAAAGGAGATGAAATGAAACACATCAAATCAAGGCGGGTTAGGTCATATAAAATCCCAAGGACAAAAGAGCTGCGCGAGCGTGCAAAATGGAAGCGAAGCGAGTGAGCTAAACAGGGCCAAGAAAAAACGAGATAGAAAAAAAAAAGAAATAGACAGAAGCGAGGAAGAGAAAAAGAGAAGGAACAGAGGAAGGGAAAAGCGAAAAGCAGGCGCTGGAGGCAGGCGAGGGAGTCCGGGCGGCCCTACGCTAGTTACCTGTACGCATCATGACGATGAAGGCCATCCCCAGTCGGTAGGAACTTGAGCAGAGCGCCCCCCCTCACCCCCTGCCCCCTCCCTCCCCCCCCCCCCCCCGCCCCGGCGCCCTCGCCCTCGCCCCTGCTTCCGCCCCCCTCCGCGTCCCCGCCCCCCCCTTGGTGCATTGGTGTCCACGGTCCGTGTCGCAGTTGCTACCGTCGCGTGTCGCTCTTCTGCGGCGCCCTTCTCCATCTCCGCATCTAAGCCTCGGCCCCGTCCTCGACCCCTCGAAACCATCTGCCGGCCTTCTGGCCTGTCTCGCGCCTCCCTTCGAACTCAAATGCCGAACTACTCGAGGCCCTCCTGGAGGCGGCCCATCCAATCCCTCACCTGTCCACACGAGAAGTCCTTGCCCCCAACCATCTTCCCAAACATCACCCTCCTCCGCAGGAGCTCTTCTCCCATGCGCGCCACGAAACCCGCGCACAATATATTTTGTCTGCGCAGCGTCACCTCGATGCTCTCCGAGTCTGTCTTGACAAGCGCGCGGGCGAAGGATAGAGTATGGTCTTCGCGCTTCCGCCTTCGCCAGCCGAGGCATCGGGGGAGCGTCAAGTGATGCACCCGCCGTTGCCTGCCGTAGTCACAGCCGGTTTCGGGCTCCAGGTGACGCACCCGTACAAGAACAGTATCGTCTCGAACACTTCAGCTTTCAGCAGCCGCACCTCCAATCGCAAGCGCACACCCGGGCGGTCATAGATATCCAATCTTGAACCGCCCGAAGCACGCCCATCCCCTCTGCTACCTCGATACTACAGTAAGATCCCGGTTTTGCGTCGTGTGTGTTCTTCATACTGCATTCTTTTGTTTCGGTATATATATATATATTATTGTAGCCTACGTACCGTTCACCGTAAAACATACCAGGTAGAACACAAAATTGCGTACCAGGTAGGCTGTACGGAGCATATATTGAGACACAAGTAAAATCGCGCGTGCTACGTGGTGTGTAATAGATTTGTATCGCATTCGTCTACTGCCCGGGTACCCGACGGGCAGTACCCGCACCTGTCACTACCCGTTTAGGT
This sequence comes from Nereocystis luetkeana, assembly GCA_031213475.1. Taxonomy (NCBI): domain Eukaryota; class Phaeophyceae; order Laminariales; family Laminariaceae; genus Nereocystis; species Nereocystis luetkeana. The sequence goes on along the minus strand of JARUPZ010000012.1, from coordinate 10,203,275 downwards.
ACGGGTAGGGTCTATCACCCGCCGGGTAGTTGGATCCGGGTACCCGGATACCCGGCTACCCGGCTACCTGAGTACCCGGTGATTTACGTATCCCCATTGAGATATATCCCTCAGTACCCGGCTACCTGGGTACCCGGTGATATATGTGACCCCGGTGAGATATATCCCTCACCATACCTCCCAGAAACCCTCTTGACGGTCTCAGAAAAAGCTGTCAGGGTCTCCAACACGCGCACCTCCAGGAGGTATTGTAAGGGATATCGCACCGGGGACACTTGAATCTTCTGGGTACGCGGGTACCCGGATACCCGAGTCCAGGTTCACTGTTGCGTGTTGGAGACCCTGATAGCTTTTCGTGAGATATTATATAGGGCGTCTACAGTACTACTGTAGGAGTATGGTGAGAGATATCGTACCCGGGGACACGTAAATCACGGGGTCTATGTACTCGGCGACTACGTACTACCAATAGATTGGATGCAGTACAGGGCACCTGATAATTAAACGAGCAACAAGAAAAACAAGCTGAGATTTGCAGGAAATAGTAACTTCTGGAGTCGTTTTACTCACGTTGTTCTAGAACGCACGCATTCTCAAATAAGAAATCCAGCCTACATCAGATATCCTGTTTCTTATTTGGTCTCCCGTGATGTATTACGTATGGCACATTTATATGGTATCGTACATATCATCTCATGCACCCAAGAAATATGAGATGCTACACAACGGGAAACCGATTGAAAGCAACAATTTCGGGGAGGAGAGGAGAGAACGAACACAAAACACATGACGATCGTCTCGTCATCGCCACAAGATCCATACCATTTATTTCATGTCATTTAGTTATCTGCTCTTTTCTCTGTTCCTGTCCGCTTCAATGTCAGTAAATGCAGCTCTCTGTGTTGTACGGGTACCCGGGTACCCGCACTACCCGGGTATGTGTGCCTGGAGAAACGGGTACCCGGCCACGGGTACAGGTAATACTCTCCAGTGTGAAGGTTTTAGAGTGGTCCACAAAATCTGGCAGTTCTTGTTCCTAGCGAAGTTGCTTCGAGTATGTAGCTAAGAAATAATATGATATGTTAGCAATGGCCACTGCTTGTAGTTTTACGGTATGCGCCCTGAAGATGCTGCAGAAGGTCAGCAGAGATAAAAGGAGTACCAGGGTATAAAATACATATATACGCCCCCGGGATTTCACGTTACCTACATCCCGGAGGGGAACCTTGTTTACATACTTCGTATGATATTATACGATACCTAATATTGTTGTATTATTATTAATAGTGTTGGTATATTATTAGGCTTGCCATCCGACAATGTGCAGCATGACCTTTCACGTTGATCAATCAAAACATTCCTGAAAAAAGAAATCTCCCTATACGAAGGAAACCTATATATATATCTATATATTTTTTGCTCATCCCATTTATTCGTTATTATCTTCGCACATCTTCTTCTCTCTCTCCTTCCAACTCGTAACTCAGATCCGGGGTCACATAGCAGGCTCTTCTACCCCCTTCCCGCTACGGTACGTGCCTTCATTTTTATCGCGAGAAGATTTCAGCCTTTTCTTCCCTCGTCGACTCGCATCGAATTGTGCCTACCCACGCTGCAAGGCGCTTTCAACAATTGAATCCTTTTTTATTTTTATTTTTGCAAATAAAGTCAAATGTCCGACCCACCTGGGGCTCGAACCCAGGACTCAAACATTCGAGGTTAACCACTTGAACCACCGGGGCGACCAGTACATACTCCAAGTCTATCTACCTTCTGCGTCTACTTCTTATATGTTTTAGTTACGATACTCTGGGTCGTATGTGTTGTTTTCTATCCTAAATATCCTGTTCATTTTTCTTTTTTCTTTTTTCTTTTTCCCATCCCCATTCATTGTCTTTGCCCTTCTTTTCCCTCTCTCATATATACCGTATTTAAGATATCCGCAGATGCGAGATCACTTTATACATAGTATATATAATATATATCATATATATTATATTTACCAGGTACACATATATATATATACCAGGTATATATCTACGTATATACTTCGTATATATATTCGGTAGTGATGTACCCAGTTCAAGACCACCCCGTGACTAGCCCCAAAACGTGGTATTATCTTACGTATACATGGTCTTATCCTTTTCCTGCTGAAAAAACGATCCCACATCGATTCCAAATACTCCGGAGTATTTTTTTTGTCGTGACTAAACGGCGTTGTTGACCGTCGACGGCATGGAGGAGGAGGCTGATTATGTTCGACAGGATGAGATCGAGGTTGCCTGTCGGGAAGAAGTTCTCCACAATGGGCGAGCAAGGAGTGCCCCGCCGACGAGAACGACTGCCCGTCTGGATCCATAAAGACTACGACCCACTTTGACCCAAAATACGACCCACTTTGACCCAAAATACAAGGACCGTTTAGGTTGAGTATTCATATCCGACACTGTCCCTATATATTTCGGGTCAGAGTGGCATTGTGTATTTCGGGGGGCCATAGTCAGTAAATAGGACCAAATAATATTGTCAGTAAAAATAGGTAAATATATAGGTTTTTGTGTGTACCGTACGTCCTATTTACTATGGTCCCCCGTAATAGTTACAGTTGCTCGGAGAGGACGTTGACCGGCACGGCCATGAGCGCAACGTGAAAGGGTAAAAAGAGCCTCGTAGTGGAGGGGGCGTTCCGGGATGCGCGGAGGAGGGGGTGGCGATGCCGTGGATCGGAGGCAGGTACTATCTACCAGGTATTAGCTACCAGGTACTATCTATCCAAAGTAGTATAGTACTAAAACGTAACAGGTAGTACCGTGTACGGACTTTTCGTCGCTGCAGCACTGCTGTTTCTTCTTTCCTCACACGCGCTTTATTATCTTCGCCCATGTGTATCTGGTTGTGTCTCGGATCCGGGGTCACGTAAACATACGAGTATGACATGCTATATGATATGACAGCAGCTTGCAACGCGACCGTGCCGGTTTGTCCCCCCTTCCAGAACTCTGAATCAAGGGCAACCACAGACGTAATGACAGGAGACCGCGGCTTGGCCCCTTGACTGACCGCCCACCCACGCTAGTACTATTGCGGTGTATCATGTCATGGTAAAATACAGATGGTTCCGACGGGTGGAGGAAGGGGCGGAGGCCTTCATGCGGAAATGGCATACAGATGAGAAGGAGGCATCGGCAGAACGGCATAGAATAGCTGCAACCACGACCACAGCCGTTGACGCCAACGCGAGTGTGCAGAATGGCAGGGAAGAGGGGGGGGGCGAAAGGGGGACGAGGGGGAATGGCGGGGGGGGGAGGGGAGGCGGTCTGCCCAACAGACTGAAGCCTGGTTATGGCCATCATCGTCATGATGCACTCCTTTCTTTGGGACCCAAGTAACTAGCATGGTGCCATCTGGGCAACTTTGCGTGTCTGTATGCTCCAGTGCCTGCCTTTCGTATTTTCTTTCCCCCCCACCCGTGATTATCGCTTTTTTGTCCCTTCTTTTTTTTTCTTCTTTTTTTTCATTTTTCTTTCATTCCCGTTTGTACCTCTTTGTGTCTTTGTTAGTATGGTCCGTTTTGCCTTTTTTTTGCGTTTTGCTATCTGCGTCTGTTTTAGTTTTTTTTTTTTTTTTTTTTTTTGCTTAGCTTCATCTTCTTTTTTAGGTTTTTGTCTGCTATTAATAGTCTCCTTTTTGCTTCCCTGGTGTCCGCAGAGGTGGAGTGCGTATGCTTGTTTTTTGTTTTTTGCCTCTGTTTTTACTTGAGGTATTTCTTCCACTCCAGAGTTATTGGAGCCTGTCCTGCGACCACGGACTGCATTGAATTGTGAGTTAATGTGAGAATAACAACAACAACAACAACAACAACAACAACAACAACAACAACAACAACAACAACAACATGGTAATACATACCAGGTACCTGGTACCTGGCAGTATTCAGAACCAGCGATGGACCCAAAAACCAGGTATGTACACGTATGTCGCCCTATGTTTAGTACACCATTTTAGGTTCTGATTAATACTGCGAGTATGTGATGCGGCTAAAGAGGTGGGGGGCCATGGTTATTAGAACCCACGATGGACCCCAAACGAGGTGTCGCTGTGAAGGTGTTACCTACTGAGCTATAGGGGTAAAAGACCGATCGATTACCCACAGCCCAAGGTAATCCTTATAACATCGCCCTATGTTTTCCACGCCACATTTGGTTTTGATTACCACTGCTGTATGTATGTATGTATGTATGTATGTATGTATGTATGTATGTATGTATGATCTCTCGTGATAACGACATGTCATGGCCAAAAGAGGCCTCGAAAAATGCGCCCGAAAAGACAGGCCTCCCATCGTATTATAGCATTTTCGCTTTCTGTTGATGACTTCCTGCCGAAAACGATCGCCACAGCGCAGCAGTTTCAGTCCATTCCACTGTGTACTGTTTCTTCCGCGCTCCGCGCTCACTTTGCCTCTAGACTGTGAAAACGTTAGTGCGAGGTAGAGAGAGACAGAGAGAGACAGATTCGTGCGCACTTTTATGATTTGGGCCGGGGGGAGGGTTCCGCTGTTGTTGCCGGACCGGGGGCGGGGGTGGTAGATAGAGCTGCAACATCGCAATAAAAAAAGAGGGGGGGGCACGAGTGCGGTAGAGGGGAGCATAGTAATCAGAACCCCAACGTGGTGTGTAAACATAGAGGGGAACATGGTCTCTCTGGGTCCATCGTGGGTTCTGATTATAGATTTAGCCCCCCCGCAATTGTGTTACGCTAGTGTTACATTAGTGGACTATGGGGATATATGGTATTAATAGTATTCAGATCCAAATATGGTTTGCAGACGTGGCTGGGTTTTTTTTTTTTTTTGCTCATCGGCGGTTCTGATTGCTTTGTATTAGGCCAAGTATTATGGGAAATTTTTGAGACGTTATTTCTGGCTTTTTCAGCGATCTCCGAAGCCCAAAAATCAGAACCATCTATTATGGGACAGGAAATCATCGATATTTTTGATCTCAGTTCCTGGAGGGGGCAAAAATCAGCAAAACCTCTCAGAACTGAGCTCAGTTCTGAGAGGTTTTGCTGATTTCTGAGAACTGAGATTTTTCGTATTTTGGGTGCTACATCTCACTACTACTGCCAGCCCACCTATCTACCTGCGCACCTGCCACCCGTCACCCACCACGCGAAAGCATCAAGCCGACGGCGGGCGGTAACTACGGCGCTTGTGTAAAGAGAGATGGCTTCTCCTTCACATGGAAGCAATATTAGCGGTGGCAGCAGCAGCTGCAACAGCGGCACCAGCAGTAACAGAAGCAGCAGCAGCACCGCCAGCAGCAGCAGCAGCAACAGCAGCACCAGCAGCAGCAACAGCAGCACCAGCAGCAGCAACAGCAGCAGCAGCAGCGATGGCGACTCGATGTCGCCGGCGCTAATCCTCCCGTGTTTGGATGCTGAAACCACGCTCGCGGCCGCCGCTGCCTTCGCAACGTTTGAAGACGACGAGGAGGACGCTGAGACGCCTGCCGTAAAACGCTCGCGACGTGCCAAGCCACGCCCAGACTACAGAAAATCAACTTGGATGAAGATGCTACAGGCCGAAGCCAAGCTGTTGGACCCCACCTCAGACGAAGCCACGATCAACCAATACTATACAAAACCACTTTTAAAAATCAGAACCCATAATACACGTTATATATTTTCACCCACACTTTTCTGTAGCCCGAAAACTCACAAAATAAAAAGACAGAAATAACGTCTCAAAAATTTCCCATAATACTTTACTATGTATTACTAAAATACCTGGTATGTATGTATTACGCTGCATTGCTACATAATAAGTCCTACCTGGTATTTACTATGATCCCCCATCCCCCGTATAGCAGTAATCAGAACCAAACATGGCGTGTACACATAGATAGGCGGAAACGTGTTTATTCGGGCCCCTCGTGGGTTCTAAGTACTATTATTATTAATACCAGGTTTGTATTTATGCATGTATGTATGTATTACGATTCCTCCCCCATGACGAGGGTGTGCGCGTGCAGCCGACGACAGACTTCATGCTATGATATGCCAGTATATGCTACGCGTGTATCGTCCAAACTCCTTCTACTACGCCTTGCATTGGAGTCCGGCATTGAACGCATAAATAATATTCCCCTTGAGCTGCAGCAGTAGCACAGCAGTAGTAGTAATAGCAGAACGAAGGCTGGCGCCCTCTCAAGTCCCCAAAAAAGGTTTAACCCTTTTAGAACCGCAGTCCCGTTCTGGGGACAAACCAGTCAAATTTCAAGTATTTTTGTCCCCAAACGGGACTGCGGTCCTAAAGGGGTTAATACCAGGTATTTAATTAAAAAAATAGACACCCAGCCAGCGTCGGTTGCAGGAGACACCTCTGGTACAACTATTAATATTACGGGGGACCATAGTTATAGGCTGGGTCTCACGATTTTTTTTTCGAGTGTTTGAAAAAGGCAGGATGTCGGATTTTCCTACGGCAAAAAGCCACACCAGGTCGGTGCGCCATGTATGTGCCGTCTTATCGTGACTTTGGTTTTATTTTATGGGATAACTAATAAAACACAACACAACCGACATTTTGAACTCCACGTGGACCACGACACGAACGAGAGTCGCTCACGCCGGGTTGGGCGATCAACCTTCACCGCCAGCTCCTCGAAGGAAGCAGCGGAATGTGGAACCCCCTGGGGAGCTGCGTAAGGGGTTTGCTAGTCGCTGGACCAGCAAGGAGCTCTCGCCTTCGCGGAGCATGAGCTGCTTGCGGCGGTCGTAGTCAGAAAAATACCGTTTGATTGTTTTGATACTACTGCTGCTGTAGTCTCGTCCTATTCGTTTCCAACGTTGTTTTGCCTAGAGCAGCTGCAGCTGGGCGGCCGCAAGGGACACGATGGTGGCCAAGGTAATGATGCCCTCCCTCTCCGTGGTGCCCGATGCACAAGTGTTGGAGCCCAGCTGTGTACAAGCGTAACCAGGCATGTAGCATCGTGACCCGTCATGAACCCACTCTATAACCTAAACAAAATCGTATAATGCCACCGAGGTCTTGTGCAAAGCCAAATTTTATCACTTTCAGAGTTGATCAGAAAAGGTTGCCAAAAAAAATCATTTCATGGAATTTCAGGAGTGATGAAATCTCGGATTTTTTCCACCACACAGGCCCCATGAGACGTGATTTTGATAAAATCTGATCAGATATGGGACCAGATACCCCGAAGCCTCTGTAAACAGTCATATAATCACCTAAAAAAAAATGCGTAAGATCCGGCCTTAATAGGACCAAATATTGTTAGTAAAAATGGTTAAATATGTCCTATTAACTTTTTTTTTTTTTTTTTTTTTCTTCTCCCATTCATTATCTTCGCACATCTTCTCTCTTTCCTTCCAACTCGTAACTCAGATCCGGGGTCACATAGCAGGCTCTTCTCCCCCCTTCCCGCTACGGTACGTGCCTTCATTTTTATCGCGAGAAGATTTCAGCCTTTTCTTCCCTCGTCGACTCGCATCGAATTGTGCCTATACCCACGCTGCAAGGCGCTCTCAACAATTTAATCTTTTTTATATTTTTGCAAATAAAGTCAAAGTCCGACCCACCTGGGGCTCGAACCCAGGACTCAAACAAGTAGAATTCTTGAACCACCGGGGCGACCGGCGTCCCCCGTAATAGTATAAAAACACCTCAATAAAAAAATAGATAGGGTTAGGGTTAGGGACACCTGCCTATGATGATACCTCGGGACTCAGGACCGGCGGTACAGGTACTCGTACCATGTCTGGGGACGATTTTTCGGGAGGTCGGGCTGTTGCATTGTTGCGAAAGGTTGCGGGGTATAAATAACAGAAAGCTCTTCCCACTTCCTAGTACAGCTATTAACACCTCATTAACCCTTTTAGGACCCCAGTCCCGTTTTGGGGACAAACTACTTAAATTTAGAGTGAATTGTCCCCACATATATATGGGAGTGCGGTTCTAGAAGCGCGAAGAGCGGGAGGAGGTACGTACGGGCGTAGACCCCACCCAGCCCCCAAACCCCACAATCCGGAGTCAAAACAGGCCATAAGCACAATTCGATGCGAGTCGACGAGGGAAGAAAAGGCTGAAACCTTCTCGCGATAAAAATGAAGGCACGTACCGTAGCGGGAAGGGGGGAGAAGAGCCTGCTATGTGACCCCGGATCTGAATTCCGAGTTGGAAGGAAAGAGAGAAGAAGATGGGCGAAGATAATGAATGGGAAGAGCAGAAAAAAAAAAAAAAAAAAAAAAACGTGGAGAACGTGGGTGCTGGGGCGCTTTTGCGCTCAGCGAGAATTTTCCAAAGTGCGAAAAACGATTCCGAATTGCGGACCACTACATTGACTTTATTTGCAAAAATAAAAATAAAAGAGGATTCAACTGTTGAGAGCGCCTTGCAGCGTGGGTAGGCACAACAATTCGATGCGAGTCGACGAGGGAAGAAAAGGCTGAAATCTTCTCGCGATAACAATGAAGGCACGTACCGTAGCGGGAAGGGGGGAGAAGAGCCTGCTATATGTGACCGCGGATCTGAGTTACGAGTTTGGAAGGAGAGAGAGAAGAAGATGTGCGAAGATAATGAACGGGATGAGCAAAAACAGAAAAAAAAACTACTCGTCTTGACCCTTTTAGAACCGCAGTCCCGTTTTGGGGACAAACCACTTAGACTTTGACTGGTTTGTCCCCCAAAACAGGACTCCAGCACTAAAGGGAAGGAGGGAGTAAGTGAAAACTATTACTTCGAGCGTATCATGTTATCATGTTATTAATAGTAACAATAAATAATACCTGGTACCAGGTAGTGAGTTGTACCTGGAACCTGGAATAGTCTGTCCTGAAACTCTGTGCCGCCAATGCAGAATGAATATGATACGGCGTATTACAGCAGTTCAACAATATTTTGATCTCCGAGGATCGATTATCGTATCAATCATACACGAGAGTGCAAGTACGTACTGGTACGTGGGTGTACGTAAATCAATCAGTCTGTAAAGCCTATAGAAATATCTGGTAAAACCCCTTCATTCTTATCTGATACGAATCACATTCGAGTACGTGTGTTATTTTTTACTTTTATAAATATCGTTTACATTCGTAGACTATTAATATAATCTACTCGTATCACGAAATAATAGCCCCATTATGCGTCTGCGTAGCATCTGTAATAACCCCAATATCGTCCCGTCGTACATACTAGTACATTTTATAAAATGATGAAATACATCAGCTGTGAGTTCGACTGATTACATAGTTGATACCTGGTACCTATTACAGGGGACCATAGTTAATAGGACCTATGGTATACATAACAACCTATATATTTTACCACTTTTACTAACGATATTTGGTCCTATTAACTATGGTCCCCCGTAATAGTACTCAACTTTGCAAGCTTCGCAATACGTGTCGTCTATATCCCATTTTTACTGAATTTCCAAATTTTATATTATTAATACTGAATAGTAAAATATAGAATAAAAAACAACAGCCTTGCTTACGCACCGGTCGCCCCGGTGGTTCAAGTGGTTAACCTCGAATTCTACTTGTTTGAGTCCTGGGTTCGAGCCCCAGGAGGGTCGGACTTTGACTTTATTTGCAAAAATAAAAAAAGGGATTCAATTGTTGAGAGCGCCTTGCAGCGTGGGTAGGCACAATTCGATGCGAGTCGACGAGGGAAGAAAAGGCTGAAATCTTCTTGCGATAAAAATGAAGGCACGTACCGTAGCGGGAAGGGGGGAGAAGAGCCTGCTATGTGACCCCGGATCTGAGTTACGAGTTGGAAGGAGAGAGAGAAGAAGATGTGCGAGGATAATGATAGGGACGAGAAAAAAAAAAAAAAAAAAAAAAAATAGTACCAAACCACCAGAGATATTATTATTATAGTGATCCGGTGTCTATAGCGCGCAAGCCCCCCCTCAACCACCCCCGGGAGGGCCGCCGGAGGTGAAAAAAATGCGATATATGCGCGAATATGATATATGCCCGAAACCCAAGTAACACAACAGTGCGTTTAAACGCCTCCCGAACCTCGAAAAGGCGTGCAACGGGATGAGAACCTAATTTTATTTGGTTAGAAAAAGGGCTTAATAAAAAGAAAAAAACGCCTTACTTAGGCGAATTCAATAGGGGGGCTCAATTTCGCCAAGGGCGCATTTGAAAAACAGTGCTGAAAAAAAAACTCCTACGGCGAACGAAAAAGGCGGCAGAAACAATTTTTTGGGTCTGCGGCCAAAAAAGTTGCGCACCCAAAATCGCGTGTTGCGCTGCGCGCAACATGGCTTTCCGCGGCTGTTGCGGAAAAAGGCTATTTAAACCAAAATGTTGCGCCAGCGCAACAGCTAATTATATCCCTGATACCTACCATACACCCGTATACCTGATTTCGGCAGTATCTACGAACTGTTTATTACCAGGACATCTGGTATAAAATACGCTCGGCAAGGACAAAAGCTCGGTTCGACTCGTTGCCCGCTCTAGATTGGCATCCTCGTATTCGATGCTACGGCATTTCACACGCAGCTGTTATGCCAACGAGTGCGAAGACCTGGATAACCGCCCCTAGTGGTATCCGCGATCATCAGTGGTACTCGTACGAGCCGTCCTTGGCACTGAAAAATAAACGGTCGCAAGACAAGAATCGTCAAACCCGCCAACATCACAAAGCGACGTCACAATCGTCGAAGTCGTTCCAAATCTGAGCGTATTCCAGCTCGGCGAGTACGATTTTTCTGGGAGAGCCCGGGTAGGAATCTCTGTACATGAGGCCGGGGTTGTGCTCGTCTCCGACTGCGCCGTCCGAATAAATCCACGCTGACAATCCGTCCACCTCGATGAGCTCGCACATCTGGCCCAAGTAGCACAGCGACAGCAACAACAACACGGATTGAGGTGGTGGATAATGGCAACGAGTCATCAATACCATATCGCACATCTGGCTCACGTATCACAACAGCAACAACAACAACAACAACAACCGAAGGAAGGGGGAAGCATAAAAGGAGGAGGAGGGGGGGCAGGAGGATTATAGAAGACAGCGCCCATTCATGCAATACCAGCATTATACTATTACGGGGGGCCATAGTTAACAGGACCTATGGTATTCATAAAAACCTACCAGTATATGTTTAACGATTTTTACTAACAATATTTGGTCCTGTTACCTGTGGACCCCCGTAATAGATCAAATTCCTGATACCTGGTACCAGCTATGTTTTTAAAGTTATACCAGTATACATTATTATGCTATTGATAGCAGAACAGAGCGCTATGTACCCGCACCAAGCTACGCACTGGTTTGGTATGTCGACCAAAAAAGTCGAGAAGCGCGCTCTCGGCAACCGTCCATCACAGGGCGAGCCATGGACAGCACGAGTAGTATCACGCTGCGAGCCTTGTCTTGACTCCTTGATTTGTAATTCGGGATACAAACTTCACCATCGGAATCACGCTGCGAGCCTTGTCTTGACTCCTTGATTTGTAATTCGGGATACAAACTTCACCATCGGTGTCACGCTGCGAGCCTTGTCTTGACTCCTTGATTTGTAATTCGGGATACAAACTTCACCATCGTATTTAGTTTTAGTTCCTCTTTCGCCTTCTCAACATACATGCTACAAAAATCAATTAATAGCTCTCGGTCATGACATGCAAACTGCCTGTCTCCGGGTAAAATCCTCTTCGAGCCGCATTCTATCGCACTCTTTCCTTACCCTGCTCGAAGTCACAGACCACTTTCTGTAAAAAAAGCGAAATATATGAAAAAAACAAAACAAAATCCTGAGGAGGGGGGGTAGCAAAGGAACAGGTGTAAATAAAGGACGAAAAAAAAAAAACACGAAAAACGTCCCGGAGGGAAAACAGGGGTTAAACAGTGTTGTTTCGTCCCTCTCCTGGGAGTGAGTCTATTGCCCAACGCTTGCCCCTTTTATCCTTTTATGAGCCAACACTATCGGACTAGACTAGACTACACTAGACTAGACTGAACACTGCTGTGGGCACCCCCTCTCAGGGAGGCTTTCCGAGGTCGGAGCCGGCTAGATATGTGGCGACTGGCATCCACAGCACGTTCGAGCTCTCATGGTGACTTCTCGCGGCAGGTCGTCAGCGTCGTCGTCCCTCTGACGACCTCCTTCCAGCGAGATGCCCCGGGCCTCTGCATCTGGCGGCTTATTATCTCGACTTTTCCCGCTCGAGGAAATGGGAAGCGATCGTCGACGGAAATACAGAGAAACCTAAATACAGACTATTAATCGGAGTTATTGATAGCAGTTATTAATACGTAGCAATGGCATTTTAACCGCTCACCCCTTCCGCGGCAACACTGACGGTCATTCCACTCCCCGAGCCAGACCCGCGGGAGTCCCAGTGGCGATCGTCCTCTTCCTCTGACAGGTTGTTCAGCTTTCGATCAGGAGCGATTTTGTCGCCGGCGCGGTACAGCGGGACACCCAAGGCCTCGCTCACGCTCTGCGCTTCAGCCACAACCTAAAAATTGATTAATTCAGACAAGACAAGCCGTGGGTCGCGTCAGCAGGCGGGGGGGGGGGGGGTCGGAGGGGGATGGTGACGATAATAATCGTTACCTGGTACGTGATTGTGGTTTTCTCTGTTTTATGGTCTTAATCGTTGAGATTTTCATGTGTCAATATACCGGCGTCGCCGGTGGTTTGGTAGGTGACCCACCCATGTGCCTACGAAGATCAGTTTCGTGGGTTCGAGTCTCACCGAGGGCATACGTACCGACTCGGAGGCAATTTTTCTTGCGAAAAAATCGAAAAGCGGAAAGCGCGAGAGCGTGAGTTAGCATTCGGGGGGAATCGGCGAGCAGTTGGAATGCTGAACCCTATGCGCGATAAAAATGAAGGCACATGCGTACCGGGGGGGAGAAGGGACAGCTGTGACCACGGCTTGTCCAGCAAGATCGCTCAGGGCAAAACCTCCTGGAGAGTAAAAGTGACGTTGGAAAAAAACGAAATAGCAGTGATTGTGGGCCATGGAAACAGGGGCGTAAGCCGAGAGGGGACGGTGAACTTTCTAATCGTTTCATGGCTGGGGTTTTTTTTCTTGTAGGCTTGATGGTTACAATATTTCGGTTCATTCTGTTTCAATAGTATGAATCGTTACATGTGGTTTTTTCTGTTTCATAGTCTAGGACGTTGGACGGATTCATCTCTGTATGATACCAGGTATGTGTCTAAATCGTTGACTGGGCTTCGTTTTTTTCTGTCATATCGTTTGTGGACACTGGACACATCATTTGCACCTCTGTGGGATGAGGAACCGATACGGCTACTGGGTGTGCTGTTCCCGTCGCTTGGTATGCTTGAAACAACGGTTTAAGTTGAAGAAAACACACGCACACCGATGCGTAGGTCATCACGGGCGAAAAAGGACTGGTCGATCGCCACGTGCACTTGCGCTATATGTGTGTGTGTGTTCTTCACATTAAACCGTTCTTTCTACCCGTCGACATCCAGCACAACCAGTGTCCGTGCCGATTCTTCCATCCTAGAAGAGATACAAGTTCTGTGGTCACAAAGCTACGCCACAGAGATACTACGTTGCCACGTGTGCAGTGTGAACTGCAGTGGGCAATGCAAAGCCATGTCATCATACTAGATACGACAGGCACGACATACGCAATCTATGAAATAGTGAAACGAAAAGAAACAATCAAAGAGAAAACAAAACAAGGTAGACAAGTCGAAAAAGAAAAAGAAGAAAAATGAAAGCAAAATCTAAGAGAAACAATCTGTCGTGCCCCCCCCCCCGCAGGCGAGGTGGCCTACACTTGAAAAAGAACGAGCTGGAAAAAAGAAGAAATAACAAAAGACACCACTGCTTGTGAACAGAGTAAGACAAAGAACCAAGGAGAAAGTAACAAGGAAAAATAACAAAGGGGAAATAACAGGCAGACCAAAGCCCAAAGCACCTTCTAGGTGGCGGCAGCAGCTTGTGGTACGAGTAGTATAGCCAGGTTCTCCCTGCTAATCCGCCTGGTACCTTGCTACCCAGACTGCCGTCTCCGCCCTGCGTTCGTCAACTATGCCCAGCCCCTTGGCGTCAGACAATACGAGCCGAGCAGAGCAGGTTCGTCTTCCAACCACGCCACACGGCTCCTTGAGTACGGCTTATCAATCAGAAAAGGAAGAGGAAGAGAAAAAATGAAATGAAAATCACGGAGAGTCAGCGCAAGAGAGAAAAAAAAAAAAAAAAAAAAAAAAAAACAAAAAAAAACAAAAAAAAAAAAAAAAAAAACTAAAAGAGAAGACAAGGGAAGACCACGTTCGAGCCAGCTGCACCAGTTGGTAGCACTAGTAGTATGGTCATATTCTACTTCCTAGTCGACTTGGTGCCTTGCTACCCTGTCTGCCATCTCCTTCCTACTTTCGTCTACCGCCGTTTCCCTTCTACCCCTCCTGTTCCCCCCCCTCTCCGCATTCACTCGGTCGGGCTTTATGCCACTTCTCCTGTTGCCCCCTCCCCCCCCGTTCCTTTGGGCACCATCCACGGCGGATGCGCGGCGCTGTCTACTCATCTCAGCCTCAGCCTCGTGCCACCTCACCATGAACCGTTCGGCTGCTTCAAGGATCCCCCGGTACCACTTCCCCGCCTTTTTGGCTGCTGTGGACCACAACGCGGTCTCAACTCCAAACACCAAGGGGGCAACTTCCGTTGACCCTTCGGTGGCTCGGAACTCCCTAAGGTCTTCGACTATGCATCTATGCCAAGTCTTACACTGTCCGCCTGGTCTCGGGTTCTCCCCACCAGCTATCGTCCCGAGCATTACCCGATTGGGTAATCGCTCCTTGCTTTGCCGTGCCACGCCCCCCGCAAAGAAGAGCCGCCGTTTGCGAATGGTCGTTTCGATGCTCTCGCAACGTGTCATCTTGAGGGCCTTCGCGTACGAGAGGGTGGCATGGTCAGTACGAAGTCGGCGCTGGAAGCCAATGACTCGCAACAGGACTTGGTGGTGAGCCGTTCGAAGCTTGGCAAAGTGTTCCGCTCTGAGGGTCCACGTCACACACCCGTACAGCAGGGTCTCAATCATCTCGGCCTTCAGCATTCGGACTTTAAGGCTAAGGGGGGCGGTCGTCCTATCATACAACTCCGGGCCGAACCGTTTGAAGCATGCTCGCATGAGGCGGATCCGTCGGTCGATTTCGAGCGAGAGGTCAGCGTTTTCGTGGATAACGCCGCCTAGGTATAAGAACTGGGTCGTCTGCTTATACCTCTGACCTGCCGCTTCGATGACGAGCGGTGGTGCGAGGGTTGTCCGGTCTGGTGTTTGTAGGACCATTGTCTCAGTCTTCTTTTCCGACACCGTGAGGCCTGCTGCTTCGAAGACAGTCACGATGACTGTCATCATTTTTGCGAGCCCTTCAGCCGACTTCGAGACAATTCCTGCATCGTCGGCGTACAACATGCCCCATACAGACCTTCGCACGCACGCCAATGGCTCCTCCTTCCCTGTTCGAACTACTCCAGCTTCCAAGAGTTGGACCAAATCCCTTACAATGGCTTCGTCTTGGCTGAAGCGTACTAGTACGACGTGTAACGCAGCAGCGAAGAACACGTTGAACAGTAACGGTGACAGTACACAGCCTTGCCGCAGCCCCTGCGTGACATCAAACCATTCCGAGAGCTCGCCGTCATCAGTACGCACGCGAGCCCGCATGCCATCGTGGAAATTACGGATAATTCTCAGCATCTTGGTTGGTACGCCAAAGCGTGTGAGTACCTTCCATAACAGCTCTCGGTCGACAGAGTCGTACGCTTTCTGCAGATCGATGAAGCACACGTATAAGGGGATTTTCCTCTGTCGTCCGAGCTCTTGCAGCCGGCGCACGACGAACAACATATCAATCGTTGATCGTGCGGGGCGGAAGCCGCACTGTTCCTCGGGGAGTAGTTCCTCGGTCTCGCAGTAGTTGCTGAGGCGGGACGCGACGATTTTCAACAACACTTTGCCTGCGTGGGCAACAAGCGAGATCCCTCTATAGTTGTTGCAGTCAGTTCGATCCTTCTTTTTGTGAAGGACCTTGATGATCGCATCTTTCCATTGCTGAGGGACTTCTCCTGTTAACCAAACATTGACAAGGATGTTGTGAAAGCGCTGGGCGAATGCCGGGTGGTCGATTTTTAGGAGTTCGACCGGGAGACCATCTGGCCCGACAGCTTTCCAATTCGACATCCCCTTCAGTGCTTCGGTCATCTCGTCTATGGATGGTTCATCTTCAAGCGACAGTTTAGGCGGTCGCGGTGGCAAGAGGTCGATGATCGTGGGATCGAGTTTCAGCGACTTCGTGTTCAAGAGTTTGTGATAAAACCCCGCCCATCGTTCACGAATTCGCACCTTATCCCGTAGGATCGTGCCATCCTCGTCCCTAATGAACTGTTCGCTCCTCGCTTTAGTCCCTTCCAATCCTACCGTACTCTTAAGGTGCTTGTAAAAGCCTCTTTGGTCGTTGTTCGCTAGGAGTCGTTCGGTTTCGGCAAGGTACGCTTCGAAGTACGCATGCAGTCCTGCGGCAATCACCTTCTGCAGGTTCGCACACGCAGATCTCAGGGTCTTCCACGCGGTTCTGTCCCGGGGGTGGGCACGCAAGAATTGTCGTGCATCCTCCCTCGCTGTCCATGCTGGCATGAATGCGGCCAAGGTTTCGGCAGACTCACACCATCCATGTCTGCGGTGGCGACGTGCAGGGGGTGGTACCTCTTTTTCGACCGCATCAATAACAGCCGCAGTGAAAATCTCAACCATACCAGACGTATTACGGGGCTGGATAGGCTGGTTGAGAGTGGAGATGATCCTGGAGACTACTCGTTCACGACAATTTCCATCGGACATAAAAAGCTGCCTGTCGAACTCTCGGCGTTTCGTCGGTCTACGTATTTGTCTGTTGGGCGCAAAACGACCACCGAGTCGGACTTTAATATACAAGATGTTGTGGTCTGAGTCAGCCTTAGCTGGGGCAGGAGGCTGTGGGACGACTTTCGCATCTTGTACTCTAGGTCGATGGACTTGACGGGTTAGGATGTAGTCAATCCGCTTACGGTCATTCGGGCCGGTGCCGTTGTAAGTATGCGATATCCCACCCTTGCGCGTGCTGAAAAACGTGTTGGTGAGAGCCAACTTGCAATTGGTGGCGAACGACAGGAGCCGTCTGCCATTATCGTTACGAACATCACGTCCATACGCTCCCAGCACTCTGCTTTCATCATCACCGCACCCTTCCTTCCTCTGTCCAGTTCGCGCGTTGGCATCCATCAGTACAAACAGACACTCTTTCGTCGGGATTTTTTTCACCAAGTACTCCAGCTTCTGCCAGAAGATACCTTTCAGTTCGGCGTCCTTGGTACAATCAGTTGGAGCATACGCAACGACGAAATTGACTGCCTCGCATTTGCCAGCCAGCTCAAAGCGCATAGACATTAGCCGCTCGTCAACGAACTGATGAGTATACACAGACTTACTGCACAACGATTCCTTGACAGCTAGGCCTACTCCGTACAGCCCTTGCCTGGTGGCTGTTGTTTCCTGTCCTGAACAGAAAACACGATACCCTGCCGCACGGAACGTCGTGCTGCCGGACCTCCGAGTTTCTTGCAGGCCAATGAAGTCACAGCCGAGTTGCCGTCCCTTCGCCAGTACCCGCTCGTCATGTCCGTACCCGTTCTTCCCCTTTACAGCCAGGGTGCGCACATTGTAGGTCGCTACCGTCACAAGTGCCTCCTTCTGTCTCTTACGAGCCTCGCGTGCTGCTTTCTTTGCCAGCCGACGTGAGGCTCGTCCCCGCCTTCTTTTTTTCTTTTTTTGTTTCTTTTTTTTCGCTATGGCGAAAGTGGCTCTCCGTTTCGTAGCCCGGTACGCGCCTTGGTTCCCGTTGGCTGGGTGCAGCCGTCCCAACCCACGCCGACAATCCCATCCTTCCTGTCGTGCATGCATACCCACGCTGTGGCCAGCCTCTCCACTCCACCGGCTGCCCACGTAGCGCTCTCTGCTGTGGTGATGTACCCGTCCCGCCTGAGGGATGAACTCCTCGGCGTCGGGGTTAAGAAGAAAAAACATCACCACCACCCCACGCGGTCCTTAAAGCGAGCAGGCCACCAGCCGGACCGCGCAAGGTTCCCTACCTACGTAGTCCGAAGCTCGATGTTCGTGTGACTGTCGCTAGACCGCTGCAGGTCCTGGCAGACTTCCTCGGCCCACCCCAAGGACGGGGCAGGCCGAAGCAGGCAGAGTAATATGGCCACAACCAACCGTGGACAATGGTGTGCCAGATTTTCCACGAGGCAGGCCTATACGCGATACGTATCGCGATTGACTAATGAAGTGTTGCTGTTTGTTGCTTCATGTCCAAAGGAAAGGAATAATATCACGCGAAAGAAACAAGGCTGGCGGACAATCACGCGGTACTCACTACGTATGATACCGCTGTACTGCTGTAAGCGACACGTGGCGACCGTCGAGACTCACTTTGTGTGGCAAAGTTGGGTTTCAATTTTTGCGCCCGTCGATCTTATCGTCCAGCCTGAGAGCTACCTACCAGGGTATGAAATACGAGGTACTCGTACCACAGCAGTACGTAGGTATTCAGGTCTTGCATGTTTAAAGGATCCAGGGCGAGACGTTGCCGTAAGATGGACCGGGTTTCGCTTCCATCGTCAGTCCCCAATATATTGGCAAGCTATCATACGGGTACTGCTGTATATATATATATATTTATTTATTTTTTCTCATCCCCATTATCTTCGCACATCTTCTTCTCTCTCTCCTTCCAACTCGTAACTCAGATCCGGGGTCACATAGCAGGCTCTTCTACCCCCTTCCCGACTGCTTTATATAGGTAACAGAGGCGAATGAAATAACGAACTGTTTTTTCGTTTCAGATGACCGTGCGTCATTAGCCACTGCCGCGCTTTTTTAGCGTTCTGGATAATACAACCCGCCAGCTGAGGTGCCGTCTGTGCCGGTGCCGAACGATAAGAAGTTCTCCTCACTCGCATCAACTCCAACTAACTACGACGTCACAAAACAAAAAAGACAAGCAAACTGAGAAAAGCGCTCGACTGCATTACATCGAGGGCGATAACGATTTAATAGACCGTACGTACACAAATAGCGTACTGCCGCGCGCGGGCTTGCTTGCCTGCTGTTCTAGGCAGGTGTCCGGGTTGGTGCTGTAGTAGACGGAGTCCATGAACAGGGCGGGGCTCATACTGTCCGAGCGTAGGAGCAGTCTCAGAACTGCTCTGGCTTCCATCCGGCCCGATGCGGATTGCACCCCCACTAGCCGTACATTGCCTTGGAGGAGATATCTGCCGAACAAGAAGAAAAAGCGATGGAGTGGTGAGCCTAACATATTTTCGTATCGCACTGAGGTGTGCAATCTACATAAATTTGACTCTAATTCCAAGTGTTTCGTTCCCACCACGGGACTGCACTACCAAAGGGTTTGAAACCTTTATTTTTACCAATCTGCCCGAGGATAACAAAAATAAAAAAAGAGAGAAAAAAGGACGGGGGTGTCTGACGTATCATCACGCAGCTTGCAAAGTTGGGTTCCAACATCCCAATCGATCGGTCGTACTTCACACCTGACGCATTTGTTGTATAAAAACAAAACAAACGATGCATCCGATCAGGGCGGGTCGACGGACTCACGCGTACGAGCCTCTCGTGCCGCGATTGCCACGTCAGCAACGCTCGTAGTGTTCTGCAACCGGGAGTAAACAATTACAGGCACGGCACATATTTTGTATGTGGAAGCGTGCCTAGTTCAGGGTCGTTTTTAGCGACACGTATTAGGCAAAAAAACTTGCCAAAATAGCAAGTTTTTGGAAATTTGGATTTGCCAAAATAGCAATTTTTTGGAAATTTGGATTTGCCAGAATAGCAATTTTTTCAGCAAAACTTTGCTATATAGGCAAGTTTTCAGAGTGTCGATAAAAACGGCCCTTAGCCCTTTTCCTCCTGCGCTGCACATATACATACTTCGTACCAGGTTATCTTACAGTTACTGTAGCACTATTCCAACGTAGTACAGTAAAGACGTGCCCGAAATGGGCGTGCAGCCCTAGAGGGATTAATGTTTGTTTTGATCCATCCACCGGAGCATGAAGACAAGGGAGAAACATACGATGCGAAACTATGCTTGCTGCTCTTGCCGCTGGCGAGTGCGCGAGCGCTCGCGATCACGACCGACCGCTCCCTCGAGGAAGCAACCATAGCGAAACGATGTCTAGATGTGCCAGAAACAGATCCGAGGCACGTATTCAAAGCGCCCCTGGGGATCACCTCTTTAGTCCACGATTCATTGGAGTTGTAGGTATACAGAGGGATTTATGATCCGGGGGTGGGGAGGATACGCAGATAGAACACGAAACAACGCAGCCCGTGGAATGATTTCCCCCAAGCGGCTACCAAACGGAGTGGACCTTTGTTGTTGAAATTAGTCCCTCGGTCTCCCATGGAAACAAACAATGAACCCTTGAGCGGATTTGTTTTTTAATCATCACTTTTACTTTCCTGCCTAACTCGTAGGAAGCTTTACCCTCAGCGATCTTCAGGACAAGCCGTGGCCACAGGTGTCGTACCTTCTCCCCCCCGGTACGTGCCTTTATTTTTTGGCCCGCATAGGGTTCAGCTTTCCCACCACCGCTCGTCGATGTTTCATCGAATGTAGCTAACTCGCGCTCTCGCGTTTTCCGCTATGGATACAAATAATGCATAAGCTCACCACACCTCCTTACTCAGTACAAAATACTGTTTTTTTTTTGTTTTTTTTTGCATTTTTCTTTCATTCCCGTTTGTACCTCTTTGTGTCTTTGTTAGTATGGTCCGTTTTGCCTCTTTTTGCGTTTTGCTATCTGCGTCTGTTTTAGTTTTTTTTTTGTTTTTTTGCTTCGCTTCATCTTCTTTTTTAGGTTTTTGTCTGCTATTAATAGTCTCCTTTTTGCTTCCCTGGTGTCCGCAGTGGTGGAGTGCGTATGCTTGTTTTTTGTTTTTGCCTCTGTTTTTACTTGAGGTATTTCTTCCACTCCAGAGTTATTGGAGCCTGTCCTGCGACCACGGACTGCATTGAATTGTGAGTTAATGTGAGAACAACAACAACAACAACTGCACACAGTAGTTTACTATTGCTGCTGGAAGTACGAGAAGTCGCTCATACGACCGTCCAGCCCTAAAAATTCAACAGCCACGAAGGGAAAAATCAGGCCAATGCTATTGATTGCCGAAGCGTTGCAGTCAACAATGGAACAACTAGGGAAAAGCAGGACAATGCCATTCGTTGGCGCTGCGCTACAGTAGTACAGCTAACCATAAATCGAACAAGTAGGGAAGAGCAAGCCGGTGCTTGTGATTGACGCTGTGGTTTCGCGACGCAGTGAGACGTAACCAACACGCCCTCTCGTGTACAAAAGCCTCACCCCAAGAGAGCGCGGTTCTGCACCGAGCAGGAGCGTCGAATTCCCATGCACGACCTCGTGTCTTCCCCCATTCGGAAGATAATCTCTGGGTCCGTCGTGCCTCTTAACGTCGACGGCTCGGCCTGATCACCACAACCGTATGTTATGTGTGCCAGGCATGACGATACGGACGAATGCCAAGGGGTGGGATTTTAGCATACATGCGGTGCTCAGTGTTCATGCTCGTATGTGGTATATATAGTACCTGGTATGCGACAGCCTTTGAGATTTTGGGAGTTGTGACAAATTGGGGCGATATTTTTGCAGGAACCATAAAAAAAAATGCAAATTATCTTAGGTTCATCTATAGAGTCTGTCACGCCGGCAAGTCCAAACATATCCGTAATGTACCGCCAAAATCGCCATTAAACGGTATACCGGTGTTTTTCACGCCAGGTGATGGTAGCCCAACATACCAAGAAGGGAGATGCCGTTTTCTGTCACGGTATACCATTTTCTGTCGAACGGCCCAAGACTAGAAGAACCTGCGCTGGGAGATGAAATGCCGAGGCTACTTCAAGTGACAGCAAGAAACAGAGGCAGAATTTCAAGATCATTCCAGCAAGCAGCGCAACAACAGCAGCATGAGCAAACCACAGGAACCACCCGAGTTGCACAAAAAGGCAGCACACATGAGGCAACGACATACCGACCCAGCAACCAGGGGGGATCAAGCTGATTTTTGCTCGTGGCGTCCAACCCGACACCAACCTGATCCCACAAGGACCTGAGCCCTCCAGACTGAACGTGACCTCCCACACCTCAGCTGACAGCACTACCAACAGCAGGGCACCAGCAAGACAGATGAGAGGCCTCGTATGTACGGACCCTACCATCGTCGAAGAGCAGCAGCGGCACACACCCCAAGCAACCACCACACGCACAACAGCAGCAACAGGCCGAGTCGAAAGTGCAACTTCGAAGTTCGTAAATATTAGAGGAACGCTTAAAAATTAATCTACAGCAGTACGTACTCAATCAAGCTTTACATTTACGGACAAAAGTGGCGCTTGTTTGGATTGATGGTCAAGTTTAACGTATCATCGTGACAGAAAACAAAAAATAATAGGCAGCATTCCGGCACATGCATATATACTTGGTGACCACAGGCTGGATTATGGCGATGAGGGGGGGTGTACTCGATAGGAGAGATGTACTCGATTTCATGCATGGCCGTAGTCGTATGACCATAGACCCTCGCATCCCTACAAATGCCGGGACGGAGCATGTCGGGTTTTCACCGACCAGGCAGACATTGCTTGCACCAAGCGCGAAGTGCCGTGAGGTGTCTGGCGAGTTGCATGATGGGTGAGCTGCATCCTACTAAGAACCGCTTTTGAGGCGGACTTGCATATGGACGACAGCTTCAATGAGTTGATTTAATTTCCGGTGTAGGCATTTCCAGAGACAGCAATGGGAGTACTATGTAACTGCCTCTTGGGTGCCTTACCTTGAACACTACGTGATACTATCATTCACAATATGGTGACGAGGGGGCGACAACAACGACGACAGCAGCAGCAGCAGCAGCAGCAGCAGCAGCAGCAGCAGCGACAGCAGCGGCAGCAAGAAGAAGAACAACAGCAGCAACAATCACAAAACCACGGCGAACAGCAACAGTAACGACAACAGCAGAAGCCACCACAACAGGAACAACCACAATGACCGCAGCAACAACCCTATACCTACGTACAGTAGCACGCTGGAGGAGGAATCGACAGCAGCAGCAGTAACATCAACAGCAACAGCAGCGACAACCACACCCACAGTAACAACTAACAATAGCAACCACATCAGTAGCAACAGTAACAACTAACAGTAACAACTAACAACTAACAACAACAACAACAACAACAACAACAACAACAACAACAACAACAACAACAACAGCAGCAGCAGCAACAGCAACCTACCTGCCTAAACAACCGAAACAACGACCCTATACTATATCTAGCACGCTGCTGGAGCAATCGAGGAGACGAGCCAACAAAATAATACTCCCGCCTTCCTCACCTCCCAGAGCCGCCGCACGTTCTTCGGGAAATGTCGCATGTGCTCTCGGTTGGAGGCATCCTTAATGCGAATATCACGCACCGTCTCGTCGGACACGCCAAGCAGCGCTCGCAAGAATCGGATATATACCTTGAAAACCTATGCTTCGTCACCAGAAATGAAGAAAAAAATTTGACGATACACAGGGGGCGGCGTCTATAAACATTCGGCTGGCAACGTGGTTGACGTGATTCCCTCCGAGCGTAGATGAACAGACTAGCCATACAGCCTCCTAAAAATGATGAAATAAATAAAACAAAACGAAGCCGCCTAGAGCCGCTCGGTTCTGAACGAGCCGTCCTCTTTTTTTTTTGCCAGTAGTCGGCGTCTCTTGCCGGCATGGCTACGTACGTATACGATAGAAATACGGCCCAGTCTCCCACATCGCGAAAATAGTAGTTGTTGAACCTGGAGGCGTTTCGCCTCTCCGCTACTGCTGTATCCCCACCCAGGAAGAATACTAAACCCGTCCTCTTCGTGAGACGCAGCCACGGGAGTATGGCACATCGGGCGCTCCGCGCTGGCGTACGAAAAACTTGGAATGGGCGTAAAAAAAAAATGGACTACAGTATTATTATAGTAATGATTCAACAGAGCGTGTGCTGTGTAGTAAAATATTACCATCAAAAGCGCATATTTTCTGCAGTGCCGTCATATGCCACTGTTTCAGGCAACCACGTGCATCAAAGACCGTAATACGTACACAGCCCAGAACCTCGCCATCGTCATCCCTTTACGCTGAAAACATTTCTAGCTCACTTCTGGCCTTGATATGGTTCACTTGCCTCGCGTTCCTTGCGCTGCATGACGTAGTAGTCGGCCAACGCGTAAGGAGATTGCCACTTTTTCAGCACCACGGAGAGCGCATTTCGGAACGCGTCGCTTCGTACCGTCTCCTGGTCAAGGGAGTACAGCGGCACGGCGACAGACACGCCAGACACATGTCATAATAAGTGCGATGCCGCGGCGACTCGAGCGCCGTGAACGTCGCGGCGCAAGCGCAGTCAGTGGAAGCCGCTAGCCGTACATACTTCGAAGCACATATTTAGTTCACACCCTGTGTCGACAAACATCGCGGCTTGCTCTTATTTTCGTTCGGGTGTCACGCCGCGATTTACTGCGAGTTTTTCGTTCCCATCCCATGCAATGTCTTCGCCGATATCTTTGTCGTGTCCTCTTCCCACAGTACTACTCGTCACTCAGACGGGGGTGGCCACATAGTAAGTAGGCTCTGCTCCCGCCCCCGCAAGCCCCTTTTTCATTATTTTTTTTTTTGCGAGAAGAACTCGGCACTTGTTGTGTTCGTCGACTCGCGCCGATTCGTGCGGTACGCGGGACTGAAAAAAAAAGCTGAGGGTGGGAAAAAAAAGGCAGGGCAGTACGTTTATACCACACCCCCTGATGCTGCACAGGGGAAAAGGCAGAAAGGCGATGCAAAACGCAGGCGCATGTCGCCCCTTTTGTGAGGACAACCTGCTTAGCCTGCTTGGACGGGGCTTGAGGGTCTTCCATATATCGACAACCTCCCCAGCTATCGCGAGCCGATGTCCCTATATAAAAACGTTATACCAGACAGAATACGGTACATACACCTTGCGCGGAGCTTCTACCGTAACATGCGTGAAAATCACCGGTACACCGCTTTCTGACGTTTTTCGAGGTCGAAAGGTTTCCACTTTTGCTTAACGGTTTTAGGACTGCAGTCCCGTTTTGGGGACAAACTACTTATAATTTGAGCGCTTTGTCCCCACATATGGGACTGCGGTGCTAAAAGGGTTCAAGAGATCCCTAGGTTTTGATTATTCGTTTCCTCCAGTCCATCTATTTTCTGCGAAATTCAGATCCTGAGCGACATAGCACCTCCCCCCTCTCCACTACGTACGTGCGGCGCATACATTCACGTTTATCGCGACAAGGGTTCAGCATGCTCTTCCCTCGTCGACTCGCACCCTCATTGTGCGTACAACATAGAGAGAGAACTGTCTGTCATCCTGGGACTCCGACTGAGTTCCTCTTTACCAGGGTATTGGTTTTCCTACGAGTACTGACCTTTGGACTCGTGACGATAAAAATTGGGGGCACAACTTGATGAACAATGATAACATAGCCTACGTACAGAAGGTGAAAAACGAAACGTATCGATGAAGACAAGTTGAGATTCCGACGGTACTGGATAAATAGTTCCTCGTTTATGACATATCGGGCAAAAAGTGCCACACATACACCTCTATCATTCATGTCTTCCTTTCTCGGCCGGTAAAGATACGCTGCAATCACTGAGCGATGATAGCAGTCAGCGTAGCGCTGACTGCTTGCCAGCTGAGCGGGTGTGGTGTACCAGGTATATCCAACGAGCGCAACAGCTGGAGCCAGTCTGGCTGCTAGCTCGATGGTCGTGGTGACTATCGTTGTCTTGGTCGAAAGCACATCTATGGCAATGAGCTAAAGCGAGATCAGCACCAACACCAACACCAACAGTCACACCATGCACCAACACCACCACCACCGCCACCTCCACCACCTCCACCACCACCACCGCCACCTCCGCCACCACCACCACCACCACCACCACCACCACCACCACCACCAACAACAACAACAACAACAACAACAACAACATCCCTCGAGCTCACCTCAGGCACCTTGAGCACGGCCGCAATCCCCGAGTCCAGAGCTTGGGCAGCTTCTCGCCAGTTCTTAACGCGGCTGCAAACTTGACTCACCGCTACGCCTTTCGTGTCCCCAGGCACACGCCCCCCCGCGACAAGATGCTCGTACCCCTTTCTCGCGGCCACTCCGTGGGGCATCGACCTCAAGAAGGTGGTGCCGAACATGGCGTGGTTGACCAACCTAATGGGAGGCCAAGCAGATAGATGTAATAATTACAAGGCCTTTTAGCACAGCACTGTACCTGGCATATGAACATACATATTAGTCAAATTCCAAGTAGGAGTTTCCCAAACAGGAGTGCGGCCCTCGACGGGTTCATATTATGTCGATACGTACTATTACGGGGGACCCTAGTTAACAGGACCTATGGTGTACATAAAAACCTATATGTTTAACCATTTTTACTAACAATATTTGGTCCTGTTAACTATGACCCCCCGTAATAGCGAAATATGGGAAGAGAAACAATGGCGCAAAACTGTACCCCCGTTCCCACGTTTTTTTAATGATTGTAGCGACGTTTTCTTGGGGGGGGGCTACTAGGGAGTATACTCGTAGTAGCAGGATTGCTTTCAGTTGTGACAGGGCCAAGTTACTGCAGTAGTCTGCCGGAGGCTACCGCTACACACGCCGATGTTCAAGCCCCGGGCCGCGCAAAACACTACACGCGCCGTACAGGTAGATCAGACACATCAGATAGATCATCTACAGATAGATCATCCGGATCTTCACCTGTCCAAAAAAGAAGTTCAGCAGGATCTGTATACCGCACAGATCTAACCCAGGAAACATGTCCTACTGTGGATCATGCAAAGTTTTCGTCACCCACCAAGAAACATGAGCTAGATCATACAGACCAGGAACACAGCTGCTCTGAGAGATCTAGATCACGGTCTATTAGATCATCTGTTCGATGATCTGCAGATTATATGTCCCACGTGTGAAATATTGTGCACCTTTTGTCGTATGTGACGTAAGTATCGGCATCCTTCAAACGTGATTTTCTGGAGGTCGGCCGCACTCTCTCGAGCGTCTCCATTTTCTCACCAACCGTCACCACGTGGGTGTTAGCAGATGTTTTGGGTGCTCTGGCTACGCGTGAGGCGCTTGTTATGGCGGCTCACCGGGTATCGCTATCTTTTACCGGACCATATGTTATTCACTCTTTTTACCATTGAGGTGATGTTGCGGCGGCTTAGACTTTGCCTAAACTGAGGTGTACTGTTGAGGTCTTGAGGTGATGCTACAGCGGTGAGGATGGTTCGTGGGCTTGACCCCTGACGTTTCCCGAGCACGGTTGCTCTCCCTCGCAGACGAGGAATGGAGGCCATTGACCCTACATCCTACAGGCTGTACTTGTGTTGATGGTGCAATCGAAGGACGTGAGTCTTCCGTGAGAGGTACGTAGCGTCGGAGATAAGGACGACATGATATCGCGGTATATAGGCGCTCGCCGCCCAAAAGCAATCATTTTTTACTCCACACATCCGAATGACTCTAATACTTCAAGTTGCACATTTCGAGCTCTCTTTTACGTCCAGTCG
This sequence comes from Nereocystis luetkeana, assembly GCA_031213475.1. Lineage (NCBI taxonomy): Eukaryota > Phaeophyceae > Laminariales > Laminariaceae > Nereocystis > Nereocystis luetkeana. The sequence goes on along the minus strand of JARUPZ010000012.1, from coordinate 10,175,517 downwards.
AGCACTATGACCGCTCGTCTTTTGCTTCAAGCTGAACATTTCAATCGTCCTCGTTTACCTTTTAGTCCAGGACACCCTCATCACTCTACAGTAGTACTGTTTACTTCAAGTCGAATATTTTAGTCCCCCTTTACCTCAAGTCGAATATCTGAATCACTCTTAACTTAAAGCTGAACGTTATATACAACCCCTCCCTTTGCTTCAAGCTGAACAGTTTAATCACGCTTTTACTCCAAGCTGGGCAGCTCAAATCACTCCTCTACTTCAAGTTGCACATTTGAAATCACTCTATTCCTTCAAGTTGAACATTTTGAACATGATTTACTTCAAGTCTTACTAACCGTTTACTTCAGGTTCAACATGTTGATCACTCTCCTGCGTCAAGCTGAGCTGAGCGCGTACCGGGTAACGTCTTCCCCCTCCAGCCGCTCCTCGTCCATGGCCCTCACCAGAAGTCTCAAGACTTCCCCGACCTCCCTGCAGGCTTTCATCCAGCGCTGTCGGTTGCTCTTTTGCCCCGCCACAAAAATTCCGTGTGTGCAAATAAGACCTCTCGCCACCTGGGTTTTGGTATGCAGAAAAGGCGTTTCGGGCGGCGCTCCCACGCTTGTTATCCTGCAATATGTGACCGTTGAAACCGACGGGTAGCTCTGAGCATTGGCGAAGCTTTGGCGAGACGCTGGAGCCAGAGGGAAAAGCGGCAGGATAGCATTGCGGGGCGCCGTCAAAAACGTTGCTGTCTTGAGCGAGTTTGGCTATAAAAGAGAGGCGGCGAGTGATTGGCAGGGGGACGACTTTTTTCTCTCGCCCCCCTGATGGTGTTGTTGGTGTTGTCGTGGTTGCTGTGGCTGTGGATATGGTTGTAGTTGTGGTTGCGGTTGTCGTTGTTGTTGTTGTTGTTGTTGGTGGTGGCGGTGGTGGTGGTGGTGTTGGTGGTCTTGCTGTCGCTGCTGCTGCTATTGCTGCTACTTTTCCTGTTGCCATTGTTGCTCCTGCTGTTCCTGTTGCCGTGGTTGCTCCTGCTGCCTGTTGCCGCTGCCGTCATCACTAGTGTCCTCCCATTACCTCATATCAGGCACCTTGTAGGCCATACCACACTCCAGTGGTGCGAGCAGTTCGTGCGTAAAACACCCCCTTCCACATTTCCGGCTCTATCAATTGTGCTATTCAATAGTGGTAGCACATTCATCGCGCTTTGGCCCGACCGCAGACAACCGATACACCAACTCACCTCGTTTTTGTCGACCAGTTCGTTCGAGGCCGCCTCTGCCACCTGCTCACCTCACCGACACATCATGACAGCACCGCAACGACAGTTGCCCACGACCGAAGAGGAGGGGGTGAATCTCTCGTCAGGACGGCGGCACAATGACGATCGACATACAGCAGCGGTACCTGGTGTGAAACCAACGCGAGGTTCTCCGCGCGCCATCTAAAATATATGCATTTTGGCGCCTTGGCCAGGTCGGTAAAAATCTCAACGCCGCCGAACGACCAACCAACACCCGAACATATCCGGGAAAAATAAAACGATCACCACAGCCAAAACACAACTCGGGGGCCGTTTCTTATGTCATTGCCCTCTTGTTATATACCTGGTACAGTAGTCGCCTCCTGTCTTCGAAAAAACCAAAGAAGAAAAAAAAAACGGGTTTGAAACGCCTTTAGTGCTGCACCCCCCCCCCCCCCGCCCTTTTTTTTACAAACTATTAGGAAATAGTGTAGGATTTGTTTTTTGGTACTGTACGCAAAGGGTTAGCAATCAGCGCAGCAGCACATTGGGCCCCTGCGAGGGCTCTCGCGGGCAGGGGCAAGAAGCTCCGCGCGCCCCCCTTTACCTCTTCCGGCAAGAGCGCCTCGCACGCCCACCGCTGCATCGAGCGGATCGCGTCTCCGGATGGGTCGGCCGTAGCCAAAGCCACCAACAACGCCGCCACCCCCGTGTCTCGTCGCCCCCTCGCCCCATCAACAGCACCTCCTCCGGCGGGTGGCAGCCCCGCTTCCTCCGGCTCGGCGACGCCTCCACCAGTACCGACAGCAGTAGCAGGTGCAGAAGGTGACACCGGTTCTACACCAGGTGTTTTCCCTTCCCCTTCTTCTGCGAGGTTCGAGCCCTCTCGCGGACCCTTAGCCCCATTTCTCGCACTCTTTTTTGTTTTTTTTTTCTTGCCGAAACTTTTTGTGGTCGTTTTTTTCTTGACCACCTCCGGCGTCTCGCACCGCCAGGCCCACCGAGCGAGGATTTCGAGAAAAGGGAACGCTTGTCTCGCGGCGCGCAGCCCTCCTGGGATGTCTTTCGTGCCTCTTTGAACCTGGGAGAAGATTAAAAAAAAAAAATGTTGGAAATCTCTTTTGAAGTGCAATCACATACTGGGGGACAAACTGTTTTTTCCCTCCTTTCGTTTCTGGGATTGTTTATGAGTGATCGACGCCAAGCCACTGCAGAACAATATGCTACTACTGTAGTTCAATAAGCTACGGTAGTCCAATAGGCTACTGTAATCCAATGGCCTAGTGTAGTCAAATAGTCTACTGCAGTGCGATACGTTCCCTTGCTTGGATTCCCATGGCTTTCTTCTTCTTTCTCGGAATGTTTTATGAGTGATCAACGTGGAAGCTCACATGCTGCACATTATCGGACGTCATACCCCCGCGAATGAATACGTCAAGGGCATACGTATACTAGGTAGGATACCCGAGGCAAACATATTAATGGCAGTAAAACTCCCCACCCCACCTCCTCGAACGCCTCGGTCAGGGAGTGACCGCCCCCCTCCGATCGCAGGGCTGCTCCGTGCACGTTGTCGTACACCCGAGAAGCGGCGTCGTTGTGCCCGGCAGTGAACAACCCCCTGCACAAAATCAGGACAGACTGTCCCGAAGTTGTAGGTGGGCAGAAAAAAAAAAAAAACGGGGCGAAACAGGACAAATGGAAACACGATGACGTTAGATCGTGAGGCGGTGCTTTTGGTGGGGCCTGCACCTTAATCCCTTTAGAACCGCACCTCCGTTTCTGGCGTAAAATCACTTGGAGTTAGTGTGGGATACGTTTCGCAGTGGTTGAAGGGTCAAGGAACGTTAAATCTGGCTAACTAACGGTCGTACGTCGTCAGAAATTGAGGCAACAGCTATATTTGGAGCACGACGAAGCGTACTCGGCAGAGCGCAATCTCTGTTCATAACCGGTGCTTAGTCCATGGTGTTTAATAACGGACCGATTATAAGGCGCCTTGCGAATAGGCGGCCATGTTGTTGGAAGCCGCGTGGAGAAATCACCACTGTTTTTTATAGCAGTCATTCGGGCAACCTATTTTTAGATGAAATGTGCGGGCAACCTGGCAAGCAATCTCGTCAACCATTGGTAGGGCACATATCAAAAACAGATGTATGGGATTGCAAAGATACACCGCAGTTCCTCAGTGTGTGTGTGTTCTTCACATTAAATCGTTCTTTCTACCCGTCGACATCCAGCACAACCAGTGTCCGTGCCGATTCTTCAATCCTACCTGGTAGAAGATATACAAGTTCTGTAGTCACAAAGCTACGCCACAGAGATGCTACGCTGTCACGTACCAGGTATGCAGTAAGCACAGCAGTGGGCAATGCAATGCCATGTCATCATACTAGATACGACAGGCACGACATACACATTCTATGAAATAGAGAAACGAAAAAAAACAATCAAAGAGAAAACATAAACCAACAAGACAAATCGAAAGAGAAAAAGAAACAAAAATTGTGCAAAAACTAGAAGAAACAATCTGTCGTCCCCCCCCCCCGCATGCGAGGTGGCCAACACTTGAAAAAGAACGAGCTGGAAATAAAATAAAAATAAAATAACAAAAATAACTACAACACCACTGCTTGTAAACAGAGTAAGACAAAGAACCAAGGAAAAAATAACAAAGGGAAGATAACAGGCAGACCAAAGCCCAAAGCACCCTCCAGGTGGCGGCAGCAGTTTGTGGTACGAGTAGTATAGCCAGGTTCTCCCTGCTAATCCGCCGGGTACCTTGCTACCCAGACTGCCGTCTCCGCCCTGCGTTCGTCAACTATGCCCAGCCCCTTGGCGTCAGACAATACGAAACGAGCAGAGCAGGTTCGTCATCCAACCACGCCACACGACTCCTTCAACACGGCTTATCAATCAGGAAAGGAAGAGAAAGAAATAAAATTGAAAATCACGGAGAATCAGCGCGAGAAAGAAAAAAACAAAACAAAAAGAGAAGACAAGGGAAGCCCACGTTCGAACCAGCTGCACCAGTTGGTGGCACTAGTAGTATGGTCATGTTCTACTTCCTAGTCGGCCTGGTGCCTTGCTACCCTGTCTGCCATCTCCTTCCTATTTCAGTGGAGGAGCCCCGCAAGGCAGAAAACTTGGGGGCCCAGAATCACCCCTTCTACCGCACTGTAAGTGGCTTGCTACCGCACTATAAGTGGCATGATACCGCACTATAAGTGGCATGCTACCGCACTATAGTGGCATGCTACCGCCCTGTAGTGACATGCCACCGCATTGTAGTGGCATACTACCGCATTGTAGTGGCATGCTACCGCACTGCAGAGGCGTGGCCGAAACCCTCGATGCTCGACCTTCACTCACTTGGTGGCGATCGCGCGCAGGAGCGTGCTCCAGGAGCGCCCTTAAGTGGAACACGAAGTCCTTCTTCGTCTCAGCGGGAGCACTCGCCTCCAGCAACCTGGCGGTGGACCAGACGAGACCAAACTCTGCGAGGCACCGTTCGACACCCCGGACCACGAGCAGCTGCCCATGGCTCGTTTTGTATCTAGGACAAAAGCCGTCGGCCACCTGCCATGAAGCAAGTGGCAACGCGCACGTCACACCACGCAGGTGCAAGGGAGCCGGATAGTGTATTGTTGACCGGCGGGAAACGCAGCAGCTTGTCGGGGGTGGTAGTGCGGATCTTGCGAGCGGCTCCGAGATTACTAAAATTGCAGTGGCCCCGACAACCGAAACGACAAACCCAAAGTGTTATTTGCGGACAACCACAGCAGTGCTGTGTTGCCTTCCCGTCAAAACCGTTATTTCTTATGTCTACCCCAACATCAGCACAGTTAGTATCCGTCCGTATTCTTGATCTTATATGGATACTTCGTACAAAGTATGGGGTCTCAGACTGTGAGACAGTCCTGCTAATATGCAGACAGTAAAATCATACCTGGTACGAAGTACCAGGTATATCCTTAACGGTTACTATCAATAGGGCTGCAGAACAATTCGCGAACGGGGTTGATATTGGACACAGCTGGTCAGCGTCATAGACAAATAATAGCTGGCGGATACGTCTATTAATAAGAAAAAAAAACAACACGAAACCAAGAAGGAAAAACACACACACACACCAATCGAGCGTTCGCTATTTGTTTGTGTGCTCGTGTTTGTTGTGTTGATCCATCAATCGACCCACCTCTGCCGCTGCTCTGGCCACTCCGTTTTTCTTGGTGGAGTATTTCAAGCAGGAGAACAGCTCCGTCGGCACGCCATTCCGCTCCTCCTTTCCAGCCCCCCTGCACAGCTCGCTCAGCCGGCCGACGAGCGAAAGGGCGGCTGCGTGCTGCATGGGAAGGTACGGGTGCTCGTCGAAGGGCATCACACACTCCGCGAGGCTCACGGCGAGAGTCTGGAGTTGCTCGGACGATTTCGTCCATGCCTCGTCCGTGAAAGGTTGCCTGTCATCCCGAAGCGAGCACCGAGCATATTGCTGTAGGTCGTCGGTGCGGTGCGCCCGTAAAAAAGAGCCTTGCGAGGCGTTGCTGAAACATGGCAAGCTGGTTGGCCAGTGTAAGGGTGTGGGGTCAGCATCCCGAAAAAAAGACTGAGTATAATATTTTGTGAAGGTAACGGGTATTCCCAAGTCCCAAGTGAGAGCTCAGCTACTGCGGTGCTGTACATACCTTTAGCACTGCCACATCAGTTTCAGGGGGAAACTGCAGGCACTTGGAATTACTGTAGTTTTATTTTTTCAGTTGTACGCCTATAGCAAGGGCAGCTCTAAATACTAAATTAAAGTTGTTCGAAATTGTGGTGCCGCGACAGAGCAAAATGAGCTGTTGATTCCTGGGTGGCTATCCCTACCTCCTTACCTCTTGATCGAACCTAAAAGGGGTCGAGCAAAGAGGTCCGGCAAGTTCACGACATGTGCACTGGCGGAGTGTCATGTTAAATTCTGTGTCCTACAGATGGACTAGAACCGGTACACAAATAAGAAAGTGTGTTGGGCGTAAGCTTTTTTTACCCAGATCTCCGACGAAGATCAAAAAAAAAAAAAAAAAAGCCTCATCGACTCTCAAGACCGACCATACATGTCTCGGCAAGTTATCTTCGCAAGTTTGAGTTGGCTGTCATGCCATCACGCACCGGTAGTCTGTACCCTGTACCGGGTACCACTCTGTCCCTAAATATAATAACCATTCATATTGAATATGAATGGCTAAACGGTCCTTACATTACGGTAGAATGGTACTTTGCAACTGCTGTAACTTGTGAAAACATGATACCAGGTACGAGTACTACTACTGCTGTAAGTTCGTACTCTGTAGTGCCATAGGTGAGGTGTCGAACGAGTACCAGGTACCGGTTATAACCGGTGCATACATACTTCGTATTACCTTACAACTTACAACGCACGGTGTGGATGCGAGGCACGCCTTTCTGATGTCTACAAATGGTTAAGACAGATTCGACTCCCCCTTGCCGCACACGTGCGGTCGTGCGGTCATGGCTGCAGCAACCTCCTCGTGTATGACGTGATGTCATACGAAGTACGATACCAGGTATGCTTTTACTTGGTGGGTCTCTCGTCTCTCGATACGAGTTTGCTTCGTCTTACCTTGTCAACTCTCGCTCAAGGTCGCCGAACATGCAATGCAGAGGCAGCAGCTCCCAGGAAGGCAATCGCGCCCGCTTCTCTTCGAGCTTCTCCTCAACAGGCGCTAGCGCAGCGTCGAGTCTAGTTGTCGCCGCTCGTCTACTGCGTACACGGACGTCGGGCAGGTGCGCGAGATGGAACGCAACAGCAGAGGCTGTGCTCCTCGTACGAGTAGCTGGCGGTACGTGTCGCGACGGCCGTCGCAAGCTGTGGTCTCGGCAGCGATGGCCAGAGCTCTGCCCAGACACTGCGAACAGCAAAGCCCAGGAGAGGCCAACCACAGCTGTAACCGGGCATCGTCTACGCCCCGGGTAGAACGCTGTGAGGCACCCGTACATGCTGTTGGGCTACGAGTGAGAGCTGTGCAAGCTCTGTCAAACAAAAGAGGTTGTCGTCGCTCGTGACAAGCAGGAGTTGCAAGTAAATGCGTTTTGTGTAGGGGCGGAATGTGACAGTCCCGAGTCGCTAAAACTACGTAAATCCCCAAACAGCCCAACATAGCATATTCCCAGGACAGAGCAACGATCGACGCTCAACCACCAACACCAGTACCAAGGCCATGGATGTCCGTGTGCGTGTGTACGTGGCCGGATTCCAGATGAGGCCCGCTCCTTCAGGACAAGCTCGATGCCCACTCACCTGGGAGCACGTACGCTGTCGACCGTCGACACACAAAATGTACCCACCCAACATCAACATAACGAACTCGGAGCTCTGGCTCTTTGGGCGATTCGCCCGCAGTACATATCACGATAGTGCTACCGCAGCTGCCAGCAGCTGGTGGTGGTGGTGGTGGTGGTGGTGGTGGTGGTGGTGACGATGACACGGCCGTTGGACCTGCGGGCCACCAACTAACTACACTTCAGTGAGAGTGTGCCGCTGCAAAATTGTTCACCAAACCTGCCCACCCAGCCCGGCGGGAATTCCCTTGACGTCTTGCAGTAGTTGCAATTACTGGCGGTTATATGCAGCCGTACTGATACAGCTGTCAACGAATGCAGAAACGAAATTATAGATCTGGTGGCTAGGTATCGGTTCGACTACCTCTTACAGGTTTTTGCACTCATCTCCCTCTCCTTCGTGTTGCTTCGTCCGCGCAGCAGATATCTGTCCTTCCAGAGTACGTATGATTGCGTCTGGCAGCCAACCTGATGTTCTTGGGTCGTTTGTATTCTGTTTCATTTCAGATTTGTTCGGCTTTTTTTTAAAAATATATTTCTGGTCTGGCTTGTGTTGTTGTGTTCTCGTACCCGGTACGCTGGCATTTCACTTGCTTTACACTTGAATTTGCGATTAGTTCTATATTTTTTTTGTCTTCCTCTGTCTCACAGTCTGTGACCACAGAATCAGTATCTCTCTAGAATAAGGAATCAGGACGGACACTGGGTGTACTGATGAAGCTGGGTAGAAAGGACGATTTAATGTGAAGACAACAACAACAACAACAGCGCCAACAACAACAGCAACAACAACAACAATAACAACAACAACAACAATACAACAGCGCCAACAACAACAACAATAACAACAACAACAACAACAACAACAACAACAACAAAAACAACAACAACAACAACAACAACAACAACAACAACAACAACAGTTAACATCATGTTTTGGGTGTACCAGGTATACGAGTACCATTGGTACAGAGTATCGAGTATTTAATCGTTTATCGCGCACATGCTTCGCCGTTTCACTTTACAGCACATTGTAAGTACGTTTACCCGGGCCCATTCCCTCATTACTACGGTTCATGGTGAGGTGGCACGAGGCTGAGGCTGATATGAGTAGGCAGCGCCGCGCATCCGCCGTGGATAGTGACCAAGGGAATGGGGGGGTTGGGGGCAACAGGAGAAGTGGCAGAAAACCCGACCAAGGGAATGCAGAGAGGGGGGGGAACAGGAGGGGTAGAAGGGAAACGGCGGTAGACGAGAGTAGGAAGGAGAGGGCAGACAGGGTAGCAAGGCACCAGGCCGACTAGGAAGTAGAACATGACCATACTACTAGTTCCACCAACTGGTGCTGATGGGTCGAACGTGGTCATCCTTGTCTTCTCTTTTTGTTTTGTTTTTTTCTTTCTTGCGCTGATTCTCCGTGATTTTCAATTTTATTTTTGTCTCTTCCTTTCCTGATTGATACCTGGTAAGCAGTACTGAAGGAGTCGTGTGGCGTGGTTGGATGACGAACCTGCTCTGCTCGTTTCGTATTGTCTGACGCCAAGGGGCTGGGCATAGTTGACGAACGCAGGGCGGAGACGGCAGTCTGGGTAGCAAGGTACCAGGCGGATTAGCAGGGAGAACCTGGCTATACTACTCGTACCACAAACTGCTGCCGCTACCTGGAGGGTGCTTTGGGCTTTGGTCTGCCTGTTATTTCCCCTTTGTTATTTTTTTTCCTTGGTTCTTTGTCTTACTCTGTTTACAAGCAGTGGTGTTTTTGTTACTTTTTCCTTTTTTTTCCCCAGGTTGTTCTTTTTCAAGTGTTGGCCACCTCGCATGCGGGGGGGGGGACGACAGATTGTTTCTTCTATTTTTTGCTTTCATTTTTTTTCTTCTTTTTCTCTTTCGATTTGTCTTGTTTGTTTTTGTTTTCTCTTTGATTGTTTTTTTTCGTTTATCTATTTCATAGAATGTGTATGTCGTGCCTGTCGTATCTAGTATGATGACATGGCATTGCTTGCATTACCCACTGCTGTGCTTACTGCGTACGTGGCAACGTAGTATCGTGGTCTGCAATATTCGCCTCTTGGGCCGGTTCGCGCCGAATCGGAGGGTAAAAGCAGGCAGCGGAAAACGAGCTATTGATCTACAACGGTTGATGGCAGACCCCGGTCTCCGAGCGGACCTCAACAGGGAGATAACCAAACTTACCCCCCCACCGCCTGGTACAATTGGGAGTGTCGATGATAAGGCAACTGCTCTAGTGGAGACCGTGCTGTCGACTGCTGCTAAACTAGCACCTCATATCAGTCGAAAACAAGGGCCGCTGGGCTGGTGTACGCCCGAAGAGGTAAAAGCAGAGGTGCACTCACGATGGCAGGAGAAGGAAAATGCGAGGACGCAACTACGTGCTAATCCGGAAGACAAAAATCTGCGAAAAGCTGTGAAGATTGCCACTAAACAGCTCAAACGTGCGAGGACGGACGGAGTGCAGAAGTTCTTCGAGGAATACGTCCGTCAACTCGAAAGGCGTATCCAAGAAGGCGATCAGTTTGGGTTCTACAAGCACCTTAAGGGGATGAATGTGGAAGGAAAGAGGACTTTCCATTCGCAGTACTTCAGGGACGAGGAAGGTAGAATACTACGAGACATAGGCCTCATCCAGGAACGATGGGTAAGGTGGTTCCATAAGCTGCTAAACACCAAGTCATCGACCCTCGACCCAACTATCGTCGATGAGCTCAAGGTCTGGCCCTCGTGCAGTCCGCTGGACGACGTCCCGTCTAGATACGAGGTGGAAGACGCGATCAGGGAGATGGCGAACCGCAAGGCGGTTGGGCCTGATGGTCTCCCAGCTGAAGTTCTGAAGGTCCTGGCCGACGAGGGAGACTCGGACACCTTGGGAAGCTTCTACGAGATTATCGTCGCTGTGTGGAGGGGAGGGGTCGTGCCGCAGCAATGGAAGGATGCAACGATTAAGGTGCTGCACAAGAAGAAAGACAGGACGGAGTGTGGTAACTATCGTGGCATTTCCCTTGTCGCGCATGCCGGCAAAGTACTCCTCAAAGTCATCGCGCGCCGACTCAGCGACTACTGCGAACGGGAAGGCATCCTGCCAGAGGAGCAGTGTGGCTTTAGGCCCGAACGATCGACGGTCGACTTGATGTTCGTGGTGCGACGCTTGCAGGAATTGGCAAGGAAGAAGGACACTCCGCTGTTCATGTACTTCGTCGACCTCACCAAAGCCTATGACTCCGTCGACCGAACCCTCCTGTGGGCTGTCTTGGCTCGCTTTGGCGTGCCACCTAGAATGCTCACCGTTATCCGCCAATTCCACGACGGCATGCGAGCATGCGTGCGGCTGGATGACGGCGAGTGCTCAGATATGTTCGACGTGAAACAGGGCCTACGGCAAGGGTGTGTGCTCGCGCCATTGTTGTTCAACATGTTTTTCACAGCGGTGCTGCGTGTGGCGGAGAAACGTTTCGCTGCTGATAAAGCCATCACGGACAGCTTGGTGCAACTCCAACAAAAGCAGGAGAAGAAGAAAAAGAAGAGGGGGAAGGCACGGGTCGGGCACGCCGACGGACAGGGGAATGATAAAGAGGCCCAGACACTGTGGGCTACGCTCTATGCTGACGATGCGGGCATAGTATCGAGATCACCCAACGCCCTGGAGAGGATGGTGACGGTGATCGTGTCTGCATGTGCCGCTTTCGGCCTGACGGTCTCGGAGGCCAAGACGGAGATAATGTGTCTGCAAACGAAAGATGGGGGAACGTGCCGTTCACCGTCACCGCAGCCGGCCAAGTGTACAAACAAACGACCAAGTTTGTGTATCTGGGCGGGGCTATCAGCGCAGATTGGACGGGCAGAAGTGTCGAGGTAACGCGTCGACTCCAGAGGGCATGGGCATGCTTCGGACGGTATAAGATGGAAACCTATGACCGCCCGGGTGTACGCCTACGCCTGAAGGTGCGAATGCTGAGAGCCGAGGTGATCGAAACGTTGCTCTACGGTTGGGTTACTTGGAGCCCGAGCAAGACTGATTACGGTAGGCTACGGGAGGTCCACCACAAGATGCTCCTCCGATGCATCGGCTGGCGAAAACGAACGCGCGAAGACCACATTCTATCCTATGCTAGCGCGCTTCTCAGGACAAAATCTGAAAGCGTTGAGACGACGGTACGCAGACGTAGGCTCTTGTTTGCGGGCTTTGTGACACGCATGGGAGAGGAGCGTCTGCCGAAGAGGGTGATGTTTGGGGAGATGGTTGGGGGTAAGGGTTACTCCGGAGGACAGGAGTGGGACTGGATGAGATACCTTGAGGAGGACCTCAAGGGGTTCGGCATCAAGCTCGAAGGGTGGCGCGAGGCAGCACAGAAAGCCGGCAGATGGTTCCGACGGGTCGAGGAAGGGGCGGAGGCCTTCATGCGGAAATGGCATACAGATGAGAAGGAGGCATCGGCAGAACGGCATAGAATAGCTGCAACCACGACCACAGCCGTTGACGCCAACGCGAGTGTGCAGAATGGCAGGGAAGAGGGGGGGGGCGAAAGGGGGACGAGGGGGAATGGCGGGGGGGGGGGGGGGGGAGGCGGTCTGCCCAACAGACTGAAGCCTGGATATGGCCATCATCGTCATGATGCACTCCCTTCTTTGGGACCCAAGTAACTAGCATGGTGCCACCTGGGCAACTTTGCGTGTCTGTATGCTCCAGTGCCTGCCTTTCGTATTTTCTTTCCCCCCCGCCCGTGATTATCGCTTTTTTGTCCCTTCTTTTTTTTCATTTTTCTTTCATTCCCGTTAGTACCTCTTTGTGTCTTTGTTAGTGTGATCCGTTTTGCCTTTTTTTTTGCTATCTGCTTCTGTTTTTTTTTTTTTTTTGCTTCGCTTCATCTTTTTTTTTAGGTTTTTGTCTGCTATTAATACTCTCCTTTTTGCTTCCCTGGTGTCCGCAGTGGTGGAGTGCGTATGCTTGTTTTTTGTTTTTGCCTCTGTTTTACTTGAGGTATTTCTTCCACTCCAGAGTTATTGGAGCCTGTCCTGCGACCACGGACTGCATTGCATTGTGAGTTAATGTGAGAACAACAACAACAACAACAACAACAACAAGTATCTCTGTGGCGTAGCTTTGTGACCACAGAACTTGTATCTCTTCTAGGATTGAAGAATCGGCACGGACACTGGTTGTGCTGGATGTCGACGGGTAGAAAGAACGGTTTAATGTGAAGAACACACACACGAATATATTCTACAGCGACAGTATCAATAGTAGTCTGACACAACGAGTTCCGTACCTGGTAGAATATGGTTAAAAAACACAGACATACATGGTATGGAGTATGGAGTGTGTGTGTCCATTATTTCTACCCGTCGACATCTTCCAGCACAACCAGCGTCCGTGCCGATTCATCATACATACGATGTAGAGATATTCCAGTAAAGCTTTGTGGTCACAAAACTACGGCACAGAGATACTACTACACTACTACTGCTGTGCATCGCCCCGGTGGTTCAAGTGGTTAACCTCGAATTCTACTTGTATTTGAGTCCTGGGTTCGAGCCCCAGGTGGGTCGGACATTTGACTTTATTTGCAAAAATAAAAATTAAAAGGAATCAATTGTTGAGAGCGCCTTGCAGCGTGGGTAGGCACAATTCGATGCGAGTCGACGAGGGAAGAAAAGGCTGAATCTTCTCGCGATAAAAAAGAAGGCACGTACCGTAGCGGGAAGGGGGTAGAAGAGCCTGCTATGTGACCCCGGATCTGAGTTACGAGTTGGAAGGAGAGAGAGAAGAAGATGTGCGAAGACAATAAATAGGATGAGCAAAAATAACAACAACAAAAAAATGGTATTGTTATCCAGTGACTATTAATAGAGTAGACACGGCAATGCCATGCCCTCGTACTCCATAAGACAGGCATGGCATAAACACTCGGCATGCGTAGAAAGAGAGAAACATCGATAAAACAAAGAGAAACAATTCAAAAGATGAAAAAAGAATGTCGTGCCTCCCCGAAGGAGATGTGGCAGACACTACCAGGTAGGTACAAAACAAGTAAATTAACAAGCTTGGAGTATGGAGTGCAGAGTGTGGAGTGTGGAACCAGCTGTGTGTTTTTTTTTTTTTTTTTTCTCATCTCATTCATTATCTTCGCACATCTTCTTCTCTCTCTCCTTCCAACTCGTAACTCAGATCCGGGGTCACATAGCAGGCTCTTCTCCCCCCTTCCCACTACGGTACGTGCCTTCATTTTTATCGCGAGAAGATTTCAGCCTTTTCTTCCCTCGTCGACTCGCATCGAATTGTGCCTACCCACGCTGCAAGGCGCTCTCAACAATTGAATCCCTTTTTTTATTTTTGCAAATAAAGTCAAAGTCCGACCCTCCTGGGGCTCGAACCCAGGACTCAAACAAGTAGAATTCGAGGTTAACCACTTGAACCACCGGGGCGACCGTGTGGAACAATGCAGAGCATAGTGCGTCTGTCTATCGTTTATCCGGGGTTACCCGTATGTATGCCTATACTACAGGCGCGTACATCGACACGATCGGCAGTTAGTTAGCGATGCCTCCGATTGATGTGGATGATGCGGCTGCCGGTGTTGTCCAAGAAGAGGGCCAGTGTGTGCTCTCTCGCTACACCCACTGTTGAACTGACAGAGATCAGATCTGTCGAATATGCACAGCAGTAGTAATATCTTCGATCGCAATAGCCTTTCAGGATCCATCCAGCCTTCATTTGGTTCCATAGAGCAGTGTTATACAGGTAGGTGTAACAGTCGAGGATGGTGGCATGTGATATCCCATTGGGCGTTCCGTGGGCTCATAGACAACACGTATCCGAAGAGTTGAGGGCCGTGGCCGCGAGTGTCCTGGACACCTCAGGCCTCGGCCCGTCGCGTACTACAACAGTGGTTTCTACAGAGCTTGGTTCTGCTCGGAATCCAACTCGTATGTGTACATAGGTGACGAATGGAAGATAGATGCTGATTTTCGGATTCTACATATATATACACAGCAGTATTGAAAAGTATAGTATTACGACCCACTTGTGACAAAAAAAAAGTAAAGACGGCAATACACACATGATGTGCCCTAGGGCCGGCAATACCTCGTAGGCGAGGAAAAATTGAAATGTTGCGTTGCCGAACGCATTTCTTCAGATTTGGGCTCAGCTCAGCACAAGTTGCACCACGGTTTTGAAACGCACAAATATTTTCGCCGAAAATTACGCTTGTTTTTCGCCGCAGGCGTTTTTTTTTTACTGGCTTTGGATTTTTTACTATCTACCTGGTATGGGGTATTTTTCGCCGTAACGTTGTTTCGGGGTCTTTTCTCCCTCCGCCGAATTCGAAAAGCACAGCTATGAATACATACAGCCGACTATTGATATTCGTGAGGTAGTAAGGTTCGATTGCTCCTTTTTTCACTGCATATCCGCGAGTCTTCCCTCTGACTGCACTCCAGATAGCAGGCAGGTAATCTTCTTTCGTTTTCACGACTACCGTGCGTTTCGTACGGTGCAGGCAGCACTTCAGACAGCATCCGCTGTAGTCAGCAGCCACGAGTTGGTTAGTGGTGGGAACGGGGGTACTCTTCTATGTTGTAGTTGAGAGGATATACCCGTGGCCATGTTAGTTCAGTTTGCACATTGGTTTTAGCTCGTGTGCGCTTTCTTCGTCTCGTGTATTTTGAGGCAGCCGAATTTTCGTTTTTTTTCGTTTTTCGGATCTTCCTAGGGCTCCAGCACCTTTTGTGTGACCACGGACTCCTTCGTCAGAGAGTTAATGTGAGAACAACAACAACAAACAACAACAGCCGACTATTGATATTTTCGGGGGACCATAGTTAGTAGGACCAATTATTGTTTAAAAATGGTTAAATATATACCAGGTAGGTTTTTATCTGTACCATAGGTCCTATTAACTATGGTCCCCCGTAATAGTATGAATAGCGTGTTTTTTTAACCTCTTGTTTTCCTTCTGTTTATTCAGGCGCGTTTTTGTCGTGCTATTATTGTGATACCTGTCCAATAGGCAAAGCTGGCGGGGGATCGTGTGTCCCCATGGCAAGGACGCCGAACTGAAACGTATTTTCTGGCAGAAGCTGGAGTACTTATTGGAAAAATCCCGACGGAAGAGTGTCTGTTTGTACTGATGGATGCCAACGCGCGAACTGGACAGAGGAAGGAAGGGTGCGATGATGATGAAAGCAGAGTGCTGGGAGCGTATGGACGTGATGTTCGTAACGATAATGGCAGGCGGCTCCTGTCGTTCGCCACCAATTGCAAGTTAGGTCTCACCAACACGTTTTTCAGCACGCGCAAGGGTGGGATATCGCATACACACAACGGCACCAGCCCGAATGATCGTAAGCGGATCGACTACATCCTAACCCGTCAAGTCCATCGACCTAGAGTACAAGATGCGAAAGTCGTCCCACAGCCTCCTGCCCCAGCTAAGGCTGACTCAGACCACAACATCTTGTATATCAAAGTCCGACTCGGTGGTCATTTTGCGCCCAACAGACAAATACGTAGACCGACAAAACGCCGAGAGTTCGACAGGCAGCTTTTTATGTCCGATGGAAAGTGTCGTGAACGAGTAGTCTCCAGGGTCATCTCCACTCTCAACCAGCCTATCCAGCCCCGTAATACGTCTGGTATGGTTGAGTTTTTCACTACGGCTGTTATTGATGCGGTCGAAAAAGAGGAACCACCCCCTGCACGTCGCCACCGCAGACATGGATGGTGTGAGTCTGCCGAAACCTCGGCCGCATTCATACCAGCATGGACAGCGAGGGAGGATGCACGACAATGCTTGCGTGCCCACCCCCGGGACAGAACCGCGTGGAAGACCCTGAGATCTGCGTGTGCGAACCTGCAGAAGGTGATTGCCGCAGGACTGCATACGTACTTCGAAGCTTACCTTGCCGAATCCGAACGACTCCTAGCGAACAACGACCAAAGAGGCTTTTACAAGCACCTTAAGAGTACGGCAGGATTGGAAGGGACTAAAGCGAGGAGCGAACAGTTCATTAGGGACGAGGATGGCACGCTCTTATCAGATAAGGTGCGAATTCGTGAACGATGGACGGGGTTTTACCACAAACTCTTGAACATGAAGTCGCTGAAACTCGATCCCACGATCATCGACCTCTTGCCACCGCGACCGCCTAAACTGTCGCTTGAAGATGAACCATCCATAGACGAGATGACCGAAGCACTTAAGGGGATGTCGAATTGGAAAGCTGTCGGGCCAGATGGTCTCCCGGTCGAACTCCTAAAAATCGACCACCCGGCATTCGCCCAGTGCTTTCACAATAGTCCTTGTCAATGTTTGGTTAACAGGAGAAGTCCCTCAGCAATGGAAAGATGCGATCATCAAGGTCCTTCACAAAAAGAAGGATCGAACTGACTGCAACAACTATAGAGGGATTTCGCTTGTTGCCCACGCAGGCAAAGTGTTGTTGAAAATCGTCGCGTCCCGCCTCAGCAACTACTGCGAGACCGAGGAACTACTCCCTGAGGAACAGTGCGGCTTCCGCCCCGCACGATCAACGATTGATATGTTGTTCGTCGTGCGCCGGTTGCAAGAGCTCGGACGACAGAGGAAAAACCCCTTATACGTGTGCTTCATCGATCTGCAGAAAGCGTACGACTCTGTCGACCGAGAGCTGCTATGGAAGGTACTCACACGTTTTGGCGTACCAACCAAGATGCTGAGAATTATCCGTAATTTCCACGATGGCATGCGGGCTCGCGTGCGTACTGATGACGGCGAGCACTCGGAATGGTTTGATGTCACGCAGGGGCTGCGGCAAGGCTGTGTACTATCACCGTTACTGTTCAACGTGTTCTTCGCTGCTGCGTTAAACGTCGTACTTGTACGCTTCAGCCAAGACGAAGCCATTGTAAGGGATTTGGTCCAACTCAGTGAAGCTGGAGTAGTTCGAACAGGGAAGGAGGAGCCATTGGCGTGCGTGCGAAGGTCTGTATGGGGCATGTTCGTCGATGATGCAGGAATTGTCTCGAAGTCGGCTGAAGGGCTCGCGAAAATGATGACAGTCATCGTGACTGTCTTCGAAGCAGCAGGCCTCACGGTGTCGGAAAAGAAGACAGAGACAATGGTCCTACGAACACCAGACCAGACAACCCTCGCACCACCGCTCGTCATCGAAGCGGCAGGCCAAAGGTATAAGCAGACGACCCAGTTCTTATACCTAGGCGGCGTTATCCACGAAAACGCTGCGCTCTCGCTCGAAATCGACCGACGGATCCGCCTCATGCGAGCATGCCTCAAACGGTTCGGCCCGGAGTTGTATGATAGGACGACCGCCCCCCTTAGCCTTAAAGTCCGAATGCTGAAGGCCGAGGTGATTGAGACCCTGCTGTACGGGTGTGTGACGTGGACCCTCAGAGCGGAACACTTTGCCAAGCTTCGAACGGCTCACCACCAAGTCCTGTTGCGAGTCATCGGCTTCCAGCGCCGACTTCGTACTGACCATGCCACCCTCTCGTACGCGAAGGCCCTCAAGATGACACGTTGCGAGAGCATCGAAACGACCATTCGTAAACGGCGGCTCTTCTTTGCGGGGGGCGTGGCACGGCAAAGCAAGGAGCGATTACCCAGTCGGGTAATAATGTTCGGGACGATAGCTGGTGGGGAGAACCCGAGACCAGGCGGACAGTGTAAGACTTGGCATGGATGCATAGTCGAAGACCTTAGGGAGTTCCGAGCCACCGAAGGGTCAACGGAAGTTGCCCCCTTGGTGTTTGGAGTTGAGACCGCGTTGTGGTCCACTGCAGCCAAAAAGGCGGGGAAGTGGTACCGGGGGATCCTTGAAGCAGCCGAACGGTTCATGGTGAGGTGGCACGAGGCTGAGACTGAGATGAGTACGCAGCGCCGCGCATCCGCCGTGGATGGTGTCCAAGGGAACGGGGGTGGAGGGGGCAACAGGAGAAGTGGCAGAAAGCCCGACCGAGGGAATGCGGAGAGGGGGGGGAACAGGAGGGGCAGAAGGGAAACGGCGGTAAACGAAAGTAGGAAGGAGATGGCAGACAGGGTAGCAAGGCACCAGGCCGACTAGGAAGCAGAACATGTGACCATACTACTAGTGCTACCAACTGGTGCAGCTGGTTCGAACGTGGTCTTCCCTTGTCTTCTCTTTTTGTTTTGTTTTTTTCTTTCTTGCGCTGACTCTCCGTGATTTTCAATTTTATTTTTTTCTCTTCCTTTCCTGATTGATAAGCCGTACTGAAGGAGTCGTGTGGCGTGGTAGGATGACGAACCTGCTCTGCTCGTTTCGTATTGTCTGACGCCAAGGGGCTGGGCATAGTTGACGAACGCAGGGCGGAGACGGCAGTCTGGGTAGCAAGGTACCCGGCGGATTAGCAGGGAGAACCTGGCTATACTACTCGTACCACAAACTGCTGCCGCCACCTGGAAGGTGCTTTGGGCTTTGGTCTGCCTGTTATTTCCCCTTTGCTATTTTCCCTTTGGTATTTTTTTTCCTTGGTTCTTTGTCTTACTCTGTTTACAAGCAGTGGTGTTTTTGTTATTTGTTTCTTTTTTTCCAGGTTGTTCTTTTTCGAGTGTTGGCCACCTCGCCTGCGGGGGGGGGGGACGACAGATTGTTTCTTCTATTTTTTGCTTTCATATATATTTTTTTATTCTCTTTCGATTTGTCTTGTTTGTTTTCGTTTTCTCTGTGATTGTTTCTTTTCGTTTCTCTATTTCATAGATTGTGTATGTCGTGCCTGTCGTATCTATTAGTAGTATGATGACATGGCATTGCTTGCATTCCCCACTGCTGTGCTTACTGCATGCCTGGTACGTGGCAGCGTAGCATCTATCTCTGTGGCGTAGGTTTGAGACCACATAACTTGTATCTCTTCTAGGATAGAAGAATCGGCACGGACACTGGTTGTGCTGGATGTCGACGGGTAGAAAGAACGGTTTAATGTGAAGAACACACACACACATGGCCACCATCTGAATAGGTCTGTGATCGTTACATTATACACGAGTACCTGGTATCGATCAAACTTTTTGGCACGTTCCTCTGCAAAACGCATTCCAGGAACGCAGCGATTCCAAGCGTATCGGACACACGCCCACGATACTAGTGGATGAAAGGGAGCGGGTAAGACCCACATTTTTGAGCCAATTGACCCATAGGCCACGTCAAAACAAATGACCTTCCCTCTCCAGGAATCCCCCGGCCCCCCTGAGAGGGGCCGCACTTCGCCTTCGGCTTTTGTGGTGCGGCCTCCGGCTTGTGGTGCGCGCCCCTATGGCTTACATGTGCACCCACCCCTGGTCATGACATCGTGACTTCCTCTCGCTTCCTCTCGGGAGCTCCACACTAATCAGCAGCTCGCCAGGAACCAGGCAGCGGGAATCAGTCAGCGTGGGGATAATGTGCGGGCTCAAACATTAAGCCTTACATATACGACCGCAGTACGTCAGTACGGACACTGGTCGTGCTGGATGTCGACGGGTAGAAAGAACGGTTTAATGTGAAGAACACACGCACACACCCTCGAATAGTACACTACCAGGTAATGCGAAAGAAATGCTCCAAAAGTTATTCCGAGTAGTCCTCGAGATGTGGGCAGGGAACCGGTGTGATTATTTAGTGCAGTGGTCGACCAGCCCGCATCCACAGGGTCAGTTTGAAGCGCTCAACTCCGTGTGGGATCAGGGTGCCATACGAGAACAGGGCGGTCGGGGTCATGTCAAGGCAAAATTACTGCTGTGTAGTCTGGTTTTCCGGACTGTGCATGCCTGGGGTTTGAACATCTCATATTGGTACCACTGTACACAATTCCAATCCTCCTACACTAGGCCTGTATCTACTGCTGTCGTACTATAGTATTACTATATGCTTCAATCATTCAAGATGGAAAGCAGCAGCCAGTGGTTGATCTTTGGTTGAATAACGTAGTCAATCCAGTCAGTGCGTACGACCACGACCGTACGACACAATAAGCATATTACGAGTATTCACTGTGCGTTATACATAATATTGCTTACAGGTAGTCAACCAACTTAGCGAGAGGCCATTCGATCTTCGATCCACAGCACACAGCGCTTTGACGTCACATCACGGTTGATCGCTCGCATCGCCCAAGACAGGATGTGAGCGTGCGGACAATACAATAAGCTACTTGAAACCAAGATCAGTAGTACCTGGTCAATAATGCCAGGTATTGTGCACCTGGTGTTAATAGCTTGTTGGTCGACTTTTTTTTCTAGGTCACTTTTACTTTCTAGCCTGCAGCAGGCTCGTACTCGCAGGAGGTTTTACCCTCGGCGATCTTCTGGACAAGCTGTGGTCACAGGTGTCGTCCCTTCTCCCCCCCGGTACGTGCCTTTATTTTTTGTCGCGCATAGGGTTCAGCATTCCCACTGCTCGTCGATTTTCATTGAATGTGTGTGTGTTCTTCACATTAAACCGTTCTTTCTACCCGTCGACATCCAGCACAACCAGTGTCCGTGCCGATTCTTCAATCCTAGAAGAGATACAAGTTCTGTGGTCACAAAGCTACGCCACAGAGATACTACGTTGCCACGTGTGCAGTGTGCACTGCAGTGGGCAATTCAAAGCCATGTCATCATACCTGGTACTAGATACGACAGGCACGACATACGCAATCTATGAAGTAGTGAAACGAAAAGAAACAATCAAAGAGAAAACAAAGACAAGGTAGACAAATCGAAAGAGAAAAAGAAGAAAAATGAAAGCAAAATCTAGCTAACTCACGCTCTCGCGCTTTCCGCTAATCAATTTTGTTTTTATGCAAGAAAAAGACCCTACGAGCATGCACTCGGTGAGACTTGAACCTACGAATTGGATCTCGACAGGCACGCGGACCACCTACCAAGCCACCGGGGACGCCGGCTTGAGATCTGATAATTACACTGCGTTCGTTTGTTGTTGCAAACGATGGTTGGACGGATTGAAAGAATATGACAGGACTACAAGCAGTATCATATGCACATCATCAACAGCAGCAAGCATCTACCCCTGTGTCAGGGTGCGTGGGCTATTGCTACCAGGTGTGTGTTGAAGTGGATGTCTGTCACTGATGGAGCATTTTGGCGATGAAGCCGGTCCGTTAACCCACCAAGCTCTCGCATGTTAACATATCGCCAAAGTTCTGCCTTTCTTTCGAAAAAATTGGTGCGACAAAACTATCGGACAGCGCTCCCAGCAACGCGACGCAACGTTCAGCTACCAGTTCTCGCATCCTGAACTTGCTCCCATCGTTCCAAACGGCCATGTATGCGAAGCTCGAAGTCGGCACTGACTGGCTACCCGCGTGCAAAGCAGTTTGTTGCCCAAACCTCGGTTGTATGTGCCCGGCCTACGATGACAAGCTGAGTCTTGCGTCTCTCGCGCAAAACCTGGTTGCCACAACCTGCGGACTACACTTTTCTCGCTCATTATATATAATAATATACGTGTTATACTATACTACGGTACCACTACTACTGTACTACTATTACGGGGGACCATAGTTAAAAGGACCTATGGTCGCCCCGGTGGTTCAAGTGGTTAACCTCGAATTCTACTTGTTTGAGTCCTGGGTTCGAGCCCCAGGTGGGTCGGACTTTGACTTTATTTGCAAAAATAAAAAAAAGGATTCAATTGTTGAGAGCGCCTTGCAGCGTGGGTAGGCACAATTCGATGCGAGTCGACGAGGGAAGAAAAGGCTGAAATCTTCTCGCGATAAAAATGAAGGCACGTACCGTAGCGGGAAGGGGGGAGAAGAGCCTGCTATGTGACCCCGGATCTGAGTTACGAGTTGGAAGGAGAGAGATGAGAAGATGTGCGAAGATAATGAATGGGTTGAGCGAGCGAATATATGGTATACATAAAAACCCACCTGGTATATATTTAACCATTTTTACTAACAATATTTGGCCCTTTAAGGACCCCAGTCCCGTTTTGGGGACAAACTACTTATAATTAGAGTGTTTTGTCCCCACATATGGGAGGGCGGTTCTAAAAGGTCCACCGTAGTGCTATTACGGGGGATTATAGTAAATGGAACCAAATATTGATAGAAAAATATGAATATATACTTCGAAGTATAGGTTTTTGTGTCTACCGTAGGTCCTATAGACTATGGTCCCCCGTAAAACTACTACTACTACTACTACTACTACTACTACTACTACTACTACTATTAATGCTACTACTATTAATACTACTACTACTACTACTACTACTACTACTACTACTACTACCACTACTACTCTGAACCCTTTTACCACCATTGGAAACTGGTGTTGTACAGCGGTCTAGTGGGCACCCTCTAATGTTACTACAGTAACTGCTGTAGCGTTGATTTTGGAGTTCGAATCCCACCGTGATGACACCGTGAAGATATTTGCAAGGACATTTTCACAGAAAGGGTTCGACTGCTGAGAGCGCCTAGCGTGGGTATGCTAGGCCCAATTCGGCGAGAGTTGTCGAGCCTCTGAAAGAAAGGGGGTGAAGTTTTCTGGCCGAAAAAAGTAAAGGCATGAACCATGGTGGGGCAGGAAGAGAATAGAGAATAGCCTGCTATGTTACCCCGGATCTGACTTACAGCTACAGTAGGAGGGAGAGACATGGAGAGCTAAGAAGGGCGAAAAATCTACATGGATGGGATAAAAAAAAGAATGAAAATATCAACTACGTTGTAAAAACGTAAAAACAGCTTAGGAGGGAGTTGCGAGCTCGTCGCGTACTCTTACAGTACAGGACACCTGATTGGGAAACGAATAATAAGGGAGGCAGGCTGAGACTTGCAGGGCAACAAGAAACGCGGGAGTTATTATACTGAAGTTAGTGTAGGTGCACCCGCTCTCGAACAAGAAACCCAGCCTGGAACATCTTTTCGGTTTCCTATTATTAACGCGCCTAGGTGTTCTGTACTGTAGTACGTACATCACACAACGAACTGACGTAAAAAAAAACATTGTTTATAACGTAAATACCCGACGAGCGATTTCATGGGCCAAGTATATAACGAATACCTGGTATACCCTAATACGGTGGATCGTACATCTATTACGGGGGGGCCTTGTAGTAAATAGGACCTACGGTACACTCAACAACCTATATATTTACCTATTTTTACTGACAATATTTGACCCTATTTACTATAGTCCCCCGTAACAGTAGTAGTATCCAGAACCAATATATATATGGTGTGTAAACAGAACCAAATATGGTGTGTAAACATAGGGGGGGGGGGTATGTGTGTTTTTCCGTTCCATGGTGGGTTCTGATTACTTTGTATAACTATGCCCCCGGTAGCGCTAATAGAAAGGAAATCTCAGGTATATTGGGTAAGTTTCCCAATTGAGGGGTCCGTCGGCTAGAAGTCAGGAGTGTATGGGACCAAGGTACCATGCCCTCTACACCGCACTGTCTTCATGGTATCATTGCAGCATGCCACATCGAGGGACCACCCAGGTCGGTGCATGCTTTTTACCAAAAGGTATGAGGCACGATGGGGGCAACGGCAACCCGGCGCCGGAGCTCATTGCATGCAGATACAAATACAAAAAAGGGAATCATCTGCCGTGTATAGCCGACAGAATACACATATTCGTATTGTCGTTTTCCCGCGAGCACCCTGGGGCCATTCTACGTCGCCTCTCCTTGCCCCACGCAAAATAAGGCGTACTTGGTATGCTTTTGTTACATTTTAAAGCTCCGCAAAGGAGGCTCCAACCGTACCTTAACCCTCAAGCGTCATTTTGTAAGCTCTGCAGGAGTACTGTACCCGGTAACCCTCCCCTGCTAGTCGTCACGAACAGCCCCCTACTACTATTTGTACCCTACCGTAGATAAATGCCACCGGCAAACGTACCGACAGCATGTGCTTGACATCGATGTCACCATAAGCAGCGCGGCTAGAGTCCGCTTCTTGCGCTTGCACTCCTCCTCCTCCTCCTCCTCCCCCCCCCCCCCCCCCATTGTCGCGTACCGGCCACCCCGCCGGCGAACGTTATACCCCTATACACACCGGGGACACTAATTATTGCATCGCCGCCGTCCCTACGCCCTCGGCAACTTACCACAGGCTACAATGATGTCCTCTCGTGTCGACAATTCTGCCTGAATGTGGAGTGGCAAACGTTTTTTTAGTGTTTCTCAAGCCTTCGCGCTACTGATGCCCCTATACAATACTCCCCCGTTCCCTAAAACGCTTGGGCCTGCCCTTGTTCTTGAGGCACTCCTTATATCCCTCTTCTACCATGTGTAAGTGTTCCTGTTTAACTACAATTTTTCCCTGAGCATGATCCAATGCTCCAGAGCCGAACACCCTCAAAACATGTTTTGAAAGGAACATGAACACCAGCCGTCGATATAAAATCGATCAACTGAGGATTTTTCCCCAGGTTTCCAGCAACACCTCCAGGTCCTGGTATTGAAACCAGCTCCCCGGAACATTGTCCAAAGTCAACAATTACCGCGGGGGAAGGCCTCGCCCCGAGCCAATCGTGCACAAGGTCTCAACACACACATATATATTCCCCTGCTATCTCTCTCTTTCGTCGAGAGAGAGAGAGCATGCTGCACCAGCTATCATCTAAGTCGGTGCGTCTAGCGCTCTACGCCCCTCCCGCTCGACAGTCGCATGCGTCCGTTTTCATATTCAGTATAACCACCGCTCTCTCGATGTCTCTTGCCCCCCCCCCCCGGCCGGGCCGCCTAACCGATGCTGTTATCCGGAAGTCCACTCCACTTAAACTCTTCCACGCCAATCAACGAAATGTAGATCGGCTTTCGGTGGGCGTCTTCGTCGGGCGCGGTCCAGGCGGCAGCATCGGACGCCGCCTCCTCTGTTTGACCGCCTCCTTTCCTCTCGCTTCGCGGTCGAGGGGATGTCACGGCATCGCTGCTTTCGGGCTCTCCCAACAAACACTCAAAAGCCGTGCGCTCCGCCGTTTTCTTGATTTCCGCTGGCTGTGTTGCTCCTGCCCCTGATGCTGCTGGTGCCGATGCTGCCGAGACCGACCCATCGAGTAGTTGTTTGGCGGTGGCGTCCGGCAGAGCAGGAAAATCCGTGTGAACATCATTCCCCAAATCGACATCGCTGAAGCCGGCGTCGTTGGAGCCGACACCGCTCAAGCTGACATCGCTCAAGCTGACATCGCTCAACCTGACATCGTTCACGCTGGCCTCGCTCAACGGAGCGGGCGGTAGGCTGAGAGGCGATGCCGACGCTTGAGAAAAGGCGACCTCGGAGACATCGCTCAGTCTGACGTCGCTCAACGGGGCGGATGGCAGGCTGATAGACGATGCCGATGCTTGAGAGGAGGCGAACTCGGAGTCCATCTCGGAGATATTGTCAGCCCCGACCACGTTGCCGCCGGACTCGCTGAGCAATCCCAGAGAGTTGGCCCTGCGGTGACGCGGTCATGAAACGGAAAAGGGGTGATCAAACTGTCAAGAGTATGGTTGCTTGAGTTACAAATCGGCAGCAACCATCGCTCCATCGCTGACGGTGCAACACCTACTATTAATATTAACAACACTATCGGAAAGGGCGTACATCTCCGGCAGCTCACCATGTTTTGTAGTAATTCAGCGTTCTAAGGGAACTTGCAGTGCAGGAGTGCAGAAGGCTTTCACTTTAGGACCGATTGATTATGGAATGTACGGTGTATGCAACACCAATGGTATTTCGAAGGATTTTGTTTGTTTGGAACGGGGCCATACGCAACCATATAGTGCAAGTCAATCGGGGTGGTATTGCGTGCGCCGCCGAAATCACCAAAAAATATTATTCGATCGTACTGCCCACTCTGTCAGGGGAGAAACAGCCGTGGGAAGAATACGCCGTAGCCGGTCTTTTGCTATCCAATTTAACCCTTTGTTCTTACGGCCGCTCGCGCACTACACCATCCTCCTCACGATGACATCGGTCGCGTGTGCCCTAACTACTCTAAGGCGAGCCAATTGTGGCGGTGCGATTGCGCGTGACACGGAACGAACATGATTCAACCGCCCGACTATGTAGATATTTTTGTACTCGCCGAACTGATCCCTCCTCCCTCGACCACAGCTCGCGCGCGTCAGCGTCGTCGCTGTCGTACAACGTAGACTCCCGCTCGACTCCGACCAATGACCCCGCCGCTAACAAATTGCCATCGATGAAGCCGCCATCGTTGGTGTCGTTCCCGCGGGGTGCGACCTCGCCAACAGAAGACCGAGGCGACCCCTGGCGGCTGCCGTCATCCACAAGACCGGTGTCGACAGTGCCTGCCAGGGGCCGGTCCGGGGAGGAGGGGGGCGTAGCGATTGCGTGTCGGGTGTCAGGCAGAGAGACCGACCGGGAAAGGTTTGCCGGTCTCCTCGGAGACGAAAGAGCCGAAGGAGATGACCTTGCCGGAGAGGGAGGGGTGCCCGGAGGTGGGGTTACGCGAGCCCTACGTCTTCGGCTGGGTGACGACGTCCGAGGTGCTTCCAGGGATGACGCTGCTAGGCGGAGTGTGAATGGGGGTTTAGGTGGGTGGGGGGGGGGGGAGGGCGTTAGTAGATGTGGCGGGCCGGCAGGTTGCTTCTACTGACAATGGTGCAGTCAGCAATTTGGTACTGGTATCGCCCCCCCCCCGCTCTGCTTTGAGCGACCAGGCATTGATAGCGCCGTTGTGGTTGACGCAAGTAACGTCACAAGTGCTTACCGGTATACACGAAACAACTAGAAGTACATACGCCGCGTGAACCCTGTTTGTTTTGCCGCTGTGTCTCGAACGCCGGCAGGGCCACGGTGATCAAAGGGTGCACTCTCCGCAATGGTTGGGGATGCCGCCACGCGAGGCTGGTACTCCAGATGCAGCACACACCGTCGAAGGCTCCAGGCACTCCGCGAATATGTTCGTCTCAACGTATGCCGCTCCAAACCACCTACGGCACGAAGCGGAGCCTCTAACCCGAAACAAGGAAAGCCGAAGAATACTAGTACGCTCGAAAAGATCATTTAGCTAACGACGCGCTGCAATAGGGTTAAGACGAAGGAGAGGGAGTCAAGTTGCGACAGCCATGCTCACCTAGGGGGCCTGCGCTAAGGATCACATCTCCGTTGAGCCCGATAATCTGCCCACCCCCGTAGACTTGGTCCTCGTCACCGGCCCCTGTGGTCCCGCCGGCGGGCGTTGCACTATCGGATGATGGCCACACCATCGCCTGCTCGAGCGTTGTCGCCGCTTCCTTGGTCGCGGGCAGCTGGTCACCGACCCCTGCAATGTCTCTCTCCCAGTTCGCCATCATCTCGTCCACCGCAAGGATGAAGGAGGGCTGCTTGTCGAAGGGCGCTACTGATCTCTCTGTCGGGGAACTGACAGATTGCGGACGTTCCATCGAGCGGACACCGTCGGCGCTGCTGGGCCCATCGATAGGAAGCTCCATCGGAGCTCCGCGAGCACCAGGGGCGTTGGTGTTCACGATGTCCGACGACATGGATGACGCAGATTCGGGGCGTTCAATGCCCAGCAGAGGCTGGATCATGGGGTACTCGCTTGATCGGGGGCATGACGCGATGCTGACAAGGTCGAGGTCATCGGGGTTGCTTGACTCCGTAGTTGTGTTTAGGGCATCGGCGACCACGTCTGTACAGCTGCCGGTCTCGTGGGGTAGCTCCGTTGAGTTAGACCTAGAGTGCAGGGGTCACGAGGGAAAACGACGATTCCGAGAGGGAAAGAAAGGGGGTGTGCATCGACGAAGAGTACAGCGAGGATAGTATCAAGGCGACGGGACAACGACATCGGACGGGCTGCACCTGCGAACCACCTTGGGACGTGCATCGAACGTTCATCCTTCTACAAAGCCTATGGTGCATGTACCTAACTGTGCACCTACTTGGCATCTAGTGTTAGCGGCCTGTCATGCCTGTGGCGAATGAGACCCACCGAGAACGCCCCCCTGATATCTCGACGGCTCGGGTACAGCTTCCCTCACAGCATCGCCATCTCCCCGCGGGCGACGGTGTCGTAGACGGGAGGCTTAGCGAAGGCCGCCGGGTCCCCGCTGGTGGAGTGCTGTCCGGGAGGCTTCGTCTTCCGCTTGGCGACGGCGTGCAAAGTTCTGCGCGGGGTGGTTCTAACCGGAGTGGTGCATGAACCGGGTGGGTAGGTGAAAGGGGGGCGAGGGGAGGGGGATGGTTGAACGCCTTTCCATGTGGTTGAAGGGAATCTCGTATAAAATACCGAGGGCTTTCCTGTGTTCGTGCTTCAATGCGTCATATCGACAGGATGCGTCTCGCCTCGAACTTTGAGGGCGCTCTTGCTTCAGTTGTGCCAGCTTGATTGAGACATGACACGCGAACGTGTACACTTTCGTACTTCACACGTATCCCGTGTTTGTCTTTTTACACGAACCTACCTACGACGACCCACTTCTGACCACAGCAGTCAAATCCCCCTCCTCGATCGTGGGTCCTCCGTGACCGAGGACTCCCAACGCATCGTGCGCCAGCAACACCTCACGGCTCACAAACGAATGATATACCATGTAGGGGACAATGGCCCGTTCCATTCGAGGCCAGAATAATTGAAGACGTTGAAGCACCAGCTGCAGTATCATTTTGCTCACCATGGTCGTCTACTCGGGCGATGGGCGCCTGATGGTCAGGTGCATTCCTTCGGGGGGTCGCGCCCGGACGGTTCACTCCCGCGGCCTCGACCGTCTCGTCCACCTCCACGAAACCACCACCTGCTGGAGACGCGGTCCCCGCATCCAATCCTGCCGCTGATTCAGGAATGCTAGTCAGCTGGTGACCGGTCCCTGTGGCTGGGTTCCTGGAGTAAAATGCGCCCGCGGCCACGTCGAGAGGGCCTCCAACGAAAGGGGCGGAGTGGTGACGTTCCGGCGATTTTTCAGAGTCGGCGATGTATCCATCTAGTCGGGGTGGCGTGGAGGTAGGCGTGTAGGCCTTAGACCCTTCACCGCGCACGTGCACCGGCGATGATGACGGGGACCTGGGACCACCGAAGAATAGAACAGATTGAGCGCTTCCGATTGGGCGTGAAAAAACAACGGGCGACACGATGCTGGCCGATGTGAGACTGGGAGGGTCGTTGAACTCTATGCTCCCGTCCGAAGTGTCGCTGTCCGTAGCTTCGTACCCTTCGCTTCCGACCTCGCTCGGTAGCCCCAAGGAGTTTGACCTACGATGCGGTGGTCAGAAACGTGAAGGGAGCAACCGGTCCAAACTTGGTCGAAACAGTTGTAGTGCTTTCCGATCAGCCGTTCTGCTGCAAAGTTATCTCGTACCTGGTACGTCAGAGAGATTTTCAATCCCCACGGACTCTTCTCAGCTACTGTAGTATACTCACCCAAACGACTCGCCGTCCCTCGACCGCACCATTGCCGCCTTGGCGCTGTCGCTGGCGTTCACTATGCACACCCCTTCCCTCTCTAAGAAGGACCTTGACGTCGACAGGGTCTAAACAACTGGGACTTTGTCGCCGGTAGGTTCTTTCAAAAAGAGGGAGCGGATTTCTACTTTGTGCGATAGCGATGATGTAGTCGAGGAACGGCGGGTCGTTTTGCGTGGGTACACTACATTACGTATCTGAGAGGAGTTTGGTGGGGTTGGAGCACGACCCTGCCTGAAATACGCACGAAACTGCTTGGGTTCTTTCGTCGGGAGCCGATTTCGGCTGTTCAACACCAGGTGCCATCGGAAAGGGCACACATATGCGGCAGATAAATATGTATCTAGAACTGCGGCGATATTAGTTTACCGCCAGTCTAGGTGTGTCGGTAGGTGCGTACATAGACGGCCCCACGTTAGAGGTCTATTGAAGTCCGAACGTGAATTTGGTCTACAACGCCACAAACAGTTTTTTTTCTCAAACCATTTTTTGCTGCGAAGGTGGTGTTTTGGAAGGTCTTGTTTGCGAACACACCGAAAGTCAGCCATTGTGGGTACATAGCGGAAGGAGTTGCACTTTTCGGCAATAGCATGCCTCGCTAACGGAGCTCCTTTCAAGACCCTTTTAGTGCTGCACTGACCAGAAACCTAAATCTGACCCTCATTCCAAGTACATATTAGTCCCCAAATGCCCCCACAATGAGAGTGCGGTTCTAAACGGGTTAACCGAGGTTTACTAAGGAGCTGCCCCAGTAATACGAGTAAACGCCCTCCTCGAGTACCCCCCCCCCCCCCCCGCCCCCCCCCCCCAGACCGACTTTTCGAGCTCGATATCTCCACAGCAAGAAGAACGCTAGCGCCAAAAAGCCTGTAGGGGGGGGCCTAGACAGATCTCGTCGAGGATTGTCTGAAAACGTGTCGTGTGGTATTGGCGCCTTCTTTGTAACGGAGTTATGGGGCTCGAGAAATCGGTCCAGGGGGTGGGGGAGGGGGCGTTTACTCACATTTTTACGGTATACCAGGTACTTCGTATATCCGCTATCATTCAATAGTTTTTTTAAAATATGTTTTCGTTAGATACTTAACCCATACTCACATTGTGTATGCGGCTTACCGTACGCTTTTTATTCCAGCAGGAGTCTATGAAAAAATGGATGCTGCACCTATCACAGTACGGTTCGACGCCCAGTCGAAACCGTCAATAGAGGTATTAACTTTTTTTTATCGGTTCACCGGACATGTATGTCACGGGGTGACCGGTGATGAGCACTGGAGCAAGGCGTGGCCTGTATTTTTCATCAGCTACTGCCTGCCTCGCCGATTACGCACTACAAGGTGGCCTGAACTTTTCATCAACTACTGCCTGCCCCCCCAAACGGCCGATTACGCACTGCACACTGCTTCCCACGATGGCACCGGTTGCACATACCGTAGGTTTTTCTCTGGGGTGAACCGATTGTAGTGCACATCTTACCGCCCACGACCAAGTCTCGACTGTGCTTAAACTCACGGGAAAGACCCTTCCTTCCTTGACCACAGCATGCGGGCGTCAGCATCATCGGTGTCGTACACCGTGGACACCGTCCCGACTTCGACAAGCGACTCGGCCGCCGACAAAGTGCCACCGATCAGGTCGCTATCGCCGGTGTCGTTCCTGCGGAGCACGACCTCGTCGACAGAAGACCGAGGTGACCCTTGGCTGCTGCCTTCGCTGGCAACGCTCTGGCGGGGTGAAGCTCCTCCCTGCTGAGGCACTGCTTGTTCGTGAGCTGGTTCGTTTTTTTGGCGGGGTCGAGGGGGGGACAAGGGGGGGGGGGGTGGGGTCTTCCTCACTTGGTGCTTGCCTGAGTCATTTGACCATTGACTACGCACCCCTTTCGAGACGGGGATGAGGGGGGGGGGGGGGGTACTCAATAGGAGATATGTACTCGATCTCATGCATGGCCGTAGTCATATGACCAGGGGGGGTGAGTTGACATCATAGCAACATGTGGGTGGTGTAATTGACCGTTACCAACTGCCTTTGGGCTGGGTGGGTTTTAGTTTTTTTACGCACTCTGCTACGTACCCCTAAGTAGTACCCAAACTCGCTACCGTTGCAAACGTTCCACGCATCCGGCAGATCACCGACAGATCATTCAGATCATTCAGATCATCTACAGATAATTTCCACTCCATCATCTAGATACTTCAGGGAATATATGTATTTCCTCATCTGTATGCTTAGCTCATGCTACCGGGTGGGCGGCGCATAATCTGCATGATCTGGAATATGGTTGTCGGATTGAGCTCGAGCTCCAGAGCAGATGCTGCACAGAATCTCACAACGGAACTTTTAGGAGAACCTAGATGATCTATGATAAGAGTGTGATATTTCTCGACGTGTGAATATTTCGAGTGCTTCACGTCACGTGCATACCCCCGTGGATTCTACCAAGACACGCGCTCCTCCTTTTCATCTTATTGCAGCAAATAATTCATCGCTAGCAACCATTTTACATTCTCCCGCTATGATCGTACTGACTACTATAATTAATTTTGTTTTCGGCCACAGCTTGACGACAACCGCCCCCCCCCCCCCCCCCCGAAACTGCAAAGGGTGACAAAAAAAACATCTCAGATTGAGCGGTTGGTTGCCCTGCCAGGCTTCGATCGGTTGTGATTAGGCGGACAACGCTCCCCTTCGACCCAAACATATGGGCAACCCAGCGCGGTTTCAATCCTCATCCACGACCTCAGATTATCCCACGTCGATTTTGACGGGTCTGGCGCGTGGTATGAAATGGGTAGCACTTTTTTTGGCCAAAACATTTCTGACAGACCGGGTATCTTAGCCCAATATCGTTTTGGTTGAATACCATTTTCGTTTTTTACAACACTTTTCGTGATACACCTACAGTAGGCATATATGGGATTGGTGATCAGCTTTCAATTTTTCGTGGTTGCTGTTGTTTTTCTCGCAGTCGGTGTTTTTGGGTGAGGTAAAGAGCGCCTATACTACAATCAAGCGAAAAACCTCCTTCGATGAAAATCAACGAGTAGTGGGAATGCTGAACTCTATGCGCGACAAAAAATGAAGGCACGTACCGGGGGGGAGAAGAGACGGCAGCTGTGACCACGGCTTGTTCAGGAGGTCGTCGAGGGTAAAACCTCCTACGAGTAAGCAGGAAAATGAACGTGATGATTAAAAAAATAAAATAAGAAGTGTACCAGGTAGGTGCCACTCCTATCGTGGCATGCGTTTACTGTACCGAATGGTACGTACCGGATGACCATTCGGTTTGCCTGATCAGTTGTCGCACCTGTTTCTTGGCTCGTCGGCAGCGGGACGCTGCCTCCCAGGGGTGTGTCGCGGTCGGGTGTTGCTGCCGCGCTCGGTGCGTCCGGTGCCAACTCAAACACGATTGGAATCGGAGCGTAGTGAAGTTCGGGTTCGTCTAGCGGGAGGCGGACGGGGCGGCCATGGTTCGGTGGCTGGGCCATGTCCTCGCGGCTGCGTCCTTCTGACGAGAGCTGTGCGGAGGGAGTGTTCGCGTCAAGGTGTTCTCCGTCGGCGTGTGTGGACGGTTTCGGCTGGGACCCGAGCTGTTCAACACCCGGCAAGGTCGAGGGGCGGACGGGGTCCTGAGTGAAGCGGTTAAAAGGCGCGATGATGTCTGAAGTGGGAGGGCTTTCTGGTGTGGAGGCCGGGAGGTTGCTGGTGTTTTCCCCTCCGCTGGTTAATGCTTTCCACCCCGAGTAGATTCCTCCGTCGATAAGCGACCTCGCGTCCAAAGATCTGAGAGGCGTTCAAGAATGTCGCGATCGGGCGTGAGGGCAATGGGTGATCCCGAGAGCGCGTGGGATAAATGCTCAACAGAGGCAAGCAAGCGCACGACGATAACGCGGCGCACTGAGCACAAAAACTTTGAGGATAGACAGATAGCAAGAGGCAAGGTTGTGTTGATGAAAAAAAAAGACTACCAACGATGGGTCCTGCGGTGAGTTAGCCAACGTATTAAAAAAATTGTCGTAAACGAATCAGTGCCGTAAAGTGAATACTTCGTTTGTCCGTGGAGTTAGGGAGGTTTATCAACATGTCACCACTTCAAAAACAAAGAGACATAGACTCAGGTTAGTTTTGTCCTGCTTGGGTTAGTCGGGAAGCCTCCGAAGGCTCCTGGGGAAGAACGGAAGGCCCGAATGCGACGCAATAGCCGGTTTACCGCCGTGTCTGCTGTCTGCTGTATGGACGCGATCCGTATGCCGGCAGCCACATCAAATGCGTCGTATGTGTCTCCAAGGCCTCCATTGCGTACCAAAATAGTTAAGTCATTCAGTACAAGGCAAAGGTGCAACCTCTTTTGTGAGGGATCCAGAACGCGAACTGTACGAGAAAGGTTCTATTCTACTACTATTAATACTATTATTACTACTACTACTACCTCTACTGCAACTTTTGAGAGTTTTTTTTTCTTCTCCAGCACTTTGTTTTTTCTTTGCCATACATACTCGTATTGTTTTTCGGGGTGTCTACTTCATTTTTCTTGTTTTTTCTTGCTTTCTTCTTTTTTCACCCTTTTTTTCCTTTTTTTCCGTTTTTTTTCGTCTCCGTTTTTCTCCGTCAATGTTTTAACGTATCTGCATATCTAGATTGCTGGCGTGTGTATGTTGTTCTTGTCGCATCCAGTGCTACGGCATGCCATTACACTGCTTTCTCTAGGGTTGCCAATCAGCACGGACATTGGGTGTGCTGGATGGTCACGGATAGAAAGAAGGGTTGGAAGTGAGCGTGGAGTTCGTCGCTTGGTTGTACTTGGTTGGCAAAACAGAAGTACCCGTCGATCTTTGAGGTTTGGTAGGTGGACCGTCGGTTAGGACCCAGTGGAGATATTCTTAAGGGCCATTTTTTTTTTCTTTTTTTTTTCTCATCCCATTCATTATCTTCGCACATCTTCTTCCCTCTCTCCTTCCAACTCGTAACTCAGATCCGGGGTCACATAGCAGGCTCTTCTCCCCCCTTCCCGCTACGTAACGGTACGTGCCTTCATTTTTTTTTATCGCGAGAATATTTCAGCCTTTTCTTCCCTCGTCGACTCGCATCGAATTGTGCCTACCCACGCTGCAAGGCGCTCTCAACAATTGAATCCCTTTTTTTATTTTTGCAAATAAAGTCAAAGTCCGACCCACCTGGGGCTCGAACCCAGGACTCAAACAAGCAGAATTCGAGGTTAACCACTTGAACCACCGGGGCGACCGACTAGAGTGCATTATTGGTAGGAGGACTATTAATAGCAAATTTTCTTGAAAATTTCAGGTCTGGTTGATAGCGTGTTCCATGTTCTGAAGTCGATGGATTCTGGATCCTCTTCTATATGTTGATAATGTTTTCGGAACAATCGCCAGACACTGCATCGCATACATTGATAGATGGCCAATGGCACAATAACAATAATAAAAAAAAAGACAGTTCGAAGCGGTAAGCACCTGGTACCAGCGCGGTACCATCATGCCCGCTTGATGACAATTTATTTTCGTGGAGTTCGCACGAACGGATACTGCCGCACACACTAAAAAGGAGCGTGGTCCGTCAACGGACGAGCGCACGCCTTCAGTAACAACTCAACACATTTTTTTTTGACGCAATACCAGGTAAATAGCAGCAGCCGCAGCAGCAGCTGGGGTATGGCGCCAAGCAGGGCAGCAGCAGCAAACTCAGAACTATGAGTGGTAACAGTACGAAAGTAGACTCACGAAGCACTCGCAATTAGTCAGCCCAAAGGGGGGTGGTAAGTTAAGGGAGGTTTTGGGATTTCATCGTCGGGAAAACGTAGTTGCCTCGAAACCCGACGCACCAGCGAGCACCATCTCTTCGGATGGATAGTTCATACCAGGTACCTCGTAATCCACCATAAAACGTGTTGACGTCGGTGTCTAGCCTCAAGCCTACGAAAAGTACGAAAGCCTGTTCAAAGTCGAAACCTTCGTTGGTGAATCGTTCACTATTATACAGGAGTTATCCATGGGTGAACACAAGTAATTTGAACGGTAAATTCTGGTGTCGCGTTCAAGGCGCGCATACCAGGTATAGTTGAGCCGTTGTTTTTCATCGAGGGTACCGGTGCCTGAGCGGGGGGGGAAATAACTACTGTAAACGGGGACGACCTTTTTGCTCCTCACTTCTTTGCCATTCCCGCGACGACCATTTTCGAGGCCGGTACCTTCCTCGCCTCGGCGCTGCCGCGCAGACCCTGTGCACCCATCTGCTTCTGCCCGCAGTACCACGTGCTCCTTCGCGGGCCGAACGCAGATGACGCTGTCTCGCCCGCGGACTGGATGCCAACAACGCTAGTGGAACGCCGGAGGGCTTCATCTTCCCATCCCAGTGGCCTTCCCCAGGCGTATCCCTGAACCTCGACAGCCGCCATGTTGACAGCTTCAGCTGCGCGACGGACGGCTGCGCTGCGACCCTCCGCTCTTCCAGCCGGTGCAGCGCGCCGCGCCTCGGAAGCACGAGTAGTTGCTGCTTCTTTCGCGGCTTGGGCTTCGCGACGGGAGGTGACTCCCCGCGCCAAGGCCTGTAGACGGACGGCAGCGCGTGCTAGCTCGCTGGCTTCGGCAAATCGTTGGTCGTGTCGCCACTGGCTCCTCACGATGCGGCCGGTGCGCCAGAAAGCCTGGATGGCGACAGCGGCCTGCCTCGGCCTTCGAAGTTTGCCCTCGGTCGCATCAGTGATGTGCGTCAGAACTCGTGCGGCTGCCGCGAGAGCCTGTCGCACGTGGACGTTAACAAATGGGAAGGCAGACGAAGGCGGTTCAACACTGGGAGAGGGTATTTCAAAACCTGTACAGCACTACACCGACTGGTATCGCTCTGAACAACACGTTCCTGCGCCCCCCCCCCATACAAAGTGTGGGCGCATATTACCTCCTTGATATCTGGACTCTTGAGAAGACAAAATGTACACACTGTATGTCGAGGAGCGTTACCCGTATAGGGCAGGAAGGTGCAGTACTCATAGTGTGAACCCAAGTGATTGCTCCATGATCACGGTACGAAACGCGCAACTTCTCTAGTAGAACACCCCCATCTCCCACCTCGCCGCGAAGGACAGCTTGTTACGGCGTACGAGGATCTACTCGCACTGTCGGCATACATACAAATCGACCGCCCATGTTTTTGGGCTCGAAGTAAACGGTAGCTAAGTTGGATTGCACGACGCGGGCAACCCCCTGGGGTAACCGAGCCCAAGAAGAGCTGTTTTCCCCATTGTCGTGCCCACCCCACTACCGTACTACAGAAACATTTTTTTTTTCACGATCTTTCGTTTTTACTCCATTTTTTTTACCTGGTACGTATGATATTCCCACTGCAAGCAACTTACGGTGCGGCGTTTCCGCGTATACAATCGTTTCAAATATCACTTGGTTTTTGTGCTTTCCTTTCGCACGCTTCGAGGGCGTTTTTTTTTTTAATGTCAGGTTCGTACGATAGAGTCTGACAACTCGCTTACCGAATGACATCGCCCCGCCCCATCGTGTCACAGTACAGGCATGTTCTTTATTCACCTTGCCCGCCTCGCGCGGTGAGATTCGCTCAGCGTGGTGCTGCACGAGCAGCGCGTCGTCGATCCCGATTTCCGGGGTCGCCTGGAGAAGACGCAGGAGACTCGGCACCTTCCGGTTGCTCCGCACCGCCCAGCGTCGAAGACTATCCACGGTGACATTACATGGCACGCCCTTAAACCTTATCTTATCATCCCCCGCCTCTTGCACGAGATGCCCCCCCCTCGCTCGCTTCCTCTTAGCGAACGCCACAAACTTGATCGCCCACTCTTTCTCTTCGTCTGCGACAGCGACGTTGCCATGACGAGCACCCGTAACGGCGGCAGCACGAAGAACAGCCGAAGCGTTGCGGGGAGCGCTGCTGTCGGGCAGGCTCGATTCCACGAGGGCGACGAACAGCATAAAAAGGAAGCCAACCTGCTGTACGACGCCCACAGGCGTACGCATGAGCGGGTTTAGGAAAGCCCGCATTTGCGACGACGACAGCGGGGTGGGAGGCACTTCCTTGGCCGCAGCACTCGGCTTTTCCGGCCCTTCCGGCCTCGTTTCTTGCGGCATCCTCGGCCGCTCAGCTGCGTGGTGTACACCACCACGCTATGAATGACCGCGAGGGAGAATTGGCACAATGTGATGGGCGCAGATGGATGTGAGCACGGATACCAGTCAGGCAGAAAAGAGAGCGAAACAAGTGTGAACTTGTTCCGAGACCAGGGAAGCCGTGATGGCTATCGTTCGCCATAGTTGTCCGTATGTCAGCGCTACTCGTACTCGTGCGTACCGTAAAAATGATGGGGAAATCGTATTGAAGGAGAAGAGGTGCCGGCCGAATTCTGGTTTTCGAACGATGTTCGGATTGAAAGCGAATCTAAAGTGAACATTTAATGCAACGTCGTTAGGTCGACGTATGATTGAAACCTGCAGACGTAATGCCACGACTGCAGGACGGCATTCCAGCAACAAGGTATCCATCAGTCCTGGGCACATCATCAACATCGCGCGTTCAAAACATGCACAGCAAGCTGGCTGCACACCATTCTCTCCGTGGACAGGAACGTTCTCATGCGAGGCTACCGTTGAAAATAACAGGACGTCTGCTACTGTAAACATCATAAAAAAATGCGGCAATCAGATGGGGCCCAAAAAGAGCGTCGAAGGCCCCTCGCACGGCGCAACTTGGACGGCAGTGCTCGTAGTCCACGCGCGTGCGGCGCGAAGCCGCGATATAAAACGTACCCGCTGCGCCGTTTCGGCGGCGCCCGAGGGTATGTGGCGCCCCCGCGTAACACATTCATTCGGTGCTTTCATTCTTGATCCCTCCTACAGCCAGTCCGTACAATGATGTCCACATTTCTCTGCTACACTACACTCGCATTTTTCAACGACAAATCGGCGATACGACGACTTTGAGTTTCGATCACGTCCCGCACCTCTGCGCATCTGCTCTGTTTGCGTCGTGGATTCTTGCGATGACCCGAAACCTTTTGTCACCCGCAGGTCTTTCCAGATGTTTTGCTCTGGATGGAGTCGCCCACCCTGCCCTTGTCGACAATTCGGTCGACAAAGAGTTGTGATGCAGAAAGTCGAACGGCATGACATGACGACACGGCGACGACATGACGACATTTCTCAAAAAACCAAAAGCAACAAAAACATGAAACCGCCAAAATCGAATATGCGGCGAGTTTTTCGTTGTCAATTCCGCCGCACATCAACATCGCGAGACGGAGCGACGGAGCTTTCGGCTTGAGACCTGTAGAGAGCTATGCACAACCAACCCACGGTGATGGCGCCTTAATTCATTTTGGCGTGGGATATGAGGGAACAGTTGTTCATGCCCGGGGCAGTGCCTGGCCCGTGCCTTGGAGATCTTGAGGTTGTTGAGGGCGCCTCCCTTGCACACAGGCAGCGAGCGTATCATGTCATCATGTTGTTGGTTTGCGTTCTTCTTGGAGTTGCTTCGTGGTCGCACTCGGTTCGTTCATCTATCTGGGGAGGGGCATGTGACTGCGGGACGAGTGCGAGCACAGCGTGGTGGCGTACACCGATACCGAGCAACGGCAGATGTCGCCCCTGGTGTTTTGCCTCGTGTTGCAGTACTCTTTTCGTGCTTGAACACGACTGAACATTGGAGAGTACTCGAGAGGCCGTACGTGGCCGTCGACCTGAAGACAGCGTCGGCGCGATTGCACCGCATGCACTCTCCGGAAAGGACAGTTGGACTACGTTCTCCACCGACTGCGAGTGCTTCCTACCTGGCTGGTACTCTGCTGCTGCTGTCGTATGTATCAGAGATCCTGTACAGCAGTGTTGGGGCCGACGAGACATTTTTATTAATACCTGTAGCTCCCCAGTTCAGGGGCAGAGTATGTCACTCACACACATTTCGCCTGAACAGTGTCACCAGTAGTACCTGATACTACTCCTCGTATATCGTACGAGTACGTACTGCTGTAGCACGAGTCTCGCCCGCAGTGCAAGCGGCGCTCGTGCGGCACCGACCGGGAGAAGATACGGGTAACATGCAAGGTAAACCCGCGGGAACATCATGCAATAGGTGTACCAGTGGAATAAGGGCAAAGGCACACAAGGTGACAACGACAGGAGCAACTACGATGCTGGGCAGTCCAGCGTAATCGAAAGACTTCGTCGGCTCCTGCTTTTATTTTGCAGCAATCTGGAGGGTTGTGACCAGAACTGGCACAAGGTCTGCCTGGAAAGTCGGATTACAGGCGAATAAATAGTGTGAGAGGTGAACACAACCAAGAAATGTGAAAATACAGCGTTCGTTGTGATGGTGATCCTTCGTGATGGCGGGGAGGTGATTTTCTCCGGTTTACGTACCAGTCCATACCATACCATGATAGGAAACAACAAGATGGGCGGCCGACCTGTGTATGACTACCGGGGATTCGAGAAGATCCTCATGGGTCGCAATAGGTCTATACAGCAGTCGTAGGTTTTGTAGTACTACAGCAGCATAGCAGTAGTACGAAGTAGATGTCTTGGTTTCCTGGCGACTTTAGAATGTTCAAAATCTTCGTATCATCCACCGGAACCTACAGCTGAGCTGACAGTAAAAAGTAGAGCATTACCCCCGAGGGCCGCGATGGGGTGATGCGGGTGTGTCGTCGCTTGATTTCCCTCTATCGCGTCAAAGCTTTTTACGTGTAAGTTACGATTTTAGACCATGTGCCAGGTAGGCATATCAATCGCGCTCGCCATCTTGTTACTGCTGTATTGGTTAGAAGGGGCGGCCTAGTGAGTCAGCGCTGACCGAGCAGGCCAGCCAGTAGATTACCCCTCCGAACCAACATACTGCTAAAGTGAAATCAGAGACCTGGTATACAGCAGTCCATAGAGCGATACCGTCTACCAAGTATTATTGCCCAGGACATATCGTGAACGTCATTGCAGTTGCCAAAGAAAATATAATAAAACAATACGAACGAGGACCCCGATAGGCAACACGACGAACAAAATGTAGATACCGCGTGCCCCTTATGTAGAGCCCTGGACATGCATTCTCAAGCCAAGACACAAGCAACACCTGCTTGTACATATCATAGATCCATCCACGCACATTTAGCGCATACCTTGTATCCTGTCAAAATAATCGAGCGACAGGAAAAGTGCGGGCAGGATGGCATCCTTGGTACCAGCGTATACTTTTCAACGGGAAACAAATTGTGTGTGAGTTACTACGTTATCATACCACCGTGTTCCGTTGCGCCTGCCTACAAACGAGAAAAAAATGAGGCGCAAACTTACGTACCTCCAACTCCGCTGCCGAGGCACCACGCACGCCAGATGGTGCTTGAACAATACAAACAACAAAAGTGCACCGCCATCCACGGCTGTGAAACCGGAGCGTCCTACGAAGCCTCTTCAGAGCTGCACCCACGTTTTGGGGGACATATATTACTCAGAAAAAATAGTGTGGCACTTGTACTCTTGCAGCAGAAGCAGCGGTGCGAGGGTTAAGCGCCGCCCCCGCCCGCGCCTGGCATGCCTGGCGCACCTCTCGGCTGCAGGTCAACACCTTCACCCAACAGCCACGGCGGTCCCGCGGCCTGCCCAGCGGTCCGGTCACGACGACGAAATGCCAAAAAGCTTAAAGAGCCCCACCCTTACGTACGTGTGGTAGCCACTCGGGAGACATGCAAACGCACTCTTGCTCTGACCAAGTCCGAAGTTGCGCCAAAATCTAACGTGCACCTCAATATATACCATACCAGGTATACGTACTGTAGATGATCTACCTATAGCATAAATGTACTGCAGCATCTACAAGTATAGCCTATATCAACATACCAGGTATACAACAGGGTCCGAACGTTCTACGCCTCCACAAAATAATTGAAAGTACTTCCAAATATCGATACTATTAAAATAGCTTGATTTACTGTAGTACAGGGTGTCACCACAAAATCCATCGTTGATGCGCCTTTTCTAATATATTAGTTATCATCTTCCCGTAGTCTCAAGTCCCAGGCCGAGTCGTTCACCCCGCCCAAAACCGCTACCAGGTACGGCAAAACCACAGCTGGCCGAGATGTCACCAAGTCTTGAGCTGCCAGCACGATATTCTTTCAGCCGACACGATCTCTTCGAGTAGGCGCTGCTCCGGAGGCTCTCCCGCCAAAAAATCCCTTTGGTCCAAGAGACACCGCCCATCTGTTCGGCCGTAGTCGTGGTTCATGCTCGACGAACTGCGCACGGCAGAGGGAGGGGGGGGAGGGGGGTCAGTAGTGCAAGGGGAGCGCCATCGCAGCGTTAGCAATACTGCTAAAAAGAAAACCAAAATAATCGCTGGTCCGAAAGAGACTCCTCATCTGTCTACCCGTATTGGTGATTTATGCTATTGATAGACGACCAGCGGCGGGGAGGCCACCATAGCAAGGCGAACGCCATCGAAGCGTGAGCAAACACCGCAAAAACCAACAGGAAAGACTAGCCAAAAAAACAAATCTGTCGATACCATCCGATCTTAAACAACTTCCAATCCCGAGCATCTTGTAACCGACTACAGATTCCAGGTACAGCAAAGCCTTCATCTTTATCGCGCAGAGGGTTCAGCATTCCCACTGCTCGTCGATTTTCCATCGAACTTCGCTCACTCACGCTCTCGCCCTTTCCGCGGCGACAAAAGGCACATAACGTCCGTTTTTTTTTTAAAGTACCCGCTGGGAATCGAATCCCAGCCTTCATACGCTATTACGGGGGGACCATAGTTAATAGGACCTACCAAGGTATGGTATACATAAAAACCTATATATTTAACCATTTTTACTAACAATATTTGGGTCCTGTTTAACTATGGCCCCCCGTAATATTAAATAGTATTCGAGGTTAGCCACTAGTGCTACAGGTGCGACCGCTATACTCTGCGCCGAGGTCTCAACCCTAGAGTAAAGGCGTTCCCTTGAAGTGTAGCATCTACACCGAAACACTGTTTCCTACCTGGTATAATATTTGTAAATCCTCCGGCGGATTGGTGAAAATATACCTGAACCCTTTGAGGACTGCAGTCCCGTGATGGGGACGAACGAACAACTTACAATTTTGAGTGGTTTGCCCTCAAAACGGGACTGCGGCCCTAGAACGATTGAGATAACCACATTTCCACATGAAACACGGAAACACGGAGGGACGTCACGTAAACGTCAGTACATAGTATACGTAAGTATGGCCTCGCTCACCTGCGTGCTTTTTCGCAAAGCACGCCCTGAACGAGGGTGTGTGCCAGGATAGCATCCTGCCCCGGGACGGGCCGCTCAAGCGCCCTGCGGGAGCACGAGGCCTGGATGGCGTTGTCCCCCGGGTTGAAGTAGTGACACACCGAAACGCCTTCGTCGGCGAGCAGCTGGAAGGGAGAGCGTCATGCCATGACATGGCATCCAACAAAACGTATTCGGAGAGTTGGTGTCTTGTCATTTAAGTACGCACATAATATTTCATTCCTAACAAGTGTACATACATACAGAGCAATGAAGGAGGAAAATAGTTATGTATTGCCTTTTAATATTTAGGGTTGGTGCCATGGCGTTCAGCTGGCAGAGATAGTATCGTGTCATTCAAGATAACGCATGTGGGATTTCGAAGTTTTGGTGTCTCATAGCTTGAGCAGGCGGATATACGTGTAGGGTTCGTGGCACGGCATCTGAGGACACACGCCATCATACATATAACTCCACTCTGGCCGTAAATATAAGTACCACTTGATCTTCATCTTGACGTCAAAACGGTCCTTAAATTTCCGGCCAGAGTGGCAGGTGCTACGGCAGGCATTGGGGTACTGTGACACTTTTGAGCCCGAACATTTGTCACCCGACAGGGCTCAACTCTCATACTACCCAATACGTTTGGATCCGATCACATCGTTGTTTGTTGATTTGCCCATCTCATGGGGTGTAACGTGCGTCGTGCTTATAGCCGACAACGTTCCCCCCAAATCGGGTGTGGGGGCGAGTAATGCAGTTCATCAATGGAGGAGCCTCACAAAAATATGATGGCACGCCCACCGTAGCAGCTGTCATCATCAACCATCAACCACTAATCATCAATCATTTAAAACCAACATCTAACATCAACATCAATATCAAATATCAATCTCAAACATCAACACCTAACATCAACATTCAATATCAACACCAAACATCAACGCACCCAACACCAACATCCAACACCAAAAATAAGCACTAAAGAGCAACACCCAACATCAACATCGAACATCAACACACAACATCAACATCAACAA
Source organism: Nereocystis luetkeana (assembly GCA_031213475.1). Lineage (NCBI taxonomy): Eukaryota > Phaeophyceae > Laminariales > Laminariaceae > Nereocystis > Nereocystis luetkeana. The sequence continues at coordinate 10,131,273 of JARUPZ010000012.1, read as the reverse complement.
ACAACATAAACACACATCAAACATCAACATCAAACATCAACATCAAACATGAAACATTTCAAACATCAACATCACGCATCAAGCTTCGAGCGCGCACCTTGGTCATGGCTCGGAAGAACCAGGTGGGCACGTCGGGCGCGTCTAGGATGACCGATCCGAAAAGCGCCCGCATGTCTTCGCCCTTCCATCTCAAACGGTCCACCACGTTCAGCAGCAGATAGCAGCCCATCGAGTGGCCCTTCCAGCAGAGACGTTTCCCTGCCGTGTCCGCCGCGGTCTTGATTTTCAGCACCGCCTGGAGTGTCACAGAGACCGAACAGGAGAGGGGACGGGGGATGCAGACAAGGCGAGGATGAGGCGAGCGAGAAGTGGAGATATTTTTAGCTAAGAAATCATGGAAAGTTGGAGAGCAAGTGTGGGTGGAAGGATGGAAGGTTGGAGTGGTGGAGTGATTGGCATCAAAATTGATGTGGGGGGGGAAAGCAGGAAACATTGAGATAAGAAGGCCTAGGGAGTTTGTTGGGGGGAACGAGCGATGCCAAACTGAGCAGTCTGGGTAGCTGAGGTAGGGGAGTGTGCCCGAGCTACTCTGTGGTTCCGGCACGGACGCAGGATAGCATGATACCAGTGGCACTGCTGTGCGCTCCCAGTTAGCGGGGAACACAGTAATCAAAATCAAACATCGTGCATAAACATAGGGGGGGGGGGGGGGGTATGTACTCTTTGGTTCCGTCGTGAGTTCTAATTGCTATGGCCTGCTGTGATACTATGCGTAGGTTGGCGCGATTGCATCGGATATATTTCGGTCTTTTCTGTATACCTGGGTCCCAATACCCGTATTGTAGTAGGCTCAAAAGGGTTGTCACCTGCAAGAAGAGGAAGATGGTGGCGTGCATGTTGTGCTCGCAGTAGGTGTACCGCCTCTCGTAGGTGGACATCACCTGCCAGTAGAACAGCGGCGACAGCACGCAAACAAAAAAAACGCGTCACAACACCGTTCGACAAGCGGAATACATCCCGTTAGCAACGGCAGCACATTGGCAAACAGCCTTGACCAACAGCTTCGGCAAACAGCCTTACCAAGGAGGCTTGATAAAAAATACCTCGACAAGCAGCCTTACCAAGCAGCCCCACCACGAGATATCCCACCCAATCACCGCACCCCACATCACTCCACGCCCCCCCCTCTATCCCACCTAACACTCCATCCTATCCAACTCCACCCCACCCCACCCCACCTTACAACATCTCGCCTCACCCTACCCCCCCCCCCGCCCCACGATACGACAACACATTGCAAGTTGGCGCAAAGTAAGCCGTCGCGCTCACCCTTTTGATGAGCCAGCCGGCACCCTCGCCGGGCGGGTCGGACGGCCACGCGAGACACACGGTTAGGCCCTTCCTCAGGGCGCGACCCTGCGCAGCGGTAGTCTTTACCCCGAAGCTGAAGGGGGTGTTGAAGCCGTGCACGAACACGAACACCTCTCGGCTGGGGTGGCCCATCAAGAGAGCCATCGCCTGGCAGTAACGGTCATCATCGGGATCGGCATCGACGTTATCTTCATCAGAGTTAGGGTTCAGGCGCTATCGCTAGTATGATCAGGGTTAGGCAATGTCCTAAAAATCATGGACGTCATCATCAAGACCTTCCCATAATCACCACCACCACCACCACCACGCAGCACCACCCAGCACCACCCAGCACCACCCAGCACCACCCACCACCACACCACCATAAGCGCTAGGGTTCGGCAAGGAAAGCAAAGCAAAGCCCACCTCTTGCTCGGTGAGAGAGTACAACCCAACCATGTGATAGTCCGGGACGCTCAACTCCATGGCAGTGCCCAGTTCCCCGACGTCAAACGGGACTGCCGTTGTTGTCAGCACCCATCGGGGCCCGCCGTCCCCCGCCAAAGTGTTCCCGAATCTGCCCCGGAGGAAAGAAAAGACACGGACAGTGTCATGACCAAACCTACCGCACCTCAGACAAATCATCGATTTCCCACAGTTCATAATCTAGATCTTTCAGGGCAGCTGTATTCCTGATCTGTATGATCTGTACCGGTATGATCTAGCTCATGTTGCCGGGTGGGAGCCGTATAATCTGCACGACCTAGCACATGTTTCCTGGGTTGGATCTGTGATACGCAGATCCTGCACAGCCTCTCACAACGGCAGGTGAGGAACTAGATCATCTATCTGTACACAGATCAGATAGATCACGATCACGATCTGTTCGAGGTGTGATGCATACACGCAGGCGCTCGCACCGCAGCCCTCGAAGCTCCAAGAAGCGTTTCACGGAACTGGTCTACATAAAAGGAGCGGGAAGCACCATGAATACTGCTGTGGGCTATTGCTGTAGGCTTTGGTACGTTCTTACCATACACACAGGCGTGCGAAGAAATACACACATACCTGGTACACATATTTACACACATACCAGATACGCAGACTACTGTATACGCATTTTTTACGAGCTGCGCAAAAAAACAAGCTATGTTATTTCAATACTTCGCTTCTCTTACGCACAGCATTTCCTTCTGTATTGTTTCAGCTCGATCGACGAATTAAAAAACAACAGCAGCAGCAACAGCAGCAGTAACTACAGCAGCAACAACTACAGCAGCAGCAACAGCAACGACAACGGCGAAAACAGCAACAGCAGCAACAAGCACAACAACACCAACACCAAAACCTACAACACTTAACAACAAGCACAGCAGCAGCAGCAGCAGCAGCAGCAACAGACACACGCCAAAGTCATCGCCAGCGGCGCAACGCGATGCCGATGCCTTCATCGGACCGCCTTTAAGAATCACCGTGACACCTTGCACGCCGCCGGCCCAGCGTCAGAGCCACCCGAGCAGCAAACGTAAGCGCACTCTGAGGCACTAGGATGTACTCTATCGGTACTGCGAGATGCTGCCAGTACCGACAGTACTGCCAATACACCGAAATATAGATACTTTCATATCTTTCTGTTGGCCGTTACACTCTTCGGTTTTCGAGTGATAAAGCCTTCAAAAATTTCAAGGTTCGAATGCCTCCAAAGGGAAACCTTTTATCAGGTACCACTTTGAATATCGTCCATTACGGGGGACCAAAGTAGATAGGGTGTAGTCTGAGGTAACGGTACTGCGAAATACTGGGAATACTGGCAGCACTGTCAATACGTCACCACCATTGTAATAATAGCATTATATACTTGTACGTACATAACGTGCGAGGTACCACGCACCAAACATCGAATAAGCCGCCGCTCCCGGTAGCCCAAAGCAAGAAACAACGCGTTCGATACTTTGAATGGGTCCCCGTTTTTTGGTGGGCCAAAAACGAAACAACGCGTACGCATGATACTTTAGGTTGGTTCCCGAATTGGACCCGGGCTCTCCCTCGTAAGAAACACGACAATATATCACCTGAACTCCCCTTCGACTTTTTCCAAGTTTCTGTTGGTGAAGACAAGCGTCGAGAGCAGCTTGACTGGGGGATACTCCGGCTCCGGGGAGAACACGAGCGGCGGTCGGCAAAGCTGCACGAAGAGCGGGTACTCGTTCGATGCCAGCGCCGCCGTCGCCTCCTCGAAAGTCAGCAGCTGTAACGCGGCGCGAATCAGGCATCGAAGGAGAAGGAGGCACGCCAGTCAGCGTCATCTCGGTTTCGTCAAAACATCGCAGCCGATCGCAGTGCCAAGATTTTGAAAAGAGTGTTCTCCTTTCGTTTCTCTTGTTTTGAAGTTGTGCGCTGTCATTACCGGCACCCTTACACCTACTGCTTCTCTTACTTCTCGTCCCTCCTGTTACCCTTGCCCACGCGCTACCCCTACTCCTGCCCTTCTCATTTCCCCTTCCCTTTCCCTTTCTCCTGACCCTTACCCCTTTCCTCCCCCCTACTATTTGCTCATATCATTAACCTTGTCATTACGATCACTTTGTCCTTTGCCCTCGTACTTACCATTCCCTTTCCTCTCACCCTCGCACCAGCCCTACCCAGACCTTTTACCCAAAATTCTTCCCATTCCCCTCATTTTCTACCCCCTGCTTATGCCCTCACATTTCTCCTAGCCTTTCCCCTCGCCCACGTTCTTGCCTTTCACCGTTGACGATACCCTTACCCGTTCCCTAGTCTCAACTACTATTTCCCTACCATATACCCTTACTCGTACCCATGCCCTCATCCTACCCTCCCCCACTTGGCGACACCCTTACCCTTTCCCTCGTCTTACGATCACCCTAACATTCACTCTCACTCTTATTACTCCCATACCCTTATCCCCACCCTTGCCTGTACCCTCGCCCTCAACGTACCCTTGCCTTATTCACAGCTTTACCCCCAGCCTGTACCCCTCCCACTTATCTATGCCTTTCTTCTTGACCCACCTTGGCCTTATCGCAAAAAATCTGCGTCTAGGCCTTTACCCATGCCCCTTACCCATACCCCCACCCTTCCTCTGGCCTTCACCCATGCTCTTCCCTGTATGTACCCCTTGGGGTTACCCTCACCCATTCCCTAGTCTTACAGTTACCCCAACAATGACATTCCACTTCTCCCCTTACCGTACTAGTATACCCTCGTCCTCGCCTTAATCCTTGCATTTATTCTCGACTCTCAACCCTACCTCTACAGGCCCCTATTACGGGGGGACCATAGTTAACAGGACCTGTGGTATACATGAAAACCTATATGTTTAACCATTTTTACTAACAATATTTGGTCCTGTTAACTATGGCCCACCGTAATAGCACTCACCTACACCCTCATTCTTGACTCAACATTTCCTCCGAGCCCTCAAAAACCTACCACTAGGCTTCGCGCACACCGATACTCACACCCTTGCCCACGCTCTCACCCATACCCTACCGCTACCATCCTACCCGTGCCCTCCCTCTCACCCCCTTTCTTACCCTGGGAGACACCTCCGTCGTCTCAAACGGGTCCCGCGACACCGACGCAACCACGCAGCCCACCACAGCAAGCGGCTCGCTCGACCCGAGGTAGTTAAAGTCCGCAACCACGTCGTCGTCCAAAACCTCCTCCACCACCGACGGACGCTCGGACGCCAACTTTTTTCCGCCAACGTGGGCAGGGATAGCGCCGTCGGTAGCGGCGGCGGCGGCGTCGCTCGTCGGGCCGCTCGATAACGCGGCGGAATCGTTTCCGGTTGCTGGTGCTCGGGCGGTGTCCGCGGCCACCGTCCCACCCTCAGGAGCTTCGCTTGGCAGTGGTGTCTCGGTTTGTCTGTGGTGGCCGTTGTCTGTGGTATCGCTGGTGCTGGTGCTGCTGCTGCTTCGGTCGACACAGCCCACCGACGAAGAAAAAAAAAAAATCAAGGATGCAGAACGCAAACATACAAGAGAAGAAGCAGTTGCAGCGACCTTAAGACACAAAACAACAACAAAGACTCAAAAATATCAAGAACATGAAATTTGAGATATGCTGCGGCAACGGGCGACGGCGACACATGGCGGCAAGCCCGCCAATCACTTCGCACCACACCACCCCGCCACGAAAAATGTACTACTCATAGTGAAACGTACTACGAACGACATACGATCAACAGCAATGTACTGCTGTGTTGACCTCGCACCGCACCAGTACTACTGACTTGTGTAGTATTTAGGATGTAATACGATTGCAGTACGTAGGTTGTCCCCTTTAAAGAACGCCTCGATAAGGGATGTCGAGATTTAAGGGACCTCGTTTTTCGGTGCACCGTTTTTGCCCGCTTTAGGGCACCTGGTCCCTTATAGTGGATGAAACGCTCAATAAACGGACCTCGGATCCCCCCAAAAGGGCCAATACACCGTCTCTCCCGCTTACACAAACGCCAGCAAGATTGGTGGAAAACGAGCTATAACAGCTCCGCAAGTATCAAAATCTCCGTACAGTACCGCTCTACTGTTGCACCTCCTGCGGCGAGAGCGTTTCCTTTCGCGCAGGCAAGCAAAGCGAGCCAACAGGCAGACACGAGGATGGTCCTGACCCCCAGCAACGGATTCATCGTTGAGGACACGTAAACACAGCAGTGGGCGTAGTAGTTCCAACCCCTCACAAGCCCACGACAGGAGGCAGCTCTCCCAATTAGTCCGGCAAACTCTCTAGAATCTCAAGGGGAGTACTGGGGTCTGGGTTGGGCAGCGCAGTGCGGTTAAGTAGGACAGCACCCTAAATACAGCAGCAGGAGTGGCATAGGTACCTGGCGTATGTACAGCAGCATGGTATGCAAGCATACATTGGACGCAAGGCGGTGATTGTCAGCACCGCGATCGCCGTCGTAAAACTACAGAGAGAGAAGGCGAGGAAACGCACTCAGCATCGGGATCGATAAGGTTGAAAACAAAAAAATCTTCAACCAGACGTTGAAATCGACTGAGCCTCCGCTTGATCTATTTTTCGTACCGTCTTCTACCCAGCGCACCATACATCTGCAATCAGCGGAGGAAAGGAGCCCACCCTCGTGCCCTCCTGTTTCGCCCTGTTCAGTGCGCCGTCGTTTTCGACACTTTTGAGGCGTTTTTGGTCCCTTAAAACTGTGTACTATTACGGGGGGCCATAGCAAATACCAGGCAGGACCTATGGTGCACACAAAAACCGATACATTTGCCCATTTTTACGAACAGTATTTGGTCCTATTTACTACCTGGTATGATCCCCCGTAGTAGTCTTTTTACTCCCACCTTAGGTTCCATAAAGTGGACCAAATTTGACAAGGGAATTCGCTATAAAACGGACCTTCGGGGGCCGACGGACTATGGTCCTTCAAAGAGACCCCCCCCTACTGCTGTAACAATGCCTCGCACAGCACCACCGTATTATCAAGAATGTGCGTTTATGTGTGTGTGTGCGTGTGTTCCTTCACACAAAACCGTTTTTTTTTGCCCGTCGACATCCAGAACACAACCAGTGTTCGTGCCGATTCTTCAATCCTAGAGAGATATAAGCTCTGAAATCACGAAACGATGACACGGAGATACTACATTTGTTGTGCAGTACGTTAATACTTCAATTCGTACAAATAGTAAAATAGCCCTGCGATTAAAACATTATTCAGCAGTGCTAGCGGCGACAAAGTGTCGTCCCCAGAGTCTGCGGCAGTCGTCCAAGCACGTGGGCAAGGCCGACCATCTCTCACGTCACCACCAACTCTTGTTCTTGCTGGACTGCGCTGCCAGCATAGCAGAGGTATATAGGAGCCACCGATGACTTATATTCTACCAGGTATCAATTTTCGTAAAACAAAATGGAATTGCTTTGCTCGCACATAGACCTCGTGCGCGAAAAAACGCCCGCACCACCAGCTCTACCTGTTGACCCGGGTAGCACCCAGACAAGTCACTGACCTAAATCTTTAACAAGGAATTACATACAGAACACGCGAACGGCTTATCATACAACTTGTAAAATTCAGTAAAAAATGGGGGTATAGACGAGGCGTATTACGCAGCTCGCAAAGTTGAGTATCAACGATTTAATCAGTCGAAATCACAGCCGCCTGTATTTCATTATTTCATAAAATATTATCGCACGGTGAAAGCGAAACAATCGACCATGTTTTCGCAGTATCTCACTTGCGGCAAAAACACGACGTCACACCCAGTAGCCCCAGCTCATAGCTGCCAAAAAAAAAATCACGACCCCATCCCGCCGACAATAATAAATCCCAACCATGTGATGCTCGCAATCTCTTGCCTCAAGACACCAAGCCATCTTCCTCGTTCCCCCTCCCCCCGTCCCCACGACGACAAACCCCAACCAGAACTCGCCATGTTTGCCCCCCTTCTTTCTAAAAAACAAACAAAAACTACAGGCGTACGCAAAGCAATGAATTCGACGCTGCAATCCGTACTCAAGAGAGTTCGCCTCCCAAGCGGTTCTTAGGAGTATGCAGCTCACCCTTCCCGCGACTCGCCGAATACCTCACGGTTCGCTTTCGCGCTTGGGGCAACCAATGCCTGTCTGGTCGGTGAAAACCCGACGTGCTTCGTCCCGGCACATTGCATAGGGATGCGAGGTTCAATGGTCACACGCCTATGGCCATGCATGGCATTGAGTACACCCCGGTTCTCCGTCTGGAAAGGGATGCGTGGTCAACAATCAAATGTCTTTTAAGGCGAGCAACTCATGAACAGCCCCCACCCCACCCCACCCCCAACTCACCCCGCTCCACCTACCTGTCCTCAACCAGCACCGTCTCCGTGGCAGCCTTCCCCCGTTCCTTCGCGCGGTCTCGCTCTTCCCGTTCGTCCACGGGCGGCCGCCAGATTCCCAGCCTCAACCCACCCGGCTTGCGCAAGACCACCTCCACCCTCTGCTTGCCGAACTTGTACGTCTGCCCCCGAACGTGGGCCCCGAACAGGCGGTTCGCGTCTCGAAACACCCGCCCGTCGAAGCTAAACGTTGGAGAACTACTGCCGCGGTCGCCGCTGCTGCTGCCGCCGCTACCACCACCACCGCTATTTCTACTATTACTACTACTACTACTGCTACTGCTACTGCTACTAGCACTGGCTGTTCTAGCGGCCTTCGAGGACACACCACCACCTACAGCTAAATCCGCGGCGACACTATTAATATCAGCACCCTCCAGGGGGGGTGGCGACGAAGCGCCCCTACGAGCCTCCGCGGCCGCCACCGCGCTTACCGCAACCTCCGCCCTTTCCGGCAACCGGCCAGGCCTACCCTCTACCCCATCACCGCCACTGTTAACCCCACCTCCCACCACCGCCGCCGCCACTTCCGCACTATCAGACATTAACCCCGACTGACGCGACTGCCGCGGTGCACCACCACCACTACCACCCCCACCACCACCGTTTCTAGAAAGCCCCCGGCAAGCCTCGGGAGAAGCCTGTGCCTCGAGCGCGGGAGGTAGCGGCAACGACACCGGCGCAAAAGGGTTCGCCGCCAGCCCCGACGCCGACGACACCTTCCCCGCTGGAGGCGTTACCGCAAAGGGGTTTCTCGAAGCGGAGGAGGAACCACCCCCACGGCCACCACCACCACCATCGCGGCCACCCTTACCTCGAGAAAACCCAGGGGCGAAAGGGTTAGCCTCTCCAGCAGCAGCGGTAGTAGTAGCCGCGGTTTTCGACGATTTTCGGGTAGCGGTGGTGGGGGTGGGAGTGTCTGGGTTGGGCCGAGGCGTGGGCGGGTTGGACGGGCTGTACACCGTGAGGATGCGGCCGGCCTCGTCGAGGTGGAACTCCTCCGGTCCGTCCCAGAGGAGGTCCGAGATTGATTCTGGGGGCGAGTTGCTCCCGAAGTCGCAGTACGTTACGCCCTGTTAGGGCCAGGGGGGGGGTGTTGAGGACGCTTATGCAGGAGGTGCAAGTTAAATTGGGACGCAAGCGCTAAGATGGCGTGAGAGGAAACGGAGAGAGATAAACAGAGACACAGACAGAGAGAGACAGAGCAAGAGGTACGGGTGCACTCATAGCAAGGTATACATGCTGCCGTTGATTTGAGAAACACGCTTGCCCGCTCCATGAATCATACAAGCAGCGTAGACCATGATTGTCGGTGTGACGCGGTATGGTACGGTGTGGTGTATTACTGTGTAGACTCAAAAGTAAAGTATGGTGTATGCGTTGTGGCGAAATCACTGTGACGCAGTGAAGTGTGCTGCGGGAACGTGAACAGGCAGGGCCGAAATACCCTGGTAAGCTCACAACCGCAAGCAAGCAGAAAAATATAAACAACAGTGCATCACACAGCATCGCACATCGCCACAACGCATCACATAATATCACACAGCTACGTGACGCTTGACCCCTCCCCCCCCGGTGATAATTTGTTGGGGTTCGAAAAAAAATATCACCGGGGGTGGTACTGCATAAGGGGATGGTATTGAACGTACCCCCAGTGACGAAAGGACACGTGCAGGAGCCCTATCTTTGAGGGGGGGGGGGGGGGGGGGTGAGATCAGCAGTGTTTCGCAAAGACTTGATGTGTCAACACACCCAGGCAGTCTTCAGAGCGGGGCGGTGCAGCGCCAGTGCCATACGGCACTAAACAACACGACACAACACCGCACAGGATTAAACAGCTTCATTATCGATACACCAGCGCCATGCAGCACTAAACAACACGACACAACACCGCACAGGATTGCACAGCTTCCTTATCGATACACCACGTGCTAAATAGCCCAGCCCAGCACAGCACAGCATCAAAGCAATTGGAAAACAACTCACATCTGCTTTGCTCTGGGTGATGGAGGACAGCGGCAGCGCTAGTCTGTCCCTTGGAGGTCGTCCGCCCTTCAAAGACGCCGCCGAGATGGCCATGTCTTCCACAGACACGCGAGGCGCCTGGCGTAAAAATACCACAGCATCACACAAAAAGCACAAAAATATTGCGGCAGCAGTCAGCAGGCATCAAGGCGCCGCGATGCCCATTGCCTCCTACTGACACGTTAGGCGCCTCGGGTGAACCGACCACAGGGTGAACCGACCACAGCATCACAATAAACAACACAGTATCCGCGCAGCAGGCAGTGAAAATCGAGCCATAAACGCACAACAAAAAACATCAAGGCGGCAAGGCAGCAAGACAGCAACACAAATCACATTTCTGTTTTCCGCCAAGCAAAGGTATGCCATATTTCCGCCGAGAGTGCGTACTGGTGTACAAGGCATTGAACCCTTTGGGGCTTGGTTAAGGCAAATGCCTTGGGGGACAACATGTCGAAAACATGTGACTTGACTACAGTACAGCACTGGCCACATGAAGCCGCCCGGGCTGCTGCGGGAGAGGGGATGTGCCGAAAGCGCACAGTTAGTGGGAGCTATACGCGTCACTCGCGAGCAGCATGCTGATACTGGTACTTCCGTCCGCTTTCCCTATCGTACACGCCTGACAACAACGCCGAACCTCTTTCACGGGGGACCGTAGTAAATAAGACCTATGGTAGGTATAAAACCTACCAGGTATATATTTACCTAATTTTACGCACAATATTTGGTCCTATTTACTATGGTTCCCCGTGATCTCTGAGCTCAAAATAGATTTCAAGACAGGGAGGCAGCAAAAGGAGTGACGAAACACAGAAGGAAGGAGCGCCCCAGACCAGATGAGACTGCGGATAAACTAGCAAATTAATATTTTGTATTTATACAATATTGCAATATTACAAAAGCGTAACTATGTGACAATGTCAACCGCGATCCCACCACCATGCCGAACCCGCAAAACGGTTGGAGCAGCGAGGCGGAAAAGAAAAGAAAACCGAACCAGCGGCAGCCTGCTCATAGATGGACGGTGTGCGGGTTTATTGGCCTCGCGCACGGTTTCCTAAGAGTTTTTTTTTTATTAAGGTTCAGGGGGGACGCTGCGGATGTGAGGCCGCGAAGGAACGTGTACAACAGTATCCCTACATAAGAAAGATAACCGCAGCGGCAGCAGCAGCACTGTAGTAGTAGCAGCAGCAGCAGCAGCAGGAGACGGCAGCTGATAGATAGAGCTACTAATTTAGACGCAGTCTAGACAAGGTATACTTCGCATAGCAAGGCGTAGCAAAGTACACAGTGGACAAGTTTTCCAAGACCCTGTCGATACCGCGTGCGGAAACCGGCCTAGCCTGTCCAAAATCACGAAGCTACGGCAGCGGCCAACGGCACCCTCACCTGGGTGAGGACTTGTTCGAGGATGAGCCTCAGGCCGAGCAAGGCTAGAAACCCCGCCTGCGCCCAAGCGTGATGATAACGCGACGAGGGGAAGAGGGGGGTTTAGGCAAAGCGTCACCATTCGCACTTATCCCGTAACTAAATCGCAACTAGAACGTCGTTGAGTCGTCAGTAGATCGTCATTGCATCGTCGCGAGGTCATCGTTGAATTGTCAAAAGTTCGTCAAGACATTGCCGTTAGCGCCGCCATTGCACCGTCGTAAGATCGCCAAAGATTCCTCACCATACCGTCATTTGGTAATGACCGACTCAGGTTTCCTCCTCTCGCTTCCACCAGAGGGGAAAACCAAGCGTAACAAAATGAAACCTCGGTTGCACGAGAACAACCCCGACGGATCGCTACGTGCCGCTCTACCGCATTTCTTCTGTGTACACAGGAGATACTCCTACCCAAAATTTACTGTTCGTTCTTCAAAGTATATATGGTAGCATTACACGATAGCAACAACATCAGCACTACTGCTACTGCTGTATATTACCTGGTACTTTACACCAGTAGTAGCACTAACATTGCAATGGCAGGAACGTTTCAACACCGTGGAACAGCAGTAGTGGTCCCTCTATAGTGCAGATTGGCTAGTGCCGGTCGCCCGCTCTAGTGCCATTTGGAATCGCTTGGCACAGCGAGAGGGGAGCAACCAGTGCGGTTAGTGTGCCGAGTATATAGTGCCGGTTGCCGCTATAGTGCTGGTATTGTCGGCTGGCGCATACATATCGGCACTATAGAGGAACCACTACTGCACTGTCAAGAATATGCTCGGTAGTACTTGATGATACCTTTCGGTCATCAGACGCCACGGCTAAGTCGATCGTGTCCCCTCCCGGCAGGTCGCTCTCCACAAACTCCACAGCCGCTACGATCGCAGCATAGCTGTCCTGGCCGCCCGCAGCCACGCCACCGCCCCTAGAGTCCCACCCGGCCAGCGAGACCCCGACGAAGCCATCACGCAAGCACACACCCCCCTGGTACCTGGGTTGAATCAAATCAGGCAACGAGTCAATCAAATAATCGCATAACCAATTGACCAATCACTCGGTAAAAGTTAACCAACCAGCCTGAATCAATCGATCCGTCAGTCAAACAGCTGATCACTCGATTCATCAAATGAGCAATCGATCGACGAGTCCAGACAATACAATCACACGTACGATAGAGGTACAGTTAAAAACACAAACACACCAAAAAACAAGCTGGTTGAGAGTCTAGACAGCAACACAAACAAACATAAGAGTCAGAGTAATACAAATACATAAAACAAGCCAGCTAAACTCCAAACGATATCACCAACCTTACGAGGCACAGTTTGGTAAACTCAAAACACAGTATAAACGAACCGATTAAGACTCCAGACAATAAAATCAAACCATAGGCACCGCGGATAGCTTAACCACACCTTAAACAAACCTTTACGAGGCCACACCCTCCCCCTAAGCATGCGCTGTCGAATCGAAGCACCACACGCAGCTTGCAAATAATAGTCTTGAGGAAAATCGATTCGATGCCACAGCCGACTTCTGTTTGATTTTCATCTATACATGGAAACAAAAAACATTAATCATACTTCGATCGCGCGCATTATATGTACGGCTTGTCTTCCGTCGTCATTCCGACAAAGCGCAGAAACGCGACAACAAAACAGAGATAGAACGCGCACGCAACTTGGCAATCATGATTTTCGACGATTTTTCCGATCTCCCAGCTGAGGTGTTTATATAAATATTCCAACTTCAAGAAAAACACAGTTTCCAGTGTAGCGAACCGTGCACGAAAACTACGCGGTCAGTTTTTTGTTTCTTTGGTCCGAAATGTCGGTCGATTTCGGTTGTTTAAACGAAAAAAAGAAGGGGAAATACCCGAAACCGAATACTCATCGGTCGGTTCCTCGGTCGTTTTCTCAAAACAGCCAAAACGGTCGGAGATTTCCAAGGATTCGGTGTGCATGTGTTGGTATATCGGTTAAATTTCTGACAGACAACAACACCCAAAACATGCTTCATTTCTTCAACAACACCAAGAACGCCTCACTTTTTCGCCAAGCGTGCCTGCAGCATATGGAACAGACCGGGCAGCAACATGGGCGACCTGCACGCCACCCTTCTCCCGCACAAGAACGTCTCATCGTCGTTCTCGAACCGTCTCCATGCGCCCACCTCGCCCAGCCCCTGAACCCCCCCCCCCCCCGCTCGAATTCGCCTTCCACCTCGGCAGCAACGCCGGAAACACAAGCTTCATCCTCTCCAGCCTAGCCAACGACCTCTTCTTTTGCAGTCCCCGCCGGTTGCTCAAGGGCCCCGATGCACTCGGAGGAGTTGGAGAGGGCGGCTCGTCCACCGCACCAGCTCTGACCGCCACAGCCACTGCCACCGCCGCTGGCGGCGGCTCGGTCTTGTTCGTCCAGGCGGTACCCATCTCCTCCTCCTCCTCCTCCACCTCCTCCTCCTCCTCCTCCTCCTCCTCCTCCTCTTCCCCCCTCTCTACCGCCTGACTGCCGCCGGAACCCTTACGGCTGCCATCACCGTCTGCCCCCAGAGGATGCGTGAAGGTTTTCTTAGCAGTGACAACGCCCCCACCACCACCACCACCACCACCACCACCACTACCATCACCAGCAGCAGCGGCAGCAGTAACGGTAGTCGGTGCCTTCCCCTTAACAGCGGGATCCCCTTTTTCTCCCAGCCCAGCCCCAGCCCCATACACAAAAGGCGTGTTGTCCGCATCGCCTCGGCGGCTGGCCAGAGAGCCACCGCTGCCGTACCGGTTGCCGCTGTTCACGCTCGCAGCATGCGGCGCCTGCAGCGCCTGCGGGAGCTTCGAGGAAAATTCTGAGAAGTTTCCTGCCGGTGGCAGCTCGGCGCAGACGTCGGCGTCTAGCAGAGCTTGCACCAGGGTTTCGGGATCTAGATGAGCCAAGCCGCTGCAGAGACAGAGGTCGAGAAATCGACGGTAAGGTGAGGGAAATCGGAACAGCGCACGACAGGGGAAGGGGGGGGGGGGGGGGGGGGGTCATTCCTGGATGAAACATCGAACCAAGCCAAGCCAAGTCAAGCCAAGTGAAGCTAAGTCAAGTAGCCAGGCCAGGCCAAGCCAAGCCAAGCCACGCAAGCCACGCCAAGTGAAGCCAAGTCCAGCTCGACAAACAGCCACACCACCTCCCAATCGTATCCTATGCCACGAAACCTCTCTCGCGAAGACACCAAATCGTAACGTACGTACGTACGTACGCACTTATGCATGCGTGTTGCCTTCACATGAAACAGTTCTTCCTGCCAACGACATCCAACACACCCTACAATGGTGCGCTGCTTTTTCGTCCTACAGAGTGGACACGTTCCGGCACCTGACCCTATCACTCGGGTGACAAAGACGACGACACACTCCCTCGGACGAATACCATTATAAGCGTCTATGGAAAGACAGACCTCGACGAGAATTTTAAGAAGCCAACATTTTCGTCGTGCGAGCCCTCCCGATTTAGGAGAAAATCGGCTCTGGAATTACAGGGGGGGGGGGGGTGTTATCATATCACCCTAGTGTGATAGTGACACACGGTAGTCCGTCATCACAGACTTCGGGGCAGACACGGACGAAACCAAAAACGCCGGAGACCAATCGAGGCACTAAGCGCAAGAAACGCCAACGTATCGGGCACGAAATGACGAAACGAAAAAATAATCAAAACGAAAACAGGAAATGAGACCTGCACAACAAAGGAATCACGAACGAATCACGAACCTCAAGGGAGGCTTTTGAAAAATCAAATCCGATCCTTTTTTTTTCACAGTTTCAGTACTATTTCTCATACAACTTCGACCGTTCACGACTTCCGTGCCTAAAACGGCGTTGCTCTAGATCCTACTGCAATGCTCAGACCACCTTCCTCGCGGCAGTGCAAAAGGAAGCGTAGGCAATAGACAACCTTTTTGGGTATGGCACCGGATTGACTCGACGCGTTTTTTCACGGCAAGAAGTGTCTCCTTCTAGAAAAACAACCCCCCGTACCTTGTACGGATGCGAGGGTCTATGGTCATACGACTACAGCCATGCATGAGATCGAGCACATCTCTCCTATCGAGTACCCCCCCCCCCCCCCCCCCCCATACCTCTGCCGCCCATAGACGAGTTAGAAAAAAGGAAGTTTTCTCAGGCTGCTGATACTGTTTTGACCCGGTTTTACGTCGACAACGCCGAACACTACTCGGGCCTCTAATTCGACCGCCCGTAACGTCCTACGCGGCCACGGCAGAGGGTGGATACCGAATGGGAGCTCCGGAATGATGACATTTCTCGTCTTGAGCAGATTCGTTTCGAGGTGCAAACACAGCAACGTCTGTCCTTCCTTGCCGACCCAAGGGCCTCATCACCTCCTAGAGACCGTAACGGAACACGCTATATGTTTGTCGGGAGATCGCCTGAGGCCTAGCAGCGGAGTTATGCCATGTTCGGTTATGAATCGTTGTACGTCTTTGTTGTACCAGAAATATTACTGCTGATATATAAAACACCAAAAAATCTTTATACAAAAAAGACTTACGTAACTCTTTTTTCTTCTTGTTTTGACCGACCGAAGGGGTCCCTTAATGAATACAACCCCCCCCCCCCGAAAATCTAAAAAAAGAGAGAAAATCCCCACCCCCACTCACTCACCCAACCACCGATGAGGGAATGCTTGCCGCGGACACCACGCCACCTCCATCCCTCGCGCCTCCATCCCATGCCCCCCCCCCGCCCTCCCGCCTCTTGCCTCCTTCCAACCCCGCCCGAAAAATGCCACCCACAACGTTGTGTCTGAAAATTTCGGGGCTGAGCCACACCCAAGCCTTCCCGCGCTCGATTTCGCCCCTCTTCGAAAGGCCTCTGATGACGACTCGGCCCTCTCGGGCGAGATATCGGGCTAGGTCGGCGCAGGATGCCTCTGACGCTCGGGGGCACAACTGAACACACGGGAACATGAACATGAACAAAAAGAAAACGAAAACAAAAACAAAAAACAAACAGTTGAAAAAACAAAAACAAAAACAAAAACACCACTATTGATACTATTAATAATATTACACACACAAAAAAAAAAAAAATATGCCAAACGAAACAAATGTAAACAAGAACAGACAAAACGCACGAAACAGAACCGAACAGAAACACAGTCGTGAACAAAGGAACGCGGACGAAAATGAACCAATACGAACAAAAACAAAGATAAATCGAACTCTGAAACGGACAATGTCAGACTAAAGAGCGCAAGGGTGCATAATGATAAAAAATGGCGGGGACTTCCACGGCAGCGGCGGCGGGGGGGGTGGGGGGGGGGGGGGGGGGGTAGGGGGGCGTACTCATTTGTTGCTTGCCTTAGTCATTTGACCATTGACCACGCATCCCTTTCGAGACGGAGCACCGTTCCTACTCCTAATAGAGACACCTCCAATAATTGGGCGCTCATTACGTTGTTTCCATATACCCTGGTATCACATAGTTTTTTTTTGCTATTCTTATCCCCTTCCTGTTTGGCCGCCTGTGGCCAACATCTATCTCCTAGGATAGCGATCGTTTTCTCGCTGCTATCTACTGTGTCAAACTCCTCCATCTCACATTCGTCTATTTCCCTCATCTCCTCTTCTAACACATCCCGTTCCTCCTTGTATAAATATACATATGGGGGTGGGGGGGGGGGGGGGGCTGCACCACTGTACCCGATTCAAGCGGTTGCTGCTACAGCCACGTGAAGCAACGCCAGAATAAACATTACAAAAAAGTCGTGTGGAATAAAAAGCAGCTACGTACGTACAGTACAAATAAAGACGGCACAAAAATGATTGTACGTTCGTTCAAGTAGTAGTATCGTATTTTTTTGTCACGGTGAACCTACACATACTTCGGAGTACGCACAGTAAGTATTTGAACTACAGTAGTACAGGAGCGTTATTAACGTTAAGGAAACGAGCAATAAGAAAGGCAGGCTGAGATGTACAGGGACATAAGAAGTTACGTAGTCGTTGTACTAAAGTTAGTATACCACCCACCCATTCTCGAAAAAAATAAGAAATCCAGCCTGGATTAGCTTCCCCTTTTTCTCACAAGGTGCCGTGTACTGCAATATATAGGCCGAGGTCGTTCGCGCCGAGGGTTGCTTGCCACATATTCGACAAAATGGTTGACAACACACTGTAAACGGGACGGGCAGAACTAACCCTAACTCTAACCCTGAGCCAATCAGAGCAAGCCTAATGCTGAACCTAAGCCAATCAGAGCAAGCCTAATGCTGAACCTAAGCCAATCAGAGCAAGCCTAATGCTGAACCTAAGCCAATCAGAGCAAGCCTAATGCTGAACCTAAGCCAATCAGAGCAAGCCTAATGCTGAACCTAAGCCAATCAGAGCAAGCCTAATGCTGAACCTAAGCCAATCAGAGCAAGCCTAATGCTGAACCTAAGCCAATCAGAGCAAGCCTAATGCTGGCCCTAAGCCAATCAGAGCAAGCCTAATGCTAAACCTAAGCCAATCAGAGCAAGCCTAATGCTGAACCTAAGCCAATCAGAGCAAGCCTTTTCCTCTAACCCTGTAGGCCATTCGGACCAAATCTCGAATAGGTGGTAAGCAAGCTCTACGACTGCTGTTCGCACCTGCTGTTGCACTGCCGTGACGAAGCCGGCCCATCGCACCAGGGACGTCCCCTCCTTAGCCCACCTTTCTATTCTCATGGCGGCTGCTGGGTGCAAGGACGGCACTTTCCAGCCGTTCCCCTCCTCGGAGAACAGGTTGTCCGCGTGCGCGATTGCCTGGACAACACAAACCCGCATCCCACCCGTCACGGAAAAAAACATCCGAAACGAAATACCAGGTACTAAACAAATAAATAAACAGACAAATAAATAGACACAAATAGACGAACAAATACCGGTAGACGAATAAATATATAAATGAAAAAAATAATATATGAATAAATGAATATATGAATAAATGAATAAATGAATAAATGAATAAATGAATATATGAATGAATGAATAAATGAATAATTAATTAAATAAATGAATAATTAAATAAATAAATAAATAAATGAATAAATAAATAAATGAATAAATAAATAAATGAATAAATAAATAAATGAATAAATAAATAAATAAATAAATAAATAATAAAATAATAAAATAATAAAATGATAAAATGATAAAATAATAAAAAAATAAAATGATAAAATAATAAAATAATAAAATGATAAAATGATAAAATGATAAAATGATAAAATAATAAAATAATAAAATAATAAAATAATAAAATAAAAAAATTAAAAAAATAATAAAACGAATGAATAAATAAAAAAAATAAGTACATACTGGTAATCAACACCGGAACGAACGCAATACGGGAAAACTGGAACCCACCGGAGCGCCAAGACAAAAAATGAGACCCGAAAAAAAATCTGGGAAAAAAAAGAGGAAACAAGAAATAAGAAATTGGTATGCTCGCAAAGTTGAGTTTCACCCAATTCGATCGGTCGTACTCGCAGCTGACGTATTATTAATAGTATAATTTAGGAAAATAAGGAACGCTATGTACGGGGGACCATAGGAAACAAAAAAAAAAAAATGTATGCGCCACTTATTTACAGTTTTCACACGTTCACACCTCCTTTAGGCGACCGACGTTGGTGTCATTGGCCTTCCTGCAGTCCATCGCGAGGCACCCCGCGAACGTCGGCAGCGAGGCGTCAAGGCCAGCTCGAAGTTCCTCGCGCGTCAAGTCCTGCGACGGCGAGCGGTCGAGCACAAGACAAGGTAAAGCCCGCAGTCCGTAGGGCATGCGACATACATCCCAGCTCCGATCTGCAGTGGTCAGCGGGTCGACATCAAGGGTAAAGCTCCAGTGCCGGTGGTGGTGGTGGTGGTGGTGGTGGTGTAGTATAAGGGTAAACGATTAGTCCCAGCCTCCTCCCGACAAAACGGTTGATGTTGCACGCTAAAACTCTCTTGCAAATGTTACAGCCTTCCTTTTCATTCCGCGCCAACTTTTCTCAGGCCGGTCGGGGGCAGCCACCAGCAGTATATAGCATGGTGGCGCTCGTTTGCGCTCCTTCCCCCCCCCCCCTACAGCAGCAGACGGGCGACACGAAAAAAAAACAAACTATTTTCTCTCGCTTTTTCAGATCTATCTGCACTCCACTGCTGTACTCGGATCCCAAACCCTCGAAAAGTAGGCTGAGCCAAACCGCGATGGTACCACGGGTCCAGCGGCAAACAAAAAAGGACACCCACCATGCGGGTGTTATCTACCGTCTGCCAG
Source organism: Nereocystis luetkeana (assembly GCA_031213475.1). NCBI lineage: Eukaryota > Phaeophyceae > Laminariales > Laminariaceae > Nereocystis > Nereocystis luetkeana. The sequence goes on along the minus strand of JARUPZ010000012.1, from coordinate 10,111,315 downwards.
AAGGGGTAGGGTCATGTTTCTTGCGCCCGTGCTGTACGACTCCTTGCATTCAACCATTGCTACTCGGACAACATGTTACAGAATATCATCCTCCAATCACGCAGAGGACAGGCCTTTGCTGCACAATCGTACCTTCTGAAGCGCAGTACTCCTAAGAGGGTAAAGACACTACTGTACAGGAGGACTGTCGTCACACACACCGGTCTGTATGGACACCGCTGGGTCAATACTGTTCCCACCGTACCTCGCGGGCTCGTTCCCACAGCTTCTGCAGGTAGTCCTGCCCCACAGACCCGAGTTGATCGGCCCGCGACCCCACCAGAAGCACCACGGACCCGAGCGGAGGGTCCATTGTCTGGATAAGCCTCAGCCTGGTGTTGCGGTGACCACACGTCGACAAAAACGACAAAGGGCACAATATTACCGCCGTATCCTGTCTTGTACCGTTAGAGACCTTCAAATTTTCTCGAGCAAAAAGGTGGACACCAAGTCCCCTCCCCCCTACATATCGCGAAAGGGCGTTGACTTCGGGAAAAAGGGGTGCGGCCGTTCATCCGCGCTCTCGTTCTGTTGACAATCGTAACGGTGCTGAGAAGTCGAGCAAATCTATTTTCGGAAGGAGTTCCCACGACTACCTGGTACATATTCTCCGAACATACCTCCCTTGTTCGGGGTTGGCAACCTTTACCTTTTTACGACCGCAGTCCCGTTTTGGGGGCAAACCACACTATATCCGAGTCGTTTGTCCCCAAAACGGGACCGCGGTCCTATAAGGGTAAAGTCGAGCGCCAAAAAACGATTGCATCCCCGTGCGAATTCGTCGCTCTTTACGGCACCACCGCTTCATGTTCTACACAACTCCAAGGTCACACACCCAAGGCCTGTTACTCCATTCCGTGGTCGTACTCGTCGACTCGCGATATGCCGACCAACCTCAGCGTGTGTGTACTCCCACACCACAGCAATCGCACAAGATAGATATAAATCTGCTTGGGGCGTCCGTCCTCCTCCACACCGGCGTCGTCGGCAGGACGTACCACACGAGTTTCTCATTTACACAACGCCGAAAAAAGGTACTGTACCCTGTACCTCTTTCGAGCTGGCTTGAAGCCGGGTCCTAAGACCGAGGCTGTACAACCTCCGACCGGTACTCATACACTTTTACAGTGGGGTACCTCCTGTAACCCTTTTAGTACTGCGGTCTGGCTCTGGGGACTAACTACTGAAAATCTGAGTCGCGCAAGTCTCTCACTACCCGGGGGAGATGACTCTCCCGGGTGGCTATCTCCACCGCATCTGCCCCTCTCGGGGGTCAGTCATGTCGGGTCAACGTGCCCAAGCGTCAGAGGCAACAGCAGCCTGTGCTGATGTTGCAACGGGAGCTATTTTTTTTTATTTTTTTTGCTCATCTCATTTATTATCTTCGCGCATCTTCTTCTCTCTCCTTCCAACTCGTAACTCAGATCCGGGGTCACATAGCAGGCTCTTCTCCCCCCTTCCCGCTACGGTACGTGCCTTCATTTTTATCGCGAGAAGATTTCAGCCTTTTCTTCCCTCGTCGACTCGCATCGAATTGTGCCTACCCACGCTACAAGGCGCTCTCAACAATTGAATCCTTTTTATTTTTATTTTTATTTTTGCAAATAAAGTCAAAGTCCGACCCACCTGGGGCTCGAACCCAGGACTGAAACACAAGTAGAATTCGAGGTTGACCACTTGAACCACCGGGGCTATGGGTTAAATTGACACTCGACACGAAATTGATACGTGGAAGTGTGGTGAGCCTGAGCTTTATTTTTACCAATCCGCCTGGGGATAAAAAAAAAAAAACAATCTGAGCAGCTCTGAAAGGGCCAATACCATCCGTTTCAATACCAGGTGAATCGGCTTGTGTCACGAGAAAAGAAAAACTACTTGGAATTTGTATGGTCAGTAGACGAAATATATTACCGTATTAGAGATAAGAGCACGTGTATTGGCTTGGGCTCGTCATGTGGTGGTCTTGAAAATGGGTACCGCACTCTGTGTCCAAATCCTCCACAACTCGGACAGATCCTCTTCAGATAATCTACAGATAATATACAGATCATGATCTGCACATCTCTCAGGGCAGATATATTCCTGATCTGTATGATCTGTATGATTTAGCTTATGTTGCCGGGTGGGAGCCGTACAATCTGCACGATCTAGGGCATGTTTCCCGCGTTGGGTCTATACTGTACAGATCCTGCACAACCTCTCACAGATAGATCTATCTGATCTATACACTCTGGTACGCCATGGCGACGGACGGCCCACACTCGCCCACCATCAGCGGAACGCCCCCCCCCAAGCAATACAGCACTCTCTACTGTACACCGCGTTGTAATACCAGACGACACGGCCTCACCAAAATGTAGCACCAGATAACATAGCATCCCGCAAACGCAATGCAATGTAAGGCAGCAGTACAAGCCGGGAGCATCTGTAGCATCTCCAGCCACCAACTACTGCTGCTGTAGTATTCTATTTTTCTTTTCCAAGAACCAATATTCGTTCAACCCATCACCAGTACAGTCAGTAGCTAGCGCCTTTCAAGGAACCCTATTACTGTAGCCCCTAACGTATAGGCCCAAAACGGGGGGGGGGGGGGGTAAGGAGGCTTTTCCATGAATTTCCGAAGAATACAAATACTGACGTATTTCCTCGCTTTATAAAATGTACCAGGTAGCATCGATGGAAGGCCATCATCAGCCGCGCATTCGCAACAGACAACATTTTCAGTTCACGTCGTGGTTCTCGAGATATAAACAACGAACCAAAGCGGGAGCTTTGGCGCTTACTTTGGGGCTTCCGTGATGGTGCGTTCGGGATTGGAGGTCCCTCGGATAGGTACCAAGGTCTCTTGTCGGAGACGGTACCGGCCCCTTACAGTCAGTGCTGGGCAAGGATGGTGGGCACAAATTCAAGGTCCCTCATACAATATACCGTTTTCCCGTATCGCAGGGTCAAGAACTGCAGCCCTGTTGTGGAGGCAAACCACTCAAATTTTCAAGTCATTTGTCCCCAATTTGTCCCCCCAAAACCGGACTGCAGCCCTTGAAAAAGTATGTTAAGAGGGGCTACCCATCTTACTTGGCCTCTATCTCACCAGCCCTTGATCTGTTTCTTCTGCTCGCGCTTCACGTCAGTCAAGCTCACGACCACCACGTACACCGACGTGGGGCACGCGAGGCCGCCGTCCAGCGCTCCCAGCCCCCTGAACCGCTGCAAGCCTCCATAATCCTGCACCAGAATGGGTGCCGATCCGGCGCCCAGCGGCAGCACCGAGGTCGCCACCCCGAGAGTTCGCGCGGCGGGATCTTCCGCCCCCTGGTCCCGTGCGTTCTCTATGCTCGTCTGCCGCATGGCAGGGATGCAGCCGGTGGTGGTATTCGGGGAGAGGGGAGGCGTGAACACGTGTGGCTTGCGTCTCGGATGCGCTGGAAATCGCTGAGAAAATGGCTACAACAAAACTTTGACATTTTTGTCTTTTCTTCCTCAGCAGGCTCTGCTGGCACTTCTCTCTGTCCTGTCTCAGAGCTCCCACTCCAACATCGCCTTCTTTTATTACTTACCGGCAAGCGTATTTTTTTTCATGTGTTTATTTTCGTTTATGCTAGTTTTCGCCTATTTACGGATTTTATTTTCATTTGCCGTTTTTAGTCGTATTTTTCAACATCTTCAGAAGATTCCACTATTTTTCGATACAGAGTTTCGATTCTTGTCGATCGTTTTGTCTTGTTTTTTTTTCGGTTGTTCTTCCCTTTTTTTTTACTCGTCTTTTTCCGAATTGTTTTTTCCATTTTTTTTTGTGGCAATTGGCCTTTTTTATGTGCTTTATCATACGAGCATAGTGTCATCACCGCAAGTACACAACACAGAACAACGCAAAATCGTCCCTCCTGCACAAAGCAGCTATTACGGGGGACCATAGTAAATAGAACCAAATACTGTTAGAAAAAATAGGGAAATAGATAGGTTTTTGTGTTTGCCGTAGGTCCTATTTAATATGGTCCCCCGTAATAAACAAATACGTGCCGATCAGAGCGCGACGACGCAAGGAAACAGACAAGAGTGTTGGCGAGACCCGGCACATCATCGAGCATGTATTACAACTCTTCGGTTAGCCAGAGCAGTGCAGCTTATCTCGACTGTAACCATAACGATGTCGGTTCTCATCAGCCCTGCCACCCTGCTCACACGGCCAACCCACCACACGCTCTCGCCGCGAGGTGGTATCACAAGTAGTCCCAAGCACGAACCTGACCGCTTTCCGCTTGACAGCGTCTGCGCTTCAAACGAATCCTCTGCGACTTCTTACTGGCTGTCCCGAATTCCGAAGCGTTCTGTAACCGTCATCTCGCCACCGCCAGTCAGCCAATCAGGCTCAACTCACGTTGAACAATGCGGAGAAATAGCCCCTTCCCATGGTTTCCTTGAGAGTGGTCTTGCCCACACCGGCATCTCCGAGCAGGTGCACCGTGGTGCGGCGAGTTTCCACCGGCAAGGACAGCATCCCTCGGGCGAGCTCCGAGGCAAGCGAAAGCTGAAAGGAGACAGAACCCAACGATTGGATGGAGCGATGTTCGCGGAATTAATGCGAAGCGAGGGAGGGAGGGAGGGAGAGAAAGAGGGAGGAGGGAGGGAGGGAGGGAGGGAGGGAGGGAGGGAGGGAGGAAGGGAGGGAGGGACAGAGAGAGGGAGGGACAGAGAGAGGGAGGGACAGAGAGAGGGAGGGACAGAGAGAGGGAGGGACAGAGAGAGGTAGGGACAGAGAGAGGGAGAGAGGGAGAGAGGGAGGGAGGGAGGGAGGGAGGGAGGGAGGGAGGGAAGAGCCAGCGAGTGCTAAATGGAAAAGTGTGATCGAGGTCATGCACGTTGAAGAAGTGCCATAGTGGGCACGAGGGGGGATTTTTCATGAAGAATGTACTCACCCAACACAACGTCAACCACATATCGCGAGGTAGAGAGGCGGCTGACGTACTCTAGCCCTAACCCTAACCCTGGCCCTGCTGCCATTACAACCACTTTTAGGCACCGTCGCGTGCCGTTTTTCTTAACCATAGCTCCGCGATGCAAGCGCTCTTACCTACCGCAACTGAAACGCGTGTGAAGGTCCTTTTCCTTGCCACCTCTACCCAAACACAATAAGAGCAAAAATCCCTTGCCCCAACACAACGAAAAACAAAGTCAGCACCCTCTACATAGCTGGTTAAACCAAGTAACACCCTCCAAGAGCGCGGCACCAGTGAAACAGCCCACTCCTCTATGCCAATATCGACATATTTCGGGAACCTCGCATGTATACGATTGGCCGACGATAGTTATGCGTCGGGCAGGTGTGTGTGTGTGTGTGTGTGGGGGGGTGATGCAGCGCCGTGTGCCGGGATTCACTGCGACAAAGAAGCGTGGCGACTGTCCGGACCAGTGCTAGGTCTAGCTAAGTGGATGGCGGTATAAACCTGTCGAACATGCATATACATATAGCTGCCGTCATCAAAACATTCAAGGGTTCCTTAATTTCAACCCTTTTTAGAACTACACACCCATTTCGGGGACAAATGACTTGGAACTAAAGAGCCAAGTACAAGTTTCTGCACAGTGTACGAGGGTTATAACCCTTTTAAGGCAAGCTGCAGTCCCGTTTTGGGGACAACCTACTCAGAGCTTGAGTGGTTTGTCCCCAGAAACAAAAATCGCAGAAAAGGGGAAAGGAGGAAGTGTGCGTAACTCGCCTTTTTCAAGACCTCTTCTCCAAGCGCATTGCCCTCGCTGACGTCCACCTCTAGCCCCGGCTTCTCTCTCAGCATGCGCAGCAGCAGCGACCCGGCTCGCTCTCCCAGGCCGCAGCGGTTGAGGGATACGGTCTGGACGGTCCTGCTCCTCAGCAGCGCCTGGCACAGGTACCTCATGCCGGCCTCGTCGATGGGGTTGCCGTCGAGAACGACGCGCACCAGCCAGTCGTGCGAGCATATCACGCCGGCGGCGAGGCAAACGTCCGCCGTCGACGGTAGCTGAGCATCGCGCGGCAGAAGAGGAGGAGGAGGAGGAGGAGGAGGAGGAGGAGGAGGAGGAGGAGGAGGAGGAGGAGGAGGAGGAGGAGGAGGAGGAGGAGGAGGAAGGGCGGGGTATACTCAGAGGGGATGTTTGCGCCTTGACCCAGCTCTGACAACAAAATTACAAAAAAAAAAACTGACTGCAAACCTTAACCCTGACCCCGACCTCCCGGGAAACTCTCTCTCTTGACGAAATTGATGGAAACAAAGTCGACATTGAACCCCCTAAGACCCCAATCCCGATCGCCCGAGGAAATGCACAACGTAACGACGCGTTTGTGTGCACTGTCGACCCTTCAGTAGAAGCAGGGCCAAATCGTAAACACTACTGTACTGGACACACGTGGGACAGACATATCACGATCTACATACGTCTATCTTAATACGGGGGACCATAGTTAATAGGACCTGTGGTTTAAATAAAAACCTATATAGTTAACCATTTTTACTAACAATATTTGGTCCTATTAACTAGGGTCCCCCGTAATGTTAGGATCCTAACCTGCCGTTTCAAGATGTTTGAGCAGGATCGGTATATAGTACAGATCAACCCAGGAAACCTGTCCTACAGTAGATCACGCAGATTATACGGTTCCCACACGGCAACATGAACTACTGTAAACCATACAAACCATACAGATCATACAAACCATACAGATCATACAAATCATACAGATCATACAAATCATACAGATCATACAGATCATACAGACCAGAAATACTATATTTGCCCTGAAAGGTCTATATATCATGAAATGGAATCATTGATCTGTCCGAGGTGCGTACTACTTGAGACGAGCGAAGCCGACTGCTCCGTTACACGGCCGTAAAAAATCAAAATCGGGATAGGGCACGCCTTCCTGGGACAGGGAACGCCTTGTAGGGAGTATGCCTTATAGGGCATGCCTTACGTTTGAGCAGGGTGGAGCCGGAGATCTGCATCGTCCAACCCAAAATCTCCAATGACACTTTCTCTGTGCCCTCCACCAGCGAACACAGTTAGGGGTGGGAATGGATTCATTTCAGACGTTAAAAAGTGTTCAGTCTAATAATCCAGAAACCGTCGAGAAAAATCGAAAGAACATAATTTTGAAAATAGTCTGCCACCACCATATCTACATGGTTTTAGACTACCTTCACGGTTGCACCAAATACCTGATTACTCGACATAGGGAACGAATTTGGATCATATTCGTTCGACAAACACATCCCCTTTCTTGAAGAATGAGGCTGTGATTGGTTACGATTTGATTTGCAGTTTTTTCTTACGGGAAATAAGTGGAAACAGTCGATTGTTCAGGTTGTATTCGCACCTTTTTCTTGTGGTCAAGGGAAGAACTATTCGACACCACAAGGAAACCAATACGTGTCAGCCCCTCCACCAGGAGCATGCGCACACAGCAATGCAACCCGCGCTTGAATCCGACAAGCAGTCGACAAAGACATTTGCTCCAGAAGTTGACCCAATTTTTGATGAGGCAATTTTTGATGGAAAATTCGAAAAAAAAAAAAACTCGAGATGAACAACAAAGGGCGTCTAGTCTTCAGTTGTATCGGTCAAACGGTGTCAGACATGAACGCGGCCGCACGCCCGAGCGATTGCCATCACACCCGGTGCCATCGCCGCAGCGAAGACCATCTGTGATCGGGCCTTGATGCAGCGGGAAGCGATTCACCCCTAGCGTTCAGATGCGAACGCATCACGGCTGTCTAACGTGAGAAAACGATCGAGTAAAAACAAATTTACGGTGCCACTCTGTCGAGAAATATACGGACGGTTCACGTATAAATTGAAAACAAACGATTCCTTATATTTCCGGACAGCGTGGAGGGTACGTACGAGTACATGCAGCAGCACCACGCAGAAGTACAGGAGCGTGGTGAATGCCGCCTTGGCCGCAAGGCTCAAGCCCAGCTGCACGCACAACAACAACTTGCCCGTGAGCTAGAGGCGGGGCGCGCTTTCACGGAGGCGCAGGCAGCGCCGTCGAAATCTCGGTCTCGGCTAAGTGCAGTATAGCGACACGCAGCCGATTGCCGATGCTGTGTGTGGGTATGTTCTTGTTGTTCATACGCGCCCAACAGCAGTAAACCAGGATCACATAGCCTGTGACTTGATCTGTACAATATGTGCTTCACAGGGGGGGGGGGGGGGGGGGGCATTCTCGTGCTGCCAGCCGCCAATCCCAAGGGGCCACCAGAAACGTGCGATTCGTTCACGCTCGCGCGTCCGTGTCTACGCCGCTGCTCTAAGCTCTGGGCTTGATTGTGCGCTGTCCAGCAGCACGTTTCGTGCCAAAAGCAAGACTGTCTTTTTGTCACCTCGTAGCTCAACGCCGCAACGTCGACGCCCGCACAGCCTTCCTTATACTTTATTCTTAAGAGGCAGCATCCTCGAACATTTTTTTTGGTGGCGCAGTTTTCTTTTCCCCATCACGGATTGGTTCATTTCCCTGACATTTTTCCCCCCCAGATGTCGACCATGCGACCTTCTTTGTTTTTTTCTGTTTATGTACTAAAACGAACCCATTCCCAGGTCTAACAGTTGGGAACAGCTACCCGAGGCCACCTCAGTTTTTCGTCGATGCTTTGATTGAGCGTACGCGCCGCGTTTCTAACGAACCTGGCAGGGCACCGTTCCCTTCGGCCGGACCAGCTTGAGCTCCTTCTGACCCTTAGAAACCGTCCACAGGTCTATCGACAGACCCTGTATTCGCGATCCCTCTCCTGCCATCAGAGCCTTGCCTGCAGCAGCAGCAGCAGCAGCAGCAGCAGCAGCAGCGCAAAGAGCAACACGAAACGACATCGAATGACTTGACACGACACGCGGATAAAAATCAAGACAGTTGCGAGGTGCGAGCGAATTTACGAAATAGTGTAGGGGTATCGTATCAAAAGTTTCGATCTATCATAATATATCGAACTTCCGATATGCCGTACTGACTGCGCTGTAGTAGCGAACGTGCTTTGCCCTCCCCATCCTCTGTCATCTCCGTGTTTTTTTCATTTGACACTGTACGATATTTTCGATTTGTCAAACATCGAAATCGTATCGATTGTTTTTCTAGATTTATCGGTGTCGTATCGCACTCGATTCCGATATCGATATCCGATACCCAACACTGCCATACACCATGCACACGACGCGAGGACAAAATCGAGAACGATATGTGGAAGTTGCGAGCGAATGCATTACACACAAGTACGCGAAATGCGGGACTTAAAACCAAGCGCCAGGTAAAAGCTGCGAGCGAAATAATACACACGTGTGGGTGACTCATATCGCCGTCGCAGCTTTTGAAAAAGCAAGGGACGGCAGATACCACGGACTGTGAAAACCGAAACCGACTACGAACCGACACCGATCACGCCGCACAAACCTGGAGAAAGGAAAACTCGTGCAAACACGCAGACTTGTACAAACAACAAAACGATATAAACAGCTGTCGGAAAAGTGGTGCACAGGTCGCACCGACGAGTACATACTCGATGTACAAAACTGTACGAAGCAGGAAGCACAGACACCAAAAATGCCACAGGAAGCACCAACACAGCAGAACATACTAAAAACTTCATCCCTTATGAGAATAACAGCACCAATCCGAAGAATAACAAGAGAACAGAAGCCCCCCCCCCCTCCTTCCCTGCCCACTCGCATTCAGACAAGCTGGCTACAGGCAGGTACCCATGGCGCTGACAGCACACGAAAATGTAAAGACCGTTAAGCCTTGATACTTACCAGGTGGTACCTGGTATACATCAGGCAGACCAGACAGATAATTCCATTTCATCATCTGTAAATCCAGGGCAGATATAATCCTGATATGATCTGTATGATCTGTATGCTCTGTACTATATGGCTCATGCTGAAGGGTAGGAGCCGCATAATCTGCATGGTCTTGAGACGCACTTCCTGGGTTGGATGTCGTACAGTGCAGACTATCCACAGCATCTCGCAACAGAAGGCTACAATCTATCTGATCTACCTGTTAATGATCCATCTGCAGATGATCTATCTGTAGAAAATCTATCCGACGTGTAAATCGATTACGCTGACACCGACTAAACTTGTATAAATAGCAGGGTTTCCTCTCAACCGCGGTACAGACCGCGACGCACAAGCATCTCTCTCTTAATAGTGTCGAGGGGAGGTAAAGGCCCGGACACAAAACAACCGAAACAAAACACGAAACAAGACCCCTTTCAGTACGCGGGGGGGGAATAAAAATGGGGGGAAAAGTTCCGGAAGGGAAAACGGGTCTAAAAAAAAAAAACGATTTCGCCGTTTTATAGTCTACATACACCTGAAATACATTCTTCCCCCAGGACTTGTTTTCGTTGTTTTGTCCCCCGTCACCAAAAAAGTGGGCTATTCTACCGCATAGCCACACCGACCGCGAAAGACAGACACCATGCCGCTTCGCTCAAACTCACCCAACGCCACCTTCCCCGCCCCCGTGCCCCCCCCAGCCCCCACGCTCCCAGGGCCATTCAGGTTCCTAGCAACGCCCAGCCAGTCTAGCCCTTTAGCCGCTTCCACGCCCTCTGCAAGCCCCACAAGTCCTGCGTCTCCCAGGTTGCACTTGCTGACGTCCAGCCTTCTTAGATTTGCCGACCGCACGAAGTCGACGAGGAAGCGGCCGATAGCCACGCCCCCCTTCGGGCCGACTGCGGGGTTGTTGGAGATGTCCAGGTCCACTATGGAGGACGGGAGGGACGCGGCTAGGATGCTGACACCCTGAGGTGTGCAACATACGAAAAATACACAAAAAGGTTGGGGAGGCGTTAAACGGGCGAACGTTGGACACGAAAACGACGGGCCCCATCATCGCTGCGAGGGCCTGCCTGCCTGATTGCCTGCCCAACCCTGCGCATCTGACCCTGCGCATCAAAATTGGGTTCATAGCTTGTTTGTTGGCTGACGTGCCGGTTTACGCCCGCAGACACGCCTCCCTCCATCGGGGAACGCGATACGCCGGGTTTTCGACCTACAACTGCAACACAAACAAAAAATGCCCCATCGACGCGGCAACAGACAGACGTCACCTTGCCCTGACCTTCATGCGCAGCAGTATCACACGATTTTACCAACCCGGCACAAATATCCCATCGGAGTTTCACCACCTAGCGTCCCTTTTACCGAGGAAGCACCGCTCGAATCCGTCCACAGGATGATAAACACTCGGGTTAAGAGACATGTCCGAACGTTTCGGGTTAAATAGCCCGTCGAAAAACAAAATCTTGAAAAAATGTACTACCTGGTTCGTACGTATCAATAGTTGAGGCGTATGACAGACTGTCCAGCGGGGGAAAAGGCGCTACTGCCAGAATTTGGATACTTGCAAATTACAGCACTAACAGGGGGGGGGTGATAGACAGAACGTTGTTTTTCTCGACACAACCCATTTCCTAAAGTCACTGGGAACTGCAAGTTGTCTTTCACATTAAACCGTCATTTTTACCCAGCGACCTCCACACCGGTTCTTCCTGGAGAGATACGACAACATCAAAATTATTCCGTGATGACAGGTCACATGGTGTACACAAGTACTCGAAAGAGAGTTTACGTCACAGACGACCGAACAGGAGGCGCGCAAGTGTAACGCCAAGCGTACAGGAACGGTAAATGTACCGCGCAGTAAAAAAATATTTCAAGTGCAAGAAATAATACCCGAGCTTAATAAGACGTAGGTCGACGAGGGAAGAAAGGGCGGGACTCTTCTCGCGATAAAAAATGCAAGGCACGAGCCGTGGTGGGAAGGGGGGAGGGAGGAGAGCCTGCAATGTGACCCCGGATCTGAGTTACGACTATTAATACTAGAAGAGAAAGGCAAAAGAAGGGCGAACGATGTGAAAGGGGAAGAGAATAAAACTGGAACAAAAAAAACTTGCCCGACATCCACCAACGAAATGACTCCTGAATCAACCATTCAAAAGTACAAATTCAACACTCGAAACGACAAATAGGTACAACCCCCCCCCCCCTCCCGCCCCTCCGCCCGACTACCATACTCTTGTACGTACGTAGGCACAAGATGTACGAGCGCATATATATATGACGTTCTACCACACCTTTTCGCCGATGGCATTACCCTTTAAAGACAGGTTTCTCAGCACGCGGTTCTTCTCCAAGCCCTTGGCGATCACCGCCATCGCAGCGTCATCGACGAAGTTCGAATCGATATCGAGCACCACCAACCTTGGCGGAGCCGCCGTCAGGGCCAACGCCAACGAATCCGCGCCCACGAGGCTGCGCCTCCCCCTCCCGGCGAAGGTGACGCCGCAGAGGCCGGCGCGCGCGAGGCGAAGCCGCGCCAATCGAGGGTTTCCAGCGACGAGGCGGCAGAGGATAGGGTAGTCCAGGGTGGCCGCAAGGGGCTGATCGCTGAGGTCGATTGTCTGGAACACACACGGTTTTGCAGTCGAAATAGTGTGGGGTGGGATGGGACGGGACGGGGCGGGGCGGGGTGGATTGTGGTGGGGTGGTGTGGGTTGGGGTGGGGGGTGAGGTGTGGGGGGTGAGAATGGGGATGGGGATGGGGGGTAGGGAGTGCACTAATGGTCATGCATGGCTGTAGTTGTATGGCCATAGACCCTCCCGTCCCTACAATACCAAAGACGGAGCACGTCGGATATTCGCCGATCAGGCCGACTTCTGCACCAAGCGCGAAGCTCCGGGAAGCGTTCGGCGAGTCGCATGAAGGGTGACCCGCATTCTCTACCAAGAACAGTCTGTTAGGTAGACTTCGGCACCTTGTGCCTACTTTCCTGCTACATATAAAATATAAATGGATGACAGCGCCGAATGACTTGGCTCGTTTTCCGGTGCGGCCACTTCCAAGAGACAGCAACGGGTAGACCACGTAGCTGCTTCGAGGGTGCTTGACCACAACACTCCGTATATATGTGATGTGATCATCCCCCTTGTGCGGAGACAAGGTCATCCATCCCTACCAGGTACCAGGTCTGATCTAAGTCGACCACCAGCCATGATGACCTCAAAAAACAAGAAAACAAAAAGAAAACGGAGGGGGAGGGGGGGGTCCCCCTTCTAACGTCCCAAAAGGGACAACTCCGTCACTTCCTCCCCTGTTTTCACCCTTTTAGGACTGTAGCCCAGTTTTAGGGGACAAACTGATTTCCCCCAAAACGGGCCTGCAGTCTTGACAAAGGTTAACTAACCCCTCTCGACCAGAGCAACGATTCCTCTGCTGCTACCAACTGCCTACGAGCTGGTGAGCGCACAGCAGCAGGAGTATATATAATCAGGATGCGCCCCGTGCGGTACTACTCCTGGCATTGAAACTCGGACACCAATCTTTGCACCAATCACCCCCCCAATCAAGCAGTGGTCATTTGCTGCAATCGTCATTCTTTTCTTCGTTATTTTTTTTCCCCTCTCAAGCCCCAAGCCAAGAGGGGTATACCCCCATCAGCGCTGCCTGTACTCCCGTTTGGAAGACAATTTACTTGGAATCAGAGTTACCTACTACGGCATGTCTACGCGCAATGCGCAGTAGCTGAAAGGTTAACCCTTCTAGGACTGCAGTCCCGTTTTCGGGAAAATTTTCTTAGAATTTGACCGGTTTGCCCACAAAACGGGGCTGCAGTTCTAAAAGGGGTAAGCCCCCCAAAAAGGCACGAAGGGTTATACCCCCCCCCCGCCCCCCGCCCCCCCACCGAAAAAAAAACAAACCCACCTGCAGGCTTTTAGACGCGGAAGCCTCTCCGCCCCCTCCCCCCCTCCCCTGCAGCACCTGCGGCGCGAGCGCGAGCTTGGCCATGGTCAGCCCCGTCATCCACAGGTTCCCCGCAAGCGCATCCCCAAGAGCGGCAGCCCCCACCTCCGTTATCCCGGTGTTAGCCAACGACAGCGTCGCTAGCCTCGATCCCCCATCGGGCGACAGAGCTGCCGAGATACAAACCGCCCCCGCGTCTCCTATGTGGTTGCCGTCGAGGAGCAGTGTATGGAGGCTTTCGTTGCCACGGAGGGCGTCCGCGACGAGGCGTGCGCCGGCCGAGCCGATGCGGTTCTTCTCGAGGTTGAGGCTGGTGAGGGTGCGGTTCATGATGAGCGCGTCGGCGAGGAGGGCGCATCCTTGGCTGTTGAGGACGGTGTTGGCCAGGCTGACTTCGCGGATTGTGGTGTTGAACTTGATTACTTCCGCCAGAGCAGCGGTGCCCACCTGCACGTGCATTGTGTCGCAGCAGTAATGTCACTATTGATATACTGGTATAAGTAGTAGTAGTAGTAGTAGTAGTAGTAGTAGTAGTAGTGGTAGTAGTGGTAGTAGTAGTAGTAGTAGTAGTAGTAGTGGTGGTACTATAAGTAATCATATACGAGCAGAAATAGTAGTGGCAGCAGCAGTAATAGCAGTACTAGTAGCAGCAGCAGTAGTAGTATCAATAGTTGAAATGGCAAAACACCGGTAAACGCCAACAATCGACGACGAGCAAAGGCCGGGTCGGGTCATGGCGCATGGGAGCACGGGTCGGAACCATACGAGCAATACTTGTGTACATCAGGACGTCGCAGACTTGGTGGGAAAAGTAAGATTGGCAAGGCGCTTAGCTCCGCCCGCGGCTTCCGCCCGCTGCGCCGACTCGCAAAGAAAAATAGGATACCATCAAGTGTGCACCGAAAAAAGACAATCGTATCAAAAATGTAATGGTTGACTTTTTACAACAGGTTCTGTACAGATAAAACCGCCAGCCAACAAAGCAGCTGGGTGCATGCGAGAGTACGGTACGCATGCCCAAGCGGCAGCAGTATCGGCCGTGCACGTTGAAAAATAGGGCGGCATTGCTGTAATGCTGCTGTATTGTTGTACGTGTACACAGGTATCACAGGGTATGCTATGCAAGTCGCCATACTCGTATGATAGCAGTATCACGAAGTACAGTCAAAAGACATCCATCGGTCAAAGTGGAAGCCGGAAGCTTCCAAAAGACGCCCAAAACTGACTACACGAAGCCGAAGCTCAGGAGAATGCGCGCATCGTAAACACAAACTACAATTACAGCAGTGACACTCGTTGCTAGAGAGAACACGCAACGACAGTTCAAATTATGGCACTAGGCGTACGTCTTCATGGATAAATCTCAAATTGTTCGCTGCTGCACGAAAGAGAGAACGGTGCTTCGAAACCAAAACCATAAAGTTCTCCAAGTTCGTATGTACCATATAATACGCATGACGTGCCGTATCTGGTACACATATACTGGTACCTGGGGTACATATTAAATGGGTGGTATCTATGATGGTATAACCGAAAGCGTTAAACTTGTTTTTAGGGCTTTTCCTTGTTCAGGACCGCACCGCCATTAGGATTGTTTTCGTTGCACATTTCTACGGATAGGTACGGTTCGGACCTCGACTTTCCAAAATCCTACGGTTCGGTTCCGTCGGGGCCGCGCAAGTCCAAAACCTTACGGTTCAGTTCCGCGCCGACGGAATCGAGCAGAACCGCACCGAATCTTGAGGAAACCCCTTACGGCTCTTCCTTAATTCCTTGATTTTATTAACAGTCAGCATCAAGGTCTTGGCACGGTTCGGAACTGCAATTCATCAGGGGAAGGAATTCTCACCGATCGGTTCGGTTCGGAATCACACATGCAATCAATATTCCTACGGTTCGGTTGGGTGTTTTTTTCCGAAAGAACATCTCGAATTCGGTTCGGTTCGGGTCGTCTCCGCGGAACCGGGTACCGAAACCAACCAGAGCCGAAGAGAACAAAACCGAAAGAACCGATTCGACTCGATTCGAACCGAACAGAACCGAACATAGAAAAAACCGAACCAACTCGAACCGAACCGAACCGAACGGAGCCAAACCGACCGGGACCGACGGAACCGAACCGAACGGAGCCGGACCGAACCGTGGCGAGGAATCGTAAACGGCCCTCTGGTGTTTTTTATCGGGAATTGGGAAACCAACAAACGTAGTCATGCCTGTGCACGCTTTGAAAAATTAAGATTGTACTCGTAAGACACCTGAAGCATAGCTGCAGGAGCATGACATCAACGTCGTATCGTATCACACAGCGTCATACGCAATGTTACGAATATGAGCCGTGACAAGCAGCAGGGCCTCGAGCAAGGCGAAACAACAGCCAGTGGCCTCGCTCGCAGAACAAATCAACAGGATGACATTACACCTCATAATTGCGCGTATCGCTTACCAAGTACCTCGTACATTTTGTCTTTCATTTTTTCTTCTTCGCTTTCTATTTATGTTCTTTGTCCTCTGTTTTCCATTTTTTTATTTCTTTGGTTTTCTCTATTTCATAGAAGGTGTACGTCGTGCCTGCCGTACAACAGTATGAGCCCGCCAATAAAAAAATGCCCAATAAAAACATAATGCTCACTTTTCGGAGAAAGCTAAGGAAATTGGGTCAGTGGTGAACCCCACACTAAATCCTATATAATAGCCTACTCGTATGCTCAAGGTTGTTTCAAGACGGTGCCTCAAGAAGAATCTCAGGCTTGCCCAGATTACAGCAGTACATACGTACCAGGAAGGTGTTTCTTGTTGACGGGCCTATACTGTATCCAGTATAATGGCATGGCATTGAACTGTCTACTCTGCTTATCTTACCGCATACCAATGTATTGTAGTATCTCTGCTGCTGTGGCGTAGTTTAGTGACCACATAAGCTGTACCAGGTTATCTCTCTAGAATTGAAGAATAAGAATCGGCACGGACACTGGTTTCGCTACAGCAGTATTAATAGTAGTAGATGTCGACGGCTAGAAAGAACGGTTCAATGTGCAGAACACACAAGGTAATCAGGTAAGACTCGCTACTACACACACACAGCAGCAGTAGTATTATTAGCATATACCTGGTACTGCCGTGCACCATCGTGCAGTGATGCTATCGGTGGTACTACGTAGGTACTAGACATACCAGAGTGCGGTAATACTATTATTATTAATAATAATATTTGGTACCCACCTTTAACCTTCATTGCTGCTGCTGCTGCTGCTGCTGCTGCGTGGCTCATGCTGCCCTACTGCGGCCCAAGTCTTACGGGTCCCTGTGATCTGATGTGACACTCACTACTGCTGCTGTAGTGCGGGCCAACGAACATTGACTTGAGATTCATCGATCACGCATTTCCTTGGGCAGCTACACAGCAGTACGAAGCTGCGATTGCCGCCTGCTCGCGCTGACACAGAGTAGCAGTATCTCATTCCTCGGTCCTTTGCTCACCTCGCCGATGGGGTTGTGCGTAAAGTTGAGAGTGGCAAGCGTGTCGTTGAACTCCAGCGATCGTGCCAGGAACACAGCGTCCTGTGATTGTCGAATGAAACGTACCGCCAGGTACGTACGACAAACAAAAGAAAAGAGTGCAGATTTCGGATTTTCAATACGAGTTGTATTGAGGTTGTTTCACGGTCATTTTCAAAATACAGGTAGAGTGTACGAAGACGCAGTTGAATTGCACGAAGCTGACAGTACACAGCGCATCCCCGGGCAGTTTTGTAGCACGCAGTTCTGTAATGTAGCAGCAACAGCAATGCGGCAGTGTGAAACTCTGCCTACTCTGCTCCAAGCTTGTCAGAGCTGTTGTTCTTGTTGCACTCACATCAGACGAAAGCCTGACATTGTAAAGGCTCAAGGCTTCCACGATGGTGGAAGTGCTGATCAACTTTGCCAAGGAGGCCACGTCCAGGCTGGACAAACTCCTGTCTCGGAGGTCTACCTTACGCCCTCCCTGCAGAATAATGTCTCCAGTGGAAGCCTTGGACATGGCCATTCTACCACTATCTGCACCAGAGCACAGCAGAAGTTGCCACGGGGCAAGCAAAATTCGATACAGGGTTTCCATACATATTTAGAGGCATTCATACAAATCTCTTTTTCCCTCCTGTGCTCCGAAGTTCCACTTCCACGCGCCCCCGACCACTGCCACACCGAAAACAACCCAGCGCTCTCAGGCACCGAGTCGAAGGTAGGAGAACAAGGGAAGAGAGGGAGGGAGGGGTGAAGGTGCGAGGGGATCTAGTCGCATTCTGAGAGTGTGTTCGAAAAACCCTCTGCGGAACTGAGTGTGTGGGGATGTCGGTGTCCCGCCTTTTGGTAGAAAATAACCAAGATCACTTTCCGTAGATGCGGACACACACGCCCGATGGCGCACCACTGACTTGCTGTGATTCACCTCGGGGGGGGGGGGGCGGTGCTGCCCGTCCCACCTACTGGTATGACCTCGGGATCTTCATGTCCCAGATAGTACCAGTGCGTCGGCCGTGTTGCTTTATTGCGTTCTTGGGGTGGTCACTGAAGTGTCGGCCCGACACACCCGCACAGCAAGCAATAGCGGGTACGACAACAGCAGTAATATTTGTACGCTGCTGTACAAGTAGTAGCGCCGCCGCCGCTGCTGCTGCTGCTGCTGGTGTGTCGGGGGTGGTATGTTTTCCGTATTTCCTCGCGGATCGTACATTACATACCATGTCCACGCCGAACGGGCTGTGCTCAAAGTTGCTGCTCCTGCTGCTGCTGTGTGTAAATAGTACTGGCATTGGTGTGTAGAGGCTCTAGGATGCAGATCGGATGCAGATCGGATGCGGGGTGGCGCATGTTGTTGTATATTATACCTGGTACCTTGACACACCTCTGCTGCTGTGGTGTGACATACATACAGAGACATGTTCAGATTAGACTAACCAGGAGAAGAGTCAAATACTGCTGCTGTACCTGGTACTCTCAGGTGGAAAGTATGTTTTTCGCTGTCGTACCTGGTACTTGGTACGAGTACTCGTAACGAAGAGGGCGCGGAAAAGCGGAGATATTTCACACCTCTCGGACAGACCATCGATTCACACTCCGTCATATCATCATCATAATAAAGCAGTGAACCCCGGCCCTCACGTGCGATCTGCTGTTTCAGTGCGCGAGATGGTACTGAACGAAAATCAATCGGAAATGGAGCCTGTAAATTATCGTCTCGTCGATCCCGGGTATGCGTAGCATCCAGCGGAGTCAAAGGCGATCGGGGGGGAAATAATAGAAACCGCTCGAACGGGTATCACGCAAGTTGCAAAGTCAAGTATCGACCGATCGGTTGGTCTCACAGCTGAATCGTTTTTTTCGTTTTTTTCGAAGAAAAAAATAGATTTTTCAAGGGAAGATCTGTTCCCAACACCGTGAAGTATAATCTACGGCGGTATTATTCATATTGTAAATAGTACTCGTAGCTCAAGGCAAGTACCTGTTCCCGATCTACTCTTTGTAAAGTAAAATCTACAGCAGTAGCATGTTGCCTGGTGGGACACGTATAATCTGCGCGATCAACAGCTGTACTGCTGTACAGCAGCGTTAGCACGTTTTTCCTTGGTTGGATCTGTACTATCCAGATCCTGCACAACCCCTCACAACCGCAGGCGAGAAACCTCAAGATTATCTATCGGTAGATAGATAGATAGATAGATAGATAGATAGATAGATAGATCATGGTCTGTCCGAGGTTTACAACATTGTTGGTGAACTTTTTTTTTTTAATTCGGTGAGTGATGGAGCGAGGGCGTGAGGCCTAGCGTTACGAACCGGCATGGGAGCACTTAACAGACGCCGCGCCAAGAGTCCGTCAATGCGTAAGAATGATGGAGGAAGTTTCACACAGAACATGCACATATATGATGTATTCCTAGACATGAACTTCCGTATTTTTTTTTATTTTATTTTTTCCATCCCATTCATTATCTTCGCACATCTTCTTCTCTCTCTCCTTCCAATTCGTAACTCAGATCCGGGGTCACATAGCAGGCTCTTCTCCCCCCTTCCCGCTACGGTACGTGCCTTCATTTTTATCGCGAGAAGATTTCAGCCTTTTCTTCCCTCGTCGACTCGCATCGAATTGTGCCTACCCACGCTGCAAGGCGCTCTCAACAATTGAATCCCTTTTTTTATTTTTGCAAATAAAGTCAAAGTCCGACCCTCCTATTAATAGGGCTCGAACCCAGGACTCAAACAAGTAGAATTCGAGGTTAACCACTTGAACCACCGGGGCGACCGGCTTTATACACATACCAGGTACCAGGTATTATTTATGTGATACCAGGTAGCTGGTACCTGGTGCAGAGTACTGCTGTTCGAAAAATTGCACGAGACAGAAACGACGCTGTGTTACAATCCCTGTTTTTCAGCGGTTGTTTTTTTTGTCATTTTTGTTCGTTGTGATGCCCTATTCCCTGCCGAGTCGATGGTACTCCTCCCCCCGGTACCCTGCCATTCTTGGTCGGCGGCGTCACCTTGACTATTAAAATTGTGTGGCCCTTTGCTATTTTTCGTTTTTTTTCCCCGATTTTGTTGACGTTTTGTCTTTTCAGCCCCCCATTGGTCCGTCTGATGTCTCTGTCCTCTTTCTGTCGGTTGTGTCGTCCTTCACCGACCAACTGTTCGTAGTTCGTAGGACTGCTCGTTTTTGGTTCGGTGTTACTGTAGCTCTTAGTCTCAACCCTCTTCTTGTCTTTTTGCCTCGCGTCTGGTCTTCTTGGGACGTCCTTGTGTTTTCGTCGATCAGCTGGACATGTCATAGGACGGATCGTACCAGCAAACAGCAACGTTTGTCCTCGGGACTCGGCCTGCGCCCTGAGCGCATGTTTTGCTTCGTTTTTTCTTTCTTTTCTCTTTTCTTTTCTTTCCCCCTGCTCTCTCCCCCTTCGTGTTTTATTTGGTTTTTTATTTCGGTATTCCTTTCTTTTTCTCGCGCGTACAAGTAATAACTATTAATACCATGTGTATGTTCCTGGTGTTATCCGGTTATAAGTGATACGGGATGGTATACCACAGCTCGTTAGTACCGTTTCCCTTAGTGGCTGGTATTATTCTGCCGTGCGCACTATTTCGTACCTGGTATTTGTTTTTATCCCATCGAGATGCTTTTTTTGTTTCAGGAAGTATTACAGGGAAGTGAGCCAATGTGAGAACATCATCATCACTGAGAACGCATGGTCCAGAATCCAGACTCCAGACGATTCGATTTGGTCCTTGTCTTATCCGCTCGACTCACCAAAATCGGTTAGTAATATGTGAGGCACCATTCTGTCTGAAGGAAGGTATCAAGTATCTTGCTGAGGCCGACTCTTATGCACTACGAACCAGAATATTTTTTGAGGGATTGAGAAAGGAAGGACACCGGCATACTATCCCAACACATCGTTATTCGATGTGCCACCTAAGCCCCCCTCCCCCCCCCCCGCGCGCGCTCGGTGCTAGCGATGTCTGCCTGGTCGGTGAAAATCCGACGTGCTTCGTCCAGGCATTGTAGGGACGCGAGGGTCTACGGTCATACGACTACAGCCATGCATGATACTGAGTACCCCGCCTCCCCCCCCGCGGCGCGCTTCTTCGTTTCATATTTCCAGCAGTAGATAATTGCAACACCGCCGGTGTACCGGTGTCCGGTGTGGCAAGCTATCTATATTCTAGCCCTTTGGTCACGTCACAAACCTCACTCGGGTCTTGCATCTCCTCCCTTGCCCTCGGCCCTCAGACGCCATTTTGTTCACCACCCGCACACCATACCCGCGCCACAGGCTCACCAAGCGAGAGGATTCGACCGCACATCATTAGCCCCGTTGATATTACGTACAAGGCCTTACGAGCACAAGCAGACATGAGTGGTCGCCGAGACGGCACGTTCTTCGGGGATCCCGGAATGAGAGGGTAAGCACTTGAAACCCGTTTCGGGCTGCACTCCCGCTGTGGGAGCAAAACACTTGGAAGTTAGAATAGGATTTAGGGTTTTGGACGGTGCTGCACTTGAACGGTTATAAACCCTTGGACGAACTCTCAGATCTGCCTTCACCCACATGTTTTGGGGCCAAAACAAACTTGCACCTACGGTACGAAGAGTAGGATGTTTTTTTTAGCGGTACATACTGACCGCTGTAGCCTCTTTTTTCGAAGTACAAAAAACGTGATTGAGACTTGACTGTGCGTTTTCGGGGGTACATGGACGCGTACCGTACATCGCAATTTGTTTACCTCAGGCGGTCCCTACGCGAGGGGTGGCCTCCGGTGGTCGGCCCTCGCCCCCCCCCGCCCGGGGGGCCCTGCGGGGGGCTACTAGTGAATGCCCTGCTGTAGTCCCTTTAGACTAGAAGCAAGCGGATGTTTTGGAACCATATCACTTGTAACTTGTGTGGGTTTATTTTAGCAGTCCTTTGGGACTTGAGAGTGGGAGAATGTCGTAAAATTGTGACTGATTACAGCATCTGTCGGCCATTCGAAGCAGCTGCTAACTGGGGTACGGGGTGCAACGTAGATAGGGCTATATACCTGGTACCTGGTATATGACAAGGGAGTCGGTCAGTCAGACGGCACCTGTCATTTTTGCTGGTTGCTATCACAGTATTACGGGGGATCATGGTACATAGGACTAGATGTTGGTAAAAATTGGTAAATGTATAGGTGTTTTGTGTGTACCGTAGGTCCTATTTACTATGGTCCCCCGTATTGGCCGTTTTTTCGGTCGCTGTACTCGTACTGTAATCAAGGCACAAAAGGGTTAAAATTTCTTCCCATTCTGGTGTATGGCGGTTTCAACGTCACCACAGAGTGTCGTCGTTCCGGACCAAAACGCAGCAGTAGTAGTATTCTTCACATGATGTTGTGGTGTGTTTAGTCTACTGTTAATATTAATAGTTGACGGCAGCAGCTGCACTATCGAAACTTCCCTGTGCGTTTTCAGGCCACTGTCGTTGATATTGCCTGAGCTGTCTGTACGAGAGAGCTGGAGAGCATGGTACCAGGCCATGCCTCGGATTCGATCGTTCAAGGGTAGCCGTACTCGGCCCTCGTCTCGTTCGTCACTCCTGTATACCTGGTATAGAGCATGGGCCTCGCTCTGTATTAATTACGTCGAGACAGCAAGCCGTCAGTCACACCAGGCGCATCCCTGAACCGTTTTTTCTCCAAGTGAGGAGATTTACAACAGTGTATGAATATGTCGGGCGGCATGATCGAGGCACACCTGCCATACCCACCGCGAACATTTCAGTCGTGCTGTCGTGCAGGGTGGTCATTCGTGGTTGGAATGACTACAAACATGCATAAGCAATCCTTATGCTGCGATAGCGCATGGTGCAACGTTGGCGTTCGGCACCGCTCGGTTCGACCGAGCTTGTGCTGTAGGCACTAGGTCCAAATCGATGTGCGTCCTTTTGGGTTACGGACACAGCGACCCAACAAACGTTAAGTCAGCTCGCAGCAGTGTTGCTACCGCTGTAGTACGAGCAGGGCCACGCTGTCCCCGTGCTATCGCCGACTCCTTGTCCTTGCGTTGTTGTTCGAACACTACACCAAGTGGATAAACAACCCCCCGGTGGAGCAGTAGTGGCCGATGCTGTACGTACTCGTTTTTTTTTTTCGTTTGTTGGGTCGGTTTCCTCCTGTTGAAGTTAAGTCCCATGATGGGTATTATAGCTTGTCACGCCCTTTTACTACAGTAGCACACTGCTTGCTGTGCAGAAAGCTAAACCCGACTCTAGTTTCAAGTTGTTTTGTACCCACGATGGGAGTGCAGTCTTTAGCCCCTTTACGACTGCAGTCTCGTTTCGGGGCCAGACTACTTAGAAATTGACTGCTTTGTTCCCACAACGGGACTGCAGTTCTAAAAGGGTCAAGGCCTAAAGGGATTACATTAAGTTCCAAGAGGTTTAACCTGTCCTGTTTCTCTTCGATGCCGCCGCCGCCACCGATGCCATGCCACGCCTCGCCTGGCCACGCCACGCCGTCATACGGCCACAGAAATGGACCTCCCAATATCGAGGGCATGGTGACGCTGAAGGTGGATAACGTGCCCTACAACTCCAGCATCGAGGACCTTCGCCGAACCTTCGAAAAGTAAGTTTTTGCTGGAAGTACTATTAATATTAATAGTAGATCGATACCCGCCTACCAAACTAGCCTTATGTCTCTTCTTTTTTTTGAAAAGCTCGTACGCACCACCCCTGTCTCTGTCTGGAAATTGAAGGACTGTTTGGGTACTAGTATTGATACCCACACGATCATTACCTTGGCGGACAGAGTGGTGTCATGTTGTGCTGACCACTATCGCAGGTACGTCATACTGTCGTTTGCTGCCGCCGCCGCCGCCGCTGCTGCTGCTGCTGCTGCTGTAACATAGCCCGCTATTTCTCGATGGACGTGGGATGATGCGATGCAGCAGGCAGCAGTGGTTCAAGTAAAGGCTGGTTGGTCTGTCGGCGGCCCGTTGTGGTACGAAGAGCCTCGTCGGACGTACCTGGTAGATGTAGGTCGTCGAATGAATGTTGACTCCTTACGCTGGCACGAGTTGCGTTTTCTGCACACTGGGACTCGTATTTTTCCCCTTGGGGGCGGAATTATGAAGACCAAGCGGCCCTTTCTTTTCGCCCAAGGTGGTAATATATTATGAGCATTGCTATTCTAGCAGTGGGCTACAGCAGTGCAATTTGTGCCGGGGGCTCCGCGGTATGTAGGTTATGTAAAACCTCGTTATTTTCTGCTCCCGCCGGAAATTTATTGATACTTTGGGGATCGATGTTACCGCTATTGATGATATCCGAACGGTCCTTACAGATTGGTGTACGATACCTGCTAGGTGATGCCCGCCTCGCCTGCGGACCACTCGTAGCACCTGTGCGTCGCGTGTATAGACGAGTACTGTACTATTTAATATTGCGGGGGACGATAGTAAATAGGACCAAATATTGTTGGTAAAAATAGCGAAATATGTAGGTTTTTGTGTGTACCGTAGGTCCAACTTAATTTGGTCCCCCGTATAAACTATCCAGGAGGTTAAGTATATATGATGCCACTGTCCTGAAATGTAAGAACCCTTTAGATACTCATACACACGGTATTAATACCGGCATGAATACCCAAACAGTTCTTACTTTTTCGGACACAGTGGTGAAAGGAGTGCAAAGGCTTCATTCAGCCCACAGACAGGTCCTGCCACCGCGTTGTCCACGTGGTGTCCAAAACCCTAGGGGAAAAGCGCGCGTGTAGATATTGTGTAGCAGCAGCTGATGCGCGCGCCGATCGTCCGTGTTGAGGCCTCCAGAACTGCAGCAGCCTTTCGGGGGGGCTGCATTACTTGGAAATATACTTGGTATTTTTCGCAGTGGTCTAAAGGGTTACAACCTCTTTGGAACCATCTGTAGCCAAGTTTCGGGGAGACACTACTTAAAAATGGACTCGATCATTGGTCTTTGAGTGATAAGGACTGTCTGAGCTTGCAAAAAATGTTCGCAGGAGGCTTCCCCCCCCCCCCCCCCCTCCCCCCCGTGCTCCGTCTGGAAAGGGATGCGTGGTCAATGGTCAAATGACTAAGGCAAGCAATAAATGAGAACCCCCCGTCCCCCCCCAAAAAAAAAAGCCACACGGTTTCGGTTGACGCAGCCCCTCAGCCTCGCCCGCCTGCTCCGCATGTACTGTACTGCTGTACTTTACTGCTCTATCACGTCGATATATAGGAGAGGCGATCAGGCGTGCCTGCCATGATGTCCTGTTCTGTCCTGTCCTGTCCTGTCCTGCCACGAGTACCGGCAGTCCCGCCACGCTGTCCGGGCCGAAAGTCGATCGGTGCGGGTGAACGAGCTCCAAGCGTGTTGTGTTGGTGTGGCTTTTATATGGGCGAAGCCGATTTGAGAAGGGTGGCCGGTTGACGAGTTTTTTTTGTACGAGGGAAGGCAGTGCGAGAGAGGGACGGAGGGAGGGCGGGAGGTGCAGCAAGGAAGCGATTTAAGACGACGACATTCGGCGAGCGAGCAGGATAAGGACGGCGAGCATGCTGAGAGCAGGCAGACAGGCAGACAGAGAGAGCGTTCGCGGCAGACGGACCCTGATCCTGAGCAGACGAGCAAACAGACAGACACAGAGAGAGAAAGACAGACCGGCCGGCCGGCTCGAGCGGTTCGGATGCGGATGGGGTGCGGGTGCGTCGCGTTCCGAGTACAGACACGCGTCGTCGCTGTGAAGGGGTGGTGATCGTGATGGTGGTTTCGTGAGCGGTGAAGGGTCGTGATGACTGCCTGCCTGCCTGCAGTGGTCTGTGTCTTGGCCGAGGTAAAGTGCGGAGGGAGGCTTACGATATAAGAAGTAAAAGCTTGCGTGTGTCATATTCTATGTATACTTCGCATATGTATACTGCCTGGTTAATCCCTTTAGGTCTGCACTCCCGTTCTGTGCGCAACTTACCTGGAGTTAAGAGTGAAATAGGTGTGTCTGGGCACTGGGGCACTAAAAGGGTCAATCTGATGCGCATGTTTATGTTGGACGGATGGCCCCTCGAACGACGTGCGTTTCGCGTGCTGATTTTTTCCCTCTGAGTGTGTGATCTTGATTTCTTTTGGTGAAAGACAACAGTCGGTATACCTCCGCCTTTTAAAGTCATTTACAGGCACAGTACTTGTTTGCAATAGGTACGATCCGGCGCTGGTGGCCAATCAGAGAGGGCGGGCCAGGAAGCCTTTTCACGAGCGCAGTGTTTTGTGTACCTGTAAATTGCTCGAAAGGCGTACCAGGTAGGTATTTTTGTTTTTGTTTGCCTGTTATTTTTTATGTATAAAATGCGTGAATCGGGGTGAGAGAACCACTACTAAGCTGATTCGCTTAGCTCTCAATTGGTTGCTTAACCCTTTGAGGACTGCAGTCTCGTTTTGGGGGCGATTGGGGACAAGTTACTTGGAATTTGAGTGGTGTGTCCCCAAAACGGGAATGGAGTTCTAAAAGGGTTAACGTCCTGTGTACGTATGACATCGTGGTAACTTGCCCTTTGGGTCCGTTCGGAGGCACCACCGTGACATTCGAGGCCGTAAATACGTACGTTTCCAACTGTGAATATTTAGACAGCGTGCCCCCCCCCCCCCCCTCCCCGGGGTAAATCGCAAGCACATGTCCCTCTCTCTCCTGCATATTATATATCAGGTGCCTGGGACTTACCAATAGCTGGTTGTTGTTCGTTTTTAGGCTCTTATGGTGGCGAGGCGTGTTGTTGGTCCTCGTGCCGTGTGCCACCGACCCGGTGGTGCCTGTATCACCACCGCTTGCATCCTGACGCAGTTACTACCGTTGGGTGCTCGCTCTTGCGTCGCCGCGCACCCTAAGAGCTACTTCCTATGCCGCAAACGCCTTCCGCCTTCTTGTGGTGCCCTATCCTTGGCCGAGTTAGGTACGGTGAGCTAGGTGATGTATACATGCCGAGGGACCTCCGCACCGGCGAGCCGCGTGGATTCGCGTTCGTACGGTTCATGGACCAAAGGGACGCCGACGACGCCATCGACCGCCTCGACGGAGAGTTCTTCGCCGGCCGTGAGCTTCGCATCCAGGTATGGTATATGGTGTGCCTTGCTGCACACCCACAATAGGTTTGGTCACTACTCTGTTGACGTTGCACTCATGCCGCGAGCTTGGTATCCAGGTATGATATATATGGTGTGCCTTTTTTTCCCACCCAAGAATAGTTTTGATGAATTATTTCGCCGTTGTCCGAATAGGCCGTGAGCTTCGTATCCATATATGATGTGCTCTGTTTTCCCACCCAAAAATGGTTTTGATATTTCTGTCGAACGGTTGAACTGTTACCGTGAGCTTCGTATTGAGGCATGATACATGGTGTGCCTTGTTGCCCACCCAAATATAGATTGATCACTGCTGTCGCCCTTGCGTATATAGGTCGTGAGCTTACGTGTATTAAGTATGGTATGCCTTGTTCCCCGGTTTAAGAATGGTTTTGATCACTCTGTCGAAGAGTTGCACTTTTTGACCGCGAGCTTCGTGTCCAGGTATGATACGGCGTGCTTTGTTTTCCGACCCAAAAATAGTTTTGATCGCTCTGTCGAACCGTTGCAATGAGGCCGTGAACCACCTATCCATACTGTTCTTTTTCGCGGCGCGTACGACACACCGCACACACGCCTGCACAGCTGCACAGCAGAAGAGAGCGAGGTGGTGATGACCGATGAAGGACCGCAGCGTCCGATAAAGCAACTAGCCTTCATAGCAGTACACCACGCACCTGCGACACACACGCGCGTGGCGTGGCCCGCTGCAACAGCAGTAGGCGGGAGTGTAACGTTGTTTGTGTTCTCTGCATGTTGTTTACTGTCTACTGTAGATTTCAGGTGTGTGCCTCGGCCAAAAAACACAATACGTTGGAAATATTGCGACAGTTGAATTACTCATACTTAATCCAAAAGGTCCTTTCATTTCCGTCCAGAGTGTGCGTGGATCCGTCACACGTAAGAGCAGCAGCAAAGAGAGATAGATGGTGGATTATGGACCGCAGGCTCCGATAAACACAAGCAAAAGCAGTACAGCGCACATGGGTGTGTCACGCACACACGGCGTATGGGCGGCAGCGTTGTAACGTCGTGCTCTGTGCATGCTGTCTGCTGTCTACCTGGTATGTGTCTGGGCTGTGTGCGCATGAGGCAAAAGTAAAGACGATAAAATCTTGGTAGAGGCGTCCAAAATTTGGCCCCTCGTACAGAAACCAGCGTAATCGTCTGATCCACTCCCGCCGAAACAAAAAATTTGAGCGCCCGCCACACGCTCCAGAGTGCGCGGGTCGCGCCTGGACCTCGACCTTTGTATCCGGCCGGGCTCCCTCCCCGTGTCGACCACTACGCGCTTGCCAAGAAATGTTCGTGCGAAGAGGTCTGTTCGAAAAAGTACGATTTTAAAAAAACAAACATACCTATGCATAGTATTGTTTCCGGGGGAGGTCGAACTATAATTCTCAGTTCGCAAGACTGAGTCTCTATGTTGGTAATTGCGAGTCTGTCTGTCTGTCTGTCTGTCTGTCTGTCTTTCCGCAGTCACAAGGAAACTGCAATCCTCGCGGAATCTGGTCCCACACCGCTCCCGACGTTGACGTGTATACCGCGCGAATCGATAGCGGACACACATACAAGCAGTGTGGACTAACTTTCGGATACAACGGAGCCCTGCGCCTTGAGCTACGCGACCCAGCCCCACCCGCGGGACAATCGCTTGTGGACAATCGCTTGAGCCAGCGTCGGTACGAGCAGCGGAATATTTCGCAAATTGGCTACCTGGTACAGCGCGTCGATCGTAACTAGAGTGGGATCGCCTTATAGAAGCATGGCTCGTTCAGCGCTGTTGGCCAGCGGCGTTTTTGAGGCCGTTGCCCGCCGCTCACAAACGGCCGTGCAAGGTAGCTTCTGGCCAAAGATGTCAGGAGACAGCACGTTTACCCCTTGGCAGACACCGTCAAGGTCTTGAAAGACAGCCTTGACATCCAATACCCGGGGACGCTCAGAAAAAAAACCGTTCTCCCGGAAACGCCTGAAAATAAGTCGAAAGTAGTGTGTTTTCCTATTTTTTTGTTTGTGTCGGCATTTTTCATACATTTCCGAGTCCGATCTACAGGAAAATGCAATGGAATTGCAGAATCTCGATATTTAAAAGTAAGCTCCATATAAAACGAGTAAAAACAGCTGCATGTAAAGGTGAAAAATAGGGGTTTCCACACATGTAATGGGGATTTTACTGCCAGGGGGGGTAGGAGACATATGTCTAGATAGAACCTTGACAGACAGCTTGACACTGACATGTCTCCTGACATCTTTGCTTCTGGCTACATGGTTTGCAATATATTCTGTGGCATTTTTCGGCAGGGTCGCTCCCTGCTCTGCAGTGAATCGGAATAATTATCAAACAGCAGGCAACAACAGCAACAGCAGCAGCAAACCACCAACATACCATATCACATCCCGCGATTTTTCCATGCAGTATATCCACCAAACCTTATAATCATTTTGATACCATACCAACTTACAACATCACATACCGTGCCACACCACAAGTCCATGCCATACCGTACCACGTACCATACCATATCCGTACTGCTGTACCGACACCACCTGAGGGGCTGCACAGCAAGGCTGGCCCTCGACCCAGTTCAACTTCCAACCCTCGCAATGTAGGCATTCGCGCGAACGGCATAGAGTGGTGTGCGGCAGCTCGAGCCATGCGCTTCCTCGCCTCATCGACTCGTACGAGTATGGCATTGTTGTATGTTCAATTTAGTGTGTTCATTGCACGTGGTGAACAAAAACAGGGCTACCTGGCACCAGACACCGCCTGGTATACGGTGTGGGCTTAACTGGTATTTCCACCCGTGAACATCCAGTGTCCATGCCTTATCCTAGACAGAGACAAGCTCGCGCGGCAGGATGTTGTAGTAGTTGTACAATAGCTTTCTGCGCTGTGACGCGCATCGCCCAAGTAATATATTTAGCACTTCAAAAACCGACTGTCTCAATGAAATCGATCCCGATCCTGTAGTACTGGTGTAAGTGCTCGTGCCGCTGTGGTGCCCTGCGGCTGGTAGCACAACATTTGGAACCGCAGTGTTGTTCCTGTGTCCCCGGGGTTGCCCCTGGTTTGTTTTGTGCCCGGATTCTCCGCCGGAGGGCAGCACCTGTCACCTGTTCCGGTCCAGCTAGCGGGGCATCTGTCGTAAGTGCGATATATAGGACGAGGCTGAGAACGATGGCAGTACTTCCATGACAATTCAACAACCGCCGACGCAGTACCTGGTAGCTTAATGCAGATGGGAGCTCGACCACTGTCGTAGGTCTGTCGCGTTCGTCATTCCCACTGTTCTAGTGATAGCAGGCTGTGGGAGAGTCTACCAACAACACGAAGCAGAAATGCTGCAGGATGTTGAATGCCCTCTACGAGCCAAGATGAATACCCCATATCCCCGACCAGTACGACCACGAGTAGTACCGGTCCTCAGCACGCAGACGCTCAGTCTGAGCCAAACCCCGCCTGCTGGGGTGCCGTCTATACCGGTGCCGACTGGTCTCGTCACTCTCACCAACTCCAGCTGCGACTTCACAAGAACATAAGACAAGGAGCTATGGGTGAAATTGGTCCACAACACGATTTTTTGAAGGTGGAAGTGTGGTGAGCTTGAGCTTCGTTTTTATCAATCCGCCGGAGGATGAAAAAAAGAAAAGAAAACTGAGAACAGCGCTCGAAGGCATTTCATCGAGAGCTGGCAATAACGATAGAGATACAATGGAACGTAGAGTTTCTTACGTTGCTTGTTGTCTGGTGGTGAAGTCCGCGTGATGATTGAAGGGGTTTTCCCGTTCCAGCCTCGCAGCATATTGGTTTGTTCCCCACCCAAAAATAGTTTTGATTGCTACTGCTGCTGTCGGCGTTGCACTCAGTCTGATTTATGGCACCCAGTATGGTCTGATTTTTAGAACCCTGACCCCAAAAAATAATATGTCCGTTTCTTACGGTGGTAACACCCACGTTTCGTACGTAGTAGGGGCATGTTGATGCGTTTATTTGTTGGTTTGACTTTGCCGTGGCGCTGGCCTTTCGGTACCCCGGAGCGAGAAAGCCTCGCACCGTCCGTCTGCCAGCCTGCCACATGCTCGTCAATACCAGGTACCCTATAGTATTACGAGCGAATGCTGCACTTGCTGTGCTCTGCATGTCTCTCATGTGCTTCCTGTTGAAGCGATATCATGTACTGCATAACCTCTACCTCCGAACTAACGTAGAGGGTACTCAAGAGGCAAGCTACTACTGTTGCTGTGCGAGTACAAATAGATGGTTTTTCTGAAGGTGTGGCGTGCCGAGAACGGTGCAGCTGTACGCCGAAGCTCAGGACGGCTAGGGGTGTGATGGGGTGTAATCGGCGGCGGGCGGGCCAACGGTGGCAGGTGGGGTGTGGTGTGATCGACGCACTCACATACTGTAGTTGTTGCATGTTCTGCTTTTCTTACCCTGAACATTTGATACTTGTGTTGATTTTCTTTTTTCTTTTTTCATCAACACACCCAACGCACACAAGTTGACGACAAATACAAATACCCTACTGCGCGAGTTCATAGCGACAGCTATGCTCTCTTTTTTTTTGGTAGAATACGCGTATTCATACCGGATTGTAGAAGACGCAACGAAACACCCCCTCGGTCGAATTTCCAAGTTGATTTTCTCGGCCAGCAGGGAGAGCGTACTGAATATGCCGAACGATGTGTCTTATGGAAGGGTCTCGGCGAGATGTTTCCAAAGCCACTGCTGTCACTATTTCTAAAAACGCTGAGTGTGCCCCCCTGGCTTTGGAGATGATCGGCTCAAAGGTTCGTCCGAGGGTGTGTGCTATCTTATCACCCTAGTGTGACAGTGTTGTGTACGGTATTCGCATCGCGGTAAAAAATATTCGGAAGCCAACCTGAATGCTTGACTGAGCCAAGTCTCAACCTCTCGCCTCGTCGGATTCCAACGCTGTGTACGCGTTCGCTCGGCACTTCCGCGACCGCCACGCCATTCGAACAGTACGCCAAGCGCCGGAGGCCCGAATTCAGCGCGGGCGGGGGCGGTGGCGGCGGCGGCGGCGGCGGGGGTGGGTATGGAGGTGGGCACGGAGGTGGGTATGGAGGTGGGCATGGAGGCGGGTATGGGGGTGGCGGCGGAGGGCGCTATGGTGGGCGTGATGACAGGCGTGACGACAGGCGTGACGACAGGCGTGATGATAGGCGTGATGACAACCATCGCCGTCGCCGCAGCCGCAGCCGTTCCCGAGGACGCCGCTCCAGGTATGCAATCTCGCCTCCTAGCGTGTGCTTAGTAGTAGGGTGTGATACCGTATACTCTTGAGATACCCGCCGAACAAACCCTGGTTGTCGTGGTCATACCTGGTACTCGGGTAGATACTCGGGTACCATACTTGCATGTTTTGTTATTACTCGGTTAGATACCCGGGTACCAAACTTGGTTATTTCGGTCGGACTCGGGTAGGTACCCGGGTACCTAGCCTGGTTGTTTTGGTCATGCTCGAGTGGGTAACCGGGTACTCCCAGATCGTATACGAAGTACCCTATTAGACATACCCTTGAAATCTTGGTAAAAAAACTTGAGCATGGCGGCGTCAAACGCTGCCTATGTTGGTGGCTCAGGTGGCACGTCAAGTTTAGGCCAGAGTCTCTTGCCACGCAAAAAAATCGGGCCGAAGCGACACTATATTTTGGAATACTAATAGTGCATGGTGTTCGTACCAAACGGTGTTGTCACTTTACCTGGTATAATTTTTTGTGGATATTACCATTTCTGCAGAACAGTTCGAGGTTTGATCGCAAATCGGAGTATAAGCTCGCTTGTCCTGACATTGGCCACGAAGGGGCCTCTTAGTAAACACTGGCGTGTGCCGCTATTAATGGTGGGAAGTGGGGACTGTTCTGCTACATTTTGCCTCTGCAGTTGCCGTACAGCTGTAATCGTTCATGGCTGCTGTCGTCCTTGATCTGATCGATCCAGGTATAGTTCGTATCAGCGGTAATGGTTATACAATTCCGTTGTCCAACATGACGACCCAAACATATTTCCTGCTTCATCTATTTCGCTTACCATGTTTGATATTTCTCAACGTAACGACCCCCCCCCCCCCCCCCCCCCGCGCGCCCGCCGCCCCCACCCCTTCCCACCCCCGCGACCCGCGCGCCGCACCATGAATCGTCGATTTTTTCCCCTCCTGCACCCGCCCGACATGAGAACAGGAGCCGCTCCCCGCCTCCGCGCCGTCGCTCGCGCTCCCACTCTCCGGCCGCCCGCCGGGGGCACCGCTCCAAAAGCCGCAGCCCGTCACCTCGCCGGGACCGCAAGCGCCGTGACTCCAGCGCAGACGACGGCGGCGGCGGCAAGAGGGTCAAGGATGCCCCCACCCGCTCGCGCCGCGATTCCAGCGTAGATGGTGGCAGCGGCGGGGGTGGTGGTGGCAGGGGTGGCCGCGGGGACCGGGACGAGGTGAGCGTTTGCGGCGGTGTTGCGGTTGTGTTTTGGTGCTGGCGTTTTGTTCTTCAGCGGGTGTGTACTGTTGCGTACCAGGTATGGTTTTTAGCGTTGGGTTTCGATGGTTTGATTTTGCGCGTTCGGTTTCGATGTGCTGGTTTTGAGCGTTCGGTTTTGATGCTTTTTTGGTTTTGAGCGTTCGGTTTTGATGCTTTTTTGGTTTTGAGCTTTCGGTTTTGATGCTTTTTTGGTTTTGAGCGTTCGATTTTGATGGTTTGCTTTTCAGCGTTCGTTTTTTTATTGTTCGGTTTTGAGCGTTCGGTTCTGATCCTTCGCCTAAGTCGCATGCTCGCTCAACCCGGTCTCGACCTAATATTTTAACGATATGTGCTTTTGTGTTGGCCTCCTCTGTGCGGCGTTATAAGGGGTATAACGCGTATGGCGAGCGTTTTGCCTCGGCACCGGTTCGACTGCACTCCGAAATACAACTCGTACCGGGTGAATATACTATTCGTAGCTCCAAGCACGGGAGCCCATTTTATGTATGCAGATGTGCACACTCGAGGCCATATATGATACTACTCTTTGCTTGTTTTGTTGTTGTTGTTATTTTTTTATTTTTTTCCCCGAGGTATTTCTTCCATTCCAGAGTTATTGGAGCCTGTCCTGCGGCCACGGACTGCATTGTATTGCGGCGATGAGTTAATGCGAGAACAACAACAACAACAACAACAACAATGATAGTGATGCACGTGCGTCGCGTTACATTGAACGAACGGCCTACCCTCCTGCTTCTCTTCGGCGCGTTGGGTAAAACCCTCAGGACGACAGGAAGGACGATGGCGGCGGCTCCAAGTACCGCGACCACCGTGACAGCAGCCCGCCCATGCCCATGAACGGCGGCGGCCATGGTCACTCTCGCCGCGACAGCAATGGCGGTGGCGGGGGCGATCGCGATCATGATCGCGGCAGCGACAACTAGGCGACGCGTCTTCCTCAAGGAGGTGGATCCTACGGTCGTTCGGTGCCTTGAGCCCTGCTAACCCTTCCGCAGCGTCTTGTCAAAAACAGGTCAAAGCTACAGACAAGCTCGCTGCGGGTACCCCTTTTGCTTCTCCAAAACTTTGTCACACTAATTCCAAGCAGTCTGTCTCCAAAAGCGTGGGTGTACTGTAGGTAGTGCTGAGGGGGTAAATATGTGCGTCGAAGGCGATTGGGTGTGGTTTCATTTTTTTTTTCTCTCTCTCTCTCTTGTATTCCCTGTATGCACCGGATAAACGTGGCAGCGATGAGGATTGAGGTTGGCCCGCAGTGAGGGCGGGGGATTGGGAGTGGTGTGGCGGCCTCTCTAACTGCGGGCACCAAAATGCCTTTCCGCTCCGGGCGGGGGACGCGTAGCATTACGACATCAAGCGGTGTAAAAGATGGCGGCTTATTTTATTCGCACCGACACTCTTGGCGTGGAGCTGAAGGGCACCTGTTGCGGGCAGTACTGTTATTACTGTAGTACTGCATCACCCGTCTTTTGTGGCTGGCATACTATAGTTTTTGTACCCTTCGACGGAGTGCCTCAGGTGGCACGTGACGACGTCGCTAAGGAAGCAGAAATTGTGTACCTGTTGGCGCCCTTTGGGGTTCGATTCTTGCGTTCATGGACGAGGAGGTGGTTATCTGAGTTGTTTGTCGTCACACACAACAATTCAGGTAGGGAGACAAAAAACGTTCGAGCCCCGAGGCAACCGCGGTGATGGCTGATAGCAGGGAGTGAGGCATGGTGGGGTCGTGGTGGCGATGGCATCGTAGCGAAACGTTTCCCGCAGCCTTCCTATTGGCCGACGTTTTTTAATGGATATATCTCCTGGGGAGGTGTGGATTGGAGGGAGGTCGAGTTGATTTACTTTTCTATTAGTAGTATAATAGTAGTTGCGAGCAGAGTGGAAATACATGCATTTCTCACCGCGCGTAAGCACACCGAGTGCGCGATACTATGAAAAGTACGTAGATATCGCCACGCATGATTCGTTTCGATATGTTTCACGCGTGATTCGTTTTTGGTGAGGGCTTCCGCCATGCATAAATCAAGTAAATGGTTGGATGTACGTACGTATTATAGATGAGTCTTGAGAATTTGGCCCCCGTTGGTCGGGGATCTCGTTGTGAGATGGCGTTTCTCACCAGGGTGATAGGGCTGTATAGTTTTTGTGTACGGCAGATCGTCGTTGCGTGTTGGCTCACTAGTATGTTTCGCCATTATTGTCGGTGCTGCTGTTGGTAGGCATTATTACACAATATTAGTACTGTAGTACTCTGTAGGTGGAGTTGGGGTTTGTAGTCAGGGGATAGTCTGGTTAGATCCCCGGGTTTCGTAAGTGGGTATGGACCATTCGGCGGGAATAACGGATACTGCGGATGGGTGCTGCTTGCTGTAGCGCGTACCTAGTACGCAGTAGAACATCGCACACAGCGGTCGCAAACAAATAAAAGGAGCATGCTCTAAATACATTTTCA
Source organism: Nereocystis luetkeana (assembly GCA_031213475.1). Taxonomy (NCBI): domain Eukaryota; class Phaeophyceae; order Laminariales; family Laminariaceae; genus Nereocystis; species Nereocystis luetkeana. The sequence continues at coordinate 10,074,957 of JARUPZ010000012.1, read as the reverse complement.
AAGTATGCCATCTGGGTGAGGTCCTTTCAGCGATGCTGGCCCTGAGCTGAATGGCGGATGGATGCGTTAGGCCAAAATATCTGCAGAGCTCGCGGGTCTGCGCTCGAGAAATTCGGGTCGTGTGGTACGTACGTATCGGTGGCTGGGTTTGGTCCTCCCCTGGGTCAGGTGTGTTATTGGTTTCCGTCGCCGTGGATATTAGTGGATCGGCGTCGGATTGACTTCGCTTGGATGGATTCCTTCATCGTGTGTGCCGCAGAAGGAGATGGTCTGTTTTTGTGCCCTACGAATTTAAAACTGCTGCTTGCTGTTTTGAAGCCCAGGAGTGAGCGTGTGAGACCCCCCTGCTTGTTGGCACTGGCTGTCAGTTGCAGTTACGTACGTGATGCTTGGCCCTTCTTTTTTGCTCTTCTGCTGGTTTGCCTCTTCTGCGGCTTCATCAGGTTTCGTCGTGTCGAAGCTGAACTTTCGCGGCAACATTCGCCTATTATTGCAAGCAGTACCAAAACCTTCTCACTGAAAGAAGCCCGCCCTCGATTTCGGGGACCGATTATAGTAGAGATTAAAGTTCAATACGTACCACGTTTTTTTACAGTACAAGGGCGATAGCAATACATGAATCCTCGTAGACTACGAACCGTAGGGTTTGAGAGTACAGTCAGTAGCATATGCTGCCCTCGTCACTGGTGGATACTCCAAGAAGGCAAGAGAGAGAAGGGATGCCCGCCGTTTTTCGATTGGTCATTTTTTTGTAAAGGAAATTTGTGATTGGTGGAAAATTCCGTGGTCGACCGGCGATCCCATTGTGCATGCGCTGTACTCACTCATACACACTGTCTGATTTTTCCGTGAAGTATGAAGGAAAGCGCACAAAGAGGGGGCCCCTCCTCAATAATTGGCTGGTTGGTGAGAGGAGGCGGAAGGGGGGGGGGGGGGGGGGTATTCCTCATAGCGACACCTCCAACAGTTGGGCGCTCATAACGTGGTTTCCATATATATATTACATGAAAATTATTTGCTAATAACTTTTATCTCCTTCCTGAATCGCTGCCTGCAGTCACCATCTATCTGCTGAGATGGGGATCGGTTTCTCGCAATTATCTAGTAGTGTACCAAAAATGTCCGTGTCACTTTATTTTCGTCTATGTTCCTCATCTCGAACACATCCCGTTCCTCTTCATGTACCGTTCACATTCTCCCACTCGTATGTGAGTTCGACTCTCTACTGCTGGTGCTATATACGAGGCGGGGGGGGGGAGGGCGTACTCGTTTGTAGCAGTTGCTTGCCTCAGCCATTTGACCATTGACCACGCATCCGTTTCGAGACGGAGCACCTCTCCTACTCCTAAGAGAGACACCTCCAACAACACTTGGGCGCGCTCAATACGTTGTTTCCATGTATTACATGAAAATGTTTTGCTAATCTTATCCCCTTCCTGTTTCGCGGCCTGTAGCCACCATCTATAGCATACCAGGTAGGATAATAGCGATCGTTTCCTCGCTATTATGTAGTGTACAAAACTCCTATCATACATGGCACATGCGTCTCCCGTTCTTCCTGTGGTACATCACATTCTTCTACTACTATGTGAGTTCTGCTCTCTATTGCTTTGCCACACGGGCACAACATCTGTGCATCTACTTCTTTCTTCTCCCGGCTACTGGTATACCTACTTCTGCTTTCTGGCAGGTCCAAGTCACATACATACACGGATTCACAGTTTCAGCGTTTTCACGAAGTTCATCGGGCCGTCGTGCAAATATGTTTTTTTTCCCATCCCTCATATATCTAGCTTGTTTCTCACCTTATTCCTCATAGCGCTAGCCTTTCCCTTCTTTTTATCCGTTTTTCTACTTCTTCTGTCTTGTACCTCCCAAACTTCTCTCATCTCATCTCATCTTCTTCGTGTCCTCCTCGTATATCCTTCCATACTTTCTCGACTACGCTATCCCACCTTATTCCAGCCCGACCTTTTGGAGGCGGGGCGGAGGGGGGCGTTCTCATTTTTTGCTTGTCTTACACCTATGGTACGACCACAGCAGCAGTCATTTGACCATTGACCACGCATGCATCCCTTTCAAGACGGAGCACCGGTAACTGGCCCCCTCCCGAGCAATTGGTTGGTTGATAAAGTCAGGGGCGGTAGACCGCAAGCCGAAAGCAACCGTCGATTCGATACAATACATGGAACATTTTATTACGAAGCAAGCACAATAACAACAGCCGTCGACCTAAGGCCAACTGATAACGCTGTTGTTGTACTGGTATTGTTTTGCTCTTGGGTAGTGCAAGAGCCTTACCCCCCTTCTTACCTGGTACCTGGTACCTATCTCGACAAAGGGGCGACCAAACAATACGTCACGTGGTCGAATCGAACTTTTGATTGGCGAAAAAGGGGCGCTGATTGCTTACCAGGTATCTTATACTACACTATACTGCCGAGTAAACATGTATCTACCTCTTCGCGCGCCGTTGTCTCACTCCTTCAGAAGCATTGAGACACAACGCCAAAAATCCCACAACCGTTTTTTTTTCTGACATCAATTCATTCCAAGCACTACGAACGTACATCAGTACCTGGTATTAATACGGTATTACATACCTGGTATTAATATTAATAGTAGTTTATCCCCATATAAACCGTGGGCGATGCAGTCCTGAAAGCCGACGCTTCATTCATCAGTGTTGAGTACTTTCCCGCTTCGTTAAAATTGTGCCAATGCACCAATACTATCACGCGTTTTATCAGAAAGCTTCGTAAAGCTTGAGTATCGATCACTGACACATATTTGAACGTCACCTACCACCGTATTTATCGAGCGCGCCCAGAAGTGGTGTGGAGTTACGACCTCTGCAAAGCAGCAGCTACGAAGCCTTCTATGTTGTGCCCCAGAAAATCCCCGCAATGATGATCCCTAAAACCTTGTACCCTGACTCCTGAATGACATCGTCACGTCACGGAAAAGGCCACAACTTCACACATCGCGGGTGGTTAGGCGACTGTGTTTACGTACGAGGGTGGCATGACGGCGTGCCTGACGCATGTTGGAACAGAGCAGGATGCAAGGGGTAACGGGGAAGGGGGCGCGTGAAACGCGAAAAAAATACCGAAAAAAATACCGAAATACCAACAAAAAAGGAGAAAGCGTTTCATCGTAATTCCGCCGCATTTCTTGCCTGCCTCGTACTGGTGCCACTTGTCACTTGTCACTTGTCACTTTGGAGAGGTTCCGCACCCCCGTCCCCGCCTCAGCGCCCGGAACACTAACACACTGCACCGTACTGAAGTGCTGGCATCGAGTTTCAGGAGCAGGAGAGAAGAAAAAAGCAGCAGCGGCGAACTTTGTGTGGTGAGCTTTTGCTATTCAACTTTTGCGACTTGGATCACTCGAACAACAGCGCACGCGAGAGTCTGTACGCACGACTATGGACGGAAATATAATAACCGTTTCATCTTCGATACCACTACAAAATGGTGATTATGTTATATCCGGCCAGAGTGGTACGGACCAGTGTTTTCACAGAGTATACTCCTTTTAGGACCCCAGCGCCGTTTTGGGGACAATTCACTTGGAATTAGAGTAGTTTGTCCCAAAATCGGGATTGCGGTACTAAAGGGGTTAAAAGTACAGCTGTACTCCCTCGTACCTGGTACCTGGTGCTTGACAACCGCAGCGGCGGCGCGAACTCTGTTATCTCACGGGGCCACCTCTGACACCACGTGCCGGGTGCTGGTTGTCGATTGATCCCGTCACAGGTGCCCGTGACACCAGTCTGCCCTTGCGTAGCTCATCACTTTCCTGCGTGCCCGTGCCACGCGTCTATCAGCCTCTATTAATAGGATAATCGTCCCGGCGGGTTACGCACGCACGTCACCTCACTATTTATACATACGAGCACGAGTGCCCCTACTGCAACTTGTACAGCAACAGCAACAGCAACAGCAACAGCAACAATACGCAGCCGCCACCAATACAGCAGCAACCGTGCTCGTGAACGTAGCAGTGTGCACCGAAGTAGTCGTAGGCGTACTTGTATCACACCATAGCTCTCAGCGGTCAGACGCTCGATGGCATCTCATACCGCACGTATATGACGCGAAGCCGGTGAGCAGCAGCTACAGCATGCAGCAGCAGTATCAATAGCAGCATCCGCACTTGACGCAATAAACCAACCGGGGGGATTTTTGTTTTTTCGTGTTTTTAGCTTCTTTTTTTTATCACACTGGGTGGTTTCCCGTGATTCGGTGGTATCTCGTATTAATAGCGTGCCCTGGTGATGATGGACATAGCTTACTCGAGTTTTGCTTTTTATCCCCGCGGGGTGGTTATTGCCCTATGATATTCATGGTATCCCCGTTTCTCCCTCTCTTGTAGAGGAGGCGTGTTTCTGATGAATCAACCCCCCGGCTCTCAGAATCCTCTGAGCGTCAGGAACTTGGGCATCATCAACAGAAGACATCAAACTCTGTGAGCAACTGCACGCGTCTAGCTCGACCTGCGTTACAGCAGTCGGGCCAGCCCCATGCTGCCCCTTTTGTTATCCGGCAACCAGCCTATACCCTGGCATACTACTACATCAAACATGGCGTCGTCGTAGACACGGAGACCTACACCGCGTGTATCTATTGATAGCTCTATTTCCCGAGTCAAGACTACGATAGCTTCGGCGAGGATTGCCCCTGACATACTTTCAAATGATTGCAGCACGACGAGCAAGATTTGGTGCATTCGGCACACCCACCCAGGCCGCAGAGGGGGGTGATAACAAGGCGGGTGTGATACCGCAAAAGCCGCGACGATTGGCACACTTTGACGCTTCCATGCAGTCTTCCAGGGGGGTGTGAACGAAAGGGGGGGGGGAAGGTGATACCGCAAGCCGCTGCTGACGGGGCAATACACCATGGTGCCGGGGGCTTGGGGCGTGACGAGCTGCGCCGGCACCGGAGACACTCCTGTGGCAGGACTGCTGGCGCAGTGCAGGACTCGCTGCTGTGGCTGGCGTGTCACGCGTCGCCGTGACTGGGTGGACTGACAACGCTGCCGTAGGAGCTTGAGGCGCAAGGTGCAGTAGGGGTAGTTCGAGGACGGACGAATAGCGAAGCGATCGTGGCCCCGCTCGTGGCTAGAGGCCCGTCAGCAGGCTCCTAGCAGGCTTCGCAGGGGCCACGGCCATGGGCCGCCCGTGCGGGAGGGCTCTGCCCCTGTTCGATGTTGGTGTTGTTCTCCACGATATGAGGTGCCGAAAGCTGCCGGTACTACTTTTTTTTTACTGGGCCCCGGGTGATATTACCTTTTGAATTGTTTGGTAGGCGTGTCGGCCCAGGGGGGTGGTATTAAACGTACCCCGGTGATAAACCTGGTATTTTTGTTGCTGTTTTTGTTTCTTGTCACCTGGGGGGGGGGTCAATGTGTGTACGGTGGTATCTAGGAGAAGGGTGGTACCGTAGCAGCAGCCCAGACAGTTTTTCGGTCTCTGTTCATTATATTTGTGGCAGACTTTTGCACACATATACCGCCTTTGCAGCAGACAGACAGTTTGTTCTGTTTTTATACATAGGTATATTCCAGTATATGTTTCCTGGAAAATTCTGCTGTTCAAGACTATTTGTACAGCGGTAGAGTTCAACCACCAATGATGCGGACGCTTGCTTCCTGGATCGTTTGTCGAAATTATGGAAATACCTGCGTAATCCGCCTGTGGGGGGAAGCTCTCAACACATAGTAGAAGGCAGGCCAACAGCGAAACAATCCGAGTGCACACAGCAGTGAGCACGTGAGGGACAAAACTGCACCAGTTGTACATCTATAAAGGGTCCGTCTATACCCGTACGGTCGTACAAACGAGTACCGCTGCTATTGCTGCTGCTGCTGCTGTTGTTGTTGTTGTTGTTGTTGTTGTTGTTGCTGTTGTTGTTATTGTTGTTTTTGTAGCTGGTTTCACGTTAACTCTCATATCAAGGAGTCCGTTGTCACACAAAGGTGCTGGAGCCTTAGGAAGATCCGAAAAACCATAGGAAATAAATATTCGGTTGGGAAGCACGACGCTTTCCACCTCAAACAGTACCACGAGATGAAGAAGGCGCTCGGAGAAAATATAATCAATGTGCAAGCTGAACCAACATGGTCGCGGGTATCCACTCAACTACAGCATAAATAGTGAGTTCCCCCCGTTCCCACAACTAACGGACTCGTGGCTACTTACTACAGCGGTGTTTGTCTGGAGTGCCGCCTGCACAGTGCGAAGCGCACGGTGTTCGTGAACACAGAGAAGAACACGCCTGCTGTCTGGGGTGTTGTCAGAGGGACGACTCGCGGGCATGCAGGCAAAAAAGAGCGATCGGAAAAAAAACACCATACAAAAATATACGATCGCAATATCTTCCCGGAATGTCTGACAAAAGGTGCAGCACAGCGATGATACCACGTCCCTGATAATTGCGGGGGTCATTCCCCATAAAGGGTATACAACTCGCCAACACTACAAAGACCAGTGACGTAAATAGCAAGGTGCATGCTACCCCCTCGTAAATAATTTCAGAACAAAAAAGCGATGGTTGCTGCTCTCGTGATGGTGTGCTATTAATAGCCGGTCGTGGTCTCCGCGTGCCGTCCGGCTGACGTTCTCCGTGGCCGCCTCATCGCCTTGGCCCAATCGACCCTCTCCTTGGCGCGTGCTCTCGTTGCCACTCCATCCCAGTGGGTTCCCCTTCTCCCCCGTCCCAAAAACAACATGCTCCTCGCGCTTGTGGTTGTGATCTGAAGAACAAAAAATACCGCACAGGCTGAGTTCAATCCGTCTCTTCCCCGCTCGTCGACGCTCTGTCTGCCTCCTCCTTCGTCGTCGAATCGAGCCTCCTGCCGTAGTTTGGCCTGTGGTGGCGCCTGCCTCCACGCACGGATATCCCGATTGAGCAGTGCTGCTCTGCCGCTGCTGCCTAGAAAAGCGTGCGAATCGTAGGTGTCCGTTCCCGACGCACCACATACGACCCAACTCTACTGCCACGCCTAAACGTCGCGGCCGCAGCCAGCAGCAAGAAGGTATCACTCCTTGAGGATGAGTCCGACCTTACACCTTTCACCCGCCGAAAAGACCTACCCCACTCGCTATCAGCCTGATAGGGCATGCCTCGCAGCATGCCTTGCCGAGGCAGCGAGGGGAACAGAGTGGAGAACCATACTGGTATTCCTTTTTGTGCACGTGGCATACCTGGTATACCCCTCTGAGCAAATAAAGCAACACGCGTTGTTTGATGCCGCCCAGTCCGCAATCCGCAAATTTCTACTCTTAAAGTTTGTATCCCCCCCCTTTATAAAATATTCCGGTTGTGTGGATGATGTAACCAGTTACTTGAGAGTGAATCCGGCCAATCGTAGTAATAATCCGAACCTTTCCCCTCTCAAGCAGTTGCGATTTTGATGTGCGACTGCCCGAACGCCAAGTGTTCCTGCTGTGTATCTGGTTATACTTCTTGAACCTTCCATCCTGTGGATGACTGCGCCACCGCTTACATCTTGTAGTGCACTCAATCATCGATTCCCACTTCATGATCCAAAATATAATAAACGTTCAGTCATTAACATGAGGACCAAAGGGTCCTTATATATCCGGTCAGAGAGGTACAGTAGTTACTCATGCTGCCGGGTGGGACCCGAACATGTTCTGCGCGATCTATGTAGCGCATGTTTCCTTTGTTGATCCCTGCACAACCTCTCACAGCGGCAAAGGAAGAACTAAATGATCTATCTGTAGATGATCTATCTGTAGATGATCTATCTGTAGATGAATATGTCCGAGGTGTGAAAGTGTTGCTGTGGGCTGGACTATTCTCAGTTTTGCTGAACCCGTTACAAGGACCGTGGTACCGGCATGGTGCTCGTGCTTCTACAGGTGTAGCCTTATCTGCTGTCCGCGTCGAAGAAGGCCTCCCGCCGGAAAGCTGGCGACTCGATCGGACTATTAATAAAATCATCGGACGCATCCGAGGATGTCGCTGACTTGCGCCAAGCGATTGAGGAAAGAGATGCACAAGCTGCAAACCTCCCCGCCAGACGAAGACATCCGCTTGTGCGCAGACGAGGACGACTTTCGGCAGTGGAAGGCACACATCAGGGGGCCGCCGGACACACCGTTTGCGGGAGGTAAGCACACGGATTACGACCCCTAACTTTTCACGAAATTTACCCGTATCGCACTATCACACTAATAGGGTGAAAAGAGGACACGCACCCTGGGGCTTATTTCCGACCCGATTTTCTACAAAACAAGAGGGGCACTCGCGACTAGAATGGTGGCTTTGGAAATATCTCGTCGACGCCTTGGCAGTAGGTAGAGGCATCGCTCGGCGGTTCCGCTCTCACCGTTCTCGAAGAAAGCAGCTTGAAAATTCGTCGGAGAGGGTGTGTTATCTTACCACCCTAGTGTGATATCTTGCGTGTGGCCAGGCACACGGTATCATTGGCGCGGTACTGCGTCCACGCTGCTTGTGATGGGCGGACTGGAGAACAACATCTATACCTGGTATAGCGCTATTTCGAGCAGCAGTACATAGTTTGGCACTGCTCGAGCCGCTGTAGTGAACGATAGGTGGTAGGTTGGTAATGGTGTTACGATGCGGTAAACATATCTTCAACCATCACCGACATACCGCCAACTACAATGACCACCTGGTATCACGGAACGGTCTATTTTCTGTTATTTTTGTCGACGCAGAGCTTGCCGCAGGCGAAGCCAACACCTTCTTTTGGCGGTGATAGTACCGTAGCTATGTACGTTAGAAGGAGCGTTGAGAAAGAAAGGATGGTCCTTGTAGCTTTTTCAAGGCACCGCCGTCAGCGGGCAATATCAGCAGGATACGAGCAACACGAGACCGAATTTCGCCCCGGTCTTACACGAGGCATACGTGTGCCCCATACAATCTCACACGTGCACGCTATGTTCGATTTGCCAACGACGCGCATGCATCCCGTGCACCTGTCAGGCGTCTACGAGCTGAAGATTACCGTGGGGCAGCACTACCCCATGGTGCCTCCGTCCATGATGTTCGTCACTAAGATCTTCCATCCCAACATTCACTTTAGCGTGAGTCGTGCACTCGTATGAAAACTACGCACCCCGTGGTACGCGCGATCGAAGCACCACACACAGCTTGCGAAGATGAATTTCGAAGTTTTTTTTTTAATTTCATCGCTGATTTTTTTTTTTTTAATTTTTTTTTTCACGTTCGAACATGACGTGGACTTTTGGCGAGGGAGCTGCTGCTGGAACGTTGATGCTTATCGGTCCTTAAGTGTTTCGAGGCCAGCAGTTCAGATACTCTTCGGGATGTTCGTGCCCTGTCTTGATCAAGCCACATGCACGGCAGACCGCGGGACAGATTACCCCCCCACGTGGTCGCTTGCTGTTCAATCCCATCCCTGCTACCACAATGGACGCTGCTTATTCATGCACGATATTCCTCAAATAACTTTCTGCTTGTAGAGCGGGGCCTTATATTGTAATCAAAACCCCTAATGGACCCCAAGACCCGTTCTACGATAGGGGTAGCACATTTCCTCTTTTTTGTTTCTGAAGGACGGGGTTTCTTGATCCCAATTCGTCGCAAGATCAACCTTGATTTAAAAAAACAAACATTTCGTAGAAGACTTGGCCCGTGGGAATATTCGCCGCGATGCGGTATGATTTTTGCTGGAGTCAGTTTTCGGGTGAGGTATGGAGCTCCTTACGTGAGGAGCCTCACAAACATCAGGGTGAACCTCTGTCGTAGAACGCTTCCAAACACCTATGTAGATGCAGCATGCCTCTATGTTTTTACGCCATGTTTGGTTTTGATTTTTCTCTTCCCCCATGACAATGCCCAGTGGTCGTTGTAGCTTGTATTTACTACTAGGTATCAAATACCGGGTATGATACAGCAGGCGTGTTCAACCCCCCTCGACAACCTTGCCGGCTGTACTATCGGTGCGGCACGGTGGCAGGCGATTCGCGAGCTCACTGACCCTCGCCGGTGCCCTCTCCCGCCCTCTTTTGTTCCATGAGCCAGACTGGCGAGATCTGCCTCAACATCCTGAAAAAGGAGTGGTCTCCTGCGTGGAGCCTCCAGGTGCGACTCTAACAGCAGTGTAGAACCTGTGACGGTCATTAAAACAAAAAAGTAGGGTAGGAGACCGGCATTTTCGGGTTCAGTCAAGGCCTCTTTATCGCCTTGAGAACTGCACCTACGTTGTTTTTTGTTGGACGAACTACTTGCATGCAGTGTGGGTATGTCGTTGGAGTACACAGGCCCGCGGACAAGAGATAAACGAACGTACGGAAGTAAGACTCGCGTCTTGGTGGACGATAAGAAAATTGGAACAAGAAAACCGAGCGTTACACGGAATCCTGCCTCAACGCTTTTAGTACTGCAGTCCCGTTTTGGAGACAAATTACTCAAGATTTGGCTGGTTTGCCCCCTCAACGGGACTGCAGTTTACCATAAAAGGAAGGGCCTATGCGCAAGGTCGCTCAAGGATGATGTCACAACGAGTTTTCAAGGCTCGCTCAAATTACCGCAAAGCGCGTCGAGCGTCGCACGCGAGGCCCCCGATCGTTTTGGTCTCCACGCATATATATATTTTTAATCGACAGTAACGATGAGGGTGCTACTATTAAACGCCGAACAGTATATACAGGGAGAAGGCTCTCTCTCTGTCGACCAGCGTCTTTTCCGAAAAGACCTCGTTCGGTGTTAGCATCGCAACCTCCCTTCCCGCTCTGAAAAAATGGAGCGCTGAAAAACGATCGGACCCACCTCACCTCAACGCTCTTCACGGGCAGTAGAGGGTTACGCCGTATTATACTGGTTTTAGCGAAGGGGCGGTCAGCCAGCCAAGGGGGGTAAAAAACGCGGTCTCCTACAGTAGAGTAGTTTTTTTGTAGGTCGCGGTAGAGCGTCCCCGTGTCCCATCGTTTTTGTTTCCGTTTGGAGCACGTGCAACGCGCTATGAACCGTAGGTGCCAAATCCTTTGTGTGTGTTTTCGGTTGTGTTGCTTTCGTGTCTTGCTTCGTGTGCACCCCATGTTTGTTTGCCCCCAGTTGGCGCCTTTTCCGCTCGGGAGTTTGCTTCGCTTTTTCCCTTGCAGCATTATGTGAGGAAAATTGTCATTTTTTTCAGCCCTGGGTCGGATACTGTTGATTACGCCCGAAGTGCCGGTACTACAGTTAGGTGTGGGACTATAATTTTTTTAGACGTAGAATTTGGAAAAAAAATGTCCCATGTCGTTCTCTGGGGAAAAAAATCTTTAGAAAATCAACCAATCAGCGATGGGGGGAAAGGACCCACGTCATCAACAAAAATCTATTCGTAAAGAAAAAGCTGTGCCGCTGCTGCTGCTGTGCCGCAAAAAAGTAGAAGCGTGGCCAGGTGCTGAGTGTGAAAAAAAGTTTGTGCTGCTGCTGCTGCTGCTGCTGCTGCGTGTTGCTGCTCGAGGTGCTGCTGCACCACACCACGCGCAGAAGCGTACACAGCGGCCAGCTTAAGTGAGTGGGCCACATCGTCTGGTAGGCCCTCCGGCACGATGGCTGACAGCAGACCAATGCATCCCGTGTCGGACACGCTCGAAGGCGGAGGTGCTGACCTCTCTGCTGCTGCTGCTGCTGCTGCTGGAGCTTCTGCTGCTGGAGCTTCTGCTGCTAGAGAGGATACCCCCATCTTCGCCCATCGGATCGGCTGTGTGTTGCACATCTTGCACCTCGCCGTGACTGCGGGGTTGACGAACCCCTTCTTCATGGGCCAAGGCTGCGTCCGACTCGTGCCTGAGGTCCTGCTCCAGGTTGAGTTTGCCCTTCTGCTCGAACAGCTGATGGGAGACAGCTTGCAGTGAAGACTTTGCCTCAGCGGTCTCGGCCCGACTCTCGTCGCGCTGCTTCAAGGCCCGGTTACGGATGCCCTCGGCGGCCTCGAGACCGCCGCGCTGGATGGCAAGCGCCCGGCGTGCAGCCACGCCCGCGTCTGCGACTGTAGTCCCGGTACGCGCCAGATAAGCCTCTTGGTTCTTCTGGACAATTTTCTTTTTTTTCCCTTTTCGTCCGGTGCCCTCAGGTTTTTTTGAGTTTCCCATGGCTGATTGATATTTCGCGATCACTGCCAGAATGACTCAATAGGGCCAAGTTTGATCGCGAATTTCTCGTCGGCTATTTACTGGATTCAAGCACGGATTGCTTTGTTGTCTCCGCCAAGTCTCGGCGAAGAGGAGGGCACGTATTGTTTTCATACTCAATTGCAGTACTTCTTCCCCATAGAGCAAGAGACGAATATAAGCATAAAACACGAGTTTTCCCGCACATTTCCGGCCAATTAGACGTAAAAATCTAATGGAAAATTCTGAATGATGTGCCTTCCCCTCCGTTTACACTGGTTACACGTGTCTGTTGAATCCCAAGATCCAACTCGTCTCCTATGTCGAGCAATTTGTCATTGCGGGTCAACCAATAATGCAGTCTAAAGCCAAGTAAATATGGTGGCGGTACATTTTTCATCTTCAATCTTTTTTCGGATTTTTTGGCGGTTTTCGTCGAATAGATGCGCCATTTTTTGGGCACTTTTCGTCGTCCAGTCCCAGCCCTAACCAGTAGCGCTATCGAGGGGGAGCATAGCAATCAGGACTACAGTAAGTATGGTGTGTAAGCGTATCAGGGGATACCACGTTTTTAGGTTGTCTGTCTTGGGTTCTGATCACTATGCATTACTATGTACTTCGAAGTATCACTTGTTGTTGTTCTCACATTAACTCTCTGACGAAAGAGTTTGTGGTCACACAAAAGGTGCTGGGGCCCTAGGAAGATCCGAAAAACCACAAAAAATCGAAATTCGGCTGCCTAAAAATACACGAGACGAAGAAAGCGCACACAAGATAATACCAATGTGCAAACTGAACTAACATGGCCGCGGGTATATCCTCTCAACTATAACATATAACAGAGTATCCCCGTTCCCACCACTAACCAACTCGTGGCTGCTGACTACGGCGGCTGCTGTCTGGAGTGCTGCCTGCACCGTACGAGACGCACGGTAGTCGTGAAAACGAAAGAGGAACACACCTGCCTGCTATCTGGAGTGCTGTCAGAGTGAAGACTCGCGGATATGCAGTGAAAAAAGGAGCAACCGAACCTTACTACCACACGAATATCAACGATCGCCATCTCTTCCTGCGCTGTCTGACACAAAAAGGTGCAGCACAGCAGTTATGATACCACGTCCCTGATAATTGCGTGGGTTATTCCCCATGAAGGGTATACAACTCGTTAAACTACAAAGACCAGTGACGACGTTAATAACAAGTACCGGTAGATACTATTCTGCCTCGTGAAAAACAATACCAGGAAAAAACAAACTATGACTGCTTCTCTCGTGATGATAGTGTTCGCGCAGGTCAACCCCCCCTTATAATAGTGTATACCAGATATACCCGCTAGCCTTACCCACTAACTTACATAGCTACATCGTCACGCCAGTGGCGTAATGGTCATTGCCCGCTCACAAAGTACATAAAACCCATTCCTGACACGATGACGCAGGGAATCTTCAGGCTGTCATGGTCATCGATTTGCCCGTCGACTTTAACGGTGACTATGTAGGCTTCCGGGAGTGATCCAGGCAGGCTATCGGATGGTGATGCGTAAAAGTATACGTACACCACCAATATATGTGTTCTTCAGGTTCGAATCCAATCTCGAATCTTGGGGTGACATGAGTGCATGGAGTACTGAACTGCTGTTCACACTTTCTCACCTCGAATGGACAGATCATCTACAGATAGATCGTCCAGTTCCTCGACTGCCGCTGTGACAGGTTGTGCAGGATCTGTATAGCACATGCCCAACCCAGGAAACACGCCATGCAGTTGATTCTGGGTCCCACCCGGCGGCAACATAAACTACTGCAGGGATATATTTGCCTCTTGAAATATCAACTGTACGTCATGGCGTAGGGATCGATGATATATCCGAGGTGTGTGAGCTTTCCACATATCATATGCACATACGAGCTGCTTGTGGTCGAGCCCATTTCAACCCAGCAGAATTGCTATCGAGTCCGTGTGCCCGGATGGCATCTGACGGGTGCGGTAGCGGGGGTCATGAGACGCTGGCTACGCTAGGGGTACAGCAGTAGCATTTTTTTTGCCTTATAGGGCAACGTTTACGACTGACGGGGCTCCCCAGCCGAGAACTTCCCTGATAAGGCATCAAGGCACACCTCGTTTGCTGGAGTATCAGTTGGGTTTACGCTCCTTTTTCGATGTATACCTACTGCTGTAGCCCACGGCATCGTTCGAAGTACCCAACAAGGCATGCCTTATTGGGTCACCCAATGAGGCATGCCTTACTACTGGAATATCGTTTGCGTTTTACACTATTTTTTTCGATATGTGGCTACTGTGTGTATGTAGGCCATCGCATTGTTTATCGGGTCGCCCGTTCCTTCTTCTCGAGCTCAGGCGCTGGGTGACTTGTTAATGACTCACAAATAGAACAGAGCTGTTTAGGTGAGGAGCCCCAGAAGGTACTGCAGTAAGTGCACCCCGATCAAAGCAGCGAGTCAATCACGCTCACAGCTACGCTTTACACGATACTACCGTAAGTTAGGAATAGGACTCTCGATCAACCTTTTTATTGAATACTCGGCGGAGACCCTCTCTGCCTTTCCTACAAACCGTGATATCTACCGAAAGTATTGCGTACCTGCTGCCGGAGACTAGTCTATTTCAGCAGGGACACTGGGCGTGTTGGGTGGCGATGGACGGATGTGAAGGTGCTACCTACTGAGCTATAGGGGTAAAATATCGATCGATTACCCAACCCAGGGTAATCCTTAAAACACTCTCCCCCCCTCTGAACGGCGGCGTCTTTGGGGCGTCGGTACCGTATACGTCTGGTTGCTGGCCCACCCGCCTCGTTTCATTCCCTGGGGAACCAGGGAGATGTGTTTTTTTGGGTGCACGCGCACTCCACTCATATCACACGGAGCACAAACATGCACGGCTGTAACCACTTGCGAGGTGTGTTTTGAGTCGGTATACTCCGGGGGTACTCGGGTACCAAACCTGGCTGTTTGGGCTTTACTCGGGTATATAGTCTTGGGTACTCGGGTACCAAACCTGGTTGTTTACGCCTTACTGAGATATATACTCTGGGGTATTCGGGTACCAAACCTGGTTGTTTAGGCCTCACTGAGATATATACTCTTGGGTACTCGGGTACCAAACCTGGTTGTTTAGGCCTTACTGAGATATATACTCTGGGGTATTCGGGTACCAAGCCTGGTTGTTTGGGCCTTACTCGGGTATATACTATGGGGTACTCCGGTACCAAACCTGGTTGTTTGGGCCTTACTCGGGTATATACTCTGGGGTAATTGGGTACCTAACCCGACTGTTTGGGCCTTACTCGGGTACATACTCTGGGGTACTCGGGTACCAAACCTGGTTGTTTGGGCCTTACTCGGGTATATACTCTGGAGTATTCGGGTACCATGCCTGGTTGTTTGGGCCTTGCTCGGGTAGAATCACCATGTACCCCCACAGTAAATACCCTACAATGCTCGTTCCTCAATAAAGTTGTGGTGACCCCCATGGACGAATGCTGCGGCAGCTTTTTTTGTGTCACAATATCACGCCAGGGTGTGATAAGATAACACACACCTTGGGAAGAATTTCAGAGCCGATTCCCTCCAAAGTACCTGGTATGGGGAGTGCACACAGCGAAGAAGGTGGCCTTGGAAACAACTAGCCGAGGTATTTCCCTATACGCATCGCTCGTCGTATTCAGTACGCTCTCCCCGTCGTCGAGAAACCCAGTGTTTAAAATTCGTCGGAGGGGGTGTGTTTTCTCATCATCCTAGTGTGGTATGGTCTCCTCTACAGTATCGCGAGCGAATACGAGTTTCTAAAATTCACGACGCCAAGAGTTTCTTAGGGACTCACCCCCCCCCGCCTTTGTACGTACATATAACTACCTTTTGGATTGAATATGAAGATGCAAACGGAACTTATACATCGGAACAGAGCGGTAATGAATGAACCCCTTTGGAGAGGACTAAAGAGACTTTCGACGTGGCTGAAGCGACCGACCGACCGACCGACCGACCAGGACCCAACGCCCGCAAGTTGACGACAGTTACGGCCAATATCCTGCTGCGCTAGTTCCTAGCGACAGCTCTTACGGGCGAACATACAGTAGTAATCAGTACTACAGTAAGGATAGTGTGTGAACATGGGGGGGGGGGGGGGGGGGGGGCTGTTTTTTGGGTCCATCGTGGGTTCTGATTACTGTGTATTTCTATGTATTACTACGTATTACGATGTATTACTGTGTAGTACTATTATTGCTATCTATTACCATGTATTACTATTTTGTACTGTGTATTACTATGCCCCCCCCATAATATATCTGGGATTATCTTTACATGCAGTGCCGCCCTGTTGTGCTTCTTTCTGTCGCTTCTGTGCAGGGTGCCTGCAGGGCGATCTTGGCACTTCTCGCCCACCCCGAGGCCGACAGCCCCCTCAATTGCGATGCAGGTCAGCGCTAGTTTTCACCTCCATGAGGAGAGCACGAAATCAGGCGGCGGTCTGCTAGCCCACAAAAGGCGGCTCTTGACTGAGCAATGCTGGCGTGTCGCTCGCGGTGCTGTGCGACCACCAACCACGCACTCTGCTTGTAGCCTCTCAGTTGTTCAAAGGGTGTGGTTCTGGTTTCTGTCTCGGTGATGCTTCTTCCGTACGCACGAGTGATGAAAAAACATGCGGCTGGTTGTCTCAGCAATTCACATTTATCCTACACACATGGTTTTTATACGACGCACACGTCTTGCAACTACGAGGGGTTCGACGAAATCCTCGAGCTCGCAGCTGATGTTTATTTTTTGTACTTTGTATATTTTGATACAACACGCTAGCGATAACACCCCCCCCCCCTCGGGCGAATTTTCGAGCGGATTTCCTCGACAACAGAGAGAAAAGGTGTAAAAACGCCTTCCGATGGGGCTATGGAAGTACCGGTACCTCGAGCAGGTCTTACCAAAGCCGCCACTTTTCAGTGTGTGCCCTTCCTTATCGCTTTCGAGAAATATCGGCTCGGAACTGCACCCCCAAGGGCGTGTATTCTCGCTATTACGGGGGACCATAGTTAATAGGACCTATGGTATACATAAAAAGCTATATATTCAACCGTTTTTACTAACAACACTTGGTCCTATTAACTATGGTCCCCCGTAATAGCGTGTTGTTATAAACGGTGTACTCTCGGAGTTCGGACTTCTTTACCGGTCCATTCAATTCGACATGCCGATGGCTTGATGGTAAGCTCTGTTTTGTGTCGCTGTGTTCCGGGGCCACCCCATCGGGGCTCCACGCTGCGCCATCGCCTAACAAAAACCGATCGATTTTGCTCGTGTCCACAGGGAACATGGTCAGGGCAGGCGACATGAGAGCGTTTCGCTCTGTGGCCTGCTTGTACAAGGAGGAGCTGGCTTCCAAGGAGTGGCCGCCAAGTTGTTACCTAGGGAGTTCGTGGTGATAAGAGGGCATGCATATAGATTTATAGATATTTGGATCCGCTCCATGTTAGATTTTTTTCTGCCAACTTGGTGCACGGTCGTTCGGATAGGTACTTGCCTCGATTTTTTTTGTGTTTTGTCGTCGCGGGTGGCCTATATATGCGGAAAATTGTTTGTGGAAAACGTTGTCGTTACCTTAGATGGCGGCCGGACGCACGGAAGTGCGGTTAGGTTACACGTGTCCTTCGGTAGGGGTATACGAAATACATAAGTTTTTGGCCAACACATTTCTGACTGTCGGGGCACCTTAAGACCACCTAGGAACTCAAGGCAATATTGTTAGGACAACAGTAGTTGTGGTTGTACGTTTTTTTCGTTGTTTAGGGCCGGTCTTAACGAGGGCAAAAAAAAACGAAATAAAACGAACAGACTTTCGTTTTTCGCAAAAAACAGCAGGTTGAGTCCTAACGAGGGCAAAAAAAACGAAACAAAACGAAACAAAAATAAGAAGCCGAGTCGATTTTTTACGCGGTGCAATTTTTCGGAATGACTCAACCGCCACAGCACGTGGTTCCCGGCGATAGCGCTCGACAGCGACGGTGGATAGACGCAACTCGCACACGTAAGGCACCCTCCACAGCAGGTGGTTCTCGTGGTCCAACCCGCTCCCTACGGAGTGCTCTAGAACTTGCGTATCGGCCATCGCTGTTCGATGGCAGAAGTTTGAATGTTGAGTGGGACTCATGTCCAAAAATATACCGCCACAGCCACTTCCTGATCCCCCGGTTTCTTGCGAGGGCACCCCATGGTGATTCCCTACCCATATGTGCTCGCGCCGTCAGCAGACAAGCCGCGTGGGAGCCACATGCACTACCTCGGCCATCGTGCGCTTGCCAACCGGTCGTAGAAACTTTATCGGAACTTCATATCCCAACGCTTCGAGCTCGTCCTATGTTCCTCTTCGACCCTGGGTATCCCATATTTCGTTTATTTGGCACCCATTTCGTTTTTTTTCAAGTCCTCTGGGACTTGAAAAAAACGAAATGTGAAAACGGAGGTATCGGGATCTCTACTTCTAATTTTTTACAATTTGACCAATAAAACTCACGTACCAGGTACTCTTTAGTGCTGTTTTTCGTTCTTTCATTTCGTTTTTTTTTGTTTATTTTGCCCTCTAAAGACCGGCCCTTACCGATGAATAGCAAGCCATCGAGTTGCGGTTTCATTTTTCGTTTCTTGAAGCCACAGCTTTCTGATGACTTACTATAATAGTACAAAGCTCCAGAGCTCTGCTCCTCTAGCGAGGAGCCCCAGAAAAATGTACCAGGTACTGTACACAGGTGCGCCCCTGTCGAATATAGCGTGTTGTTCGTCAGACGGCAAACACACGTTTTTCTCGGCGAATGGGTCTGCTTGCACACACCTGGCACCGGAGCATCACTTTCGGAGCAGGCCGGAGCTCGGCGATCCCCGGCGTTGCCATACGAGTACCGTTGCGCCCTTTTTGTGGTGTGGGATTCAGCGCGAGTCGGAGAGCTCAGGTTTCTTCCGATATCGAGTACTTGTATTTTGGGCGATTTTCGCCAAGGCTCGCTCGCGCACTGCCGCTCATTTACGGCACACATTGACGGTGTTCAGTCAGCCACCAACCCATGGTGTGGCGTTGGTCAATGCTACAGGGAAGAACACGGTATGGAATAATGAGGTTGCATCCATGCATCCTCGCTCCTTCAGCTCAGAAGATAATAACGCCGAGAAAGGTGACAGCAGTAGTACAAAAACTCGTGTGACCGCGGACCCCGTATACTTGAATATGTTGATTGATCTCTAAAGGTATCGACGCAGCTGGCACGGGAACGCGTGGTTGACTCCAGACAATAACACGGAACTCATCCTATATTACATCCGAGCTGTCGAGCTGACTCGCCTCAAATGGAGCTACATCTAATGAATGACAGCCGAGGGCGAAGCATGCACGTTATTATCCACCACATTGCCGGCACAATGAATCTCCCGTTTGCCCCGCAGATCATCCGCCTACATCTCCCGTTCTTATAATCCCACATCAATATATATATGGAACTCCCTAATGTGAGATGGAACATCTCCGTCGTGTTTCTTGAGCACAATCAATATCCCCCCTGCTCGTTAAACACGACCATGCTTCAAAATTCCCCCAGGTTGGTAACATGACAGTGTACGACTTCGCTGGGTCGACATATCTCTTCTTTATGACCAACTCATATGAAATGCAGAATCTCGAACATCCATTCTGTGACTCAAAAACCAAATTCTCGAATCAACACCCGAATCCTCAAATCAGTATTCAAAAGCTCAAATCCACAGCCTCTCTCTGTTGCAAACTGATGAATATATCGTGAATTAAATGCCAGGTAAAACGACATTCTTATCGGATTCAGGCAGGTGAAACGGCATTTTCCGCGGAATTGGTCCCCAAGAACGAGAACACAAGTCTTCCCTGAATATCCTCCATTACTTGGATATATCAGCACCTAGTATAGGGCCTAACTGAATCAGGGAGGATAAACTCTACACGAACGTAATTGCAGAAATTCCATTCCCTCACTCACGTGTATTCTGCATTCCTTCGAGTATTATAGGTCGAATCCCGCTCAACAACTACTCAAGGGGCTATTATTGATGAAAAACAAAACCAAAAAAACATTCAACCCTGACCGTATGCGCCCCCCGGTATTTCATTGTCTCTCTTCAGTCCCTACAATACCAAATCACCTTCCTCTCAATTTCCGAAGGACTATCCAAACCTTCCCTCGTCAGAAAACATTTTCATATGGACCGCACACGCCCCCAGGCGCTTCCTAGTCTCTCTCCAGCCTCATGTTCATCAAAAACTCACAATATATATCCAGAAGAAAATCCAGTCCTCCTTCGGAAACCTATACCACAAAATCCACTAGAAAAATAATTCCTCCTTCAGGAAACCGTATCACACAATTCACCAGAAAAATCACTACAGCAGTATTAGTAGTACTATATCCCCCCTTTCTATCTCGGTGGTCGAAAGCGTGACACATATCTGCGTCCTCGAGTACCAGCACACGCAGTCACATGTGCATGTGATAACTCCACCTGAGACGGACACCCTGTCCGTGGCTTGCCTGGCATGGCTCGCGTCAGCAAACGCTACCAGCTCATAACCACTGCCTCTCTGAAAAGTAATACAGAAATCACTCCAGAGTACTACCATTGTACAATCACTTTAATAAAATTAAAGCTACATAATCATCAAAGCAATGTCATTCCTCCGATGAATGCTATGAGGGGAGGGCAGGGAGGCAGGAACAGACGAACACACATACTCTGACACAGCAATCAATCGTCAATCTCCCGATATTATTATAATAATAGTAGTTTCATATTCAATACGAATACTTACCAATATTACTCGCTCCATCTACTCTCTGCTCGCACACACGCGATGATCGTCTGATATGATACGTATCCGACATCCAACCAGTGTATGCTGCTGGTAGCGTAGCCACATGTCATTTGTGTGGTTAACGATTGCAACAATCCTCCGTACGGCGTACAGGGCAAGGTTTCGCAATTCACAGCTGGCTCAGCGTACCTCTCCTATACCATCAAACACGGAGTATTTTACTACACACCACTCCTTCCCTACTGTCTGTAAGCGTGATGCTCAGACAATACTGTAACCTGCATCCCATGCCCATATTTGCCCAAATAATAAGTAACAGTGATCTCCGGGGCCCTCCCCTCGGCAAACGCTACTACTGGTGTCTAGAGGCACACTATGATCATAATCATTCGTATTGTCTCCAGCGCTCACGCTCGAAAAACACTAATTACGAATTCGGCGAGATCCGAACACCCGACCCACCCTTGGGAATTATACACCACTACCTGCTAGACCACTCCTTCGGCGCAACTTATAAGGAATGGACCACTGAGCTACTCAGTCACTGCTAGATGGGGGGGAGAAAGGGTTGGATAGGGAACAGCTGAGGGACATACGTTTTTATGCCATATAAAATGAACGCCATGTATCGGTCGCGAGCATTAAGCAGTTTTGAATATCATAACGAAAACTTCATTGTTCATCCTTCAATAATTGCACAAAGTACAGATGCAGACACATCTACGTAGACATTATGGTGCTCCGCTGGCCGAGCAACGCGATGGGCATGATAGTGCTGTGCTGGGCAAACAACTCAACATAAAAACATCCAGCTTCAGCGCATATATATCGGCTTCCGTGCCCAGTACATCAACGCAACTCAACTCGGTGCCAACTTTGTGCACTTTTCGTCGATACTTCATTCTCCCCCGAATCCTCAGCCACTGCTCGAATTTTACACTTTCTCAGATACTCTACTTTCATCTCGTACTCGTACTCGAATCGATGACCAGCCAGAGCGCCCGACCAGTCAACAACCATAAAACAGGCAGACGTCATTGTCCTGCGATCGTCTATATATACTGAATAACTTCAGTGAGAGAAGCTTTTTATGTATTATATACGAATACGTACGTCTGTGCATCTCATTCCATTTTCCAACATTCCCAATTCTCACTCTCCGAAGTAAGTCCGGATATTATCCACCACTCTGGATCGATATAAAATCAATCTGAAAACGGAAATTACCAACAACAATCAATCAACAAAGTCAAACGTGCCTGTTGCGGACGCAAGTCCTTGATGGTGGCGCCTCGGTCCTTTCTCTTTCACCCCCTCCCGCTTGGGGCAGTGCATCTTGTCCCGCCCGTGCGCTGATCCCGAACAGCAGGTGCAGACTCCCCCCCCTGCGCCCGTCCTCACTCTCCTTCGTCTCCTTCCTCGGGGGCAACGCCCCCCCTCCATCAACCACCTGCGGGCGCTGTGTTTCAACAGTCCAGGCAAACGATTTAGCCAAAAACACTTTCAGCTTCGCTCCCGCGGTCTCCACCTTCCACCCGGCTCCCCCCGGCCAAACTCGTCCTGAGGACCTTTAACAATCTGGGAGAAGGGATATTTAGGTTGGTAGGCTGTTCGGATGTTTTGGTTCCTGTTGGGATCAAGGTACGGGCGAAGACCCAACCCAACCCCAGACTCTAACCCTAACCCTAACCCTAACCTTAACCCTGACCCCAAACCGCAGCCAAAACGGGCCAAAACTCACCATAAACGCGGCTACGCCGAGTTTGCATCGAACCAGGAAATTTCTCAGATGCGGACGACGATTCCGAATTGCAGACCACGCTACACATTTTTCAAGTAAACAACATACCTAAAGATCCCTTCTCCCAGACTGCTAAACCTACTCACCCAACCCCTGATTCTAACTCTAACCCTAACCCTGACCCTCCCCCAAACTGCAGCCAAAACGGGCTAAAACTAGCCACAAACGCGGCTGCATCGAACCAGGAAACTTCTCAGTTGCGGACGACGATTACGAAGACTTAAGTGCAGATCACGCTCAGCGCTACGCATTTTTCAAGTAAAAAACATCCCTAAAGATCCCTTCTCCCAGATTGCTAAACCTACTCCTCGTCCTTCACCCTCTCTTATATTCTTCCTTTCTACTTTGTTGTTGTTGTTGTTGTTGTTGTTGTTCTCACATTAACTCACAATTCAATGCAGTCCGTGGTCGCAGGACAGGCTCCAATAACTCTGGAGTGGAAGAAATACCCCAAGTAAAAACAGAGGCAAAAACAAAAAACAACCATACGCACTCCACCACTGCGGACACCAGGGAAGCAAAAAAGGAGACTATTAATAGCAGACAAAAACCTAAAAAAGAAGATGAAGCTAAGCAAAAAAATCAAAACAGAACAAAAACAGAAGCAGATAGCGAAACGCAAAAAAAAGGCAAAACGGACCATACTAACGAAGACACAAAGAGGTACAAACGGGAATGAAAGAAAAATGAAAAAAGAAAAGAAAAAAGAAGGGACAAAAAAGAGATAATCACGGGCGGGGGGAAAAGAAAATACGAAAGGCAGGCACTGGAGCATACAGACACGCAAAGTTGCCCAGCTGGCACCATGCTAGTTACTTGGGTCCCAAAGAAGGGAGTGCATCATGACGATGATGGCCATAACCAGGCTTCAGTCTGTTGGGCAGACCGCCTTCCCCCCCCCCCCCCCCCCATTCCCCCTCGTCCCCCTTTCGCCTCCCCCCTCTTCCCTGCCATTCTGCACACTCGCGTT
The DNA here is from genome assembly GCA_031213475.1 of Nereocystis luetkeana. Classification (NCBI taxonomy): domain Eukaryota; class Phaeophyceae; order Laminariales; family Laminariaceae; genus Nereocystis; species Nereocystis luetkeana. The sequence continues at coordinate 10,051,230 of JARUPZ010000012.1, read as the reverse complement.
GGCGTGAACGGCTGTGGTCGTGGTTGCAGCTATTCTATGCCGTTCTGCCGATGCCTCCTTCTCATCTGTATGCCATTTCCGCATGAAGGCCTCCGCCCCTTCCTCGACCCGTCGGAACCATCTGCCGGCTTTCTGTGCTGCCTCGCGCCACCCTTCGAGCTTGATGCCGAACTCCTTGAGGTCCTCCTCAAGGTACCTCATCCAGTCCCACTTCTGTCCTCCGGAGTAACCCTTACCCCCAACCATCTCCCCAAACATCACCCTCTTCGGCAGACGCCCCTCTCCCATGCGTGTCACAAAGCCCGCAAACAAGAGCCTACGTCTGCGTACCGTCGTCTCAACGCTTTCAGATTTTGTCCTGAGAAGCGCGCTAGCATAGGATAGAATGTGGTCTTCGCGCTTTCGTTTTCGCCACCCGATGCATCGGAGGAGCATCTTGTGGTGGACCTCCCGTAGCCTACCGTAATCAGTCTTGCTCGGGCTCCAAGTAACGCAACCGTAGAGCAACGTTTCGATCACCTCGGCTCTCAGCATTCGCACCTTCAGGCGTAGGCGCACACCCGGGTGGTCATAAATTTCCATCTTATACCGTCCGAAGCATGCCCATGCCCTCTGGAGTCGACGCGTTACCTCGACACTTCTGCCCGTCCAATCTGCGCTGATAGCCCCGCCCAGAAACACAAACTCGGTCGTTTGTTTGTACACTTGGCCGACTGCGGTGACGGTGAACGGCACGTTCCCCCCATCTTTCGTTTGCAGACACATTATCTCCGTCTTGGCCTCCGAGACCGTCAGGCCGAAAGCGGCACATGCAGACAGGATCACCGTCATCATCCTCTCCAGGCCGTTGGGTGATCTCGATACTATGCCTGCATCGTCAGCATAGAGCATAGCCCACAGTGTATGGGCCTCTTTATCATTCCCCTGTCCGTCGGCGTGCCCGACCCGTGCCTTCCCCCTCTTCTTTTTCTTCTTCTCCTGCTTTTGTTGGAGTTGCACCAAGCTGTCCGTGATGGCTTTATCAGCAGCGAAACGTTTCTCCGCCACACGCAGCACCGCTGTAAAAAACATGTTGAACAACAATGGCGCGAGCACACACCCTTGCCGTAGGCCCTGTTTCACGTCGAACATATCTGAGCACTCGCCGTCATCCAGCCGCACGCATGCTCGCATGTCGTCGTCGAATTGGCGGATAACGGTGAGCATTCTAGGTGGCACCCCAAAGCGAGCCAAGACAGCCCACAGGAGGGTTCGGTCGACGGAGTCATAGGCTTTGGTGAGGTCGACAAAGCACATGAACAGCGGAGTGTCCTTCTTCCTTGCCAATTCCTGCAAGCGTCGCACCACGAACATCATGTCGACCGTCGATCGTTCGGGCCTAAAGCCACACTGCTCCTCTGGCAGGATGCCTTCCCGTACTTATACTTCGCCAGCGCGAAACGAACCCACAGATAGATTCAGGCAGATACCCGGCTATCCTGGGGTGTTGCAGCATCGACGGTTACGCGGCGGTCGAGACGACGGCGGCGGCGGCGGCGGTAGCGAAGACGGCGGTTGCGGCGGCGGTGGTGACGGCGGCGGCGATGACGGTGGTTGCTGCGTGCGCTTGATCGTCCCAAGAAGCCCAGCAATCCTCTCACTGTTGCTGTTGCTGACGGTGTACTGGAGGTGCTGTTGCCCCTGCTGCTCTCCAGAGCCTTCGCCACCAGAGAGAGGTGGGAACCTTCCGGCATGTCTGGTTTAGTGGCGTTCCTAGTCTGGAAGCCAACGTGGTAAATGAGTAGAATATGCTTATAGAGAAGCTGCTGAGGATGCAGGAGAAGATCGAGGTCCTGGTGGAAAGGACGTGAGAGAAGAGAAAGAAGAGATGTCTGCTGGGATCGCTGCTGCTTCTGGTGCGGCATCTCTTCTTTCTCTTCTCTCACGTCCTTTCCACCAGGACCTCGATCTTCTCCTGCATCCTCAGCAGCTTCTCTGTATGCATATTCTACTCATTTGCCACGTTGGCTTCCAGAGTAGGCACGCCATCTAAACCAGACATGCCGGAAGGTTCCCACCTCTCTAGGTTGGCCTCGGCTACGCTTGCCAATAGAAGATCACCTGTTGCAGCTCAGCAATGTTGCTTCTACAGCTGTGAGCTTTGGTCGCCGAGAGCAGGTCGCGATATGACACATTCATGCTTCTTCAGGGGTTGTCGCGACGGCAGATACATAAACGACAGAGAGAGACAGCACCACCACCACAAGAAGTAGCTGATGTGCAGCTGCTGCTCGGCGTTAGCTGCTGCTGCCTGCCGCTGACTGCAGATAACTTTTTTTGCACCTAGCTGCTGCTGCTGCTGCTGCTTCTTCTGCTTGCTGCAGAGCTTCGACCGCCGAGAGCTTTGGCCGCGATCGACATATGCATATGTTTCTTTTACGAGTTGTCGCGACGGGAGGTCATGTAAGGGTTGTTGCGACGGCAGGTATGCGTATAAGCGACAGAGAGAGACTGCAGGGTTGCCGCGACGGCAGGTACAGAGAGAGACAGCAGCACCACACCACAGTTATAGTTACTGTGTAGTATAGCTTTTCAGCAGCTAGCTGTCGTCGCGATCACAGACAACTGGCCGAGACTTGGTGCCTACTGGTACTTCTAGGGTTGTCGCGACAGAGAGATACACCACCACCCTCACAAGTATAGCTGTTTTCGTCGCGATCACAGACAACTGGCTGAGCCGGTACCACACGAAAACCTTACGTAGTGTCAATTACAAAATACCAGGTAACTATTAATAAATGACGAGAAAAACTACGAAGCCGTCTGTTGAGGTATGAAAAGGCCGTCTCGTGTCTCTCCTGACTCGTGTGGCATCGCATATTTTCGAGCGTTACAATAGCATCAATAACAGGCAATTCAGCATGCTGTCCGTCGTGGTGTATGATAGTAGATACGGGTACGATCCTCGGCGCGTTACGTCGTAGTTTGTCTCAACTGCAGCTGCTCCGCTTTGTCGGGCCCAGCTGGTGCACACACTATATATAGTAAAACGTTAAATAAATGTAACGCCATGCCCAAAAAAAACATACGGTACAAATTACGCCGCTCGATATTATGCATCAGTGCATCAATCAGTCAATACGTAAACAACCCCTGCGTGTGTCTAAACATAGTCGAAATAGTATATCCAAGTGTACGGTATAGGTTTCCTTCGTATACGGAGAATTCTTCTTTCAGGAATGTTTTGATCGATCAACATGCAAGCTCACGCTGCGCATTGTCGGAAGGCTAGCCTTAATAAATACCACTGGTAAAGCCCAATATTTAAATAAATATCGAAATGACAATAAATTCGACGCTGATTGGTCGGTACGCACATACCTGGTACCAGGTAGCATCCAGGTGAGTCACCGGTCAGTCAATCGCGAGGGGAACAGTGGGGGAAAAGTGCGCATGTATTTTATGACGCACGTACCACACCCCGCCGATTCTCTGGACAACACAGAGACGTTATATACAAACAGGAACGGTTCGAGAGATTTTGGCAACCAACCGTGGTTTTCCAGATGATGGCGGAAGCACATCACAATGTATAGACAGAGGTAGACCACAGGTGGTACTGCACCTGCCCTAAGTCGTATCACCCGTCCATGCGTTGTGCTTGTCGTCCAGGATATACCTGGTACTTTAGCTAGGACCCCCCACACACAATATCACACTCTGATGAGCGCACATGTCAGCTTGTAGCAGCAGCAGCAGCAGCAGTAGTGGCCGAGAGCTTGCCGCCGTCGAGACTAGTAGATGCGTCTACGTCGTGAGCCAACGGTGCAGAGACAGCGTCGAATTAACAGGCCCACTTCGACCCGAAATTCTCTTGGGGGCTATCGATTATTTTGACGAACGCATGTTTGTGGGCAATATACGGTGTGAGTTGTGTTTACTGTAGCGTATCTCGAAAGGTAACTCTTTATCGTCGTAATTTGAAACGAACGGTAACACTCAATCATATTAACACGTTCTCTGCGTTCAGGTTTCCCTGCGGTGTATGCGAAAGGAGGACCAGTGTTACGGAACAATACATGTTGACGCCGTGAGAAATCCCTCACAAGGATGTTCTAAAAGCGACAGGTAGGTTGTCTTCAAAGACATGATCGAGTAATGTCAGAATTTCGCATAAATATCCACATGATGCTGTGACGGTGTCCTCGATGGCTTAGTTCTCAGTATGCATGGGTTCGACGAATCAGACCCGGGCAATTTGCACGTGTGTAAATAATATTATAGGTCCCTTTTGTCAAATAAGATTCCGGAGGCTGCGTTAGCAAAAGGCCTTTGGGTTGGAAAGTACCAGGCCATCTCCAGGATACGACGCGTCACGGCAGTAGAGCGCCCGTTCGCGTCAAAGGACATGTTGTCGCGTTGGAATCAAGGAAGGTTAGAAACACAGCCGGGTCCAACCAACGAGCTCTTCGCGGGACATCAGTTTTCTGCGCGAACAATTCGTCATCCGTTGCGACTGAGTTGCCTATGGCTGCGACCGGTTTTTTGGATATGCTCACAATAATACGTCGCAGTTTGTCTCAACTGCTGCTCCGCTTTGTCGGGCCCAGCTGGTGCACACACTAAAACGTTAAATGTAACGCCAAGATGATTGGTGCACACACTAAAACGTTAGATGTAACACAAGCCAACGGCGTCCCAGCTTGAGCGCTTACTCGGAGCTCGAAAGACCGTCGTGGGTGACCTTATTACATATCTGGTATATATGGAGGACGACGGAAGTCATTTGGTCTGCGGGTTTCAGCTGGCACGTGAAGCCGCGTTCAGTCAGCCTAACCTCGATATTTATCCGTCTGACGGAAGTGTTCCTGAGGAAAGCGGTTTTAGAACAAGAAGATCCTTACAATTTGAGAGGAAGATCATCTGAGTCTTATACGAACGACAGGCGTGAAGACGACGTTGCCCGAGGCCAACCGCGATATCGCGCCGGCCGGCAACATGGCGGTCGAGGGAGTTACGGCAGAAGACGGAAAAGCCTACATTATTGACACATATGCTGTCGTTGACTCTGGGGAAGACGCTGCGACGTCTTCTCGACAACATCCGAGTGTGCTACGAAGATTGGGGCACGACCTCCATCTCAACGTCGTGGCCGCGTCTCAAGCTGGTCTGTCTCAGGGAAGGCCGCCACCTGGAGGGACGGAAAATGCTCTTGTAGTTCCGCATTATGGCGATAATCTTTCTGACATTCACAATAATGATGCCTGGATGTGGGGGCGTTCGGTTACTTGTTCCCAGAAGGTTGTGGAGGACCACTTGACACAACAACTCGTCAAAAAAGTGTTTTATTCGTGAAATGGGTCCGGATCCTGCTCAACCGTCGCGACGCGTCTTGGCGGAAAGACAGGGTTTTTCTTTTCTGTGCTGCCGCCATAATGTTCAGGCACGAAGCTCTATACCCAATGTGCAGTTCAAACTACGCGGGAAAAGGTCCGCCGATGTGGCCGGAAAAATAGCACTTGTGAAGAGCAGCGATCTCATGTCGATGGCGGCAGACTTGCAGCAGGGAAAACGTGTGCGCACCGCCTCCAGTGAACATCCCGAGATCTTTACGCTTTTGAGAACTCTGCAGGCTATATCACCTGATTCTACGTGGACGGATCATGGGGAACACAAAACACGAGCTGACGCTACATCTATGATGTGATGCAACTGGGCGAGCCGTTTTTTGTGTGACGATTCATCCGTCCGACGTATACAGCCCACTCGTCATGAACTACGGCGGCCATGACATAATTCTTTCATCGACATGCAACGAACAGATGCCCGATTATATTACGAGCCTAAGAACCGTTGCGGACGACCCTGTTGCATCGGCGACATTCTTTCACGAAACTACTCAAATGGCGTTCGACCATGTGCTGAGAGTGGGTGCTTCTGACGGTGACGGTGGAGCCCTGGGGAAAGTGCAAGCATACATTGGCATGACGGAGGAGCATTTTAGGCTCACTCTGCACGCACATCTCCTGGTTTGGGCGTATGGATATAGCCGCCGCGATCAGCTCCGGGAAGACCTCGGCACAACTATAGAAAAAAACGCTGCTCTTGCCAAACACGTAGGCCGTATTATCTGCAATCACCTCATGTCAACAGAGGAAGTGGACTATTGCCTTATGAATGGATCAGCACCCGTTTACAGCAGCACGGACATCGTTCAAGATTCATCGAACAATGCCGACGAATTCGGCGGTTACACCGATGGTTGGCCAGAGGACGAAGTAACCCGTAAGGCGAGAAAAGACAATAGAAAGGTGAGCTTTTGTCCGCCTGTGCCAGCGGCTAGGATTCAAGTTTTTTTTTCGGTGAAAATGCCGAATGCCTGTCTTGTATTGCAGAAGATGCTTCAACTCTGTCGGAAGTAGCAAACACGCATTGATGTACACAGTGTTGTGTGAAATACGCCAAGAAGGGGGCCGACGTCCAAGTTTTACCCGGGAGCAGAATGTCGCTTTGGTTATGGAACCGACGAGAGACCTCTATTACCGCAAGGATCCGTCACGAATAGCAAAATTCGTGTGCATGCAGATGGCTCTGTTGAAATGGATAATGTTCGAATACATATGGACGAGCATGCCGACCAACAACCTGCACAGATACTTGAAGCTGCAATTCTTCGTGCTACGCGCGCGCGAAAGGCTGCACCCCAGGCCGGACAGCCACCTGAAGCCGACGATGACGATTTTATGGTCGAAAGTCAGGTTTGGGTCAACCCACATCAACTCCTACAATCGGGTCGTTCAACAGTGTGTACGTTCCAATATGGACATCAAAGTAATCCTTGGTAATGGCGACGCTCGTGGTCTTGTATTTTACATCTTGATGTATACAGAATAAAGTCGACTCGCACAATGGGTACCATTCTTCCTCTCTTGGCCGGTGCTGTGTCTAGGCTCCAAAAGGAGGGGGAAGCTTTTCCCTCTTCTAAGCGTGCCCGGAAGATTGTACAGTCTAGTTTGTGCAATGTTTTGTCGGAATCTGAGCTCGGCGCGCCTGCTGCGGTTTGCAAAATCATGGGTTGGTTGGGAAGCATAAAATACAATAAGCCTATATTAAGCCGCACGAGACCCGTTTTTGCGTGGACCAGATCTTCGCTCGCCGAAGAGGATCGTCGACAGGAAGGGTCAAGCGGCAGCGAAAGCTCCGAAGACGAGATCCTTGTCACGGCTCGTGAAGGACGTCTCGCGGTTTCGACGAAAGTCCCACACAATACTACATTGATCGCTGTGGCCGTGATGATACTTCGCATCCGCTGTACGGTCTCTCTTACTTCATGTACTCGCGATTGGTGAAGAAGGAAGATGTCAGAGGTGGATCAGTCTTATTGATTGCCTTCAGGAGGGACGTCGCCCACGTGGCGTATCCATCGTTTATTCCTCCGCCCGGTTGGGGGGTGAGTGTGCGTCAGCTCCGGAAGACCGATCTGAGTCTACACCGCAGTCGGGCCTTGTCCACTCCGTCCTTTCGAGCATGTGGAGCGACCTTCGGCAGCGGGCGCGCGATGTCGACTCTGCCTTTGAGCGCGCCTCCACCGGAAGCACCCACGAGAACAACTTGCCTTCTTTCCCTCTGCGGCGACGTTCGTTCGAAGCTCTTCTCGCGCTCTTTGGTACACAAACACGGTTTGACGAACATGGGCGTACGTGAAGCCCACCCTCGCGGGCAAAGGGCACGGCTCTCTGCTTTGGTGTCGTAGAGTAGTGTAAGGCTGCTCGTGTGGAAACTAAACCGCTGGCAAAGTCCACTCGACGAGATACAACGGCGGCCTCGTTCTCAAGCTGCGTTTAGAGCGATACGCCGAGTATCTCGTGTGTTTGTTGGGTGGGATACGCAAGTAAGCAGCCTCGGCGCTTGCTTCTTTCGTATAGGATAACTTCAGTGGGAAGTCATATTTCTTCAAATGTTTGTGTGTTGCATTTGCTCCGCCATCCTATACGGAAGGCAGATCGTCCGAAACCCTGCAACATGAGCTAGATCGCAGAGAAAATGGAATGCGTCTGCCCTCAAATATCTAGATCATCTCGTGGGAATCGATGATCTGTCAGACGTGTGGAATGATTCTTGCCTGGATTCTTGTGACGCATTTTGACTTGTGTGTCCGATCCATTGAGTGGTTGGAACTCCACTCGCAAACCTTCGTCAGTTTCTCATTTTTTATTCTTACAATTTGAGCCTTTGTTGCATTCTTATTACATTTTTACGGAACTCTTATTATCGGAGAGTTTTTCCCCCCCCATATTTTCGACATTTGTTTCGCGCAATTTTTCAATCTTACATATTTTCCTGATTTTTGTCCAAATCTGTGAAATATTTCGAACTCGTTTTTTTAGCTTCTGGAGAGTTTCACGAATAGTGACAGAACGCCTCCGCATATAGGTACATATCTCCTAGTATTTCCAAACTTTGGACATTAAGACCTATGCCCATGGAAACGCGAAGTCCATTTTTTTTTTTGTCAAATATATTGCTTTGAAAAAACAGCCGAATTTTTCACGTACCGCCGCTGTGGGAAAAAAAGAGAAAAATGTTTGATTTTTTCTTTTTTTCCCCCCAACGGCTGCAGGCGGCGCAATTTGTGTGTGTTTCTGGTTGTAAATTGTCAACACGGTGATCGAAACCAGCTCGTGCGACGATCAACGCTCGATCTCGACATAGACTCAGCCCACGGCCAACCCGCTCGGTATCTGGCAAGACCATCGAATATAGATGACGGCATCAAAGATATCAGATGGATCCATGGTCTAGGACGCGGGAGCTTGCCGGCGGCGTCCTACGGTATCCTCCCAAATCTGAAAAAAAGTACCAGGTATCTTTTTCGCCATTCGAGACGGATGGAGGAGTTTTGTCTTCTGTTTTATGCAAACCAGCGGCAAAATGTTTTTTTATCATGCGCCTGGTCAGCTCCCGCCACATGACACCGGCCATGGTGTGAAGACGGTGACCCTAGGGTGGGTCGGAGCCCCTAACGAGCGCACTCCGTTCAGAATTCATGACGCAATCGTTGGTTTTGTTGATCGATGTCTGTCGAGGACTCGGAATCTCGCCGCTTCGAACCAAAGATCGGCCTGAGTTTTTCTCAAGCCGATGTTGGCCCAACATCGGCCCCAGATTTGTTTTTTTCGGGCTTTTCGAAAAGTTAGGAACTTCTTTTTTTTTTTACGTGGCCCATAGGAGGCGTGTTCTAATTTTTTTTGGCGGGTATCTTTGAACTTCAAACTTTTTATTGAAACTTCGCTGTCCCATTGGCATAGGTCTAAGGCTCATTCTTATCGGAGAGCGTTCTTTCCAAAATTTCCAAAGTTTGGAAATAATTGGAGATATTTATCGATATACGGAGGCGTTCTGTCACTATTCGTGAAATTCTCCAGAAGCAAAAATATCAAGTTCGTTAACATTCCAATATTTGGGGGAAAAAATAGGAAAATATGGAAGATTGAAAAATTGCGCGAAAAAAATGTCGAAAATTTGGAAAAAAAGCTCTCCGATAAGAATGACCCTAAGTAAAAAATGATTTCCGACAAGAATGAGCCTAAGTAAAAACATCACCTGTGATTACAGGTGGGTACGACAGATTCAGTGGTTGATTGAAACTCGCTTTTGTTTTTTTTTACGTTTCAGCTGTGAGTACGACCGGTTGAGTGATCGAAACTCATCTTCTTTGCAAGCTGCGCGATACGTTTACGTAAGACACGCTCATCGGGCTGTTACCTATAAAAACCTCACAAAGCATGTCAGCTGTGAGTTTAACCGATCGGTTGATACTCAGCTTTGCAACCTTCGTGAACCGTTCGAGCGTTTCCCATTGTTTCCCCCGCGATTGACTACTACTGGTCAATATTGCATATTTAATGACTCCCCAGGATGCTTTTGTAATATTATTATTATTTCTCTTGCCATCCGACAATGTGCAGCATGATCTTCAACATGGATCACTCATAACTTTCCCGAAAGAAGAAAACCTCGGAAACAAAAGAAAACCCATGCACCAAGTCTACCTCCCTTCCGTGCCAACTTTCAGCTTGCCTACTCTATTTGCTGTTATCGGTGCCGGTTTTTTGCCTGTCCTGTGACCACGGGCTGTTCTGGCGATTACTTCATACAGTATAGTATGGGCCAACCAACAAGACGCGCCCACAATCTTGGCAAAAGCCTGAGGTTGTTAATATTCAAACAACCGGGTTTAACCCCTAAACCGTTTTTCTTACGATGGCAATTTTCTTAGCAGCCTACCAACCTAAAGATCCGACTCTCCTCGCTTTTACAGCGGGTTACAAACGAAGGCATATCCCGGGCCTGTCTCTGTGTGTAGACGTAGCACAAGAGAGTACTACTACTGTGCTGTTGTCCTGCCTCTCTCTGTCTGCATGCTTGTTGTCTGTCTTTTGCGAATACTTTTTATACTTCTATTCATAGTCTCGTTCTCTATTTGAAGAGGTAGGTGCATACTGCAGCTCCGGTGCGGCGAGATTACAAACGGGGGTTTACATATATCCGGGGCCTGTTCTCTGTGTGTGTACACGTAGCACAACAAGAGGGCACTGTCCTGCCTCTGTCTGCTTGCCTGTTATCTGTTGCGAATACTTCTCTATTCGAAGAGGTGCATAAAGCAGCTCCCGTGCGGCGGTATATCCCCGTCTTTTTGGCCAATCCTGAACTTCGTGTGCAGGATCTCACTGGGATCCGCGTGCAGTGCAACTGCACGCTGTAAACTATCTCTTCAAGCAGAAAGGAACGTGTGCGCGGGGGAAAAAAAATCAAACGGGCAAACCTCCCCGCCCTCAGTAATGCCGACTATTCTTGTTGGAACTCCATGCTTTCTCATCCCCGCGACCCGCGACAGTTCATTCCCGTTGCGTTGCCACGATCAAAGGCGACATCGCCAGTAACTGATTGACAGAGTGTTCCTTGCAGTGGGTGGAAAGCCGCCTTCGCCGCCCATGAATGCCCCCGGGCTTTTTGTGCCAACCTATGGGAAAAGCGAGGCTGCTGGGCGAGATTCGGCAGCAAAGCAAAAGGCGAGCAGGGTATTGCCTTCGAAGCCGATTGCACCTCAGCCCAAGCCCAGGCCATCTTCGCTGTCTTCGCTGGTGTTCAGTGGAAACATCGAATACATCCAGGTATATGTCGACCCTATTATGCACATCCCGTTTACCTTTGCAGCGTGTCACAGCTACTTCTTCGCGATTTGTTTAGGTCGAGGGAACCCGGGACCTCGCCGTTGAAGTTCCGGGTTTTGAAGAACTCTCCCACACGACAAATTTGCAAATTTGCAAATTTAAATTTTGAACCGAATTGCATTGCCTGGTACGAGGTACCCCCTTCATGAGCTGTCTCCTACAGCTCACACCTGACAAACATGCGGAGAGGAGTTGTCAAGTATTAGCCTGCACCCGCGAGAAACATGATATCACAGCTCATGTAGCTATCCACGAGAAATGTGCGGAAGAACTACTCCCCATCTATCACTCTATCGCCGTTAGCATGCGCACAAGAGCTATCTCTGTACAGCTCACACACGTCGCAACCATGTGTAGCACATGTAGCTCTTACATACCACCGCGAGACATAGGCGCAGACGAGCTACGAGTACGCATCTCCATACACGTACTCGTAGACCACTCTCGGCAAACATGCGCAGAAGAGCTACTCGTACATCTCCTACACATCCCACCGGACATATCTGTGGTATGTACTCGTATAATAGACCATGTATTTATACCAGGTAAATTTTGCTGAACACCTGTAGAAAAAATGTGCTGCAGCCCCAGGGCAGCTATCATCTTATACATAGCTGCAGCACCATCGTCCACATTGATGGCCTGACTTGTGACATCCACGGGTTGCTCGTCGCTGTTGTCATCGTCTGTGGTCGTAGTGCTTGCTAGACCTGCTGCCCCCGGCGGTTGTATCACTATACGTACGGGGATAGTGTTCGTGTGGTTATGTGTGTGGCATCTTGTTGGGTGCGGAAGCTCGAGCTATCCGCTCCGGTGTTCCTCTCGTAGGTGATTCTCGAACAAAATCAGAGTAACGTCGAACAGAACCTGGAACAGAACGAAGAACAATTTGAACTTCCGGTCTTCATTTTTGTGCAGAAGACCTCCAACCTCCTGCAGATCGAATCCGGCAACCATGTGGTAGCTCATGTGGCCCGTACAGACCACTCATGAGAGTTATGGGCAGAAGAGCTATCCCCCGTAGCTCACCGCCGGCAAACGTGTGTACAAGAGCTGCCAAGTCTTGGTAGGGAGTATCTACGTACGTACCCTGCAGCAGTCCCAGTATCTCGTTGGTGGTCAGACCCATCCGTGTTTCCATGACTCCGTTTACTCAGACATGGGAAGCGGCGGATCAAGCAGGTCGGGCGCTTGAGGCCGCGCGACCAGGCGTACTGGGTTTCGATATTGAGTGGCAGGTTTCCTTCGTCAAAGGGCAGGTGAGCCACCCCCTCCCCCTAGACCTCCCCTATTTTTTGCCAGCACTGCACATCGCAGTTTTGCTACAGTAGGACTGGAGACCACACCACAGGCAGTATGCTAGCACCGCCCGGCCTGGTTTATTATGCGTGCGTACGGCAGCAGCTGTATGGTTCGAAGCACGTACCTGGTATAACAGTAACTCTTTATCCTCAGACGCACCCCGGTTTTTGTGAGTGCAACGGCAGCAGCCAATGTTGTTCATCTAGATATATCCGCCCCCGTATTATATACTCTCGTAGAGACGTGGAAGTTTGAGTTTTCACTAACGGCAGTAGCTGATAGACGTACATCCATGTCAGGTGCGAGTGCTTCCGATTTAGGCCGATGTTCGACTTACGCAAGAGTATTTGTGATGTGTTCTAACGTACCGCAAACTTTACAGTTGTACCGGGCAATACAAACATGTACCAGGTAGCTACTATCATAGTTTGATTGAATCGTTAAACCGCACAGGCGACCGATTCCAGCGCAGCTCTCCAGGTACTGAGCGACCGTGCTCGGTCTCCACAGCCATGAGCCCTTGTTATTACTCGTTGTGTATGATAGTGTATGATAGTGGGGTGAGCAACGAGTACTACCATCGACGCTCCACGTGGATTAATGCAGGCTGCACCGATAGCTTTCGAGTGCAAGAAGGCTATGGTTTCTCCGGTTACACATGAAAAAAGATCATGGCCCCCGCCTGTCCGATACCATCGCGCGCTGTGACTGCAAACCCTTAAGGCACCTGCCCCGACGGCCACCCTCCAGCTTTGCGCTCCAGAACGGCCCGAAGGTTCCGCTCCGACCTCCGTAAAATCGTCACCAGTCTGGGGCACGGCGTTCATCTTCCACCTCTTCCACATGCGGGGGCACCCCTCCGGCGAAACGCCTTCCAACTGGGGGACGGCGGTGACACGCGTGGAGGATAAGGAGCTTGCCAGTGGGGGCTCTCGCTGCTCGGCGTACTTGCCGGAGTCTGTGGTGCGAGTGCTTTCGGACCCAGGCGTTTTACTAGCGGGGGTCGGGGTGAACGGCGATGTGTGTCGGCTGGAGAGGGACTATGAGCAGCTCAGAACATGCGGTGTGAACGGGGTTGTCGATCTGTCCCAGATGGCTAACATGAAGGTACAGCACGCGACAGCAAGTTAATAGCCTCCTATTTTGGCCTGTGAGGCTCGCGGCTTATTGTGATATGAATGTTGAGCATAGAATCTTGAAAGGCTACTTTTCATACCAGTAGGATTAAACCCTTTTAGAACCACAGTCCCGTTTTGGGGACAAACTACCTAGAGTTTGAGTGGTTTGTCCCCAAAGCAGGACTGCGGTTGCCGTTTCTCGCTTAGCACAAAGGAATGCTTCCGTGACTTCTAAGACTATTAAAAACCCAGCCTGAAATGATTCAAAAACCTTTTTTTTTCAACACAAATTGCGCACGGTACGCATACGCGTATGCCACATCGCTCAAGTTTCTGGACGTCTCTTTTTTGTTTCAGCTGTTGATCTTCCTGTGTTACTTGTGGTAACTGGTGTTACGTATAGACGTACAGTAGGTGAAATGCGATTGGCTACTATTTGTACTGTACTTCCAGGCAGAGAGTTTCAGCTACTTGTAGCTGTGTACCAGGCGGATAAATTAAGGTAGCATTTTATGCTTGCAATTGTTTGCAGTGTCGGCGAGGGGAGATTCTGCTTCCTCGCACGCACCAAAGCGTCGCGTCGCGCCCGCGCGAGGATTCTCGTTCGATTACAACCGTCTCCGTTATTTATCCGTTGTTGACATTGTTGTTGCTGTTGTTGTTGTTGTTGTTGTTGTTGTTGTTGTTGTTGTTGTCGTTGTTGTTGTTGTTGTTGTTGTTGTTCTTTTTGTTTTTTTTTATGGTCCCATTTGTTTTTCGACCTTTTTTCGCTCCCTCCTTCAGTCTTACACACATGGTCGTAACTCAGAGCTGGCGTCACAGAGAACTACCTCCTCCCCGCTCCCCAGTACGGTTCGTGCCTTGCGTTTTTTTCTCATTGCGAGATAATTTCTGACCTTTTTTCGCTCATCGACTCGCGCCGAATTCAATACTGTTTGATGCTGTCTGTTTTTCGGTAAATTGCTACAAATACGTGGCCGGTCTTGAGCCGTTTCTGCTCCCAGTTTTGTTGCTCCATGCGTCACTCATGGCACTGCTGTCGCTCTGTTGGCGCCCCCCCCCTTTTTTCCCCCGCGGCGAAGGTGCGCAGTAGTATAATAGCCTTAGCGTGGGTACTCGTGTGTGCCACAAGCAAAGCTCGATTAATCATGTTCCTGTTAATGGTGCTCAATCAACCACTTATTAATAGTTCTCCCCCAAAGAAGCAATTTTGTTGTCGTACTCGTAAATGCTCGTGTTGCGTTCCAGATTTTTCCAATTTTCTAGATTACTGATGTACCGGTACCAGATAATATATATAACGGGAGGCATAGTAATCCATGATACATAGTAATCCATAATAATCAGTGCATGGTAATACATAGTAATACATAAAAAATCCATAGTAATCCGGAGTAGATCATAGTAGTACATAGAAATCAGACCCCATGATGGACCCATCAATTGAATATCCCCCTATGTTCACACACCATACTTACTTGTAGTACTGATTACTACAGTGTTGTCGCCCATGGTAGCGTGGTTTTGCTCTTGGGTTGGTGCCGTGTATATACGGTGTTGTTGCATCGATGCACCGACTTTATTAACTCATTTTTTCTTCCGGTTGGTGCGTACGGCGCAGTCGTTGATTTTCCTCGGTTTCGTAAGCCTCAGAGCCTGTCCTGTGGCCACCGGCTCGATTTTGGCTATTAGTTCATGTGACAAGAACAAGAACAACAACAACAACAACAACAACGGCAACCCCCGCACTGTGAGACATCGACCGAACTCCCCACGACACAACCCCGAAGCGTCACTTTCAAGCAGTAAATATATAGCAGTAGAGTCAATCTTCCAATGTCCCAATGTGTGTGTTTGTCGTGGTGCGCGAGCAGGAGGACCCGGACTTGCGACGACGCGGCATGTGGTCATTGGCTGACCTATGCGCTCAGGTGCTAGACCTAGACCTGGCCAAGCCAGATGCCCTGAGAAAGGGCAGCTGGGAGAAGCGCCCCCTCAATGTGGATCAGCTCTTCTACGCCGCGGCGGATGCGTACGCTGGGCTGAGGCTATGGCAGGTTCGTCCCGGTATATAGCTCGTGGCGTTACATGGAACCGTTTTGGTCCCCAGGTATAGCGACCACGAAAAAAAAATGTGCGGCGTAACCAATCGCCTACTCGTACTAGTAATACTGTACAGTAATAGTCTTGCCAACAACCCTTTTAGGACCGCAGCCCCATTTTGAGGACAAGCTACTTAGAAATTCAGTGGTTTATCCCCCAAACGGGACTGGAGTTCTAAAGGGGATACCTTTTGGAATACGCAGTAGGTGTCCCGACTCTATTGCGACCAAAAACCGAGAATTGCGGTGTAAATAGTCTATTACTGGCGTGAGAGCACAGCAGTACGAGCAGTGTCATACTGCGCGCGAGTAGTTGTGTGTGTGTAACGCGTTGGATGATCCTCAACACGCGAGTCCTCACTTTCTGTTTCTTTTTTGCTTCCCTTCCGTGACGGCTCCCCTCGCACAGGTGATGCAAGCGATGCCGGACTTGACGATCCAGCGACCATGTCCTCCGAGCGATGCCAGAGGTGTCCAGTCCGGAGGCGAGGGGCAGAGGTCAGGAAATGGCGACACTGGTGGTGTCTCTGGCGCTGTCACAGGTGATGGCATGCGCGATAGCCCTGGGGAGGACGGCGGACACGGCTGCTGCAGCTCACGGCCTGCAGCCGCTACTACCGACGAGGAAAGCAAAGGTGGGATCGGTGGTGTCGTTCGTGGTGTGATGGTGACGTGCTTTGATGGTGTCATTGGTGGTCTGGTGGCGGTGTGATTGGTGGTGTGATTAGTGGTGTGATTAGTGGTATGATGGGGATGTGAGGGCACGAGGAGAGAAATAACGGCAGGGCCTGGCGGGGGGAAACGTCACTTTTGCTCTAATATGTCTCTCGACGGCTCTCTTGCCTCTTGACGAGGAGCATAAAGATGTACCAGGTAGTGGTGGTGGTGGTGTAAGGACAACGGGAGCAAAGGAACGAGGGGACTCGGTGGGATAAACGCCACATTTTGTGGAGCATGTCGGTTGCTTGGCGAGAAAAATGAAATTGTGGTGGCAGCGTCAGGATTAGGGATGGTCCTTTGTTGCTTGCCTCAGTCGTTTGGCCTTTGGGGGGGGGGGGGGGGGGGTAGGGCTTGGTGGGATAACGCCACTTTTGCTCAAACATGGCGGACAGCCTTCAAGGAACACCTCGCACTACCGCTTATGGTCACAGGTGTCGCGAGACATGCCAAGCAAGGGAAAACATGCACTATTAAGAGTGCAGGTAGGGCCGCGTGCTCCGCATAAAAACCTACCAATAGTAGTTTGGTGCCAGTCAGGGCAATTTTTCTCTCTGTCAAGGGGTGAAGGTACTGTCTCCTGACGTATTTCCTGTTAGTTACCAGTACATGTCAAGTCTTCTAGAAGTTTTGGCGGGTCAAAACTATTTTAAGGTCTGTCTCCTGACGTATTTCCTGTTAGTTACCAGTACATGTCAAGTCTTCTAGAAGTTTTGGCGGGTCAAAACTATTTTAAGGTCACCGTCATCTTATTTCTTTGTTTTTGCTTATCACCAAGCTCCACTTTTTTAATCACGTATTATATACGTGATCATAATGTACGAAACGATTTTGTACGAACCGGTGTCTGCCGGGGTTAAGAAACGATGTATTCCTGGGTTCGAATGCACCAAAACGATGTATACCGAGTTTCTTTTTTTCGGTAGTTTGGTTTCCACGCACTCCACGCAGTTCTAACGTACGCCAGGTTAAAAAAAGTAATAATGCCAAACTTTTCCTACCGCTCTGTCCCTAAATATAGGAACCATTTATATTGATTATTAGTATGTAAATGCCCCTTACAATTCGGACGGGACAGAGTGGTATTGCCGTTATAAGAGCGTTGAGTTCGGATGGGTGTGTGATCGTTTTCCGGCGCTATTAATAGGTTCCTCGACAACGAACGATACGGGTGCTAAAGTCGTACCAGGTACGTTATATTTTCGGAAGGCTCTCGACCAAGTTATTTCCGAAAAAAACGTGATCGGTAGGGACGACCATCCCGCTCAGGACTAATCGTGCGCTAAGAAACGACCGTACCCTTGTGCGAACTCCAAGCTTTTTTTACGGAAATACTCTACTTTCTAGTAAAGAAAGGGTGTAAGCTTGTTTTTCCTTCGCGGTAGCCCTCTTGACAGCCCTCTTGAAACGCGCCCCCCGTTCTGTTGGTTCGTTTGGTCGGCTCGGCCAGCAACCGGCGGGGGTAGGCGTGCCCGGCAAGTCCGATTGCCGGTGTCCAAGATGGAGACCCATCGCCTGTGGCACGAGCACGGTTTGTCGGTCGAGGCTGTAGCTGAGGCAAGGCGCAACAAGACTTCCACCATCTTGGGATACCTTGCCGGTGAGCCACCCAGATGTTTTTTTTCAAGCCGTGTGTTTGTGATTTGCTGCATATAATACCCGGTCAGGTACCCGGGTACCGAAACTGGTTGTTTTTTTTGTCGTACTCGGGTATTTACCGGGGTACCGAACCTGGTTATTTTGGTCGTATGTACTCGGGTATGTACCCGCGTACCAATCCTGTTTGCTTTGATCTTACTCGGTTAGGTACCCGGGTATCAAACCTGGCAGTGTTGGTCATACTTGGGTAGATACCCGGGTACCAAACGTGGTTGTTTTGGTGATATTCGGCTGGGTACCCGGGTGCTAAACCTGGTTGTTTTGGTCATACCCGGGCCCGGGTAGGTACACGGTAATCCCCAGAGCATGTATTCCCTACATACTCTGAATAAACACACCCTTGGTTGTTTTGTCCAACGCGATAAGTTTCGGAAATATGTGTGTGTGTTGATGCGTCGCTGTGAGCCAGAGCCACAACCGGAATTTGTTTTTATTTCTTGTTTTGCCAGTGTCGGCTCATGAGGGTGAGGGCCAAGGATCGCGTGTAAGCATATCTCCAAAGAGGTCTTGGTCATGTTGGGTTGTTTTTACCCGCGTCGACTCTGCTGGCCGCCAACTGATCTATCCAGCCCGCACTGCGCATTCCGTGGTACGTGGTCACAGTATTTGACGAGGGAGGGGGGGATACAGGGGGTTGGGGCGGTGGGGCGGATGGGGGGGGGGTACTCAGTATCATGCATGGGGGGGGGGTGTAGTTGTCACCCGCTGCTGCAGGGTTTACTCCGACCCGTTTAGTGCCTCCTGGAGATTGTGTACTAAATTCTCCCCAGGGGATGTGGCTTATTAGGGGGAAGTTTCCATCCCCGTGTTTATTATTTTTCTCACGTTATTCTATCTATAAGCTCATCGACACGATTTAGTCCATGGTCGCAAGATAGGCTCGAAGGATTCTGGAGAAGAATGCGGTAACGCAGAACCGTTAACCCCTTTAGAACCGCAGTCCCGTTTTGGGGACAAACTACTTGAAATTTGAGTGCTTTGTCCCCAAAACGGGACTGCGGTTCTAAAGGGGTTAAAAAAGAGTTTTTCGAACTATATACGACCTGAAGAAAATCATACAGGTAGAATACAACACCGGAGTATATTGTTTGGGAAATATCGCCCCTCGCACGGAACGGATGGTGTTGCTCTTTTGTTCGAAGCTCTTCGTGGCTCTGTTTCCCGCCTTGCTGATGGGCCAGATTCATCTGAATGTCATGGTGCGACCCTCGGAACCGTGCCGACCCTCCTCGCCTGCCTGCATCCCTCATGCATCCCCGCCAACCTTGGCAGACTGCATCGAAGCGGGCTTGCCATACGACTGGAAGCGGGTCAACATTGCTTCCGACACAGAGAAGGAAATCGTGAGAGCCCTCCTGGCGGTAACGGATTCCAAAGCAGCTGCGTCAGCAGCAGCAGCAGCAGCAGCAGCAGCAGCAGCAGCAGCAGCTACAGCAGCATCAACACCAGCAAATGATGCAGCAGCTATGGCGGCAGAGGCTGCAGCCGCGACAACACAGGAGGGCGGTCATGCAGACGCTTTGCCAGGGGGCGGCAGCAGCAGCAGCAGCAGCAGCAGCTGCAGCTGCTGCAGCAACAGCAACAACAACAGCAGTAGCGCGCCAGCGAGCACGCCGCGCGATGGAGCCCAAGTGAGCACAACATGCGGACACCGCCCAGCCGGGGCGACGGCTGCAACCGCTGATTACTTAGGCGACGCTATACCGGTAGCCCCCACTGAGGCTTCGGGGAAGAGGCAGCGGATTCTCGGGGGTAGCTGCGCTTCACGCGGGCCTGATTGTGTTATGACGGATGGCATGTCTGGGAAAAACTTTTCAGGACGTCTGCAGGGGCTAGGAGTGAGTGTGGGTGCCTATCCAGGAGAAGCTGGGGCAACAACACTCAGAGGAAGCTCGAGCGGGGTCGAGCTAAGCGCGGGAGCGAGAGGGTGGGAGTCTGTGGGTCTAAGAGAGGTGAAGGGGTTGGCGCCCGCCGTGGAGTACTGGCAGATTCGGATGGTTCTCGCCAGGTTCAGATCAGGGTGGTGTGGGTGTGAGCGCTCTGAGTCGTAGTCCAGTGAAGCACGTCCGTGTCCGTGTTTTTGCACGTTTTTGTTTTGTGTGATCGGACACATGCACGCCTCGAACAGATCATGATCTATCTATCTATCTACATATCATCTACAGATATATCATCTAGCAGTTCCTCACCTGCCGTTGTGAAAGGCTGTGCAGGATCTGTATGTATACTGTAGTACAGATACAACCCAGGAAGCATGCGCTACAATACGTCATGCGGGGTAAACGCACACGCATCCCACCCGGCAACGCGGGCTAAACCTAAACACGATCGGGAGTATACAGGTGGCTGCCTTGAAATATCCAGATAACGCCGTGGGAAATCGATGATTTGTCCAAGGTGTGAACACATGTCATGTGACCCGTGTGTCTTCCGAGTGCTGAACTCGCTGCTCTTCCGTCATACTGCCCTAGGCGCCTTAACCCCTTTCCCGCTGAACGTTTTTTGTTCAAGTCCAATTTAAGTACGAGTATTTCGGGGGAGTAGGGTCGTTGTCGGAACCAAATCACGACAGAAAAAAATAGAGGGATACTTTGTACATGTTATTTGGGTCCATCGTGGGTTCTGGTTTCTGTTAATATTGTCCCTTTAACGCGGGTAGTCTGAAACCGCGCCCGGCCACGTTTTGGAGTCAAAACTTCGAATTCGAGGGAGGAGGTTCTTTCCCAATTTGCCTCGTTGGTGCGTTAGACGCACGTAGTGATGGCCTGCCTTACAGCCGTGCGTTAGTGCGACGTGGGGCGTTACCCGACTTGAGGTTGTGGTGATGTAGCTCTACCCTGTTGTAGTTATTGTGTTCTGTACCGTGGTCACCTCGCTTGCCCATTGATAGGAGGGATGCCTTATATCGCTCTCGCGCGCCGCAACGTCGTGCGGAACGTAAAGCGTACGTGTACTTGGTGCCGCTTGTATGCCGGCGATAAAAGCGTCAGGGCTCTGCTCATCCGTTGTGCTTCTGAATTATTAGCAGCATATCGCTGACTGGCTAAAAAAACAGGACTCTTCTAAAAACAAAATCATGCTTACTTCCGCAGTGGCATCGCAGTGCGCGGTCACAGGATGATGGTTGCTCAAAGTGCACATTCACATATTATTGCTTGCTTGGGTTGAAGGGAGGCACTATTATTAATATTAGGGGGGACCATAGTTAGTAGGACCAAATATTGTTCGTAAAAATGGTTAAATATATAGGTTTTTATGTATACCATACGTCCTATTAACTATGGTCCCCCGTAATAACAGAAACATGTATGTATCATTGTACCTCAACATTTATTTCCCGGGATGGGAACACTCTGCGAAACATATTTTAGTATTTGTCAAATGACGGCAAGACGTGGAGCACATGCATGCTGCCATGCTGACTCGTGCCCCTGCCGCTGCGCACCATGAACCTTCGCGTGCGTATGATTAGAGTGACCAAACAATCACTATGCACGGACAAGGCATATTTACTGTGTTAAGATGCCCCAGTATTTAATAGCCGTACTCGTAGTACCGCATTCGGCCCTCAATCAGGTATGCTGCACACCATACCCTTGCCTTGGTACATACTTCGAAGTATGTACATACACTACAACAGTGTTAGACTACTAGCAGTTTGGAACATGAAATGTTTCGTTTTTTGTAGTCTGGGACACATAGTGGGCAGAACACCCACCCTAGGGGGGCTCAAAAGTACTACTGCCTCTCAATGCAACATGAGCTGGTGCTGATGGAAAGTAAAAATTGGGGGGGAAAAAATCATGCCCGGTACGTTTCTAGAAGACTGGTACAATATGGCATTCTCCTATGCGTGTTTTCGTGTAGAGAACGGAAAACATTCAGCCACTGTTTTCCTGTTTTCTCTTCCTCTGTAACGCCGCCTGGTTTGTGGGTTGCGGATTACAACCTTCATCTCGCGGATGGGGGCGATCGCGAACGCCGGCACTTTAGTAGGGCGGCCGATCAGGAAACTGCGGGCCCCAAAACTCTTCCTCGCTTTGTACGTCGTATTATTTTTAATCATCGTTGTGTCAAACCCTGCTTTCCATGTCCTCGCCGTAGGTATACCGTACCTAGGACATCGCCGAACCCTAATATTTCACCACCCCCTCCTCCCATCAGCGCTGCAAGCCCACGCTAACCACTGCTCGCAGTAAAATAACAAGAAAAAAAAAACATCAAGCGAAGCACCAGCCTGCGTGTGGCAACCCTTTGCGTGCCCACCGCGCAGCGAACAAAAAAACACCAACACCAACACAAGGCAGACTACAGTAGATGGAGCACGTGCTGCGTGTCTCCCGTAGCTCTCTACGCACGAACCGAGAAGCGAGAGTGCCTTACCGCATGCATGCAACCCCCCACGGGAGAGAAATCAGAGATCCCTCCCATTTCTTGTCTATCCGCGTCCGCCGTTTCTTAAACGCACGCCCGTCTGAATAAAGCGATGTATATATATCTGGACCCCACCCACATGCAACAACTCGAACGTTTTTTGAGTGACGCGAAAATTGGAGTCTCAACTCTACAATTGCTGTGTTACGGGACGCTTGCCCCTATATTGGTTCGTTAGAAAAACAAAAGCTGTTGCAGCACGAAAAAACGCCTCCCCATCAAAGCACTCTCTCCCTGCCTGCAGCAACTCGAGCGTTTCTCGTGACAACGCGCAAAATGCAGCCCAGCTCTATCAATGATTTGTCGGAAAAGCAAAAGCTGGCGCAGCACACCAACCCGCGCCTCCCGCTTAAAGCACCCTGCATGCAGCAACTGTGGCCTCGATTTTCAGCACAGTGGCTACTACTGTAAGTGGGCCTGCTGGACCAACCTAGTTCGTTGTGGCGCGTTCAAACGTTCATATAATACTGCACACATTCATTGTACCATTGCATCCTCGCTTTCTAGTCGGGGGGAAACGATATACTACCCTCGACATCAACCAAGCCTTCCCGTCCGCTCGAACGAGCACAACAAGCAGTCACTCCCAGTGCTCTACCCCACACGTACAAAGACCACTACTTCTGTGAAGGCGAAGTTGATGGCCGTTCCTGTGACAGCAGATTTGCACCAACTTTCGCTGAGTGCTGAACGCTGTGCTCTCCTTTTCCCAGGAGTCTACCCCCAACGTCGTGAGGTATGATTTCACTCGCTTTGCCCCTCCGACCTTCGCGCGTTCGACCCCCCCCCCCCCTATGATATCGAGTATACCCCCTACCCGACAGTTTCAACTTTATTTTTGATCATGCCCTCATTTTTGCAAGAAACGTATCATCAACTCTTTCATACACGACAGTCTCGAGTTTAATTTTTGACTGTGCCCTAATTCCAACAAATGGAGCACCATGTAGCCCCTCTCACGTGGGGCTCACTAAAATATAACTCACAGTCGTCCTGTTCGACATATACTTGTAACCGCCAAAACACACAGCACACGCCATGACTTAAAAAATCTGCAGTGTGATCAGTGATCCGCCAAACAAGCACACACACCACACGGCATGCCGTGACTTCTGCAGCGTTGCTCAGTGATGCGCCGAAGCACACACCACACAGCATGTACTTTGTGATGGAGTGTTCTCCGCCAAAACTACACAACACAAGGGTCACTCGTGAGAAGTGACCATCCGCCAGAGCAAGCACCACACGACATGACGACTTTAGCAGCGTTCAGAGATCCTCCAAAGCCAAACCACACCGCATGTTTTTTTCGTTTGCAGGGTGATCAGAGACACCCCAAGGCAACCCCACACCGCATGGCACAGGGCTCGCAGTTGTGATCGAGAGTGTGATCAGACAGAGTGGTGCCAGAGCTTTTGGTGACACGTTTGCATGATACCGCCTGATTATATCGCGCGGTCTAGCGCAACGGTTCGCCGCCCATGGAGCCAAACATACGGTTGAGGCGCTCGACATCTTCTGCGGAGGCTAGCTTGGGCGTCTCCCTTGGGCTCGACACATCCTGTGACACAAGTGCAGGCGTGAAGTCAACGGCGCACGTCAAGGCGAATCATCATATCACGGTTAGCGCAAGACACGTGAGAGCAAAACAAAATCCCCTTTACATCGTACAGATGCCCAGCAAACGTCGAATAGCGCAACGTACACTACCGATCGCAATGTCATAGGCATTCGAGCATGGGGGAAAGGGGCCCAATCTAAAAAATCTCGCCGATCGGAAGTGATTCCAACTCAATTACGCTGCTGCACAGACCCACGGCTCGGTACGTTTGTGTCTTACATACCTCTTTTTTTTACCGTGATTACCGACCCACCACCTCCTGTCGCACCCAGCAACCAGCTAAGGAGCGGTTCGGTGGTACCGGCACATTTTTGGGCTTGCTTTGCTGACCGCTATAGATGATTTAAGTATTACGGGGGGCCATAGTTAACAGGACCTATGGTACACATAAAAACCTATATGTTTAACCATTTTTACTAACAATATTTGGTCCTGTTAACTATGGCCCCCCGTAATAGTCGTGTGTGATATAAATGCTTTCACGGGGTTGTTTGATTGTCCGGTAGAACACATCAATAGGCAACGTGGCGATAGCTCAGGAATGCCACTCTTATCTATAAACGCAAGGACCGTTTAGAGATAATTACTTTATCCAAAATGTCCCTACTCGTATATACTTTTGATGTACCAGGTATGACTATTTCCTTTGCCTTCCAACAACTTTCAGTGAATAATTCCTCTCAATACTACCAGTAGTATAGAACGGTATCCACAAATATCACACGTGTGATATGATAACACACCCCCTCGGGCGAATTTCCGAAACTGGCCTCCTCGGCACCGGGGCGAGTGCAAACGCCGAGAAATGCGTCCCATCGGAAGGTCTCGACGAGTACTTTTCAAAGCAGCCATTTTCGTCGGGGTGCGCCCCCGCTGGCTAAGGGGGAAATCCGCTCCGAAATTTCGCCCCAGGGGGCATGTTATTTTGATACTCGTGCATCTTACAACCCTTTCACGACTGCAGTCCCGTTTCGGGGACAAACCACTCAAATAATAAGTACTGTGTTCCCAAAGCGGGACGGCAGTTCTAGAAGTGTTGAAGCTGACATAACAATTTACTGAACACTACCACTATCTCCCAATCCATGCCCCTTTCCCACGTACGTGCTCGTTTGAACACATCTCCGCCTTCCTCTACACAAGCAGTGTTTTACCCATATACTACAACAGTAGTTTCCCTTTTGTGTTGTTACAATCTTGTTCTATCAATCTTGTTCTATCAGTTAAACTTCACACCTCGCTGGGCTGTCGCGCGCCGTCCGTCGGCGAGGGACGCTCGGCAACAGCGGTGTCTCCGTCAAAGCTGAGAAGAGAGAAACATAAACAAAGTCACGGGCGAGCACAGGGCAGGGCGCAAATACAAAAAAAAAAGAAGTCATTTTCGACCGATAGCGTTGGCGTAAAATCAGATTCGACCTTCAAAAAGAAGAAACCTTATTCGCGCATGAGGCAGGTCAGACCAGGAAACATCTGGGCGCACATCTACGTAGAAAACCACAGCGGTACGCGCCAAACAGCACCAACGACGGTACTACCTGCCGCGCGCAACGACACGTTTCAACAAACGCTCTCCATGATAGCGTAAACACGAGATTCGTACGCCTCTTGGGACACGCACGTTTTGTGAACACGTCTAAACGAGTACGGATTAGTTACTATCCCGGCCAACCATCCACGCCAGTTCCACGTGGGTTGGGTACATACTTAAACTGTCTCCGCAGAGTCACTCGATGCAGAGCCCAAGACTGCAAAGGTGTAGTTAGTAGGGTGCGACCGGGTGCGATCCGAGTATGACCAAAACAACCAGGTTTGTGCCCGGGTACATATCCCAGTACGACCAAAAACAACCAGGTTTGGTACCGGGTACATACCCGAGTACGACCAAAACAACCAGGTTTGGCACCCGGGTACCTGGAGAGCACACACCCTATAAATTACTAGACACCCCCCGCCGGAAGACGCATGGCGAAACTAACCTTGGTGGCTTGGACGGGTGCTCCTTGGCCTTGTGCTGGTTCTGCTGGTTCTGCATCGCGATTCGCCTCTTTTCCGCCTGTTCCTTGTCAGTGTCTGGCGGCAGCTGCTGCTCCAGTCTCTTTCGCAAGTTCATCATCGCATCCTCTGCCTCCTGCACATCCATCGTTCGCCAGGCGAGGCGGTCAAAAGAAAAGAAGCACAGCAGCGACGGTGAAAAAAAAAACACAAATAATCAGCACGAGTACCAAAAATAGTCCATTAACCTTGCGATCCCGAGACCGCGACTACAACAATGGTTGTAAACTTTGATGTTGTCAAACAGCCGCCTAGGAGCAGCGGGAGTGCCCAGCTGCACGGGTAGGATCATGTTGCGCCCGTACCGTACGGCTTCTTGCATCGTAATAGCTCGGACACCAACCATCGTATCATTTCCCAATCACGCAGTAGCCGTCGCTGCCGTGATGGTCACGTTCTACCCAAAATGTCAGGAGACAGCACTTTTCATCCCCTTAACAGCGACGTTGCCTCGACATGCCTTGACTGACAACCAAACTACTAGGTTTTAGTGTGGAACACTCGGCCGTGCACCCTTGACAGCGCACGTTTTGCCTTGCTCGACATGCCTCCTTACATCTTTGTTTTTTATCGACAACATTCCGCTCTCAAGTCTCAAGACTCACTTTCGCCTTATACCACCGCTACGAAGTACCAGTATCCCTTTTGGGACCCGTCGAATCACCGTTTTTTTTAGTAAAGTTGGGTCTGCTGCCTGTGCCCGCACGTGTCGTCCTAATTCTTCTGTGCGTCCTCGCTCGGACGCCAAAATGATCATCTCCCAAAACCAACTAAGCAGTGGCCGATAGCGATGCTGAAATCGTTTTTTTTGCTTGTTTGTCTTTATAATTTCCCTGTCAAGTGCCAACAACTAATAGCTGAAACTGCGCCGCCTATGAGATGTATGTACCTTTGGGGTTTGGTCTCCGATGTTGAGCCGCACGAAGCCCTCGCCTAGAATATCGTCCTCATCTTCAAAGTTCTCGACCGCTTCAGCTGCCGCTTCCTGTGCCTTGAGACCGTCTGCCTGCAGCCGCGGGTTGGCAACCTGCACGGCAAACACGAAAGAGAAATCGAACGGCGGTGGCAGTTTCAACGGGACGAAATGGCACAGGGGGGTTAGCCAATCGGCGTACATACGAAACAGTAGCAGTACTACAAGTCGATTAATTTTGTTTTTCAAGTTAATTAGGATTCCGCCTCCCTAGCCAGGCGTCGGCGAGGCGTCGGCGGTAGACCTGAAGACTCGTCTACTGCAGCATTATTCATACAATAGATAGGGATCGCTTGGTAAAAATTAACCGCGTAACGTATGGTGCTCATCAAGCGGCCAACGTATATACGAAGGACAGCACGACTTTGATACTCAAATAGAACGTACTACTGCTGTATAGCTCATCGTCTTGCGTAGCTCGCGCGAGATGCGCGCAGGTGGCGAGCGGCGGGCGCACCCCCCCCCCCAGAGGTGTATTAATAGTAGTACGCACGAGTAGTGCATAAAATAGGCTACAATTGGCCTTCGAGGTAACAGCAGAATCGTACTATTAATATTACGAGGGACCATAGTTAATAGGACCAAATATTGTTCGTAAAAATGGTTAAATAGATAGGTTTTTATGTATACCATAGGTCCTATTAACTATGGTCTCCCGTAAATACAGTAGCTGTATAAACCAAGTTGTGCGTACGATTGCTTGTACCTGTGCCGTCGTACTTATACTGCTTTAAGTACTACTGTATTGTTTAGTGGTCGAGTAGGAAGGTACTGAGTTCAAGTTTGTTTTTGTTGTTGTTCTCACATTAACTCACAATTCAATGCAGTCCGTGGTCGCAGGACAGGCTCCAATAACTCTGGAGTGGAAGAAATACCTCAAGTAAAAACAGAGGCAAAAACAAAAAACAAGCACACGCACTCCACCACTGCGGACACCAGGGAAGCAAAAAGGAGACTATTAATAGCAGACAAAAACCTAAAAAAGAAGATGAAGCTAAGCAAAAAAAACAAAACAAAGCAAAAACAGACGCAGATAGCAAAACGCAAAAAAAGGCAAAACGGACCATACTATTAATAACAAAGACACAAAGAGGTACAAACGGGAATGAAAGAAAAATGAAAAAAAGAAGGGACAAAAAAGCGATATTCACGGGCGGGGGGGAAAGAAAATACGAAAGGCAGGCACTGGAGCATACAGACACGCAAAGTTGCCCAGCTGGCACCATGCTAGTTACTTGGGTCCCAAAGAAGGGAGTAGTGCATCATGACGATGATGGCCATAACCAGGCTTCAGTCTGTTGGGCAGACCGCCTCCCCCCCCCCCCCCCCGCCATTCCCCCTCGTCCCCCTTTCGCCCCCCCCCTCTTCCCTGCCATTCTGCACACTCGCGTTGGCGTCAACGGCTGTGGTCGTTGTTGCAGCTATTCCATGCCGTTCTGCCGATGCCTCCTTCTCATCTGTATGCCATTTCCGCATTCAAGTACCAAGGATCAGGTACCTGGTATACGAGTACCGTACACATCATCATACCTGGTACCTGGTATCTGCATCCTTTGCAGCATCGACAGCTCTGGTGGGTTCGCAGTAGCTGTATGTAGCTATTTAATAGTTCGCAGTGTTGCAGAAACATATCTACCCGTAGCCGGTAACCGTCTGGTCGTGCTCTGGTCGTTGGTCGCGCATACCCATGTACATGTGCCGGTACAGCACGAAGTACGCAATTATTGTTTATTTCAGGGCAAAAGCGGTTCAATCTCGAATCACACGATCGTACCTCGTACTGATCGCGCAAAGCCGCTGCCTCGGCCGCCGCCTTGGCTGTTGTCTGCTTGTACGACATCTCCTCTTCCGGGAGGTAGCCCATGACGGCCTTCCGAATCATCTTCCTCACGCGCATGGAGATGCGCGACAGCCGCGACGTCGATCCGCCCCCCTCTTGAGATCTGATTCGTTTTACAGGAGTACGTATTAATATTAATAGTACGTATCATAGACCGTTTCAAGTTTCAAGCGGAACATCGAACTGCGAAAGGGTTCGTCATCACGAGATGACGAGTTGGCGATTGACGTTCATACACTTTTGGATTTGGAATTTGGCATTATACTCGTACTCGTACTGGATACCGTGGTGGCATATCCAAGGAAGGCTCACTCGTACGTACTACTCGTACAGCAGCAGTATACTGCCTAGACAAGCCCGTAGGAATACAAAATCCTAGCGTGTACGTGTTGACTATTAGACGCACGGCTGGCGGTTTAGCTATTAATAGGACGAGCTTCAAGACTTCAGTACGTAGAGAGAGAGTTAGGGTCGTATGAGTACGTGGCGTTTTTTATTTGTGTCGTAGCAATGAAGAACGAAGAATAGAGCGGTGCTGCACTGACTCTGTTTTTACGTACGTACTCTGTATTTTCTGGGGGGGGGAAGTGTGTCTCGACGTGGAAACGTGGCAACCGTTCATGCCTTTGGAAAACTTAGTAAGCAAGGTTTTGTATGTACACGACATGGGTGGCAGGCCTCAACCAACCCAGCATCGCTCGATGAGGCAAGCACCGTAACGAGCCACCACCCCACCACGCCTGGGGACTGCGAGCACCCGGGGCGGGATCCAGCTGCAGCTCTTCCGCGTTCTCTGGGCTCTGGGATGAGGACACGTAGCAGCGTAGCTGTTTTTACAGCAGTGGCTGTTGACGAAAATCATGAAATTGAAGTTCGAGACGGATTTAGGTGCACACCCAAAATTACGACTAATGCATAATAGAACGACACTGGCATACCCACCACTGAACGATACACTGACGCATCACCGAGGAGCACAAGCAGTAGACCACCCAGAACGGACGACCCACAACGGGAGAGAGGAAGCAGCCCCAACCGTTTGTCGGGGGGCGGTTAATCATCACTCTACACGCTGTACCCGGGGTGGTGGCGAAATGAGGATCAGTTGTAGTCAGTCCCGTGTAGAAACGAGAGTATGTACTCGTATGATGGGGGTGATCGTCATGCAATCATCACTCACCCCGTCGGTGTCCCATCTCCTGGCTGGCGAGCTGACATAGAAGCTTGCCGCCTCCACACCTCGTGCATTCGCCGTGGTGAAGCTTCGGGTCTGCTGGCGAGGGCGCTGGTTCCCATAGCTCGGCTTCCCAGTGCAGCAGCGGTTGGTCTGCAAGCAGGAGCCGGGACGAAGAAGCCATCCACACATGTCGGGTGTGCCAACACGCTGATGAGAACAGCGACGAAGGAAAGAGATACCCTTGACGACTCCATATCTATATGATGGGTAGAGCTCTGCCCTCTATGGAATGACGCGAGGTGCTGGCTGCGTGAGCTGAGTGCCAAAAATGAACCACGCTTCCTGGTTGCTGATGTTGAGAAAACACGGAAACACCTGAAACACGTGTCACTTGGTGCGCACATACGTTTGAATCCCGCACCCCTGACCAAAAACGCCTGAACAATGATGGTCACGTTAGCGTCTCCCCGTAAGTTGTTCACGCCTTTCTTCGTGATGCCATCTCTCGCCACCAGAGCTCTCCTGTTCGCAGTCATCATGGCCTACACTGCACGTCTCCGTCTCATCAGAGCGCTTCTGAGCGGTGTTTCAGGCGGACAGCAGCGCCATGCTTACGTGGGTCAAAGAGTATCTGTAGGCATTCCCTTCAGACTTTTGAAGAACAGAACAGCAGCGCAGTCTCTTTCATGCACCGCAGCTCGCAGTACCGACTCCCGACCTGCTGGTACAGTGAGCCCAGCGGAGCGCATCTATCAGCTTGCGGGGAGGGAGTTTGAGATTGGCAAGCCTTCTATTCTCGCCAAGGTTGGTGCTAATATTTTTGTATTCGCGTGTGTCGCACTGCCGTGTATCCGCGCGCGTGCTGCAGGCTGCAGGGCATGTTTTTTTAGTCCAATCAAAGCAAGCAAATCATATTTGAAACCTTCGCCTGTCCATCTGCTGTCTTACGAAATGGTACAAATATTATCGTCTCGTTGACCCTGGTACGAGCATCCAGGGGAGTCACCGGCCAGTAGTCAATCGCTAGGGAAATAATGGGAAATGAGCGAACGGTTCACGCAGCTTGCAAAGTTGAGTATCGATCGGTCTGCCGATCGGTTAAACTCACAGCTGACGTACTTTTTTAGTTTTAAATGTGGGACTACCGGTAGTCCTTGTACTGCTGCTGCGCATTACGGATTTGGCACGCCGTTCTATAGAGCCAGTGTGCCTTTCTTTGCAGTTCCGGTTACCTGCTGTACGAAGGCTGTAGAGGTGGGTGTACCCGGGCGAGTACCCGTCACACACAGGTACTCAGATAATTCTGAAAGTGACCCCCGAACCTGTCACGGGTAACTCGGGTTTTCAGACGAAATCAGACGGGTTCAGCCGGTACTCGGGTAAACCCGGGTTCATGAACAACCCGTTTTCGTTTACGGCCATCGAGGGGTATCACAAGCGGACGATTTGATGTCGAGACGAGAACTACCTGGTATCAAATAACAGTTTAGTAACAGGGCCCAGGGTATCAAAAAAATAGAAACTGCAGTATTAATAGAAATAAATGCAATCAGTTTGTCTCTACAGCAGTTTGTGCGCATGTTGCATGTTTTACATACCTGATTTATACGTACTCGTACTTGGTATTTTTCAGGGTTTTTCGCGGGTCATGACCCGGCCCGCGGGTCGGGTCACGTGGTGTTCAGAATATCTCCGGTCGGGTCGGGTCGGGTCGGTTCGGGTCAGGAAGTGTTCAAAATCTCGCGGATCGGGTCGGGTCGGGTCAGGAGCTTTTCAAATCTCGTGGGTCGGGTGAGGTCGGGTCAAGAGCTTTTCAAATCTCACGGGTCGGGTCGAGTCGGGTCAAGAAGTGATGAAAATCTCACGGGGTCGGGTAAGGTTATGACCCGCGAAAAGCGGATCACTCGCGGGTCGGGCCAGCACGACCCGCGAGTTGTCTTCTGCTGACCCACGGGTCGGGCCCGTGCATCCGGCTCGCGGATCCGACACTTGAAACACTTCCCGCTCTCTTACCCGAAGCCTTCTCTCGTATCAGTACTCAATAATACTGCTTTTGTGTCATATTCAAACTTAAGAATACCGCCATATTCATAAACGCATGCCCGCATCCATCCATACCCACTACAGCCAGGCCATGTATCGCTGCGGGCACGGAAATGAATAAATAATTGTTTTCGAAGTGTCGACTCACCGGCCAGATCCGCGGGTCAAACCTGCGGGTCCTAATGGTCTCGCGGGTCAAGGTGACCCGACCCGCATAAAACCCGTGCCTCAAGGGTCAATCGGAAGGTGGCGGGTCGGGTCGGGTCGGGTCGGGTCGGGTCGGGTCAACAGGCTTTCAAAATCTGACGGGTCGGGTCGGGTCAAGTCATCATACCTCAATTTTTTCACGGGTCGCGTCGGGCCAGCTGACGCGACCGCGACCCGTGAGGCTTGACTTGACCCGCGAAACGTCCTGGCATTTTTTTGCTCAGCTGCACAAACATGATGAGTATATGTACCCATGTAGAGAGAAATGTCGTATGATACGAGTAGTGGCGTGCGGCATACCTGGTATGTATGGTAGCGCACGAAGAAGCAGACACCCACACCTATGTATATGGCCCTGAACTGAGCACATTCAGGCAGCGAAAGACAAATTGACATTACGTGCGCCACAGCTAGTAGGTGGCGTTTCCAGGTCTCCATGGCGGGCAGGTCTCATGGTGCGAGGATCAGAAATGAATGCCTACGAGTATATATCGGTAGTGAACCCCCAGGATACCGAAGATATTTGTGTAACAGACACGCGTATGAAAAACAATCGGTGGGAATCCTCTGTGAAAACCGCACAGAAGGCATGGGTATTGAACTCGGAAAAATGGATAGCCCCCCTGGGGCCTGGGGACCCCGTTTTGTGTCGATTCGAGAGGTTTGTAGAGATATTGTGGGACATACAGAACGGGGGCCATGTCAAACAAACGGGTACCCGGGTACTCGAACCCGCCAAGTACCCGGGATTTGATCACCCCCAAAACCGCGGATTTTAAG
Organism: Nereocystis luetkeana; assembly: GCA_031213475.1. Classification (NCBI taxonomy): domain Eukaryota; class Phaeophyceae; order Laminariales; family Laminariaceae; genus Nereocystis; species Nereocystis luetkeana. The sequence goes on along the minus strand of JARUPZ010000012.1, from coordinate 10,017,992 downwards.
TCAAACCCGAAGCGGTCACGGGTTTTACCCGTCCGGGTGAAACCCGCCAAGTACCCGGGTTTCAATCATCCGGGGTACACCTCTAGAGTATGGTATCTACTGGCTGAAGCTGCCAGTATTCGTACATAGAGGAAGGGGTTCAGAGGGAGGCACATACGAAACCATAAAAACTGAGGAGGGCATCAGGGGTACCACCCTCCTCGCCTTACTACGTACAGTGTATTAAGCTCACATCATGCATCTCCGGCCGCCATAGTCGTCGGGAACCCACTGTAGTATACCAGGAGGTCTGTGGGACCCTTTGATTGACGATCGGCGTATTTGTGGCCGTTTAGCCCAATGGTAGGGTACGTTTACCTTTTAGGTACAGTACATACGTATTCGCAGGCTATCCCGCGCTTTGCACAATTACCTGTAAACACTCTTGCCGTTTACAGCTCAGTAGTGCAACCACGCAACTACGCAATCGCCAAATTACGACTATCACGTAACCCCTGCTTCAACTGGCCGTCCTGACCAACGTGGGCGCCCTGCGCAAGGTGCTTTTCGACGAGGTTGGCGTATTTGACCCTGAAGGCAGCGGATCAACGTCGCCGCCTAGCAAGACCCGGGCCGCCGAGGGGCGCGTCAAATCGAAGTCAGTGTCTGCCAAGGCATTGAAAGCGATACTCAAAGGGGAGGATAATCCCCTTAAGCGCGAGCTAGTGCAGCTTGTGCTCGATTGGCGGAATGCCGAGGCCGTGCCGAAACGGGGAGGGTTCGTTGCTTCCGGTGAGGCGATCGCCGCCTGTTGGCGTGTTGGCTCCTTTCCAGTTGTTTCGCTGCTACTGCCCCTGTTGACTGTTTGCTATTGGCGTGTGACTTAGCTAACTGCCTTCCAGGCACTACTGAAGACGGATTTTATTAATAGCAGGATTCCTGCGACGGTCACTAGAGACCAGTCTCGTGCTATAGTAATACTTTTTTTTCACCCTCGATTCCCAAGCGCCGTTCCACAGCGAAACTCACGACGCCCCCCCCCCCCGGTGTGCGCTCAGGTGCCAAGGTTGCCGACATCCCAGGGTGGTCAAGCTGCCTCATCCCCGACCACGACGAACTAGCTGTGGACCCTTCCGCCGCTCCTGTCTTGCTCATCGACGGGCACTATATCGTCTACCGGTCCTTCCATGGTATGCCACACCTCTCCACCCCAGACGGGACACCGGTCGGGGCTCTCTTAGGCTTCTGCAACGTCATCAATAAGCTCGTGAGATTTACTGTTGAAGAGAGCTTACATTACGCCGTTCACCACGTACGATGTGGTCCAATTTCTCTCTCGGGACTGCTCGCACTTAGTGCACGCTTCGCTGTTTTTTTTGTCGATACGTCGGGGTTCCCCGTAGCACTACTCGTGGCGAGGCCGTACGAGGTAGCGTGCAGCAGGCGATAGTTTGCCGACAGAGAGGAGGTTATCGGCCATTGCTAGTATACGCGGCAATACGTACCATCGTGGTACAACAGTAGCGACATGAAATGTATAGCGACAGGCATCTCTCTTTTTTACGGACATTTTATTTTTTTCACCAATTTAACGCTCTTTCCCCCTCCCCTCGAATCTTCCCTTTTCTTTTTTCGGCCCTTACACAATTTTGGGTTTGATCGTGGTGATAACCTAAATATGCGAAAAAGGCATGCATAGACACACTCCCACGATACCAGAACACTTTTATTACGGCGAGCATGCTCTTGATTGTGTTCATGTTTGGAGCATTACCCCCGCGACTGTATCGTCTGGAACGTAACCCACCCGGACCTATGTAACCTACGCGGAGCAGGTACTTCGGCCCTGGGTAGACGGCATCGAGCCGCGTAGGAAGGTGGTCGTAACCTTTGACACGGTAGGGGATAACTTCCGCCATGAGCTCTACCCCGGCTACAAGGCAAGCCGGGCAGGTGCTCCAGAGGACCTCCGGTAAGTGAAGGATGCGCCCCCGCCAATATTGATGCTTGTTCCTGTCACACACCTGTTACAGGCACAGGCCACCTACTGCTGTAGTGAGAGAACGAGCAATAAGGAAGGTAGGGTTAAGATTCACAGGAACTTTAGAAACCCGGCAGTCGTTATGTTGAAGTTAGTGTAGAACGCACCCATTCTCAAATACCAAACCCAGCTTTCCTGTTTCTTGTTAGGGGTCCTGGACTGCTGTAAGCATCGCGCTCCACATGTAAGCTTTGCATGCTTGTTTGTCCTTGGTCAAAGCTGGCCGCTAATGACGACGTCTTTCTTGCGCAGGCCGCAGTTCGCTTTGATTCGAAGCGCGTGCGAGGCGTACGGCCTGGGCGTTGTTGAGGGGGTCGGCTTCGAAGCGGATGACGTCATTGCGTCTTTGGCGTTGGAGGTGCGCGTAGCCGTTGGTTCGACCGTTGATTTCCGAGAAGTTGTCAGTACAGGAGGGTCGTTACACAACTAACAATAGATGCGGCGTCAAATACCCGAAAATCAGTAGTTTACAGCACGAGGTTTCTTGTATGGTGGGAAGTTACCGATCTGACCCGTCGAACAGGCTTATCCCGAGCGGCTCAGCATGTTGTTAGTCGAACTGCTGCTTCCGATCCTTGGCGTTTTCAAGGTATGTTGTCCTGTTGTCACAAGAAAAAACGCCTTTTTCGAATGTGTCCGAATACGTTCAGCGGCCAGGGTCTGTACAATAGACATCAGCCCAGGCAGTATTACTCGTAGCTTGGACCTGTACGTGCACGCCCATATCGTTGCAGAATATTTCCATAATATCTTTGCCCATCCAAAAATGTGCAGCGTGAGTGTCAAATCACTAGAAATTACGATGAACAAGAAAACGAAGACCAGTGCGATAGAACGTGAATGCACAACAAATCAAATCCTATGCGAAGCATACTGTATTGTTGTACGATTATTTCATCGCTCTATTTGTGTACGCAGTATTTGGGGTCAATTAGGCCCTTCTGCTGCGATCAGGCGGAGCCTCTCACCAGGGCCGCGACTCCCGCGTTCAATCAACGCTGCAGTGGCAGCGTCGATCCCGATGGAGGTGGTATATCCTCTCTCTCTCTGTACAACCAAGATACTTTTCTCCAACCCCGTGGACAAACTTGTTGCGTCCCTGCCTTTGTTCCAACATTACTGGTATATATGTCGGCTTCTCTCGTCGGGTCGCCGAGTTGCAGGCGGTGACAGCTGGCGCTACAAAAGTTACCATCGCCAGCGCCGACAAGGACCTGGCGCAGCTTGTTACGCGGAGGGTCAACATGCTCAACGTTTACACGAATGAGAGGCTGGGCCCAGATGAGGCGAGTCACACACCAAGGTTAGCGTCGGGTTGTCTGAGGTTCGAAGTGGCGTCTTTCAGTGCTGTTATGCTTTTGGTCAGAGTGGCTCTACAGGTTGCTGAGGAAAACCTTCCTTAATATTTCATGCGCTTGGCAACCACCGTAGTACACACAACAACGTCGAGGATTAGCATGCCGGGCCTGTTTTGTAGTGTTTGCTTAGCACACCATGCGTAGTACCTTGTACCAGTATGACAAGAGTACCTGGTATTTTTCAATCAACTACAGGCTTCGTGTGGCGTAATTGTTGGTAGCTCGTGCCACAAACAGCTCCAAATGCCCGACCGCATCTGCCATCGCAAATCAACCTCGCCGAGAGGTACACTGCGTGCATCGCTTATCGTGCCGGCCCTTCGCTCTTAATCTATCTTGGCGCCGAGAAGGTGCTTTCAAAGTTCCTGGCCCCGCCGGGAAGGCTGGCGGACTTCCTGGCGATAACGGGCGACAAATCCGACGACATTGTCGGTGTGAACGGTTACGGCCCTGTCAAGGCAGCCAGGGTGAGGGTTACGCTGTGTCTGACTTAGGTTTTCTCGATGAACCGCGATCCCCATCGCATTTTTGCAATGTTATTAACAGCTTTGTGTTTATTTCCGTCACAAAGACTTACCTGGTACCTTAGGAGCGTTGAGTGCGCACAGGGTAGCTTTCGTTTCTCAGCGCTCGTTTTCTCGACAGCGATGAGGGTGCTAAAGTCGAACGTTAATTTCTGGGAAGGTTCTCTCTCCGCCAGATATTTCCTTAAGCACCTTGTTCGTTCGGTATTGACACCCTTCCCGTTCTGGAAAACTCCTTGCGCGACCTCGACGCTCTTCACGGTGCCTATTGAGTTCTCGCATTCACCCAGGTAGCCCCGTCTACTGTAGTGAACATCGTATAGGTAGGATCCACCCAGGTAGCCCCGTCTACTGTAGTGAACATCGTATAGGTAGAAATGATGGACAGCGCAAGGAAAACGCCCTTTGCCCTTTGAATCCTGAACATGGTTTTGCGCCACTTGCCACTGTGTCGTGCACTATTACGCTTTTTTATAGGTGCTGGCCAAGTACGCGACGCTTGAAGAGGCGGTGAATGATATTTGCGCGGAAATGACCAAGAAGAACGTGGATCCGGTGAGTCGGCTTCGTGTAACTACACTTATTTTTTCTTCGTAGTGCGACTGGTATATATATATATATATATATATATTCCATGCCATTTGTAAGCTTCTTCCTTCTTCATCTTGCTCCCTCCCTTGTCGTAACCCAGATTCGGTGCCACATAGCATGCTCCCCGCCCCCCCCACAAACTACGGTACGCGCCGTGCTTTGTTTTCTCGAGAAAGGCTCAGCTCTTTCTTCGCCCGTCGAGTGGCGTCGAATTGTGCTCACCCGCGCTAGGCGCCTCGGCTCTTGGTGTCTTACGAAAAAAAACTCCGTGTGGAGAATCGATCCCTTGACATCAACGCTAATAGTTTGTACGGAGTATATTTTTCTTGTGTAGTCGTATCATAAAAATGAGTATTCAAGGTTCACCGCTAGACCGCCGGGGCGACAGGCTAATAGCTTCATTTCGTGGTAGTCTGTTGTGGTATTGCTACATCGTTCATTGCGCCAAAAACTACGGGCGTCGTAGCTCGATTAACAGTAGTATCAGCTGCTTTGTCTGGCGCAAGATGACTGGCCCAGAGCTATCTCGTGCCGTGGTACTACGTATCATATGATTCGGAGACCGAACCTTCAGTTGTTGATATTTTGACATCAAGAATTTACCAACACGGTACGGGCACGTTCGGTTTGTAATATATTGTGTCTTTGACATTCCTTCCCAATCCCCCTCATCCCTGACTCTCGACCGCTGTGATGCACTTGCGTCTGAAACAGGCGCTCGTGGAGCAGACTAGGGCGCAGACATTGCTGGCGAGAAGGCTGGTGGAGTTGTCTACAGCTGTGCCTCTTGACCGAAGAACCGGCGCCAAGACTCTGGAATCAGTCGCGCCGTTCGCCTTGCAATCGGGAATCGGAAAGGGTACCGAGAGATTGCTAGCATTCATGACAGACAACGGGCTGCCTGAACTGGCCGAACGGACGTCTAATATATTAGGAATAGACACTGGGGAGTAATATTTGCGTTGTTTTGCTCTGTATATTTGTAGTATTTTGCTTGCCCACCAGCTGGACATATTTTTTTTGTCTTCAGTGTAGATGTGCTTCCGTCATCATGTGTATTTTTCTCGCTTATTTTGTTATTTTTTACCGAGTTATCCTTCCACTCCAGACTTATTGGAGCCTGTCCTGCGACCACGGACTTCATTGTATTGCGGCGATGAGTGAATATGAAAACAACACAACATTTCCTCGAGTCTCGGGAATCGGCACCAAAGTGTGCAATGTTTTTTGTTCTTTCTAGTTTTGACCTCGTACTCTTTTCTCGGGTGTTGGCACCGTAGATATCTTCTTGTTTTTTTTTTCTCTGCGAGTGAAACAGGATGGTATTGTCACTGCCCCTCGCATTATTCACCATTTCTTTTACCAACTGCGGCAACGCCAGTTGGGGTGTACAAACAGAACCCCCGGCACACAATATTTTTAGGGTCTCCGCATCGGCGTCAAGATGGCATGCTTTTATTTTCGGCTTCGTCTTCAAAGTCGACCGCGTTCTGTTTTCGGGTGTAGTTGTATACGGAGCATGTTTCCTGGCGTTCTTCGGTTTGACAGTGATCAATGATGGCATCACCCACCGTCCGTGGTGCGGTTTCTTCACGATACCCTATAGGTTCGCAGTTAGAAGTGCTTGTTGTATCCATGGTAGAGCAGGGCAAGCGTTGCCCTGTTCTTCCCTATATAGGTGTTCCCATTTAAAACAAGGTTGGGCGGAGGTATGGAAAATTCAGGGATTGGTCGGGTTTAAAAAGCGGCCAAGGAACAGGAACGGCACGTTCGCAACACGTAGGCCAGACACAATAACACCAAGTGCGTTTGGCGTCGGAGCGAAAAATAGCAGCAGCGATACAATACCACTATACTGCAGAGGCCAGGTGCATTTTGGGTAGGAGTGAAATTTTGCCATGTCAGCCAACCTTGGCTGGCTTGGTGCGCATTGAATCTTAAGGGTATGAGGGGCGGGAATGACTTTACAAGTGCATCTTATATCCATACCCCCGTTGTTGAGTGTTGATTCACTATTGCGCATGGCCTATAGATACATACTTCGAAGTAGTAGGTAAAATATCTCGGTGCGTATTCAATTGAGTATGCGCAGGGAAGGAGATTTGGTTGGATGAGGTTGGTGGTATTCGACGAATTCTATCAGCTTTTTCGTTTTGAATGAGTAACGCCCTGCACATTGTCAGAAGGCAAATGATAATATATATTTGAAAAAGTACGTCGGGCATATTGGATAGCGCGACCCTCGTAGTATATGTTAGACAGACTCGAGTTTCGAGCATCGCGAGAACGTCTGGGATCCTCAAGGTTTCGGGACTACCCGCGCAAGTTCAAGATTGTAGTTTCTCAGCAAGCGGGCGCAGGAAAACGTAAAATGTGTCATACTGCAACATGCAACGTCAGGAGAAGCTTCGCCAAGCGAAGGCTGAAGCCAAAAAGGTACGAGCAGAGTACCAGTGCCCAGTCATTGGTTCACAGTTGAAAAGGAACGTAAGGCATGTTGGATATAATAGCAGCCCTCGGAACATATGTCAGGCACACTCGAGTTTCAAGCAGTTATTTGTTAGAACGTTTGGGATCCTCAAGGTTTGGGGAATACTCCCGCGCGTTCGAGATTTAAATTTCCCACGACCAAGCGGGCGCAAGAAAGCCTAGAGTGTGCCATACTGCAACATGCAACGTCAGGGGATGCTTCGCAAAGCTGAGGTTGACACCAAAAGGTACGAGCAGGCGAGCAGATATTGGCAATATATTTGCTTCCGAGAACTCATCGAATCAAAACAACGTTGGGCCTGTGCGACCATGCGGTGAAGGGATCGGTGTAGACGGGTGTCTTCCGTCATAATGCCTTCCACTGGTGACGAGCTGACTGCTGTGTGTAGTCGCGTTCGGACGCAAAGGCATGGTGTTGCCGAGCGTCGGCCAAAAGTGTGCAAGCAGCATGTTCCTCGGCAACGAGGGGAGGTGGTTTCGACGGAACGAGACAGGGGGATGAAAAACATGCCACACAGAATAGACTCAGCATCAGCAGCAATGGTGGTTTCGTCCACCTGCTGCCTGTGCTGTAGCAGCGCAAGCCGGGGGGCATCGCGCCCGGAAAAAACAAGATGTTATGCTCAGCGCCATCTCATTGAAAGCCAATCGCCAGCGGTGGCGGTATGATAACCACCACCACCGTCACCATCATTTCCTACCGAAGGCCACAGAATCCAATCAAACCTACTGCAGTAGAAGGCCACACCAATAGCTAACAAGCTATCAGGCCACGCTACCCAGCTACGTTTAGAAGGCGTCCGCAATGGTGACCTCCACCTCTACTCCGGGCTCGATGGAGATGGACGTGATCTCCTTCACGATCTCCGAGGGAGAGTGCAGGTCGAGGATGCGCTTGTGGATACGCATCTCGAAGCGGTCCCAGGTGTTGGTTCCCTCGCCGCAAGGGGACTTGCGCGTGACGATCTTGAGCTTCTTGGTGGGCAGGCGCACGGGGCCGGACACCTTGAGCTCCTTGTCAACGGCGCCCTTTTTCAAGTCCGCGCAAACTGCAACAGCAAGTTGAGATAGTTACAGGCAGAGCACGACACCAACACCGGAGAGAGAAAACATTGCTTGTTTGTTGTTGTTTCATCGGAGAGAACGGGATGCCGATACACGGGCATAACCTGTACATCGGGCTTAAAAACGAGTACCTGGTATACAACATCCGACGTTGCGTGCGTTTTCACAGCAACCTCATATTTTTCGCTACACGCAAAAAGCGAGCCACCTTTGTCGTCGGGGTGGCTGAAGCATGAGGAAGCACGTCCACTCGGAGACGCAGTGACTGGTGATCAGGCTCAACAAATTAGCCACCGCTCACAATTACCTCGGGTACGTGTAAACCCCAAAAGTGAACTTTCATTGGGCAAGTACAGCAGTAGTGATATTTGACTGAGTTATAGTGTATGGGGTGAGCGTATCGTAGACACAGTCGCCCCGGTGGTTCAAGTGGTTAACCTCGAATGTTTGAGTCCTAGGTTCGAGCCCCAGGTGGGTCGGACTTTGACTTTATTTGCAAAAATAAAAAAGGATTCAATTGTTGAGAGCGCCTTGCAGCGTGGGTAGGCACAATTCGATGCGAGTCGACGAGTGAAGAAAAGGCTGAAATCTTCTCGCGATAAAAATGAAGGCACGTACCGTAGCGGGAAGGGGGGAGAAGTGCCTGCTATGTGACCCCGGATCTGAGTTACGAGTTGGAAGGAGAGAGAAGAAGATGTGCAAAGATAATAAATGGGATGAGCAAAAAAAAAATAAAAAAAAATGTTTTGTATCGTACGCAACTACTATCTGTACCAGTATGTAGTGTCGAATAACTGGTGAATCACCCCCCACTTGGCGCGAGCTTGCTGCCTTCACACCCATGACAATGTCGAAACAAGGTAGAGCAGTCGAAGTGTGCATACTTGTTTTGATATCCAACGATTTCGTGTTATTACTATTAATAGCCCTTCAACAGGTCAAGTTCTGCAACACCAGCTCATAGTGAACGCAAAAAAACGGCCACCCACACCTCTACGCATAATACCCTGAACTCAGCAGGGGCCCGGGGCCAGCATCTCTGCACACCCATCTAGATAGGCGAACTCGCAGGAGCACACGCAGGTAGCAAAGGATACTCCGTGACAAGATGTGGTGACATCCCAGCAGGTGCCCATTTTCCATGCATGCCAACATATCAGTAGGAAACCCGCTAATGTATCCTACGGAGGACCAGACGCTGTAAGCTACCTGGTATTAATTATAGATAGCTCTGCCTCAAGACCTCGGGAAATACAGAGAGTTACGAGCACGAGGGGCGAGGACAGAGAAAGGACCAACCACCCACGGAGCTAGCTACCCGTTACGAAAACGGTCGAAGGCATAAATACCCGTTACCGAAACTCAGAAAAAGCTCGCAGATTTCACATCATAATGTTGATGCTCATGTCCACGTACTGCTGGGTCGTAGTCTCGTACTGAGAGTAAAAGTCTGGCGTATATGAGCGCTTTGACGCCGCGGTAAACTTACCCTTCTCGAGGTTCTTGACGTTCTTCGAGGTGAGGGTGATGCGGATGCGGTGCACACGCGCCTCCTCCTGGCCGTGGCCCTTCACCTTGGCGTATCCAGACATGGTAGAAGGAGACTGGCTGACAAAAGAGAGTGGCCGGACGAGGTGCAGAAGATGATTCTTCTACAGTAACCTATAGCGCGAGGCAAGGTCAAAGCAGCGGAGCAGAGAGCGACAGGCGTCAGACACAACACTTTTTTTTTTGGACAAATAAGACATGCCATTACCGCACATACTTGACGTACACGGCGAGGGTGTTTGTTCGTCGGGGACAGCAGTCCTACAAACAGCAGTACCGAGTTAATCCTTTCAGGACCGCAGTCCCGTTTTGGGGACAAACTACTTGGAAGTTGAATGATTTGTCCATAAACCGGGACTGCGGTTCTGAAAGGGTCGGGTGCATAATGATACCAGGTACCTACTACCTGGTAGTCGATAGGATGAACACCAAACATTGCAGATTGCAACAGCAAGCAGAACGCTAGGTAAAAACCAAGGACGCGTGGGAGGACGTTGCTACGACAGCGAAGTGGCACCCCTACCGAATCGTATCCTCACTCCCAACACTTTCGAGCTGTACTCGTATACGCGAACTCCTGCACATTACACAGGCTCGGAGAGTTCTTCGAGGGGCGGAGCGCTTTTTTTCTCCGCCTGGTCCTGGTACGTATGTAGGTATATACCTGGTATACGAGTAATATGAACAGGATAGAGAACGTACGACGTTAAAAACCTGTTTTTTTTACAAGAAAGGGACGCATCGATCGCTCAGAATGCATCGACTCCGAGAGCTCCGCGTGGCATGCTGGCGAGTTGAACAATGCTCTGATCGAACAATAACACCTGCGAGGCTGGTCAGCACAAGACGCAAAGAAGGAAGCCTCAACCGAACACCACCCCGAGACTGAACTAACGCAATGAATATCCACCATATACTACGCTCGTACACCCTCTTGAGGAGATGACAATAGTCGAGCTACCAAGCAAGGACCTCCTCCTTCCTCTTCGAGCAAGCGGCCCATGCAAGCCCATCCCCAGCCTTGAGGAAGCAACTCACGAATACTAGATTCTGCCTGCCGACGTTACTATCCTTCACCTGATCCGGTGGCGTTGGAAACAAAGATGCTTGGAGCGTGTGTGGTGGCTAACAAATCACCACAAATCCGTTTGTGCGTAAAGATAGTGTGGCTTGTTTTGAAAAGGATGCGGGGATGGAATCCATGCACATTTCGCTCACGAGTGCACGAGGGAGTTGCGCCAAAAGGTGCGCGCCGGTCCAGGTAGCGCAAAAACTTCAACGACGGAGAGAGCCTTGGGGGGTTTGTTTGGGAGAGAGGGTTGGGCATGCAGCCGTGGAAGGAAAATGGTTCCGCTATCAGCAGCGAAGAGGTCAACTTTCTCGTGTTTCGTTACCTTCAGGAGTCTGGTGAGGGCAACCCAGCAGCGACGTCTCTCGTTTGCGCGACTTATGTTGAGATAGCAGCGCCGCCATTACCTGGATATGACTCGAGCGTACCCGCCTCCACCTTGCACTATTTATCGCTTGCCTCCTGCAAGGGTTTTGTTATCGATATTATGCCGCTGAGTTTGTCCTTTGAGGCTAACAGACCAGGAGCCCCAACGCTACGTACTGCTGCTGACTGCTGCACGCATTGGCGTTCGCCAGAGTATCATTCGTATCATCATACCAGGTATCATTGAGCATCCAAAGACACTTCCAATTCTCTTGTTTCCCGTCTCTTTGTACGTAGAAGAGCGCTCGCTCAAGTATACAGCAACCGTGGCCCGCCGTGTCAATGCTCAGACCCTATTAACCCAGATCCCGTGCTCCTGCAGGCTTCTCCCACTCGGCCTTCACGTTCGCATACGAGAGTCAGATCACCAAGTCCAGCGTCGCAGAAGCACAGGCAAGCAGCTCGGGTTATTTTCGTGTCTCCTTTTGGTCGTGGTCGCTCCGTTCTGTGTGGTGTATCGCTTGTGGAGCAGGGATTGGGCGGGGGGGTAGTATGTTCTGAAGCTTGTCTCTGGGTTTGTTTCGCGAGCTGTGGGGCGCTGATGAAGGCCTTGAAGCTTGCTGACGGGCGGCTGGAATTTCCGTGAGCCGTTCGCCGTCGGTAGGTGTTGGCGTAGCTTTTGATGTTATAGTGTCGTCGTACATACCTGGTACGTATATACCTACAAATAGTATTAACAGAGCAGTATAGTTCAGGCGAGATTCGGGTATGATATCGTACGAGGTACTCTATTCCAGGCATCATCCGCATCATCTGCAATCTGCAACATTCACGTTCGAAATCGTTGTTATACTTGTACTTGTCTCTGTTAATACTACTGCTGTTGCTGTAGATCGCAACAAGTCCACTCTGGGCGGACATTTGAACCTTTTGGGACTGCAGTCCCGTTTTGGGGACATCTACTCAGAATTTTGACTGGATTGCCCCCGAAACGGGACTGCAGTTCTAAATGGGTCACAGGACCGTCGGCGTGTGAATACGAAGACGAAACGTCCTTGCTTTGTGCTTCCATACAAAATACTGGTACTGCTCTGTACGGGACAACCATTATGTTGCGTATATACCTTCGTACATCAGGGGTGGCAACATCCGTACAGGGGGGTTATGTTCGCGCCATTAACCCCTTTAGAACCGCTGTCCCGTTTGGGGACAAAACTACTTGAAATTTGACTGGATTGTCCCCAGAACGGGACTGCGGTTCTAAAAGGGTTAATAGGAACCTGGCCGCGCTAGGAACCTGGCCAGCGAAATGTTGGAAAGCTTTCCCTCTCTCCCCTGGACGGAATCGCTGGCGATTTCATCCACGAACAACCCAGTTGACAGGGCAAATGCGTACTCTCGGTATCCGCGCGTCCATATCTGCCCATGCGACTATCAATACAGCAAGCAGTACGAGTACATGTGGAGGGTGTTGGGCGGCTTGCCGAGCCGCCCGAAAGTCAGCTAGCTATCACGGGCACTCGTCAGATCATGTGATTGCGTACGTCGTACGTACTCGCAGTCTAATTGCATGCTGTCTTCGAGTCATTCCGATATTTCATTGCATGCAGTCTTCGAGTCATTCCGATATTTTAAGACGCACAAACTAACGGATACGTCGATTGCCGATTGCAGCCGGATTCGATGGCGGTGATTCATCTGGTATTATTAATATTCATCGCGGCAGGTATATCTGTGGCGGCTGGTGCCACCTTATTTCACGACACTATTATTGTAATAGACTGCTGCGATGCTGTCTGCCGTGCGTCATGTGCTCCGTTCTGTTGCCGCAGGTCGCGCCAGGCATGCTCATCACGTTCCTGCAGAAGGGGCTGGCCTACGTGGGTATCGAAGAGCATCTCAACGAGGTAGGCTGTTGGCATGGGCTCATCATTCAAGCGCCACCCAACGAACACCAAACACGAAACACCGATACATTCAAATATGCAGCAGTATGATATTAATAGTATAGACCCACGAATATGAAATAGCCTAATATGGACATTAAGCTCACTTCAAGGGGACATTAGGAAATTTGGATTAACCCCTTTGAAACCGCAGTCCCGTTTTGGGGACAAACTACTTGAAATTTGAGTGGTTTGTCCCCAAATATAGGACTGCGGTTCTAAAGGGGTTAAGAAATCGTGGTCAGCGGCGAGCGTTACGTCAAACCCTATATGGTCGCAGTCTACGCCTAAGGTCACACAAAGACGGTGCTACGACAAGAGAATAAGGCGTATACAGATTAAATGTTTCTGTTCGGCGAGCCCATATTTCTGTATGGCGGCACCGGTATGGTACTACTATTAATACTGTACCTCGCACACGTGCACCCATCGTTGCATCCGTATATACATACTCGTACATATTCATGTAGCTCTGCTGGTGGACCAAGCAAAAATTCCGTCGCCTTTCTTCGCCACCATCTGGTTGAGATGAAGGTCAGAGCCACTAAGTGGTATCATACCATGACGTTCGGCTTTCTTAGCCCCTTGTGCCGTATAAACCCAAAAACCCAAAAAATTGTGCTGCTGCATGATATGCTGTTGAAACACCAGTTTCACCAACTTTGGTGCGATGCCTAACGGTGCTGACGTCTTCCTTTTTCTCGCTATCATGTTGTCACCACTGCTGCCCTTACACAGCCTGCCTGAGAACCGTTGTCTGAGCTACTCGTATACACTCGCATGTATACGAATCACCATGACGGCATGCGTTATTTTGCATGTCTGACACTTACGTACCTATTCCTGGACTTGTCTAGTCTGTTTGTTCGTCGGTACCTACTTGGTGCCGACTGCCGAGCATCCTCAATAAGAGCACCTATCCACCGGAAGATAAAAACATGATCAAAATATTCAAGTAAGAGCTCTCGTCTAGCCGTGCATCACTTTAGACTAAAGCGCTACCCAGTAGACTTTTATCGTGTTCTGAGTATACGTCCCCCCTCTGGACCTCTCGACTATCTCGACTGACTGGCGGTACATTCAAAAGTGCTTTCTACAACCGCACTTCCATTATTGTTCCTCGACTGTTTCTCGAAGCCGCTTTGTACTAGAACTACTGCAACAGCCGTTGGTGAACAGGTCAACCGAACGCTTCCAAAACGGTGGTATGATGCCTTATTGATGTGCCATGTACCACCGTTGCCGTCGCTCTCGGTGGCGTGTCTCGCCGAGCAGGACGGGTCGGAGTCTCGGTGCGACGTCGACTTTTCGTTGTTAAAGGCCCACGTGTGTGGCATCAAGCCCAAGATCAACGATAAGCCGAGCCCAGAAGAGGACAGTGGTGGCGCCGGTGAGGAGACTCTCAAGCGCAAACGTTTTAAATGAGTGGTGATACCCTCACACGGTGTACGTGGGCTTACTGCCCTCAATCCCAGGAAAAGCGCACGAAGTATACGAGCCTGATAGCCAATGTGATCGCGGCTCGTCTCGGCACGACGCGAACCGATTCCGTTTGTGTCCTGTCATTGCGCTACGGGTAGGCTACATGCAGCTGTTGTTTGCTTGTGGTGTGCACTGAGATCTGGGAGGTTGCACACTGGCGGCACGCAGCACCAGAACGGCGTGCTGTCCGGCGAATCCTGCTGCTGTCGCTGTCGCTGCTGCTGATGCTCTGGTTGTTATTACTGTTGTCGTCGTTGTATGTCGTTGTTGTTGTTGTTGATGATGTTGTTTTTGTTGTTGTTGTTGTGGTCGTCATTGTTGGTCTGTTCGCGTTGATGTTGCCGTTTCCTTGTTGCGTGGTATACTCGTTCTGGTTCACGTTGCTGTCTTGTTTTTGTTGCGTGGTTGTCGTTGCCAATTTGTGCACGCTGCTACCTCTGCACTTTCTGAAGGTGGCCCAGCCGGAGAAGAGGGGGTCAGAGGGGGAGGTCGAGAAGGGGACGGAGTTGCAGGCGAGGGGGGCGGGAGGGATCCCAGGGGCAACGGGGGCGGCAGCGCAGGCGGGGGGGGTGCAGACGGCAAAGGGCACTGCCGTGCCGCATCTTCGGCAGGGTTGGCCACTGTGGGCGGGGGGGAAAACGGAGAGGCGATGGAGGTGGACACGGGAGAAGAAGGGGACGACGGGTTTGGACAGGAAAATGGAGGGGCGGGTCCGGCGGGGTCTGGGGTGGCGGTTGCGGTCCCGAACGGCGACGCTGGCGCTAGTAGATTTGAGGATGGGCTGCTGTCGAGAACTGACGAGATTCCGGAGGGCGATGTGGCGGTGCTGAACAATCACCACTCTGAGGTAAGTTTTGAGCGAGATGGTCAATGTTTTGTTCGCAGGGGAACGGCACGTCGTGGGGTGCATGTGGCTGGCTGGCTGGCTGGCTGATTTGATTTGCTCCAGAAAAATCAGTGGCTCCCACCGCCTGCTTTATCTTGTGACAACCACCGGCTTAGTCCCGTGACCTATACTTTAATTGTTGTTGTCGCTGTTCCGTGTGCTACTGGTTGTGGCGGGCCTTGTATCGGCCGGGCTGGAGCCAGTCAGCCCGTTTTTTTGTGATGTTTGAGGCGTGCTTAGCGTCATACGAAAACGAAGTTCAACAGACACAGCCGTCCGTATCTTGAGGCGTCGCAGTTGTCCGCCTCTCTGTCACACCTATCAATTGTGCAGCATACCCCCGAGTGTATATTATTACGGGGAAGCACATTAAATAGGAACTACGGTACACACAAAAACCTTTATATTTCGCTATGTTTACCTACAATATTTTGTCCGATTTAATATCGCCCCCCGTAATATTGTTTCCATGACAGGGTTGGATCTTCCGCTTTGTTTTGTGAATGTTTCACACCTCGGTCGGATCAGATAGACCATGTACAGATCATTCCCACCTAATACCGGGGGCCATAGTAAATAGGACCTAAGGTACACAAAAAAACCCATATATTTACCTATTTTCACTAACAATATTTGGTCCTACAGTATTTACACGGATCCCCCGCAATAGTCGTCTAGATTTTTACGACAGATCTTTTCCCGGTCTTGTATGATCTACAGCTCATGTTGCCGGGTGGAACCCGTATATTCTGCTTGGTCTATTGATAGGACATGCTTCCTGGGTTGGATCTGATCTACGCAGATCCTGCACAGCCTCTCACAACGGCAGGCGAGGAGCTGCTGATGATCTGTCTGTAGATAGACAGATAAATATATATCATAGATCATGAGCTGTCCGACGTGTGCATTATCTCTTGAGAAGGGACGACTAAAGACCCCTGGCCTGAAAAAAAAAGTTGCTTGTCCTGCCTACACGTGGGCGATACCAGCGTAGTATAGGCATACATGACACTTCTCGTCGGGTCATGAAAATTGGAGGGGTGATGATCTTGTTCTTTCTTTTTTTTTTTCTTTTTTTTTTTAGTTTTGGTTCATTTTCCTCAAGTCTACAGTGGGCGGTGGTCAGATACCCCTAGGTGCCCTCCATGTTTGTTGCCTCTTATGTCTGATATACACTCGTGTAGCGCCCGGTGAAACCCGGGCATAGGAATGCTCGGCACCTTAAGGACTGTACTCACCTTCTGGGCGAAACTTACGTGGAATAGTCAGCTTTAGCTTCATGTACAGCGCAGTAATGAAAGAGTTACTTGCTGCTTGTTGTGTCGCTGGGTGTGTGCCTGCCCTTTCGACACGTGTCTCTGAACCCTCGCACTGGAAAGCTTTGTTGGAATACATAGCCGTGGATTATGTAGTGTTCATAAGTGGCGCTTGTACCGGTATATCGCGCTGGACGGTGTCTATTTGTTAAGGTGTCCTCAGCAGATTCGGCATGATACTGCATATTTAAGCCATCATGTGTTGGTGTATTGATAGCCTGGTGTCTCACTTTGCGTCGTTTTCGCGAAATTCGACGGGGGGCACTATTGCAAGCAGTGCATGCGGTTGTTGTGTATTGTCTTGCACATGACTATTTATGATACAGTAGTTCTCCCCGTGGCCTTTTCCCGCCAGTTGTTTCGCGCGCGTAGTGCTGCCGCAACTCGCGTGGCCTCGTTTGCTGGTTTCTATTCATTTTCGGTGTGGCTTGTGCGGGACTGTTTTTGCGCTCGGATCGACGGCGACGTCTTGTCGTGTCTGAAAGCACTCTGCCCTGTGTGTCGTGGACGAAAGCGGAGTGATTCAATCGATGGACAGGTCTCTACAGCAGTTATCATGACCCTATAATATATGCCTGGTACACGTACCAGGTATATACCTGGTACCTGGTATATATTATATACCTGGAATATATCATATATGTTATATAGTATATATATTTTAAATCAGTAGATAGATTCGTGCTTCGTTAGGGGTGGAACCTCACTTTTCGGAGCTCCATACTAATACGAAGTCAAAACTGACTAAGAGAAAGTATGTACCAGGTACCTGATAAGCTTAACCCGGTGACCATTAATGAGCGTATGTCGCACTATATTGTGCAGCACAAACGGGATACGTGTCGGGTATGATAGTTCCTGTCTATACGTGCTGAGGCGGCCGAAAAAGGGCTCCTCACCCGTTGGGGACTGCTCTCCCGGGGTGAGGAGGAAACACTTGGAATTAGAGTAGGACTCAGGTTTATGTACAGTAATGCGGTGCTAAAAGGGATAAGATGTTAACATGATACCCCTGTGGTACCACGCGTCTACGGCGCAGTCGACCGTGTGAAGATTTCACTATTCGGGCAGATAACCTACAGATCATTCCCATTGCATGATCTAGATCTTTCAGGGCAGATAGGGTCCTGATCTGTGTGGTCTATCAATGGCTCATGTCGCCGGGTGGGAACCTTGCAATCTGCATGATCCCGGACATTTTTCTGCTACAGTAGCTTAGACTGTACTGTACAGATCTTGCACAGCACCTCAGAAGGGCGGGTTATGACCTAGATGATCTATCTAATCTATTTGCCGATGATCTATCTGATATAACTGATCTGTGCGACGTGTGGAAGATTTAATATGTTGTCCAATCGCCTGATGGGGTTCCAATCAAGCGTCCCTGCGCTCACCGCCTTCTCACCATTACGTGGCTGCCTGTCCGCTTTCAGGTCTTCATGTGCGCGTGGAACCCCAAGTTTGACCTACTGGCATCCGGGTGAGTTGCTGTCCTGTTGAGTTGCAAGATCTGTCGAGCTGTAGTGGCTGTTGAGCCTGCGAAGAGCTGCATGGATCAGGCACAACAACTGCAGTGCGTACCCCGATTTAAGAGAGGGCACGCTAAGATTATACCATGATAATAGACCGTCCAAATCGGCTGGACCCGCCTACCCTATAGATAGCAGAGAAGGCTATTAAATAGTGGCAGTTAAAGAGAGGTGTTTCTGGCTTGCACCATACCGCTCTTATGTCGGGGTACTCGCTTTATTTATAGTTATGCGATGAAGGCGCCGCACGTGGTACGATGTGTCAGCATTCAACACGCCCATACGAGATGCTGCAGATTGACCATTTTTGGCCGTCGGTTGCCACCATAAGTCGTTTATTTCTGTTCTTCACGTGTTGGTTATTTTTCTCACTGGCATCGCCCTTAAGGAGGAGCTATTCGACTACAGTGTCACGCGGGCACATGTGGATGAATCAGAACCAAATATGGTGTGTAAGCATATAGGGAGATACATGGTTTCTGGGTTCATCGTGGGTTCTGATTGTAACATTAGCCCCCCCGTACATGTGTTCGGTGATTAGTGTTACTTTGTCACTAGTGTACTACGGGGATATAGTTAATAGGACCAAATATTGTTAGTAAAAATGCCTAAATGTGTAGGTTTTTATGTATACCATAGGTCCTATTAACTATGGTCCCCCGTAATGGTATACTACGGGGATATAGTAGTAATCAGAACCAAATATGGTGTGTAAAACTCAGGCGATATTTAGGTTTCGGGTCGATCGGGGGTCCCGATTACTCTATATTGCTATGTATTACTATTACGGGGGAGCATAGTAAATAGGGCCAAATATTTTCAGTAAAAAAGTTGAATACATACTGGTAGGTTTTTGTGTTTAACGTAGGCCCTATTTACTATGGTCCCCCGTAATAAGTATTGCAATGCATTACTATGTATTGCTACGGATTTACTACTGTATGCCCACCCCGTATTAGTAGATGGTAACGAAAAGCGGCGTCAATAGACTAAGTTGCTATTTATTGAATAGGACAGCTCGGATGTATTGGTGCGTTGGCTACATACACATGCGGTCTACCAGTTCGCTTATTATGTGCTCTGCGTGTGGCATGGTGTGCCATGTTCCGTTGTTCTTCTTATTTCTACAGGTCTGGAGACTCGACGGCCCGGATTTGGCAAATATCTCCCAAAATACGGTAAGAAATGACTCGGTTCGGTTTATGCACGAGCGAAGAATACATACACTTCGAACTACATACATGGAACAATGCGTAATGCTACCCTGTGTGTATTGACGGCAGTAATATACATCTTTAATAATGGGCGGGGTCTGTTGCCGAAATATTGGGTAGTGTGTGTTTCTCTAACTGGCGTAGGCCTTGTGCTTTGCACCTCGAGACGTGTGCCGTAAGTTCGCGAGTCCTCCCGCACGAGCAGATCGTTTTTGAAGGGCTCGATCCGAGGGCTGGGCTGACTGACTCGTTGCTGTGTTTAGTTGCCTTTTGTCTTCTGCGGTCGAGCTCTTCGCGCAAAGTGGGCTTTGTGCTCAGTGTTTGTTAGTAGTTTGCGTGTCGTGTGTATAGCTAAGAAGGATGGCCGACTCGGACAACAGTGTAATTGTGTCGTCTTTATGTTGGAATTGTGTCGGCTTTGTGTTGGAATTGTGCTGGCACCCTGGTGAACACTGTAAATGCTGTGTATCACTATCACACGGGTGATAAGATTGCACACCCCCTCCGACGGATTCCCCGGCTGGCTTTCTTGACAACGGGGACAGTGAAAACGCTTACGCAGCCATGCGTGTATGAAAATATCCCGACAACATATATTCCAAAGCCGCTTTTTTTCGTTACGTATACGTACCCTCCGTTTCGAGAGAAAATCGACCGTGAACACCATCCCAGGGTGTTTGTGACCTCTGTCCGGAAATATAAGGATCGTTTGTATTGAATAATCACATGAAAACGGTTCTTATACATCGGGACAGAGTGATATGATGATGAGGATGATGTTCACACATTAGCTCACTTCCCTGCAATCCTGTCCGTAGTCAGTCACAAAATCGGGCTGTAACAAAACGAAATACCAGGTAGTCCGCACGTCAGTATCGTACCAGTCCGTCAAGAAAACGGTACTAACGAGCTGTGGTATACCATCCCATATCGCTTGCAAACAACTAGCACCAGGATAATGTCCGTGGTATAATATGCGCACTCAAAACAAGAAGAGGAAAAGGAAAGAAGAAAACAAGAAAAACACAAACAGAGAAGAGAAGGTAAAAAAAAGGAAAAAAAGAAGAAGAAGAAGAACGAAGCGAACATGCTCTTAGGGCGCAGGCCGAGTCCCGAGGACAAGGTTGCTGCTTGCTGGTACGATCAGTCCTATGATATGTCTAGCAGATGGACCAACATAAGGACGTCACAAGAAGACGAGATGGAAGGCAAGAAGACGAGAAGATGGTAG
This sequence comes from Nereocystis luetkeana, assembly GCA_031213475.1. Classification (NCBI taxonomy): domain Eukaryota; class Phaeophyceae; order Laminariales; family Laminariaceae; genus Nereocystis; species Nereocystis luetkeana. The sequence continues at coordinate 9,997,357 of JARUPZ010000012.1, read as the reverse complement.
AGACAAAGAGCTTACAGCGAACAGAAAACGAACAGTCCTATGTCCATATTGGTGGGCCAAGGGCGACACAGAGAGGACAGAGACAGACGGACCAAGGAAACACGTATACGGTAAGCGGTATAAAAGCAGTACGTATATATACGTGGTGGCGTATATTTGTTTCATGGCGTTGGTTGTACCGTTACGTGTTGGGCAGGGGCTCGAAAGTGGCGGAGGAGGCCTCGCGAACGTCCATGGTGCTAAAGCACTCGAGGGAGGTGGGGGACAAAAACAAAGACGTCACCACGCTGGAGTGGAACCGAGAGGGCACCCTCTTGGCCACAGGTAAGCGACGATGCGTGCCAACGATAGGGGGTTTCAATTAAGGGTAGCGTTTTTTTGTCGAAACATTTCAAACTGCCGGGGCTCCTTCAGGGCACTGAAAAACTACCCAGTATCGTTGGAATACCGTTGATACTATTAATAGGGTTTTCCTTGTTTTTCGTTGTACACCTAGGTTATCGGGCTGCACTTTCATCGTTTCTCAAAGGCAGTATTCGGGTGAGGTGTGTATACTCGTAGAGCTCCTGTACTATAGAAGAGTCAACAACCCGAAAAAAAAAGCGTAGGTGCATATTCCTTTCGTGGCATGTGTCCGGCGCGGGAGCTCGAATGCGGGAGAACCAGCACGCTTGAGGCAGCGTTAATGCCAGCGTGACATTTATTCCAACATCCCCGTAAGCCCGTAAGTCGTCCCGTCCTTCTGCGGCCGGGATGCAGACGGCGCAACGAGGAGTCTTGTCGAGTAGTTTGATTGGCCGTGGTCTACATATGGCAGCGAACAGAAAATGCAGGAATGGCGTGCAGGCAATCTAGCTGTTGGCGTAGGTCTTGTCCGCGTGGTGTCCCGCCAGTATCGGCGATGTTAAGCCCTCGCTTTATTGGTGATGCTTGCCGCCAGGGTCGTACGACGGCGTGGCGCGCATCTGGTCTCAAGATGGAGCGCTGCAGCACACGCTCGAGGCACATGAGGGCCCGATTTTCTCTCTCAAGTGGAATGACAAGGTGATGCGCGTGTGATAGATAGTGCGTTTGTGTTTGAGAAGAGGCTCATGCTTCGATCTCACTCCTTTAACCCTTTTAGAACCGCAGTCCCGTTTTGGGGACAGACCTGCCAAATTTCAAGTAGTTTGTCCCCAAAACGGGACTGCGGTTCTAAAGGGGTTATGAAGAAATCCCCACGTTCTGCGGCCACATCTACTTCGAACCATTCCATTGTGGAGGACTTTTGCGGTAGGTAGAAAAAGGGTCACAGCCTTACAGCAGTAGGAACTCCACCCATATTTCAGGTCAAAATATGTGGAATTCATGTAGGATCCTTTCTGCATTTTTTTTTTGCTGTTCTGCCCGATGTTGCTGTGTTGTAGAACTCGCCGCTCGGGTGGACCAATTATTGCTGTCGTGCAACATTGTTGCTGTTGTTGTGCCTGCGCTGCTATTGCGACGGATGGCCTTTCTTTGCCGAGCCTGCCCTTTGTCTTCCACTAGCCTTCCTTCTGACACTGCTGGGCTCAAAGCGATGCCATTGGTCAGTGAGCTACGTGTACGCACAGCAGTTGTACGTGCCGTATGTGCGGTGTCTGCAGTATGCGCTGTTGTGGGCAGCACCCACGCGTAATCTGAGCAAGCCTTAGAATCTTCACGCGACACCTTCCTTGTTTATCCTTGAGCACATACATAACTATCATCATCGAAGTATCACACGCAGCTTGCAAAAAAAGAGTTTCGACGAAATACTCGATCTCACAGCTGTCTGTGTGTGTGTGTGTGTGTTTTTTTTCAAATACCTCAGTACCTACAGCAGGATTGAGTGTAGTGCTCGTCGCTTAGCACGTTTTTCTTATTCCAATTTTCTTGGCATCCCTACCAAAGTGAGCCTTTATGTTCTTACTAGGCTCGTTCCTATTCGTGGGCCAGACTGTATACCTACTCAATGCTGGTTACGCCCACGTTCTGTCCCGTATGTTTCGCCACAGGGAAGCTTCTTGCTCAGTGGCAGCTCTGACAAGTCCGCGATCGTGTGGGACGTGTCGAGGGGAGAAGTGCGGCAACAGTTCCGCTTCCACGAGGCACCCACTCTGGTGAGCCAGTAAATCGGATTGACGCAAAACAGAATAGACACGCATGTTGGGGGCGGCTTCAGAGATGCAGAAAAACGGTCAAGCGGGTGCGTCCGATCTCATCTGTGGATGTCAATGGTGCCGCGTTTGAAGGAACACCACGACAGTTGGCGGCAGCAGCGCATATACAGCGATGTTAATGGACTTTGTGACGCTCTCTCTTGTTTTGGGCTTTGGACGATGCGGCGCACTTGCGGTTTGGTGGTGTGCGGCCTTGGAAAGCTAATGCTGATTTCGAGGCTCCTCGCCTCCCGTGCTCTTCTCCCACGAACCGGGCCGGGTTTGCGCCTTTATTCAGTCGTGGATTTGCTGATTGTTGCTAAGTCATTCACTTTGCTCAAACTCTGGTTCGCGCTTGATGTGTGTACGATGTTACCTGATTTCAAGCATGTTTGCGTTTGCACATTGAACTCTGCTTCGTGCTACGATATAACTGGAACCAGACGAGTTCGCGACATTGATCCGCTTTTGTGGATGATGTTTCGCGGAAGGGTTTCTATCCGATGCCCGGCTACCCTGAAGCATCCCGTTCGTCTTGACTGCGACGTTCGGGGCAATGCTCGCTCGGACTTGACGATTGTTAGCTGCGTGCTCTCTTTGTGGCGGAAGGGTCCTGACACTTCGTTCCGCTGGGGTATGGCTGTACTTTTGACGGTTCGTCGAAAACGGTGATGACTACAGTAGCCTGTGACCGGGATGACCGGCTTGTGAATGTGGTGGCCAGGTTGCTCGCATCGGACAGATCATCTACAGATCATCGATTCCCACAGATCATGATCTAGATCTTCCAGGGCAGATATAGTGCCGATGTGTAGGATCGAGCTCATCATCTTGTCGCGTGGGAGCCGTGTATTCTGCATGATCTAGGACATATTTTCTGGGTTGGATCTGTACTCTACAGGTCCTGCACAGCACCTCATAAAGGCGAGCTAGGTTCTAGATGGTCTACTATAGATAGATAGATGGTCTACTACTGTAGATGGTGATCTGTTCGAGATGTGTCAGCTTGTGAATGTTGATGGACATTTTTCGGAGGCGAACGGCTGAAGTAGTTCGAGTTTTGTTGGCTTCACGTCCACAGCTGATCGTGGTCTCCCTTCTTCCTTCTTCCTGTACCGCTTGTTGCATGTATCTCGCCGTATCGCACGATCAACGAACAGGATGTGGATTGGAAGGATGACCTTACCTTCGCCACGTGCTCGACGGATAAGGCGATCCACACCTGCGTCGTCGGGGAGGAGTACCCTCGACAAACCTTCACTGGTTAGTACTGCCCGTGGCATCCTATATACCATGCCATACCGTCTCATGCCATGCCATATGCTGCCATGCCATCTCATGCCATGCCTTATGATGCCATACCGTACCACACCATGCCATGCCATCCCATCCCGTGATATGACATACCGTACCACACCACACCATACCATACCACACCACACCATACTATACCGTACTACCAGGTATACTATACCAAACCATACCATATCGCACCATACCGTACTATACCATACCATACCATGCCACTTGGCCTTGTCTTATCTTGTATTGCCTATTCTTGTGCTGGTGCGACGACCCACTGCTGCTGTGTTGGCTGTTACATGGAATCAACAGGACACACGGACGAGGTGAATGCGATCAAGTGGGACCCCAGTGGTCAATTGCTCGCCAGCTGTTCGGACGACTACACAGCCAAGGTGAGTGTGCTATTTCGTTATTCCGTATTTTTTTACCGAATTCATATACCTGGCTCGTACCAGTACACGATACCTGGTAGATGGTACTCCTGCACACCGTGTTCGCCCTTTTACCACGGCGGGTTGCGTGCATGCATGCATACCTTTTACGACGACGGCTGCCCGTGTTCATCTGGTGGCAGATCTGGAAGATGGGCCAGACGTCGTGCGTGCACAACCTGGAAGAGCACGACAAGGAGATCTACACGATCAAGTGGAGCCCTAGACCGGAGAAGCAGCTTCTGCTTGCTAGGTAAATATTTCCTGGCTTATACTGTACGTAGTAAATACTACATGGGTTATTCGTACTGCTGTCCAGTTAATGTAGTTTTGTTTCCACTTTCAAAATTATTGGAGCTTGCCTTGTGAACGCGAACTAATAGGGGGGGGGCATAGTATTATATAGTAAACAGAACCCACAATAAACCCAAAAACCATGGTATCCTCCAATATTTACGTAATCAGGACCAACTATGGTTATTGTTGTAGATATATCTGTATAGATTTTTGTGAGTTTGACGGGTCCTAATTCCTATGACCCCCCTAGTGTATGCCTCGCCTGCGATAGACTCTAACGACGAGTCGAACGACACACAGCAGTAGTTACTGCAGTCGACCCTGCATTGCCCGCGATTTCTGCCCGTTGTTTGGACCTCTGAGATTGTCCAAGAGTATAATTCATAGCAAGATGATGACCGCCCGTCGCGCATATTCAAAGTCCTCACGGTGTACCACTGCAGTACACCACCCTAATCCTAGCCGTCTCCCGAGAAAGAGCCCAGCAAGAAACTAAGCCGTATCGCTTCCGGGGCAATAAGAAAGTCGGGAGTTGTTTATACTATTTTTTGTATGATACGCAGGCTTTCTCAGAATAAGAATGATAAATATATGATAGCCTGGGCCAGCATCCCGGTTTCTTGTAAGAGGGCCCGTGCTCTGGGCGAATATCTTGCACTCGCTATGTACGAGCATGTATATATATGCGTGGCATACTCGTAGTGCGGGCAAACATGTCTGCCGTTTCAAAGCTGGGTGGCGTAACCCTTACCATGGCCTAACCCTAGCCATGGGCTAACCCTAATCGCGGGCTAACCCTAGCCATGGCGAAATCCTAATTTCGACCCAATATTAGCAATGGGCCTACCCCAACCATGGCCTACTCCTGACCATAGCTGTCGGTGGATGTTGTTCTCTTCTCTTTTGCCCGCGTTCCGTCTTCAGCGCTTCTTTCGACGCGACGGTGAAGCTGTGGGATGTACATGCTGGGAAGGTAGTCTCGACCCTTCAGAGGCACCAGGACCCAGTCTACAGCGTGGCTTTCAGCCCATCAGGTGTGCTTACGGAGGGCGCCTCCTATTAATACATACATATATAAATATACCTGGTAATCTATATTATTATAATCACATTATATATACCAGGTAGTATACTGTATACATATATGCGATCGTAAGAAATTGAGGCTTGTCACGCGAAAAAAATGAAGAAGTTGACCGAAGAAGAGGTGTCGAGGGTTGGGTGCCACACTAAATATCAGATGGTGGGCAACAGTAGCCTGTGCTCAATGGTGACTTTTAACGCAAGAAATTGAGTGTCTTCTCCAATTGACGTTTCTCACTAGCTGTATTAATGGCGGACGCCTTCTGCATACATGATGTTATACGAAGTACCTGGTGTAATTATTTTGGGGCTCCAGGGGAGGAACGTGCACAACCTGGGACAGATCAGATAGATCATTCCCACAGTTCATGATCTAGATCTTTCAGGGAAGATGTATTCCTGATCTGTATGATCTGTATGATCCAGCTAATGTTGGCGGATGGGAGCCGTATATCCTGCATGATCTACTGTAGGGCGTGTTTTCTGGGTTGGATCTGTTCTATACAGATCCTGCACAGCACCTCAGAACGCCGGCAGGTTGAGATTTAAGTATCCGACTGATCTATTTGTAGATTATCTGTGGATGGTCTGTTCCACGTGCGGATTTCAACATGCCGGCAGTAACCCCTTTTGGACTGCACTCCCGCTTCGGGGGTAATTTACTTTGAATTTTAGGCAGGTTTATGTTTCTGCTGTTTTGCGTGTACTAACTGTACAGTACAACTCCAGGTACCACTTTGACCCGGAATATAAGGTTCGTTTGATTCTCATACGAATTCCAAGCGTGGCTTATTTTACTGGCCAAGAGTAATTGTGAAAGGTAGCATCGCTCACACGACGCAACTGGGGCGGCTGAGGGCAGGGGATAGGGGATGCGCCCGGACCGCGATGCAGGGAACTGTAAGACCCGCGTATCGCATGCCGTGGCTATACCCGTCCGTGTACTGCTTGCTGTATGTACTTTTCCCCTATAACTAGGCGCTTGATTTGACCGCACTCGTCGCTTTTTGGGTCGGTATACTATACCTGGTACCTGGTAATCAAGATAATCAAGATTTTCATTATTCCCTCAAGAGTTCGTAGAGTTATACCACTCTTTCTCGGAATACATGAGCTTTTTTTTTTTTAACTTCCAGCGGCCCTTTTGTTTGGAGAAGGAGTCGTATTTCGTACCGTTCATAAGGAGGCGAGGAAATACCACGGCGGGCAGGTAGGTGTGGTTCCCGCATGTGGTCCATATGACCTGTTGTGTTGCGTTTCCGGGTTGTCGGAGATCGGTGACGCTGCTGGTTCTGCTGCGCTCTGGTGCTGGTTGTGCTGTGCTCTGATGCTGGTTCTGCTGTGCCCTGGTGCTGGTTCTGCTGTGCTCTGATGCTGTGGTTCGTGGTTTCGTGGTGTGTGGTTTTGTTGTTCGTGTGTGTGTTTCTTGTGGCTTTCAGGTGACTACCTGGTGAGCGGATCGTTTGCCGGGCACCTCTACATCTGGAGCGTCAAGGACGGCACTCTCGTCAAGAGCTACCAGGTGACTCATCGTCTCATGGCTTGAAAGTAGTTGTTCTCGGAGGATTATGTTGCATTTTTTTGTGCCTCATGCTTAGGGCATACGGCAAGCGTCCCTCCGGCTGTTCTCCCGTTGCCTCCTTTCACCTGCAATTTTGTTGCGGTTGGTGATGCTGGACGCTTCCTTAGAGCTGAAACCACGGTATTTATGACCACCCGCCGCAGGACAATGTATTATATATCAAACTGCTTGGTTAGGGAACAACCCATGCACATACAAATCGTCCACACTGAGACTGACGTTGCGCCCGCTATGTAAACGCCACTAGTCGCTGATACTTATTCCCTCTAGTACTGCAGTCCCGTTGTGGGGGCAAGACACTTGGAATTAGAGCCATATTGAGGGTTCTATACGGTGTGGTACTAAGAGGGGTAAGAGCCGTGCTAGGGTAGGGGTACGGGTAGCACCTACTTTTGCCTTCTGAGGCTCCTTTCTCACTTGAGGAGCTCCGTGCCTTAACTTTTAAAAGTGTCGCCGAGAAAACACTGAACGAAATGTGCAACCCGACGTAACTATCGCATGGCTTACATAGCTACACCTGGTGTGTAGGGGAGAAAAATACCGGCACGGAACTTTTTGGGCATTGGATGTTCGGCAAGGGGTACTATTAATAGTACCTGGTATGTCTTTAGCGCCATCATGTGTATTTAATCACCCGAACCTGACTTTATGGCTTCACAGGACGAACGGCCAACCCCACTGCCTAGATGTATAACGAAGAATATCGCGCAACAACAAGGCACGCGCCTTATAAGGCATGCCGTTGTCAAGTAGTTCCTCAGTCAGTGGAGGAGCCCCGTCAGTCAGAAAATATTGCCTCATAAGGCAAAAAAAAAAAAGCAGAAAATATGCCTATAGTGGAAACACGTCCACAATACACGGAGAATTTGTGTGGAATACATTTTGCTGTGGTAAAACGGGTTCCTAAAAGTGTTGACGCGATGCACCCCACCCCCCCCCCGCGCGGGTGCTAATTGCATGTTTTTTTTTTTTGCAGGGGGAGGGTGATATCTTCGAGGTCGCGTGGAACTTCCGAGAGGACCGCATCGCGGCGTGTTTCTCAACCAGCATGGTGGCGGTCATGGACTTCCGCATGTAGTCCGTAGTCCGTAAATTCAAACCCAAGCGGTTGTCGATGGAGCGGCCGTCGTTTGCACAGCGACGGGCCTTTCAGCTGTGATCGATATTTTCCTCCCGACAGATGCATTTTGCTGTTACAGTGCGAGCCTACGCTGTCAGTGTGCGAACCTTCAGTACGTATTGCACGGAGTACCGCTGGCGTGGCCTGCAATTGTATTGCGAACCTAAGCTTTTAAAGTGCGAACCTACCGCAGTACTTACCCCTAATTGCACCGCGAGCGTGGCTTGTGGCTTGGTACAGTGTGGAGTGTTGACAGGGAAGGCGCCGTTGTTGATATCCGTGTGATAACATAATAGTCGTCGTGATGTCTAGTCTATGTATGCAGAGCGACCGGGGTGGCGTGGGCGCATTGTGGCTATCGTAGGGAGCCATGTACAGTGCGGGCGTGGCGTGCGCCGGTGTTTGCGCCTTTTGTTGTAACAGTGCCCTCTTTTTTTGCCGAAACGCTTTTTGCTCACGCGAACGCATAAACATTATCGTCATAATATTAGTGCCCCAGTCCCAAGGCGGCTTTGCACTGGCCGTTTTTTCTTGTGCACCGTTCTCGTGTAATATTTGTATGATAGCTTGTTGGACCTAATACTAGCAACGTGGACGTGAGCACCGGCGCTGCCTTTCTGCTACAAGTAACATAGTGCATATATACCAAACGTGTCGGCGGTTTTGCAGTAGATTCGGTGCTCATTTAACTCGCCTTTCTCCATGACTTCTATGTCTTAGATTTTCTTTTTTTCTTTTCTGCATCGACGATTTACGTACGTATACGAGCATCATTTTTTGGGGGATCCTCCGAGCTTCTTGGCTATTTATCAAGATTCGAATTCGCACGCATCGTAATGCCTGAGCCCGATGAGCTCTGCTCTAACAATCTCGTCTTTCCTTTTTTTTTTTTTCTTTTTTTCTTTTTTTCGTTTTACGAGCGCAAAAGCTTGTCGTGTGCATTCTTGATAATATTGCAGAACGACGACGCGATGCGTCTTCCAAGCCTGAACTAACTTACAGCTGCTGGTAACGATATTGACCTATTTAGAGGTCGACTGTCGACACCCTTCTGTGTCCACTGTATATGCAGTACTTCGTTAACCCCTGTGGGACTTGATTGACTTGATTACAGTATGGGCCGGCCAACAATAATCACGTACGCAATATGAGCAAGCCTATACAATCTTATTGGGACTCCACCCTTGTTCACATAAGCATAGACTGCTGTATACCTGTATTGCGCTTTCGGGTGACCACGTTTTATTAATCCAGTTTTCTTAGCGTCGCTCATAAAGTGAGCCTGTCGTGTTACTATTATTTTTATCGTAGTTTTTTTTTTGTCTTTTTCCTGGGCCCATATACTGCGGTAGTATAAAGGGGATACGTGTCGATGTATGTGCCGATCATGTGCAGTACCGACCCCACCAAGCAAGCAGCCGGGGCTGATGGCGTAGGGGGTACGGGATGTGTCCGAATTTTCGCAGTTTATGGAGTTGTACACCACGCGCTAGGTGTGTACAGTATTCGAACTGCCGCCCGCTCTTCCGAGACTGATTCGGTGAGATCGTGGACTGCACTCCCAATGTGCGGACGAAACACTTGGAATTATAATCAGATTTAGGGATCTGTGCGCTGCAGCACATGATAAAATCGCGTTCATTCGTGTCTTTTGGTATGACTCACACGCGAGTGATATATCACACTATAATACTGGTCTATACTCGTAGCAGTCCCTGCCTCGCGCTGATGTCTGTGTTCTGATTGTGAATGGTGGAATGCACATGAATAGTATCTTCTTCCGAGTTGGCCAATCTCACCCCCACGAAATAGGTACCATGGTCCATAACAGTACTACTGCTGTACGGGCTGGTCCAGCCTTATTCACTTGAACCGTTCACGGCTGCAGTCCCGTTTAGTGGACCAACCCCTCGAATAGTATGTACTGTAGGTTGCCCCCAAATGGGCATGCAGTCCTGAAAGGGTTGATCGGCGTTTGCGCACTCGTTTGGAAGCACGTACGTCTCGGATTTCGACCCCAGATTATACAGCTGTGTTCCTGGGTCGCTCGTAGGCACCGCAAGATGTATTGAACAGGTCTGAGAGGTTCATGACGCTTCTTCTGCTACATGTACCTCTTGCGGCACGTGTTCTGTCTTGGCATTAAGACACCGTTCTTTCTACCCAACATCAGCACACCCAGCAATGAAATGCCCTTCCTGATCTTCGTCCTACTATGCCAGGTACATGTTGTGTGGTCACAAGATCGGGACAGAAAACACCAAGATCATCACGATTTTATCGAGATAAAACGCCGACGTACCGGGCACGAAAAACACAGGAAATACAAGCCAAACACGAAAGTTTGTTGAAGTAGATATACCTGGTGTGAAACCAAAAAAATAATCCTGAAAATAGACAGAATGCCTATTAATAGTGATTGGTACTAGATGTGAGCGATCGACGTTGAAGCTCATGCTACAAGTTGTCGGATATCAGGGATAACGACAGCACAATATCAAAGAAGTGCAATCATACCATGCGTATACGTGATGAAGATTTTCGCTGCACGAACGATGCAATGCACAGACCAGGTAGTACTCAAGGCGACACTAATAGCAGAGGCTTCCGCCTGCTACGTAACACACGGTCAAGCTGGGGACCTTGCCTCCACGATCTGCCAACTCCTTCCCGCTCTCGTCGACAACGATCTCAAGTGTCAGGACGGTGGCGTCTGCGTCGCGCCCCCCCTAGAAATATGGGCGAACCCAAACTAAACAAAAATACTGTGGAAGCACGATACTTCGGGGTAGTAGCAATAGCACAGGTTCCACTCATTAACTGTGAACTGGTACCATGCCATACGATCTGCCATTATATTCTGCTTTCGTCGGCATCGGCAGTAGGTATCAGTACGGCTGCCCCCCACCCCTCCTCCCCCTCCCCCGACCCCCCTCCAGTCACCACCCCACCCCACCCCACCCCACCCCCCGACCCCTCCCTCCACCCCCCTCCCCACCCCCCCCTCAACCCCCCCCCCCCACCCCCCCCTCCAGCCCCCCCCCCCATTATATATAGGTTGGGTTGGCGTCGGGTGGCTACGACATTGTAAAAAATGCCGCTCACTACGTGAGCTAGACCACCAGGGTATACTGTTTTTTTTTTGTGGCGGTCACCCACAACTGGTCGTCGAGTTAAATCATTTGTGCGAGGTAAATATCCTCTACCCCGCGCAAGGGAATCGATCGTATCATGTAGTAGTGTTCATGGTAAGGCACCCAAGAGGCAGTTACACAGTACTCCCATCGGAGGGGTTCTAGGATAGAGGTTCACCCAATTTTTTCTGAGGCTCCTCACTTGAGGAGCTCCATACCTCAGCCAAAAAGTGATTTCAGCAAAAATTAAATTGCATCCCGATGAAGAATCCCATGGCTCAATCAAGTACACAAAAAAAAACATTTTCGAAACAAGATTGGCATTCCGACGATTTTCGGTTGAGAGGCCCCGTTGTTCAGAAAACATTTCGGCGGAAATGTGCTACCTCTATCGCAGAACGCGTCATCGCTGTTTCTGGAAGTACTTAGTGGCTACACCGGAAATTAAATTACCTCATTAAAGCTGTCATCCGTATAAGCAAGTCCGACCCACAAGTAGGACGCAGCTCACCCTTTATGCGACTCGCCGGACACCTCACGGAGCTTCGCGCTTGGTGCAAGCATTATCTGCCTGGTCGGTGAAAACCCGACATGCTCCGTCCCGGCATTGTAGGGATGCGAGGGTCTATATGGTCACACGACTACGGCCGCGCATGATATCGAGTACACATCTCTCCTATCGAGCCCCCCCCCCCCCCCCCAACCTCTCCCCCTCCTGTGGGTGGTACCACACGCAGCCATGAGGGGGTGCAATACGGACCAGTACGAGGATATAGGCAAATACGTACTACGTGTGTGAGATCACGTGACGTACTATATACTAACGGAAACGTCTCTGTAGATCGAACATGTATGATGATACATGATTCAGGAGACAGTATGATACTTAACTGCCCCCTCTCGATCTCACGTTGCTCCTATGTACCGTAATTGAGCTCTCCGTGAGATAAGTGACAAGAAGAACTTTACCAAGAAAAAGGCGTGCCCTGGCCAGTATCGACACATTCCTGCGTCTTCCTCTATGAGGCGCCATGGTAATTGGCGTCGTCGGCAGGACCACGTCACCGCTGAGCCCGGCGCACCTTGTTCCAAGCTATATTCCTGAACTACATCCCCAACAGCTCAGCTTGTGAGTACGAGTATCATCATGGGCCTTTTTTTCTACAGAGTAGCAGTTCAGACGTCAATCTTCTTTTTGTACAGTAGTATCCCACAAGCACTATAGGCCGGCAACATCACCCCTCGCCGGCTCTCTCTTTTGCCTTCCTCTGCTGCTAGGCGTCATCATCTCGTCCCTCTTTCTGTTACTCGTTTATTAGAACAACACTACACATTGTCGGAGGGCAAGCATAATAATAATATACTAGGTCGCCATGAAACTATCCGCCGCTTTAATGTGATTCCTACGTAGAGTCGGTTGATTCTGCTGTCTGATCTTTGCCATGTGGGGGGTCGGCCACGGCATGTTTGGATGTTAGGATTTGATATATGCTTTTCGGCCGTTTTGAACCACATGCCGGCCGCACGCGGGAGACAAAATATATTACTCGCAGGCTTTACGTACACACTCACACTCACCCGCTTGACACGGTAACAACAGCAGCATACAAGGTATATCACCAGGGGTGCAGGCAATACAAGAAAACGACACCCCACTACGAGTACGAATCATCGTCGAGATCCAGACAGGGGGATACACTAGAACCGAGTAAAGTAAGCTGATAAAAAAACTCGTCGTAATAATAACTTCGTCCAGCAGATATATCCCAGGGGTAATTTTTTTTTTGTCGTTTTGTTGTGCCACGGTGCGCCTGGGAATCGTTGGAGGTTCGAGGATAATGACAAAATGGCGCAACAGAGCACCAACTGCCACACAGTAATGCAGCAATCCAGCAACAAAGCAGGATACAGCAGCAGTAATACGACACAGGAACACCGCATCGCGCGCATGCAACAGCGCAACACCAAACAACGGTAACACCTCAACACCGCAACACTGCCACACTGCCACACACAAGGACAAAGCTGCTACGTACGATTTCGACGGTTTCTGGCTTATGTTTTCCTTCTTTAGAAACAGTATATTTGTTTTCATCCCCTAAATAACTACCGCCTCATTTCTAAGAGCTGGCAACGCATGGCAGCGAGTGGTTTGCCTACTCAGCAGCAGCAGAGGTTGAGCACCTCCAGCAGCAGGGTAGCACCATGGCAAGTACCCGAGCAACACCTCGTGTTGATCTACTGTATGCACGAGTACCGGCGAGCTCGTGGTGGTATAGGCACCTCTTGATGTAGAGGCAGAGTGTGTTCTGTTTCTTGCTGCCATCACGGCAGAGGTCTTGCCTCAGCCACAGCAGTAGTACAGGCAGCAGTGGTGTCGCTGTGGTACGATAGCCTAGTGCAGTCGCCCGCACTGACTTTCGATGGAGTGGCAGTGCAGGTAGTGATTCTTGCGTCTGATCGCTCAGCTATTCGAGCTGTTGCCATCGTTGCGGGTCCCTGACTTGAGCCCTCTCTTTCGCCCCCCCCCCTCTTCCTCTCGTCTTGCCCCGTGTCTTTCGTTTTTCTGGGGTTTGTGTGGTATGATATGGCTTATTGATGGCGTATTGTGCGTGGCTCTGCTTGGCCTTGGCTCCTCTGGCGCGGAACGCTACAGCCGAAGCAAATCCACGACATCAGGGACTTCCTGCAGAAGGCTCGCCGGTAAGCGCTGCCTTTTGGTTGACAGTATCATCCTAGAGTGCGTTTGCATACCAGTAAAGCTGCTTTGTTAGCAGAGAGGTTTTATCTCTCTGTCCTTGCGCTCTGGTGGGTCTCTGCTTGCCGATTTATTCAGACAAACCCCAAGCACTACGAGCGAGGGCCAGGTGCCAGGTAATCGGCACTGTACCGGGTATTACAAGGTGGCTCACTCCTAACCCAAAGCTAAAGCCTGCTATAGCTGACGGAAACCACGGCCGCATGGCCAGAAGGCAACGGGGTCACGGCTGAGCTTGAGCAATACCTGGTTTAGGCTTGGGTGACTTGTGATGTGCGTTTCCTGATGCGTGGAAGGCCGGCGCCTGATACTCTCCTGGACGGCAATTGCTACGAGTAACGATCGAAACGCTGTAGAAACATGTACCACGGGTAACGTTTTGGTCTGCAATGTAAGCACCGTACGTGTATCATTATGGGCACCAAACGTTCCTTATATTTGCGTCCTGTGTACCGTAGACAGGTACTGCTGTTTGTCCAATGAATCTTGCACAGCAAGGAGTACCGTTATGCTTGTTCCGCGAAAGCTGAGACTCGCGCTTGGTGTCATTCCTACTGGTTCGAGCTGGTTTATGATGGCTTTGCACTTTGCGATCGATCGTATGCTATGAATAGTGCTGCTGCACGTCGTGTGTCGTGAGCGCTTTCCATGGTCTTGTGTCCAAATCTCACGTCGCGAACGTACCCTACAGCGGTATTAATAGTTGCAGCAAGAGTTGTCGATAGTCGTAATCTTGCCCGTGCGGTTGTAGAATCAAGAGTTGTTGTTGTTCTCACATTAACTCACAATTCAATGCAGTCCGTGGTCGCAGGACAGGCTCCAATAACTCTGGAGTGGAAGAAATACCTCAAGTAATAACAGAGGCAAAAACAAAAAACAAGCATACGCACTCCACCACTGCGGACACCAGGGAAGCAAAAAGGAGACTATTGATAGCAGACAAAAACCTAAAAAAGAAGATGAAGCTAAGCAAAAAAAACAAAACAAGAGTACCAGGTACCAGGTACTCGCCACGGGTACGCTCGTACTGGGTACGAGTCTTGAGTTGACTGCTCGTGCTGGTGCCACTCACCCTCTACCGCCGCACCAGTACCTGGTCTGCTGGCACACAGCACACCGCACACGGCAGTATTAGCCCGCCAACGAGCTTGATCCAGTTTTCCTGGCGCCCTCCGAAAAGCGAGCCTGGTGTTTGTACCACGTTGTTTGTCATTCGTGGGCTTTCCTGTCCAGGTGTAGATATATATGTTGGCCGTCGCAACATCGCTGCACCTGGTACCCTTGGGCTTCCGGCCCTCTCCCGAGCAAAAACGAAATGCCTGTGGCTCGTACCATCGAAACGAAGTAACCCCACTACGAAGCTCGGGCTGAGATTCCGGGGGAAGCGATGGAGCTTGGGATCGATTTAAGTACGCCACAGCAGTTGAGAATATCCTGTTTTGGCTGAGGCTGGCGGCTTCATGCGACATCAACGTATGAGTATGTATGTACCATACGCATTTAAAGGCCAATGTAAAGGATTTATGAGTTGCGTTTCTCGCCGAGCGCAAATGCCTGCCTACCTGGTACTAATTATGTACAGCAGGTAAATCACAAGAAATCTTAGGCTGAAATTCTTAACGACGTCCCAAATCCCAGACAAGTCGCGTACTGCTGTATTGCACTATCGCCAGTGTGGAATACAGTACACCTTTTTTTTCAAGATACATTGAATCTATCCCGGGCCAGTATCGCGGCTTCTTCGAGAGAGCGTGTAATGCTGTACCAGGTACATTGCCGACACGTGTACTACTCACCTGGCTTTCTCAAAGAGTTCACACATATTGTAGTGTGCAAATCTGGTCGGTGTAAGATAACAAACACCCTGGGACAGATGTCAAAACCGATTTTCTCCGAAGCATGGGCGGTGCTTGAATCGAAAATGGTGGCTTTGGAAGTAGCTCATCGATATATTTCCATACACACGTCGCTTGGTGGATTCACTCTCCCTGTTACTGTATCGAGAAAACCAGCTTGGGAAATTCGACCGAGGGGTGTGATATCTTGCGTGTATGCTGGCGTGTATGCTGGCACACGGTATATACAAAACAGGTACAAAGGTAGGTATGCGCTTTTTAGGAGACGTTGTGTTTTTTTGGTGCGATGTACACACGGTCGTGGCCTGGAGAACGGAGAAGAACAGCACTTGACGTTTGCAGCAGCATCCCCGACGACTGCTGTGCAAGCCTGCACCTCCTGTGTTACGGTCAAAACACGCTCAGGCGGTTTAGTGGCCACCTCATGATTTCAACCGTTGACCAGTTTTTTCTTTAACGGCGAAGTGAGGGTTACGAGCGCACGTTGGCTCTGCAAGCGGGTGGTTAGTTTTGTTGTACGGTAAACATACCTACTGGTGCTCGTACAAAAGCTCATCATGCTGAGCGTTCCGCACCAAGCGGGCACCTTTACAAATATTGACCTTTCACCAGTTTTTGGAATCCCAGGCCTTGTGGATAACGCCTGATAGCTCTACCAACGGCCATTTAGACCGTCACGCAGGTCGACCTCTCTCGGGTCGTGATGGCGGTTCGTAGAGCTATAGCTATCATAGCAGCATTCGTCGTAAACGTGTGATTCGATCTACATTATGTGGCTGCTGCAAGTTACTGCCGCCGTTTTCGAGGGCCGTCGCCACTGCACGGAGAGTGTCATCCACAAGGGTCCTGTTGTCCCTGAGTAAACGACGGCCCTTCACAACAGCAAAAACGACGGCCCTTCACAAAAGCAGCGGTAGACACATCCTCATACACGTGTAGCTGTTAGAGCTCTACGAACACTCTTCAGAACCTGGGAGAGAGGTCGAGCTGCGTAGCGTGAGTGAAGTCGTAGTGTTGTTTGTTAATGCTCATGTCACCATTATTAGTAGGAGCGCTAACAACTCTTGCCGGGTATGCACCAGATACAGACACCAACAACTGATGAACCAGGTTTTTCAAAACCAGGTTTTTATCAAGTCTACATCAGTAGATATATAGGCTGTTTGGTTTTCAGAACAGCGTGATATTGTTTTGCCTTAACCCCCTTTTGAATTTGGAGATGGAAATCCGAGCCAAAGCAATGACGATTGCGGCAACGGCCTCTTCGTGATTGGGGGCCATACCCACTAGTGTCCGAGTGTCAATGCAAGGAGTCGAACGTCACGGGCGTAACACTATCCCTACCGTGTTTGCTGGACGCTCACGTTGCTCGTACAGGGTTGAGAATTGAGAACACCCAAATCAATATTGGTTTGGTCGCTATTTGGGGGTCCTACAGGCGGTTCATTTTTCAAGGGCAAACTGCAGTCCCGTTCTGAGGACAAACCGGTCAATTTCTAAGTAGTTTTCCCCCTAAACAGGACTGCAGTATATGCGACAAGGGTATACAGTTTACAGAGGGTTTCATCACCCCTCTGGGGCCCCTTTGATAGCGACCAAAACAATGGTTGGTAACTTTGGTGCAAGAAGCTTGAACGCCCAGAAATACGAGCAAGATCATGTTGCGCACGCGCCGTACGACTCCTCGCCTTCCCTTATGGCTAGGGCGTCAAATTCAATTTTCTGCCGTCAACAGCCCCCAATCTCGGAGTTGCCGCCGCTGAAATCGTCCATTTTTTGCGTAATTTTTCTCTCTAAAGTCCAAAGAGGGTTTGGGTGCGTCATAGATACAAGTTCATCTGAGACATGGACGTCCATTTCCGTGCCGCATTTGTGACTTAAGATTCTTTGACACTTGGGTGTAGCGATATTTCCCTATTTTCCCTGGTTCGCTCTTGTGTGAATTACAGTACACGGCAACTTTGCTTTTGACTACTACTGGAATGTTAGTGCTTGCAGAAACTTGTGTTGCTGTACATCTCAACTTTGTCATAGGTCGAGTACTGGAATAGTTGTACTTGCAGCAGAAACACATGGCAGCGATGTCTGAGAAACCCGGATGTTCCCCCTTCTCCGGTGTCAGCTGTTGGTGTTACAGTGGCTACCGACCGCAGATCCGTACTTCTCTTGGCATCAATTTCTCCATTTCTGTTCACGTCGTCACCATTTTTTTTTGTACGGTGTGTTTCCAGGATTTGCTGCCTTACTAACGTACCTGGTATGATACAACATACAGGATACAATAGACGCCCTCCCGGACGAAACCCAGACCGATTTTCTCGACAACATGAAGAGTGCAAACGTCAAGTGGTGTATCTTTGGAAACGTTTTTACGGGATTTTTCGGAAGCCACCCGTTTCATGCCGTCTGCCTCTTCGTTCTGGAGAAATGCATATAGGAAAGTCTGATCACGGGGTGCGTCTTCTTGTGCGGTGTGCAGTACTTTGCAAAAGTCGTCAGAGTACCAGTCCCAGTGAGTACCAACGATTTAAGCTCTTGGTACCCTTGGGGACTCGCGATGACTCAATCATTTTAGCTTGTGGTTCCCGGGGGACTCGCGAGTACGGTCTTTTCAGCATCTGGTATCCTGGAGGCTCGCGAGGACTCGGTATTTTGAGCTTGTTGTACTCTGGGGACTTGCGAGGAGCCAGCTGTTTCAGCTACTACTGTAGTACCCTGGGGGTTCAGCACTAGGATGGACTCGTAACCGCAAGTCGATGACGTGAGTCCCAATTGATTGATACTGATACTCACGACGACCTTCGGTACTTCTAATACAAACGCCTCGAGCTGATTGCCTTTCGCGCTCTTTCGACATCTCTCTTTTTTTTTTTTTTTTTTTTTTTTTTCTTTGTTGAACCTTCGTCCGCTCGTGTGCACCTCAATGTCTTGTGTGCTGATGTCTGTGTCGCGTGCTCAGCCGCGATGCCAAGTCTGTGAAGATCAAGAACAACAGGGCGACGCACTCGACGAAGTTCAAGATCCGATGCTCGAGGGTGAGAAAGAACTTGCCACTCTTGTCCTAACATAATATGTGCCGCTTGTATATGCATACTTGGTTCGAATGATCTTCGTATTCCCGGCTCGAGTTGTCTACAGATCTATTTGTTGATGGTTATAGTTGTTCCACTTTATACGGCTACTAGTCTGTTGCAGGTGGAATATTTTTCAACCGAGTCTTGGTTCGTTGGAGAACAGGGTTGTCTCTTCGTGCTTTCTCGGATGACTGAGACTGCTTTCTTGTTTCGTTTCTTTCCTACGAAGCTCTAACGGTAAGGATTTTCTCGAGGTCCCATTACAATCTGGGAGAAAGGATCTTTGGGTTGATAGGCTTTTGAGGTATTTTGGTTCCTTCTGGGATCAAGGTACGGGCGAAGACCCAACCCGACCCCTGACTCTATAACCCTAACCCTATAACCCTGACCCCAAACCGCAGCCAAAACGGGCCAAAACTGAACATAAACGCGGCTGCTCCGCGTTTGCATCGATCGAACCAGGAAATTTCTCAACTGCGGACGTCGATTCTGAAGTGCAGACCGCGCTACGCAATTTTCAAGCCAAAAACACCTTTTTCCCTTCTCCCAGATTGCTAAACCTACTCATTTTCGTCCACGTCATCAACGTCTTGGGAAGAGACCGAAGAAGTTTCCAAAACAGTTTCGTCGTATTGGTACATGGCCGCGATGGTTTAAGAGTATGTATTCAGCGAGCGTCTTTTGTCAAGTGTAGGACCACTCCGATGTGATACGGTACGGCATCAGAACTCTCCAATACTATTGTTTTTGTTCGAGTTGCAGGTTCGTTTTCCTGTCGACAACCATGGACTATTTCATACAACAACGTTTTATTGGTGCTGTCGAAATCCGTTGCATTCCGTTTTGAAAATTGGGGCAAAACTGCATTCATGCGCAACCCTAAAAGTTGACGTTGCCATTGTTCTTAGTCGAAAGCACTGGCGCCAACAGAGCCCCCGTGTGGTTTGTTGCCCCCCAGGAACGGGGGCGGGGGAGGCGCGATCATGGGTGCGATAATTTGACCCGTCCTTGACGTATAGATGTGCACGCCTGCTCGTTTCCAACCGCAGCCGCTTTTCGCGCACGTTGACGTGGAAAACTATGAGAATAATTGGTCCACTTTGGTGGCGCGGGATTGACACCCTCTATATAGGATACGATGGTTGACGGAACTCTTGCCCGTCGACGGTCAGACATCCTCAGCATCGAGGAACTCCCGACACTCTTAATTCGGGGGAACATAGCAATCAAGGTCAAATGTCGCGTCTAAACATAAAGGGGGATACATGAGTTTCGGGTCCATCGTAGGTTTTGATTATTATGGCCGCCTGCAGAATGTACCAAGTGTTATTGTGGGGAAATATGGTAATGAGTGCCAAATGTGGTGTCTGAACATGAAGGGAGACCCTTTCCGGTCAAAGCTAGACGGTAAACCGACATCTTTCCTGGGGAGACTACCGGGTCGGGGTAGGATGGGAGCACGATCCACGCTCTGGCGCATTGCTTTGCGAACAACCTTGACTGCGTGCTGTATAAAGAGGTTGCTATGATATATTTTAATACCTCCATTCGACCCCTGCCCCTCTTTTCTGGTTGCTCGTGTGGCCTTGTTTCGTTTTTCTGTTCATTCAGTACCTGTACACTCTGTGCGTCACTGACAAGGAGAAGGCGGACAAGCTCACGCAGTCGCTGCCTCCTGGCCTGCACAAGAAACAAATCGACTAAAGCCGTCCATGTGGTGCCAAACTGGCTGCTGGGCTCGCAGAAGGAGGTTGTCCGGATGGGGAGGAAGGCTAGCTCTATAGTGGCAGTTTTCACCGTAGTGCGATGCATCGTTCTGGGTGATTTCAGTCGTCCGCGAGCATATACCAGTTGACATGCGGTGCCGGACAAGATGGATTCCGCGGATTTGGGGGGTGCTGTGCCATACTGGCTTCAGCTGAGCTGACTGCTGCTCGAGAAAAGAAACATTTTCAAGAAAAAAAAACCCGCCCTTTCGATGGGTTTCGGTGTTATTAAAAGGCTTTTTGTTTTGGCGCACGGGCTTACATGCCTCTGCCTATCCCGTCACTTTATTTCGACGGTGAACGAGCATATTTCGTGGTTGAGTGGCAAATCATGTGGTCCACGTAAAAGACGTGACAGACCGAGGTGCTTACCTGGCAAGTATCTGGTATTTGATTTTGAACCCTCCTATTAATAGTGTACGCTTCTTGCACTTGCGCTCGTCGCTGCGTCGCCACCGCTTGCCATGTAAGAGAGAGCAGACATTATATGCTGCCGCACACACACCTATCCATGCACACCGTTGTCGTCCCACTAGGTTGTTCAGCAGCAAACACCCGCACACTCTTTTTTTCTAGCGATATTTAGGTACAGGAAGTGTGGCTGCGCAATGGCACAAGGCTGCGCACTGGTACAATATTGTGGTACCAGTTGATTTAATCTTGCGTGCGCCCAAGATACGCTCCATATTACAGGGAAAAAATACACTCAAGTTCCAGGAGACGATGGAAAAGAGAGCTAACACAAGGAAAACGTAGATCTTAATCATCAGCGCCTTTTTATTTAGTGACCACATTTTTGTTTTGTTCTCATGCTTTTTGCTGTGTTGATGCCCACGACCCGAGCCCACTCCCGGCCAAAACTCGTGCATGAGGGTATTGATGACCCAATTGCGATGCGAATAGAAGGGATACCGCTTGCGAGCAAATTTCTGTTGCACCTCCTCTCATACCACTTGAGCTATCTACGCTAAAAAAATATCCATCAGCTTCATTTTTTTCAGTTTTCATTTGTCTCTAGCACCAAAGCTGTACGTTTGTTTCGACAGGGTATGGTGAGGTGTTCAATAATCAGAGGACACGGTTATACAACGGCCACCCCCGGGGGCTCTTGACCAAGTACAGGTATACTATCGTACACGATATTCCCTTCACGAAAAAACACGCATAAATCAGGCATAGTTTCAACTGGGTGTTTTACGTACTTAAAATACCTCGAGTTTTAAAGACGAACTCCAACAACTCTGTCTGATCATTGGCAGCTACGAGTAGCTGGGCATTGTTTACGTGATAAGTATAACATCTAACGATTGATGCATGTTTCGGGGGAAAAATATGGCCATAGAGGTTGTCCGCCCCAGGCATCTCTGCAGTATAGAAAACGACCCTGTGATCGGGAATGAAGCACGATACACTTTTCCTCACATTCCAACGTGGACGGCATTTTTGGTGGCTGGAATATGTTTTTTTGCGAGATATTGTTGGTTTAACTTAGAACAGGCTGATTTTGGCTACGATTCTTCCAAGGTTTGTTTTTTGTGCGTCATCCACCAACTGATTGATTTTAAGAGTAGTGTTGATTTTTCCTTGTCTTGGCGCTTAGCACCCAGACCTCTAGTATTTACTGCCACGAATAGGGTTGTATAATCTAAAACTTTTGTGTTGAAAACGGTACTTCGAAAAATTGTCCCGGAGGTACCATATGATGTACCAGTAGCTGGTATATACATATCAGACGTACGTTGGTTTAACTTTTACTCTCGTGCATCGTGTCTGAGGTTGACGATTTTTTTCAGGTGATCGTGTAGTTTTTTTTTTTCCTTTTTATGCGGGATTATTCTACTCCGGAGTTATTTTAGCCTGCCCTATGACACAGGCTCAATATTTGGTGATCAGCCACAGAGAACGATGACATCAGCTATAATAGCTTTCACTCCAGGGGAGCTTAAAGCGGAGCCCCATCACCACACGTAGGTTTGGAACGATTGGCCTCGCTGCACTCGGCGTAACTCGCTTCCCTCCGCGCTTTTCGCCTTGCTCGAACCCAGTGTGTACTGATGCAGTCTCAAGTATGCCGACTGCTGACGCGGTCCGTTTTATCTACCAGCTCGCTGTGTCATCCCCCCCCTGCTGTTATTTAATAGGAGGGTGTGCAAAATGTGCTATCACCCCCGATGAGAAACTGCCCCCGGTGCTAAACAAGGCAAAACGTCAATCAAGCATGCCCTTTTCGACGGGGTTCGTTAGATACTACCTCGCCGTAGGTTACCGCGCCGGGCGATACCCAAAGAAAAATCCAAAATAATCTAGGGCCCCAGCAAGGTATTATACCTGGAACGAATATGCACAGGGGACCAGCTGTGACATTTTTCAGGTCAACTGAGAGTCCTCCGTGGATGGTGGTAAGATGGGATAGTTTGGTAAGGTACGGCTCTGAATGTGGTCAGTGGCCAGTGGGGGGGGGGTCTGCCCACCAGTCAGTCCCAAGCAATGGCCGAGGGGGGGGGTCGGCCCCCCAGTCAGTCCCAAACTGGTTTTTAGCTCTACAGGCGTACAGGAGGAACATACACTGTTGTTTAAATGTCGAAAATTTGGAAAAAAAATCTCTCCGACAAGAATGACCCTAACAACAGTGTATGTTAATAGGTGAAGCACTCTTTGTTTGCCATACCTCGTGCTTCCAGTTCAAACGTTGCCACCCATTCGGAGCTGCTGAAAATATTAAAAACGCAGGCATGACTTGTTATTGTGAAGGTGTTACCGACCGGACTACATATTCGTAGAGGTAAAACATCGATCGATTGACTCGTCCAGGGTAATCCACGAAACACTCCCCTCCCCTCGGAACGGCGGGATACTGGGGACGTCGGTACCTCATACGGCCGTACGTTGAACTACCTGTTTCGTTTCAACACCTGATGAACCCGGGAGATATGTTTTCAAGGACGTACGCGCAAGCATTTCTTTATAAATACGACGCTCGAAGCGATAATCGAACCCGTGTCCCACCGACGACGCCAAATGCGAAGGTGTTACCTACTGGGTTATAGGGGTAAAATATCGATCGATTACCCATTCCAGAGTAATCTCTTATCACATCATGTCTTGGCGTGCTGCGCCTCCTGCACTACTACTGTTGTCGAGACTATATTGCTACCTGTGGCACTGTTTCTGATGCCCGGTGAGCGACAGACGTCTTTCATGACTTGGGTTGAACGACCATCAACTCTGCCCCGTCCTCGCAAGCGAATTTTTCCTCAACACCGCGTCCCGACCTTCCGTCCCGCCAGCACGTGTCACCAGCTTTCATTAACCCCCCCGACAACTTGGTTACATCCCTCATTACAACAATAAGATACGGAGATCCCGACGCAAGTCCTTCTTCCGCGGCGAGCGTGCTGTAGACGTTTTCTCCAGGGGCAACAGTGACCCGGTAGGCGCGCATGACATCGTTCTCTAAGCACAATTCACGGCTTGCCGTGCCGGCCAACGGGAGAGAGGGACTTGTCGATTTCGGTCGATCTGCCTTGAACTCGATGTCCATGCAATTCAGCTTCCGGTTCCCCACGCAAACCTGTTTTGGGGTGGTGTGTGCATGAGTGACAAGTCACAGAGAGCGTGAAATACAGGGTTAGGATCGATAGTAACGGGGCTCAGATTTAGTCTTCTCAGGGCTCGGAAATACTCGTCTTTTGGTGGTATAGTATCCGCCATTTTGCTGTGATTCTACGATTAAAGATGCTTTTGTACCACACATCAACCGTAGAAGGTGCTACTTTTATACTCGGGAGGACCTTTCGCCAATGATACTATTAACAGACAACACTACTTTGTAGACGCCCCCAACTTCCTGTCAAGTGCGAAGCGCACGAACAGAATGTTCCCAATCCCGGAATTTCTCCACTAACTGTTGTTGTACTGCTGTAGCTACGTACACATTCTAAGTGACGACGGCTTTGTTGATCGTAGCCAGGAACGACGACGAGCATTTTCAAAGAAAATCAGCATCCCAATCTGGGGAATATCAAGCGATCATACGTACCTTATACGCAGGCCATGATGAATCTCGTACGAGGTTCGGTACTACTATTACGGGGGACCATAGTTAACAGGACCTATGGTATACATAAAAACCTATATGTTTTACCATTTTTACTAACAATATTTGGTCCTGTTAACTAAGGACCCCCGTAATACTACCAGGTACTTCTTTCTTTAGCTCTTCACTACAAATACTCAAAATATTAATATTCAGTACCAGGTATTAGGGATGAATGAATACCTCGTTGTATAAAGGCAATTAAGTACGAGACATTTGATAGAGGGGCTCCTGAGGTTACGATATTTAAACAGCTATCATACACTGCGTTCGTGATTACAGTACCTTGTGGATGATAGGATTGCTCAGATGGTCCCCCCAGTAGAATGCCCCTGCATCGAGCTCGACCTCGAACGGTTCCTTGCCCAAAACCTCATTTCGGATCTGTGGCACCCCATGAGAGCAGGCACCAAAACGAGATAAACTATCAATACGAGTCGTAGTTGGTGTATGCCACGCATAATAGTACTTACCAGGTACATGCACAACACAAACAAGCCGAAACTATAAATACTGGCGAAATGGGCGCAAAAAGAAGCAGTCGTCTTGTTTCGACGGCTGATTGCAACTTGTACACACCACATCGGGCACATGCGCGTACGATACCAGGTAGCTCTCACCAGCAGAAGCACGCAGTCATGGCAAACGCCAACACGATTCCATCAACACTGCAGCCCCAAAGGATTGTACACTGGTGCCGTGTGCGTAGTCACCCCCTGTGTTGCCAAGGTGAGATAGACGTGTAGCCTCGATAATAGCCTTAAGCTAAGCAGAGCGGTGTGGTCATGAGTTCGACCTTCGGTAAACACAGGTCGCACGAACGTAGCGCGTCTCGAAACTATCCATTCAGGTGAGGGAAATAGTAGGAAACGCCTACGCCTATATACACCTACAACAAGTTCGGAATGTACAACAGTACAAAAGTTCTACTAATACCATACCCGTGCTAGGACTCGGCGTATTAATAGTACTATAGCCAGTAGCAGGTGTACGGTATACTGCAGTAGTATAGCGTTAGTGTAGGGCCCAAAAGCGACAAAGAGGATGAATACGGCAAGGGAAGTATGAGTCACGACTCCAGTAGACTTGGTATAGGCACGCAATCGTCTTCATTGATACAGCCCGACGCTGGTAAAATGCGTAAACTACTGCTGTAGAGCCATTATCACAGCAGTTCTCACCTGGGCGTTCTCGAAGAAGACAAAAAAACTGTCTTGACTGTGCCTGTGGAACATAGTCTCTTGGTGAGCAGAGCAGCCCACCTTGATAACCCTTACGTACTTGTTGTTCAGCACCGTGGGGTGGAGGGGTTCGTCATAGACTTCCACATATGGCACGTCGGCGTTACCGGGAGGAGTCGTCACTAAGCTCGTCGAAGTCTCCGCGGTTGCCATAGCACCCAGCCGGTGCAGGTAGGTACCTGCAAAATGCCACCAGAAATGTTTGGGCCAAAAAATGCACGCAGACGCGGACAACGCTTATACTCGTAGCTATGTGAGAGGCGAAACGTGCAGCAGCAGCAGCAGCAGCAGCAGCAGCAGCAGCAGCAGCAGCAGCAGCAGCAGCAGCAGCAGCAGCAGCAGCAGCAGCAGCAGCAGCAGCAGCCCCTGACGGTACAACTCTGACGTAGCGGCGGTTGGAGTTTACGCGTGCACGTACACCGCAACTATCTGCCCTGTGCTGTACCCATGACCAGGCTTCAAACAATTTCAAATCATGATGACGTTGCAGTTCGTAGCGTATATGCAGTCTGCGGAATCCCCATCTGAACCCGTCACATAAAACAAAACATCCCCCTCCCCCCTGAGTGAACTTTACAGAAACCCACCGAGTATCGTAGCCTAGAAAGCACAGAGCCACAGGTACGAGACGGTCGCAGTGTCGCAGTGGTCGGCCGGCGAGGTACGCGCATGAGGACAGGTGGAGTACACGCTCTCCCTCTTTCATAAGGCCTTCGACAAAGTCGAACACCCCATGGGATTTTTGAACAACGAACAACGCAATGATGATGACCTATACTCGAATAATAGTCATCGCCGTTGGCGCCGTGGGTTTGAGTTCAGGCGCAGGGTGTTCAGGATGTCGGTTCCTCTCCTGCAATTCAAACATTGCGGACTTGACACGATTACGTTAGCATGGTGAGATGGCTTGCAAAGGACTGCATGATAGTGGCGCAGAGAGTGGAACTCGTGGGACTATGCAATCACAACGAATGCAATGTTGCAATCCTCGTTGCGTTGGGCTCATCTTTCCACGTTGCGGCTGCTTACTGACTGCTGTCGACGATGGTAGGAGCTCTCAAGAGGACTGCAATGTAGTCTGCCAGCCGCAAGAATCATGCGCCTAACCTCCTACGATACTGCCACCCTTGCTGTTTTTACACCACAGGCAGGGGAGCGAAGCTTGTGGCTATCGACTGGAATTCAGGGAGATTATTACACCGGTGAGGTGTCCCATGTCCAGGCTGTTTGTTGACGTCTTGGATATTATTCATTTCTACCAGGTAGAGAGCAGCATCATACCCTTCACGGCCCCATCACCGCGCTGCGCCAACCCACGCACAGAGCTAAGCTACGCCATCATCCACCATCTACCGATACCGTTGCCCCCGCGCCACGACCCTGCTGCATGTTTTCTGCCCCCATTGCTTTCAGCACTCGATCTCCACAGCAGCACGCGTTTGTCGTTTCTGCCCAGTAAAGTCGCCGAACCAAACCAACTGTCTCCATGGATACCTTACAGGGTGTGCTGCCCTGGTAGGTCGTATCTGGTACTACAGCAGTATGTACTCGTAGCAGTATTCTCCTTCGGGTACGCAACACCGTACGAAGTACTGCAAATACCGTCAGAGTACCAGCACCAGTAAGTACCAGTCATTTCAGCCCCTGATACCCTAGGGACTCGCGAGTATTCTGTCATTTTAGCTTTCCGCGCCTGGGGACTCGCGAGGACTCCGCCATTTCAGCTTCAGGTACCCCTGGGATTCGCGAGGACTCAGCCGTTTCAGCTTCTGGCACCCTGCGGAATCGCGAGGACGTAGTCATTTCAGCTTCTGGTACCCTGTGGACTCGGTACGAGTGCTTCAAAATGGCTCGGACTCGCGAGGCAATGACTGAGTCCCATTGACACTTGCTGGAACTCTGACGACTTTTTGCGGCGCTGCAACGGTCGCCAGGACTCCAGTGTCAGTTGTTGGTGACTCAAGTTCGAGTCGTTTTGAAGTATTGAGTCCCCAGTGTACCGGAACTCCACATATCATCAGAGTACCAATATCAGTCATTGGGACTTAGTCATTGATTAGTGAGCCCGACTCGTTTTGAAGTGCTAAGTCCTCAGCGTACCAGAAGCTGAACTGACTGAGTTCTCGCGGGTCCCTGCGAGTAGGGTACCAGAAGCTGAATTTGCTGAGTCCCCGCAATTCCACAGGGTACCAGAAGCTAAAAGGACTGAGTCCTCGCGAGTCCCAAGAGTACCAAAAGCTGAAGTGACTGAGCCCTCGCGAGTACCGAGTCAACGGGTCAAACGAAAGAAAATACGCCTTTTCTATGTGCACCCTATAAACATACCTGGTAAAGCTCGTCAGATTACCAGCGCCAATCATCGGGACGCAGTCATGGGCTCGCGAGTACGAAATATTTTGACTCACGAGTTGGGGTCTTTTTCGACTTGCGAGTCTTAGTATTTGTGAAGTACTGAGCCCCCAGGGTACGAGAAGATGAGGTGACTGAGTCCTCGCGAGCCCCCAGGATAACAGGAGCAGAAATGGCGGAATCCTCGCCAGTCCCCAGGGCACCACAGCCTGAAATGACTGAGCCCTCGCGCGTCGGTCCACAGGGTACCAGAAGCCGATGCGACTGAGTCCTCGCGAGTCCCCAGGGAGCTGAAATGACTGGGGATTCGTGAGTCCCAAGGGCACCAGGGGCTGAAATGACTGGTATTCAATGGTGCTGGTACTTTGACGACCTTTGCGGTACTGTACTGTGCAAGATACGTGCTGCATGGTACCGGTACTGTATCAAATCATGGGGTCCTCTTTACGAGGGTTTCGTGTCCCTGTTTCACTGCCTGTTTCTGTCTTGTGGCCAACCTCAACCCTAGACAAACACCCGCTGTACAGAGTACCAGGTGGTCAGTACTCTACGTACCCATTTTTTGGTGTTTAGTCGTTTATGGCCTATGACTTCCCGCCTCCTTTACTCGCACCAGGTATAGTATTGAATTCTAGGGGTCTTTGCCGCGGCGGACTGACGCCGGCAATATGCCGAGGATGTAGGACAATCGAGGCCGTAGTGCGACGGTACTACGAAGGGTTGCATAAACAAATGTCAATGATCAAGTCAGATTGTTGGGCAAAGAAATAACGAAGATACCGTTCACCCTGAACCTACCCTACACGACACGAAGCTTCAAGTTTTCATAGACTGAAGGCAGGATGGAGCTCCGTATCCATTCAGCTTTACACGACGCGGAGCTGCGAGGAATTTTGCCCCGTGCCTCTTCTCTCTGTCGTTCGACGCCTGTTCGTTCGTGGGGGGAGCGCTCTCGCCGCCGAAATACTCCACAACAGCAAGTAGCAGCGGTTCAAACCCGATATCTTGGCTGTGGCCTTCGTCGTCGTAGTGCTCGGCTGCTCGCTGTGTTTCCTCTGCCCCAGCCGCCTCTTCATTTGTTTGGCGCAGTTTCTAATTCTACCGACCAGCCTCCGAATCCAATCACGTGCATCTGATCTACTTGCATCCTCCCCGGCCTCGGGGCTGTCAGAGAGACTGCCTCGATCGACTCTTCTGTCTGCATCTCATTGAAAACTTCCGTACGCAGTATCTCGAAAAGGAAACAACCCCCAGTAGTGCAATATCTGATTGGAAATAATTCCAAACGCACGCGGGACAGCGAACCCGATGCACATTTCTCTCAGGATACAGCAGATGGTAGTACGTGAGTGCAATACACAAAGTGAGCAACTCCAATGACACACGGGGCAACGGGGGCAGAAAGGAGGCAGCGCAACATCTAAAGGCCGTAGAATCTATCCCGCTCGGCACGTTGTTCTCAGTATCCTGCAGCTCGTAGTATTACGGGGGACCATAGTCAATAGGACCTGTGGTATACATAAAAACCTACCTGGTATATATTTAACCATTTCTACCTACCTGGTACAATATTTGGTCCTATTAACTATGCTCCCCCGAAATAGTGCTGAAACGTGAAATATCTAGAGGGAATGAGGGCCAAAGATACGCAGGACAACGACGACAAAAAAATGAGGTTTTGCCGAGCTTGTAAATCCTGCCGGTAAAAAATAAGTTGAGGAAAATGGAAATTCGGGACCACTACGTACTGCAGTACAATATCTATACCAAACACCCAAATATACTCAGGGCAACAACGACATAACTTAGTTTTTTTTTTTTTTTTTCCGAGACCGTAAGCCTAGTAGTTAAGGACAATAGAGCTCTCTCAGGGCCGGATGGAGTTTTGTACATGTCTGTACCGTACAGGTGCACCAGATATATCGCTCCCCACTTTTCGCTGGTTTAAACTCATTCTTCCTTCAAACCATTTGTATCCGTACAAGCACGCCAAGGTACTAAGCTGTACCAGCGGGGTAGCTTAGCAATTCACTTGTAGTAGTATCATAAGTTGGCCACGCATCGTCGGCTGTCGTTCTGCAAATATTACGGAAATGAGTATTAACTATTACGGGGGACCATAGTTAACAGGACCTATGGTACACATAAAAACCTATATGTTTAACCATTTTTACTAACAATATTTGGTCCTGTTAACTATGGCCCCCCGTAATAGTCTTTCGTAGGTTTCATTCTCACACGCCATGTTGTAGAAATGGAATATAGAGAACGAGCGCTATGCCCGATGTGCGTGTACCAATGAGCTTGCAAAGGTGATTTTCAACCATTCAATCGGTCGCACTCACAGCTGACGTATTTGTACAATTTCCTTTGAAAAAAGCTAGCGTTGGCCTCATGGTCGTTACGCGCGAAAACTTTGATGATATGACGCTGGCCCCGTTCTTCGAAACGCGAAGGCTCCAAAGTTGAAAATGTTCGACACTCTGCTGGTATAGACGTAGGGTCAACTATGAGGCTGGGGGACGAGCGACCTTTGGTGCCATCCTACGCACACTAGGACTATCGAGGCGTGCTTATTTAATTTTATATTTCACTGCCGATTTCCACGACTCGTACCGCCTGCCTGCCGTGCTCGGACTAGAGATATACACTCGCACGGAGCAGCACCCGTCGCAATCGCAATAGCCAACCGGGACACGATACTCGAGGCCGCAAAAAGACAGCAGTGTAACGCCTTTTCAGTTTTGGTTCCCCGCATTCTAACCCCGACTTGGGCTCTCTTGATCCATGCCACTCGTGCATCATGGAGTATCGCTTTGAGTTTTTTTGAACCGATTTCCGCCTACCCGTGTGTTCTTCTGTGTTCGTTCTCACATAGTATGCCATTCGTTTTTGCAATGGCTAGCCCGTGGACACGAACACGTAAAGAGAGTCCCCAGGCCATGAATATACAAGATAAATCTTGTTGTACCCAAGACGAGCAGTTAACATTCAGCACATGCGGCAACGCGTGATGCCCTGGTGACGTAAGCTATGACTGTGCAGTATTTATAGCACGACTTCCCTGTGGCAACCGACTTTTTCTCCATTACTATTACTATTAATACTACAAGAATACATGCTAATTATTATGGCAACACTTTTGAGTGTCGCCTATAATCCAGCGCCGCAGTTGCCAGCGACCACAGCCGCTACCTACGCTGTCTGAATCTGCCTGCGTTCTTGGGAGTTTCTTTCAGGGTGTTTGGCAACACTCCGAATGACCTCGGCCACACGCGTTGTAAGTCAGCAATTACACCGCCCACGAGGAACACGCGCTGGCACAACTCCTCCCGCCCTAGGCTCAAGGCAAAAACGCACCCTCAATCACGACATTCACGCGGATGGGGCTTGTCGTCACCCGCTTCCCGTCTTTTGCTGTGTTTGAGCACCTTTGAGGCACCTTTTTAAAGCACCTCTGATGCACCTTCATCAGCACAATTCTACCAAAAACCCAGTATGTTGTTAAGCTACTGCCGTGGTACTTCGTACATACATGTCCGCCACAAACCAAGCCTATATATATGTGTGTGTTGGTTCCAGGTTCTCGACCAGACCGTCGCATGGGTATCGTCCGGCGGAGGTCCCACCATTCGCCGAGGTCGTGGATATCCGTATCTTATTGTACGACTGTGGTCAGTGGTCAACCATATTCCTGGACTATGAGTCGTCGTCAGCAGTGACATTGCCCCGTGACAAGTAAATCACTGCAGCAGGAATGTAAGGCCCGTGCCTGGCACACACACGCTCTCTCCTCTCCATCATCATTGTTGATGGTCGTTTCGTGGGATCGTCCGTACCGATCCTACACCAACACCTGACGTATCCTACACCTTCCCCTCTTCAGAAAGAGAAAGTGCCATGGATGTCGAGTTGAACTGGGGGTCCTCCCGACATATATATATATATATATATATATTTATATATATTTATATATACATATATAGAGAGAGATATATAGTTTTATCTTCCCATTTATTTTCTTCGCCCTTCTTTTGGCTGTCCCTCCTAGTTGCAACTCCGATATGGGGGCACATAGCAGGTTCTCTTCCCCCCTCCCTACTGCGGTTCAAACCTTCATTTTTATCGCGATATGCCATTTCTTCCCTCGTCGACTCTCGTCGAACCTTGCCTACCCACGCTACGCGCTCTCAGCAGTTGATACCTTTTATTGTATTTTTCGAAAAAAAAAGGAATCGTCCCCACGATGGGATATTAACTCACGGGATCAACTCTACCACCATCTTAAGGTACCACTGAGCAACCGGGACGACCGGCGGTGCCTGGCGATGCCAGCGATAAGATGGCATCGTTCGTAGGGGGCGAGCAGGTTTGCACCGTCGGGACCCCCCCCCCCCCCCCCCCGCATCGCTCGCAGGGGACAGGTGCTGGGCACGGTACCGCTACGCAAGTGACCGGAATCCCCCCCTTGCACAAATGTGGACGTGCAAAATAATCCTTGTGGAGGACATTTAGAACAATCTACTATAGCAAACCCCGCAAGGTGTCGACAACCTCTCAATTCGGTACGCCTAATGGTGTGCTACATTGTTCTTGCGTAAGTTATTCCTAGCGGAGACATTGGACAACGTAGCAAACCCTACAAGGTCGGAAGCCTCTCCGTCGGGTATTCCTGGTGAGGTGCTACGTTGTTCAATGTCCCCACAAAGATAATTTTATGCCAACATTGTGCGAGGGGGGTGTCCCGGCCATTTTTGAATGTGTGAAAGGGAGCCCCTCGCTAGAATGACGACCGATTGCTTGGTGATGTGCTGCCATAGGGACCTGAACTCCCCCTGTTTAGAGTCGCTGCACGCTTCACTGAACCGCGTCCGCTTCTTCAACTCTCCTCGTTGTGTGTCACGTTTAACGATCTTGTGGTGGAAATCCGATTTCGGCTGCGGACAGGAATGGGAAGGGTGTCGATCGAAAACCGTGGCCCCAGGATCTTCGACGGAGGTCGTCATCACCGATCTCAACCCATCATCATCTTACATATTTCGGCTGTTCGCCGTTGCGGCCGGCGAGGAGGAGGCTGGGCCTGGGCCCGAGGTAGCATTTGACACGGAAGGTGGGTTTGCTCGTTCGTTTTGGCGAGAAGGTACTGCGTGTGATTGTTGCTGGGTCCCCGAACCAGCCGAGTGCGGGGGCTGGATTGACATAGAAAACACCACCCGTTGTGCCAATGCACGTCTTGGTTCATGGCCGACCGGAGCGGAACGCTCGACGGCGTGGTGTGAATGACATTTTCTTCTTTATTTATCGTCAAGGTTTGTCGCTGTTGCAGTCAGTACCCGGCACTGGCCGACACTGTTACAATATGAAATATTGCTACTAGGGCGGTGGTTAGCATAGTATTACCCCTCGTGGCCCTAACGCTAACTACCGCGCAGTGTTGAAGTCCTGCTGCTGCTGCTGCTGCCCGATGTTGATGTTGACGTGGCCAGGACTTTTTTCTGACGAGGTGCTGTTGATGGCGATTGGTCGCTACGTGTAGACTAACGCACTCTGCTTCCCATTTTCCCGCCTTCTCCGCACCCTGTTGCCGTGCAGTCGTTTCTTGCGCACCAACGCAGAGATCGTGTTGCACCATCGTCTGACGACCCCCGGGAGCCCGCCAGCCACCCTAAGTGAAGTGGAGTGCTTTTCCCAAAAGTCGTACGGGTACGACAGCGCAAGGGTGTGTCCTCTGTGTTTTTTTTTGGTCGGAATTTGTGCACAAGTCGATCGGCATAATTTGTTATCTAGCTTCGACAGCGTACTTTCATCAATGGGGGGCAGGCTAAAACTACGGAACTGGTGGACGAGTAGATATTTTTTGAGGAGCGTATAAGAACGGCTTCTTGGACCGCACGCGTATTTTTTCCCCACGTTTTTCGGCGATATTTTTGTTGACGAACAAATTACCGTAACGTTACCAGGTCGGTATTGATTTTGTGCATGATGCTCCGTTGAAGGTCATGCACGCGTTCCGCGGTTTTCTTAGGGGTGAGTTTCTGCTTTTTACGGGGTCTCTAATTCGAGATCGTGGGTGGTGCGG
Organism: Nereocystis luetkeana; assembly: GCA_031213475.1. Lineage (NCBI taxonomy): Eukaryota > Phaeophyceae > Laminariales > Laminariaceae > Nereocystis > Nereocystis luetkeana. The sequence continues at coordinate 9,963,027 of JARUPZ010000012.1, read as the reverse complement.
ATCATGCACGACCTAATATTTTTCTTCAAACATCTTCGGACGTATAATCCGCAATCGAGCAGGAGCCAGTAGCATAGTGAACATCTGTACATTTAGGGCGGACCCTGTACACTCCTTTTTGATATTTACGCGCAACGTTGCAGACCCGTAGCGTTCGGGTTCGCGCAAGTTTACGCACGCACTATGCCAGCTTTGGTGTATTCGCATGGGTCGCCTTCTTTTCGTACTTCGTAATAGTTTTAGGAGGTGTCGTTTGCGTAGTTCGTTATCTACCAGCGAAGGGCTTAGTTGCGTGAATACGCGCCGTGTCGAACGTCAGCACCTGCCAGTACGCGTCTTTGTGACTAGCATTAACACCCCCCTCAGTGCCGTAGGGCACTTCTTTTGCATACTTAACTCCCCACCAACCAAGTTGCCTTGACCGTAGTTGCGATTACATGTGTGTCACTACATTAGCAGCGGCAGAACCATGTAGTGTGTTTGTGGTCTCTTGTTTTTTTTTGTTTTGCCGGTAGCGCTTTGATCGATCGGATGCAGGTATTCTGCATGGCGCTCGGATTACGGTCGATCTTGTACAGAGTACTTTACACCTGGTACCGCGTATGGTATCATGCCAGTCCTAGCAGGGGTCCGATTCGTGCGGTCCGGGCATCGGACACGCTAAAGAGACCCGTACGCATAGGCGGTGAGGAGCCCGGCCGCCGGTTGCCCCCACGGTCGTGTATTATTCAAGGATCACGTCGCAAGAGACAAAATGTACCAAACGGGGCATGCATACGTCGAGGCCAGCAGCGGCTCAATTCGATGGGTTCTCCGTTCTCCACACTCCCAAATGGCCTCGTATGAGGCACCTTTTCTGCCCATTAAAGCGCACGCCCATGCTTGGATAATGAAACCCGACCCGGTCACTGACCACAACGTTCTGCGGACCAGTAACCCGCCCAGCTCCTTTGGTATCGGCCGTTTTGAGAACATCCATGAAGCGACCCGCCTATGCTATGCGTTCCTTTTTCGATCCCGATGCAGGCGCGCCCTCCTACCTAGCTCCCCGAACTCGGCATGTCTCAATTGTCTCTCTTGTCTCCGCCATGCGCGCTGAAAAATCTCGAAAATCATGGTTTATTTCGCTCATTTTGTGTCACGCGTAGCGCGGGAACCTTCTCAGCAAACAGGGTATTAACCTGATTGGCATGTCTTTGCCGTTTCCAACCATTACAGCGGAGCAGGTACGCGTCGTAAGATATGCCAGCCTCAGGAATTCTTCACATGCAACCGTCATGCCGCGTGGAAATCATACGCACGAAACGTTCCAGGCTGTTCCTGACCGTTGAGGGACGTTTGCTATAAATAAACATGCGACCTTGTGTGGAATCGACGAGAAGCACTCGTATGTATCGGCCCAAACAGCTATGCGCACTGGCTTCTACGAATGTTGACTCGCTGATGGTGCCTTCCTTGTTACTGTTATCTTCGCACATCTTCTTCTCTCTCTCCTTCCCACTCGTAACTCAGATCCGGGGTCACATAGCAGGCTCTTCTCCCCCCTCCCCGCTACGGTACGTGCCTTCATGAGTGCGTGCAAACGTCACCAACGCTGCATTCACACGACTGTACGCCATCTGTAGTGCGTATTATAAACCGATATTCCTTTGTTACACTACCCGGACTGCGACGTCTCCTCGATGGCCCTCGATTAACGGCGTTCCCTGTCTTTTCACGTGCCCTTTACACCCTGGAAAACATTCCCGTTGTTCCTAGCTTATTTTTTTCTCGACGTTTCCCACTCGATCTTCCGCCGCTGCAGCCGTCACCAATCACTTCAACGTTTGCCATCCAATTCCCTAGGTGTACCTAATAGGGTATTCTACAGGGGAAATTCATATCTGTCCCCGTCACAAGGAAACTCTAATCCTCGCGGAATCTGGTCCCAAACCGCTCCCGACGTTGACATGTATACCGTGCGAATCAATAGCGGCCAACTTTCGGATTCAACGGAGCCCTGCGCCTTGAGTTACGCGACCCAGCCCCACCCGCGGGACAATCGCTTGTAGACAATCGCTTGTGCCAGAGTCGGTACGAGGTGCGTTTTTTTTTTTGCAAATTGGTTACAGCGCATCGATCGTAACTAAAGTGAGATCGCCCTTGTAGAAGCATGGCTTGCTCAGCGGGACTGGGTAACGGCTTGAATGAGGTCGTTGCCCGCTCGCAAACGGCCGTGCAAGGTCGCTTCTGAAGGCAAGGTCTTCACCCCATGGAGTAGTTTGTGATACATCATTTATTTGGCGTTTTATTGCAAGGCTGTTTCCTGCTCTATAGTAAATCAAAGTACTTATCAATCAGACAACACCACCAGCAGCAGCAGCAGCAGCAGCAGCAGCAGCAAGCAGCAGCAGCAGTGGCAGCAGCAGCAGCAGCAAAGCGGCAGCAGCACCGCGAAGGCAAATCGGAAGTTCTTGACGCCGTGCAAGGTCTCAGAGTAATTGCCGCTCGATCGGAAAGATTCGCAAATATGGAAGCCCGCGCACGAAGAGTTTCTGACTTCTGACGCACGGGCACAAAAATTTCGCTCGAAAGCACGCCGCGCGCAGCAAGGGTCGGAAGGAGACTGCAGCTGCGCGAGGGTGTGCCAAAGGCCCCGTAAACCGTTACCCGTATAGGCGTAGTCCTAGCCAACAATTGCTGCGAGGGAAAATACAACTGTGTTGCGCTGTTGCTCTCGTCCATCAACCACAGTTGTCGAGCCCCCGTAAGTCTCCATCCCTTGCTACCACACTCCCTGCAACCAGACCGTGTGCCATCATGCTTGCGTGAAATATGTATTTCGTGGTTATGGGGCGCAACCTCAATACCTGCAGTACTGCTGTACCAGGTAGTATTTTAGTCTGCCATGCTGCATTAATACGGATTGAACCCTCTCTTTAGCCCTGTTTTGACCCTCGCTGCGCGCGGATCAGAAGGAGGCTGCTGCTGCTAGAAGGTGTGCCCAAGGCCCCATAAACCGTTACCCGCATAGATAGGGTTAACCCTCGTCGACAGTTGTCGCGAGGGAAATACAACCACAGTTGTGTTGCGTTGTTGCTCTCGTCCGTCAACCATAGTTGTCGAACCCCCGGAAATCTCCCTCCCTTGTTGCCACACTCCCTACCACCGAGACCGTGTGTCATTGTGCTTGCTTGCGTGGAACTAGCAGTTCGTGGTTAGGAGACGCAACCTCAATGCGCGCAGTACTGCTGTAGTATTTTAGTCTGCCGTGCTGCGTTAATGCGGATTAAACCCTTTTTTTAGCCCTGTTTTGACCCTTGCTGCGCGCGGGTCGGAAGGAGGCTGCTGCTGCGAGAAGGTGTGACACCGGCCCCGTAAACTGCTACCCTTAGAGCCGTCATCCTAGCCAAGTATTGTTGCGAGGGAAACACAGCAGTGTTGCGCTGTTGCTCTCATGTTAAGATCCGAGGGTCGGGACACTTTGTATCCCTGAACAGGTTTGCTTATTAGGTCGGTACTCGTTGGTACTCACATGCGCGTTGTTTGCTTGGAGATATAAGAAGATCAGCTCTATTCTTTATTCCTTTCGTGGACGGGGAGACTGAGAGCCAAGCTCGTGCCCACTGGGAAAACACCTGGTTTTCAATCTATAATACGCCCCCCAAGTACTACAAATACGATCCCAATACTCGAGCCCAGGTAATTATCGGGCTTTCAGCCTCATTCAAGGAAGTATCATAACATTAGCCCACTCTGATGAGCCGTATATGCAGAATTACGGGAAATTCATGGAAACCCCGATTCCACGAACTAGAACACGAGTCGAAGATGCGGCTCCTCAAACACCCACTCCTACACCTCTGAACGGCGAGGCAACGAAGCCGACAAGGTACGTAAAAAAAACGAAAGAAAGGAAGGCCTAGCCCTAAGAGACGGGAATAAATCGTCAGCAAAAGCCATCGCCATGCCACCCGCAAGGGGGTGGAGGGCGAGGAAGATTAACGGGAAAGCGAAAGTGAATACCAAGAACGAGAAGGAAAATAACACGGAATACGCCAATAACCCCCCAAGACCAGACCACAACTCTGGGAACATGTCCTGAGCCAATAATGAGGGGCCCGATTACCCAGACCAGCCGACACTGAGTGGGGGGTTAGGTAGAAAAACATGCGTCAAAACCACCCCCAACCCAGCCCAAGAAAAACAACAAACAAACCAGAAACACACCGAGCAGGAAACCCACCCCCCAAAGTCCAGGAAAATGACAAGAAACACATATCGAGTGCAGCCGAGGAGCAAAAATAAGCTATCCACAGCGGCGCCTTGAGATTCATTTGCGTTACGCTGGGGCTGCGACGTTGGGGATTGTTGGGTCGAAATTTCAGAGTAGAAAACTCAACGAAACCAACACGTAAGTTGCCGCAGGTTAACTGTGGTTGAGCGCCTGCCGATCGAGGCCGTAGACGCGCCGTATGCACGAAAGGGGGAAAGGTGAGAACCATAATATCAAAAAGAGAGACAATTAGGCGCAAGGGTACGAGCTCGGTAGTCGCGGTTGGGAGCGTCTGACCCCTGGTGGACACAGGCGCAGTCGAGAGTGCATGGGTCGGGCCTGTGGAGGCCGGGAATGGCGTGTGCACCGGGGTAGGAGCACAGCCACCTCAAAGAACGAAGCGTCGGGGGGGTGGGCGCGATGAAGCACAAAAAGGTGCAGGCAGGTGGTCGCGGAAGCCGGGGGTGGCGTGTGCAACGGGGTAGGAGCACAGCAGCCTCAACGTAAGAGATGTCACGGGGTGGGTGCGATGGGGCACAAAAAGTTGTAGGTAGGCGCGCTCAGTAGGGCGGGGCGAGCTCAGGAGGAAGGCGCAGAGAGGTGAGCACGTTGGAGCACAGCGAGCTCAAGCAAAACGCGCAGGATGGTGGGCGCAGTGGTTGGGCGCGGTAATCAGGGACGGCAAGGGGGGCCAAGCTCGAATGAGATGACACGAGGCGGCGGAGAAGGCCGTTCGTTGCGGTTGTAAATGGCTGTCGTCGCGGCAGTATACTCTGTATGTAGTAGCCATCGCGGCTTTTGTCTGTTGAGGTTGGATACATATTTCCCGAAATAATCGGGTGCAATCGAGCCAGTTCGACGTTCCCCCTGGAGGGAATCATATTTCCGGTCTCGGCGTCTGAGGTGGCCATATCGAAGGCCGAGGACTCCGGTTTGATTAGAAGGCGTTTAGATCACTGCCCTACCAACGGCGTTATATGTGGAGGGGGTTGCCTCCTAGGGGGGCAGGTGTGTCGGTGCTGAGATGCTCGTCCATCATTTTATTAGTTCATGCTGTCACTTTCCCTCCACCAAGAGCATGAATTAGGGCAAGGTACAGAAACCAGGTGGAAAAGGGTACATAAACCAGGAGGAGGGCACAGTGATAGACAGGGAGGAACCCAGACAACAATTAGTATTGCGGTTCCCCATATTTACCTTGTGCACCTCATTTGAGAGGTGTGACATCACTTTTTCTAAGAGTCCTAGGCGCGCATACGTTCCCACATCATTACATGTGGACTTTATCACAATATACGATGTAGTTACCGCTCAGTGACTCGGCACGCCAATGCTGCAGAAGCGAGTGTCTACAGTTTACACGACCACTCCATGAACGTAGCATCGTTTGTTTTATAAATTCAATTAATTGGTATAACGTACTCTTGCACATTACCTAGTCTGTAAAGTGTACTCCATATATGCCAGTATGGATACGTACGAACCTGTTGCTAAGCTGAAACAAACTAAATTACTCCTTTGCCACACCCCAACAACGTTGACCGTTCCCTCTTTGCTTTCGCCGGGTACAGCTAGCGCAAGTACCACGAGCAACGGGATATTGTAAAAATGCCTTGCTTGGGCAAATTGGAACCACGGACAAGCATGCACGCAGCAGAAATATTGCATTTTCGCCCGTACAAAGCAGACATGTGGCGCTTCAACAGCAAAGTCACCTACCATGCAGGCGCTACCGAATTGGCCGCGACGAAGGTCGCACCCGCCTCATATTTTCGCCGCCCCCGGTGCCTGCATTGGTCTCCCGAAATCGTCGCAACCTTGGCGGCTTGCAACCGGCACACACACTTACAACGGCCCTGGAGTCTGCGCCTCACCCATGTTGACACTTATCTGAACCTTACACAGGAGCACACAACCTACGACGAGAATTGCCAGCTAGATATGAGCGACGCCGTCTTTATCAACTTGTATGCCGTGATAGCGACGCTTTGGCACTGCGGCAGCACCTCTATTTTCGCCTCTGCGCGCCAGCTCCGCGCGCACATGCCGTACGTGCTCAAGATGAACACCGGCTTCTTGTGGTCACGTAGGGTGCAGAGTGAAGAGTAGAGGGATACATTACTCTGCGAAGCATCGGACATGCCTGACGATGGACAGCAGCTACGACGACAACAGTAACAGCAGCGGCAGCATGGACGGCCGATCACGAGTTCGGCGCCTCTACGTTCGATGCTGCACGTTTGATACCGGTACAGCACCACCAGCAAAAGGGTACTATTCGGGACTCAGGGCCAGCTTCACTTCCATCAGGATCGGCTCCGTCCATCTCACCCCCAACGACACCACCCTCCTCTCACCCATCTCAACAGTTATCGCTTTACCGAGTATTGACTCCCTTGTTCAAGTGATTGCCTTGCGATGTGGGTAGGAAGAGGTTTACACGTCGATCCTCACCAGGATGCTCTGCTCGACGCTCTTTCTTTATGATAAGCAAGGCCGTAATTTGCCAACCATCGCTGATATCCCTGCAGACGAAATGAATATTTACATATCTACGGTCGCGGCTACCAGCGGTTCCGGTTTCCGGCACAACTCTATTGCCTCACCAACCGGGTCATCGTTTCGCTTTGCGCTCGTCACAGGACGTGCGCCAGCCCCGTGGAAAACTATTAACAGCTTTTACTTGGATAACCGCGTGCTCCGTATCGACAACAACTTACCACTCCGTACTAACCACACACCTATCCCTGGGCCTAGGGGGTAGTCCCGCCTAATATGGCGGAAGAGTCGCGACCACACTTGACAAAAAATGCACAAAGCCCTGTGCCCCGTCAACCTACCAAATGTCGTGCAAAGCGACTCGAGCTAGGAGTCCCCGGACCTCAGGAAACGCACCTCCTAGCGAGTTAACCCCTGCTGTACAGTCACCAGAGGCTCAAGTAGAGGTCCCCACAGGTATCCTCGCCAAACCATACCCCCCCTCCCCCCGGAAACGCTTCGTCTCGAAAGAGATGCGTGATCAATGGTCAAATGACTTGAGGCAAGCACGAAAGAGTACCCCCCCCCCCCCCCCCCGGAAACGCGTCCCTGCCAATCTTTCCCCCGCGACACTGGGGCCATAACCGGGATCATTAGCCTAGCTTCTCTCCCGTGGACGCCATGCGACAGTCCAAGCGACCACCGTCTCCTATCACTGCCCGGCAGCATACCGCAGCCAGTCTACGCCCGAGGCTATTCCTCGGACGATTTACCCGCAAACCTTCGCCCAAGGTTTTGCAGTGGCACCTTTCGGACATATGTTCCCGCGTTGGTTTTTACGACTATATCGAATACTTTACGATGCCGCACAAGACTAAGCTGTGAAGGGACACCGCGACTCAGCAGCTAATCTTGTGTTTTTCGAGTTCTCGAGAGTACTGGAATCGACGCCACGACTGAACCTAGGACATCGGCGTCGAGGCCAACAAACGGTGGAGATTCGTTCGGTTCTCCACAACAAACTACCTTGACCCCTGCGGAGCGTTCGAGCCGCTACCCGTCGACCTCCTTACCGCTCCCTGAATCGTCTATTTGGACCCTTGCGGGACCTTCGAGACGGCACTCACCCCGAATCGATGCCCACTCCCCTCGCCTATTCGCTTCTTTCCTTCCAACAACGGCACGATATTGGTTACCCACCACAGGAACCGTCGTTCAGTTAATCGCTTGACCGATTCCTGCCCCCTTCCAACCCGGCGCCTTTCTAAAGAGGCACGTTTTGTCCGGTCTTCACGGTTTGCACCGAAACCACCACCTACCGACCACCCCGGGATCAGCTCGACCCTCTTTGGACCATACGTTTCCAACGAAGCCACGGCCTACCGACCAGACTCTTTCCATCGGTCTCCGCCGTTCCCCTCGAAGCCATGACCTACCGACCAGCCTCTTTCACCGGTCTCCGCCGTCCTAACCGAAGCCACGGTCTACGGACCAGACTATTTTCACCGGTCTCCGCCGTTTCCATCGAAGCCACGACCTACCGATTATACTCTATCCTGCGGTCTATACCGCTCTCATCGAAACCGCGAGCTTCCGACCAACATCTTTGCGCGGGTTCCCACCGCTTCCATCGCGTGCACCGCCTCCGGCCGCTATGTGGCCCTTGTCACCGCGATGTAGCCTCTGGCTATCGATCTCCTCTCTCCATGCCATGCACGGCGTTTCCGGGGTCGTCCGAAATCATCGGTGATGCCAATAACTCAGGGACTACTGACGCCCCTTCCGAGACGAACTTATGGATCGAATCCTCGACATCGTTCGAGACACCACCCCCCCTCTTTAACCACCTACGTCGGCAATGCCGACCATTTGGGAATAGCAGCCGCTCTCTTCGACACCGCCCGAGACATCCTTCCCCCTTTTATTCACCGCCTCCTCAGCAACGCCGACCATTCGAGAATAACAACCGCCCCCCCGATGGATATTTTGGTTGAGTCGGCTCTCGACCAACGCTCAAGGCACCTCCCCCCCCCTAGCGACTACAATGGCACAACCTGTCTCTCCGACCCACCTACACAAGGCTGTCGAGGCCCTTTCTCGACGGAGCTATTCATCCCACCTTTTCCCGGACCCAAGCCACCGATGGCCATTACGCATTCCTCGGCGACCACCCATCAACGGATTACACTTTCCAACTCCGAATCACTGGCGCCTAAGCAACCTCGCTTCCGTCTACACCGTCTTTGTCATTTCCACCCCGGCGCGCCACTTGGCGTCCCATCTTTCACCGTTCCCTAGAAGTTTTTCCTGCGCCGCGACTTAGTCTGCCACAAGTACGTTTTGTAACCGGTAAACATCAAACAGGTGCCCCCCCATATTCCATCTTTCTGAAGCCCCTTTCCGTCCCGGGGGACCCACGATTGGAGCTACTTTCGCCACTCCCCATCGCTTAGCTTTCTTGTTCGCGTACACCATATGATCCTGTGATTTGTTCATCCCGATCATGAGCCTTCTGGACTATGTATCGACTTGGATGGGGGCGTTGCCACTCCCTCCCGCTCTACCACGCTTGCCGTTTATTTAGCTGACTTAATATTTGTTCCACTCGTGCGTCTGCCGAGCGAGCCGGGTACCAGCTCGAGTGGGCTTGTCCGCCCTCCCTTCCTCCCCATCACCGAGGCGTTCTACAATAGAGGTTCACCCTAATTTTTCTGAGGCTCTTCACTTTAGGAGCTCCACACCTCACCCGAACACTGACTTCAGCCAAAACCAAAGTGCATCCCGATAAATAATCCCATGGCCCAAGTATACAAAAATACATTTTTCGAAACAAAATTGGCATTCTGAAGATTCTGGGTTAAGGAACCCCGTCACACAGAAAAAAAATAACGGCAATGTGCTACCTCTATCGTAGAACGCGTCCACTCACCATCTCCACTGCTCCCTTCTTCTGAGCCCGTGATTTTGTTTTGCCGCTTACGAGCCTTCCGACCCGGGTACCGGTGTGAGTGGGTTTGACGCCCTCCCTTCCACGTCACCACGACCTTAATGCTGTTCCCGTCTTTTCAGTTTGTGTTTCGTATCCGCTAACGAGCCTTCCGACCCGGATATCGGCTTGGATTGGCTTGATTCCCTCCCTTCTGCCCCTCCACTATCTTTTCACAGTGCATACTGCGCGCCTTCCATTCCGAACATCGACTATTAATAGGGCGAGCTTGCTCCTCCCTTCCTCATACCCCATGGATGCCATTCCACCACTCACTGCCCTTACCGACGACAACGTGGTCGACGTTCACCGTGGCACACCACCCGTGGACACATTCGGCCCTTCTGCGTCCCAAAACTTTGCCGGGCCTATTTCGACCCTCGACACCACCGCCGGATTGCTCGCCAACTCTGGAATGACGTCGTGGACACTGGAGCTTCTATTGGCTTGTCGTACAGGCCGCCAATCGTCTCCCCAATACCCACAATTGACACCTCCGCATCAGCCCCTCCTGATCCTTTGTCACACCTTCATTTCTTCCCAGAGCCACCATCGCTCTGACGCCGCCGGTGGAAACCCTCGGATCACCCCCGACTATGATTTTTCTCGTTCGACACCAGTAGCCACGCCTCCAAGATCATCGACCCCCCGCGGCCTTCGACACCTACAGTCACGCTATCAAGACCGTCGACCCCCCCACCCCCCGTGCGCTTCGCGACCAGAGTTTCGCCACGACCCAAGCTCCGACGCGCCCTTTACCATCGAGCACTGCCCCGGACCGCGCTTCATCGACAGCACAAAATGCCTGTGCTGCCTCCAATAGGCGTTGGTACGACCACCAGCAGCCCCAGTCCGCAAGAGAACGACCGCTTTCTGCAGGAAGCCATCGACTTCGATCGACGTCGACGCCTTCTGCTTCGACGATTGTATTCGTCTACGTCCCACGCCCCGGAGCCCGCCGTCGACCCTGATGACATTGAGTCAAAATCGCCCTCGACAACATTGTCTGAACGCCCTTCATGCATCATCTACGTCCCATCTTCCCGAGTTCCCCATCGAGCCTGATGACGTCCTTCGACGCTTGCTGCGATAGAGGTAGCGCGTGTTGGACAAACTAATTCTGATTAAATCGGCTCCTCTACTGAAATACTTTTGTACAGTTTGTGCTTTGCACTGTGTCTCGATACATACCTAAGCCATGGCCATGTTCGCCGGGTGCTATGTTCGCCGGGTGCCATGTTCGCCGGGTGCTATGTTCGCCGGGTGCCATGTTCGCCGGGTTATACGTTCAGTATTCTCAAGGTCAGGTGTCGGGTGGGATCAAATAATTCCTTCCGTGAAGATATTCAGAAAATATTAGGTGCACCTCTATCGTAGCATGCAGCCTTCGTTTTTTCCGCGTCGAGTATTTTACGACTACAGGCTGGTCGTAGGAATAACGCGCTAGGCCCCTATGCTCCACCACCTTTCGATCCGTTCCTTTAGGCTCCTTCTGACCACCATTGCTTCGTGTGCCTGCCACACGACGCTTGGCGATAAACCACCCGCTGGCGTACTCCCTCCGATCCGCTACCAATTAGTCCTTGTACATCATCAACTCGACTACCTTGGACCTTCTACCACCGACGTCTGCAGCCGCTTCGACGGTAAACCCATCTACTTTCTTGCCACTACAAAGCGGCCCAGGCGCCACCGTCAGCGCCGACCACTTCGGCCCCTCGATACTGGCCACTGCAGCCGCCGCGGTAGCAGGCCTACCCTGTCCTCGCCGACATCAAACAATCCCGGCGTCGCCACCACCGATGACTACATTGAGCCACCTTCAACGAACATTCCAGCCTCCGCTCTGACTTCTACGCCTCAAGCACAAGACACTCATCGCCACGGCCACTGCCCACGTCTTCATCGACGAACTTTGGTGGGTTTATACAGCGCAAATCACCGCGTCTACATGCACAACGCGGAAAAGGCGCTGTTCACTGACACGGCCACCATCGACATCTGCTCCGATCAGCGCAAAACCTCCGCATGTGCCCGTTGGACAATTTGCAGCGACATATATCACACCAATACACCAATCAGAATACATCAGGCATTATTCGCGCGACAATGAACGACTGCTATGTCTCACACGCAGGGCGGGGGCTGATCTTGGCAGGGCCAGGAGTTGGTGAGGAGCCTGGAGGTGTAGAGGTTGTTAGATGAAGGATCTGATGAAACGCGATAGTAGGTCTCAAAGGGATACGGTAAGACACTCCAAGCGCAAGACGGTAGCTGCATGGGAGTTGTGGAGAATGCGGTAGGAGTGCTTTTGGAGTCCGATGACCCAATCAAAAACAGGGGGTGGTGTTGGCTGGGGGGGTTTCAGGTTCCTAGCACGAGGCGGTGATCGCGTGGTGATCACGGATGGTGATGGAAGCGCTGTGTAGGGTAAGTGATGAGACGGTGGTAGCCCCTTGAGGGTTTCCCGAATGGGTTGCATGAAAACTGTTTTGAATGGTTTTCCAGGGTCACGGGGAACAGGGTTGATAGGCCAATTGACCTCAGTCTTTTCTGGTCTCAACTACGACACAATCGGACTGCAACGACAACAACAAGACCAACAACACCATCTCTTCTTTTGCTCCCGCGCCTCATGGCAAGGTCGATCGGCGCCACACCCGGTGCACGAGTTGTCCCCTCACGCTAGCGAGACCTATACGTCAGGATGGCTGGTGCCAGAGGGTGAAACCAGGGACGGACTGCTGGACGCCGCGGTGAGGGAGACCTGGTGAGAGTTTGGGCAAAATGGATAGTGTGGTGACCATAGATGCGATGGGCTGGCCAACGGAGAAAACACCGGTGTCGGGGTAGGGTATTGGAGTGCCGATGAATGGGAACATCTCGAGGCCATAAACGGAACGCGGCAAGCAGGAGCAACGTTACCACCAGTATCACAACCACCAGCAGCGGCAGCAGCAGCAGCACTATTCTAATTCCCAAGGACAACAACGACAGCATCAGTACACCCGGATCTCCACTACCACCAGCAACAGCAGTGCTACTACCAGCGACATTATCACCACCAGCAGCAGCAGCAGCAGCAGCAGCAGCAGCAGCAGCAGCAGCAGCAGCAGCAGCAGCGAGACACGGCCGACGTTAGTTACGCACAACAAGTAGAAGTTAGAGCAGATGGGAGAGGGGCATCAACCCAGGAGAGCAACGCTCCACCGTCAAGCGCAACATCCTTGAGTGCGATTCCGTCGAGCGAAAAATCAGCGGTTTTTTCAATAATGCTCAACGAACGTGGAAGAGAAGTAAGTGCAAGCAGGAAGGAATTTTTCAGCTGCAGCTGACGTATTTATGTTTAAAACTTTGTGATTGGACGGTAAACGAGCAACTCCAGTCATTTTTAGTGCCCCTGCTACCCTAGACTCGACTGCATCGATTTTACCACTTACTTACAAGACGCTGTTTTTGTCTGGATACAGAAATTTTATGTTGGTTGGTAATGTCTAATGGATGGGGAATCGAATTTCAGAATCCCGGTTTGAGGTTTGAGTACCTGGCTAGGCTGGTAGGGTACCACGTTGTAGACCTTGATTGTTTGAGTTTTTTTTTAGTTTTTTCCTGGAATTAGTGATGTGCTTGGCAAATGGATGATTGTGAATGATCTGTTTGCGCAACATCACGTATGTATGTGCATGTGAATTTTCAGTAGCAGATATTTGGTACCTGGTATTCGTTCTGGTTGATACTTTTGGAGCTCAATCCACCAAGAATAGACGCACCTGATAGGTAATACTTACGCACTACTATCTCTGAATGGGATGCGCGTACGTAGCTTTTTCCGGTACAACAACGTATATTTTCCTTGATTTTTATATCGCCTTCGGAGTAGGTATAAACTGTGAGCAAGAGCTTGCACGCTGATTCGAGTAGGGAGGAAGGACAGCAGCAGTATATACTACGTAGTACAGGACAGTAATATTATACAGTACATGCTACTGCTGTGGTATACCAGGTACTCGAAAATCGAGAGATATCTTGCTATTTTTTGACTGATGGACAACAAGCAAAAACGAGTTTATGGTGCTCTCACGTGTCCCTACGGTTCTGCCCCATGCTTTTTGTTGCGTTCAATCCCTCGGGAGCGGCAGTGCTATATCTATCCCCCCAGGCGGACAAAACGACCCGAGCCGCGGCCGGAGATCAGATAGACTGGAGAACGAAGGCCGCGGCGAAGGCATCCGTCTCAGCGAGGAGGGGTAATGATGCACGTGTGTATGTACGATGTACGGACAGACACGTACGTGCTTGGAGTCGAGGCCCATGACTTTGCTTTAATTTTAATTTGCGTACTACAGCACGTATTATTACGGGGGACCATAGTTAATAAGACCAAATATTGTTAGTAGAAATGGTTAAATATATACCTGGTAGGTTTTTATGTATACCACAGGTCCTATTAACTATGGTCCCCCGTAATAGTATCGCAACTGGACTGTATACCCCCCCCCCCCCCGCGCGTGCGTGCATGTTCCGTATTAAAAAAAAGATGTGTTTGCTTGCATTTTGTCACTTGTTTGGTAAGTTGGATTTTTTTATTTTTTTTGTGTGTTTACTGCTGCTGTCATATCCGGATACCCCCCCCCCCCCCCCCCCTGCCTGCCGCGAAGCAATAATATGCTGGAAAATATGTACCTGGTATTGTTTTTGCTTGTTGGGGCACAATTTTTTGGAAACTACTGGATGATTTATGTATATAGTTGACCGATCTAGTGGAATCATCTTGATTGTTTTGTAACCCCCCCCCCCCCCGGGATGCAGTGTTTGGGTAATACTGGTATGGACATTACTGCATAAAGTACTGTCACGTACGAGGGTTTTATAAGGCTATGGTACCACGTGTCGTGCGCGTACCTATGCATTGATCATCACTGTTTTCAATTTTCAGTGGTATGCAATGGGTATTTTAAGTGGTTGGTTCATAAGGAAGACATAGCTAGCTTAGGTAAGCTATACAGTACCGTCGAGAGATTCGGGTGGTATTGTGCTGACTTGGAGGAGTAAGATATATATATATATGTAGGATTTTTTTGAGTATGCTGATTGGAAGGATTATAATATTTTGGATTTCGTTACTTTTTCTCTTCTTGCCATCCGACAATGTGCAGTATGATCTTCAACATTGATCACTCATAATTTCCCGAAAGAAGACAACCTCGGAAACATTTTATGGAGTTTTTGGTCGAAGGGCGATGTGTACACAGCCGGGTGGCGGTTGCGTGCGTGTAGTAGGTTTTCAACTGATGACCGTTTGAATATCGCCGACAGAGGTCCGTAGTTACGGCAGTTGAGTGCTTGGTTGTGCGTGTGTAGCAGTTTCTGAACTGATGACCGTTTGAACATATCGCGGATAGAGGTCCGTAGTTACGGCAGTTGAATGTTGGGGAGACTGTTGATGCTTACGGATGAACAGTACAGTATGGTTTTGGAAATTTGCATTGAATTTGATTTTTTGGATTCTGGATGAGGTTGGCGATTTCTTTGCCGGGAGGCAGCTTTTTTATGGGTTTTGGGATTTCTGTGTTTGGATCGGTGGAACTATACTACTTGCAGTGCCACGACGACAGGGATGATTGTAGACCTACAGTAGTGATACGGCATTGACACTATGATCATGACCATGAGCCGCAAATGGGGGAGCTGTCAGAGATAGCAGTCGTTCATAGTAGCGCAAATGTCTGATGTATCCTGACCGGTTGGTTGATGTGATTTGTGTAGCTGGAAATGGTCCAACGGGCATATTATATGCGGAGGGTTTGTGCTTTCCCGAATGGGCTGCATAAACCTATATTAGGATGATTTCCCAGGGTCACGGGGAACAGGGATGAGAGGCCCCTTGACCCCAGTACTCAACTGAACCTCGACAACGATAAATAACAAGAACAACACCATCATCTCTTCTTTTGCTCCCGCGCCTTATGGCAAGGCCCACCCGGTGCACGAGTTGTCCCCTCACTGCGCACTTCGCGTGTTCACGGAACGCCAACTATGGATCTGCGCACACGCGATGCACAAGACGGAGTTTATCTCGCGGGGTATGACCACATTGATGCACGGTCCCGGTTGACTACAGTAGTTTTGATTAGCAATGAGTATGTACTTGATATCGTTTTTTTTTTTTTTTGTTTTTTTCTTGTTTGGGTTCGTCCTGTTGTGTGGCTGCACGAACGTAGGCATTACGTGTGGGTATCGTGCCCCAGCTGGTTCACTCGCCTCTTTTTGGAATATATATAGGTCGCAAACCTTTCGTGTCCCATCGTCGTTTTCCGCTGGGCTAGCTTGCCTCGTTTCCGAAACTACGAGTTGGCAGTAAACCTGTCGTGTGTTTGTCTTTTGTCGCCGCACGGTTAGGCTTGCCCCGTTTTCTGTAACAGTCACCAAAACCGTCGGGCCATAATTTCCTCGTCCCTTGCCCTTACACTACCTAGCACGTGCTTGTTGGAAGCGTGCGTATTTCTCATTTATTTTCTGATTGTTAGTTTTGGACTGCACAGGGCGCCCATTTTCCTTCGTTTTGGAACTATCATGTGATGTTTGGTCTGTCATTGTTTCCGCGAGACGTCTGGGCTCAAAACCAGGCTGTCACAGCCTCGTCGCTTCGAGCGTTTTCGGGTCCTACGTCAGTTAACAACCCCCCCCCCCCCTTTTAGGTTTACTTGTATGCGAGCACACTCAGGTCCAACACTAGTTATCACTCCCATTTTTCCACTCACTGATGGCACGAATGTTCCTGGGTACAACGTTAGCACCGATAGCACGAAAGTTCTCGGGTCCAACGCTAGCTAATGCCCCCCCCTTTTCCGGATCATTTTTCGGCCTACTAAGTGTATCAGCTCGCAATTCCGTGGCAGTTTTGCCTGATTAGTTCTTGGCCTGTTTGTTTGCTTGTATCATGTGCATGATGGAAACAGGTATTTTCTCCGTCTTCGCGTTCACGCCACACAGTTGTTACCTTTGTCTTCACATTCGTGTGCGTACGTGTTTCTCAACGCCTGTAGTTCATGCGTACATATCAGCCTTCGACTTGGTTGGCCCCACATTAGCCTCCTATCGGTCAAGTCTGCATTCTTGACTCACAACTTTTTACTACGATATAGCCCCTCGGAGGCCCACCATCGTGGTAGGCCTTCAACCGTCTTGATGAAGTAGCAGCATATCATATGCCTTCGGTCCTTTTCCCCTCTTTCCGGGTATTAGGTTTGTTTTGTTATTTTCATTGACCACCATCGTGTTGACATTTTGAGCTTCGGCCTTAGTATTCGAGTTTCTCTCCTTCTCTTCAGCAGGAGGGGTGTCCATATTTTCTGTGTTGTGCTTCAACCGACCACCGCTCAGCTACGTGAACACTTCTTTAAGACCGTAGAACCATGGTGTTGTTACCGTAGCAACGCTACGGCTTCCGCAGCTCAGTTGACTCCTCGCCCTGCGCCCTTGGCTGGGCCATAAACGCTTCCCGTGTCTTGTTTCACGACGCCCGAGTCCTCTTTTCCGGTTGGCTTCTTTCTCGTCTTTTATAACTAGCTTTGCTTACGTTTGAAAGGTGGACACCGATACTCCCCGTATATTTCTTTGCGATGGGCGAGTCCCTTGTTTTATTGCCTCCTTCTTGTTATTTCTTCTCCTCTGCGTATCAGCTTCGGTTGTTGATGATTCTAAAGTTGCATCTTTGGGTGCCACGGCGCAGACTATTGGCTTCCTGTTGTTACGTAGCCCCCGAGAGTCCCATGGCGATTTCCTCTTGAGCCTCCCCGTCTTCTTTGTCGACGTGCTTGCTCCCGCGAGTCCCACGTTATTGAACCTGTTTAGGCTTCGCAGCTCACATAGGTCGTTTCCTTTTGACATTCCCCCGTTACGTTTTCCTTCCTTGATCGTTTTGCGGCATTGCTGCCTCCAAAGGACCCACGTATCGACCCCGTTCTGGCCCCACAACCCCAGGTTGTTGGCTTGTGACCCCCTCTTTCTTTCTGGTTCAGGCGTACCTGCTTTGGGTCGAAAGGCGTGGCTGCACACCAAGTCATGCGAGTAGTCCTTCTCAGTCACTTAGAGGCTCACATTATTGCTCCCCCGTTTCAGGCCGTCGCGCTTCCCTACGGCTAGCTCACGTTATTTCTCACCCGTTTCAGGCAGTCGCGCTTCCCTACAACAGCTGGCTTCCCCTCTGTTTCCCACAAATATTTGTGTTGTTAGCCTGCCTGGGTCCCACATTGTCAAACCCCCGTTTCAGGCTATTGAACCGCGCTACTGTAGGATTTCTACCTTTCTCGTTCCGTTTTGCCCGACGTGTTCGCTGGGAATATAGATACGGCCTGGGTTGTTTTTGCTCTTTCTTCCGCATACGTTCGACTGGCTTTGGTAGTTTCCGGTGTTCCGTTTCCGACCCAACCAAAAGTTCTAAGCTTGTGCCTTACGTCCCACGTTACAGCTCCCGCTTTCATCGCTCTGCAGCGTGTTGTTTAGTTCTATTTCACCTTTCTATCAATGGCTCAACGCTAGCCTCTCAGATCCGACGGTTCGAACGCTGCCTTCATGATTCTCAGCGTGCATTGCCTTCTTATTAGTCTTTAGCCAGCGGTGCTTATTATTACTCTTTTGGCCTACTATGAACGTGTTGCTTCAATCTACCCCGGCCGGTTCCGCATTCCTCTTCTCACGAGGGCTGCTGAACTTCATTAATAGCTCATTTTTTTGGGTACAATTTCGTCGTGCTGTGTTATATTCGTTTTCTTCAGCCTACCACCATCGGTTCCACTTACTTGCCTCTTTTCGGGGCGACCGCCAAATAAATAGTGGTGTTGTACTTTCGGGAGCGTTTGTTGATTCGACGTGTACCTACCACCGTCGATCTGTGGTATTATCCTTTGGGGAGAGTTCTGTTTTTTTTTTTTGTACTTCCCACCCACGATTCCACCTGCCTCCTCTTCGTGAAGGCCGGTGACTTGTGGTGCTACCGTAGTCTCCCCTTCCTTGAGTAGTATTTTTTCTTGGCTGATTTTCCTTGCCCCGAGTATCTATTGGACACGTAATATACACTCCCTGCGTCTGTTGCAGCGTAGATGACTTGTCTTATATTTTTTTGCTGTTTCTGCTGCAGTGTGCAAGTCATTTCTTCTTGACCCTTACCTGGCATGTACATTGTATGTCTGTGGCACACCTGTTTTTTCCACGAGTAGCCTTTTCTACCCCATACGCATAGCTTCAGTTACTACTGCAGTACATAGTAGGACACGTGGCATTTTACTTCTCTGTTTGCGGTACACGAGGCATCCTCTTCGACCTCACCGGATACACGAGGCATTCTTTTTTAACCTCTCTTTTCTCGTCCTGCATGTTTTCGAAGGAATGATGTCGCCGCGTCTTAGTAGTTAATAGTGCGAGTGCCACCTAGTCCTTCCGGGTCCCACGTATAGACCGTTGGCCCCAGGTTGTTGCCTGCACCTAGGACCCACGTTGTTGCCTGCGCCTAGGACCCACGTTGTTGCCTGCACCTAGGACCCACGTTAGAGACCCCCCTTCGTCAAGCTTCGCGGCGTTCTTCTCGCTTTCGTACCGCCTTCAGTCCTTGGGCTTTGCTTAACGCCCTTGAGCCCTCTTCTGGCCGGCCTCCGTCGTCTCCCTCTTGGCTCGACAAGAAGTCCTACCCTAGCTTTTCCAGGTGGGTCCATGTTAAGGACCTAGCGTTTATGAATCGCTGCGTGCCTTGTTTTCTTTTGTGCACGTATTGTTTCTCGCTTCTTCTGTCGTTTTTAGAATTCCGTTTTCCGCATCTATCTTCGTGTTCTGGATCGCTTGCTTTGGACTTCGCCTTCTCGCCGTAACCCGTTTACCGTTGGCATCTTACGCGCGTTTTCCCGACCACGAGCTCCGTGTTTCAGCTCGATAATCGGTGTTCGTGTTTTCTAAAGGCGTATATATATGCCTCCATACGAGGTGCGGGGTATAGCTGTCTCTTCTGTGACTGTTCGAACAGCCGCATATTCAACCCTCCTTCAATATATTTTGTAATTCTTAGACCTGTGTAGCAGGAGGTTATCATGGTAGATCAGGGGAACCACAATACTAGTGGTATGGGTTCCCCTCTGTCTATCGCTGCTTTCTCCTCCTGCTTCATTTACGGTCTGCCATGTGATTTCTGTACCGTATTATAGCTCATGCTCTCGATGGAGTGACAACGACTGCAAATACTAATAAAACACAATGGACGAGTATCTCAGCACCCACACACCTGCACCCCTAGGAGGCAACTCCCTCCACATTATAGCAAGTAGGTTCGATACGCTGCCTATGTGGCGTATTTTCTCAGTACTACTACCTGATACATATGGAGTATTGTTGAAGCAAACCTGGCATAGAATACGCAGCACGGTAAACACGGCACACGTAATATTTACGTGGCAGCTTGACCGTTGGTAAATTTATAGTCAACTTGAGGTATAACTAGTTGCGAAGTCGTTGCTATTTGATGAGAGCTAAGCAGACGTTACGAATGCCTTCGTCCGGACGTTTACAACTATCCAGTATCTATGTTACTTACTTCCCGCCAGAAAATATCGACGTCCGTCCATGGGCAAGCATCAAGGTGCATTGCGGTAGGTTGGTCAGTATTATGACCCGTTTGGTACGTCAAGATGTAGAGGGTGTGTCTGACCATACTGCAATAGGGGTAGCACCTAAGCTTCCTGAGACTCCCTACTTGACAAGCTCTACACCACACCCCAAAACGGTTTTTTGAGATACATCCCGACGAGCGATGATCCGGTAGCCAAGGTATATCACGTATGATGATGTCAAACATCACATGTATTCCAACCACATATAATAGATAGCTCCTCAGCTTAGGACCCCCGTCAGTCAGGTTTTTCGTTTGCTAGATGTGCTACCCCTATCGTACACCTCGTCTTGCCAGACTGACCGATGGTTGCCACGCCCACTCGATATTACTCTCTCTCGTATCTCTCCTGTCGTGATCTTCACCATGGCTCAGAGAAAATCACCTTTCAGCATCGAACGTTTTTCCTCAGCGAATCTCACCGAAACGTTTGACAGCGGCTCGAGCCGAGCCTCTGGACTCATACCTCTACGGCATTGTCACATGCGGACCTTCCGTCGCCAGCCCAAGAGCCACGACGTCGCGACAATCTCTACAACCAGCTCTTGTTATGCTACACCTACTGAAAATAAACACACTTATCTGCTGTATTTGTGCAACACGTACGATTATTATTTGAGTCAACCATAACGGCATACAGGTACAATACTTGGCATGCGAACAAGCTCTCAAGTCCCTAGTAAGCGCTGATGTTACACATCCTCTTCGACACAGAGGCGCCGGCGATAGCGCGTTTGGTCAGGAATCGACAGATGGTGGTGTTATCGACGGCGGCGCACCATGCCAGGAATTCTCTGGCGGTCATCTCAAACTAATTCTCGGACACTTGACCCACAGCAGCAGCGTATTCGGGGTCTTCTCTACAGACTAGGAGTAGAAGATTGGTTACCTTCCGAATGTGTGGACCGGCTATGACACATTGCACGATTCCTGTGAATACTCAAACTGTCCGCGGAACGTGACCAGTAAGTGGCGTTTGCCGGCACTACAGCAGACAGACCGCAACCAACACGTTAAGCTGCAGCAGCGCGCTTCGTGTAGAATAACATGTTGGATGCTATGAAAATACGAAGTGGTTCATCTGCGTTGCTCTGGTGAGCTTCACAACTAGCTGTGATACAGTTTAAGGATTACAATGGTGTAGCCATCGCGACCGCATCGTCCACCCCGCCAACTCTTGATCTCCAGATTCCCCAAACGACGCAATATCGTTTGATGAAGGTGACTCAAAGCTCTTCGCCCTCACACCATCACGGTCCAGTTGCTTGAAGCGGACACATCCGTACATCGACGGGGCCAGCCTCGGTGGGTGTCTGACTCACTGGGTCTGTGGCTAGACACCACTGGGGGCATAGCTCGTTGTCCCACACTTGTCCCGTAGGAGCATCTCCCGGCAGCGCGTGAAGGGTCAAACACACAGGTTCAGGTACTGGCTGGACATGAAACGGCAACAATTCTGAAGGGCAGTCCGTGCACATCTGCGTGCGGTCACCACATCCGGGGCAGAGGGAACATGGAACGTACGCCAACCTGCTTGTTAAAAGTACCGCCCGCCTGATCCTCTCTTTGGCATCTGAAAACCGTGAGACGAGTAAGCAGTCGGCCCATATTTCTTTACAGCGCGGCAAGAGCCCTCACCCACATTCGGCAGCACGCACGTCCCATTTCGGATGGCGTGTTTTCGCTCCATGAGTATCACACACTCCAACCAAGATCATGGATACCACTGCTACAGTGGCAGGCACAAGTTGAAGTGGATCATTTTGCGTCTAAACCTATTCGCAGGGGTCCCCAAAGCAAGAAATCAATCTGCACCAATGGATCAAGGGTACGATGAGACACTCCCGCCTATCGAACTTGTCCCTACCTCAAATGTGTTCCCGATCAAGACGTCTGGCGTTGCGGGTCCTGCTTTGCCCGCTGTGCTCTCATACAGCATCGCCTTGGTGCCCACAGCTTTGCCAATGATGATCTGCCGCCAAGCATTAGGGTAGAAACGTAGTTATAAGACAAAACTTATCGACGGTCTTGACAAGCTAGCGTAAGTGGGCAAAGTTTTGCAAGCCCGTTGGGATATCGGCAACGGCAGGCGGTCATTGAACACACCACGAACAAAACAGCACAGCATAGACACGTGTAAGTAAAACTCTCACGCCGATACACACCAGCATCTCGATGAAGTGCAAGTATACTCCACATCAATGACCCGAGCCAAGTTCTTTGAAACGGTGTTTCAAACGAGACGAAGCACGTTGGTTCTTCCGCACACGCACCCTATCGTTTCTCGATTAGTGAAGCAACTGCCAGACTTGGTTACAGTACTACAGTAGAGTCGAAAGCTGTCTTGAACATTAGCGATATCAGCAGTGGGGACGCTTCTGTCGTTAGCTCTTACGTTGGCAATCATCTCAGTGATACTGGAGTGTACCATCTTGGCTCCACCGTAGGCTCCGACGCTGGAATTTGAAGACACGAAGTGGTAGTGTATGCTGCCGCCGTAGTGGCGCTGCCCAGGTTTGGTATTCTGGTTCTCAAAAAGCTTTGCCTGGTACATCTGCGAACGGAACAAGCGAAAGATGGCCAGTCGTCCGCAGTATTCTCTATAATTTTTTTACGAACATCTGCCGGCCGTTGACGAGACATTTCGCGAATGCCAGAAGTGGTGTACACACAGTCAAATACTCGAGGCTGCTCGTGGCAACGAAACCCTATTGATACATCGATGTCTCAAGGTGTCTGGACTGCCCCCAATACCCAACCGTACGGCCTCGCCAGGTCGTTAAGGCCTCACTTTCAATCCCGGAAATTGATCTCGTACGTCCGACTGGATGTCTTCATTTTGCGCGACAACACGTTTGTCAACTAGGCATCGTAAAAGTTTGAGAGTATTACAACTGTGTACAAGACATAACGATGCTGGGACCTGCAGCATACACCCGATATTGTTGCCTCGGCATTGCAGTAGGAGTATGGGATGCACTGTAGGCAGTAGCTACAGTTTCGGATTTTACTCGCCGGGTGCATGCTTATGGCTCCGAAGCCGTCTCTGGAACTCACAGGAAAGACGCTCATGAATGAGACGCGAGGGTCACGGTCCTCGTAGCTAGCCATTCTCCCAACACCATTATCGCTCGTGGGTAGGATTCCATGGTAGACCAGGCCCACGTCCGCCAAAGACGTCATGGTGGGATTGTTTTGAGTCCAGTGGTATCCCTGAGGGTAACGTTGGCGATACGTCATATCAATTACAACTTTAACGTACTATGCGGACAGCGAGAGCCCGTGTTTTCTTGCAACTATCTCGTGTTGTTAGGGACTAGTTTAATGGCTCGCATGGCTGAGATGGTCGCAATATCCAAACAGGATTTGTGGTGCCAGCGTACACCTGCTACATGCCCCTGCTACGTACACCTGTCAGCTACTGTTAATATATATTCCGTGGCAGATGTATTCCGCATAGTCTACTTCACGATTGCGCTCTCACAATTCCAGACATGTGATCTGCCATAATGAGAGAGCCCCGCCAGTCCACAGGCAACGCCCCCATCACCACCTGGGGCAAAGAAAACGTTCACGGATGGGCATAGACGATTGAGAAGATTGGCGTGGTCAACAAAATCAAGACCCCCCCCTCCCCTAAGAAACTTCCGCCTTGGTTTTGTTCGGCAACAAAGTTCTCGAAGCGAAGTTACAGGCGAAACATCGCGCGCGAGAAAGAGAGGCTACGTGGGCAAGGGGCGAAGCGGTATCGATGGTCACCGGATGAATCAACGGATATATACCCTTTTGAAACAGAGTAGGACCTCCCATGAAGATTGGGTGGGTCAGCGGAGCCTTCACAGCGGTTATAAATGGCTTGTCGTATCGACGAAGAAGAGGGTTACCTGGTCGCAGAAGGTGGCTGATTGAATGAAGACTCTGAATTAGGCGTCGTGGCAAGATATACATAGGGGGTAATACTTCAATGTGAAGAACCATGCGGGCCACGAAGACGTTGGTCGTTCTCGTATGTCAAACGGCGACGGCGGTGCCAGTTAATGTTCGCATGGTTGCTATCCGCGAGATGACCTTCGCACCATATCTTCAGTCTTCACATTTTCGAGCGGCAAGACTCATGTACTCTATGTACCTTTCCCTGTGCCATCTGCTTGAAGCTGAACACGCTGACTGGAACATAGTAAGAACCTGTCTCCGTGGATCGACGACGAATCAATCCGTCCGCGTCTTGACGTATCATGGCAATAGTGGTGGAGGGCAGGCGGACACACGGTTATTGTGCTGACTCCATGTTTTTTATACGGTGGGACAAGAAGATTGATATTATTCCGCACGCCCTACACATGACATGCATTCTTGCTTACCTCGATAGCAACGTTTGTGTAGCTTTCTTTGTCGACGAGGTGAGAAGGGGCTAACATTACCGATGGCCAGTCGGCTCCGTCCCGAAAAACCACCCAATCAAGAAAGTGCTTGCCCGACTGCAAGTACATAGCGGTGCTGCCACTCTCCAGCTTCTCGTTGTTACAAACTGTCGCATCTTCGCCAGCGTTAAGAGAAAATCGATACAAGCGAAGGTCCTGCCAGATACAGCGCAGCAAATTGTATCGCGAGAGGCATTCTTTACGATACAAATAAATACGTCGCTATCATCACGTTTTTTTTTTTTCGGCAGGCAGACGCATCGTAACCACGGTACGCACGCACCGAGTGAATAACGGTGTTGTTGATGGAGGCATGCGCTCGCTTGGGGAGGGCCTGGAGATCGTTTCAGCGAACGGCGAACTCTACAAGATTTTGAGTTCAAATGAGGACAGTAACCTAATTTCGTATGTATGTATGCGAAAACATTTATTTGATAAATAAATACGTAATTCATACCTGGTACCTGGTATCAGGTATGGTATGGTATGTGTCTGTGGCAGATGAGTGAGGAGATTCGGAGCACGGTACCAGCGTTCATGCGATGATGCGAATTACCAGACGTTGTTTCATTGGGCAGTATCGGCGGGGTAGAGACACAAGAAATGCACGCCGTGTACGCTTCGGTTCGTTCCACCACTCGGTCAAAAGAAGCTGCACATACATGCACATATCAAGGCACGCCAAGTAGCTGGCACCCACCAAGTGCGACTCATCCATCTGGTGCTCCGCGCTTCCAACCCATCGTTACATCTCGTTCAGATGGCGGCAAGCACCAAATAAATGTGCACATACGAAATAATTATTATTGATACTGCGTGGTTGCTTCAGCATAATGCCGCTAATTTATGACGTTTTAGCAAAACATACGAAGGTATACACAGTGCTACTGTAACACTGTACATCTATCTATCTACTTTCGTCATTGGCACACCGAACAAACAAGGCTTTGCGAGAATAACCCCTGAGGTGTATGTAAACGTGTAATGTCTGGCTCGTTTTTTCTCTTTACTGCGCGCGCATCCATCTCGCCAACTACCCGTCAACTTCGTCACCACTTGATGCTTGCGAACCCACTTGCCTGGTACGTCAAACGAAGATTTCCCACCCGGATATCGGCATAGCCCCAGCATTTAGCAAGAATGCTGGTGTCCATGTAATCTTTTTGCCCTTGCGCCAAGACCATGTCGACGAGGGTCAGAAAAATACCTCGTTGAACCGACCCACCCAGAACCAGTAGCCACGTGGGCTCCTCCAGGCCAGCCAGCAGCATAAGGTCTTCGTAGGAAAACATGTCGTAGACGCATGACTTGGGTTGG
Organism: Nereocystis luetkeana; assembly: GCA_031213475.1. Taxonomy (NCBI): domain Eukaryota; class Phaeophyceae; order Laminariales; family Laminariaceae; genus Nereocystis; species Nereocystis luetkeana. Next base: position 9,936,916 of record JARUPZ010000012.1, on the reverse strand, counting down.
AACACCCACCCGTCTCTTGCTACACCGTGCTCCGCGCTGGCGATGTTTGAAGACACCCACGTGCCTGGTCTCCAGAAGGCGCTTTCTGTGTCTTCCTGCTCGGTGCCACATACGGGGAGGGAGTCGACGTCAAGCGCTGAATCACCCGAAACGGTCAGCGCGAACGGACTGCCCACTAAGGGCAACCCCTCGTCGTGGTTGCTCAACACGACTTCTTCGATATGGACGGAGTACTGCCCCGGGAAGGAAGTCTCGTAGGTGGCTGTCAGTGTTCCATCCTCGTTGTCGACGACTTCAGCGATAAATATCTGGTCTGCGTTAGCTATCCAAACGTAGATGAAGTGGTGACCGTCGGCATTCCACTCCCCAGGTGGTGGCGCGCCCTCCTCCCCCGCCAAGTGGATCGTGAATGACGCAGGAAGACCAACAGTAGCTACGTAGAGCCCCTCCCCGCTAGTCGTGTGAGGCGCGTATCGTACATCCGGGCCGTACAAGTGGGCCTGCACAACGTAGGCCGTGCAGAGTAAGCGTTTTTTTTCGGATTAAAAACGTGTCATCATCATTATCATCATCATTGTCATCTTCATCGTCGTCCTAGTCGAAGCGCGCCATCAAGAAGCATGGATACAACAACCCTGGCAGGGCTTTCCTAGGAGTAGATTCCATTCTGTTTGTACCGATGTAAGCACTTTCAGGCTAGGAAATAGACCGGACGCCAACAAACGTTTGGACAACAGTGTATTTGATGTGGGGCGTGTGTCTTCCAGAGTGTTGCACACCAGCCCACAGCATTTTATACGTCTACTGCCGTTATCCTTCTGGGGGCAAGCTTCACTGGGTAAGCATGCGGCGCCCACTCGATTTTGCCGGCCGCATCATCTCGCGAACGGGCACGGCTTTCCCGTCGATGCTCGCAGCTGTGACTCTAAGGGGCATTTCTAGCGACACATATTTATTTCGCAAATTATTTGCCGAAATACCAATTTTATGGAAGTGTGGACTTGCCGAAACACAACAGCAAAAAACTTGCCAAAGTTTTTTTTGGATATTTCCGTTCTGCTTCGTTGGCAAGTTTATGGAAAGTGAGCTATATATTTATTTGCTTTTTTTAGGCCAATAATGCTTACGCAAGGTTGTACAAACCAGACCACCCCACGACGCCCCACGCTCGACTCGCTCTAGCTTGTGGAATAGAGGGAGACACGAAGGATACCCGGTGGCATTGATCACAGCGATTATAGGGCTGGCGACACTGGCCGTGAGCCGTGGGTAGATGGGACATGGGTATCGTTTTGTGCGGGGGCTAAAACAAAATCCCAAACAGCAGCCGTCCCAGCTTTTCCCAGCCGTCCCAGTTTTTCCCAGGGGATTTTGGCCGGGTTGGAAGAACTGCCGACCTCTGAGGTACGTTGGCTGCGCCTGGAGTCCTTTCTGCGGCAGCATTTACTCCATAGAGCGCGTCGGCGTGCCGTCGGCTACCTGCTGCTGCTGTGAAGGGTTTGACGAAAAACCTGAAGGCGTTATGTTGTGAACATTCGCCAAATATCCCCACACATATATGCAGTGTTTCACGACAGAAGGTTTTGGCAACTTTATGGAAAGTAGGTCTTGCCAAAATAGCAAGTTTTTGCTATTTCATTCTGTCGTTAGAAACGACCCTAAAGCAAGTACACGGTTCGCTGGCCACACCCGAAAACGTCACCGATCGGTACATACCATATACTACCAGTATTCGTGTGGACTGGTGCTCCGTTAATGGAGGCGTTTTTCTGTCCCATATTTGGGTTGGATGAGAACCACTCGGCCGAGTGGCCTTCTTCTTGTTTCTTGACATTCTTGAATGTTCAAGCTATTACGGAGGACCATAGTTAATAGGACCTATGTTGTACATAAAAACCTATATATTTAACTATTTTTACCAACAATATTTGGTCCTGTTAACTATGGTCCCCCGTAATACCTTGTTTTCGCGATGTGTTCACCAGAATAGGCGGGGTTAGTTGTTACTCTGCTACAGCAACTAACTACAATACATTTATTTGCGTTCAATGTCGAGTGAGACACAGAACCCCTATTCCGAGTGACGTGAACGTGGTGTTGAAAATGGGGGTACACCCTTTACCGTAGCACCAGTCCATGGCAGGTGACACCGAAAAGACCATGCCTGCGGTGTCAAGGTCTCGCCTGAGCGTTCCCTGCCACGTATTCCGACATCGCCGTCCAAGACAACACAGAAGAGGATCCCGCCAGTGTGTAGGTCACCGAACAACCGAACACAGTCCCATGCTTGTGGGGCCGAGGCCCTCCGACGGCAGTCCCCACCCAAAACGTCAGCTTCGACAAGGATATAGTATAGAGTCGTCAGCAAAACAACGTGCTACCCACGGGCTGGATTACCCCCTTTCTGTCGCGCGCGGGGCATTGCAAACCCGTAGGAAGGAGACTGGGCAAATATGCACCCTGGGTCGCTTCACCACCACCTTATTTATGTGTCATATATACGCACTACTACTACGTACTTCTAGTAGTGCTACTGCCGCCGCTATTTTGCTGCAGATTACCAGGTATACAGTGAGCTAACCGCGATGAACGCCAAACTGTTGTGAGAATGACGCACCTCATGCGCGAGAGAACCCAAGCAAGGTCAGTACTGGGCGGATACCTGTGATCTCCGCTTGCTCAAAGCGTTCCCAAACATAAACTCCTTCAGGAAGGTGAGCGTTCAGGCCACGAAGAATACTATCCACCCTGGGGATTCTTTTTTTCTAGATGTTTCATCGGAGTATGAAATTCGGACGCTATTTCACACGTCGCGTTTGGACCTTCGATGGGGTCGTGCCCTGGCAGAGAGCGGGTGCACCACCAGCTTAGTTTTTTATCCGCGGCAGCTTGTGATTATCTTCTTATTATTGGCCGTCCTCAGCTTCTAAACAGGCGGGGTCTACACCTCGACTTCGAGGTGATGATGGAGGGGTCAAAATCGGTTAAAATTTTGGTCACACTAAACGAGCAGACGAACAAACCCCAACTAACTGGACGTTTGCTTTTCACTTGCGGACAGCTACGCACAGCACCTCACCAATAATAGCCACAGCCTGCCCAATTCACGCACGCTGCTGACGGGGCGCGTAAGGGTATCGGGTGCGCCAGGAATTTGCTGTAGGCCGCCAGAAAAGACTCAAGGGGTGCTTCCGTGTACTCGAAGTTGCGAGCCAGAAGCCAAACAAAACTTGTAAACTTGCTACCAGGGTAGATTAGATACTTATTTTACGCGCGGGGGGCTTAGCATTATATATAGCTACCCTACCGGTGGAAAACAATACACACGATATATATGCTGAATTTCTAAGGGGGTGTACTCGAAACAAAATCAGGCAGGAAACTTACGTTCCCGTGAGGGGTAGCGAGTTATTGGACCCAAGAAAGGGCAAACATGAGATTATAAACTCTGTGTTTTATTGTCATTTCGTTTTCTGAAACTTTGAAATACGAAAATTGGATGGAAACTCCTCCCCTAGTAGTTTCGATGTCGTTTGCGTGTTGTACCAGGTATGTCTGTATATGCTATGTTGCCCAAACGCCTACACGCGCCTACTCGAGAGCATAAACCTGTGGGTTCCTCCGTGACCCAAAAAAGTGCAGCGGTGGACTCAAACCCAGACAAACAATAAAACAGAGGAGGTGGGTGACGGACACACATCCGTGGTGTGGGGATGGAGTCTGGACGCGACTTAGGATTCGAGAGTACAAGGTACATGGCCTTGAAATACTACTAGAGACACGTGGGTGGGGCAAGGGAAGGAAACAGGTGTGTCCAGGAATAGACCGACGTTTATCGGGAAGGTACACAATTAATTTTGAGTTCGACAAAGCGCATATAGGTTCGGTTTCGTAAATATTTCTTCTTTTAGGGAACGATATGCGAGTGGTAGAGGTCGTGCTGCACTCTATCGGAGGGCGAACATAAGAAGACCATGAGAACAATAGGTATAATAACTACCAGGTACCTGGTATACAATACTTCTTAATAGTATTAATAGTATAAAATCAATATACAAGTACCATGTCATTGCGTGGGACGCAAGCCAATTTTTGCCCGGCCTCAATTTGAGTTCGATCGCGCCTCTCCTGGTGGCGCCTCTTTGCGTTGCGACGTTATATGATATTTATTTGGTGAATCTTTCGGAGTCGGTGGTAATTGACCGCCAATTCGTGTTGCTCAAGAAAATATAGTCCATCAGAGTAGAAGCATTTACGGTACGGTACGGTGCAAAGTTTGAGCCTTAGGAAGTCGTCTAATTTCCACGGAATGCGAACTTCGAAGGACGACGCGCTTCCCGGAGGAATAAACACCTTGGAAATTAGAACAATAACTCGTACAAAAACCGCGACGAAAAATACAAATATATTTGTACGTATCAATACGAGAGCATACCAGTGTACCATGGTATACCACCGGGTATATACGTACGTAAAACACATACGTACCTGGCATTCCTGGTATGTTATTTATTTGGAAAAATGCACTGCTGCTGTATGCTCTGTGCTAGACTTTTCTGAGAGGGAATGCGCACGCGTGGTGCGAGCGTTGTTGCGCCAAATAACGGCAGGCGGTGATGCGGTCAGTAGTAAGTACCGCTTTAGCTACGGGTTGTTATTTGCGCAGTCAACCTATCTATACAAGATATGTGCCCACCGTACACCACGACATTTTAAGGACTGTTTGGTCTTCATATTTATAATCCAACGGTCCTTACTTTCCCGTTCAGAGTGGTAACGCGCAAGAGCACCCCCGCTATGAGGATTTTCCGAGCCAACTTTCTCCAAGACAAGGTTTTGCGAAAGCGACGGTTTTGCGAAAGTCTCGTCGAGATCTTTCCACAGGGACGCACCTACCTCTTGGCGGTGGCAGTCTGCCCATTTTCGAGAACATTATTAGCTCGGAAATTTGTCCGAGGGGAGGCGTTGGCTGGCGTGTTATACGGTGTACGTACAGTATGGCTTGCCGTCAGTTAGTTGTTAGTAGTTACCTGGTATACAGTGCGCAATCAAACCATGCAACACCTGGCGCTATTAGGTGCGAAATTAACGTAGAGGGGACGGAAAAATGCTACAATAATAGAGGCTACACAACCAATCGTTTCACCCACAGCTCGATATTTAATACTACTGTAGGTTAGGTCTACCAGGAATGCTAATAATATAATATTTACATAAATAACCAGAAACTACAGGATGTATGTGAGGTCGAGGAAGCTACAAAAACCAATGAAATTGTGTGTCTCAATTTCAGAGAAGAAAATTAAATGGGGAGTATGAGGGGCAAATGTTACAAGAAGATCGCAAAGAATACATTCGTATACCTGTATATTCAGAGAATAAGAAGCTGTGAGATCAGATGGAGGATTTAGTCCGGACTCATCGATCTATGCAAGCTACTTCGATCACGCGTACTACGGGTGTATATATATGGACTCATGCAGGATACACACATACATCCCTTAATTTATGTGAGGAAGACAAAATCTGCTTCAGAAGCTACACAATACTGTTTGCTGTACCCTGTCTCTCTACCGTGGATAATATAATGCAAGTATTGGATTGGATGAGGCCTCCTGCGCCGGGCAGGAGGTCTCGTATGGTATTTCCCCCCGCGCTGAGTAGACTAGCGTATCACGCACTCTGCGCGGGGTTAGTACCTGTAAATGATCTGTGGGTATACAAGCATAGCACGCAATACTAATCCTACTACCGGGTGGGTGGGATGGTCTCAAGAAATATTGCGACCATCTCTACTTCCGAGGTTTCGGTAGCGAAAAGAAGAACTAACTGACCTCGTTGCGATACAAATTCCGAGACATTTCGATATCATCGATGGTTCCATTATTTGTGCCAAAATTTTGAGCCCGTCGATTGGATCGCCATTTTTTTCCTGTTGTATTTTGTCTCTCTACCGTGGATCGTTTAATGCAAGTATTATTGGATTGGATGAGGCCTCCTGCGCCGGCCTGTGGTCCCGCCAATACTTCGTTGCGCATCTTTCAGATTGTATTAATAATAGTTGACTACTGGTCAGGGGCAAAGTTGTCTCGCCCAAACTTCTTTAACATTGACTCAGTCTTTTCCTGCACACGCCGCAAAATCCGTTTCCGAAATCTGGGGACAGTGGTAGCTCGCTAGCGTCCGTCCACCCACTCGAAAGGCTCACATCGTGAAGTGGTTCGGCGGCTCTGCCATCCGCAGATCGCTTTGCAGGTCCGCCATCATACGGGCTGCGGACAGGGAGAGACGGCCCCGGCCCCCTTCTGCCGTGACAACGGGGAAGAGGCACCCGGCGATTAAGTCTCCCCGAACCCGTTGTGCGGCAGATATGTACGCCACAATAACCGACCGAAAAGCGCAAATCACCAGGCAGTCCCGGTCTGCTAACACTACCACTGCCTTTGCTATAAGATAGAGGCCCGAAGCGCCTTACCCAACTAACAACTGAGGGTTGAATAAATACCAAGTCTTCAGACACTATTAATAGGAGCTTTAGGATGTGCAACCCCATTGTAAACGAAATATCGTACCCCCCACGCATCGACACAACACTGTAAAGGAATGGAGTTGTGGGTGACACCCACTACTTGTAGCCGAAGTCTAAACATACCCGGTATACTGCTGTACTGCTGTTGTACATATACCTGGTATGTACGCACCGAGCAACCGGTATTCGAGCATAATCGTACTGGTTCCTGGTTTCCCCTGCTAGCATTAATTAGCTACCAGGTACCTGGTACCTGGTATACTTTAAATGCCTAATATACTCATATATCGCTATTGTTCGTATTTACCAGCTACCAGTTACCAGGTTTGCCGTTGAAACATCGACACGAAAATACACGGGAGCAGTATGAAGGAGTGCGAGGGCGGCACTGACTGAGAGAGACAGTAGATACATACATCAGTGTTCGAAAACCGCGATGTAACCGCTTTTTACTGCGTGGAACGCGCGGGCCGCTGCATCTTCCGTTGGTTGGTTACCCTATTCATACGCAGACAGATTCGTTCAGTTCCTTTACCTACCTGCCGTTCTTCAGGTTGACCTTGGAGGAAGGATGGAAGCGTCGGCCAGTCAAGAGGGCCTTCGTTCAAGTCGAGATTGACGGCATCTGCTTCGCTGAGTGTTGCCAGCAAGGCTATTCTCAAAACAGCAAGTGTAACCACTAGCCCCCTCAAGTTGATTGCCATCGCAATAATAGAGTCCCTCGAACCCAACCTTCGTCGTGGCTGAGACACTCGCAAGCACGAACTAGGAGGAGAGCCAAGCCACGGCGAGAGCTCGTGGAATAGTCGTATCCCAGCTGTATACTGGCACACGTAAGCCTTGCGCTTCTATTTATAGTACATACCGTATATTCATTGCTCTCATTAGCACAAAAGAAGAAGGGCCACGGCACTTGGAACAAAAAGTAAAACAAACAACTTACTTGATCGGTTGTGATACCATCTGACAGGATATGACATGAAACGTACACTACGTCGTAATGCTCGTACAACTTCCCAGGTATTTTTAAGATCCTGGGAGCTTTTATGTTCCTTTTCAGAAGAAGAAGGGACAGCTCTTAATGAGGTATTACTGCAGTATGGGACATGCCGCAGCAGCAACAACACGGCCTGAAAAATTGGGGGTTCGACGAAATGCTCGATCTCATAGCTGTGGCAGCTGATATGTTGTCTCGAGTGTTTATGTGAAATTTGTCCGTATTCATTCGTGCGAAGTACCAGGTATGAGTTCATCGTCACTATTAAACATACCAGTATATATATATACATACATACTGGGACTTGGTGTCATACTACACACCCCAGTACATCAGTACTACTTTAAGAACATTTTCTGAGCTGGAATGCTGGCTGTGCAGGAGATAGTCTGCTAAGTAGGAAGGTCTATTGGGCAACTTCGATTCAGTGAAGTAAGCCAACATTCATATTGTCGACTTTTGACAGCTAGCTGCTGCAACAAAATAGGCGCGTGGGGCTCAGTCTCGCCAGGTAGGTGTTACTTTGAACGGCCTACCAGCTGGGCTACTTCAGTCACGCGACTGAAGTACGCACATACATAATAGGCCCGTGAATAAGAATGAACTTAAATAAATAGGCGCAACCTCGCCAGACGTTACTTTAAAAGGGCTCTACCTACCTGCTATTAACCCCTTTAGAACCGCAGTCCCGATTTGGGGACAAAGTACTTGAAATTAGAGTGGAATGCCCCCAAAACGGGACTGCGGTTCTAAAGGGGTTAATAGGCACGCGACTGAAGTATACGCACAGTAGTATAGGCCCGTGAACAAGAAATAACTCAATGGAAGCAAAACATCAATAAAATTTATAAATAGAAACAAAACACTCACTTTTTGGGTGACGCTACGTATATTTAGCAAGAAGAAGACAACGGAATTAAAAATCAAGCTCAGCGACGAGCGCTATTGCACTAACTAGTAGTACCGGTATTGGGTAGCCTATGCTCAAGGTTGCTCAAAGGATGTGGTATATATCACAATCGCGTCGTAATTCTTGCTCGGATTATTATGAGGTGTTTCTTGTTGGCGGGCCCGTACTGTAATCAAGTAGTACTGCTTTGCTGTAGACAGCTACCAGGTAACTGACAACATACTATAATAATAAGTGCTTCAGGGCTCCGTTACCCAGCACCGGCCAGCATTGATCTCCGGGGCCACCCCCTTGCCACCTATCTGACACTGCTACTGTAGCACTGACGAAGGCAAACTCTCGACAATCCAACTATAGTACTATAATAGCTTCTCTTCTTTTTCCGAGCGAAAAAGCGTTGTCCGCGAGATTCGTAGACACAAAACATCTTTGTTAGAATGATCTACCTTGTTGGGCTACTTCAGCCACCTACCCGTTGGGCTACTTCAGCCAGGTGACCGAAGTAGCCCGACGGGGAGACCCTTTTAACTACGTAACAAAGTATATATAGTGAGTTCGAATCTCGCCGGTAACGCTTCTTCACGCGGAAAAAGAGGAAAAGTTACAGTAGTAGTAGTAGTCGTTGGGTTGTAAAGAGCCTGTTGGGGTCAGTATTACTGTAGTACGTGGCGAGGGGATGGCCTCGGAGATCAATTCTAGCGAGATTTTGTGATCGAGCTGTTAGCTAGTAGTTTATGCCAAGTAAGTGTTGGGCTACATTATGAGCCCGTCAACGAGATACATCTAATTCAGGCAAGCCTAAGAACATCGTTGTGGCACCGTCCTTGAACAACTTCAAGCATAATAAGCCACAATACATACGGTGCAATCGCCTGTTGTAGCGCTCGTCGCAGAGCACGATTCGTGAATCCAATTTGCTGACGGGCGTCCTCCAAATAGGAGCCATACGCTCTGATTAGGTCGTTTATTATTCTTGGGCCTGCCTGTTAAGGTATTTTAGGGTGCAGTCACCCAATCTTGCCAACATTAATTTCCGGGGCGTACACATCTACTGCTAACCTTAACAGGCCCTTTACAGCCCAACTACTCTAACCTATCGTGTGTTTCCTCGCGAAAAAGCGTTGGTGGCGTGATTAGGACTGACGAAGCATATTTTGCTGGTTTGAGGGATCTACCTTATCGGGGTGGTTCATTTCCCTACTTACTTACTTGTTGGAATACTTCATTCAGTCACGTGGGTGAAGTAGACCCTTCGAACTGTAGTGCACTATGTATCGTGAGTTTGAACTTCGCCGGCAACGCTTCTTCACGTGGAAAAGAAAGAGAAGCTACACAACAACAGTTGAGCTGTAAGGAACCTGTTTGGGTCAGTGCTATGAGCTACGTGGCGAACGAATGGACCCGGAGATCAATGTTCGCGAGATTGAATGACCGAGTCCCAAACTAGATCAGGTATTTTTTTTGTTAGAATCTTAGATACAAAGGTGTTGGGCTACTGCGGTCATGCTGCTGTGAAGTAGCCCAATGGGTGGACTCTTGAAGTAATATCCCCCCTCCCCCCGCCCCGCAGCGTTTGTTCGCTCGCCACCGACGCTCTCCTCTCCACCTCCTGTTCCATGCCCTCCTTCCCCCGATCAAGAGCCTTCTCCCCGGCTTTATCTACTAACTGTGTGATAATGCAATAACGTCGATACCACCATCGAAAAACGGTCAACATTTTGGGTGGAGGCCGCAATACAACCATAACTTGGCGGCTACGCGAACCTGTGTGCTGTATACGGGGGTCTCCGAAGAGGGCACACCGTCAATTGGCCGGTAGCACACGTCGACGCCCTCAAGTGTTTCAACCTATTTACTGATAAACAGAACACTTACCGTTTTTGTTTGGCCTCACGACAATGATGCGGGCAAAGAAAGGCGGAATAAATGCGCATACCGCAACGCATACTAGCGCCCAAGCGGAAATCTCAACCCTAGTACAAGCAGTAGTAACAGTAGCGGCGCGCGGCGATTTCACAGCGTGACAGACAGAAGTCGAGACCCTATATTCCACCCTAGCCGCAGCCGCAACCCTAGCTTGACCGGCCGGAACCGATGTTGTGCCGCCCTGAACGGCTGCTATAGGGTTTGTTTGTGTTATGATACTGCTTTGTATGAGGTTGAAAACCCAGTAATTACCTGGGTTCTGGCACTGGGATCGTATTTGTAGTACTTGGAAGGCGTATCTTAGGTGGAAAACCAGGGTTTTTCCGGAGAGGCACTAGCGTAGGCCTAATCTTCCAAGACGAGCGAAGCGAGCCGTAAGTCGGACTGGGAAATCGAGCGTAGCGAGGTATTAAGACGGCCGCAGGCCGAAATGTTTTCGACCAAGTCGCGCGAATTTTAAATACGGCAATAATCCAAGTATCAAGCTACCGGTACCTACCTGATAAGTGCGATTATTACGTGTAATGATGGACGAACAGCATTATCACGTACCTGGTACTCCTACGTGGTAGATCCTTGCTTGTTGGCATTTGACGTCACGCACAGTACACTGTAGTACATAATTGATACCAGGTAGTACCTGGTATATTTGAATATCTATACCAGGTATGTATGCCTTTGTACATTAATTCGTACATACGTGCCCATATTCGAAGTGAAAGCTCCGAAATCGCATTGCGAATAGAAGGCACCAGGTACCTGGTTATATTGCGTCGTTTGTTTTCCACGAGGATGAATATCATACCGTCAGCAGCCGTGGATACCAACAAACTCAGATATATTTTTTCACTAATTAATAATAGTGTTAATACGAAGTAGTATTATTAGTATTAATAGCAGCCTACCAAGCCACCAACGGAAAACAGGAAGTAAGTCTCAAGAGATAACTGCAGTATTTAGTATTTGTCCTAAACGATGTCGTTCAAAGAACGACACGTTGCTACCGGTGGTAGTGATGCATCCGCGGTGTGAGCATACCAACGGATTTTGCGCAAACCACTATTAATATTATAACAATAGTAACTGCCCTGCCCACGGAACACAGGAAGAGAGCAGTTGTTGTCCTATCTATGTTGGGCGTCCCAACTAAGGCATTATGTCACCTATAGTATTATACCGATGTACCACGGTTAACGTAGCAACAAAAATATCAAAAAAAAAACGAGAAAACGAACAGCAGTATAGACTCGTCGCCCTAAAGCATGCAACTTTTGTTTTGCAATATATATTACGACGTTGAGAACCAACACAACTTGAAAAAAAACAGACGTAGCAGTAATCCTAAGGTAGTAGTATGTCGAAGAAATCGGAGTGGACCTTCACCATCACACCCATCTGCCAAGTGGCGAGAGAGGATAGAGATCATGTTTTATTTTTCGTTTTTTTAAAGATAATAATGCCATCCTCGAAAATACGGAGAACCGGGTTCGATGTCCCCGGTGACAGGAAAAAGCGCATGGAGGCCCGAGAAAAGAAGGTTCGAAAGAAGCAAGTTGGAGTAGTCGATTCATTTGTCGTCCCCGCTTTGTTTCCACCCATTTCCACAGCTCGTTGTGGTCGTGTCGACCCCCTAAGACGCCTCGACCGGCGCCTGGTGCATTGTAAGACGAATCTAAGACGTGCTAAGACGAATCTAAGACGTGCCAAGACGTGATATAGCGAGTAAGACGGGCCTCTCTCTGAGAAACGGATTAAGACGTATTTTAAGACACGTCTTAGAAGATTGGGCCTACACTATAGCGTGGTCTCAGTCTCCGTCGTGCACGAAAGGAATGAAGTGGCTCTTCTATCTCTAAGCGAACATCAACGTGAGTACCAATGAGTACCGGCTTGATAAGCAGACCTGCCCAGGGATACAAAGTGTCCCGCTGTCCATGATCTTAACAAGTGGCGTCTTCGGCTTAGGACTTTTTGCCTCTTTGCCGGTAATTTTTTTTTCACTCTGTTTTATCTTTCGTTTAGCTTTTTTTTTAGAGTCAGTTTGCTCCACTGCACGATGGAGACTCACGAGGAGGGAGGGTCTGCTTCCCCTCATGGTGGACGAGACACTGAGGCCCAGAGCCCCCCAATGCCCCACCGCCCAAGGCTCGTCGATGGAAATCGAGCGCCTTGTACAACAGACCACCAAGCGGAGCGCGTGTCTCGGCAGGAGCCCCGTGATGACGACGTGGATCGCGCGCCTTGTACAACACGCCCGCCCGAAGCTCCAGGGCTGGGGCCCCTAGGCGAATCTCGAGCAGCTTCCGGCAGACGGACCTCGTTCAAGACCTTTTCCGAGCCTCCTCACTCGCCGGAACGAGCTCTGCCGTCCAAGCCACCTGGTTCCGCTGAGAGCGTTGAGCCAGCTTCTTCGGCTCTGGGCCGGAGAGCGTCGGACTCTTCGGAGCGCGTGGCGCTCGTAACCAGCCAGACCTTGGGTTTTGCAGTTTTGACTCCCCACTCGTGCCCTCTGCCGTCCAAGCCACCTGGCTCCGCTGAGAGCGTGGAGCCAGCTGCTTCTGCTCTGGGCCGGAGAGCGCCGGACTAACCTGGACGTGGCTTTTTACTGCCGTCCAAGCCACCTGGCCCCGCTGAGAGCGTTGAGCCAGCTGCTTCTGCTCTGGGCCGGGGAGCGCCGGACAAACCTGGACGTAGCGTGTTACTGCCGTCCAAGCCACCTGGCTCCACTGAGAGCGTTGAGCCAGCTGCTTCTGCTCTGGGCCGGAGAGCGCCGGGCAAACCTGGACGTAGCGTTTTTCACGCCACCCAGCTGCGCTCTTCGCCGTCGGATCTACCTGCCCCTGGGCCAGATGATAGAGTGATTGAGACTGTTTTTCCGCCTCGTACGATTCCAGTGCTGCCCGACCTCGGTGGTACGCGTAGGATAGCCGCGAGCGATGCTGCCTCTTGTGTTTTTTTTTTCCTCAACGCGAGCGCACGATGCGATTGTTTCCGCGCCTGAATCACACGATGACACACTGGATTTCAGTATCGAGCCCGCTTCCCTCGCTGCTGTAGCTGCAAAGGACGATTCCGCGTGGAAATTCCGTACTGCTGCGCGTTTTAATACTGCTGTTAGAGGGGGCGATGCGGCCGCTCGTGAGATTTTCCCGCGCCTCGCCCACAAGACGGCACACCAGATTTCAGTATTGAGCCTACTTCCCTCGCTGCTGTAGCAACAAACAGAGATCCTGGCAACTCCAGTACTGCTTCGAGTTGTACTGCTGTTAGAAGGAGCGATACGGGCGTTCGTAATTTTTTTCTCAAGCCTCGCTCACAAGACGGCACACTGGATTTCGGTATTGCGCCTGCTTTGCCCGCTGCTGTGCCCGCCCGCGCCGTTTCTGCTGAAAACTTCAGTACGGCTGCGAGTTTTGATGCTGGTGTTTGAAGGAGCGATATGGTCGCTCGTGATTTTTTCCCACGTCTCGCCCACAAGACGGCACACTGGATTCCGGTATTGCGCCTGCTTTGCCCGCTGCTGTGCCCACCCGCGCCGATTCTGCTGAAAATTCTAGTACGGCTGCGAGTTTTGATGCTGCTGTTGGAGGGAGCGATATGGCCGCTCGTGAATTTTTTCCCACGCCTCGCCCACAAGACGGCATCGTGGAGTTCAGTATAGTGCCTACCATACCCGCTGCTGTAGCGACCCGCGACGATTCTGCTGGAAAATGTCGTGCTGAGAAAAAGAATAATACCGCTGTTGGAAGGGACGATGCTTATTATAGCCCCCCCAGTTCTGGCGACGTACCTGCACCAAACACACTGAATGTCAGTACACGTACACCCCGTGACGACCGCATATCTATCGCGCCACCTTCTCGGATCGATGCTGGCTCCCCAAGCGCTCGTAGTGCTCGCCGAATGGCTCGCCATGCCCTCATCACCGCTAGACAAGTTGCTGAAGCACGAGCCTCGGATATTGCCACCGCAGCTCCTTCGTTACACGACCCTGAGTTCCGCCGAATGCCGCCCCCCCCGGCCCCGGTGTCCCCCCCTGCCCCGGTGCCCTCTCCTGCCCCGAGTTTCTTCGCCCGCCCCCGACTCAGCATGCCACGGACACCAAAGGCGAAGGAGGAGCCCCCCAGCCCCGCCAGGTCTGCGAGCGGCCTGAGGACTTATGGCTCCTCTACCTCGTCGGGAGAGCGGACACCCCAGTGCCCGGGCCGGACGGATTTGGACGACGCTGTGGACTACGAGGCCCGCAGTTCCGAGGACGAGAAGCGGACGACGATGCAAGGCGCCGCTAGGGAGACAGCGCTGGACGGGGATCAAGCCCCGCCCCCCCCAACTACCAGAGGCCTGGACCTCCCTCTCGGTCGAGGCCCAGGCGGCCCTCATCCGGCGCTGGTCAGACGCGCCGGGCCTCGGCGGGGGGATCACGGCCAAATGCGCGACCCCAGCTCGGGCCGACGCTGCCGCAGCCGAGCGGCCTCTTGCAGCCGACGATCACCCCGATGTCGCGGCGACCGAACGGGCCTTGACTGCCGCCGAGACCCTCGGAGCGACCTGAGCGGAAACCGCCCGCCGCCGGGCGCAGGCGCTCACGGTGGCCGAGAATGAGTCGTCAGCGGCCGCTCGCACCGCCGCCGACGCTACCACTGCTTCGGAGGCCGCAAACAACGCTAGAAGGCGGCCGCCGTGGCCTCGGAGGACGCCCCGCGCTCCGCCTTCTGCGCCCAGGACCCCATATCCCGCGCCAGGGAAGCTCTGCGGGCGGCGCGGGCGGACAGCAGCACGAAGCCCGGTCATGTTGCCGAGACAAGAAACTCAGGGGAGCGCCTTCCCCTCGTCGAGGTCGCGACAACCGCCACTCCAGACCCCGGGTTTAGCTCCTCCGCCACGCTCCCTTCTAGCGCAATCGAGGTCGACGCCCGGATCAAGCGTACCGGGGCATCTGGATTTCGTCCAGGGGAGCGTCGCCTGCATGGCCGCCGGCCCAAATTCGTGCTTTCTCCTTGAGGCGGCTTCGAGGGTCGTCTCTGCCGCTCGCGAGCTCCGACTGGACACGCCCGAGGACAAACTTTCCGTACACGACGCTTGGCTCGTCATGGCGGGTGACAGTTGGAAGGCTCAGCAACGCCGGGAGCACACAATGGCTCTCGTGATAAGCCTGCGGCAGGCGCACGACTTGTGCTCCGTCACCGGGTTTTGGACGACCCCGACGGAGTATGGGCGCCACTGCAAGCGTCAGGCCGACCTCGGCGCCCAGGGGCAACGGCTCCCGGACGTCGGATAGGGCTCGGGTCAGGCCCACGCCTCCTCCAACCCCCTCTCGGACGACCGGGCTCACCGACCCCCGGGGCTCCAACACCCGGGAGTCCCCGACGGCTCTGGGGCCCATGACCCCCCCTACCGCCGCGATGACGACCGGGACCGCCGGCGCCCAAGCACGGGGGGAGCTTCGGCAGGCCATGACGGCAAGGCCCGCCGTGGAAAGGGTTCAGATCACGGCAGGAGCACGTTTCGGCGAAACGGGGCTGGACGGCGGCGGCACCGGGGCCAGAGGAAGGACAGCTCGAGCGACGGACGACACTGGAGCTACCGCCCGCGGGGAGACGCGTCGCTGGCAAACTCTTCGAGATCCTCCTCGGACGGCAGCGCGAAAGCCCCGTTCCGGAGGTCACCACTGGCTCCAAGAGGCAAGTGGTTCCCTCGCTGGCGGAAGTTGCTTCCTCCGCCGCGCTTCTTGGTCGCTTGACCATGCCCGATGACCGCGCCATGCCCGTGTCGTCTAACCTTGCCCACGCTCGCACGGCGGCGATCGACTCTGCCGCCGTCGCCGCCGCGAAAAAGCACACCGCAGACGTCCAACGGGCGTACAAACACCTGGGCCTTAAGGATATTTCACGCATTTCTGTTCTACCTGTTCCCTCCTCGATCAACCCTTCTGACGCCGCGCAGCAACTAACTCGTTCGAGCCTCCACGTCTGATATTCTCATCATGTGCAACGATGGCAGCCACGAAGGCCTCAGTTCTACCGATTGGATCCCCGGTTGGGCGTACCTCCTCAAGAAATCCTTCGCGCGCGCCATCGCACCTGACAGGCCCACGACCGCTCCCCTCACCACCTTGATGGATGATTTGTTTGGGCAGGTATCGCGCGCCCTCGCAGCTGGATCGACGGGATCGGAAGCGTTCACGATCCTCCTGAGGCCGCTGAGCATTAACTTCGACCGCACCGACACGGGGGCCAGCTACACCAAGTTGCATAATTTTGGCGTACCTAACGGGACCCCTTTTTGCGATTTTAGCCGTGCTTTTCGGGGAGTCGTGTCGGCAGCGACGGGGACTGAGCGTGTTTTGGCTCCGGGGGTGGAGGTTGTTTTGGAGGCTGTTCGGATGGCAGTGAACGAGCAGTTTCCCCGCTTGATGCCCACGCTGTACCCGGGAGTTTTGGCTACGGTGTCGAGGCCGTTTGGTACTTTGGACGCCATGTGGTTGGCTTTTGAGACTCTCGCGAACAATAAGACACCTGCCATCAACGGCGAAAAATATTTTTATTTGCCTGCTTCTTCGACGAGTGTGCTGTCATCCGCCCCATCGGGGCCCCGGCTCGCCGGTAATGGTCGCGGCCAGGCCAGGACGCTTCCCCAGTCGCCTGTTTGGCAGACGGGGTCGCGCAATATTCCGCTTGTGATGAACGTCCACAAATCCATCCCTGACTGCCTCGACCCGTGGCTTGACACCGCTTCCAACTGCTGGTCCCTAGAAGAACACCACTATGCTGAAGTTCACGCTGTTTGCATGTCTATCCAGACCGGGGACCCCCCCCTCTGGAGCGGTCTACTTTCATCGTCCGCCCGCGCGGCCGTCCTCAGCGAAAACCGAGGCCGCTGTTTGAACTGCCACGAAGACTCACACTCCCTCAGACAGTGTAGGCACCCCTTTTAAAACCTCAGCGGTGTTCTCAACCCCGACCTCGGAACTCTCGGCGACGACGGAACGGCGTTCCGTCGTTGGCAAGAACGCCTGACCCGATACCGCAGCGAAAATAACTCACGGCCAAATAAGAACAACCACAAGAAAAACAGGCGTCGTTCAGGCCATACGCGTGGAGAGCATCACAGGCCAGGGCCACAGACAAGGTGACGGCTACAACACACACGCGGAACGAGGGCACCAACAGTCCAACTCCGGCTACCACGGAGGTGGTTCGATCACCCCTGTCTCTTCCACCGCGGCTCCCTCGTCGGGGGTTCGCTACCGTGCCTCGCATATTTCGGACGGTAACCCCAACGGACGCCATCCGGGCACCTTCCGCGCCGGCAGCTGACAGGTCGACGGCGGTTCGGCTCCTCCTGCCCGCCCGCCGCCAGCATTGCCGGGAGAAAATACATTGATTTCACAAGATACCCGCGTCCCAGGCTCGCTCAGCACTCAGCGTCACCCTGCGCCGCTCCCCCCTCGGCGCGTTGCTCCGTACTTCGGACCGACGCAGCGACCCAGCTCTACCGGTTCTACCGGGGAGTCCCCGGGCGTCTTCGCCGACTTCGGGAGCCCGCGCCTCGAACGCCGCTCCCCTCACCCTGGGCACGAGAGCAGGCGAGGTAAACGCCCCTCTCCCGAACCACGCACCGCGTGGCATCACGCGTGTCGCACCGTCGCGTCGTTTTTTTCTGCGAGGGTGTCCCCCTCTTTCACCTCCCGGCCATGTGGTGGCGGTCGGTTTAAGGTGCGGGGAGGCAAACACCGAAACCCCGAGAGCTCGGTTGAAGCTCGACTCGGCGTTTCCTCGCAATAACGGTGGCCGTTCAATCCTTCTTCCTATGGACGAAGAGTCGACAGGATTAGCTACCTCGTCCCCCTTCCCCACCAGGTCTACAGGGCGGAAGCCCTCTCCGTTGGACCCTTTGTTGCCCCCCACCGGAGCACCGTTTTTGAAGTCGTCTACAGGGTCTGCATACCCTCTTTCGTCTTCGCGTACGCCACTCCACGTGCGCCGCGCTCCTTCGGCTCCAGTGGAACAGTAAAAACCTGGTACTGCCCGTCGAGCCAGTGGTGACTCCACAGCCTCCGGTCTGATCAACCGGAATGCATACCCGTAAAATTCGGAAGAATCGCAGCTCTCGTCAAGCAGAACGGGCTCAGAGCCCCCTGCCACCTTTGGTCCAGGCGGAGATCATCGGGCGCAGTAAGAGAACCTTCTGGCGATTTTTTGCCTACGGGCAATCGTGACACTGAGCCAGTATACGTGGAACCGGACTCGCCGCGTGCATCAGGGGCTCAGTGTTCTCAGAGAAGCACACTCCCCCCCCCACACACCGTAACGGCGGCCACCGACGACTCGACATCTTCGGTCTTTGACCCTTCTCTCGAGTATTCAACGGAGCGGGTGGTACTTTTCTGGCAGCCCCCCTCCTATTTTTCGCAGTGGTCCCCCTCGGTTTTTGTCATTGACGGAGTGACATATTCCTGCGCGGAGCAGTATATGATGGCTGAAAAGGTTCGCCTTTTTCTGGACCACGACACAGCGGAGCGGATTATGACCTCGCCAGACCCTTGCGAGCAGAAACCCCTCGGTCAAGGCGTGCACAACTTCGACTGCGCTACCTGGGACCGCGTTCGGGAAGACGGCGTCCTTGCTGGTTCCTTTGCCAAATTCACGCAGAACCCGGTCATGAACCAGCACCAATTGAGCACTGGCAACAATGTTTTGGCTGAAGCCAGCCCTTTTGACCCCGTGTGAGGCATCGGCCTCCGGGCAGACGACCCCGAGGCTCAAGACCCCTCTCGGTGGCGTGGCAAAAAAATGCTCTAGAAAGCTCTTTGCGCCGTTCGCGACACCCTCCGCTCAAGTGAGGCCGGGTTGGCACCCCCCGCCTCCTCTCATCAATTTTGCACTCCGACTACGACTGACAGAATTCATGAGATTTCCCCAGCGCGGTCTCGCCCTTTGGCCGTGGCCCGCGCTGGCCTAGGCCCTCCCTTGGAGGTTTCGACCTATTTTTCTGACGCGCCGGCTGATCACAGCCCCGAGGATTTGGCTGTCGCACCTGGTGTCGACCCCGCCCTCGCGCTGCCAGAACACGGCTCCTGCCTCATCGAGGGCACCATGACCCTCGATGACGGTTCTTTTACAACCGAAATCGCGATCCGCAGCGGAGCTGGCGTTCTTGTACCTTTTGGCTGCGTGGTGCTTCTTGACACTGGCTCCCCACGGACCTTCATTCGGCAAGATATTTAGGATCGCATGCTCACGGTTGGTGCGGCATCCATCGCGTGCGAGCAGAAATGCGCCCCTCGTTCCTGGGGGGGGTTTAACGAATCAACCCCTCTAAAGACATCGACGAGAGTGCGCCTGAGCGTCCATTGTTTTCGAGAAACTGAGCCTACGTGCTCCCTCGTAGTTTGGGCCTGCGTGGTTCCCCCCTCAGTGATGCAGCATACAGCACTCCTGGGACGTGCCAGCTGGATGCGTTATATTAGCCGTTCCTACCGCTCGACCACCTCGCTGCTCCGCCAATTTTGGTCTTCCCGGACTGGGACGCTGTAGCCGACGGCTCCCGCCCCTTTCCCGTGTACTGTGACGCCTGCATCGACGGTTTTGGTGCCGCGCTCGAAAAATAACAACTGGACGACTCGGTACGGCCCACTGCTTATACAAGCTGCGCTACGCTCGATTTCGAGAGGCACTGAACCCCGTTGGACTTGGAAGCTGGCAGCATTGTCTGGGCCATCAAACAACCCCGAGGCTACTTATGGGGGACAAAGTTTCCCATATTTTCGGACTACAAAGCACTGGAGAGCATCGGCAACGTAGGGGGCCACAACGGACGAGCCAAGTGGTGGCTCGAGTTCCTGACCACGTTCGACTACACCCTCGAGTACCGCGAGGGCAGCGCCAACGGAAATGCTGATTTTCTCTCTCGCTTGCCGGAGGCCACCATAGAACACGACCGCAGTAGGTCTAGCTGCCTCACCCCTGTCGAGGACGGGGGTATCCTCCTCATCCGAGCCTGCGGGCTTCGCACTCGCTCTTCCCCGACCCCCGGTGTAGGTTTGGGTGGGCTGGTGCCCCGCACCGAAAGTGCCGTCTTGGGCGGGCTGCTTTTCGCTCCTTTGGAGTTTGGCGATTTTCGCACGCACAGGCCACGTATGAGGATTGACGACCTCTCTGCTCCTTCGGGGAGATTCGTCGCTCGTGTATCTGCTTCCTTCGCCACCTTCGATCGCCGTCTTGGCTGGAGGGTTTTTTCTCCTGCCGCCAACACCGCTTTCGCTTCAGTTTTTATCGTAGCCTCCGGGGGCGACCAGGGCTCTGCAGAAGCCCCCGCTGCAGCGACGATTGTCGCCCAGCGCGCTCCTCCCCCGACGAGCATTCTACAGGGAAGATTCCGCCGAGAGTACTGCTCCGGTCGCGTCTGCCCCTTCAGGCCAGGGCAATGCAGAAGCCCCCGCTGTAGCGACGATTGTCGCCCAGCACGCTCCTCCCCTGACGAGCACTTTGCAGGGACAAGATTCCGCCGTGAGCACTGCTCCGGTCGCGTCTGCCCCTCCAGGCCAAGGCAATCCAGAAGCCCCGCTGCAGCGACGATTGTCGGCCAGCGCGCTCCTCCCCCGACGAGCATTTTACAGGGAAAATATTCCGCTGTGATCACGGCTCCGGTCGCGTCTACCCCTTCAGGCCAGGGCAATGCAGAAGCCCCCGCTGCAGCGACGATTGTCGGCCAGCGCGCTCCTCCCCTGACGAGCACTTTGCAGGGACAAGATTCCGCCGTGAGCACTGCTCCGGTCGCGTTTGCCCCTCCAGGCCAGGGCAATGCAGAAGACCCCGCTGCAGCGACGATTGTCGGCCAGCGCGCTCCTCCCCCGACGAGCATTTTACAGGGAGAAGATTCCGCTGTGATCACTGATCCGGCCGCGTCTACCCCAATGCCGCTTGGCACCCCGGCGCCTCCGAACGTTTTGCCGTCTTCCGGCCGCATCTCCACTCGGACGCGCCGACGCACAGCCGCCGCCGCTGGCTCTGCGCCGCCTGCTGTTGAATATGGCTTCGGGCCCGGCGGGGCCCCTAGACCATCAGCCCGGCGTGCTATCACCTCGCCGCGAGCCCCACGGCCGCGACCGACCACACAAGTCGTTTTGGCCCCGGCTCCTGCCGCTCCGTTGGCCCCGATGGTAACCATCTCGTCCGTACGCGACCGCGCCGAGCCCGTGGGAACCCCTCTTCCACGGCTTCACTGCCAACTGACGCACCGCCCGTCCCCACGAATGACTTGGACGCCCTCGGCGCAGCTGCCGAATTTCAGTTCGCCCTCGGCTGCCACGCCTCCCCCTCACGATATTCGAGCGTGCTGGAGTCGTCGGCCACCAAAGCTTGGCCCGCGACCACCTCGCTTATTGCGACTTGGCGACGGACCGCCAGCAGCGCGCGTACGATATCGTTCGCGAACACCACGCCCTCACTGTTGCCCGCGTGAACCGCCGCAACTCCGCCCTTGCCGACGCTCTGCGTCCGGTCCCCAGATTTGACGTTGGCGGCTGGGCGTGGGTGTACAATACGGCGGCTACCATCTGCCAGGGCACAAAGCCCGACACGGACGCCAAGGTCCTCAAGGCCAAACTACAAAATTCTCGCCGTTGGCCCCTGCTCCGCAGAGGACACCCCGGACGGATCTCCTGTTGGGGCAAAGCTCCTGTATTTGGATCTTCCTTTCGATATGCCCCGCGGGAATGCTCGTAGGCGCGTTTCAGTTCAACGCTGCAAGCCCTGTGCCAACCCCCACGTGGCGAAATGCCGAAGTATTTGCCAGCGGGGTTGACGCAGTACGTGCTCAACAACTTCACCAAGAAATCTCCCCCGTACCACGTCACTCAGGACGACGTCTCGACACCTCTGCACGCACTAGAAGTGGAAAAGATTGCCGGACACCAATCGGTTCGAGGTCGAGGTGGCGTCATCGCGGTGATGTACGAGACGCATTGGACAGGACTATCCCATCCATTCTGGGAACGGGAAATGGACCTTCAGCTTTCTCGCCACGAAATTTGCGCTACTGGGCCGGCAGCCCGAACTAGCACCGCCAAACCAACCGCCTGTACCGCCGAATGAGAATCGGCGCGGCACAACGGGAGCTCTCTCGGAGTAACGGCGAGCGGTTTCTGCCACCCGGCTATGGCTGCGTCTCGCACGCTGACTGGCTCCGCCGATACTGCAACACCGTGCTTCCCAACGGGGCCCATTGTTGGTACCAGGGCGACGACGGGCTGTGGTGGCTCGGGGAAGTCAGCGCGACTGCGCCCACAGATGGAGTGTATTTGGTTCGATTTTTGGACGACCCGGGACCGATCAAGCTTCCTCTTTCTCCGGCGCGCTATGCGACTTCGACGAGAGCTGTATGAGGCTCTTGGTGTCTGCAAGTTTACTTGGCGAACGCGTTTGCACGGGGGGTCCAGCGTAACGTGGACGAATCTCGAGGCGCCGCGGTGGATAGCTGATTTTCGCTTCTCGGCTGCGCTCGATTTTGTCTTGACGTTTTCCTGGATTTTGGGCGGTGGTCTTTCTACTTGTTGACGTTTTCCTAGTTTTCGGGTCGAGTTTTTTTCAGGCAGATGTGTTCCTGGGTTGTTTGTGAGATTGTTTTTCTTGGGCTTGGTTGGGGAATTTCGCGTATTCTGTCCTGCCTACCCCCCCTCTCAGTGTCGGGGCTGGTCTGGGTAATTGGGCAACCCATTTGTGGCACAGGACACGGTTCCCGAGTAGTAGGCTGGGTTTTCGGTGTTTCTTGACATCTTCCGTGATATTTTTCTTCTCGTCTTTTTTATATTCACTTTTCGCTTGCCCTGCATCTTCCTCGCCCCCCCCCCGTCGCGGGTGATATGGCGATGGTTTTCCGTTGACGATTTCTTTCTGCCCCTTAAGGCTACGCTTTCTTTTCATTCCTTTTAACGTACTTTGCCGGCTTCGTTGCCTTGCCGTTCAGAGGTGTGGGAGTGGGTTTTGAGGAGCCGCATCTTCGATTCATGTTCTAGTTTGTGGAATAGGGGTTTCTACGAATTTCCCATAATTCTGCATATACGGCTCATCAGAGTGGGCTAGTGTTATGATACTGCTTTGTATGAGGTTGAAAGCCCGGTAATTACCTGGGTTCTGGCACTGGGATCGTGTTTGTAGTACTTGGAAGGCGTATCTTAGGTGGGAACCCAGGGGTTTTCCGGAGAGGCTCTAGCGTGGTCTCAGTCTCCGTCGTGCACGAAAGGAATGAAGTGGCTCTTCTATCTCTAAGCGAACATCAACGTGAGTACCAATGAGTACCGGCTTAATAGGCAGACCTGCCCAGGGATACAAAGTGTCCCGCTGTCCATGATCTTAACATTTGTTGGTGAATTTGAGATTTATCTCGCTCTGCCATATTATTGTGAAAATTCATTTATGGGGATCAGCGTTGCTTTCGAACAGTAGATTGCCATCCTTGCTGATGGGTGCGGCCTGGCGTTGAATCGAGGTCCGTTAATTTATGATACAGACCCCGTTTTTTGTTTTTTTTTGTACCGTCTCGAAAATTGCGAAAACGTGGTCGGTGAATGATTTTTAGGATGTTTTTGGATAAAATCGAACGTCCAAGAGGAGTCCTGAAAACTATGCGGGCCGTCAATGGCGGGGTACATATGACGATGCCGTGTTTACAAGCGCGTTGAGGGTAACGCCTGTCATAGGTTGAACTGTAGAGATAAATATCTGCGACCCAAACAGAGAGAAACCGACAGTCTTTCGAGGGCAACCGGTCTTTTACTTCGCGTGCGCCAGTCCTGCTTCAAAGTACCAACCGCGCCTTTTTACAAATGCCTTGTTTTTTAATCGTTTTAACGCATTCCACAAATATATTTATTGTATCTGCGATGTGTTCGGTCTAGCTCGTAGCCCATGCCGCACGGAACACCGGGCAAAGTCCTGAGGAAGCCCGCTTTATGTCAGAGACGGAGACACATACTATACCAGGTAAGCAATACCTACCGATATGTCTGATATATACGCGTATCTTTACATTTCCCAAGCTGATACCGTACACGTTTAAAGCTGTAAATTAGTGTTCGTGGGGCAAACGCCGACGCCCGCCGAATCGGGCTTGTTGCAACGACAGTATTACGGGTTTGGGCGATGGGCACCCTTTTTTCTACCGACCGCATGCATACACCGCAGTTTGTTTCGCACGGCCATCACTGTTAATAGGATGATCCCGCACGTTTTAACGCCGCGCCCGGTTCGACCCAAACAACAGCGCCGCTCCCATTCCCACACTATATTTCGCCGCATTGAACATGCTGATCAATTGGTCGACAACGCAAATGAAGAAGCACTCTGTAGGAAGCGCCCGCCCTGGTTGCTACCGACAGCAGCGACACCCTTGGAAACAAGAACTCCTAGAGTGGAGTACCTCTGCGTCGCCATCTCCAGGACGAGCGCGACCCTAATAATCAATTTGCCCGGCAATACCCGAACGACAATACACCGCTCCCCGATCAGTCTCCGTAGATAGATGACATGCAGCTGGTAAGACCTACCAGGTATGCCAATGCAAACGCGAAGTTGCCAAAAAAAACTTTGAATTCCAAAATATACCCGCAAGATTTTCCCTGGTACAGCTTGCTGTGAGCACGGTTCTTCATTTTTTCAAGTTCCTAAATTAGGAAAACCCCCATACAAGGAACAAACAACTCTGGGGCCGACGTTCGGTCAAGATTGGCTTAAAAAAACCTCAAGTGGACGTTTAGTGCGAAGCGGTGAGATTCCGAGTCCTCGAGAGACATCGATCGACAAAGCCAACGACTGCGTCAGGAATTCTGAACGGAGTGCGCTTGTTAGAGGCTTCGACCCACCCCTGCTCACACAATGGCCGGTGACATATGGCGGGCGCTGGCAAGGCATACGATAAGCAAGACGATTGGCCGTTGGAGTGCACCACACAGATGACGAAAGATCCGTCTCGGATGACTTTGTTTTTTTTTTTCAAGGTGTGGGAGAAGACCGTACGACGTCGCCGGCAAGCTCTCGCCCGCTAGACCATGGGCCCACCTGATATCTTCGAGGCCGTTATCTATACTCGTTGGCTTTGCCCGACAACCAAGCGGATTGATCGTGGACTGAGTCTATGTCGAGAGCAAGGGGCTATCGTTGCACGATATGTCTTTTATCAGTGTGTCGGCAATTTGCAACGAGTCAAGCACATATTGCGTTTTTTGAATAAATAACTAAAACATGCATGTCAGCTGCGAGTTCATCCGATCGGTCGATACTCAACTTTGCAAGATGCGTGTAACCTTTCGCGCGTTTTCCGTTACACCCCCTGCGATTGACTACTGGCCGGTGGCTCCCCTGGATGCTACCAGGGTCGACGAGACGATAGTATTTATTTACAGACTCGACATCCAATTGATTTCGGCCAGCACCATCTCGTGCATCGAGACAGCAGTTCGCACGTGAGGGCCGGGGTACGCAAGACTGCAAGGCACTCGAAAGTTAGTACGTAGCAGTTCACACGCAAGGGCCAGGGCACGAGACACTGGGAAGTATGTATGATACCTGGTACGCGTCATATGTTGATACGTACTCTTGACGCACTGTCGCACGTTTTTGGTGAATCTCGATGTTGTACATGCTCTCTTGACCCCGTCTGCTCTTGATATACCAGGTAAGAAAAACACAGTATGCACACACCTGGAAAATTGCACAGGGTGATCCAACAGCGGAGGGGGGGGGGTGTTCGTGTTTTCTGCAGGCAGGCTACTGCAGCTTGAAACAAAGGAAGAAAACATTATTATTATTATTCCTCTTGCCATCTGACAATGTGCAGCATGATCTTCAACATGGATCACTCATAACTTTCCCGAAAGAAGAACACATCGTTTTTTTTCCCTTTTTTCCCACAGTGGCGGTACACAAGGATATCTTCGGCTGTTTTTTAAAGCAATAATTGTTTGAAATAAAACCTTTTGAATTCGCGTTCCCCTTGCCATATGCCTAACGCCCATCAGACCGCGGTACTTCGTGCCAGTATATCCAACAACCTCTCTAGGCATGGCACACTGTCATAGTGGCGCGGCTATGCCATACTACTGTGTAACTACTACTGTAAACCCACAATCATCCAATATATATATATATTTAATATATATATGTATTATATATATGTCCTCTTGGTTGGACACCATACCCGGTACGAAATAGGGCTGTAAGTCTACGAACATAATTTCCCAAAAGTCACCAAACAGCTACATCCCGGCGGCGAACACGCTAAACGCATTCCCTTACCAAAACTCAAACACGTATAACCAGACAATAAAAAATGCCAACCCAAAAACTCGAAACCCGAACACCAAGTAAGTGCCATAATCCCCAAGGAATAATATACATCGCCCTCAGCACCAAAATAAAACCACCAGCAATGCGTCATATGTTTTCCCCGGTAACCAAACCGACGCCGGCGGAAGAGGGTCCCGGCCAGGTAATCAAATAATGCCCATCGGCGTCGTGAAATACACCTTTACTGTCTGGTCGAAACCAGTATTATGCCGCACGGCGTCGTCAGTTGTTTTCAGTATGCGCAAGGCTTCAATCTACGCCAAGCCCAAAAATTCAAACAAAACCGAGATGGTAGACTATACCTTAGGCATATATATATAGAACTACATACTTAGATCACAACCCCTGAGCGTGCTCGGTTGGTGCATCCCTGGCCTCTCAGAGCTCCCACTTCCAAACCGCCTCCTTTCATTACTTGCCGGACCTTTCCAGCAGTTCTTTGTTTTCTCGGTCCTTCCTTCCTTTTTTCTTCTTTCGTTTCGTGTGCGTGTTCTCCGAGCACGGCATCGCGGGAGGACCCGGCACTGTCGCGCGTGCCAGCGGGTGCTGGCGGGTAGAGGGGGGGTTGCAAGGAGCGCGGTCGCCGCTTTCGTGCCTAGGCGTCGCGTGTGCCTCGAGACACAAGGGATGCATGAACGGGCTTTGTCTGGATTCGATTTATGATTGTTGATAGAGTATGTACGAGTTTCATAAAGGCCGTTCGGGACGGCAAGATAATATTCAAGCGGTGCTTATTTTTGTGACCACGCTAAAGTTGAAAGAGGGAGGTGTGCAGTTTGAACACCAACGTTATCGAGCTGGCGAACGACGGCCACGGTGAGCACCGGGCTTCACGCGGGGCGGGCGACGGGGCTGATTGTGGCAGAGAGTGATAAAAGCTTTACCCGGACCGAATCGGTAGCGAGGTGGTCGCGAGAGGGGCGGGCGGCGTACGAGGCTGAGAGAGAAGCTCTTCTGTGCGATTTTTTCTTTTCTCCTTTTCGACCGGGTGTAAGGTGTTCCAATCAGGCAGAAAAATATTACACGAGAGGGGACGGGGATTTTTTTCCTTTCCGAGTTCTCGGTTTCATTTTCATTGTTTTTGCTGCTGTGCCGTGCTGTGCTTTCGCTTTCTTCGTACATACAGTACAGACATAGAGCATATCGAAAAAAGAAAATAAGTACTGACAGTAGTACCCTACCTGGGGTGTATGCACGTACGTACGACATCCGCGACGCGAAGCGTATCTGTGGCATCCAAGCTGACGTCGGAGCTGTTTTTTCCTGAAGCATGGCGGCGGGACTCTTGGCATTATCAAGTCGCCGGTTTGCAATTACGATCCTTGAAAACACTAAACTCAATCGTGGGCCTCTGTTCGCTTCGCATAATTTGATGTACTTTTTTCCTTCCTGGGCGAGCGTAGCGGGCGGCGTAGGCCGCCCGCGGAGCGAAGCGCCTTGTATATATATATATATGTCGAGAAAAAGCTCCAACACATGTCATCCAAGTTTGTTTACCATGGTCGAAAACGAAACCCCAGCAGTCCAAGCCTCCAGCAACGTCATTAGCATGAAGGCTTCCTGCCGCTACTGTACTGCGATCACTGATTGATGTGCAGATGCTACTTCTTCTATCTCTGCCGGTGCCTGCCCGAGTGCATCTGTGCTGCTGCCGTGGCTGTGCCACCCGAACTGTAGGTTTTCAACCAAAAACCACCTATCTCCAAATTGTCACGAGAGTCCACTAAGGTACCAAACGTAAATAACAAAAATAAAGAAAACAGTAACTATTCACCTCAAATCAATCGCACCATTGACGCGTAGGCGCCCGCCATAAGTCAGTAGTGATAGCTGTACTGCGGTATTCCGACAAGAAGGTGGGAAAGAAAGCTTAATCATGACGATTGATACCAACACTATATAAACACATGACCAAAATCCTAATCCCTAGACATATCACTCGGAATAACGAAGATGCCCATTTGCCGCAGTATATATGCTTCTTCGAGGCGTTACGATCAGTCACGCGAGTTGCTTGTGGTGCTGCGGGCGACGACTGCTTATCACGATGCTTTACCATCTTTCCCTGCTCTTTAAGAACAACATTCCCGGCAGTGCTCAAAAATAAAAACTCAAACTTAGCGTATCAACCCCATCATATATATATATATGGAGGAGAGGGGGATCCAGTTCGTCGTTCAACCGTAACACTATCCTCCGCCATCTTCGATCCTTGACCGGAGTTCTTCCGGTTCAGGCATCATCATTGAAGATCCAAAAACCACAGTTACTATTAATACCAGAGATGGGTATATATACCTGGTGAGTTCTTACCAAGCAGTCACTTCATTCTTGGAGACAGCACCAATGTATCTCGTCGGTTGCACCCCTCATTCACCTGACCGAGAGGTTTCAACGGAGTTATTCAACGGCAAGCTAGATCGGCGGAATGCATGTACGTGACTCGGTTCACAATATCAAGGCGGGGGTACGTTCACCGAACAGCTGCGCACTTCAACGAGACCGGATTCCGTTGGTGTCTCGCTGACAGGCTCAGTCGTTAGACACCACTTGGGGCACAACGATTTGTCCCATGCTTCACCCCTGGCAGCATTACCGGGGAGTGCCGAAAGATTGGCGCATGCCGGTTTAGGATTCGGTTTCACGTGGAACGGAAGAAGATGCGAAGGACAGTCCGTGCACATCTGTGGCGTGCGGATATATATACACACGCGTCGCATGGCAGTGGTAACAAGGCAAGGAACGTATAGCGAGACCGAGCGGCGGGGAGACGATACCGTGTGAATGAATTGACCACCGCAGGTCGGCACGCAGGGGAACACCTACACACGTTTTTGGCTCCGAGTACAGGCCATTCCTAGTTAAGCAGTGCAGCTGCGAGAATGGGCCGAGAGCTTAGCCGACAGCACCCACGTAGTCCCTCAGATCCGTAAGGAAAAACCCTATTATTAGATAGCGCACTCGAAGTTAGGCCCAATATGACCACTGCTGCGGGAACCATGTTCGCTGCGTCAAGTACGACCCGACCAAGATGACCGAGTTGACGCTCTTGTATTTTTACTGAAAACCAAGCAATGGTTTTGCGCTGACGCGCGAATGAGTTGGACAAGTGCAACCCAAGAAAGCGGCGAATCGTACAGGCAATACCGCAGGCGCTGGCACAACGACACATACTTGCTCTATGACGGGGGGGGTCGATAAAAACACTATATTGGTAGGACAAACGAAGCCGTTGGCAAAGAGCTATCTCACCGTGAACGTATCTGGAACCGACGTGCTTCCTTTTCCGGCGTGGTTTCCGACCACTGAGTCGGCATACAGCGCCAATTTGACTCCCACAGCCTTGCCGAGTAAAATCTGCCACCAAGAAAAGGCGGAAATCGCCGTGGAAAAATCCCATCGTAAAGCTGCTTTAATCCCTTTGGGACCCCAAGATAGCGACTAAAACTATATTCGGCTTTGGTGCTATCGACCATCTACAAGCCGCGCGAGCGCTCAGCAGCACATACATGTAGGATCATGTTGTACTCATGCCGTGCGACTCCGTGCATTGAAACTCGGACACCAATCTGTGTCGCCCTCCAATCGCGCAGCGGCCGTTTCTGTAGTCGCCACCTTTGATCATCAAGTTTCCCCTCCGAAGTCTCAAGAGGGTTAAGGTAAACGTTTCTTGTACCAACCAACTCGACTACCCGGAAGAAGGTGGATGCACCCCGGACGTGTCACCAAAGGTCCGCGTCGACGCGATGGACACACAATGATTACCCCTCAAAGGAAAAGTCACGTTGATTTCACGCCAATAAAGTCAACCAATACAATACACATCAGGTCAATATATATATATATATATATATATATATATATATATATATATATATATGCCCATTACCTGCAACCGGTACATCGACCAGGTGCGTGTTTGGACATGTGTGTGTTTTCGCATTAAACCGTCCTTTCCACCCGTCGACATCCAGCACAACCAGTGTCCGCGCCGATGTTTCAATCCTAGAGAGAACCAAGCTCTGTGTGTGCGTTCTTCACTAAACAATTCTTTCTACCCGTCGACATCCAGCACAACCAGTGAAAATGCCGATTGTTGAACCCTAGAACAAGCGCTGTGGTCACAACATTACGACACCGAAATGCTACATTGTTGTGCAGTAAGCAGAGTGGACAATGCAATGCGTTGTCGTCGTGCCGGATACAACCGGCGCGGAATGCACAATCCATGAAAGAAAGGAAGGCCTGAAATAAACACCTACTAATTCGACAGAAAAAAACTAAAATGTTTCGTGCCCCTTCGTAGATGTGGCAGACAACACAGAACCAGCAAATTAAACAATATCACCACACGCAAACAGCGTAAGACTGAGAAACGGAAATAAGTAACGGGCAAGCCGAAAAACCCCAATAATATATATAACAAAAAACACCCTTGAGATAACCGCAGCAGTTTGCGCGTGTATCGAATAACAGGTTCAGGATTTGGCGAGCACGCATGCACCCACCATATCATACTGGTTCGGCCGTAAGCAGAGTAGGCAATGCAATGCGCTTCCATCGTGCCGGATACAACCGGCACGGAACGCGCAATCCATGAAACAAAGGAAAATTGAAAAAAATACATAATATATATACAACAATTCGAAAGGAAAAAACAAAAACGTTTCGTGCCCCCTCGTTGAAGTGGCAGGCAACACAGAAGAACAAGAAAATCAAACAATTTTTATTACCACATATGAACAGCATAATACTAAAAACGAAACAGGTAACAGGCAATGAAAAAAAAACTAATAAAAACGAAAACGCGCCCTAGAGACAACCGCAGCAGTTTGCCTGTGTATCGGAGGACAGGTTCAGGATTTATTTGTCGAGCACTCAAGCATACACCATACCTGGTACCAGGTATACTACTGATTCGGCATGCCTACTACATTGTCAGCACTGCCCAACGATTCGTGAATGCTGGCCGATGCTTAAAGTGGACTCACGTTGGAAAGCATCTCAGTCATCGTAGAATGCACCATCTTGGCTCCGCCGTAGGCTTCCACACTAGAGTTTGAAGTCATGTAGTGAAAGTGCTGGCTTCCGCCGTACCAGCGTTTCCCCCCCCGGGTATTTTGGTTCTCGTAAAGTTTGGACTGATACATCTGCGATAATAGCCGAAGACGACACGCCGTTGCCGCAACGCGATGATCAATGCGGCAAATCAGTATCACACGGGGACAGTATTTGCCTATCGTAGTTGACTATCGTAACGCCTGCAATTGCAATGCGACGCCCAAGTCTCTTTGGGCAACATAACTCCAAGTCGTACAGGCCCGCTAACTCTACCTCGTAGACGACTTGGGGAGTACCTATAGCTCATGCCTTGAATCTGAGCGTCACTAAACCCAGTCGATAACCAGATGTTCTACACGTAACGATCCACTATGTCACGCTGGGCTGGTCGCTACCTTCCTGATCAGACGTACCGCGGAAGACGGGGTACGGTTGAACCCTGCGTCTGGCTGACTCAACCCAGGGACTTGCCAATAGATTGGCACACATCGTTTGCTTTAAAACCTCACGTTCGTGCTAGGTCTGACAATTGGTATCGTTGGCGAATACCTGGTACACGTTTTGTCAGGCTCGGGTTTCGTGTGAGGTATGTACAGAGCTTCTTGTATGGGGAGCCTTGCTGACGAACAATAAGCCACTCTCCTACCGCCGGATGCCTTCAACGCAAGCAAGCAGTCACCGTGCTGCTTTGGTATTCAATGGTCATCATATACTTGTGTACGGGTAATGTTTTTGTCCTGTTCACGCCAGGAGTGTCAGTATCGAGGGATAGGCACCTTGCTCCCGCATATGAAGATACCTAGAGCCACTTACGGGAAATATGCTCATAAAGGTAGTGCGAGGGTCTTGTTCCTGATAGTGAGACATTTTCCCATAGCCGTTGTCGCTGCTGTGAGCTTTTTCACGGTAGGCCATGCCGATATCCTCCAATGCCGTCCGAGTTGGATTCACTTGACTCCAGTGCTGACCCTGAAACGCGCACAAAGGAACAATTCAACAGGAGCTTGTTTAGAGCTTCTGATTGTTGCTGCTGCCACGAGTACGAGCGTGTTGCAAATCAAGCGGAACCTCGTCAGTCCACAAGTAAGTGCTGGACGTGAACCGAGCCAAGGTCGTTAAAATGCTGCTACAGAGGAGCAGTGGAAGCCGGCGGGTCGGCCCCGTACTTACAAATCCTGACATGTGCTCCACCATGACGAGAGTGCCACGCCAGTTCGCGGGCAATGCCGCCATAATCACCTGGAGTGCGAGACAACGCAATGAAGAGCAACCGATTTAGTGCGACTTGCGTAGGGAAACCTGCACTGACTTCGTTGATCAAAACAGCATTCTGGGTGCCTGAGGCGAGTCTGGCAATCTCACGACAAACAGTTCGACGGACGGTGCGTTACCAAAGGTTTTGGATCAAGGCCTAACAGGAGCTCGATCGATCATCTGCAATCGCCTCAACTTCGAGAATACATCGACCACACACGAAATATTCCAGACCCGACAGTATCGTGCACGGCGTGGGGTGTTGATTCATAAACAAAAGGCTTGGCAGAATACCATACGCCTTCCTACACAACCAATCAACGATCAATTTTATACTTTGATGGCCGCTCTACATTTTTTTTTGTTTTTTTGAATCACTTTTTACTTTCCAGCCTAACTCGTAGGAGGTTTTACCCTCGGCGATCTTCAGGACAAGCCGTGGTCACAGGTAGGTGTCATCCCTTCTCCCCCCCGGTACGTGCCTTTATTTTTTGTCGCGCATAGGGTTCATTCAGCATTCCCACTGCTCGTCGATTTTCATAGAATGAAGCTTACTCACGCTCTCGCGCTTTACACTATGATATTGTTTTATGGAAAGTTTTTTCGGCAAAGTGATAGCTCCGATGTACCGGGCGCGCTGGAGTTTGCGCCTCAAACAAGTGAATTTGTTATCACTCGTACGTGATACCTGGTCCCAGTGTATGCACATAACATCTGCCTAACAACATGCATGGTGATCATGCCAAACGAAACACTGGTAACCCTGAGTCGTCTACTCCTCAGCACAGAAAACACAGTATGCGAGCGCCAAACGATGCAGTACGTTTACGCGTGGTATGATTCTGCTACTAGTAACTAGCGAGTGGCATACCTGGTGCTACCCTAAGCTCAACGTCTAGCGTATGGTTTATCCAGCCACATAAAATGGAACGCCAAAACCAAGGAAGCTAAACGCACACGTTTTAGCCTCACCTCGATAGCCAAATTGGCGGAATTTTCGCTGTTGACCATGTTGGATGGAGCCATTATGAGTGACGGCCAGTCGGTTCCTTCCTGAAATATTTCCCAGTCAAGGAAGTGCTTGCAGGAGCGGATGAATGAGGCGGTGCTGCCACTCTGGAGCTTTTCGTTATTGCAAACGATTGCGTCCTCGACTCCAGCCATGGCATACAGGCGAAAATCCTGCTATCAAATAGTTGTACGTAATCACGAAACAGGGAAGAATAGTAAAGCACAGTCGGGTTAGAGGCCTTGTGTTATTCAGTATAGTTAGTTGTTGGTGATTCAATGCGCGAGAGCTGTTCTATAGTAGTTTCCACTGTGCAAAAACAGGTCGCCCTTAGTTGCCGGACCAAATCTCGAAACTTGCCAACTCGCGAGTTTTTTCGGTCTGGCCCACGGGAGCGAAGCAGCTACGTAGTTGGTCACGATTGGTTGTCGTTCGCCATGCAGAGGGGTCCACCGATCGGTGTATCCATGACACGTACAGCATGCGGCACAAAGTGTGGAAGAAGTTTTGCGAGGACATGTTTCTCAAGTCCACGAACAGATTGTGGGGTAGTATACGCATCTGGGATTCGGATTACATCAAATGTGCTGCGAGTACAGGAGGGGCCCCTTAGCTTCATGCAGGACGGCTTACAATCTCGTTTCGAGCATTCAAACCCTTCTGTCGACCGCAGTTGTATCGTTACTGGCGAAGGCAAGACATTTCGCCGCGTTTAGCGCAGCTACTCCGACGTGTAAAAAAACTCGTACGTAATTCTATTTCCGGATCCAACAATGCACAGAGCTGACGGGCGATACAACATATTTTTCACCGCGTTAAAACACTCGGCCAATCTCGTCTGTACAACACGGAGCTAGAAGTGAGTAGATGCCGTTCTACCGGGTGAGGTCCTACGACCACTTCAAATCACTGTGTAGCATGCACAGCAGATACTTGATAGCATAGAACACACACCACGATGGAGGGCGTTGAGCCTTTTTAAGCTTTTTTTGTGAAAATCAAATATTAATAGTAGCAGTACTTGGAGAAACCGGAACGGAAGCAAACTGTACAGCGGCCATGCCGAATCTACACCGACCATCCAGCCAGCATGAATAATGCCTTCCCCTAGGTCCCAGACTCCATATATCCATTCACTTGCCTGGTAGGTCAGACGCAGATTGCCGACCTGAATATCGGCGTAGCCCCAGCACTTACCAACAGCGCTGCTGGTGAAGTCATCTTTTTGCCCTTGCGCCAGTGCCATATCGACAAGAGTCAAGAAAACCCCTCGCTGCACTGACCCTCCAAGAATCAGTATCCACGTGGGTTCTTTTCGCTCGGCCAGAAACATGAGGTCTTCGTAAGAGAAGGTGTCATACACGCAGGACTTGGGCTGGAACACCCATCCATCTCTCATGACCCCGTGCGATGCGCTGGCCAGGTTCGAAGACACCCACGTGCCTGGTCGCCAGAAGCTGGTTTCAATGTCTTCTTCCTCCGTGCCACACACAGGAAGTTCGTCGATGTCAAGTGTCGGATCACCTTCAATAGTCAAAGCGAATGGGCTGCCGACGATGGGCACGCCTTGGTCGTGCTTTTTTCTCGTCACGACTTCGATGTGCACGGAGTAATGTCCGGGGAACGAACTCTCATAGGTTGCCGTAAGTGTTCCATCCCCGCTATTGACGACTTCCGCGATTAAGATCTGGTCCGCGTTAGCTATCCAAACGTACATAAATAGCTTGTTGTTGACGGCGTTCCAGTGGTCATGAGGCGGAGCTCCGTCCTCATCCGCCAGCTGGATTTTGAATGAAGCCGGAACTCCGGTCTTTGCATGGTAAAGCCCCCTTCCTTGCGCTGTGTGAGGAGCAAGTTCCCCACCAGGATAGTAAACGTGAATCTGTCAAGCGCCAGGCGGGAGTTGATTCAAATTCAAATGGGCTTAGGTTAGTCATTTGGATAGATAGGTGAAGTCGAGCCTGTTCGAGTGTATGCCAGACACTATGCAATGGGAGACATCGACATGTTGAGTTTAGCAGGATTGCCTATAAAACCGTGTGTGAAGACACGAACGAAGTACCTTACAAGTTAAGAGGGGGGGGCGATGGGACCAGAGCAATTGCGACTACTGATCATATATCCAGACTAGAGCTAGGCCATATTTGGGCAAAACTGGCGATGCTCCTGCGAAATGAACCAGGCAATCGCTAGTAGTAGTGGGCAGTTCTCAGCTTGGATAACGAGCCAGGACCGGCAGAGTTTCCAACGCCAAATTAGGGATTGAAGCAAGGGTGTACTCAGTTGTATGATATTGACAACATCATGTTAACAAACCAGGATATCTAGAACGTGCACGTGCTGCCGCTACGATACTACACTACTGTACTTCTGATCATGAAACGGTGCCACAAATATACCGCATATATATTCAGAGGGTGGCGCGGGGTATTCAATCGCCTCGTGCGTAAAATGGCGTTGGTCACGAGGACCTATCGATGGAGCTCCGCGGTCCCATGACGAACACAGGAAATAGGTGCAGAAGAGATATCATATTATAAGCTACGAACTAGATTCGAATGAGACGGAAGGGTTTTCTTATAATCCTCTCTCAGAACAGTAATTTGATGGCAGCCTATATAACCATGCCAACACACTTTATTCAGGTTCCGGTTTGGGGAGATCCTCGTACTTGTCTGTACATCACCAATAGGAGTAGGCGATACATCTATCAGACCTTGGCACGATTACACCCGACATCTCCCAGCACATGGCGCTGTCATAACCATGTACTCGTACAAACATCCTCTCACAGGGCTGGCCAAGGGGTTTCGCAGGATCATTTTGGTTATCTGATACACCACATGGTTCTGGAGATACGGCTTGGTTCTCATTTTAGGCTTCGTTCCCATTTTTCCGATTTGTCTGTTTAGAGTCAAAATAATCCACAACAAGGTGAGTTGGAGAGATCCTCCTCACTCTCCGTATATATATCAGTATTATTGATAGGCACTACATTCATCAGACCTTGGCGCGTGTACATCCAACAATCCTTCGCTAATGACACTGGTGTCATGATCATATGTGTAAGCCGCCGTAGAGTCAAAACCATTCAAAATATGAAATACCCACCAAACGTTTCAATCAAAATACACAACAGAACCCAAATACGACACCACCCATACAATCCCATTCAAGAGGAAGCTACTGAAAATGGGAACCATAAAAAAAATAAGCCCGAATCTCAGAGGCCAAACTCATAATCCAGAAACCAATAAATCCTAATATCAAAGATCAACTTCGAATCAAAATACCAAGCAATGTCCTCATTCAAAGCAGTGTACCATAACAAACAGGTACGGCTACGAGTATGCCTCCAATACATGCGATTTTTTCAACCTGGGAACTCTCGGAAACCTACTTAAATATCATTTTTCATGCACCACCAAAGTCCAGAACCAAACGGCAAAGAGTCCATAGGCAGTCAAAGTATTACGCCTCGGTCAATACAGTGCCCCAATTATCGTACCGAACACGCTCAACAATTCAAACATATGATGTACCACCGAAAAACAAAACATGAGCGAGCAACAGACAAAAAGTTACAATTCCAACATACTTCGAATTCTCAATTCGAATAATTCTCAATCCAAGCATCTTCATCAACCGCAATTATTATTAATATACGAAAGTCCTCGTTGGAATAATGTACGCTACCAGTATATATATATATGTCGTAAAAACAGAAATCCGAAAACCCCGTTCATTCGGAATAACCTACCGTACTATACGGTGCAAGCAACAGATACAGTCATACACAGGAACCCATTATTTTCGAGGCAACGCATTCTGAATCGAGTAGGCTTAGCAGGTTGGGAGAAGGGACCTTTAGGGATGTTTTTTACTTGAAAAATGGGTAGCGTGGTCTGCACTTACTTCGGAATCGTCGTCCGCAACTGAGAAATTTCCTGGTTCGATGCAAACTCGGCGCAGCCGCGTTTATGGCGAGTTTTGGCCCGTTTTATCTGCGGTTTGGGGTCAGGGTTAGGGTTATAGAGTCAGGGGTGGGGTTGGGTCTTCGCCCGTATCTTGATCCCGACAGGAACCAAAACACCCGAACAGCCTACCAACCTAAAGATCCCTTCTCCCAGATTGTTAAAGGTCCTCTCTGAATCTCGGGATGCACAAACAACGTTCACCATGGTTAATTGGCTGTGGCATACGAGTCGTGAGGGCATTCCTTCGGATACTTTCTCACAACAACAACAAACATCCTGGGATCGAAATACTTTTTCATGTTCCGTTTAAGGAAACATCACTCCTCTTCACTCTCCGTAGGTCATTGGGTGTCACATCTGACAGACCGTTACACGAGTAAACCCAACACCTGGGGGAGTGGTACTCATTTGTCGCCTGCCTTAGTCATTTGACCATTATTGACCACGCATTCCTTTCGAGACGGAGCACCGTTCCTACTCCCAATTATTAGAGGCACCTGCAACAGTTGGGTGCTCATTACGTTGTTTCCATATAATATTACATTACATATAATTGTTTTGTTAGTCTTATCCCCTTCCTGTTTGGCCGCCTGTGGCCATCATCCATCTTCTTCTAGGATAGCGATCGTTTTCTCGCTGCTATCTGGTGTATCCCCAAACTCCTCCATGTCGGTCGCCCCGGTGGTTCAAGTGGTTAACCTCGAATTCTACTTGTGTTTGAGTCCTGAGTTCGAGCCCCAGGTGGGTCGGACATACATTTGACTTTATTTGCAAAAATAAAAATAAAAAGGATTCAATTGTTGAGAGCGCCTTGCAGCGTGGGCAGGCACAATTCGATGCGAGTCGACGAGGGAAGAAAAGGCTGAAATCTTCTCGCGATAAAAATGAAGGCACGTACCGTAGCGGGAAGGGGGAATAAGAGCCTGCTATGTGACCCCGGATCTGAGTTACGAGTTGGAAGGAGAGAGAGAGAAGAAACTGTGCGAAGATAATAAATGGGATGAGCAAAAAAACAAAAAAACAAAAATTCGTCTTTTTCGTCATCCCCCTTCTTCGGAGACATTCCGTTCCTCGTCGTACATTTTACATTCTCTTACTATGTGAGTCTATTGCTTCGCCACACGGGTGCATCTGTGCATCGACTTCATCCTCCTCCTGGCTACTGGTATACCTCTTCCTTCTTTCTGCCGGGTCCAGGTCACCTCCACAAAATCGCAGTTTCAGCGTTTTCGCGATTTCCATTGGGCCTTGCAAATACCTTTGATTCCTATCCCTCTCTCAACCCCCCTGTTGTTGTGGATCTCTAAGTAAGTGTTGTTCCGATTACACATTGATTCCTAGCGCTAGCCTTTCCCTTTTTTCTACCCTTTCTTGTATACTTCTGCCTTGTACCTACCTCCCAAATTTGCCGGCGGGCATCAACTCTTCTTGGTTCCCCCCTATACCCTTGCAGACTTTCTCAACTACGGTATCCCACCCTATTCCAGCTCGCCCTTCTGTTACTTTCTTCCATACATACCGCTTCATCAACCATGGCTGGCAACCTCATTTTTGGCATGCTCCTTACTTTATATTGACTTATCAATTTTATCATGTCTCTACGCGTATTTGTCTTGGGTGGGCACATTCCCAGTTCTGTTTTGAATACTGTAATACTGTAGCTGTGTTTGAGCATCTTGTTTTTTTTTTCTGCTGCTGTCATCTGTACTGTTTCCAACTGTTTTACCAGGCTCGTATTCCCTTCCCATCCTTATCCTGCATATATATTCAAGTTTTAGTAAAATCGCATTCATCAGGGATACATACATATATATCTCAATTTTAGTGTCCAGGTGCAAGTCTGTTAGGATCGCAGCCATCTAGCCTACGTGCGCTTTATACCCTTTCATATTGATAGTACTATATATTGCTATATATATATATATATGTGCATCCCAGGAGCTGATATCTCCACGTCAAGGTATGTATACTACTACACGTTCGGCTATTCATCTTCTCCCCACTTCCAACTGAAATTTACCGGGTACATCTTGTCTTCGTTACAAACAACTACTACTACTGCGCATCAATCTCTTGACGTTTGCCGTCACTCTCCATTTTTTTTCGTAGTGTATTCTAGCACCTTCTCTACTTGTTTCTGCAATCCTTCGGGTGTTTCTGATATCCCCACGAAGTCATCCGCAAACATCAATCCCGACGCCGTCTCTTCCCCTACCGTGACTCCCTGTCTTTCTTGCTGCGTCGACTGCCACTATCAGATCGTTAATATATATCTTAAATAGGTTAGGTGACAACGTGCATCCTTGTGCGACTCCTTGTCAAGAATCAACAGACTTCGATATTTAAATTTTCCCCTTCCAGCATCACAGCACTTACTTACTTCTCGCACATACATTCCGTCATCTTTTACGTCATTTTCCACATATTTCCACTGATTCCTATTTTTCATATCACGAGGGACCATAGTTAATAATAGGACCTACCTTTCACACAAAAAAACTATATATTTACCTATTTGTATTAAAAACATTTGGTCCTATTTACTATGGCCCCCCGCAATAATAGTTGTTCCCACAATCAATTACTCCGTACTGTGTCGTAGGCGTTCTGTCCATGCATCTAGAAAAAACAGTAGATTGTCAGTCTCACGTCTTTCCTACTTTGGATTATATTATACCTAAGGTGCACACACGGTCTACGCAGCTACGGTTTGGCCTAAACCCTGCTTGCCCTCCGCTTGTTTTGTCTTACTTTATAATCATTGTTCCCACTCGAACGTTCAAAATGTTACTAAATGTTTTGCATACTTGCTTGTAGTAGCGTTATCCCTAGTTCTCTGGGTCAGCTTTATCTCCTTTCTTGAATTTTCTTACTATTACGGGGGGGCATAGTTAATAGGACCAAATATTGTTAGTAAAAATGGTTAAATATATAGGTTTTTATGTATACCATAGGTCCTGTTAACTATGGTCCCCCGTAATACTACCCCTTCTAACCACCTACAAGGCGAGCACTCGTTTTTCCATAATACCCGATTATACAACATAACAATGCTGGCGAGCATTCCTTCTCCCCGGTACTACATAAATTCATTTACTTTTTGGTCGGCCCCTGCTACCTTCCTATTCTTCTGGAGTTTAGCTACACACTTCTTTATTTATTCCCTTGTGATCTCTCTCTGTAACCCTCCTGAACCACTGCCTTCCCTTTCTGAAGCATCGATGTTCGCTTCTTCTGCCCACGCGTTGATTTCCTTCTCGAACTCTGTGTCGTTGGCGATGGGTGTTCCTAGTCTATCTACGATAATGCTCTACTAATAATAGTATTTCCCTTTCCCCCTTCGAACTACCAACCATTTTACCGTCCTGTGCTCTTTAGATAGCTATTCCTGTGTCTGCCTCTGCTCTCCAGCTCGTTTGCCTATTAATAGTAGTACCCCTTTCATCCCTACCCACATCTGATATCTATCTGCGTCATCCCACCCTTGAAGTCTTCATTCGTTTTATTTGCTACGTCTCTCCATACCGGCGTCCCCGGTGACTTGGTAGGTGGTCCGCGTGCCTATCAACATCATTTTCGTGGGTTAAAGTCCCGCCGAGTGCATGCTCGAAAGGGTTTTTTCTTGCACGAAATAAATTGATTATTAGCGGAAAGCGCGATAGCGTGAGTTAGCTACATTCGATGACAATCGACGAGCAGTGGGAATGCTGAACCCTATGCGCGACAAAAAAGAAAGGCACGTACCGGGGGGGAGAAGGGTTGTTTGTTGTTGTTGCTGTCACATTAACTCATCGCCACAATACAATGCAGTCCGTGCATGGTCGCAGGACAGGCTCCTATAACTCTGGAGTGGAAGAAATACCTCGGTAGTAAAACAGAGTCAAACAAAAAAAACAAGCATACGCATTCCACCCCTAAGGACACCAGGGAAGCAAAAAGGAGACTAGCAGACAAACCACTAAAAAAAAAAGATGAAGCGAAGCAAGAACAAAAACAAAAGCAAATAAATAGCAAAACGCAAAAACGGAACATACAAATGGGACAAACTGGAAAGAAAAAAAGATAAAAATATAAAAGAAGGAACTAAAAGGGACAAACACGGGCGGGGGGGAAAGAAAAATACGAAAGACAGGCACTGGAGCGTACAGGCACGCAAAGTTGCCCAGGTGGCACCATGCTAGTTACTTACTTGGGTCCCAAAGAAGGGAATGCATCATGACGATGATGGCCATAACCAGGCTTCAGTCTGTCTGTTGGGCAGACCCCCCCCCCCCCCCCCCTCCCCTTATTCCCCCTCGCGCCTCTTTCGCCCCCCCCCTCATCCCTGTCATTCTGCGCACGCGCGTTGGCGTCAACGGTTGTGGTCGTGGTTGCAGTTGCAGCTATCCTATGCCGTTCTGCCGATACCTCCTTCTCATCTTTATGCCATTTCCGCATGATGAAGGCCTCCGCCCCTTCCTCGACCCGTCGGAACCATCTGCCGGCTCTCTTAGACACCTGTGACCACGGCTTGTCCAGAAGGTCGTCGAGGGTAAAACCTCCTACGAGTTAGGCCGGAAATTGGAAGTGGTGATATAATATATATACCCCTTTATTTTCTTCTCTACCATCCCTTTTACTTTCTTTCTAGCTATATATAGCATACTCCTCCTATCCTGTCGTATTTTTACTAGATAATCAAATCTGAAAAATGGGAACGAAACAAAAAATGAGAACGGACGTTTTTTTTTAGAAAGCAAACCAATTGTGTACAACTCCAAGAAAAAAAGTTGACAGTCCTGTGGGGCTGTACAGCAGCCTTCGAATGAGCTGTCGCTCAGGCTGGAAGTCCTCGGCATCGCCGCGGTAGCCAGCATCTAGAGAAATCACAATAGAGCCAGCGTATATCGCTTTTTGCGCCCACCCGAAGGCACGAGATGGAGCATGACCGTTCTGACGAGCTCCTCTCACAGGGCTGGCCAAGGGGTTTCGCAGGATCATTTTGGTTATCTGATACACCACATGGTTCTGGAGATACGGCTTGGTTCTCATTTTAGGCTTCGTTCCCATTTTTCCGATTTGTCTGTAGATGTATATTTTGCGTGTGCCTTTCTCCTCAGTCTGATGGCCCCTTTCACCTCCTCATCCCACCATTTTACTGGCCTGTTGCATTCTATCACTTCTTCCCGATTACGTCGCTTGCTGTGGTCTTGGCCATTTTCTCCCATCCTTCTATGGTCATATTTAATAGCTCCTGCATTACCCCTCTCTGTATCATCTTTCCTTGTTGTACCTATGATTTCCAATAATAGCTCGGAAAATTGCTCTGCATTGTTGGCCGTCTCTTCTTGAAACTCTTCCAGTTTTTCCTTTACTTTTATCTGTTCTCCGTCCGTCCAATTTCCTACCTCGCCTATGTTTGATAACTCTCGTCTGCTGACTTTTTGCCTATACTAGACAGCAGTGTTCCGTAGTTTCTACGTCCGCTGTGCATACATGTAGTTCCGTTTCCTTGCCACTTCCATTTTCTACTACTACTACTATAGTCAAGGATAAAGCTTTCTCTCTTTTGTATGTACTGTCTAGTCCATTCTCGCTCTGCCTTTTGTACTCTGAAGCATCGTCGTCTACTTCTACACCAGAAACCCTTGACCAAGCGCATGGCCAATAATGGGTATTCACCACAGTCTGGATCAGCTAGGTACTCAGTGAACGTTTCAACAATGCATGAAACCAGCTTGCGTATCATATCTGATATCTGGCCCAATCCTTGATTAATACCAGGTATGTTATGCGGTAGTTCCACAACAAAAATTGTACTGCTCACCATTCCGGGCTAATACTATAGAGATCCGAAAACATAATATTATACCTGATAACCATTCGCTCAGCGCTTAGACTTAGCTACGCCTTCACACAAAGTCCGTATAGATAGGCAGAACTATACACAAGGGGGGTAGGGGTGTCTTGGGCGTCACCAGCTATTACGGGGGGCCATAGTTAACAGGACCAAATATTGTTAGTAAAAATGGTTAAACATATAGGTTTTTATGTACACCATAGGTCCTGTTAACTAGGGTCCCCCGTAATAGGTTATTGGTTGGTTTTATTGCTTGCTGTCTGGGGAAGGCTTTATACATCGTTTGCCCATTCTGGTTTTTACCTTACTTAGCTTACCATGTTTTGTACGATTCACACTAACTAGCGCGTATGCACGTACATATTGGACAGACGTCTCAGTGATAGCATCGTCTAACCCTCTGCCCTATTCTATGCGGATTGCTGGACAAATAGCGTTGATGGATGCCGGTACACAGTAAAGAAACCTTGTTTCGAATGTTAATGTGCGTTTTCCCACGAAAATGTCACTTTGCTGCAAGTAGAACGTACTATTGTTGTAGCTCTGTTGTAACTTTCGGTCGAAGGGACGCGTTGAGCGTGTAGCAGTTTTTTTCGTTCGCTTTGCTTCCGGGTGTTTTGACTCATTGCGAATGCACAACCGCCATAATCATTTGTGACATGCATAGTAGTGTTGCATGGCCTTAGATTGGGCAGATAATTGGTTAACCTCTTACCAGTAGTAGCCGATAGGATTAAGACCTTACAAATGGCGTC
Source organism: Nereocystis luetkeana (assembly GCA_031213475.1). Classification (NCBI taxonomy): domain Eukaryota; class Phaeophyceae; order Laminariales; family Laminariaceae; genus Nereocystis; species Nereocystis luetkeana. The sequence continues at coordinate 9,892,316 of JARUPZ010000012.1, read as the reverse complement.
TATCGGCCGGACATGGGTCGTTGGTCGCGAGTCCGATTCTCGCGTCCATGAAAACGTTTTCTAAATAAAAAATTATTTTTCCTCATTCATTCATGTAAAAAATCTGATAAACCTATTCCTGGGTCCTCAGAGATTGTTAAAAACTGCGGACTAGGCACATACGGCTCCGTACGAAGGCCAAGGACCCCGCCGTTCCGAAGGGGGGGAAGTGTTATCACGCTTAGATTGGGCAGGTAATTGGTTATCTTTTTACCAATGGCCCAACGGACTAGGACCTTAACAGTACACCCATAATGTTGCCGTTCTTACACGGGCCTGCAATTATGTATTATGTTGTTCCGCTTGTATTTAGATTTTTCAAGTAACCTGACTACGTCCATAGTCCCACCGCTATCGTCCAGGAGCACTGAGCACGTAGTTCCATTTACATTAGTTTCTTTAACTATCTAAGCATGTTCCTCTAGCTTCTGATTCCTCATCACGGGATCGTATTGGAATATGGGCGTTGAGATCTCTCTCTATATATATATGTTGATGTGCTGTCACTCCGTCCGAGTACACTGAGCATGTTCTTTCTAGATGCGGGTAGATGGAATACGGGGCGAGATTGCAGTTCCTCGTCGATGTACTGTATATCAATGTATCACCATCACTATCTATCGAGGCTGGGAACGCTGCTACATATCGATGCTGGGAGTGTTGCTCTAGGACGGACGACTAATGAACCATCCCATGTAACGCACCTTCCCGCAGCGTGGGCGTTGTTCCGTGAGGATCAAGTGACGGCCACGCCCACTTCGATCGTTCTTTTGACTGCGTTTGTCTCCTCTTGTTATCTTCTCTTGAGATCAATCTTCTCTTCTTCGTTTCGACAATGCCCATACAAACGTATTTTCTTCCTGTGTATTTATCTCCATCATCACGCATATTATTCACAGATTCTCGGTGCCATCTCTGCAACCCTCTGCTCAGAGACAGAGGCCCGAGAAGCACCCCTCTCCCACCAACAACTGACTCTGATACAATTTGCAAGCTACGTATATCACACACACGCATCACTCTTCCATCAACATCTGACTCTGATACGAATCGCAAGTTACTACTCCCAACACAATACCGTGCGCTAGGAATCCAGCAGAAAATGCCGTAAAAAGTATCAAATGCCAACTACTGCTGTAAAAACTCATCGGATACAAATAGGAGCCTCGTCAATGAGTAAGTTTTCCGCTAAAAGTGCAAGCTCTGTCGTATCACGGCTCTGTGTTCTTGGAAATTGCCGATAATAAAGCCTACCTGCTCATCTTCGGGTTTACCACCCAGAAAGGCTGGGAGCGCTGGCCGGCTGCTGAGGGCCTCTTCGCTTTCCACCCTGACCAAAGTAGTGGAAGTCACAGCGATGCTTGCGGCCGCTAGCACGATCAGCAGAAAGACGGTAGACGTCATCGCAGTATGTCTCAGGTCTCAACCCTGAAGACAATACCTCTTGGAAGTAGTCAACAAAGGCGAAGGAAATACCAGGAAAGGTGGCAGATAGATGGCGACATTGTCAGGGAAAGGGACGGTGACTCCATGTACTACCAGTGGAAATATGCTGGTTAGTATTGATCATTATAACGAACGACGCAAACCAGGTTTCCCCCGCTTCATAGGATTTGCGTCAGTAATGGTTGAGTACCTAAGACGGATGCACGTGTTCCGTTCGGGGTGTACCTATATCGATTTATGGGAGCACCACAAGACGAACTTATGGAAGAACAGCACAGGCCTTTCTATGAACCATGAGGTCGACCACGAGGTGTGGTTTATTGTTGCAGTAAATGCGAAATGTTCAAGGTTGCTATGGTACTGTGTGTCTGTGGCTGCTCGGCCTTTTTTGAAGCTGGAGAAAAAGCGTGAGTTGTCATCGTCCGGCGCGGCACCCACAACATTATCAAAATCAATACGATTGTACCGTTCTTGATACCAGTTATTTGAGATTGCGATTCCAACGGCGACATGCACGCCCACACACCGACGCACACAGAAGAGCCGGTCGCGGCTGTCTCTTAGGAAAGGGCTTGAAGGGTGGCTGCCGTTGAACCTTAGCTGTTGCAAATCTTTATATATACAAGGGTCGCTTCGTCGCTGCGGGCTGACGACCGCCGGCGGCTCCGCACATGCCCGTAACGACTGAAGGCGTACCGGTATGCAACTCGACGCTGTTAGTGCGACAGTACTGCCAAGGGGTGCAATATAAAAAATCAAAATTGAGTGAAAATAAGGGAAACGCTGAAAACACAAGAAAAAGAAACATCGCCATCCGCCATGCGGCACAACACCACATAACTTGGTCGTACAGCAAGCAGCACTACAGAGTACTACGTACGAGACGCTCATCCACCGTACTGTATACTTCGTATATAGATGGGCACAAAACAGGTAGTTGAGCAGCAGTCGTTCGAACTTATTCACAATACGAAGCGCCGGCGATTACGTTGGTGCAGCAAACGAAGCAGCAGCAAGCAGCAGCAGCATAGCGTACGGGTACGTATCGTACAAAACCTACGTTGGCATGAGACCTCCGCCGAGACGCGAAACAAATGTCATCCGCGAGACCGTACTCGTACAACTTCCGAAGCAGATGGGTCCGTCTTCCAGCTTTAAGATGCAGAGACACATCACTGAGAGGGGTTGACTTGCATATATATCAAGCATGCTCACGGGGGTCAGCAGCAAAACCATATCGTGGACATCGCAAAAGCAGCAGCAGAACAGCACAGCAGTAACAAACATAGCAGCAGTACTAGAGCAGCCGCAGGACAGCGGCTGGAGCAGCCCCAGTTTCACATCATGCACACTCGAGGCTGCCCCTGGCACGACGGTAGGGGAAGGGGAGCCCGGTGGCGCACGAGGAGAAAAAGCATAATACTATATATCAGGCCAACCTACTCCGTGAGGCGAACTGCATGAGCAGCAGCAGCAGTAACAGCAGTACAACACAGGAGCTGCACGTAGCAGCAGGAGCAGAGCAGCGGCAGTAGCAGCGGCAGTAGTAGCTCATCACACACGCCCGAGGCCGCTCTCGGCACAGCAGTCGAGGCAGGGGAGCACGGTGGGGCACGACGAGGGAAGACAAAATGGTGTCCCCGATGGAGTTACTTCGTAGTGGATGAATTTCGTACCAACTGACGTCAAAATGTATGTTCAAGTATCACCGAGTGCGTGCTCGTGACTGTGATAAATCAAGTATCGACCACTCAACTACTCCAACGCACAGCTGACGCATTCTCACCCGGCCAGCCGGCAGTCAGGGCACGGCGCAAGCACGCCCGAGGCCGCCCACGACATAATCGGGGGCGGGGATCACGACCAGGCAGTTTCGTCCCGTCAGGTGACCCTCATCTCGCGCTAGCACGAAGAACGCAAAATATACGTCTAAGAAACGCTAAGGAGCGCTGAAAGCACAGGGCTAACAATATCGTACTTATATTTATATATACATCTTGAACGGCGGTGTAGTACTGATGCAATAGAAGACTGCGTAACATTCAACGTTCATGTGAAATTGCGGGTTTCCACAATCGCGCACGGCTCGTAGAAGCAGTCCTGCCTAACAGCTAGATCGCGAGACTTTGGACGCCTTCATCAGCACGGAATGGGCCGAGTCAGGGCCCATGCGTGCGTAGTAGTGCACCGGCGCCCCCCTCGCGTGCTTTGCAGCTGAATATGCGGGAAACGACCGGCGGCGGCTTGGACACTAGTCTGTGAAAGTGCGAAGAGTAGGTCAATTTTGTGCACAAACATCCAAAATAAATGTTGTTCGATTTGTATGGTGCTTAACCCTTTTAGAACTGCAGTCCCGTTGTTTGTGGGACAAACCACTCAAACTTCAAGTAGTTTGCCCCCAAAACGGGACTGCGGTTCTACAGGGGTTAATATCACATATGATACAACTACAAACGTGTTCAAGTTTACGTTCGACACCTCACAGAGTAGCCTCGCCCCTAAGATATAAGGCACGTACGCGAGAACAATACTACCGCCAAACTAAAATTGCGGGCTCGATCCCCAGACCTCGTCGAGCTGGGGAACAAAGGCCGCGCCCCCGCGCGCGCCTCGTGCGTCGAGCCGTCGCGATCCGGAGTCGGAAACAGTCGAGGGAGCGGTGTCTTCATCGAGCAGGACATTAATCAGAGAGGGTCGCGACTGTTGTGTGCCATCGCAGGGCGGATGGACTAATCATCTCGTGGACATAAATGCGTTTGCTACTTGCTGCTTGATGTAGCCTTTTGGAACTAACGGTGCGATCCTGGAGTATCTATGTTGTTGTGGTTGTTGTTGCTGTTGCTGTTGTTGTTGTTGTTGTTGTTGTTGTTGTTGTTGTTGTTGTTGTTGCTGTTGTTGTTCGTACATACACATCGCAATTGTTGCGTGGAATTGCAACATACATGTACAATCCTCTCGTGGCAATATTTGTGTTATATGCTGCCTGCTACTGCTACTGATGTAACCTTTCTGATCTATCGGCGCGACCCAATATCTGCGTTATAATATATTGCTGCTCCTGGGCTACCGTGCTCATACAACGCGGGACATCCAGTACGCGACCGCCTGACCCCCAAGAGCAAGGAAACACCGAAGACCGCGCCGCCGATATCATAGGCAACCGCTGTATGTGCAGCCTGTTTTTTTTGTTTACGAGGTAACAAATTTAACATTTTCTCTAGAATGCCCTCATCAATACCTGGTACATATTACAGGTACACCATACACATATATATATATACGGCGAATGATGTACGAGGTAATTCGCATCATCACGCACCTGGTACCTCTTTTAGCCTGTTGAGCAATTTTACGAGGTCGACAACATTATATTATACCAGGTATACCATTAGCGTCGATCACTCATGAACATTCACAATAATATCAAGAAAATCAAGGAATATATACCAGTGGGTATATATATACTGCAATGTACGCATCAATTTTGTAGGTTTGCATGCAGCGCGTTTGCAGGTGGGTAACGTGTCGTTGCCATGGGCTCAATTTTTGGGGCGTCAATGTTGTTGAGGTTGACGTGTCTCCATCGCGGCATTGCCGACACGCGTCGCCATAATAGCTGCCCCGTTTGTAGTCCTCCATCAAATTTCTTACCATTAATATGCGTCTGTAATTGTATAACTTCACATACATACATGCATAATTCGTGAAAAAAAACTCATCTCCCGCCTATTAATAGTGACTTCTTAGACTCTTCTCCCCTTCCCGGACCGTGGAGGCTTGTACGTATACACATAATATGCGTTGTACTCGTAAGGAATGTTATTACGGGGGACCATAGTTAACAGGACCAAATATTGTTAGTAAAAATGGATAAACATATAGGTTTTTATGTGTACCATGGGTCCTGTTAACTATGGTCCCCCGTAATAGTATTTGTATAGTAAAGCCCTCCACTGTTTGGTGTACACTGTTAATAGGACGCATATACACTATTTTGTGTACACTATGACATAAATGCCCACACACGGCAACAAAAAATATATATTAAAAAAACAAGCAATCAATGCGCGCATCGATTTTGAAAGGTTGGATGCAATACGTTTGTTTGCAGGTAGGTATCGCTTGAGTAGGTCTAGCAGTCTTCGCTTAGTTGACATATATCTATATATATATATATATATATATAAATATATATATGATCAAGTTTTGCCGTGTGAGTGTTGTGGAGGTCGGTATGCCCCCGTCGAGGTATTGCTGACATTGCCTGTGTCCCGTAGTAGTAGTAGTAGTCACGTCTGATCCTCCGTCAAATTTCTTCGGCCTCAAGCATGATATATTTTAAAACATATAATCTCCCGCCAAGTGACCTCTTCTTAGCCCTTCATTCTCTATTTGCGCACGGCGGAGGTTTGTACGTCTATGCATTCATGTTGTATGGTATGTTGCATCAGGAGTGTTTTGGACAACTCCGTGTTGGTAGGTACCGCCGACGGTCAAAATAAATAACCAAAACAACAATTAACCAGCCGTCTGTTTCCAACGATGCCCCCGAGTGAAAGTGAAATATCGTTTTCTCGTCTTTTTTTTTCTTCTCCTTTTTGTGGCAACCTGAAAATGCGAATTTCGGTAAAAGTTCAACATAGTAGCCATTTTCAAGGTAAAATTATCCCATATGAATACGCTCAGCTCGCAAAACTACCTTCTAGACACACAACCTCAAGTATTTAAAGAAACATGCTGAGGAATTCTACTGTTTTAGGCTGAAGAAAAAGGGGACCTCCCTCCGTTTATTTTTGTAAATAAACACTAACAAGTATACATGTTCTACTTGCTCATGCTTTTTCGTTTTTTCCAGGGTTTTTCGCGGGTCAGGGGGCTTTCAAAATATCGCGGGTCGGATCGGGTCGGGTCATGTTTTTTTAAATCTCACGGGTCGGGTCGGGTCGGGTCAAAGGGTTTTGAAATCTCACGGGTCTGGTCGGGTCGGGTCGGGTCAAGAGGTTTTGAAATCTCGCGGGTCGGGTCGGGTCGGGTCAGGAGTTTTTTTAAATGTCACGGGTCGGGTCTGGCCATGACCCGTGAGATACGGGTCATTCGCGGGTCAGGTCATCATGACCCGCGATTTTTTTCCGGCTGACCCGCACGTCCGACCCGCGGGTCTGGCCCACGGATCAGTATTTTTGCTAACGTGTGCAGCTACCTGCCGGAAGGCCGTCTTTGTAACCCGCGGGTCCGGCATTGTACAACGAAAAACACTCGTCGTTTCCCGCCCAAAGGCTTCTCTCGTACCGAAATGTAGACCTCCGAGAGCATAATATCATAGCGTGTAGAATAATCACACGCGAATCCCAGGTCGGATGAAGCCGTACAGTAGTAGTGTATTATTGTGTTCATGTTCACGTCCATCCATTTCGGAAATTCCACAAAAAAACGGCCACACTCTCATGCATGGTGCAACAATGAAGACAAGACATGCCAGCAGTGTAGGAAGCCCGCGCTCGTCGCGGCGGCAGCAGCAGCAGCAGCGACAAGCAGCAGCAGCAGGCCCCGGATCCTCGCGGATCGTGTGGCCCCCGCTGTCAAAACCTCCGCTTCAGTGCTTGCTGCTGGAGCCTGCACAGCTAGGTCGCTTGCCGGGGCGCCAACAGAAGCCATCTCGGGTCAGAGCTATAGGGTCGACCCAAGGGCCGGGAGGCATCCGCCCGGCAGAGTGCGGGTGTGTGCCTTTCTCCACGTCATCATCTTTCTGATTATCACATGGTCCTTTTTGAAGCGCACACCACACGATGCTCCAAAAAAATACAAAAAATGAAAAAACCGAACAAAAACGTACCTGGTACGACATTTTTTTTCGGAAAAGTCAAGGGACCAAGGATCATCTAACCGACCAACGTACCAACGTTGATGTCTTTAGACCCGTGAGCTTTCGTCGTTGACCCGTGAGATATGTCATGGGTCCAGTTGGCCCGACCCGCATGAAACCCGTGTCTCACGGGTCAATCGGAAGGTGGCGGGTCGGGTCGGGCCAGGAAGTAAGTCTTGAAAACCTCGCGGGTCGGGCCGGGTCGAGTCAAAAGGTTTTGAAATCTCACGGGTCGGGTCGGGTCGGGTCAAGAGGTGTTTAAATCTCGCGGGTCGGGTCGGGTCGGGTCGGGTCAAGAGGATTTCAAAATCTTGTGGGTCGCGTCGGGTCAGGCCAACACACCTCAATTTTTTCGCGGGTCTCGACCCGACCCGACCCGACCCGACCCGACCCGTGAGGTTTGACCTGACCCGCGAAAAGCTCTGGTTTTTTCTCTTACTGCTGGGCGGGAAAGGGTGAAAAAAGTCCAAAGAGCATGAGCGCCATCAACAATAATAGATATTTTTTACAGAAAAGCTTGGATGATGATCGTATCGCCTGTCAGTACAGTCCCACGGCCTGATTTTTTGTAATATATACCGGTATAGAATACGCGCGAACGGCTTATCATAAAATTTGGAAATTCAGTAAAAATGTGATATAGACGAGACATATAACGCAGCTTGCAAAAAGTTGAGTATCAACTACCTGGTATATAATCAGTCGAACTCACAGCTGACGTATTCCATAATTTTATAAAATATCGTGCCTCGCATGTGGTTTTCTAGCATTATATTTTGATTTTTGGGCCATTTTGAAGATTGAATAACAACCGCCTGTTTGTTAAGCTTACCACAAACAAAGAAAAAATGCAAAAAAAAAAAAAAGAAATACGGTTTTACTCGGGGCATCGTTCGAAACAGATGGCTGGCGAATAGTTGTCTTGAATCTTCCACTACTATGGCACAAGGCAGCACCTACACAAACAAACAGGAAGTTGTTCAATAAGGAGTACTGTGTTGTAGTATTGGTATGGTAAAACTCCTACAACTCTGTGTTGTGTACAACAGGACGCGCATACACAGACATGACACATAGTTTCCGTACCAGGTAGCAATGTGTGTGTTCTTCACATTAAACCGTTCTTTCTCCCCGTCGACATCCAGAACAACCAGTGTCCGTGCCGATTCTCCAATCCTAGGAGAGATACCAGTTATGTGGTCACAAAGCTACGCCACAGAGATACTACGTTGCCACGTGTGCAGTAAGCACTGCAGTGGGCAATGCAAAGCCATGTCATCATACTAGGTACGACAGGCACGACATACACAATCTATGAAATAGAGAAACGAAAAAAAAAAGTCAAAGAGAAAACAAACACAAAGTAGACAAATCGAAAGAGAAAAAGAAGAAAAAGAAACTGAAAAAATGAAAGCAAAAACTAGGAGAAACAATCTGTCGTGCCCCTCCCCCGCAGGCGAGGTGGCCAACACTTGAATAAATAAAAATAACACAAACACTACTTCTTGTAAACAGAGTGAGACAATGTGCTACTAATAATACAAGTATATATCAACTCGCATGACTACAGTATATAGTAGTTGTACCTCACTCCTTTTGTAAATTTCATTTTCAGGACTCTGGACACGGGTCGGCCGAGCACACCGATCTTTTTTTTTTATTCCAACGGGCGTGTGCGGGGTCGAGTAGGTTTGGAAGTATTGCGACTACGAAAAACAGTACCTCGTATATCATACTGTACTTCAATGCAAGATCTATGAAAGGGCTTGGTTTGGGCGGACAAATTTACTACTACTACTGCTACTACTTTTTTTTGTTTTTTTCTCGCTCATCATCCCATTTATTTATTATCTTCGCACATCATCTTCTCTCTCTCCTTCCAACTCGTGACTCAGATCCGGGGTCACATAGCGGGCTCTTCTCCCCCCTTCCCGCTACGGTACGTGCCTTCATGTTTATCGCGAGAATATTTCAGCCTTTTCTTCCCTCGTCGACTCGCATCGAATTGTGCCTACCCACGCTGCAAGGCGCTCTCAATAATTGAATCATTTTGATTTGGATTTTTGCAAATAAAGTCAAACGTCCGACCCACCTGGGGCTTGAACCCCGGACTCAAACACAAGTAGAATTCGAGGTTAACCACTTGAACCACCGGGGCGATAGACTGCTACTACTACTACTACTACTACTACTACTACTACTACTACTACTACTACTACTACTACTACTACTACTACTACTACTACTACTACTACTACTACTACTACTACTACTACTACTACTACTACTACTACTACTACTACTACTACTACTACTACTACTACTACTACTACTACTACTACTACTACTACTACTACTACTACTACTACTACTACTACTACTACTACTACTACTACTACTACTACTACTACTACTACTGCTGCTGCTGCTGCTGCTGCTGCTGCTGCTGCTGCTGTAGTTTACACCCTTTGTTTTAGTGCATGAATGCCCATGTCCCACATTGTGCCGACATCCATCCACGGGAGACAAGTAAAGTCTCAACACTCATGTCGATAAACCGTCGAGTCTTGCATCGACGTGAGAATAAACTTTCCTAGACGTCGTTAGAGTACCAGTCCACGTCATGGGGACCCACTCCCGACATGTGAGACTCATGAGCTCTGAGTTTGGAAGCCCCAGTTTCAATGGTACATACATGGAGTTGGGAGGATTGACTCATCATGGGTCCTATAAAGGCGCGATACGTCTAAATGGCTGGGTCCCAAGGGCTCGAGGGTCTGAAGAGGGTGCGAGGGGTTGAATCTACTGCGCCCTCGCGTGTCTCAAGGTTCGAGATACTGATATGACTGGTTATAACATGCGTCCGATCTCTATTCATGCTACTTGTACTAATAATAACTTGTAAACCACAGCTATACACGCGCCCAAGGCCTTGTCGGAGGACTCTACTTTCGAGTCCCACAGTCATTTTGGAAGACCAAGTAGTCGCAAGGAAACAAGGACCTGAATTTACTCAGTCGTCGTGACTTTCACAGGTGAGTTACGCTGAATAAAATAACTAGATCCTCGTAGTAAGGCTAAACGGGTACGGCGGACAGAACTAAAGCGCATTCTGGAGATATCCATGCGTACGAGAAGTTGATTACACTGTGGGACTGCTGTGTGTTCAACATTATTTGTCCAGTATTTCTTCACATCGGCACCCAGAACATCAATGTCTGTGATGGTTCTTCACTCTAGGGATACGCGATTCTGGTTTTTCCAAAATACGAGACAGATTATCTGATATAGAACCTCGCATATAGCATCTCCGCAAAGTGACAAGATTAGGCGACAAGACCACGGCCAAGATGACGTACGAGGTGCGGAAAGTGTTAGATATCCCGAAGCCGAGCATAACAGATTATGTTGCAGTAAACAAGACAAGAGAAACACCGGGAATTAAGCACACCGAGAATGAGGCACCATGGATATGCCAGGGGTAAAGGAAGGCCTGGTGGTATGCCTGGTTACCGCACACCGTCGATATTCAAGCTACGGTACTGCTGTAGACACATATCTTGAAATAATAGTAAACCATGCGTAAACGCATACACAGGTCGTCATAGTACCAGCCCAGAACGGGGCCAAGTCAACGACTAGAAGATGTCTGTTTGAAGGAACCCGCAGTCCAAGGGTACGAGGAGCTCAAAGTACCTCCCGGTGCTACGTGGTGCGAGATGTTGAAATGACTGGGTCCTCGTGAGTCCCCAGGCAACGAGAGGCTAACTACATGTATGTCTGGGATCAGGAACTCAGATATGGTATATATATACCACTAGGATTGGGACCACATCTTGCATTTTATCTGCAAGATGTTCACTCATACGGGAGTATGGAGACGGTAATGGTCGCAATCGTCTTTTGACGTGGACCCGTTTGGAGCTTCTGTAGAGGAGGCCGCATTGAAACGAAATTGCGAGTACAACGAAGCATCGCATCAGGATGCTGGGGTAGGCGATAGATTCGAAGGGCAACTTTCCGAGATGTACGACACAAGCGCCGCAGAAAGTTACCTGTTTTTTTTTTGCTGCACGTTCCTCGTAGAATGTAAACAGAAATCAAGACCGAGATTCTTGTGTGTTTTCGTCGTTATTCCTGGGGTACGTACTTTATGTGGCCCAGATACAGTATGAGGATTGATCTACATACCGTAGTAACTCGTAGCTCTTCCGCCGCAAACTCACCATGCGTACAGATAGTAGACAGGCGCTATTTAACCAAGCGCGATATATACTGTTCTAGACGGGACGCAGTCTGACTGTCTGTGAGGGTCATACTGCAGTGGGTATGCATATTTATTGAGCGGCATCTTGGCGGCCAATAGCAACGTAGTGCACTCGCCGTTTGCCTATCGCACCCGTGCGTGTGACAAACGCGAAGCCGTACGCACATGGAGTCACGTCAATCTACTCTGCCTGTGGTCTCCCCACACGGTACGGCGCAATCGATGTTTATTATTCGGAAAAACGGAGTGGATTGCATGGTTCGTGAATCAGATGTGTGGTGTAAACTTTTAGGAAATCTCTTGTTCATACGCTGAAATCACGATGCTCATAGCTCATTCCACCGCCAGCACAGCGGGGCGTCTACCCTATAGGATACGAATGGGAAACGCCAGGGCCCAGAGCATTTATCTACAGTCTACGGATGAACCACGAGTACTACAGCAGTATGTCGAAGAACGTGTCTTCGTTCCCCGCCACGCTTTTATTGTTTTGTATGGGTGGGGCTGCTCTCTCCGTCAATCGTCTCACCTGGCGAGCTCCACAAGGAGGAGCAAAGCGGGGTCCACGGATGTGCTGTGGTAGCCCAAAAGCGCGGATTGCAGCGCAAGCAGTCCAGAATGGCAACGGAAAGAGGCCACGAGAGGTTCGAGGCAGCGAGATGGCGAGGTGGCATTTATTTCCTCCTTTTACGTACCAGGGTATCAATTTTTCTTTTTCTTACGTACCAGGTATTGTTTTTATTTTATTTTTCTTCTTTTTTTTCGGTTGATATTACAACGCGTATCATACTACCACCAGGTACCTGTGCGTGTGACATGTGTTCTTCACATTAAACCGTTCTTTCTACCCGTCGACATCCAGCACAACCAGTGTCCGTGCCGATTCTGTAATCCTAGAAGATATACAAGTTCTGTGGTCACAAAGCTACGCCACAGATATACCACGTTGCCACGTATGTATGCAGCTAGCACACAGCAGTGCAGTGGTGGGCAATGCAATGCCATGCCATCATAGTAGGTACAACAGGCATGACATACCCATTCTATGAAATAGAGAAACAAAAAAAGGAAACAATCAAAGAGAAAACAAAAAATAAGGAAGACGAATCGAAATAAAAAAGAAGAACATGAAAGACAAAACTATTTATAGAATAAACAATCTGTCGTGCCCCCCCCCCGCAGGCGAGGAGGGCAACAGTTGAAAAATAATGAGCCGGAAAGAAAAGAAAATAAACTGAAAAATAACAAAAACACCGTTGCTTGTAAACAGAGTAAGACAAAGAACCGAGGAAAAAATAACAAAGGGAAAAATAACAGGCAGGCCAAAGCCCAAAGCACCCTCCAGGTGTGGCGGCAGCAGTTTGTGGTACGAGTAGTATAGCCAGGTTCTCCCTACTAATCCGCCTGGTACCTTGCTACCCAGACTGCCGTCTCCGCCCTGCGTTTGTCAACTATGCCCAGCCCTTGGCGTCAGACAAGGCGAAACGAGCAGAGCAGGTTCGTCATCCTACCACGCCACACGACTCCTTCAATAATACGGCTTATCAATAAAAAAAGGAAGGGAAATGAATAAAATAAGAATCACGGGGAAACAGCGCGAGAAATAAAAAAACAAAGCAAAAGGGAAGACAAGGGAAGACCACGTTCGAACCAGCTGCACCAGTTGGTGGCACTAGTAGTATGGTCATATACTACTTCCTAGTCGGCCTGGTGCCTTGCTACCCTGTCTGCCATCTCCTTCCTGCTTTCGTCTACCGCAGTTTCCCTTCTACTCCTCCTGTCCCCCCCCCTCTCCTCATTCCGTTGGTCGGGTTTTCTGCCACTTCTCCTGTTGCCCCCCCCCCCCCCCCGTTCTCTTGGTCACCATCCACTGCGGATGCACGGCGCTGCCTACTCATCTCAGCTTCAGCATCGTGCCACCTCACCATGAACCGTTCGCCTGCTTCAAGGATCCCCCGGTACCACTTCCCCCGCCTTTTTGGCTGCAGTGGACCACAACGCGGTCTCAACTCCAAACACCAAGGGGGCAACTTCCGTTGACCCTTCGGTGGCTCGGAACTCCCTAAGGTCTTCGACTATGCATCTATGCCAAGTCTGACACTGTCCGCCTGGTCTCGGGTTCTTTCTCCCCACCAGCTATCGTCCCGAACACTACCCGACTGGGTATTCGCTCCTTGCTTTGCCGTGCCACGCCCCCCGCGAAGAAGAGCCGATGTTTACGAATGGTCATTTCGATGCTCTCGCAACGTGTCATCTGAGGGGCCTTCGCGTATGATGAGAGGAGGGCATGGTCAGTACGAAGTCGGCGCTGGAAACCAATGACTCGCAACAGGACTCGGTGGTGAGCCTGTTGTACACTACTATTATTGATACTGCAGCAGTACACAGTAGGACGTGTATCAGTTCGGTATTTTTTCTCCTCTGCACCTGTGTTGCACTGCCCACAAACAAAGCTGATATTGCCAAAAGTCCCGACAACAAAGCCAATAAATGGAAGTACGTCTGCCGCCTTTTTTTTCTTGAGTAATTTTCGTTTTTCAGCTCTAGCTCCGAACGTTTTCATCGAGCCAAAATTTGGCAGATCGGATATGAGTTCCTTGGTGCACTCCCGTGAGTGAGTGTGCCAGCACTTTTCGTGTCCTCCTTCGGGGCGGACCTGGTCGCTGAAGGTTGTAAATGTGGTTCCAGGTGCTTGAATTTTCGGTTTCTTGTACTGCAGCCAAGTATTTTTGCTGTAGAACGAGGACGGTCACCGTACTCTGACTGTAGTGTAGCCAGGTATTTTTTCTGTGGTAGAACAAGAGCTGGAGGAACCCAGAAGGTCGAGTACGTTCCTCCTTCTCGTTCTACAGCAGAAAAAAAATACTTTGCTACAGTACAGTTACTAGTACAATAAACCGAAAATTCAAGCCCCTCGAACCACATTTATTTACAACATTCAGCGACAAGGTCCGCCCCGCCGAAGGAGGACAGGAAAGTGCCGTCGCTTTGGAGAACTCATGGGAGTGCACCAAGGAGCTCATATATATCCGATCTGCCAAATTTTGGCTCGATGGAAACGTTCGGAGCTAGTTAAAAAAACGAAAGTCCTCGAGAAACAAAAAAAGGCGGAAGACGTGCTTCCATTGGCTCTGTTGTCGGGATTTTTTTTTGTGTTTTTTTTGTGGGCAGTGCAACACAGGTGTGTCTGTTCTCTGCATGCGTGTGTTCTTCACATTAAACCGTTCTTTCTACCTGTTGTTGTTGTTCTCACATTAACTCACAATACAATTCAGTCCGTGGTCGCAGGACAGGCTCCAATAACTCTGGAGTGGAAGAAATACCTCAAGTAAAACAGAGGCAAAAACAAAAAAACAAGCATACGCACTCCACCACTGCGAACACCAGGGAAGCAAAAAGGAGACTATTAATAATAGCAGACAAAAACCTAAAAAAGGAAATGAAGCGAAGCAAAAAAAAACAAAACAAAACAAAAACAGAAGCAGATAGCAAAACGCAAAAAAAGCAAAACGGACCATACTAACAAAGACACAAAGAGGTACAAACGGGAATTGAATGAAAGAAAGAAAAAAAAAAACCCTGTCGACATCCAGCACAACCAGTGCCCGTGCCGATTCTTCAATCCTAGAAGATACGAGGTATACAAGTTCTGTGGTCACATAGCTACGCCACAGAGATACTGCGTTGCCACGTATGTATGCAGTAAGCACAGTAGTACCAGTGTGTGTTCTTCGCATTAAACCGTTCATGGGCAATGAAATGCCATGTCATCATACCTGGTACTAGATACGACAGACAAGTCGTACACATTCTATGAAATAGAGAAACAAAAAGAAACAATCAAAGAGAAAACAAAAAGAAATAAGACAAATCGAAAGAGAAAAAAACAAGAATGAAAGAAAACTAAAAGAAACAATCTGTCGTCCCCCCCCCCTGCAGACAAGTGAGGTGGTCAACACTTGAAAAAGAACGAGCTGGAAAAAAAAAGAAAACATAAGTGAAACACCACTGCTTGTAAACAGAGTAAGACAAAGAACCAAGGGAAAAATAACAAAGGGAAAATAACAGGCAGACCAAAGCCCAAAGCACCCTCCAAGTGTGGCGGCAGCAGTTACTGTTTGTGGTACGAGTAGTATAGCCAGGTTCTCCCTACTAATCCGCCTGGTACCTTGCTACCCAGACTGCCGTCTCCGCCCTGCGTTTGTCAACTATGCCCAGCCCCTTGGCGTCAGACAATACGAAACGAGCAGAGCAGGTTCGTCATCCAACCACGCCACACGACTCCTTCAATACGGCTTATCAGTAAAAAAAGGAAGAGAAATAAAATGAGAATCTCGGGGAATCAGCGCGAGAAATAAAAAAACAGAACAAAAAGGGAAGACAAGGGAAGACCACGTTCGAACCAGCTGCACCAGTTGGTGGCACTAGTAGTATGGTCATGTTCTACTTCCTAGTCGGCCTGGTGCCTTGCTACCCTGTCTGCCACCTCCTTCCTAAGTCTTTCGTGTACCGCAGTTTCCCTTCTACTCCTCCTGTTCTCCCCCCCTCTCCGCATTCCGTTGGTCGGCTTTTCTGCCACTTCTCCTGTCGCCCCCTCCCCCCCCATTCCCTTGGACACCATCCACGGCGGATGCGCGGCGCTGCCTACTCATCTCAGCTTCAGCATCGTGCCACCTCACCATGAACCGTTCGCCTGCTTCAAGGATCCCCTGGTACCACTTCCCCGCCTTTTTGGCTGCAGTGGACCACAACACGGTCTCAACTCCAAACACCAAGGGGCAACTTCCGTTGACCCTTCGGTGGCTCGGAACACTCCCCAAGGTCTTCGACTAAGCATCTATGCCAAGTCTTACACTGTCCGCCTGGTCTCGGGTTTTCCCCACCAGCTATCGTCCCGAACATTACCCGACTGGGTAATCGCTCCTTGCTTTGCCGTGCCACGCCCCCCGCAAGTAAAGAAGAGCCGATGTTTACGAATGGTCGTTTCGATGCTCTCGCAACGTGCCATCTTGAGGGCCTTCGCGTAGGAAAGGGTGGCATATATATATGGTGTTCGTCCTTGTGTTCGTTTTTGTGCACAGTCTGGTTTGTGTACTATTAATATGTGTCCCTCTACATAACCCGGTTTGTTCATGTCCTGACTTTCGTATATCACCCATTTCCAGGTACCTGGTATATACGTTCTCTCTGGCCCTCTAAGTTTGTAGCAGCGTAGCTAGCATCTCTCTACGTAGCCGTAGGACGCATAATCAGTACAGACAGGAGCGGGTGCTGGGTGCCGATGCGCAAATACAACGGCATAATGAGCAAAACACCTAAACAAGTAGTAGTAGCCCCCTTTTTGACCACCCTGTTGGCTACGGCCACGAGTTAAGGAAGGTGGACGCAGCCGAAACCACAACAAAAAAACCTAAACAGATGCATGCAGTAGTTTGTGCAGCGCATTCTCGGCTATCGAGAACGTAACGACTGTTTCATTCCCTTATTATTCTACTGCGGTAATACTGCTTTATCAAGTCGCCTGTTAACAGATTCCGGATACATTTATATGCCACACACAGCGGAAGCATTGTAATGTACACACGTCGCATGGTTGGTGACCACGCGAAAAGCTTCACACACACGTCGCATGGCTTGTGTCTCCCAAGGATGGAGAATCTGCGCGGACACTCAATGAGAAGATCACAATATGGATAGGTGGGCAAAGGGGGGGAGTAGAAGGGAAACTGTGGTGGACAAAAGTAGGAAGGATATGACAGACAGGGCAGCAATACACCAGGCCAACTAGGAAGTTGAACATGGCTATACTACTCGTGCCGCTAACTGGTGCAGCTGGCTCAAACGTGGTCTTCCTTTCTTTGTCTTCTTTTTTTGTTTTTCCTTTCCTGCGCTGATCCTTTGTGATTTTCATTTTATTTCTTTCGTTTCCTTTCTTCGATTGATTGAAGCCTTATTGAAGGAGTCGGGTGGCGTGGGTGTATGACGAGCCTGGTTCGCTCGTTTCGTATTGTCTGACGCCGAGGGGCTGGGCGTACAGTTGTTGACGAACGCAGGACGGAGACGGCAGTCAGGGAAGCAAGATGCCAGGCGGACTAGCAGGGAGAATCTGGCTATGCTACTCGTACCACAAACTGCTGCCGCTACCTGGAGGGTGCTTTGTGCTTTGGTTTGCCTGTTATATTCCCTTGGTCTTACTCTGCTTACAATCAGTGGTGTTTTTCTTCTCTTCCTTTTTTTTCGAGCTCGTTCTTTTTAGAGCTGTGACCAAAATCTGGTACCTTTTGTTTCAGTGACCGCGAAGACCCCAGGACATCATCTCATTGATCAACGGCGGTCGCCACCCGATGCCGGCCACTTTTTCGTCGGGAAGACCCGATTTTGTCTACTTACCCCCCAAGAGGTACCCGATTATTGTACCCACCTACCCGAAAATGGCCAGACTATTCGACCACAACAAGCAACCACCACGTCGGGGTTCGTGCCTCTTGTCCCGGCGAAGACGGGCAAGAACCATCTGCGTGATGACCATGATTAGTTCCATTCTAGACTACTTCGTTCGCTTTCTCTCTGCTGTTCGTTTCAATCCCACGCTGACAGTGTTGTAGGTATATGTACCACACACAGACCACCGCTCTCCCTCCCTCTCCTCCCCTCTCCTCTCCTCTCTCAGACCAAATTAAGCACAGCCCTCCCCCCCCCCTTCACCCGAACCAAAAGTAACCAAAATCAGTCTAAGCACAGCAAGCAGTAGTACAGTACGCGACTGCACTTAAGAACTTTCCATTTTAACTCAGTCTCGCGTCTTATTTCCCCTCCAATTTCAGCAGAAATGCTTAAATCCAAATTCTTTTTAGGGGAATTTCTAACGACACAACATACTTGGCAAATTATTTGCCAAAATACCAAGTTTATGGAAATATGGGCTTGCCAAAGTAGCAAAAAACTTGCCAAACTTTGTTTTGGATATTTCCGTTCTGCTTCGTTGGCAAGTTGATGGAAAGTGAGCTATATATTTGCTATTTTAGCCCAATAACGCTTACGCAAGGTTGTACAAACCAGACCACCCCACGACGCCCCACGCTAGACTCGTTCTGACTTGTGAAATAGAAGGAGATACGAAGGATACCAGGTGGCATTGATCACAGCGATGATAGGGCTGGCGACACTGGCCGTGAGCCGTGGGTGGTTGGGACCTGGGTACCGTTTTCTGCGGGGACTAAAACAGGATCACAAACAACAGCCGCCCCAGTTTTTCCCAGGGGGTTTTGGCCTGGTTGGAGGAACTGCTGACCTTTAAAGTACGTTGGCTGCGCCTGGGGTCCTTTCTGCGGCAGCATTTACTCCATAGACCGCGTCGGCGTGCCGTCGGCTACCTGCTGCTGTTGTAAGGAGTTTGACGAAAACTCTGAGGGCGTTATGTTGTGAATACTTGCCAAATATTGCCACATATTATGCAGTGTTTCCCGATAGAAGGTTTTGGCAACTTTATGGAAAGTATGACTTGCCAAAATAGCAAGTTTTTTGCTATTATTTCATTCTGTCGTTAGAAACGACCCTTATTGGCAAAGAGGTGCCAAACGAATTCTTAAATATCAATTTCTTTTTTTGCAAAGGCGTTCAATGCGAGAGTAGGTTTAGCAGTCTGGGAGAAGGGATCTTTAGGGATGTTTTTTACTTGAAAAATGTGTAGCGTGGTCTGCATTTCGGAATCGTCGTCCGCATCTGAGAAATTTCCTGGTTCGATGCAAACTCGTCGTAGCCGCGTTTATGGCGAGTTTAGGCCCGTTTCGGCTGCGGTTTGGGGTCAGGGTTAGAGTTAGGGTTAGGGTTAGAGTTAGGGTTAGGGTTAGGGTTAGAGTCAGAGGTTGGGTTGGGTCTTCGCCCGTACCTTGATCCCAACAGGAACCAAAGCATCCGAACAGCCTACCAACCTAAAGATCCCTTCTCCCAGATTGTTAAAGGTCATCCAATGCGACCTTTGTTTTTCTTGAGCGGTTATCAAGAGTGTTTTTTTTTCATCATGGCATCGATCACGCATAATTCACTGGATATTTGTTAGACACGATGCTCTTCAGGACTGCAGGCATCAAAGTTCATCTTGCCCACCTTCAACGACTCTACTGTAGCACTACTCGTACATAGGGGTTATAGCCACTCAATCGATCTGGTCTACGTTACGCACGTTGGGCGTCAATGCTCTCCCCCTGCTACTGACTGCCGTTTTTTCTCCGCCTGCTTGTGAATCTCCCGGCTGACTGTTCTGCCCGCCCACTCCGACTGTCCCCCCCGTCTGCTCTTTGTCGTTACGCTCTAGTAAATCCCAGGCACCCACCGCTGCGCTTGCTTCCGAGCTGTATGCACATAACGGTAGTTTCATGCTCGGCACGCGTTGGTCTTCTTCAAGATGCACACGGCAGTCGTAAACTTATTTCGTGCGCTCCTGAGTCTTGCGAGTAGCTCGGCTACCAAACCACCCCATGCTTAGTCTCACTAACACACCACGTTCGACTAAAGAGTTGTTTAGAGCAGGTGGTCTCGGCTCTTGAAGACGAAATCCATCCGGCATAACCATCCCGATAGCCTCATCCTCCGGTGACATGTCGTCTTCGTTGTCCAGCAGAGTCAGCGGTTCTTTCCCGTTGTCAGAGACATCTGTATGTCATACGATGAGAATGTGGGAGCAAACGAAAATTAATGAAAAGAGGGTCGTATTTCATGTTGTTCAAGGGTCAATTTCTGGGACTATTCCCGAGGAGAGAACCACACAGTACAACACGTACTGTAAGTCACAAGTCAGGAAATGTCTTGTCAAAGACCCACTAAACACTGGTAATACCGTATCTAGTTATCTGTACAGTAAACCACCTTGAAGAGGTGAACCAAACGAGACTAGATGCAACAAAACAAAAACATAAAACCCTTATACCATCCCCTTCTTCCAAGCTGTCCTCGTTTTCCTCCTAACTGTCCTCATCCTCGTCCTCACTGTGCTTGCCCACCTCATCGCTGTCTTCGTCCTCGTCCCCGTCCCCACTGCCCTCGTCCTGCTCCCCTTTTCCTTGCTTTTGCTCCTCGTCCCCTCACCCACCCGCTTCCTCTCCACTCTCATCACCACCCCCCCCCCCCCCTCCCGCGGCCATCCCTGTCACTTTCTCCATCAACTCCTTGCTTGTGGGCTTCCTCCTCACTGCTCCCATCCCCCCCCCCCCCACACCCCCGCCCCCTACCACCACCTCGTCGTCGCATGCGTCGTCCATGAACGCCAAAGGCTCCCTCAGCCCCTCCAGGTTGATTCGCTCGTCACCTGCCCCGTCCGTCGTCATCAGGCTCCCTGCCGTCTCGAACAGGCGAAACCTGTAGCCAGCGCGGTTGTCCACGGTATCCACGGCTGTTGCGACCCACCTGGTGACCAAGACGCGTCGATCAGATGCAGTCAGCGCGTTGCTCTTCCACCGTTCCAGATTGTCCCCGTTCTCAAGGTATAAGTCGAGTTGCTTCCCAACCTCGACCTTGATGAATGCCCAAGGCCTGCATCGATGGGCTGCAGTGCGTCCTTGCACCCTCCGGGTTAAAACCCACACCAGGGAGTTGCACTCCCTCTTGACGTATGCCTTTTAAACGTGTCCGTTGTCTGTTCGTGCAAGTTATCCAGGGTCAGCAACGATTGCTCCGCGGGCACCCTACCCCGGCCTTGCATAAGACTCTTGCGAAAGCACTTCTCAGCCCACTCCATGCAGTAGTCGCTGCCCACCCACGCGTTTTTTGTCTGTGGCGGGGGGGGGGCTGATGTGGCCTTGGGGGGTGTTTGTGCAGATTCGTATTTTTCAGGCGTGCAGTGCATTCAGCCAGATTCTTACCTGCCGACCCCCTTGCACTTCCCAGATCCTTATTATTATTTCCTCCTCGAGTCCAGCACATATGCTTAGCTGTAAATTCTTCAAGTTTCGAAAATCGCAGCCTGACATTCTTAACTGCCAGATTCTTAAGTGCTGTCGCGTACTGTAGTGACGGATCATGAGCGACGCTACCAACTTCGTGACGAATAAGGTGTAACCCAGACACGAAGAGTGGGCATTGCTTTGCAGCATCTCTTCTTTATTCTGACCACACGCTGGAATTCTTAAAGAAAGGGCGTGTCTCACGTTATTTTCAGTACCAAAAATGTAACATTCTTATTTATATTTTCGTCCAGCTCTCGAGCCTGAAATTCTCAGCAGCAGCCAAACTCGCGTTGTAGCCATCATGCATCCGAGTTTCGTTCGGTGCTTTGGGCAGAATATGTATCTAGGATAAAACATTTGTATACGAGTAAATTGTGTTGTGTTCGTATCGCATGCGGTCGAGTAACATATCGTGGCGACACGATACGGTCATCGTGAGATGACGCCTCGGAAAACAATACGAAGAACATTTCCCGCAAGGCAAAGGTACTGAAATGTTGGACGATGACGAACGAACTATTCGTTGCGTATCGTCAAATATTCCCAACAGAGCTGTGGTGAAAACGAAGTCGGCTCGCATGTATACGCACAACTCCAAAGGTCGTGTGAGTTCCCTGTGCCAGTCATTTCGGGTCTCGATATTCGGGGTATCGGCCGATACTCAATATGGTTTCCAACTTGATGTACCCCAGGTACTCAGTGCTTTTCAGCTGGATACTCGCAGGTATTCCGTTGTTTTCAGCTTCAAGTACCTCAGGTACTCAGTGCTTTTGGTTCGGGTGACGGGAAGAGAGAGGGTTGCGTGTTAAAATTGGTCTGGGAGAGGAGAGGAGAGCAGAGCAGAGGCAGGGAGAGCGGTGTTTTGTGTGTAGTTGGTTTAGCGCTAGAACCGGTGGAGCTGAGTCGCTGCGTCGGTTCGAAGTACGGAGCAACGCGCGGGGGGGGAGCGGCGCAGGGCGACGCTGAGTGCTGAGCGAGCCTGGGACGCGTGAATCTTGTGAAATCAATGTAACTTCTCCCGGCAATGCTGGCGGCGGGCGGGCGGGCGGGAGGAGCCGAACCGTCGTCGACCTGTCAATTTCCGGCGGAGAAGGTGCCTGGATGGCGTCCGTTGGGGTTACCGTCCGAAATATGCGAGGCACCGTAGTGAACCCCCGACGCGGGAGCCGGGGTGGAAGAAGCAGGGGTGGTCGAACCCCCAACGTGGTGGCCGGAGTTAGACTGTTGGTGCCCTCGTTTCGCGTGTGTGTTGTAGCCGTCACCTAGTCTGTGGCCGTGGCCGTGATGCTGCCCACGCAAATGGCCGGAACGACGCCTGTTTGTCTCGTGGTTGTTCTTGTTTGGCCGTGAGTTATGGTGGTGTCGGATCATGCGTTCTTGCCAACGACGGAACGCCACTCCGTCGTCGCCGAGCGTTCCGAGGCCGGGGTATAGAATACCGCTGAGGTTTTGAAAGGGGTGCCTACACTGTCTGAATACGTGTGAGTCTTCGTGGCAGTTCAAACAACGGCCTCTGTCTTCGCTGAGGGTGGCCGCGCGGGTGGACGATGAAAGTAGACCGCTCCAGACGGGAGGGTCCTCAGTCTGGATGGGCATGCAAACAGCGTGAACTTCAGCATAGTGGTGTTCTTCTAGGGGCCAGCGGTTGGAGACGGTGTCAAGCCACGGGTCGAGGCAGTCCGGGATGGATTTATGGACTTTCATCACAAGCGGAGTTTTGCGCGACCCCGTCTGCCAAACAGGTGACTGGGGAAGCGTCCGGCCCTGGCCGCGACCATTACTGGCGGCCTGGGGCCCCGATGGGGCGGATGACCGCACACTCGTCGAAGAAGCAGGCAAAGGAATTCTTTTTCGCCGTTGATGGCAGGTGTCTTATTATTCGCCAGTGTCTCAAACGTCAGCCACATGGCGTCCAAAGTACCAAACGGCCTCGACACCATAGTCAAAACTCCCGGGTACAGCGTGGGCATCAAGCTGAGGAACTGCTCGTTCACTGCCATCCGAACAACCTCCAAAACAACCTCTACCCCCGGAGCCAAAACACGCTCAGTCCCAGTCGCTGCCGACACCACCCCTCGAAAAGCACGACTAAAATCGCAAAAGGGGGTCCCGCTAGGTACGCCATAATTATGCAACTTGGTGTAGCTAGCCCCCGTGTCGGTGCGGTCGGTGCGTCGAAGTGGTTGCTCAGCAGCTCCAGGAGGAGCGTGAACGCTTCCGGTCCCGTCGACCCTGCTGCGAGGGCGTGCGAAACCTGCCCAAACGAATCATCCATCAAGGTAGTGAGGGGGGCGGTCGTGGGCTTGTCAGGTGCGATAGCGCGCGCAAAGGACTTCTTGAGTGGGACTCCCAACCGGGGATCCAATCGGTAGAACGAAGCGCTTCGTGCCTGCCAACGTTGCACATCATGAGAAGTACTCTACTCCCATCGCTGTCGACAAGAAGAGGAGATATCAGCCGCTCATGCTAAGTCGCTCGATCCCCTCTGGTGTGTCCCAGATGAGTTTCTGCGACCCCCGCAGCAATATTGCGAACGTCGACGTGGCTATAAATGTTTCAGCGGTAGTACGTGGGTCGTCACGGTCGAAGTGGAGATTGTTTAAAGGGCCGGAAGTGTCCTATTGCCTGAGTTGAAGGTTGAAACGAATCTCGTAGCATCATTAGTCACTTCCACTCCCGTCGTTGTCGACGAGAGGAGATATCAGCCGCTTCTATGCTAATAATCCCTAAAATCCAGGGTTCCACACTATTTAACTTTAGTCGTGGCATTGCCATGATACCACCCATGACATACCATGGCATCCCCACGGGCGTGGCATAGGATTCCATGGCACGCCGTGGGGGTGCCCGGCATGCAAGGAGTGGTACCATGACAACCCCCTCGGCAACCGCTACGGCACTCCATGGCGACCCCCCGGCATGTCATACCAACCCCCACGACACCCCAATGTCCGAGGCACCTAGGTTTGGGTTTGGCGCCTACGTTTAGGTTTAGGTTTAGGGTTCCATGGTATGCTGTGTAGGCCCATGGTATGCCGTGGAAGATGCCGTGGAAGGTTTTGCCGAAGGTGGTGCCCCGGCATGCCACGGCATGTCGCGAAAAAAGGCAGGAGTGATGTACATACCCCCACAATTGAGGGTTGAAACTATTTAATAGTCAAGTACGAAGTGTCTTAAGTTATTGTTCTTCCCAGCAGAAATCCCTCATGGTGCGTCCCAGATAAGCTTTTCAGCCCCCCCGCAGCCATATTGCGAACGCCAACGTGGCTACAGATGTTACACCGGTAAATGGCGTGTCGCGTAGGTCGTCACGGTCGAAGTGGAGATTGTTCAAAGGACCGAAAGTATTTTATTGCGTCACAATTGGGGGTTGGAACTAGTGGTCTTGAGTGAGTTACTGCCAGTATGAACGGTTACGATTTCTTAGATCGAGTGCTG
This sequence comes from Nereocystis luetkeana, assembly GCA_031213475.1. Classification (NCBI taxonomy): domain Eukaryota; class Phaeophyceae; order Laminariales; family Laminariaceae; genus Nereocystis; species Nereocystis luetkeana. Next base: position 9,867,322 of record JARUPZ010000012.1, on the reverse strand, counting down.
CGTGATATATCCCAATAAAGTTCTCCGGTGGAAACCACGCATCTTGTATGCATAATCAAACTTCTGTACCTTTGGTTTACTCTTTTTTTCTGTCTTTCACATGCTGATTCAAGCTGAAATCCAATAAAAATATGAGAGTCGGGAGTTCGCGCCGTTTTTGGGGATACATCTAAAAAAATCGTACACGCGTTTTATGAGACCCTCTTTAACCCATTATGTAGGACTCTTTTCTTTCGTCAGAAATTTGTTTTTCTGTTGGGAAATTGTGTTTGGGCCCTAACGAACCCCCAAATTTCCGACAGGAAAAAAGGAATAAAAATAAACGGGTTAGTCAAGGCGTCGGCAGGGGTTCACAGAACACGTGTCTAAAAAATCAGCATCTAATAAAAAACGGCGTAAACGTCAGGGCTTTTGTGCGGAAAACATGCATATTTTTTTGTGCGTTACCTTGGGATCAATTACTGCTGTACGAGTCGTTTTAGTATGTTGTCAACTTTGGGCGTTGAAACTGATCTGACGCAGTCAGATTTTCGCATATTTGCGCGATTTTGTCTACAAAAATGTCCCGGAGTACTTGGCTCGTTCAGAATGCAAACGAAAACAAACCCATTCATTTCTTCCCACGGGAACGTCTTGCTGTGAAATAATTTTTCATGGCCCGTGGTTAATCGGGACTTTTTTTCTCTAACGCCAGCCCTATGACCTCAAAAAAAAAAAGGGCAATGCCACCCTCTTACGCTGTTCATATGGCGGTCAGCATTCAGGGCCTTCAGCTTGAACAAGCAAGCGCAAACTTTTCACTTTAGTTTTTTTAATTATTCGCCATCTCTTGTACGAATCCATGCTCCCTGCGATTAACGCATATGTGTAAACTGGCTGCGCGGGTCGCCTGAGGAATCTGCCGATATTCGAGTAGGCCAACCTGCAGAACGTGACGCAAAAAAAATCCAGCACATACATGGTGGTACGAGTCAAGGCATCCAGCCACCGAGATTCGAGATATTACAAAGTTTGCGAGGAGATGGTTGCCTTGTGGATTGTGATTTGTGCTTGATTGATTGAATTGATTGAATTTGATTGGGGGCTTTTCGTATCTTGATGCACAGATCAAGAGTGCCAATGACCCGGCTGGTCGCACACGCCCGATAAACTCCGTAGTGCAAGTTGCTCACCCTTACCGTCATTTCCTATCACTCGGTCTCCCAAATATCCCAAGTTTTTCTCTCGCCTATGCCTCCCTGCAACTCGCCAGTTCGGCACGCGGGCATCAAAGACCGACCTAAATTGAACCCAAAGAGCGTCGTATAAGCGAGAGCCCCCCCCGCGTGGCGCCCGTGTAGAGGCAAGCGAGCGAATCCTTACGTGCTGCTAATTCACGAACCACCCATACTGTAATCTTTCCGGCCACCACGCGATCAATTGAAGTTAATCCAATTTTTTTCCTTCCCGAACACCACAATTAATGCGCAGCAATCATTATCCCGTAGGCTGTACCTCACAGTATCGGTACTACTGCAGTAGAATCGTGGATTTTTTATTGAGGAGGGCATGCTACAGTAGTAGGTAATGTACGGACTTGGATATCCCCGGGTAAAGTACTCGGGTATTTACCCGTACCCGACGATTATATACGTTAAGTATGGGCCTCGATACCTTACCTATTAATAAGTATTACCAGGTATTAGGTACGACAGGTACGGTGCTCTAATACTTACCCGGACATCGAATATACACTCGTCAACGAAATCCCCGGGCTTAGGTACGACGAGCGTGGATACGACTTCAACACCTTACCCAAGTTTTATGTACCTTAGGTACGGATCTCGATACCTTACCTAAGGGTTAGGTGCGTTAGGTACGGACCTCGATACCTTTCTTAAGTTTCAGGTACGATATGTACGTCGCTCCAATATGTATCCGGGTATAGGTACACCTGTCGAAAACATACCTGGGTATAGTTACTTTATCAAATAAATACCTTACCGAAACGTGTACAATACGAAGGACTTATGACGTTATCTACGGGAAAACAAATAAATGGCAAGTAAACTTTCGAACTTGGCGTGCAGTCTCCCGGCCACACACCCAGGGAACTTGCCACCTGGGATACACCCCCAGAATACCTATCGCGCAGACGTACCCAACCCAGGGGATAGAGGCGTGAACAATGATCGACACGAGGGCCAAGCTTCACCGAGGGAGGGAGCCAACACACACGACACTCCCGAGCCAGTTTTCACAAACAACTCTGGCTTTTTGTGTTACTCCATTGCTCCAGCCCTTGGGGTGCGGGGTGGTGGTACTGTTGCGGCGAAAATATATCACAGGCGCCATCCGCGGTTATATGTTCAAAAGTGGCTGGAACGGGGGGATGGTTATTTAAAACCCTCTACATGTACTATTAATAAGAAGCTTTTTTTTCTCCCGTTACTTGGTGAACGAGGTTGTTGAAATAAACAAAAGTAAAATACGATAGGGTATATGCCCGGGTTTCAACGGTTTTAACAGGATTCTGGTTGGAAAATAGCCAAAGCGCATTAACACGGGGACGGCCCCAAAATAGCACTGGTAAATGAATACATATCCTACATCGAGCTAAACTTTTCAGGATAGGGAAAAACTTGAGGGTGGGGATCACAAATCTGTGGTCAGACTTTGCATTTTTTCTCAATTGCGTCGGTGTGCTACGGCCTCACCCAGCTACACACACCCGCTTGCAATTTTAACCAAAAACTAAAAAAAAAAGTGCAACACGTCGACCTCAAAGCGATTTCCACAACTTTTCAACCCCGCAGCCTGCTCGGTTTTCACCTGCGGAGCCCCGCGAAAACTCTAAACGACGCATTCTGAACGCCGGGTTGAAATTTGATACGTTTCGCGCCCTCGGCCCAAACCCCAGTGTCCATTCCAACCCTCTTCTGCACCCTACTCATTTCAATCTTTGGTACGAGACCCAGGCATATTATATCCTGTCGGTGCGCGTGGCACTGCTCGTATTTCGGCACATACATTGAAAGATTAGCGATAATAGGACGCACATCCATTCACATCTCTTCATTTTTCGATATCAAAGCTTCTTCGTTGTTGTCGACGAAGACTGTCTTCGCTTGCGCAACTCTCCTTTTGGGATTCGCATCACCACCAACGCGGGTGGTGGTCAACATGAACCCTCGCCGGACAGGTCTCCACTCGTGCCTTCCGACAAACATTTGCGGCCTCACAAGCTCAGTTTGCTCGCAGTTACCGGGCTTCGTGATCAGCGCCCGCGCCAGATTACCTGCCAGCGCCAGGCCAGCCCGAGCATCACTCATTGTCGAGCCACTGCCTACCCTAGTTTTGCTCTGATCGTTTTTTTCTAGAGTTCTACCCCTACTAAATCGGCCAAGCCGAGTTGATTGGCGAGACGTGCAATGCGGACCAAGGTCGGGAATGCGGCGATTTCGTTTTTCAAAGCCATCCCAGTTTTTTGTTTGTTTGTTTGAACTCTTTGTATTACGACAGTTTCGGGCGTTTTAGAACGATCCCTGAAACCTTTTTTTTAGTATATATTTTTAGGTGGACCAAGCAATTAAAATATATATATATATATATATATATATATATATATTATATATATACCCTGGTATATTATATATATGTTATATCATCAGTAGATGACACCCATAGCAGCATCTATCTACTGGCAGGCTCAGTCAGTAAAAAGCTGCTGGGCAATATATTACTACTGCCAGTACATATTGTTCTGGTGCCCAGCCTCATTAATTTGACGTGTTTTGTACGGGTGTGTACTCGGGTACTTACCCGGATCCATATACGTATTCGCACGTAAGTGAGGCATCAAATCATATTTAAAGCTTACCCGGGTATCGGTATAATTGCCTATAAAATTCCCGGGTTCATATACGAGCCTGGGGACGACCTCAATACCTTACCTAAAACTGAGTTACACTGGGTACGGAGCCCGATACCTTACCCACGCGTTAGTCACGTTACGTACGCACCTCGACATATGTCATCCTACCTGAGTTGTAGGTACATAACAATGTCCTTGCAATACCTACTCCGGTACAGGTATACCCATTAACGAAGTACACGGGTTAAGGTACGAGCCTGGGGACGACCTTAATACCTTACTGAAGTTATAGGTACGTTATATACGGATCCCGATAACTTACCTACTGTACTGGTAAGTATTAGCTACGTTAGGTACGACCGTCAATACCGTGCTTAACGTTTAGGTACGTTAGGTACGACCTCAAAACGATACTCGGGTAAAGGTATGACTTAACCGAGTCGCCTATCAATAACATACCCTTGGATTATGTCGCCGTGCGCACGGTGAAAAGCTCTCCTCATAACTGCTTTATTAGGCAAACCGGCCCCCTTGACATCGCACGCGACAACCCAGAAATCTCGACAGCACCAGCAGTACAGCAAAAACAGTGCAATGCCTACTATTCTGGACGATATAAGAAGCAGCGAATGGGATGTCTTAAACCTACCTCCAGCAACGCATCATCATGCATGCTGTATGGCGTTTGTTGCACAGAACGAGCTATCGACAGATACACTAAATAAAACCGATGGTTTCACACATGCGTCAATACCAAGGTCGGGATACTTTGTATCCCTAGGCAGGTCTGCCTATTAAGCCGGTACCTGTTAGTACTCACGTGTGTTGTTTGCTTAGAGATAGTAAAAAGTAGTTTTCTTCCTTTCGTGCGCGGGGAGACTGAGATCAAAGCTCGTGCCCCGCAGGGACAACCACCCCCGCTTTTCCATCAAGATACTCCTCCCAAGTACTACAAATACGATCCCAATACCTGATCCAAGGTAATTTCCGCACGTTTAACCCCATTCAAGACCGTACCATAACATCGGCTCACTCTGATGAGCCGTAAACGAATATTTATGCGAAATTCGTTAAAACCCCGATTCCACGAGCTAAAACACAAGTCGAAGTTGCTGCATCTCGAAACCCACTCCCACGCCTCTGAACAAGGTAACGAAGCCGCCGAGGTACGCCAAACAAATATGAGGAAAGGAAGGCCTAGGCTAAAGGGCCAGAAATAAATCGTCAACGGATGCCATCGCCATGCCACCCGCAACGTGGGTGGGGCGAGGACGTGTCTACAGAAAAGCGAAGTGTTGACACAAAAAACGAGGCGGTCCTGTTCCCCAGCAGGTGTCGTCAATGTTGTGTAGAGCACCCCCAGTTCCCGAGCGGGGGGGGAACAGTGTTTCGAGAATCAAAACAACACTGAATACGCCAAGAAACACTTAAACAGCCCACACACCCAGAAACCAGTTTTGAGCGACCAATTAGTGGCCCGATTACCCAGACCAGCCCCGACACTGAGAGAGGGGGGTAGGCAGGACAAAATACGCAACAACCATCCCCAACCCGGCCCAAGCCAAACAGAAATCAGAAACATGCCGAGCCGAAAAAACACGACCCGAAAACTCGGGAAATATCCAAAACGATGAGACCATCCCCCTAAGTCCAACGAAACGACGACAAAAAATATCGAGTGCAGCCGAGATGCGAAAATCAGCTTTCCACGGTGGAATCTCGAGATTAATATACGTAACGCTGGAGCCCCCGTGCCAACGCGCTAGCCAACTGTATTTGGAGACTAAGGACCGTGTACAGCTCTCGTCGAAGGCGAGTAGCCCGCCGGAGAAAGAGGAATCCTGAACGGTCCCGAGCCGTCCAAGAATCGAGCCATATATTCCCCATTCGTTGGCGTAGTCGCGCTGATTTCTCCGAGCCACCCCAGACCGTTGTCGCCCTTGTACCAAACGTGGGCCCCGTTGGGAAGCACTGTGTTGTAGTGTTGGCGAAGCCAATCGGCGTGCGATACGCAGCTATACCCGGGTGCCAGAAACCGCTCATTGTTACTGCGAGAAACTTATCCTTGTGTCGCGCGATTCTCATCCAGCGGTACTGTAACAGGAGGTTGGCTTGGCGGTGCTGGTTTTGGGTGCCTGCCCAGTGGCGCAACATTTCGTGAAGAGAAAGCTGGAGGTCCATTTCCCGTTCCCATGATGGTCGGGATAGTCCTGCCCAGTGCGTCTCGTACATTTCCGCGAGGATGCCACCTCGACTTCTAACCGATTGGTGTCCGGTAATCTTTTCCACTAAGTCGCTGAAGAGGGGTCGAAACCTTATCATGGGAGACGTGGTTCGGGGGGGATTTCTTTGAGAAGATTGTGAGCACGTATTGCGTCAACCCTGCGGGCAAACGCCACCATAGTCGTGGGAGTTGGCACATGGCTTGCAGCGTTGAGCTGATACGTGTCGGTGAGCATCAGCGCCTGGCATATTGGAAGGAAGATCCAAATACAGGAGCTTTGCCCAAAAGGAGATCCGTCCGGGGTGTCCGCCGAGTAACAGGGGCCAGCTGCGAGGACTTTGTAGGGGAATGTTCAGTTGGGTGAGAGCTTGACCTTGAGGACCTTAGCGTCCGTGTCAGGCTTCGCAGCCTGGCGGATGGTGTCCGCCGTACCGCACACCGACGCCCAGCCGTCAACCACGAACTTGGGGACTGGGCGCAGTGCGCCGGAAAGGGCGGAGCGGCGGCGATTCACGCGAGCATCAGTGAGGGTGTGGTATTGGCGAAATTTACCGTACGCTCGCTTCTGGCGATCCATCGCCAAATCGCAGCAAGCTAGGTGGTCGCCGGCCAAACTGTGGTGGTCGGCGAACTCCAGCACGCTGGAAAATCGTGAGGGGCAGGCGTGGCAGCCGACCCATGTGGATTTCGTTGGTAGCCAAATCCTTGGCGGCGCTGACGGAGTTGTTGTACGTGAATTCGACATGAAGGAGCTGTTAACCCCAGTTGTTTCGGAGCTCTTTGACGATCATTGCCGGCATCTGGGCAATCGTGTGGTTTACACTTTCCACCCCACCGTTGTCGTTCGGGTGGAAGGAGCTGGTGACAATTTCCGAGCCCCGAGAAGTTAATAAACGTCGTGCGAAAGCTTGGAGAAGAATTTCAGAGGCCGTTGTCAGAGCAGACGCTGCGCGGGCATCCCCAGAGGGGAATATACCGGTTGAGGAGAGCGTTAAACGTTCCCTCACCGGTGAACTCAGCCGCTGTGAAGGCGAACATGTCGCCTTGGCGGCTGGAACGATCGTAGAAAAGCAAGACATAGGTACTAATTGGAGGCGTCACCGGGAGAGGGTCGGAATGCTCGACGCTGACGGCGATGCCGGGCCTTTCCGGCAAGGGCAACGGGATGGTGGGCCACCTGACCGTCTGCCGCGACGTTTTCAGTGCTTAGCACTTTAAGCAGTTGTGTAACCATGCTCACACCGATCCACCAATATAATCGTTCGAGCATACGCAGGGTGCGCGCGGTTTCCAGGTGGTAGGAAGCTGTCGAATGAAGAGCCTGCATGACCCAGGGGCGGATGAGCTAAAATACGAATAGGCGCGTCGTTCATTAAAACGACCGTAGGGACCGTAGGGCCCACTGAGCGTTGCGTACCCGACGCAACGGGGGGGAACGGCTGTCGGACGAATAAGATGATGTCCGCGTCGGTGGTGTGCAAGTGGCCTTTGTTAGCCAGCACTTGAACCCCCAAACAGAGAGAGCGCTGGTGGGAAAGGAAACACGACCGAAGTTGGCGGGCAAAGCTTGCGGCCGGCTAAGGGCTATGTAGTGCTTTACGGCGTTTGCGCGCGGGCTCGGCCCATTGTTCTCGAGCCCAGCCGGCATGGGAATAGCACCCTGCGGAATCACCAAACTGAAGTTCGGCAGCTGCGCCGAGGGCGTCCAAGTTGGTCGTGGTGACGGCCGGTGCGTCAGTTGGCGGCGGAAGTGGAAACAGAGGAATTGGCGACGATTGCGGGCCGTCGTGGCCGTGGGGCTCGCGGTGGGGAGATAGCACGCCGAACGGATAGTCTTAGGGCCCCGTCGTGCCCGCATAATCAACAGCGGGCGGCGCGGTGCTAGCGGCAGCGGCTGTTCATCGCCGCGTCTGAGTGGAGATGCGGGCTGAAGGCGGCAAGATATTTCGAAGTGCAGGGTTGTCAGGAGTCGAAAGAAAAGACGCGGCCGAGCCAGTGATCACGGCGGAATCGTCTCCCTGTAAAGTGCTTGTCGGGAGAGGAGCGTACTGGGCGACACTCGTCTCTACAGCGGGGGCTTCTGCAGAGCCTTCGTCCCCCCTTGAGGGTACAACCAAAACCGAAGCGAACGCGGGGTTGGCGGTGGGTAAAACAAAACCCAAGCCATAACGGCAATCGACGGTGGCGGCGGAAGCAGAAAGACGAGCGTCGAATCTCCCCAAAGGGGCAAAAAGGTCATCAATCTTCAAACGCATCCAGCTGTCACGTCCCAGTAGTATTGCATGCTGCATCACTGGGGGGGAACAACGCAGGTCCGAACCGCGAGGGAGCACGTAGGCTCATCCTCTCGAAAACAGTGGACGCCCAGGTGTGCACTCGTCGAAGGTTTCAGAGGGGTCGATCCGCCAAAGCCTCCACAAGAACGAGGGGTGCATTTCTTTCTCGCACACGATGGATGCCGCTCCGACCGACAACATGCGATCCAAAACATCTCGTCGAATGCAAGTCTGTGTGGAGCCAATTTCCAGGAGCGCCACGCAACCGAAACGCGCGACAACGGCAGGTCCGCCGTGAATCGCGATTTTGATGGCAAAAGGAGGCGTCATCGAGGGTGATGGTGCCCCGGACGAGGCAGGGCCGTGTTCTGACAGCGCGAGGGAGGGGTCGATACTAGATGCGACAGCCAAACCATCGAGACTGTGATCAGGAAGGCGCGTCAGAATAGCAGGCCGGAAACTCCAAGGGAGGACCTGGGCATGCGTGGGCCACGACAAAAGGGCAGGGCAGCACTGGCGAAATATCATAAATTGTGTTGGGCTTGGTGGGAGTCAAATTCGATGAGAGGAGGCGGGGTGTGCCAACCCGTCCTCAATTGCGCGAAGGGTATCGAGAACAGCGGACAGAGGTTTCCCGAGCAAATGTTTCCCACGCCACCGGGAGGGGTCTTGGGCCTCGGGGTCGTCTGCCCGAAGACCGACGTCCCACACGGGGTCAAAAGGGTTGGCTTCAGACAAATGGTTTGGTACCAGTGCTCAATAGGTTTTGCGTCATGGGCGGGTTATGTGTGCATTGTGCTAACGTACCAGCAAGGACAACATTTTCCCGCGAACGCGACCCTAGCTACCGCAGTCGAAGTTATGCACGCCTCGACCAAGGCGTTAGTACTCGCGTGGGTCTGGCGAGGCCATAATCCGCTCCGCTGCGCCGTGGTCCTGAAAGCCGTTTCAGCCATCATATACTGTTCCCCGCAGGAATATGACATATCGTCAGCGACTAAAGACGTGGGGGACAACTGCGACAAATAGGGGTGGGCTTCCAGAACAGTACCATCCACTCCGTTGAATACTCGAGGGTAGGGTCAAAGACCGACGGTGTCGAGTCGACGGTGACCACACGTGTGGTGTGTGTGGGGGGACTGTGCTTCTCTGAGAACACTGAGCCCCTGATGCACCAGGCGAGGCCGGTTCCATGTATACTCGCTCTGTACCACTATTTCCCGTTTGACAACAAATCGCTCTCTTACTGCGCCCGATGGTCTCGGACCTAGGTCAAAGGGGGCAGGGGGCTCTGAGCCCGTTCAGGTTGATCCGAGCAGTGATTCACCTGTTATTAACGGGTATGATGTCCAGTTGATCCGACCGGAGGACGTGGAGTCACCACTGGCTCGACGGGGAGTGTCAGGGTTCTCCTGTTCCACTGGATCCGAAGGAGCGCTGCGCATGTGGATTGCCGTGCGCGAAGACGAAAGAGGGTATGCAGACCCTGTAGACGACTTCAAGAACGGTGCTCGGGTGAGGGGCAACAAAGTGTCCACCGGAGAGGGCTTCCGTCCTGTAGACCTGGCGGGGAAGGGGCACACGGTACCTATTCTTGTCGACTCCTCCCAGATGGGGAAAAAGGTAGAGCGGCCACCGTTATTGCGAGGGCACGAGTCGAGCTTCAACCGAGATCTAGGGGTTTTGGCGTTGGCCTTACCGCATCTCAAGCCGACCGCCACCGAATGGCCGGTAGGTGAAGGAGAGGGACACCTTCGCAGAAACAAACGACGCGACGGGCGACACTCGTGGTGCTGCGCGGTACGTGGTTCGGAAGAGCGGCGTTTGGCGTACCTCTTCTCGTCTCCAGGTTGAGGGGAGCGGCATTTGAGGCACGGGCTCCCAACGCCGGAGGAGACGCCCGGGGGTTCTCCGGTGAAGCAAGTCAGGCTGGCTCGCTGCGCCAGTTCGACGTACAGAGCAAAGCGCGGTGCGAGATCGGGACAGGTCGGCGCTGAACGCTGGGCGGACCTGGGACACGAGCATCTTGTGAAATCAATGTTTTTTCCCCCTGCATTGCTGGCGGTGGATGGGGAGGAGAGGGCGAGCCGCCGTCGACATGCCAGTTATCGGCGCGGACGATGCCTGGCTGACGTTCGTTCGGGTTTCCGCCCGAGGTATGCGAAGCACCGTAACGAATCTTCGAGGCGGGAGCTGGGGTGAAAGAGGCAGAGGTGGCTGAATCACCACCGTGATGGCCAGAGTTAGACTGCTTGCGCCCTCGTTCCGCGTGTGTGTGCTGCAGCCGTCACCTTGTAGGTTCTGCTGGCCCTGGTGCTGCGATCGCGAGTGGCCGAAACGATGCTTTAATTATTCTGGTTGCGCTGTCCTTGCGGTCGTTAGGATTGGTTCTCGTGGCGGTGTCCGATCATGCGTTCTTGCCAACGGCGGAACGCCTCGTCGTCGTCGCCGAGCGTTCCGAGGTCGGGGTTCCGAAAGCCGCTAAGGTTTTGAAAGGGATGTCTACACTGGCTGAAGGAGTGTGTGTCTTCGTGGCGGTTCAGGCAGTGGTATCCGTCTTTGCTGAGTACGGCGGCACGAGCGGACGATGAAAGTAGACCGCTCGGAAGGGGAGGGTCATCGGTCTGGATGGAAAAGCAAACAACGTGAACTTCAGCGTAGTGGTGTACGTCTGGGAGCCATCAGTCGGACGAAGTGTCAAGTCACGGATCGAGGCAGTCAAGGGTGGGTTTGTTGACTTTCATCACAAGCAGAGTATTGCGCGATCCCATCCACCATGAAGGCGACTGGAAAGGCAACCCGACCCTGGCCGCAACCATACCTGGCGAGCCGGGGGCCCGACGGGACGGATGACTGCGCACCGTTTGAAGCAGCAGACAAAGAAACATATTTTTCGACGTTGATGGCAGGTGTCTTATTTTTCGCGAGAGTCTCAGACGCCAACCACATGGCGTCCGAATGCCGAACGACCTCCATACCGTAGCCAAGCCAAACCCGACTGGGCATCCAACTGGGGTACTGCTCGTTAACTGCTATCCGAACCGCCCCCAAAACAAAACATGCTCAGTCCTCGTCGCTGCCGACACCACCCCTCGAAATGCCCGGCTAAAATCGCAAAAGGGAGTCCCCCGTTAGACATGCCAGAATTATACAACCTGGTGTAGCTGGCCCCCGTGTCGGTGTGGTTGAAGGGGCTGCTCAGCAACCTCAGGAGGAGGGTGAACGCCTCTGGCCCCGTGGGTCCGCCTATGAGGGCGCGCGACACCTGCCCAAAATAATCATCGATCAAGGTAGTTAGGGGGGTGGTCGTGGGCTTGTCGCGTGTGATGGCACGCGCAAAAGGATTCCCGGAGAGGGTACTCCGGGGTCCAATTGATAGGAATATAGCCTTCATGGCTGTCATCGTTGCATATCATGATAATATCAGAAGGGGAGGCCTTGGCCAAACAAGGGAGCTGTTGCCCGGCATCGACAGGGTTAATCGGAGAGGGAAAAGGAGGACAGAGATGCGGGAGATGTATTTGAGTCCCAGGTGTTTGTTTGCAAGTTTAACGTCGGCGATCTTCTTTTCACGGTGGTTGTGGCGGCAGAGTCGGTCGCCGATGTTCGTCGCCGATGTTTGGTCGTGAGCAAGGTTAGATGACACCAGCAAGTCGTGGTCATCGAACATGGTCAGGCGGTCAAGAAGCGCGGCGGAAGAAGCAACATCAGTTAGCGAGGACACCACTTGCCTCTTGCTGGTGATGCGCGTGATATCGGGGACGGGGACTCTTCTGCTGCTGCACGTGGAATAGCTGGAGGAGCTGGATCTTGAAGCGTCTCCCCGTGAGCGGTTTCTCCTGTTTTGCCGTCACTCGAGCTCTCATTCCTCTTGCCTCGGCTTCCCCGGCTTCCAGCCCCGTTTTGGCGAGACTCACCACTGCCTTTCTCTGCACCTGGGCCGCGACGGGACCTGCCGTCATAGCCGGCCGAGTCCCCTCCAACTGTCGGGCGCCAGTGGTCCCGGTCGCCGGCGCAGCGGTGGGAACTGCCCCGGGCCGCAGAGCTATAGCTAACTCTCGGATGCCGGTGGAGCCGGTGGTCCTAGGGGCGATCTAAGGTGGCGTAGTCCAGCCCAGAGCCCTTTCCTATGTCTGGGAGCCGGTGCCTCTGGTGGGTGGAGTGCATCAGACACTTGCGGTGGGCGATGTAGGCTTGAGGGTCAGGCCAGGAGACGGTTGTGGAGGAAACGCCGTGCGCCTTCCGAAGGCTGACCACTAAAGCCTTAGTATACGTGCTGCGCTGCTGCGCTTCCCAGGAGCCGTCAGCCATCTGGCTGCAGGCATCATTGGCTAAGAGGGCTTCGTCGGGCATTTCTCATGAGAGTCTGCGGGCGGTGGACGCCACCACTGTCGCCGCCTCAGGAGGGGAGCACGGGTTTGGCTCGGCCACCATGCAGGCGATACCCCCCTGCGAAACGTTCGTGTCCCCGGGCCTCCGGGTCCACGCGTCGACTACGACCTCGCTGGTGAGGTGCTGGTGCGGAGCGCCCTTCCCGGGGGCTGGAAGTGGGGCTGAAGTGGTCGCGATCGGAACGAGGGGTAAACCCTTTGATGGCCCTCCAGCCTCCGCAAACCGACGGGTCGTGGCGTTGTTTTCCGCCTGGGCAGCCCGCAGAGCTTCCCTGGCGCCGGGGGTGGCTTCCCGGGCGTGGAAGGTGGAAATCACTGCTTCCTCGCAGGCACTGGTAGCAGCCTTCGAGGCGCTGGCGGTAGTGTCCGAGGCGCTGGCGGTGGCGCTGGCGGCGGCGGCCGAGGCGCGAGCGGCAGCTCTCGCTACTTGCTTGGCAGCCGTGAGCGCGAGCGACCGGTGTCTCACGGACTTCTTTGAGGCGGCCCCGAAGGCTTCGGCGGCGGTCAAGGCACGCTTGACCACGACGATGTCGGCCTTGTCGAGCACCGAGCATGCCGCCGTGATCCCCTCGACATGACCCGAAATGGGGATCTTGTGCAGGAAAAAAGCTTTCCTGGCCGGCGAGGGGAGGGAGCTCCATGCTCCAGGGAGCAGGGGGGGGGAAACTTGCACACTGCCAGGTTCCGCGGCCGCCAGCATTTCGCCCTCCGAGTCGGTGGATTCGAAGTCCACGGCACCCTTAGAAGTTGCGGGATCTGGAATGGGTAGCGTCCGCCAGGAGCTGGAAGGGGGAGTGTCCGCGCTCCCGACGGGAAGCAAGGTTGTGCATCAGAACGTGGCGTCCTGCTCTGGGATGAGAAGACGTATGTCCTCTGCCCGCTCGTAGACCCGACGGGGCTGGATGCTTCCTCGCGCGATATGCTGGGGCGGAGACCAGCAAATACGATCGGGGCAGCGGAGGACACCGGGGCTGGGGGGGGCACCGGGGTGAGGGGGGGCGGGATTGGGTGGACCTCAGGGTGACAGGACGCAGGAGAAGCGGTGGTAACAGCATCAACGTGTACTTCAGCAACTTGCGTAGCAGTGGTCAAGGTGTGGCGTGTCATGCGGTAAGCGAGCGCTGGGAGAGCGAGCATCGACTACAGAAAGTGTCGCGATGCGAAGGCTGTCGTCTGACTGGTCTCCACTGTACGTGTACTAACAGCAAGTGTATTTTTTGTATACGTCCCCAGCACTGAAAGGCCTAGTGAATGCATCGCTCCCTCCAAAAGCAGTATTGAAACTCCGCATCAGCACTGAAATTCCAGGCAGAATCTTCGTTGGTGTCTACAACTGCAACGAAAGCAGGCTCAATACTGAAATTCAGTGGGTCATCGTATGAACTAGGCGCGAGGAAAAAAACTCGGGCGGCGTGCTCGTCTGTGACCATCCTACGAGTAAAAGCAAGGTCGGACAGCAGTGGACTACGAGGCAGAAATCAAACGCAAACAGAACCTCGGCTGGCCAAGAACCAGGTAGACCCAATGGCGAAGAGGGCAGCGGGGTGGCGTGGCGAGCGTTGCTTCCAGGTTTTTCCGACGTGCTGGGGTCCAGAGCAAAATCTGCTGAATCCACGGGCTGGCTGACGACGCGCTCCACGGAGCGGGGACGTCCAGTTATCTCGGGCGGCAGAACCCACTCAGCCGAGCGAGAAGCCACAGAAGGAGGTCTGTTTTCTTGGGGGCACCCGGGCTTCGTCTCGGGGCTCCTGCCGAGACTCTCGCTCCTCTTGTTGGTCTGCTGTACAAGGCGCTAGATCCACATTGACGGGCGGATGGGTGACCGAGGAGCCCTGGGTCTCAGTGGATCGGCCACCTGGAGGCGAAGCACACCCTCTCACCTCTTGAGTCTCTATCGTGCAGTGTGCGGAACAAACTTACTCCAGGGAACCAAACGGCCAGGAACGATTGGAAACAACGCGTACCAGCAGAAAGGCGAAAACGTCCTGAGCCGAATACGTCACTTCTTAAGATCAAGGTCGTGACACTTTGCATCCTGACAGATGTAATTATTAAACCGGTACTCGTTGGTGCTCACGCGTGTTGTATCCTTAGATGTAGAAGAACATATGTATTCCTTTCGTGCACGGGGAGACTGAGAGCATAGTGCGTGCCTAGCTGGGAAAAAACTTTTTTCCCATCTATAATACGCCTCCCAAGTACTACAGACACGATTCTAATACCTGAACCCAAGTAATTACCAGGGTTTCAGCCTCATTCAAAGCAGTACCATAACACATGGATGGGCCTTTTTTTGGTTGAAACCCCTTATTCCTCATGTTTGAGAAACATCGTGCAGCAACATGACAAGACAGTCGACGGACTTGTTCACCATCCAACGCGCGACGCGACCGCGCAGCCACCCACCGGTTCCTAGCCGGTCACAACCAACACCGTAGCCTTTAAACAAAATACGTTCGCTAAAATGCTCTCTGTCGCGAGCAAATAAATGTATGTCGTTGCTGGAGGGTGCTTCAAAAAATGGCAAAAATGGATCAAGCGGTGAATCTCCCCCGGACTTTAGTTTTAAGAGTATCACCAGGCCCGAGGCTGATCCAAACAGGCCTCTCTAGCTGAGCGCCCTCCCCGAGCTCTTGAACGCTAAAAAAGACGAAATCACCGAGATATTTGTCCTCCCTATATTTCAGGTTCTTCCGACCCCAGGCGCATCGCAATCGATGGGGTGTGCATTTCATCCTTTCACGGCGTTCCCGATGGCTTGGTGGGTGGTCCGCGTGCCTATTAAGATCAATTTCAGGGGTTCGAGTCTCACCGGGTGCATACTCGCAAGAACGTTTTCTAGCATAAAAGTTGAATAATAGCGGAAAGCGCGAGAGCGTGAGTTCGTAACGTACATTCGATGAAAATCGACGAGCACGGGGAACGCTGAACCCTATGCGCGATGAAATGAAAGCACGAGAAAGGAAGACACCTGTGACCACAGCTTGTCCAGAAGATCACTGAGAGTGAAACCTTCTACGAGTTAAGCTGGAAAGTAAAAGTGACGACGAAAAATAAATAAATAACATTTGTCGTACAGATATACATACATACATACATGCATACATACATACATACATACATACATACATACATACATGCATACATACATACATACATACATACATACATACATACATACATACATACATATTATTATTTATTTTGCCATCCGACAATATGCAGCATGATCTTCAACATGGATCACTCATAACTTTCCCGAAAGAAGAAAACCTCGGAAACAAAAGGAAACCCATGCACCAAGTGCTACCTCCCTTCCGTGCCAACTTTCGGCTTGTCTACTCTATTTGCTGTGTTTGCTCCTTCCTTCTCATTACGTTCTGTTCTTAAATCCTAAGCTGCATCATACATACGTACGGAGACACTAAAATAACTCGACCATCAGCAGACTCGTAGGTCTCTGTGACAAACCATTTGTGGTGGAATTCGTGTCTGTACTCCTGAGCTTACGTGCGACCCACTAAGAAGAGGCTTCTTTGAAACCTCGTTGTGAGTAGGATATCTAGAACCGTACCGTCGAAGGACTGGAAGCCCGAGTTCTCTTCGTTCTTCGAAACCTTCTCTGGGTATGAGTTTTGGCATTTTCGTTTGGCTATCCCACTACAGCGTCCACTCGGCTCGATTTCACGCGGAAACGGCCTGCCGGGTGGCTTGTTTGAGGGCTCGCGGGGCCGGCGTAAGGGGAGAAGTGTATTAGACCCGCAAAAGCTCGGCACCTTCACGCCCGTTCCACACTACTATGCAATGCTCATCATGATGAGGTAGTATGATTTTTTTAAATTGCACCAACGACAACCGATATCTAACAACGCATGCATGTACGTGCAGTACTACCAGGTATGATACGCGCTGTGTATAGCCATTGATAATTTGCAGCACGCGTATAGAAAACATAACATATCATACAAGGGGGGGGATCTACCGCGGGAACAAACGATAGTAACCAGATATGTTTTATACTCTGTATCTTTTTCCGGCTGCTATTATTCGGGACGTTCTGCAAAGAACATAACCTAATAAAGAGCGTTGAATTCGCGCAGGGTGCGATCGTTTCCCAGCGCTTGTTTTTTTGTCGACATCGACAAGGGTGCTAAAGTCGAACACATTTTTTTTCAGAGGGTCTCGACCAAACCCTTCCGAAAACACCTTGTTGGTGTTCGGTATTGACCACCTTCCCGTTCTAAAGCAATCGAGCGCACCATGATGGGACCTCAACGCTCTCGATGGTTCGACACAAAATAGCGCAAGTAATTAAGGCTTCCTTGCTTCCACCGTCAACGAGGCTGGTGAGCCCACGTGCGACATGATATCCACATACAACCAGGGCGAATGATCTGTCACGCTGATGCTAGTGTCAGGCGTAAGTAGCAGTGTCTTATGCCCGCCAGCGGCTCCGCGGCTAAAGGATATGCATGTATTGAGCCCGCCGGCACCCGTTTCGCCACTTGGCCAGATGATGGCATTTTATTTTTTGAAACGACGGCAAAAATTGGGCATGTATGTCGACCTCTTCACGGTTTGGCATACGTCTGCGCTCAGGTCGGCCGCACGAGCCCTCAAGCAGCCCACCAGGCTGGCCCTCACTGCGCGAGGTCGGGGAGGGCGGACACGATTGCTGAAGAAGCTAACAGATGGGCCCACTTCGCGTTGAGAAAGGACCTCGAAACGCAGAGAGAACTCGGAAATCCAGTGCTGCGACCACACTCATCAGGATATTTTACATAGGCTTGTAAATACACCTTTCAACCATAAGTCAGCAGAAACGGTTGCATTGCTAAGTTGTGAGTTCACATTCATTCTTTCGGTTTAGCACAGCACGTGTTTAGTTCGAAGGTACTGTACTCAATACATCGAGTTCACCGCTACGTACGTCATTCCAATCGCAGCACGTGCAGCAGACGTTTTTAATGTACTGTGCCCACGCCAACCTGCGTCTACCTGGCCATGGGGCAATGGCTTTTTGAGGTTTATGCAGGAATGGCGGCAGGGCTGCGTTGTGGATGAACTTCGTGCGCAAATATACAGATCCTACCGAGAACGTCAATGGGGCAGGGGCGGTGGTGTAGAGGATGCCAGTGGCCCACTGGAAATATACTATTCTTCCTTGGTTGTGCTACCTGATTGTTGTTCCATTATTTTTTGTTGGGGATACACGATCATCGACTTCGACTCCTACCGATTATTTAGTACTGCGTACTTTCGATTATGTACAGTACGAGGTAGTAGTCAATACATCCCCATCATCAACTTAACACCGTGCCATTCTTGGCAGTGCTGTCATTTCAGCGGCCTCTACTCATTCTACTGTACATATGCCCATCACATTCGGCAGAGATACGCGGAGCGGCGGCAGGAATGTGTTCGCCTCGGCGTAGCGGCCCTTGTATCAATATCTACGTATATCCAATACACCTCCCTCGGTTTCATGATATCTCCCTTTTTTTATTTCGCAGCCGATTGAAACCGAAGATGGACGGACTCCTCCAACGACCCGTGCCTATAGTAGTCGTAACTGCTGAAATATATCCAATGTTACATGGGGCACTCGGTCGGGAGGACATGGAGCGGTATTTATAGCGAAAAACATTGGTTGCTCTGTATCGTTTCAATTTTGACGTGCTACTGGTGGTCAAGCGGGGATACACTGTAGAGTATAGAGGCAGCAGAAAATCGAGATCGAAAAACCGAATGTATCATCTTGGTAGCATTGTTATTTTCTCTCAGGGGTCAAGGCAAAAGGAAAATAGTACACTTACGTGTGCCGCTGTATACAGCAGCCAACATTAGCCACGGACCACCTACTGTAAAGACGAGCGTGTTATTTTGATACCAGTCTTACTTGACGGTTGTCTGCGATACATACTGTGCTGCGACGGTGGGAAACCTAATACAGCCTGTCGTCGCTATATACTAGCACAACATACAAATAGGTTCGCACCCTCAGCTATCTTAGCTCTCTGGGTATTTTTAGAGGCACGTTTAGTCAACGTACCAGATTTCTTAAACTAGATATCATTCGACATGAAGACGGCCGCAAAAGACCAGAAGTACGAAGATGGTGAAGATGAGGGCAATGGTGTTTCTGGTGACGATAAGGGCGACGGGTAAAGCTTAATGCACTGGGCCTTTCTGTCTGTGTGTTCGGCTTGCACTATGCTATTAGATTGCTGCCGCTCTTGCTCACGTGACCGGGTGGGGCAAGTGTCCATCACCCACAAGGACATCATCGCTTGAAAGGGTGAAATGCTGTGAGCATATAGATACAACAATGTCACCTGACGGTCATCGACATTTGTTTCGGGTTGATTTGTGAGGTCGCATGCGCAGCCGTTATTGTTGAGGAAGTCATGACGGATGTTCTGCAGTGTGGTGTTAAGGGTATCATCAGGACGTGCTATAACTGTGCGCATGCGATGCTACTGGAAGGGCGGCTACTACCACGTCGTAGGGGCGGCATGAAATCAGGAGACCCACAACAAAAGGGACGTTGATATTCTTAAGGGCTCATTAGGAGATTCGAACGCACAGAACGCCGGGGCACCCGATAAAAGGTACCACGTAATAACAGTTAGAGCCGGTCGATGATGGGGTGTGTGGTGGCTATTAATATGAGGCTTGGATTGGGTAGGCGATTGGTTAACCTTTTACCTTTAACCCAACGGACTAAGACCTTCACAAATGGCGACGACGGCAGAACATGGGTCGTTGGTCGTGAGTCCGAATCTCACGTCCATCATGAAATCGTTTTTTCAAATATCAAGTGAGTTTCCTCATGTCAAGAATCTGAAAAATGCTTCTGGATCCCCAGAAATTGGAACCGCGTGTGGTGGCGCGTCGACCCGTTAAAATCCGGTCCGTTCCAGGGAGGGAGAGTGTTATGATGCTTAGATTGGGTAGGCGATTGGTTAACCTTTTACCTTTAGCCCAACGGTCTAAGGCCTTCACACAATTGACATTCGTCACGATATATATATATGGAGGATAACCAAAAATCGTATATTTAGGATCCGTTTGACGCGGGGGGGTAGGGGGAAGGGGGGGGGGCATACTCATGTGTTGCTTGCCTTTGTAATATGGCCGATGACCACGAATCCCTTTCGACACGCAAAGGGGGGGGCGGGAGCGCATGAGTCACGTTGGGCTGACCAGAAGCAAAGACCGAACACTACTTGAAATAGTCAGCCTAGACACTGCATATCGACCGGCAAACGCAGTGAAAATTGTACGTAATGCAGGAGCAGAAGTAAACAAGAGCATGGCGACACTCATTGCTCAATACTAGAAACTACAAGCAGATATCTCGATCAGCCTGCCTGTCTCCGCCGAACATGCGTCGACACCGGTATTTCGGGCAACGTCAATATCTGTATAGGCCTTGACATACTAGCAGGGTGTAATGACCAGTCAGTCAAGGGCATACCGCGATCCCTTTTGTACCCCTCTGACAGGAAAAAAATGCAACGAACGATCATTATTTAATAGTGTAATTCTATCAATACGGAACGGTCTTATATTTCCGCCTAGAGTGATAAAACAGCGTATTCGATAACATTGTTATTTTTCCTTGTCTTTAGGACTTTTAAGGGGGAAATATGGCGCTTGCGCCATTATTGGCTGCTACGCTTGATTGGCGGATGATAAAACTGGTTTACGAACTGCAATGCAAGGACTCGTACAGGTGTGCTGTGCACTCACACCATGTTCAACCTAACGGTTGTATACATAGTATCAATCTTGAAGTTAAGAGTTCGCGATTCAGAGAAACCCCCAGTTGAACACATCCGCGGAATGTTACGGCCTGTCTTCGTCCCGTTCCACACCCAAATCCCCCCGACCACCAAATCCATGTATGTGTAGTTCTATTACGGGGGACCATAGTTAATAGGACCTATGGTATACATAAAACCCTATATATTTAACCATTTTTACTAACAATATTTGGCCCTATTAACTATGGTCCACCGTAATAGTGTTGATAGCGAAATACTATATGAGAACACACGCTAGTCCGAAGTAGTTTGATTTGGAAACGTTGGGACCGCTCTAAGACGGTTAGAGTAATAATGTATTTTATGCAGCACCTATCCCACATCGATTTCAAGTAGTGTGTCCAGAACAAAGCAGGCAAGTGTAACACCAGTATGTGCCGGGGTTTCAGGGCAATGTTCAAAATAATGTGCGATTCGCAGACGTTTTGCGGTTTCAGAAGTTTGTGCTAGTTCCTAGTGGGTGACGTCTCTGTGTATATAACGTCTCCGTGTACACCACCTCTTGCGCGTTCGGAATGCGTTTTGGCGGTTTCAGAAACTTTGTACTAGGTAACGTCTCTGTATATATAACGTCTCCGTATACACCACTTCTTACGCGTTTGGAATGTCATGTAAACGTATTTTGGCTTCGATTATTTCAAACGGTTTCCACGAATGACTATTTCATGGTACGTAGTGGCGGCATGCCAGCCCTTTCAATATTTGCGGCACTGCACATGACCGAAATAAATTGGTGAGGTGCAGTCAGTTCTGTAGGAGTTTGTAGTACAAGGGGGCACTACTGCACTACTACTGTAGTGTTCGAATGTCATTGTTGAGTATTTTGACGGTTCCATGACTCTTCGGTATATTGCCTTATTATTAATCACTTTGTGGTTGCTTCTGCGGGTGTACGTGATACCTGCATGGCCACTCCCATCTGCATCTACTCCGCCGGGAGAATAATACTAAAACCTGAAACATCATCTTTCTTCGCCTGGGACTTATCAACATGTAGCAACCTCAGGAATGCTTCGTAAGTATCCGCGCTTAGGCGGTCTGACAACCTTTACGTACGACTTGTATTCAGAGCAAAGGAGTTGCAACCAAGATCTGTATTTCGGAGTTGTAAAATAGCTCATGCAAATTTACTAGAATCCTGAGCTTTGTACCCCCTTTTGGTCCTTTTTTGGGACCAACAATTTACTGCCCATCATGGAAACGAAGGATTTCCTCCCCGAGCATCTTCGACGACGACTCCTTGAGAGATACCGGGCATCTCATCCGCCTGGAGAACCACAATATTTTAGTGAAGCCTATTTCTTCGTCGTTGATGTAGCCATTCATTGTGCTACTATGCTCCCTTGGAGTGAAATGTGAAACATTTGAGCGTCTTTGCGAGCTTTTCGTGCCGCTCGCTCGTAACGCCGAGTACACGGAAACACCTCGTCTCGTGGTGAGTCGTTTCTCGCTACCCACGACTAACTAACGTCTGGCGCACCCGGCGCCCTCACACACTCCATCCATCAGGAGCATCTCTAATTATTTTCTGGCTGTATGTATGTAGCGGTCTGTGGAAAGCTGGAGCTGTCCGCAAGAAGAGTTGTTGTGAGGCGCAAACGGCCAGTTGGGGGATATATATGTGTAGTCTCGTTCATGCACCCCAAATTTCGAACCGTTTCGACCACCACTGCATTTTTTCCAAGTCGAGGTGTAGGCCTCCGTCCAGAACCTACCTGCGAGGGATCAATCTCGAGAGAACACACGGCCTGCCGTGAATTTGTTTCAAGTCGCCGTCACTCTCGGGTAAGCACGAAACAAAACAGCCGAAGTTCTAAATAAATGCAGCGTGTTAAAGTAACGATGTCTTTTTCTGTTCCGACACGGTAGGTATTGGACGGGGGAAACAGGCCGGCGGCAACATCGGCACGAGCATCTACGAGCTGCCAGCCAGAGCTCGTTCGTCACAACTCCTGACGATGACTCAAATCCACCGCGTAGTCCCTCCCCTATGTCGTGGTGAGCGTCCTCGGCTGAAATCCGGGCGAGTGTGGGCTTGTCCGTGACCGCATAATAAGTCTCTGTACCGCAGCTGTACTGGTATACCGTAGACGAGTTGGGGTTTTCGTGTGTGTGATACGAGGGCGAGCTATATTTTGAATCTTGTGGCTATTAACCCTTTTAGAACCGCCCTCCCATATGTATGTGGGGACAAAACACTCTAATTTTAAGTAGTTTGTCCCCAAAACGGGACTGGGGTCCCAAAAGGGTTAAACCAACGTAATGGTTCAGATTCAAAGCTCAGTTTACAACCTCTAGCCTTGATCACACTGCAGCTCATAACGAGGGGGGCGTGGTAAACGGGCGCTCACATATGTTTGTTGCCCTGGTATGAAACTGCTATGTTTCCGATTGAATAAGTTTTTATTTTGGTTTGTCTTTTTTTGTAAAAAGGGCTCATTTTTGAAAACAGAACCCACCCCCATGCATTAGAGACGGCAGCATGCTTCTATTTCTTCAGTAGTATTCCACACTACTGTACTGCAGTCAAAACCGGCATTTCATCACGACCATAAATAAGCTGCTGTTGCCTGCTTTAAAAACCTTTGCTGTAACCCATTGCTGCTAAGAAGGGGATTTAATTGCAGAAGGGGGTCGCGTGACCGGTCCTATGTGGGGTGACATTGGGAGGAGGCGGAGAAGAGCTGGCTGCGCCACACAAAGGCAGCAGAGAACGCCTCCAGGCAGCGGAGGAGGGGGGGGGGTGGGCATTGATGTACTGCTGTCGGTGATTCACACCATTCAAACCGGAACGCGAGAGCCATGCGGTAATAATATATAAATCTTAGTTCGGTCGACCCCTCGCCCAGCTGTTGACCAAGATAAAACAGATTTCACTTTCCAAGCCACAAACTCTTCGTCAGCGAAAAATCTTTCGATCGTAACTCAGATACTGCTGAGACACGTGCCCAACTGTCAATAAGGCAGGGCGCGTCTGAACGTTTAGCAAGCACCACCTCGTGTTCATCATCGAATGGTATTGCTGTTTTCTTCGAAATCATCCTTCTGAATGTAGAAACAAATTTAGGTTCATACGCTGCGCCTTGGATTGCCGTCTTGAGTTCTTAGCTACGAAGCCACTTCACACGACCATCCAGCAATCGGAACGTCCTTCCCTAACCCCGGATGCCATTTCGCCGCTTCTAAGCGTGTATGCCACGCGACAAACGCGCCCGAGCATTCTGCGAGCCTCCATCACGTATCCTCTATAACTGCGGCGGATACACTCATGCCGTTATCCAGGCCGTCACTTTTTTCCAGCTCGTATGTAAGGAACATCTTGAATGTGTAGATTCTGACAGCCACCGTGATCGCTACTACTGCCTCTGTGATTTCAACCGGCCTGCTCATGTAGAGTACTTTTTAGGGGTTTTCACACTTCGGTTGCGGTAGGCGGGTGTGCATCAACAAGAAAGACTAGCCATCCCACCAATTAGAGGCATCTGCGCTTCTGGGGACACCCCACGTAGCTTCTCCGGCGGCACCAACGCTTGCCGCGAGTTTTGCACCGTTCGTCTTCACCACAGGGGTAGTAGTCGCATGTGTCCGAGCAGTACCACTTCTCGTTCCGCTCGTACTGGATGCACTCCTGACGGAAAGGTGGAACGGAGGCGCGAACAATGGGAGGTCGGTCAAGCGCTCGGTACCTGCGGCTCTGGTAACCGTCTGGGTGGATTGTGCGTGATTCCCCACAGCAAGCAGCAGTTTCCTTGCACGGAAGATACAATACGAAGCAGACGGACGAGCATCGACAAGGCGGTGCACACCGAGAAGAGTTGTGAGTTTCTACTGTAAAATACTCAACCATTGCAGCCCCCCGAACATATCGGGTGAGGTGCACAATGCTGGGCCCTATGGAAACTTACCTAGCGCAGGAAACGCGGCTCCTGCTTGCTTCAAACAGAAAAGTGTCGTCGCTTGATGAGAGTGCGATCTCGTCAGACGTGATGATGCAGAACCCACCAGTAAAGTGAGTATTTCGAATTCGCTCGTTTCACGAAAACACGCAAAAACATTCCACTCCATCGCGGCCGACTCGCGCTACCGTCTCGGAAGCGCGCGTGTTTCGTGTGTCGCCTCTTTGGAGACGGAAACTTCGATAGTTGTTGCCAATCGTATGAACAGCAACTTCCTAGTATCGAGAGAAAAATGATTGAGGGTGACAGCGAATGGCTTAGCCACCGCCTGTGTGTCAACTACGCCATAAGGCAACGCGTACTCTAGTCAGCATCCCAACGTTTACCCGCATAATCACAGTTGTGAACAGTTTCTGGCCTTTGATTAGTACCAGCACCTGATGTTGGTCGCAAGCGAAGTTGCAAGGATCATCATTGCACCCAGATTCCAGTGCTGCTTTGTCTTCATCGGAGACGGAGCTCCAGATTTTATGCAGACCGCACAAGTACACCCAGGGCACGCCTCCCACGAGGTCAATACTGAGGAGATACTCCTCGCCTACTACTAGGTAGGCCGCGCAGGCGCCGTCGTTGCCTGCAGTGGTGACCTCTAGCTCCTGTGCGACGTTCAGGTCACCCTTGTAGAGGGTGGTGACGTCAATGTTGTAGGTGAACGGAATATCACTCTGGTCGAGCCAGGGTTCCTCCGACCTGGGGTTCGTTGCGACACAAGCAGTCGACATTTCGGTCACCATTTGGCGTAGGTTAGGCGATGGTATGATCAGAATGCTATCTGCTAGGTAGGGCTGCTCTACACGTGGCAAGCGCTGTATTCTGCTCATCATGTACGCAATTCTGCCGAATAGTTGCATTATTTCACGGTGTGCGGTCGACGTCTAAAGTCAGGACGCACTATGTACCTCCGGGATAATACACGATTATTTATGGTAGGCAGCTGATTTTATGATTGTGATGAACGAGTTGCTATACATGGTCGAGTTTGAGGCAACCAAAATATTATACTCGTACAGTACAGGACACCTAACAAAATACAGGAAATCGGATCTAGGCTGCATTAAAATTTCGTGTTTTTTTTAGAATGAATGGGCGCGTTCAACACTAAATTCCGTACAACGAATCCAGAATTTCATCTAATCCTGCCAATTTCAGCCTCACTTTCTTCTCACTCATTGTTTAAGTATGTAGGTGCCCTGTACTGTTATATAGTACACTTACTTATAGAAAAAACGAATAAGAGTAAAGCCACGGAGGGACTACAGCACATCCGTTCTCGGAAAATACACCATGGACCAGAACCACAAGAAGACAAGAGCTTCAACTACGCACTGCGGCAAGGCTTCCCTCTCTTGTTCAAGTTTAATACTTGATAGGGATGTACACCGCATAAAGAAGGAGCAGATCAACCGCGGCCTTTGGGAACGCCGGCTGGCTGGCGTTTTCAAATTCACATTATTATTAGTCGATTCCAAAACACAAATCCGATTCATATTCTACTGTAGTTCAGTTCGTATTATGTACGTACCTGGGATCAGGTTTGCAGCACTGGGCAACATGAGCAACAACAGCGTGAACGTTGGGCGAACAAAGTACCGAGAATAACCAGATACGCACACGAACTGGTTCTAAGGCAGGGGCGCTACCACAAAGTCATCACCGAGTTAATGCCCCACGAAGGGAGTGGCTCTGAACCTTCTCCAAAATTAGACGTAAGACATATATATTGCGATGGTTAGAGTAAAAAAGTGGTATTCCCATCACGGTGCATGTTGGGAAGACTGCTAAAAATATGGTCTGAGCGGCTGAAAACACAAAACTTCAACGCGACCCCCATGCGGTAGCACCACCAGTCCATGGGAGTACACAACAAGGCGGACATCTATCTAGGAAACATCGAAAAATCCCCCATGTTTTCCGACATTTGGACGAAAAACGATTCAACCGCTTTTTCATTTTCAAGAATAATGCACCATATTATCCGGTTTTCGGCTTTCCGAAAATGCTACCAGGTATTGCGGGGAACCATAGTAAATAGGACCTACATTACACACAAAAACCTATACAATTCTCTATTTTTTACTAACAATACCTGGTCTTATTTACTGTGGTCCCCCGTAAGTAGCCGTTGCCCATTCCTAATCGTGGCCATAGCAGGTACACACCACGAGTAAGATGAAAGCAATTAATCCACGTCTTAAGTCATTCGGTTGGTCGGAATCCGGGTTGTTTACGGGTGGGTCCGACAACGATCTGCGGGCAAAGAAAGGGGATGTCTGAACTGCTCCACGGAATATTTTCCAAGAGCTCTATGAATAGCCATAAAATATTCGCCTGCAGATATGTTCCCAAAGAGCTACGTATAACCATACAACATTCGTCCACGGGTATTCCCCAAGCGCTACTGTATGTGCATCCAACATAGGTTTGCTTTCGACTATATACGCCCCTATACGATGGATGTGCTACTCCATCACATTAGCCCACCCTAAATAGTCGTAGATAGATGCAGATCACACGATGATAGAGGATGATGACCATATCATCCCAAAATCGGAATGAGGGGTCGAATATTCGGCTATTCAACAAACAAACGAGGTGATATATCTACCCCACACCCCGTAGTGAGGCTTCGACGCCCCACTCAAGAAATAATCGACTATCCGGAAGGAGAAAAAAAAAATGCAAGAAACCGGACAAGGCGCAAGGAAGGGCTCGAAAGCAAACAAAGGCGAAGACAATACGTTGGCGGCAAGTACGCCGCAAAGCCTCGAAGAGAAATGAAACGGGGGCTACGGCGTGGGGCCTTGAGGCTGACGAAAACGTGAAGCCAACAGACGAAGACGTGGAATCCGGGGCGGTCAGCTGGTAAACACTGTAGCGCAAGTAGGAAAGCTATGCGATCGGTTTTTTTTTTCCGAAAAGACACACGAAAAAAAGGGCGAGGGCATTAGGGAATGACGCGGATACCGTAAGGCGAGGAGAAAAACGTACGTCGTAGCAAGGCTAGTCGCGGCTAAGACACGTACGCCAGTCAAAGGGAGCCCAAAGAACCACCTGGAAAATGGCAACATAAGCATGGAATCTATAGCGAGTCCGTACGCTGAAAACGGAGTAGAAAGTAGAATATATCCGTCCAACAGATATATATGCAGGATACGAAAAAGCTAAAAAAGCCTAAAAAGAAGTAGACAAAAGTCATGGTAGAAAATACTGTAGTACCACCGTTCGGCGGCCTTCACGAAGAGGAGGCCGGTGGAAACGGGTGGCGGAAAGTTGACGAAGAACGTAAATGTTACTGGAAGTACACTACCACGATTTCGTGGCAACAAAAAGTAAAAATAACAGTCATCAATGCTACTACAATTTTGCGGTGGTAGATTCAAGTTGAAGATATAATTGCAAAAAATCCCGGAGGTGCAACACCACGACAATCCGGCGGCCTTCAATTGAACAGGCATGCGGAGCCGGCAATGGTAGAGTGAATCATCGAATCTCAGGCTGTGTCTTAACCCTCCCCAGACAGCATTGGAACGAGCCGAACGGAATGTTATTTGCCGCATGAATTGGTGTGTATTGGTTGTTGGAATCAAACAGGTTCAGTGCAGCCCGAGCAAACAGTATATCTAGGAAGAGGAAAAAGTGTTGCACCCCTTTGAAGAAGTGTTGCACCCCTTTTTTGTTGTTTGGGAGGACCGAGCGGCCCGACCGAACGAGAAAAATAGCAGATTATTGGATGTAGATGGTCACCACCGAAGATGAATGTGGACACCAATTTGCCGTGACATGTGCAAAAGATACCGTTCGTGCTGATTCGGCTGGCGAGGCCCAGGATTCTGCATGGACCCAAACACATTTTTTCAGGTAGGAACGGAACGAATGACCACGAGCAGCCTCGTTCCGTTCCGCTCGTTTCCGTGCTATTTACTGAGAGTTAACACACGCCCTTATATCCCAAAGGTGCAACACCACGACACTTCGGCGGCGTTCGCTATGGAGACAAGCGGAACCGGCAGTGGTGGATATATAACCGAAACCCATACATCGAGGGTACACTACAACACAGTTCGGCTACCGTCGCTATAAAAGGCGGACGGATACGACGGCAGTAGATTGGAAACAGCAGATCCACTCACCCGAAAATACAATACCACGACAGTTCGGCTACCTTCGCGAGAGAAAGCGAACGGGATATAATCTAAACTAGATTATATATTACTTTGGTTTGCGCCCCCCCCCCCCCCCCCCCCCAGTCCATGCGTCATATTGATGACTACTGTAGATCAGCCATATATGTATACCTGTACTTTATATACAAATAGTACTAAATTCATAGATACCGCGACCACCAACGCCTCACCAACAGCATTTTCAACACCACAATTAATTGCATTCCATCCCTTCCCAACACCACCACCGCACCAACATCACCATTATTAGATAGCTCCATCAACGCCTCACATAATATAGTGTTCGGTCTTGAATGATTTCAACATGACATCGATGGCGGCATTGGAAGAAATCCGGGCTTCGCGCGCCGCGGCGAGGACAATCCGCTCTTTGGCCTTGCGCTCCTCCGGTGTTGCGGCGTGGCTCCGAGCCAGCAACACGCTGTCTGCGAGATCAGCGGGCGAGCGGTGGTTCATCCACTTCTTGACTTTCCGAACTTGGAGATAGCCCTCGAGTCCGCTGTCGTAGGCACCGATGTAAAACCATGACGCCATGACACCCGGGCCCACATGCGGCACAGATCGAGGGAGACCTTGCAAAGTGTGACGGGGAGTCTTGCCAGCAGACTAATGACGGAATTATAATCGAATACGCGCCTCTCGATAGCCTTGGTGCAGCCCTAGAAGCGCTCGATCGCGTTGCATTCGGGGCGATACCTGAAAGCAGAATTGTCATGTTTAAACTTCAAACACACGCATGCAAGCTTGCGCTGTGAGTAGACGGGCATACGTGGTGTAGATTTTTTATATACACAGACACAACGCAACACAGGGTTGAACGCTCTGCAGCCTTGCGCTCAACTAGGTGTGTCGGGAAATTTTATGTATGTTGTGTGTGAAGTACAATAAAACATTACACGTGTCAATAATATTTTTCTAGCACCACGAATGCATTCATATATATATATTATAGATAGTATACACTACGACGCCGAAAGGTTGCCACAGAAGACTTCGCCATGAACGTTGATCACTTAAATCGGGAAGAAGATGCGTTGATGGCCAACAGCCTCGAAGAGCTCTTCCACTCCATTATGTTGCTCCTTGAATGTCGTTACTTCGCTGATGACCCGGCGGTAGCAGCATCGTTGAGACGGCTGGCTTGAAGCATCCGGATCAACTTTCCCGCCGTTGTCGTCGTTCTAGGCGGGGTCATCCTCACCAGCTCCCGGATCTCCCCGACTTGGTTCAACATTTTTGTCTTGTCGTTGACTGCTTTGGCCTCTGCTATGCACCGCCGCATATCCGAAACGCGGCGGGGTTTCTGGCGGGGTACACTTGCCTACAGACGGCGGCCTCCTGCTGCGACGCTCTCCTCCGGTACCGCTGCTGCGAGCAGCGCCCTCTCCTCTAGGATCCGCTAAGCGGCATCGTTTGTTCATCTTCTTCGTCTCTCCACTCGATCTGCGAGCCTTCGGAAGACGTGCAGTCCCCCGAGTCGCCAGCGTATCCCCCGAAGATCATGCCCTACCATTCGGAACTACTAGCAGCTGTTCAGTTCAACACCCCTCAGTTCCGGGGGCCTCTCGTCCTGGCCCAGCCAATCGGCGAGAGCATCTAGCCTGTCGAGGACGCCCCTTTCCATACCTCCCGAGATCTCGAAGGCCATGTTATCACCACAGAATTCTGAAATTCAGAAACTCCGTCAGAGTCTACTCCCTCTACTCTCTCAGGCGGCCGCTGATCGATCACACTTCGTACTGCTGCCGCTTCTGGTGCTGGAGTGTTGCTGCTGGGGAGATTCCAGCAAGTGGACATAGTTTGACACCCCCTCCTGTGCTTTGCGCCTTCGCGACCCTTTCTGCGCCGTCTGTCCGATCGGTTGCTGTCTCCACCGTATGTGCCGCAATCGCTGCTGTCGCACTCTCCATCTCCCTCGCAATTGATGCCATCCTCTCCAGCATGAACAGGTTGCTGCGCGCCTCCAGGGGGAGCCGGTGGTTCTTGTGGCTCCGAATCGATTTATTATCCGCAGGTGGAACACGTTTCGAGGAAAAAACACCAGCTACTCTGCCGCTTAGCCTTAGCACCCCGAGGATCAGCCCTCTTCTTTGGCTTGTGTTTGTGCGTGGGTGTGTTGTCGTGTGTTTTTGTGTGCTAAGGGTCCATCTTAACGGGGACTTTCATTTTTTTCAAGTTTTTTTTTGTTGGTTCTTTTTCTAATTTAATTTGCATCTGATTGGCCGAAGAGTGAACCACCAAGCAGGCAAACGAGAAAATTTGAATTTGAGTGAAAAGCCTTTCGGGACTTTTTTCGTGTGATTTTTTTTTATTTCAATTTGGAATTTGGAAGTTCCTCGGATTTTTTTACGTAGCATGTTCATGATGGGTCAACACCCTCGGTGGAGTCTGGGGCGATTGTAGGCCGCTTCGGCGACCACGATCGAGGCGATAAAACGCGAATATCCACGAGAGGTGACCGGAGCAATAGCCGCGCCCATGCCCACACACCATATAGCACATCGTACCCCGGCGGTGGTGCCTCGAACGTAACCATGGCGACCGCAATCTCAATTTTCGGCCTGCTCGATCGACCAACAATCAAGAAAAGCAAGCAAATGAGCAAAAAAACGGAGGATACGCTCGAGACGTCGATAGCTGCATCACCGCGGCTGTTCCGCACGTGGCGCTTGAGGGCTCCCTCCGCCCACCCAAGACACCCTGAGAGTGATACGAGCTTCCTATCCTGCGCGACAAAAAATAAAAAGAGGCTGGCGGCGGCGCGCACGCGGCAGCGCAAACCTTAGCTCTCGTCTACGGGCGTCGTTGTTTGTCGGCTGCGCGTTGTGGGAGGCGGTGCGTTTTCTCCGATTTCTTGTTTGATTGACAACTAGTAGTACGCTGTTCCCCGATAAGACACAAACACCTTTTTTTTCGAAATCAAATTAGAATTCATTGAAATTGAAAGTTTACTTCCATATAGCGTTTCCCGTCAAGATGGGCCCATAATATGTGTGTACAGCAGTAGTGTGGCCCTCTCTCTGTGTGCGTCGCTCTGAAACTTAGAGCGACCACATCTCGCTCAAAAAAACAAAAAATGCCTCAAAATCGAAAAAATCCCAGGGGTGAATGAACGTCCAATACGTCCGAATCCATTGAGTTTTTCGGGGTTGTCGCGTCGGTTGTTGCACATAACACGAATTTCCCCCCTCCCCCATACAAGGTTTTCCCTCTTTTTCTCTGCCAAAACTCGGCGTAAACTAAAAACAAATCACTTGACATGAAGCTGGTTGACGAGATCTGTTCAAAACCGCCCTAAAAAAAAACGAAAGGACCGCGCGTTCGTTCATAAAAACCCAAACGAAGCCACCGGAAAAATCCATTGATTTTCGAATATCTCGATAACAATGATTGTCGAATATCTCGGTAACAAAAAACAACAGAAAAACCTAACCGCTGCAAACGATCCACCTGCAACATAGCTTTTAAAAGGTATCTTCCATGGCACTAAAGAAAGGGTCATTGTGCCGTACGGGAAAATTACTTATTATATGGTGAAACGATGGCAAAATTTTATCGGATGAACCTCACGCAAACCGTGATGCTGAAATTTCACAATTCCCCATCTATCCGCCATCACCAACATAAAATGTCTGCATCCAGCCTACCAGACACAACAACTGACTGCTTGTACGTGGGACAATCGATGCAGCAGTCTAGTAGTGAGACTAAAAATGACTGGAGTTGCTCGTATACCATTCAGCAAACACAACCAGAAGTACTCCAAACATGACAGCTGACGTATTTCATAAAAAAAAACATAAAAATCAGATCAGAGAAAAATGAAGAATCCATGCCCTGCATTATTAACGTGCAGGTTAGGTGGTGACCTGGTTCTTCTCGCGTGCCGGCGTCCTCCTCGGCCGAGTAAGATGTCGACGCCCTGACTCCGTCCTCCAGCCCACGAAGCTGCTGAACAACCAAAACCCGCTCACACCTTGGTCGCCCTCGCGCTTAACGGGTCATGG
The DNA here is from genome assembly GCA_031213475.1 of Nereocystis luetkeana. Lineage (NCBI taxonomy): Eukaryota > Phaeophyceae > Laminariales > Laminariaceae > Nereocystis > Nereocystis luetkeana. The sequence continues at coordinate 9,834,602 of JARUPZ010000012.1, read as the reverse complement.
GGGCGGCAATGGCGCGAGAGAAGAAGTCGAAGCTGGTGGGTCCTCCTGACGTTGCTGCTGCGGCTGGGAATGCTCCTCCATCAGTCAGATGTTGGGTATTCTGCCCCTAAGGCCCAAACCCTCGTCCTCCCAACCTCGCTTGCCCTCGCGCTCAGCTGGCAATGGCGGTGGCCATGGCGCAGGAGAAGTAATAGATAGCTGGTAGTTCCTCCCGACTTTGTTGCTCGTCCTGCAGCTCCATCGGTTCTAGCCCATGCTCCTCCTGGTTCGCATTCTCTCCCACCTGCCCCTCACCCCCAACCAGCTCATGTTCACGCCCCAACAGGCCCCTAGTATTGCTCAGCCAGCTCAAAATGTGAAATTCCTCCCTGCGCGCACTCCTCTCCCACGTTCACCACCTACCTGCCCCTTCTGTTTCCCATCGTGAGCATTGCCCCCCTGCTTTGTCTGCTGTAACAGTAGTAGTGACAGAACCCCTGTGATCGTCGCTTGCGAGCTCTTTTTCTACGCGTTCCAGCACGCACGGTCTTCGTGACGAGGTCATCAATCGCTTGTCGATCTTCCACATACAACGTCGAGAGCGCGGATAAATCTATGGCACACCCTGCGCCCGATTTGTCGCTCGACGAAATCGCAATCAAGGATCTCGCGCTTGATGGTGGGGCGTTGCTCCCTTGGGCTGGTTCAATTGTCCCATATGCTCTCGTAACTTGTACTTGTTGTGCGTAACTAACGTAGGCCGTGTCTCGCAGAGTGTTGTTGTTGCTGCTGATGCGTTTGCTGCCGGAGATAGGGGGATTGCTGTCAGTATTTGTTTGTCGCTGTACTGCTGCTGGAGTCCACGATAGTAGTGTTGCTGTCGCTGCTTTTTTTTGGTGAGCTTGCGAGTAGTAGGGGTCGCTGAACTGCTGTAGCGGTTGCTGGTCTTAGTATAGATCCTAGTATTATTGCTGCTGTCGTTGTTGTCCTTGGGAATTAGAGTTACTAGTGCTGCTGCCGCTGCTAGTACTGTTGATGATGTTCCTGCTGCTGCTGCTGTTGTTGCTGTTGTTCCTGCCGGTACTACTGGTGATAACGTTGCTGCTGCTGGTACTACTGGTGATAACGCTGATGATGTTGCTGCTGCCGCTGCTGGTTGTTGCGTTCCGCTTTAGCCTCGAGATTCTGCCATTCATCGGCAGTCCAATACCCTTACCCGACGTCGGCCATTTCCTCGTTGGTCAGTCTATCGCAACCCACTTCAATGTGACCTGGAAAATCATCCGAAAAGATTTTTTACGCAACCCATTCGGGGAAGCATAACACCCACCGCCATATACCCGTAGGACGCAGGTAGGTAGTGTTGGATATCGTACTGAAGCTTTCCATATATCGTTCGATTAAAAACAAATATTATCGAACCGAAAAAGTTCGGTATTTAAATTTCGATAATGGTTTCGATAATTCGCCAAATAAATGATGACGATGCGATAAAACGATAAAAGGCCGAAGATCTCCCAGAGGGATAGGCGACACGGCAACCCACAGCACTTTACCCTGGTTTGGTGTATGAGTAGAGTATGAGGTCATCATGCGTGTAGCACTATCAAATTACTTGGTTGAGATATATATGCAGTACCAGCTGTATGCACGTACGTGGTATGCTTGCAGCAGTAAGTAGTACAGTGTACAACCTAACAACAAAACGAGCACCAAGAAGGGCAGGCTGACATAATACAACTAACAGGAAAGTAAGAAATCCGGTAGTCTTGTTACTGGAATTCATTATTATTAGTGGATAACGCGCGCCCCTTCTCATCAAGTAAGTAAGAAATTCAGCCTAGGCTGGGTTTCTTGATTCTTATTATTTATGTCTCCTGCCTATACTTGACGTTCATCCTACTAAGCTACTGATTATTATGGTGTTGTATTAATAACCGGGATAGATGTATGTGTAGCATATTATATGTAATAATGCGATAAACAGCTGAGCTATACCTACTGCAGTATAATATGCATACGTATTACGTAGAAGTACGAGTACAACAGTACAGGATGCCTGCTAATTAACCGAGCAATAAGAATGGCAGTCTGAGATTATCGAGAAAAAATAAAATTCCGGACTCGTTACTAAGTAAATGAGTGTACAACGCGCCCGTTCTTTTTGAAGCAATCCATCCTGAGCCAGCTTCCCTGCTTCTCAACGAGAGTTTGTACTTTGGATACCAATGAAAAATATACGTGGTAACAACATTACGATGAGTGGATAGCGGTGTCATCATATGGGTGTGTAACAATGTACACGGTGTGAGGTGGAGAGGGAATTCGGCTACAACTAACTACAGAGAGGAAACAGGACGGAGTGGGAAGACCTTCTCAGGTACGACCTTTTATTCAGGAGTACCTGGTATTGGGCAGCTATACCGCGCAACCTTGTGTGCGCTGCGACCAAAACCCGGCCATGAATATATTAGAGCAGCGAGCTGTCACTCGACATTTTTTAATATGAATAGGAGGGCAAAGAACTCGGCTCTAAGAATCTTGCAGCAGCAGGTCAGGTATCAGGATAGAAGCTGCAGGGGAGTGGCGGAAATTTCAGGGGAAACATAATGGGAACGGGCGGGTAGATGTGATTGCAGTAAATATATATTCAAAACGGGGTTGGTGTTTGTTTTCGCTCTAGTTTTGTCAAGAATTCAGGTCGGATTGTTTTTTTCGGGCGTCATTGGGTTATATGGATTCCCTTCTATAATATATATATATATGTGGAAGTTGTCGTTGGAATAGGCCCTATACAGTGTCAGGTGGCAAAATTTGTGCAACAAGGCACTCGGTGTCACATTGGCGGTATACCTGGTAAACGACAGTGCCGACGTTTCATACCAGTACCACCGCAGCTGGAGCGGTAGGAGCGTGTTTGTAACTATACTGTACCAGGTATGTTCCTACTAGTAGTAGTGTCTTACTCTCCATAGATAGGTCCTGTGAAGGTAGTAGTGCAGAGATATAAGCTGGTAAGAGACACACGAATGTCGATGCTGGATAGGGCTAGTTGCTTGTACGTATTCACGATCTTCTCGTCACTGCTAGCAAATGGCACCCGAAAAATAAATGCACAAACAAGAGCTGCCTTGGATGCTCATCTCCGTCCTGTTTGTTGTGGTGAAACACAAGGAATAACGCCAGCCATAGTGTTGATCTACCCGATCCCTTTTTTCTTTTTACCTAGAGTGATGTGTATTTATATACATGCACAGAACGAGCAGACAGGTGACACCGGAACAACCCTTTTCGGAAAACACACAAAAAAACTGGACGCCACCACAGGACACGACGCGATCACGGTGGTGGCTATCCCTGGAAGAGACGGGGGGGGCGAACAAGGTGAGACCCGAACATGAAACAGCGCACCGATTGGTAGATATCATTGCGAGCTAGCTCGTAGACGTGTGGGAGTGGGTTTTGAGGAACCGCATCTTCGACTCATCATGCTCTAGCTCGTGGAGCGGGGTTTCCATTAGTTCCCCCCAAATCTGCTTATTATACGGCTCTTCAGAGTGGGCTAGTGTTATGGTGTTGCTTTGAATGAGGCTGAAAGCCCAGTAATTACCTGAGTTCAGGAATTGGAATCGTATTGGCAGTAGTAGTACTTGGAAGGCGTATCTTAGATGGAAATCGAGGGGGTTTCTCAGCGAGGCACGAGCTTGGCTCTCAGTCTCCGCGAGCACGAAAGGAATAAAGGTGATCTTCTTCAAGTTCTAAGCAAACAACACACACGTACGTGAGTACCAACGAGTATCGGCATAATAGGCAAATCTGTCTAGGGATACAAAGTGTGCCGATCTTGAATTTAACAGAAAATTCAAGAATACCAACTTTCCAACACGAAATTTGCATTTAAATCGTCGATCCCGATTCACGTGAAAATCGATCAAGACTAGCTGAGGACGCTACAAGAAGACCGACATAAGTTTCATTGCCCACTTCGCCACCCATCAAGACATATTGCCTATACTCAACCTCCATGCGTACGTCACGGAAGTAAATACAATACATACATGTTGTTTTTTCCGCGATGCCCCCCTCAATTTTGCGAGTTTCGATCTGCACGTTTAACCTCGTATTTGCACATAATAAGCAGAGAAACGAAAAGCGAGCTTTTTTTTTTTTCACACAAGTTACGGTCGCTGTTGTGTGTGTTCCGGATATTTCTATCGGTCGTATGGCTCGAACAATAAAAAAGGGCTTGCTTTCCATTTGTGGGTTGGTGCATGATCAACTACGTGGAAAAAAAATGCATCCAAAAAGTATTACATAATATCCGGTAACATTAAACGGGGCGTGGCCAATCTACCGTTTTGGCAGCAATTTGGCTGGCCGTATGTATAATAGTGTGTGCGTGATGAAAACATCAGGCAAAGTAAGCACACAGACAGGTCACCCGTCACCGTGTACGCCGCAGAGCGGCAGGACCTATGCAACTCGTGGTAGAGACGGTATGAGGCGTGATACGCGGATCATCCAGGGTCTTGTGTGGATCACGCGACAACTAAAACACGTGAAATGGACGGGTGTGCATTTGCGGACTTTGTGCAGCGGTTTTCGCCTCCATTATGATTATAGCTATCGTTATCGAATTTTTGGGGTTTTCGGTACGGTAACGGTAATTATTGTCGTTGTCGTTTGTCGTTATCGTTTTCGAAGTTATTTCGGGTGTGTCGTACCGAAACGTTTCTGGTTTCGATATCCAACACTAGACGCAGGACAGTTTGCAGCTACATGAATCACACCAGTCAGCCAACCAAAACGCATCAGATATTTGCACGACTATATGAACAACTAACTGATATGTCGTACAAACACCATCGTGTAAAAACATCGCGAATAAATCGCGTACTAAATATATACCAGGTACCAGGTAGTACTGAGCGGGGCGTGGCCAATCTACGGCTTTGGCAGCACCTTGGCTGGCCCAGCTAGTATGAAATGTAGGCATGAGCACACATGATTTCATGTTGACTGTGCTCAAGAACACGATCCGTAAGATCCATCGTAGATTGAGGAGTTCCATGCTGAACAGGGATTCTGGTAGTAGTAGTAGGGTATTGGGATGTCGGGGTAACGTGTACCCCACCAATACCACTCGTTAGATGTACGAGCTCCATATGAGGCGAGTCAGCTCGACAGCACGGATATATTATATGATATATATAAGATGAGTTCCGTGTTATTGTCTTGAGCAACCACGCGTTCCCGTGCCAGCTGCGTCTATACCTTCAGAGATCAATCAACATTTCATCACGCGCACATGAAACCTGGTAAATGGTATGATAACATGGCACCGATCGCCGTGTACGCGGCAGAGCGGCAGGACCTATGTATGCAACTCGTGAGGGAGACTTTGTAAAGCTCGAGACGCGAATCACCCAAGGTCTTTTGTATAGATCATGCGGAAAAAAATGAAAACATAAAATAAATGGGCGCGTGCCAGTGTTTCGCGGGCTTTGTGCGCCGGTTTTCGCCTCCATGATCAAAATTGTTGTCGTTAACGTCATCGACTTTTCGGGTTTTGTGTTCGGTAACGATAGTAATCGAAGTGAGTTCGGCCTTATCGTATCGAAACGTTTCTGGTTTCGATATTCAACACAAAAAAAAACGTTCGAAGTGAGGTTCGATCGCGTTTCCTCGACGACGTTAAATGTGAAGGTGTTACCCTCTGAGCTACCAGCCTAGGGTCTACTATAATAGAGGTAAGAAATCGATCGATTGCCCAGCCCAGGGTGCCGGCGTCCCCGGTGGCGTGGTAGGTGGTCCGCGTGCATAATCAAGATCAATTTGCTGTTTTCAAGTCTCACCGAGTGCATGCTCTTAGGGCCTTTTTCTTGCATTAAACAAATCATAGGCGAGCATCGTTGGAGGAACGGACGGGGGATATTTAGCAAGAAAAGAAAGGGGTCTGTAAGGAGCACCTTTTCCAGGTCATATCGGTGACTACCCAGGTCGCGATCTCGCGCAGAGTGCACCGATATAAGCTCGCCCTGCGAGACCGCCAGGCCGCCCAGGGGGAGAAGGGAGGAGGAGGGAGGACTACTTCCCATGGCGGGGGGGTGGAATGTAGATGCGGAGTAGGAAGCATAGCGTATAGATACATAGTAGGTAAAATATCTCGGTAAAATGGTGGGGGTGCATATTCAAGTGAGTACACGCAGGGAAGGATAATTGGTTCGATGAAGTTAGTGGTATTCGATTAATTATTTCCGCTTTTTCATTTTTAATTAATAACGCCCTGCACATTGTCAGAAGGCAAATAAAAAATAAAAAAATAGGTACGTTCATTGATTTACATTGTTGTGCAAATACTTCAGCAATTTCTTCCCCCGTCGATTCGCGTCGAATTTTTAAAACTTACGCCGGGGCTGTCATCTATTTTCCCACAAGAAACAAATCCACCTTGGCTAGACTCGAAATCATTACCTTGACGATAGTAGTCCCGACGTCGAACTACTGTACCACCGGGGGCGCCAGCTGTGCTCCAAAAAAAGTATAGGGGTATCGTATGACTCATATTCCCCAGCTATATAGTATACGTACAGCACAGTACTCGGCGCGTCGGCACAGTAATCATCGGGGAACGCAGCCTTCCGCCATCCGCCAATATTTTTCTTGGGCGAGTCCCGCATACATATGCCACATCAATGACCAGCAAGAACAGAGCAATGTAATGCGCCGACTTTCCTCACCCAGTTGTAGACATCACGGTTCCATGCACGATGACGTTTGCGTACTGGAAGATCTCGCACATTGTAGGCGGGGGATAAGCGCAGGAACAAGCGTAGACCTTTGCCTTGGGGTCCAACAACAAGACCGTGGCAGATACCACGAAGCGTAAGAGCTGTTTGCACGAGGACATGTCAGGGGAAGGTTCGATAAGAGCGAAAGATGGAGTGACTTTGAGCGTGGGTCGTGCACAGGCTGGTCTGGTCTGGGTCTACTCCTGGCGGGGTATATATATATACGAAAATATGACGAAAACAACTTTTTTTCTTACGTCACCAAGATGTATGTGTGTAACATGTACATACGTACCTGGTATGTATATATAACATATATGTACGCACTACTCTGTAGTTTCAGTTCTACTTGCGTATGTGAATCTACCTGCTGCCTAGGCATCTATTAGTGCTGGATATCGTACCGAAACTTTCGATATATCGTTCGATAAAAATAAGTAAATTGTCGAACCGAAAAAACATCGGTATTTCAATAATAGCTTCGATATTTCGATAAACGATAACGATACGATAAAACGGTAAATAAATGGCCGAACGCCTCGCAGGGCGATAGGGAACACGGCAACAAACAGCACTATAACCTGGTATAATACACGTATAATTTCAGGCCATGGGCCATGGGTATAACACCATCAAGTTACTTGGTTGAAGTATTCAGTACCACAGGTAGGTGTGTATGTACCTTGTACGCGACAACAACAAGGAACCGAGCCCTAAGAAAGGAAAAGGCTGATGATGTATGTATTTTTTGCTGGATATATATACGGTATACGAGGCGCTTCGCTCCGCGGGCGGCCGACGCCGCCCGCTACGCTCGCTCAGGAAGGAAAAAAGTACATCAAATTATGCGAAGCGAACAGAGGTCCACGATTGAGTTTAGTTTTTGCAAGGATCGTAATTGCAAACCGGCGACTTGATAATGCCAAGAGTCCCGCCGCCATGCTTCAGGAAAAAACAGCTCCGACGTCAGCTTGGATGGCACATATATACGCTTCGCGTCGCTGTTGTCGTACGTACGTACATACCTCAGGTAGGGTACTACTGTCTGTACTTATTTTCTTCTTTCGATATGCTCTATGTCTGTACTACTGTATGTACGAAGAAAGCGAAAGCACAGCACGGCGCAGCAGCAAAAACAATGAAAATGAAACCGAAAACTTGGAAAGGAAAAAAACTCCCCGTCCCCTCTCGTGTAATATTTTTCTGCCTGGTTGGAACACCTTACACCCGGTCGAAAAGAAGAAAAGAGAAAAATCGCACATAAGAGCTTCTCTCTCAGCCTCGTACGCCGCCCGCCCCTCTCGCGACCACCTCGCTACCGATTAGGTCCGGGTAAAGCTTTTATCACTCTCTGCCACAATCAGCCTCGTCGCCCACCTCGCGTGAAGCCCGGTGCTCACCGTGGCCGTCGTTCGCCAGCTCGATAACGTTGGTGTTCAAACTGCACACCTCCCTTTTTCAACTTTAGCGTGGTCGCAAAAATAAGCCCCGCTTGAACATTTTCTTGCCCTCCCGAACGACCTTCATACCTCGTCATACTCTATCAACAATCATCAATCGAAGCCAGACAAAGCCTGTCCATGCATCCCTCGTGTCTCGAGGCACACGCGACGCCTAGGCACGAAAGCGGCGACCGCGCTCCTTGCAACCCCCCCTCTACCCACCAGCACCCGCGACGGTGCCGGGTCTTCCCGCGATGCCGTGCTCGGAGAACACGCACGCACACGAAACGAAAGAAGAAAAAAGGAAGAAAGGACCGAGAAAACAAAGAACTGCTGGAAAGGTCCGGCAAGTAAGTATTGAAAGGAGGCGGTTTGGAAGTGGGAGCTCTGAGAGGCCAGGGATGCACCAACCGAGCACGCTCAGGGGTTGTGATCTAAGTATGTAGTTCTATTGCGACAAACAGCTGAGCTATACCTAATAATATGCACATACTTATAGTAGTAGGAGTAGAGCAGTTCAGGATGCCTATATTAAGAAAACGAGCAACGAGAATTGCAGGCTGAGATTGACAAGAAACGCTGAAATTCGGGATTCGTTACTATATACTCAGATAGATGAGTATAACGCACACATTCTCATTGAATAAGTCAATCCTAAGCCAGCTTTCCTGTTTCTTATTGAATGTACTTTGGATACCAATGAAATATAACAATATTATTATTGCGATGTGGGTGGGTAGCGGTGTCATCATATTATATGTAAGTGCGACTAGTTACACGGCGAGGGGTGGAGAAGGAATACGGCTACATACAGAGGAAGCAGGGCGGTGTGGGAAGACCCTCCTATAATAGGGACACTTTTAAGCAGTATTGGGCAGCTGCACCACACAACCTTCTGAGCGTTGCAGTGAAAAAGCCTGGCCATTTGTTAGGACAGCGAACTCTGTCATTCGACCTTTTTTCAAAAAATAATTTGAGAGGAGATAACTTAGCACTTGCAACAGCAGGTAGCAGGTACCAGGGTGGTAGGTGCAGGGGGGTGGCGGAAATCAAAGGGGGATTAGGAAAGGGCGGGTACAAGTGATTGCAGTAAACACGTAAAGAATTTCATGAAGGGGTTCACGCTTAATTTTGGTCTATAGTTTCGTCAAGCATTCAGGTCTGTGATTCAGGAGTATCAGTAGTGGTCCGGTGTATGTTGCGCGCAGCAAAATATTGTATGCGCGAATATACGCCCAAAATTAAATGCCAAGTAACAAGTGTGTTTAAACGCCTCCCGAACCTCGAAAAGGCGTGTATCGGGATCATAATCTAAACGTCTTATGTTCTATGGGAAAAGGGCTTCAAAAAATAGCCTGCGGCGAATTCAAAGAAGGGGCTCACAGGAAAACGGCCATTTCGACCAAAATGTTGCGCCAGCGCAACAGCTAATTATATCCCTGGTCTGATTGGTTATTTCTGAAGTCGTTGAATTATGATTTCCCTTCTATACGTGGATGGTGTGATTGATATAAGCACTACTACTGTGTACTTAATTTACATTTATTTGGCAAATAAATCGTAGATACTCTATCCAAAATCACAAATTGAGGCCAGGCAGAGCCCCTTCGTGCATCTCTCGTGTTTCGAGGTACACGCGACGCCTAGGCACGAAAACGGCGACAGCGCTCCTTGCAACCCCCCCTCTACCCGTCAGAACCGTACCCGCTGACACTCGCGACGGCGCCGGGCGCTCCCGCTGTGCCGTGCTCGGAGTACACGCAAGCACATGAAACGAAAGCATAAAAAAGAAAGAAAGGACCGAGAGTGCCAAGAGAAATGGAGAAAACAAAGAACCGCTTGAAAGGTCCGGCAAGTAATAAAAGGAGGCGGTTTGCAAGTGGGATCTCTGAGAGGCCAGGGTTGTACCAACCGAGCACGCTCAGGGATTTATATCTAAGTAAGTAGTTCTATCTACTGGTAGATATTTAAATTCAAAGGAAAACTATTTCTAAAGAAAGGGCAATATTCCAAAAAAGGGGTAATATTAGACCAGCTGCATTACGGATTTCTGGCGCCTGCTGGCCGATTTGGGCAACGTTATTCTGCGAGCCGGTCGAGCCTGCTCCGACTACAACAAAAAAGGCAAATTTCCTCACGTACAAGCCGGTTTTCAAGGTTTCGAGCTGATTTTCTATGTCCGAGGAGGCGTGCTACAATAGGTGTTCGCCTTAAATTTTCTGAGGCTCCTCACTTAAGGAGCTCGATACCTCACCCGAAAACTGACTTCAGCAAAAATCAAATTGCATCGCGGTGAATAATCCCATGGCCCGAGTTTAGAAAACGCTATGCTTCGAAAACAAGATTGGCATTCCGACGTTTTCGGCTCATGGAACCCCGTCTGTCAGAAACATAATAGCGAAAATGTGCTACCTCTATCGTAGAACGGGTCCGAGCCGAAAAGGCCTAGAATCTGTTTTTGTCGGAGCCACAAAAGCCAGGGAAAATATTTTTGGTGTCTGTCGGAAGGTTTTCTAGTCGATTGTAGTTTTTCAAGCCGGAATGAGCCGAAAACCGGGGGTAACCGTTCGTTGTGTTTCGGCGATAATCCAGGAAAACATATCTATTAATCATATACCAGGTATAGACAGCGTGATGCCCAATTTATAACTTCATCATAGTATTGCCTCTAATACCAACTTGCTTAAAAAATGAATATCTCACGTACTTCAAAATCAACTTGTGTGAGCTCCCTTCGTGCAACGACGTAAAAAAAATGTATTTCTCACATACTTCGAAATCACCTTTTGCAAGCTGCCTTCGTGCAACGTTCCAAGATCTTGTCCTTTGCGACGTCATCTTCGAAACACGCATGTGTTCCTGCCCTCCTGTGATTTGAACGTTCGGTCCTCATCATCTACGGCCGCTTCACCCGAAGTCCGTCGAAATAAGAGTATTTCGAGCTACCGAGGGGTTCCCGCAATCTTCTCTGTCGTCTTTTGTGCACTACATACGCCTCGCTGTGGACTATTGCAGACAACAAAGCAGTACCTTCCTCTATAGCTCTGCAACAACACCCAATTTCCAAATGATCCTCCCTATCTCCTTCTGCCGCAGCACACTGCTGTACACACACACAATCATGCACGCTTGACACGAGAAGGTGCCCTGCCAAAGCTTGTGTTTGTCCCGCAGTGTTTTTGGTCGAGATCGTACTTTGCCGTTACATATCGAAAACCCGCCGCAATTTTTAGTATTGAACCAACCGAGGAGCGACGCTCGCTACACCGCTTTGTTGGGTGCCCGAGGCGATGATGATGAGTTTCGGCGCGAAGACCTTGCCTCGAGCAAAGACAACTCAACTGCATACTGCTGCGGGAGGAAGAAGCCTGCCTGCAGCACCTGTGGTGAGACAACACAAACCGCCTATCACCCCAACGCGGAGACTCACGAACGAACTGGCCGGATGCGTTACAGGTAAAAAAAAAGTTGACCGAAGGCATACGACACCTGACTGTACCTCCAACAGGGCGCGAAGTCGGCCAATGGGTTGGCCGCGTCTGTCTGTCTGCCTCGCAACTATCAACCCGGCCGCGAGAGACGAGTTAACCCGTGTTCTTCACACAGTTAGTTATGTACCCATTTATCTCTTTTTCACAGCCACTCCGAGTAATTTTCGTACTCCGAGTACTCCGAGTATTAGAGTACTGGTGGCCTAAATACTCGGAGTACTTGGAGTATGAGCAGTATTGAAGGCCCAAATACTCCGCGTACTGGGAGTATGAGCAGTACTTAAAGTCGAGTACAAGCAGTACCCGGAGTACAAACATCTAAATTACTCGGAGTGCTCCGAGTATCGCGAGTATTGAACCCAGGAATACTTCATCCGAGTTAAATACTCCGAGTAATACTCTAACCCGGAGTACCTTGGGAGTATAAAACCCTGAAATACTCCGAGTAATACTCGTACCTCGGAATATGAAACCCTGAAATACTCCGAGTATTGAAGCTTTCGCAGTACGAAATGCCCAAGTACTCCGAGTACTTAAAGTAGGAGCAGTACAAGATCCCCAAATACTTCGAGTACAACGAGTATTCAGAGTAATAAACCCCAAAATACTCGGAGTACAGCGGTATTTCAGAGTATCGAACCCCAAAATACTCCGAGTACGAGCAGTATCCCGGAGTATCGAGCCCTGAAATACTCCGAGTACACGAAGTACCTCAAGTAATTTATCTCCGATACTCGTTTCTTTACTCCAAGGTACTCGGAGCATCTATCTGCACCTTCCCATATTGATATTTTACGAGCATCGTCTGGCCTTTTTGCTCAGGACGACCCAATCCGGCACAATCTCTTGTCGATGACCACCCCAATTACAGCCGTTCTTCGTGCAGATACGTCTCGTACGGCATTTATAGTTCCGTTACCACTGCTGCTGCCGTCTCCATCATCCTCGTGTTTGTGATGAAGTAAGTTCGACATCGTTTTCATTTCAATATTCTACCAGCACGGTCGTCTGACCTCTGCTCTGACCCCTCGATTTAACACACCTCATCCTCTCGATTAAAGTGATAATATTGACGACCGTTCATTCGGATATTTCGGCGTCCGATCCTGCGGGCACTCCTTGCACCCGTGGCTTTTGGATATTTAGTACTACTCACACTCGCACTTACTCGCAACATTCAGGCAGTATTTCGAGGTTTGAAGTTGAGTCCTGCTCACACTCCCAGTAACTTGCAGTGTTGAGGCCGCAAGCACCCTAATAGTCTCAGCGTTCAGAGCACGAAATTTGCTCGATTCGGAAACAATCGATACTCCGAGTGTGGTCCCTCTGCTATGCATTTATCGTATTACCCGCAGATTGTATTGCATCGTACTGCTGCAACCAACCACTAATAAAGTGGCAGTGTGAGATTCCAGAGAGGGAGCAAGCACATCAAATGAAATGTCAACGTACCGGGCACGAGAACACAACAACACAAGCCAGACCAGAAACATGAACAAACATACCATAAAAAAGAAAGAAACAAATGTGAAACGAAACATATTACAAATGATGGAAAGAGATCGAAAAGCTGCTATTCATAGAACAAAACAAAACATCAAGAGGAACAGATAACTGCTGCTAGCACGAAGCATCACGAAGGAGAGGAACATACCGGCAGAAGGACGGCGGGGGGGGGAACCGGAACAAAAGAGAAACAAAGTGAAACGAAGGAAAGAAGATAGAAGAGAAAATAATCGAACTCAAAGCAGTGAATTGTAACATGGGTTCCCGTCTCGAATACAAAACCGATTTGAGGGCCGTGCCACATCCTTCGCAGTCTCCTTTGTACTCTACGCTCTCGATAGCGGTGTCAAGTGTCGGTACTGCCGTTGTCGCGGGCCGGGGGGAGGCGCCGCTGTTACCGATCCGGGGGCGAGTGATGGAGCTCGAAAACGACGTACGGCGGGCCTGGTTGTTGATGTTGCTGCTGTTTTTGATAATATCGTTGTTGTCGTTGTCGCGGTCATCGTCGTCGCCAGGGTGACGGTACTTTACCGGCAAATGACCGTCGGAACATCCTGCCGTCCTCTGTTGGCGTTGGGCGCGGGAGGCATTGTCCACAGCCACGGGGGGCCATGTGTAGTGAGTTGAGTTGTGGAAGTTCCTCAGAATGGCTATCAGGCGGAGTAGCTTAATCCTGACTTCCGGGGTGGTGATGTTGGGAAGGGCCTCGAAGGCTTCCCGAACAGTGGTGAAGCTCGTGTGGTAAATCACACTATGGGCGAGGCAGCCGTCGAGATGGCGGCCCGGTTGTCTTCAGGAACATTACGCGACGACACCAGATGGCGTCCTGAAGCGTTGAAGAACAAGAAGGACGCCAAGCCCAGCACAAAGTCCAGAGAGGCAGAAGTGGTCGGAAGAGGCGCCGGGGAGGTGGGAGTCGCCTTAGTGGCGGGGGCGAGAACTGGGGTGGCAGAAGACACCGCCGGGCCGGGGGTGTGGGTGGAGGGGACAGCGGCCATAACAGCACGGGTAGGTATATAGGGGAGGCCTTGAGAAGCCAGGGACAGCGCCTGGCGGGCCTTGAGGGAACCCACAACAAGTTTCGCTTCTGCGAATTCCTCTGTTCCCGAGCGTTCTGCTCGTCAAGAAGTCCCGAGAGTCTTTTCGCCGCCCGAGAACGTTTTAGTCCGAACTCCTGGATCCAAGCATGGAGTTCGGGTGCGGCTCAGGTGTCCTCATGTCTGTGAGGAGTAGCGGGAGTAACCGGGGCCGGCGTTGTGTCTTGGCCCACAGTGTCAGAGAGATCGAAGGAGCCTTGGGTCGTTTCGTCAGGGAGATCGGCGGTGACGTGGGACGTGGCGTCTGGAAGGTCGGAGGTGTCGCGGGTCGTGGGACAGGGAAGTCGTCTTCCTCGAGGGGCGCGTTGCCGAAATCCACGCTGTCCTTTTCATCCTTGCCGTTTGCTATTGTATCAGTTGACAGAAGCTGACATCAAAAGAGGCGAATGGGATGGAATAACAAGGAGGGAGGGATTGAGCATAAAGGGATCGCCCACCTATGGCTGGCTGCCCTCCTCAATCGATTGGTGTGCGGTGTGGGCAGGACAGGGTGGACTCGCTGAACCCCTCCACGCCGCTCTCCTCGGCATCCCCAGTCGATGCGTGACGCCGCGCCTTGCCCGATATTGCCGAAGCCTCTGCGGATCTTGCCAATCTCGTGGGCGATACGACAACAACGGCCAACAGCGGTATCCACTCCCTCCCCGGCTCTGTTGCCCCTATCCCAGGGCTATCGACCCCTGACTCGTCTACATCCTCTGACCAACGATGTCATCGGCGCACGTCAACCGGCGTCCGCCGACCACGGAGAGCACACACTCCGGCCTTCTGTTGTTCCACAGGTTTTCCTGGGCTCGTAGCTGCTCACCCCGTGCTGAGTACACCACTCTCTCTGGGCCCACGGGACGGTTTCCCCCCGGAATCTTCCGCCGAAGACTCGATCACATCACCAAGATTATGCCAGGAGCCACCTGTACCGACACCCTCACCCCGGTCACGGACTACTGCAGGTACCGCGTCTTCTTCCGAGTTATTATTTCCTTCGCATACGTAAAATGCTGTCAGCAGGGACTCCCGGGGTGCTCGATCCCGAGCGTCACGCCGCCACGGGCATCCTCCCGGGGCCTCGGCACGATCGACGTTCCCTCGCACGCCCTCGGGGAACAAAACCGTCTTACCGACGCCTTTCCCGACAACGTCCCCCCCCACCTGCTTCCCCCCACTTCCCTCGACGCTGAACCCCTTCCGCTTTGTTTTTGGTCATTCCTCGGTCTTCTCCTAGTGGTGCCCTTTAACGTTCACCGTTACCTGCGAGCAGTACAACCGCGCGGAACAGTATACGTCGTCGGAGAAGGTCTAGCATTTCGGCGACACAGTAGCTCGCCAGAACATCATGTTCTCTTCAATTCCCGCACAACGAAAAAAACTCGGTCGCCCAGTCTCCAATTCTAACCGTGAGCTTTGGGAGCAACACCGTTACGACGTCATTTTCAAGAGCAACCTAGTCAATTTCTCGGTTCAACAACTCGTAGGCACCGGCGACAATCCCCTCGCCGAACCCAACCCTCATGATCTCGTCTGAGGCATCGGCTTCAGGTCCGACGATGTGCGAGTGTTACGACCTCAGCATTGGCCAGGACTAAATCTTTTAGACGAACTCCTCATGAAGATTCGGTACCAGCTTGACCCTCTTCCTCCACCGTCGCCCCCGCGCCTTGCGCGTCCCACCCTCCAGTACTGAGATACACGAGATCATTGCAACCGTTCCAGCTCTTGCCGCGGCCTCTGCGCTGGACCAAATACTGATCGTCTGGCTCCCCGAAGCAACTCCTCCGCACACTTTCGTATCTGGCATTTCGGCCGGAGCTGGTGTTTATCCTAGCCCCCCCCCCCCTCACTGCCGAACATGGACCGGGCCTCTCGAGCGGTACAGCGACCGTCGACGACGCCTCCTTCACGACCAGCATTCGAGTACACAACGAGTGGACCCTCCGCATCCAACCTCTACTGTCTAGTAGCCCTCCTGGGCACCACCCCCCCCCAGACCTTCATCTCCGCTAAAGCTTAGGCCCGCATGAAGAACAGCAACGTTGCGTCGGACATCTGTGAGCGACACGCTTAATCTCGTTCCTGGGGCGGTTTCGGCAAATCCGCTCGGCTCCTCACTTCGACTTCCGTACGACTCAGTATCCATTTCTTGCACGACAATACTCCCTCCGCCGAACTTGCCGTACAATCGTGCATCGTGCCACATGGGACTATGCGAAACCCCCTTCTTCTGGGACGCGACAGCTGGATGCGTTTCGAGCAACGCACGTGCACCACCCTGCCCCGCTTTACCTCCCAACCGATCTTTGGCGAGCTTTACCCCTCACACCGATGGAGTCTCCACCTTTATCCTCGACAACCGTCCACCCCCCAACACCTTCTACCTCGAGTGGCTGGTGTGCTGCGTTTAGGGGTTGTCTTTGACGCAGCACGTACGATTTGCAGGTAAGGTTTAAGCTCATCAGGGCTTAACGAGGACCAATGAACTGCGTGGTCGGCGTGAGGGAAATCTGACAAGTACTCAGCGCTGTCCAACTCGTCTTTCGTTCACTTTGCGTTTTACTCTTCTATCATCGGTACAGCCCCACGCCCGGAAGTACAAGGGTTAAACTCTTACCAAGAGCGTCTTAGCCTCATTGACGAGGTGTGAGTTGGTCTATAGTCTCATTGGGCTGTCGTTCGTTTAGAAAAGCAGTATAATCTACCCCCCTCTTTTGGGTGTTCTGATGTATATAGAACCCATCCCTAAATCGTCATGTAAGCTTCATCTACGGCTATTCAGGGTAGACCAATGTGATGGAGTACCCTGATTTACAGTTTAGACACCAACCGCGTAACTGCTGTAGGATCCGTTAGACAGTACCAGGTATTCCTTATTGTTAGATTTAACTCTTTTACGGTTTAAGATAGTTGTATTTGTATTGCTGGTACGCAGGCTATTAATAGCATTCTTTACAGCCAAGTTGGATCGTACACACTTCACCGTCTGGAATAAGATGTCTGCTTTTGCAATGCTGATACACAGGCTTGCATTCCAAGCAGCCTGAGGAGACGTGGATGCACGCACTTGGCATGTCCATACGTCAGGTTTCATGGCGTGTTGGTAATATTCAGGGATCACTTCGGTAATTTTACCGCGGTAAAAACGCGGTGATTGGTAAACGGAACGTTTTCGTGTTAAATTGCAATTCCTTTCCCATCCAAACCCTTACCAAGCACATCACGTTCTCCCTTTCCCATCCATATCGTTACCGGGAAAATCATGTTATTCCATTCCCATCCACACAAATACGGTGCAATTATTCGCATTTCTGTGGTTTCTAGTTACCACCCAACCAAATACCCCGCAAATAAACTTATGTTCCCAATTACGGTACGGTATGGTAATATTATTTACCGCAGATACCTCAATTCGATTTGACCATCTACGCCAGTGGGTGAGGCGGTCAACGTTGAGGGATTAGCCTCAGGATTCAATACTCTCTTGGTGGCTATACATTTTTTTGACGATTACCAAGGAAGCTTTTTGTGTGTGTGTGTTTTTTTTTCTGGAACAAACCTGTTATATGTTTGGGATGTAGCCAAAATCGAGAATTATATCTGATCCATTTGGGTCAAAATCAGGTACATCCTAAAAGCCGCGAGCGGTGTTTTGTCCATAAAATATATATTTGAAACAAATGCTCCAAATAATAAGCATTCCTGTTAAGTGCAGACAGTATGGACCTAGGGACCGACAACTGCTAGTAGATTGATGCCTTTGGCTCTGTTCTGGTCACTCACACGGCGGTGCTAGACGATGTTATAAGCTCTTGTATTAGTTGTTGTTGTTTGTGGTATGCGGTAGCTTGATACGGGTCTGCGGATATTGGGGGTTTCATATGTTGTGGGGTTTCGTATTATGTATCGGGGCATTGTTTAGTATGCCTCGTGGATGGAGGGATGGAGCTGCTCCTCCGGGAGCAGTCGATGATGTTAATGATACGGCCCAGGCTTTGATGTTAATGATACTGCCTGTCTATATGTGAGTGGTGCAGCCGGTGACAATCTTGGTGCGGCTTACCTCCTGTGTGTGGTTTATGTGGTGGGGTCTCTGACAGAAAGGTATTGATCCACCTGGTGTGTGTTGTGTTTGGTTTATTGTAACTAGTATTTTTTTTGCTCCTCCTTAACGATCATGGTGTAGACCACGCGTGTATCACGTGCACGCGTCCGACAGCTCCTGTGATCAAACAGCTGTCTGCCTCGCCAGATGTCTTCTGAACGAAGAATCGACGCACTCATAGAAACTTAGGCGGTAACGCCTGCAAGGTATAATGAAGGGACGATTGCTACAGACCATACCGTCGCTACAGGGGAGAGGGGATACCATAACACTAGCCCACCCTGAAGGGCCGTACATGCAGATTCATAGAAAACTCAGGTGATAACAAAAATAATCCGGAGAATTCGGAGAAAAGATCGAAGATGCGGCACTGCACAACCCACTCCCACACCTCTAACTTGCAAGGTGGTAACCTATTACACGTGGACATACCATAACATTAAGCATGTGGCCTCCAAAATCTGAACTGTTTTGATTTCTTCAGGGTTGTTGCTATTGTTGCTGTTGTTCTCTCACTGTACGTATAATAGGTACCACGAGCTCCACTCGGGCCTGCAGAGAGTCACCAGGCTTCGTTTGCTCCGGCATGGCGGGAGCACCAAGAGCATTTGTTCTGGCGCCCCCCCCCCATTGCCAGCTTTGAAATGTCTCGACCATCCTTGCGCAACCGCTTGCTCGGCACGAAGTTATTTTACCGTGTATCATCGTGGTAGCCGGTTCCTGTACTGATGAGTACCAAAGGTGGCCAGTTACCATCCAAAATTACTGTGCATGACCATGGTGGCCGGTTCCTGTACCAATGGGTACCAAGGTGTGTGTGTGTTCTGCACATTAAACCATTATTTCTACCCGTTGACATCCAGCACAACCAGTGTCCGTGCCGAAGAGTACCAAGGTGGCCCGTTACCGTGCAATATTTACCGTGCATTACCGTGGTGCCTGGATACCGCGGTAAACGTTACCAACCTAAAAAAAGCATACCGAAGGGAGCCCTGGTAATATTGAAGTTGGAATGACGTACGAGCCTTGACAGTAGGTTTTAGCCGATTTAGCGTCACCTGCCCCACCCCCCCTCCTTCACTCGTTTCACTTGCCTCGTTTATTCAGCAAGCCTTCCACCAATATAAGGAGGAGAACGCCAATCAATACGAACTGGGTCTGAGCTTGTGGCGAAACACAGACAGTCACCGGTAGTGTCACACTCTATGGGTCATCGTCACCGGGCACTCTTGCCTTGTCCCCGTCACACTATCTCGGGGTTCCGCCACCAGCACCCCAATCACAACCACCACCACCACCACCACCACCGCCGCCACTGGCAATACAGTGGTGGTCTACTCGTAGTCCCTGGTCATGGCTCCAACGTAATGCGTTCGGGATTGGAGGACCCCCTTACCCCCAACGTCTACGACGTACAGCAGTATTAATAGCAGTAGTTTCAGAGTCAATATATACCGTGCCCGTATTTGAGGAGGGAAACAGAAGGCGCACAGAAATCTGAGGTCCCTTGTCCCTTCTCCCTCGTGTATCATTTCGAAGCCCCTTGAAAGAGGCTACGATAAGAGTAGGACTGACTGGTGATATCATACCACAAGGTATACGGTATAATAGCACGCAAGATAAAATACCGTCTGGGGTGATCTTCCTGGGCGATTCTCTCAACAAACAAGAGGGGCAGCCATGAAAACAATGATGGCTTTGGACAGATCTCTGTGAAGATATGGTCACATCTCGTCCAATCGAGTTTTCCATAGATAACGCATCGCTACTACTATCCGTGCAGTACTGCTGCAGTTTGTCCAATCTGTTTTCGGCTACGAGTATTAATAATAACTTTCGAAGAAGAAGCTGGCGGCGAGCATCGTTGGAGGAACGGACGGGGGATCTTTAGCAAGAAAAGGGGTTTGTAAGGAGCACCTTTTCCAGGTCATATCGGTGACTACCCAGGTCGCGATCTCGCGCAGAGTGCACCGATATAAGCTCGCTCTGCGAGACCGCCAGGCCGCCAGGGGGAGAAGGGAGGAGGAGGGAGGACTACTTCCCATGGCGTGGGGGTGGAATGTAGATGCGGAGTAGGAAGCATGGCGTATAGATACATAGTAGGTAAAATATCTCGGTAAATGGTGGGGGTGCAAGTAAGTGAGTAAACGCAGGGAAGGATAATTGGTTCGATGAAGTTAGTGGAATAATTCGATGAATTATGTCAGCTTTTTCATTTTGAATGAATAACGCCCTGCACATTGTCAGAAGGCAAATAAAAAAAAATAAAAAATCGGAGAACGACGAATTGCTAGACAAACTCACCTTATATATAGTCAATCGTTATCACCGGTGCTGAGCGACCAAACAAAAAAATGCCGTTTGTTCTGCGGTTTTCCGCTCGAAAATCAAATGAGTTCCAGGCCTTGAAGGGCAACACTATAGCAAGATCAGCTAATAATATTATTAACAAAACCTCGAAAAAATCACGAAACATCATTTCGATGAGAATACAAATTTTCGGATTACCTGCAAAACGACGAAAGGAATCATTGGGGGATCTTTATGTCTTACCGGTACATGTTTTTTTTTAACAAATTATGATCACTTTTACCAGCCTAACTCGTACTGGTATGAGTTTTTTTTTTTTTTTTCCCCTTCAATAAACTTCTGGACAAGCCGAGGTCACAGGTAGGTGTCTACCCTTCCACGTGCCATTATTTTTTTGTCGCGCACAGGGTTCAGCATTCCCACTGCTCGTCGATTTTCATCGGATTGTTGTAGTTGTTGTTGTTGCTGTTGTTCTCACATTAACTCTCTGACGAAGGAGTCCGTGGTCACACAAAGGTGCTGGAGCCCTAGGAAGATCCGAAAAACAAAAACAAATTCGAAAATTCGGCTGCCTCAAAATACACGAGACGAAGAAAGCGCACACGAGCTAAAACCAATGTGCAAACTGAACTAACATGGCCGCGGGTATATCCTCTCAACTATAACATAGAAGAGTACCTCCGTTCCCGCCACTAACCAACTCGAGGCTGCTGACTACAGCGGATGCTGTCTGAAGTGCTGTCTGCACCACCCTAATCGAATGTATCTATTAATAACTAACTCACGCTCTCGCGCTTTCCACTAATCAATTTTTAAAGCAAGAAAAAGTCCCTATCTATGAGCATGCACTCGGTGAGACTTGAACCCAAGGAATTGATCTTGATAGGCTCGCGGACCACCGACCAAGCCACCGGGGTCTGTTTGTAGGATAGGAAACACTTTGAAGTTAGTTGCCATATACGGCAACTAACAACTGGTAAACAAATGACGTTCCGCGTTCAGTTTTTAGCGTGTTTCTTCATTTTTGTATTTATAATAAATCGGAAAATCAGATCACCCCCGTCAAGAGCCCCGACAGCTGTCGAAATCCGTTGTCTGAGGCAGTCCTATCTAAGAAGAAAGCCGACGCTTGATTAAATTGAAATATCACTATTTCTAGATATATAAATTTTAATAGAAGCATATCAGACCTATGCCAATCAGACAGCGAAGTTTCAATAAAAAGTTTGAATTTCAAAGATACCTGCCAAACTTTTTCAGAACACGCTTCCTAGGGGCCGCGTAAAAAAAAAAAAAGTTCCTAACTTACTTTTGGAAAAGCCCGAAAAAAACAAATCTGGGCCCGATGTTGGGCCAACATCGGCTTGAGAAAAACTCAGGCCGATCTTTGGTTCGAAGCGGCGAGATTCCGAGTCCTCGACAGACATCGATCAACAAAGCCAGCGATTGCGTCATGAATTCTGAACGGAGTGCGCTCGTTAGGGGCTCCGACCCACCCTAGGGTCACCGTCTTCACACCATGGCCGGTGTCATGTATGTGGCGGGAGCTGACCAGGCGCATGATAAAAAACATTTGGCCGCTGGTTTTCACAAAATAGAAGACAAAAAACTTCTCCATCCGTCTCGAATGGCAAAAAATAGTTTTTTTTTCAGGTTTGGGAGGATACCGTAGGACGCCGCCGGCAAGCTCTCGCCCCCTAGACCATATATCCACCTGATATCTTGGAGGCCGTCATCAATATTCGTTGGCCTTGCCAGATACCGAGCGGGTTGGCCGTGGGCTGAGTCTATGTCGAGATCGAGCGTCGAGCGTCGCACGAGCTGGTTTCGATCACCGTGTTGACAATTAATTTGCAACCAGAAAAACACCATTTTGCGCCGCCTGCAGCCGTTGGGGGAAAAAAAAGAAAAAATCAAACATTTTTCTCTTTTTTTCCCACAGCGGCGGTACTCGTACGTGATTTTTTTCGGCTGTTTTTTTAAAGCAATATATTTAATTTTTTTTTTCGAACTTCGCGTTTACATAGAGGCAAATAATATTCGTCAATATTATTTCTCTCAACAAACGCCTGCTGCGCACAAGAACAAGCGTTTGAAAGATATTATTGAAAGTCCGACCGGGAACGTTTTTTTTTTTGTTTTTTGTTTGTTTTTTGCTCACCCCATTCATTATCTTCGCACATCTTCTTCTCTCTTTCCTTCCAACTCGTAACTCAGATCCGGGGTCACATAGCAGGCTCTTCTACCCCCTTCCCGCTACGGTACGTGCCTTCATTTTTATCGCGAGAAGATTTCAGCCTTTTTCTTCCCTCGTCGACTCGCATCGGAGTGTGCCTACCCACGCTGCAAGGCGCTCTCAACAATTAATTGAATCCTTTTGATTTTTATTTTTGCAAATAAAGTCAAATGTCCGACCCACCTGGGGCTCGAACCCGGGACTCAAAACACAACAAGTAGAATTCGAGGTTAACCACTTGACCACCGGGGCGTTGTACCTGGTATATTGTTGTTGTTCTGACAGTAACTCTCTGACGAAGGAGTCCGTGGTCACACAAAGGTGCAGGAGCCCGAGGAAGATCCGAACAATCATAAGAAATCCAAATTAAATTCGGTTGCCTAAAAAAAAAAAACGAGGCGAAGAAGGCGCACACAACAAGATGAAATCAACGTGCAAACTGAAGTAAGATATATTTTTTTCTCATCCCATTTATTATCTTCGCCCATCTTCTTCTCTCTCCTTCCAACTCGCAGCTCGTAACTCAGATCCGGGGTCACATAGCAGGATCTTCTCCCCCCTCCCCGCTACCGTATGGCCGCGCGTATATCCTCTCAACTATACAACATAGAGTTCCCCCCGTTCCCACCACTAACCAACTCGTGGCTGCTTACTGCGGCGGTTGCTGTCTGGAGTGCTGCCTGCACCGTACGAAACGCACGGTCTGCGGTAGCCATGAACACAGAGAGAAACAGGCCTGATGTCGGGGGTGCTGTCAGAGTGACGACTCGCGGACATGCAGTGAAAAGGGAGCAATCCTACCGAAAAAAAAACACCACACGAAAATCAACGACCGCCATCTCTTCCCGGACAGTCTGACTCAAAGGTGCAGCACAGCTATGATACTACGCCCGCCCCTGAAAATTGCGGGGGTCATTCCCCATGAAGGGTATACAACTCGCTAACACTACAGAGACCAGTGACGTTAATAACAAGTACATACTGCTGCCTCGTGAAAAACAAAAACCAGAAAAAACGATGATGTATACTACAGCAGTAGACCATGAGCAACATCTGTACCTTCTACTATTAATACTAATAATATTACTAGCTAGCTGGTACTTCGTTATCCTCTTACGGGGGACCATAGTTAATAGGATCAAATAAATGTTCTTACTAAAAACAGGTAACTATGTAGGTTTTGTGTGTACCGTAGGTCCTATTTACGATGATCCCCCGTAATAGAGAGGCACTGATTGTGTGGTCAAAGACTGCTGTGATGTGGTCCTGAAAACACGTTAAACATATCTGCAGGGACCCCCGGTGCGTTATCCTTTGGGGCGATATACCCGGGGTGGTACCAACGTACCAACTACTTTTTACAAATCCGTCAGTAAACGACAGATAATGCTCAAACGGGAGGCACTCGCTCTGCTCCTAGAAAGCCCCGTATTTATTTATTTGTGAATCCCCGGTGGCCCTATCAAGATCGATTTCGTAGGTTCAAGTCTCACCGAGTGCACATGCTCGCAGGGACTTTTTCTTGCATGAAGAAATTGATTAACGGAAAGCGCGAGAGCGTGAGTTAGCTACATTCGATGAAAATCGACGAGCAGTGGGAATGCTGAACCCTATGCGCGACAAAAAGTAAAGGCACGTACCGGGGGGGAGAAGGGACGACACCTGTGACCACGGCTTGTCCAGAAGATCGCCAAGGGTAAAACCTCCTACGAGCTAGGCTGGAAAGTAAAAGTGATGTAAAAAAAAAAAAAAAAATGGGAAACCTTTCGAACTTCGAAAGAAACATGTATCCCAGGTATGTACGTATCACGTATCATGTGTCATGTGTGCGTTTCGTGTGGCGCACGCAGCACTGCAGAGAGCGACGGTAAGTCAGTAGCCACGAGTTGGTTTATTGTGGGCCCGGTGGGGACTCTCTATGATGTAGCTGACGGGATACCCGCGGCCATATTTGTAGTTCAGTTTGGACATTGTTTTAGTTTCATCATTCAGTGGGTGCGCCTTCTTCGTCTTATATTTTTAGGTGAGAAGTAAGTGCTGTGCTTCTCCGCCGAATTTTGTTTTTTATGTTGTTTAGGATCTTCCTATTATTAGTAGGGTTTCAGCACCTTTCTTTGTGTGATCCCGGACTCCTCTGTTCTGAGAGGTAATGTAAGAGCAAACAACTACCAGGTAGGTATTATTTAATAATACAATCGCGTATTATTTCGAGGGATATGAGAGGCATCGTGTCCCCTTCAACCCAACACAATCAAGCCTCCACAAAGATGCCCCGTGGGGCTTCATTCGGCCACCGCCCCACCCCCACCACTGCCACCATCATCACCCCCCTCGATTCACTCGCTGTCATACTCGGAGCTTCCTGCGAGTACATCGTCATCATCCCCACTTTTCCACGGTGAGATACACCACATAGATGGCTGCTCACCTGTCTGGCTGCCTGGCTTGGCGCATGCTTTGATAGGGGCACAGACAAAAGATACCAGCAATTTTCGCTGAATTATTAAGCATTTATGAGGCAAAATGGAAACAATAAACACCGAATTATTAATAATAATAAGCATTGAAAGATATTTAAATCGGAAAATTACTCAAAATTCATATTTATTTGCAATCATCTTGTGGTTTGATGTTAATTCTAGTAGTAGTTGTGATGGATGATTCGATCGCGCATCCTACCGGGTGGCATGTGTGTAGGTTTGGAGGTCCTCGGCTGAGGGCATGCACAACAGAGTATGTAGTTGTTGTGTAGTACTACAGCAGTATTACATAGACGTGCTGTGTACCAGGTATATGTTTATTTTGTTATTATATACCAGGTACCAGGGGTACTGTAGTCTCTTTTCTCTCTTTCATAGAAAGTGTATGTTGTAGTGTATGGAGAACACATACATACATACATACATTGAATACATGACATTGTGTCAACTTTCAGATTTGACTCCCTGTTTAGTATTAATAGTAGTAGTACTGCATCACCAGCACAGCAATGCATGCATCAGTAGCATCTACCCTGACCCGTTGACATGGCTGCCCTGTGATTGAGGCGCTTCGCACTTAGCACTTAAATAGTTACATAAAAAAGCCACAACGTAGTACCATAAATTATGCGTGCGGTCTGATGTCTTCTGGTGGTGGCGTGGTGTAGTCAGATGTCGGTCCAGCACACTACAGACCAAGGGATCTGGACCCGGCGCTCCGGGGTAAGTGCCGGATTTTTTGCCAGACTGACTGCGTATCTGTCGTGCCCAAGTGTATGTATCGGATATCTAAATTCGAGGCCATGTACCCTAACAACCCAAACGTCCTTTGCTGTGTGCCGCTGTTCTTCCGCGTGCACGGGTGCTGCTACTACTACTGCTGTCCTGCGTATATGCAGACTACTCAAGAAGATGTCTCCTCTCCGGTTCATCGTTGCCGCTCTGGCAACCTTCAGCGCCGTGGATGCCGCTCCTCTGGCTGCCTCTAAGGGTGGGTCGCGTTGGTTTGGCCGCAACTTTGCGTGAAGTACTGTTGTTGTACCCGTACGTGCTGCTGCGTGAGTACTTTGGTTCGGCCTTATTTTTGAGCGTATTGTCGAAGGCAAACCAACAGAAACATTAAAAAAAGGAGAGCTGTACATTGGGAATGGGTTCGGCCTAGAAAAAAAAATAAACGATCCGATATTTAGGGGGGGGATAACTCATCAAGGGGCGTATGGCAGAGGGTATTACGGGACTACTATGACCAGTGTTGAAGGTCGTGTCTGTGTAATACATTGTTGAGGGCGCCTTGCAGCGTGGGTAGGCACAATTCTATGCGAGTCGACGAGGGAAGAAAAGGCTGAAATCTTCTCGCGATAAAAATGAAGGCACGTACCGTAGCGGGAAGGGGGGAGAAGAGCCTGCTATGTGACCCCGGATCTGAGTTACGAGTGGGAAGGAGAGAGAGAAGATGTATGTGTGAAAATAATGAATATGTATATAGATATATATTTTTTTGTTTATTTTTTTCTCATCCCATTCATTATCTTCGCACATCTTCTTCTCTCTCTCCTTCCCACTCGTAAACTCAGATCCGGGGTCATATAGCAGGCTCTTCTCCCCCCTTCCCGCAACGGTACGTGCCTTCATTTTTATCGCGAGAAGATTTCAGCCTTTTCTTCCCTCGTCGACTCGCATCGAATTGCGCCTACCCACGCCGCAAGGCGCTCTCAACGATTGAATCCTTTTTTATGTTTATTTTTGCAAATAAAGTCAAAGTCCGACCCACCTGGGGCTCGAACCGAGGACTCAAACAAGTAGAATTCGAGGTTAACCACTTGAACCACCGGGGCGACCGGTATATATATATAATATATATGGTGGTAATGTTGTATGTTCCTGGTAGTATTACAATACCAGGTATACTATTATATTGAATATTGATAAGCTCTATGAACAACGACCGGATGTGCGGTCAAAGGTTGTCGTCGAAGGTTGTCGGTAAGCAAAATGTATGTCACACTCTTCATAGCACGCATTCAAACTACAGTACTACCGACAGTTCAGTTGTAGTATCAGAGTACCCCGGTTAACCAGGTACTGATTCCATTTATATAATATGATACTTCACACATCGACAACGAGTGTAACGGTCGGTAAACCCCAAAACCACCACACATCAAAGCAGCGGACAGAGCTCCCCCCCCCCCCCTCACCGGTGCTCCACTCTACTATGTTTCATGTTTGCCCGCCAAGTCATCAAATCAAGCCCACAAAATACTCGCTCTCACCAGTCTTCAAAAAATCAAAGCGCGAAAGTCGAGCCTTGGCTGGTTTCTCGGATGGCAGGCCCTTCCCGTTCATCGACATCGGTTGCTCCCTCTATACGTGTTTTTGGCAGCTCTGAAAGTTACGCGCCGTGGTACTCCGCGTACTCCGCGGGGCGAGACAAAGGCGTCACAGCCGGTGCCCCGTGGGGGCCGTGCCGCGTACTTGCTTGTTGTGCATTTCGTCCTTGTCCAAGGACGCGCGACGGTAGCGACATTATTTATATAGCTACCGTTTGTTCTGTACGAGGTATGTCCTTGTTCGAGGAGCCCTCTCCTCTTCTCCCTGCACGAAGGAGAGAAAATCAAGTGTAACAATTTCATGATCTGTTTATAGGTACGTATACAGCGAATATTCTGGGTGCCCCCAGGTCAAAGGTCTTGCCTGGTACTTTTTTTCCGACCTTGATCTAACTCTGTTGTATATAGGTGTTCGTGCCGATCTGACCCTATTTTTCTTAGCGTTGTGCTTCTTGAACAGCGGGCGCCCACCGCTCTGCGGCTGTAGTTGGAAAGCCCGCCGTCAAGTCAGAAGCTTGGTTTGCCAAAACGTGCTAGCTCCTACGGCAACACCTCTCGATTCGTGTTTTGAAACCACAGGATTCATTGTAAGAATCTCGTCTTTTTTCGCTTTGATTTTTTGTGCGGCTTCGTGTCTCTTCCATTTTGCAGCTTCAACTGGAGGGGTGGAGCACGGCCTACGTGGTGGACGTCAGCTGCAGGTGAGCGCAGTAATAAGGCATCGTCATCACCGTGATACACTAAAAAAAACATCAATGCTAACAATATCGTTGAAAGTCCATGTGGGTTGTCTTCAAGTTCGTTCCTGACAACACACGCTCATGGTGGCGCCTTCCTTGGCGGAGACGGAATTGCGCACTCGAGTAGTTTCATTCGTGGTATGCCTGATGCCTGATGACAGCGCCTACTCGTATGATACGTGGTGCTGACGGGAGTGTTGTCCGGGTTGTGCGCTCAACCCTCCAAAACCCAAAACCGGGGTTTTGGGTGGATAATACGTACAACAGTGAAACATACGTGCCTTATACACCTGCTGATGATTTGTACATCGGGTTCTTCATGTATGTTTGGAACTATTAATATTAATAGTAGTGTTGTTGCTCTATTATGGGTGTGACCCTTAGATGGGGCATGAACCATATACTCCCAGCACGAGATTCCCCCCCGTATTCGCCACAAGCCCCTGCCGTGTACGACACGAGTATATCTGGTTTCTCTTATCAAAAACAACTTTAACCTACAAGCTTCCCTGATATGAATCCTTTGAATGTTGTCCAAGCGTGCCTCAACAGCTACAAGCGGTAACAACGCAGGACAGGGACGGGCGAGGAATGAGGTTGTCACCACTGCTATTAGTTATTTTGAATGGAGCGGCTGTAAACGACGCGAGTATTACAGCAGTAAAAACTCACCATCAGGTTAGTCCCGTAACGTGTGTGCAGCCAGCACTGTTCTCCAACCGTGCTTATATATATATAGTACAAGTAGTTTCGCATGATGAGTGAACTCCCCCTGCTGCTGCGAAAATATGTGTTCCGCACCTTCTAAAAATCCCTCCCGCTGCAGTTCGCCTCCTTGGGCCTCTTGGGTGCTGCTGCCAAAACAACGTATGTATTCCATCAAAGCACGCCCACCCATACACGACGTACGTGCCTGCCGCTTTCGACCCTCTGGTATCGAGAGGTATATATTCCAATGCCAGGTTAAAAAATATCGAGTTACCGTTCGTCGGTGGCTGATGCTTTTATTTGGGCAATAATTGCCAAAGTCAGGTACATACTAAATCCCCCCCCCCCCCCCCCCGTTGGCATACGACTGCCGCCATGCATGAGATCGAGTCCATCTCTCCTATCGAGTACCCCCCCCCCCCCCCGTTGACAGCTTTAAAGCTTATAGACCGTACTCAACCGCCGGCTCGGCACGAAATTATCTTCCCGTACCAAGCCTGAAACCACCTCGATGCGGTGGTGCAGACGAAATGCCGTGTGACCATGCTCCTGAATAGACGGTTGTGCCATAGAAAACAACTGTTACAGAGAACACATAACATCACCTAACTGAACCATATCGCACACCTGAAAAAAAAGCAGAAAAAGTGAAACCAGCATACGCATATATGCATGTTTAAATGTGTACTTTCCCGTACGACGTACAGAGTTTATACTCGAATACGCATGTATTTCTTGGCCCAGTTCTTCCTCTCATGTAGTTTGGGATAAGAATAGTGGAAGCACCTACCGAAGGATCGGTGCTGTCACCCCGTCGGCGAAAATAGCCTCCCGAGTGATTGGGTTTCTTGTATATTCCGAAGAAATAGAAACCCGGACACTCGGATCTTTTTTCTAGCGTCGGTTTTTAGAGAAGCAAAACTCAGAAAACCAGGTCTGGGGATGGATACCGAGAGTCCCAATATCATGCACCACCAGGTATCATGTTTTTATCTTATTTGAGAGGTGGGCGGGTGGCGTCTCAAACAACCTCTTCTCGACCTCTGTTGTTTGGAGAAGAAAGCTTGATGACCACTGATCTCGAGGGGGGGCTCTTAACTTTCCCATAATGAGGCCTTACCTTTGGGCCGGGTTGGGGGACCCTTCGAGAACGTTCCCCAACTCGTTCCTGGGGGTAATACGCATGTATGTATTCTTGGGCCAGTTCTTCCTCTCATAATATTATCAAGTAGTGTGGGATAAGAATGGTGGAGGCACCTCTCTCTCTCTGGTGGCCGGTGCTGCCACCCCTCCCTTACTCCACAGTCTCTAATCAGTATCACGACTCTCCGTTGCTTGTGGTTTGTCGTTAACTGATCGGGGCTGTTTTCCCACACTCCTCTCTTTTGGTAGCTCTCTTCTTTTCTTTTCTTTTCTTTTTTTAATATTTATTTGTATTATTTCATCATCGGTTCGTTCCCGAACGCCCCCAATGACCTGCTGTGCTCACTCAACGGTCAACGGAACTCGTTGTTCAGTCTGTATTGCTCCTCTGTCAGCCTTTATGTCTTTTAGCCACGAGCCTATCGAAGATACCACGTCACAATGCCAGGCACCTTGGGCAGTATGGCTTATTGGATGTGCCTATTGGTCTGCTGAATCTGATAGGCTGGGGTATTGCATATCGAAACCTATTGTCTCCCCTGCTTGCTGTGGGAGGGTGTAACAGAGGTATGATTTATTGTCTATCAATACCATTTATTTTACCAGTATGTTCAGAGACGAAGCGATGATTACCTATTTATTCGATCAACGTGTTCAGAGATTATTGTGCTATAGAGCGTATTGTTCTTAAGATAAGTGTGTGTGGTTTTGTCGATCAATACCTATTTTTTGGACCAATGTGCTAAGATGGATGTGCTAAGATGGATAGGTACGATAGCCTATTAGCCGAACAGTGGATCAGTGAAGATGCCAATCTATACACATGGTCGGCCAAACTAGGCTTCAAAAGGTGTCATTCGATACCTATCGCAAGCATCAACAGCCCTCCTATTGGAATAGGAACCTATCGATCGCCTATTGACCTGAAACCTATTGTCCAGGGTGTGTTTCGTGTAGCGCCGTGGCACTATACTGCAAACCTCCGTCGGCATGGCAGGAACAATGGAGTCCGCCTTGCTCGTTGTCGCGGACTACATAGATAGATGGGAAACAGTGGTACACATCCACCAAGCAGTTACAAGAAACGTCGATGCAAACTGGCTGTTGGTGAAGCTCATCCCGAACATGACTGCCCGGCTCATGGGACGCGGGTGCCACGGATTCGAGGGTGGATTGTTGAGTAGGACATCTAGCCAACCGCGGTTTTAACGTGCTATATATGCTCCGTTGGCGACGTTGAGGACTGAACTGAGTGATGGTGTTGTGCAATTTTGAGCACTCGGCCGTAGGAGTCACTTCTTAATTCTTCTTCAGGGTCAGCTGTCGAGTTTTTAATGCCTCGTATGTTTTGAACAATATCGGACTGCTGCTGATTATCGAGGGGGGGGGGGGGGGGTGACGTACTCATTTGGAGCAATACAGTTGGAAATGATTGTCGGAAGGCAAGCATAATACTAATAATAGTGTTCGCAACAAGGTTCTTCTTCCATCCTACCAGGTATAGGATTTTGAAAGTGTCTATCGATAGATATCTTGAACACCAATAATATTTGAGAGTGATTCTCTATTACAGGCTATCGTACAAACAATAGCTTTGCATCGCCATCTATCTTTCTAATTGATCAAAGCGATAGGTTTGCAGTGATGTCGATCGACACCTACCTATTATTGGTCATTTCAGTAGGCTTGTAATAATGTCGACCAATACATAATGCTCAATCAAATAGGTCTGCAAGGGTGTCCATCCATCCATATTGTCTACCAGGTATGGTCTATGGCAACTCTTCCAAGTGTGTTTGCAAGGGTATTTATAGTAACTCTTCCAAGCATGTTTGCAATTAATTATTGTTGTAATAAATAGGTACGTATCGACCGACAGTTTTTTCGCGTCCCTATCCTAAAAACATCAGTTAGTTGCACCCGAACAACGACCAAAGAGGCTTTTACAAGCACCTTAAGAGTACGGTAGGATTGGAAGGGACTAAAGCGAGGAGCGAACAGTTCATTAGGGACGAGGATGGCACGATCCTACGGGATAAGGTGCGAATTCGTGAACGATGGGCGGGGTTTTATCACAAACTCTTGAACACGAAGTCGCTGAAACTCGATCCCACGATCATCGACCTCTTGCCACCGCGACCGCCTAAAGTGTCGCTTGAAGATGAACCATCCATAGACGAGATGACCGAAGCACTGAAGGGGATGTCGAATTGGAAAGCTGTCGGGCCAGATGGTCTCCCGGTCGAACTCCTAAAAATCGACCACCCGGCATTCGCCCAGCGCTTTCACAACATCCTTGTCAATGTTTGGTTAACAGGAGAAGTCCCTCAGCAATGGAAAGATGCGATCATCAAGGTCCTTCACAAAAAGAAGGATCGAACTGACTGCAACAACTATAGAGGGATCTCGCTTGTTGCCCACGCAGGCAAAGTGTTGTTGAAAATCGTCGCGTCCCGCCTCAGCAACTACTGCGAGACCGAGGAACTACTCCCCGAGGAACAGTGCGGCTTCCGCCCCGCACGATCAACGATTGATATGTTGTTCGTCGTGCGCCGGCTGCAAGAGCTCGGACGACAGAGGAAAATCCCCTTATACGTGTGCTTCATCGATCTGCAGAAAGCGTACGACTCTGTCGACCGAGAGCTGTTATGGAAGGTACTCACACGCTTTGGCGTACCAACCAAGATGCTGAGAATTATCCGTAATTTCCACGATGGCATGCGGGCTCGCGTGCGTACTGATGACCGCGAGCTCTCGGAATGGTTTGATGTCACGCAGGGGCTGCGGCAAGGCTGTGTACTGTCACCGTTACTGTTCAACGTGTTCTTCGCTGCTGCGTTACACGTCGTACTAGTACGCTTCAGCCAAGACGAAGCCATTGTAAGGGATTTGGTCCAACTCTTGGAAGCTGGAGTAGTTCGAACAGGGAAGGAGGAGCCATTGGCGTGCGTGCGAAGGTCTGTATGGGGCATGTTGTACGCCGACGATGCAGGAATTGTCTCGAAGTCGGCTGAAGGGCTCGCAAAAATGATGACAGTCATCGTGACTGTCTTCGAAGCAGCAGGCCTCACGGTGTCGGAAAAGAAGACTGAGACAATGGTCCTACAAACACCAGACCGGACAACCCTCGCACCACCGCTCGTCATCGAAGCGGCAGGTCAGAGGTATAAGCAGACGACCCAGTTCTTATACCTAGGCGGCGTTATCCACGAAAACGCTGACCTCTCGCTCGAAATCGACCGACGGATCCGCCTCATGCGAGCATGCTTCAAACGGTTCGGCCCGGAGTTGTATGATAGGACGACCGCCCCCCTTAGCCTTAAAGTCCGAATGCTGAAGGCCGAGGTGATTGAGACCCTGCTGTACGGGTGTGTGACGTGGACCCTCAGAGCGGAACACTTTGCCAAGCTTCGAACGGCTCACCACCAAGTCCTGTTGCGAGTCATTGGCTTCCAGCGCCGACTTCGTACTGACCATGCCACCCTCTCGTACGCGAAGGCCCTCAAGATGACACGTTGCGAGAGCATCGAAACGACCATTCGCAAACGGCGGCTCTTCTTTGCGGGGGGCGTGGCACGGCAAAGCAAGGAGCGATTACCCAATCGGGTAATGCTCGGGACGATAGCTGGTGGGGAGAACCCGAGACCAGGCGGACAGTGTAAGACTTGGCATAGATGCATAGTCGAAGACCTTAGGGAGTTCCGAGCCACCGAAGGGTCAACGGAAGTTGCCCCCTTGGTGTTTGGAGTTGAGACCGCGTTGTGGTCCACAGCAGCCAAAAAGGCGGGGAAGTGGTACCGGGGGATCCTTGAAGCAGCCGAACGGTTCATGGTGAGGTGGCACGAGGCTGAGGCTGAGATGAGTAGACAGCGCCGCGCATCCGCCGTGGATGGTGCCCAAAGGAACGGGGGGGGAGGGGGCAACAGGAGAAGTGGCATAAAGCCCGACCGAGTGAATGCGGAGAGGGGGGGGAACAGGAGGGGTAGAAGGGAAACGGCGGTAGACGAAAGTAGGAAGGAGATGGCAGACAGGGTAGCAAGGCACCAAGTCGACTAGGAAGTAGAATATGAC
Source organism: Nereocystis luetkeana (assembly GCA_031213475.1). NCBI lineage: Eukaryota > Phaeophyceae > Laminariales > Laminariaceae > Nereocystis > Nereocystis luetkeana. The sequence goes on along the minus strand of JARUPZ010000012.1, from coordinate 9,800,185 downwards.
CATACTACTAGTGCTACCAACTGGTGCAGCTGGCTCGAACGTGGTCTTCCCTTGTCTTCTCTTTTAGTTTTTTTTTTTTTTTTTTTTTTTTTTTTTTTTTTTTTTTTTCTCTCTTGCGCTGACTCTCCGTGATTTTCATTTCATTTTTTCTCTTCCTCTTCCTTTTCTGATTGATAAGCCGTACTCAAGGAGCCGTGTGGCGTGGTTGGAAGACGAACCTGCTCTGCTCGGCTCGTATTGTCTGACGCCAAGGGGCTGGGCATAGTTGACGAACGCAGGGCGGAGACGGCAGTCTGGGTAGCAAGGTACCAGGCGGATTAGCAGGGAGAACCTGGCTATACTACTCGTACCACAAGCTGCTGCCGCCACCTAGAAGGTGCTTTGGGCTTTGGTCTGCCTGTTATTTCCCCTTTGTTATTTTTCCTTGTTACTTTCTCCTTGGTTCTTTGTCTTACTCTGTTCACAAGCAGTGGTGTCTTTTGTTATTTCTTCTTTTTTCCAGCTCGTTCTTTTTCAAGTGTAGGCCACCTCGCCTGCGGGGGGGGGGGCACGACAGATTGTTTCTCTTAGATTTTGCTTTCATTTTTCTTCTTTTTCTTTTTCGACTTGTCTACCTTGTTTTGTTTTCTCTTTGATTGTTTCTTTTCGTTTCACTATTTCATAGATTGCGTATGTCGTGCCTGTCGTATCTAGTATGATGACATGGCTTTGCATTGCCCACTGCAGTTCACACTGCACACGTGGCAACGTAGTATCTCTGTGGCGTAGCTTTGTGACCACAGAACTTGTATCTCTTCTAGGATGGAAGAATCGGCACGGACACTGGTTGTGCTGGATGTCGACGGGTAGAAAGAACGGTTTAATGTGAAGAACACACACACACACACACACCTACACACATATTTAACTGAATATATATGTTGGTCAAATAAATACCAGATAAATGTCAAGCCTATCTATTTTTTCTGGACCATGAGCTAATAATAGATAGGTACGGATCGGCAATGTCGCATCTATCTCTACACTAAAAACAATAGGGTTAGGTACCATTTATCTTAACAGTGTCAGTAGGTAGGTATCGATCGACAAAACTTCACACAGCTACTACAGAGTATTAACAAAAGTTTATTGCGCAAAATTCTCTGAACGTATTGATAAAATAAATACGTATCGATCGCTACTTCAACATCTTGTGAAATCAATACATATGCCAAGAGCAATTATTAATATCCAATTGCTTGTGCCTAATGATCTGAACCTATATACATATCGGTCAAATTAAATAGATACCGGGAGGTAGACTTGGTGCTTGGGTTTCCTTCTGTTTCCCAAGGTTTTCCTTCTCTCGGGAAAGTTATGCGTGATCAATGTTGAAGATCATGCTGCACATGGAGGCGTTCTACGATAAAGGTTTCCCTATATTTTCTGAGGCTCCATACCTCACCCGAAAACTGACTTCAGCAAAGATCAAACCGCCTCCCGGTGAATAATCCCATGGCCCAAGTAAGTATACAAAAAACGTCATTTATTTATTTTTAGAAACCAAGATTGGCATTGCGACGATTTGGGGTAAAGGAGCCACATCATTTAGAAATCGTTCGAGCGGAAATGTGCTTCCTCTATCGTAGAATGCATCACATGGTCGAAGCTATTGACAGGCCACTAGACATACTGAACAGGCTATTTATTGCCCACACCTACGAAGCAAAATAGATGTTTTAACGAAAAATAATCAACGATAACCACCAAATAATTTAGGTTGATTGATTTAATCATGATTATTATGGTTGAGATAATCAAGATTCTGATTAAAATATTCACGGTAAAAAAACGTGATTTATCATGATTTTTTTAGTTGATCACCAACCCTAGTTGAATGCTAGACAGAAAGAAAAAGCCAGGTATGCCTTGGCTTAATTCTGTTACGATGTCAGCCTGGCCAAACACTGGCAGGGCTCCTGGGGTGTGTTTCATACTTGTTTTTAGCATATTATCACCGATTTTGGCCGAAACGTGGCCAGGTATACCTGATTTTTTTGGCTAAAAAAACCGAAATAATTTCCTTCAGGACATGATGGCAGGAAAATATTTCAACCGAGACGTAAGAGCAGCAGTATTTGGACACTCATGTGATCACTCACCACGCGCCCTGACCGCTTCACTTTTGTCTTACGCCGCGCGGCAGGAGATGTACTGCAACTCCATCGGGTGCCCGAACGGCTTTACTCCGATCGACCTCGCCAACGAGGTGGCGTGCTCGGCAGACCCGTGCGAAGAGTCCCAGTGCTGCGAGGCGTACTGCTCGTACCATCCGTGCCCCAACTTGTTTACGCCCATCCTCGATGCTAACTCAACCTTATGCGAGGGCTCTGTGTGCACCACCGAACAGTGCTGCGAGGAGCTCTGCTCGTCGCACGCGTGCCCCGACGGATTCACCCCCATCGCCAGCGCCCCCACGAAAGTGTGCGAGGAGACCGGGTGCACTACTGGCGCGTGCTGCGAGGCCTTCTGCTCGTACTACGCCTGCCCGGACACCCCTCCCGTTGAAAATGCCGCCACCACCCTGTGCCCTAAGACCGAAGGATGCACCACCGAGCTGTGCTGCGGTAAGGAACACTGCCGTGTGCATGCACTTACTTCGAAATTACGGGCAGTGGTTAGATCTGCGGTTTTTACCCTCAGCAGATAGATAGAAGAAATACCGAACCGAACCTGTGTGTGCGACATCCTACCGGTGCACGTGCTTCCGGCAGGCGATTCTCGGCGAAGTAGTACGTACCACAGCAGTGAGTGTTCCTTTTTTACGTGTGCTGTTACTGCTGTGTTTCGTGCAACCTTTCTTGAGATTGGGTGTATCTATCTACTGAATGTATATATATATATATATATATATATGCTTAAAATGCCCTCCGTCCGCCGCATGTCTCGTAACGTATTCCTCGCATATTATCCAGAGCCCTGAAGGAGCCCACATCTATCTGGCGTGACCCTGGCGGCATCTTCCACCGGCCGCCGTTGACAACACCATTCACGGCAACCGGCGCAAAGACGAGAGGGGGGGGTGGTGGACACTGATTGGCTCTTCCCTAGTTTTTTTTGTAGTAAATAAATTTTATTCGGTCTTCTATTATAATTTCATATACCAGGTATACTATATATATGTAGATGTCGGACGTTTCGTCGCGACAGAATAGTTGCCGAGTACACGGACCGATTATTTTCGTTTGGAACCGGCGTGTTGCCTCTTTTCTGCTGAACAAGGAAGTGCTTTCTTTGGAAGTTTGTTTTTCTCTAAGCTGGCGTGTGTTTCCAGAAGCAATTCTCGACTTTCCGACCTTACTAAATAGGTGTCTTGCAGCCGGACCTAGGCGGCTTAGATAGAGTGCACCCGTAGTAGTCGTTACTTTGGTTTTTTATCTGGATTTAGAACGTCGCCATTATTGTACTACTGTTGACGCAAACAACGGCCACCGGTCACTGCTCGAGGGGGGGCTTGGGTATTGACCGATTGGGTCTTATTGTATGTGGATTGTGTCGGCTCTTGCCAGCAACTTGACATACATTATTAGTGGACTCTGAAGCTGCTCGGTACGAGAAAGACGGCCAGATCGCGTCGGGGGGAGGTGCAGGATTGATCGGTAGTAGTTGGATTCAGATTCACCAAAACGCGTGCTGGACGTCGCCTGGGAACCCGATACCAAATCCACCCCCACGCGAATAGAGCAGGAGAGCGTACGAGCTATCGTATTTACACGGCGCCCACGCGCTGTTGCATTGCGTCTTTTAGTCGTAGCTGCCTAGCGGAGCCGGGGTGACTGTCATCCACGACTCAACAACGTCACCATGGCTCAACTGAGCCCCCTTGAAGTAACACGTGTCGACCAAAAACAAGGACTTCGATAGAGTTGTGAGTTTTGGTTCTACTACTGTCATCGCCCTGTTATTGGCCCACTCCAACGTGGAGAATAATTGTTTTTTTAACAACGTCGTGCCGTGTGAGTTGTGGCGTCGTGGCCCTGCGATGCCCTTTAACCCCTTTAGTGCGGCAGTCCCGATTTGGGGGCAAACCGCTCTAATTCCAAGTGATGTGTCCCCAAAACGGGACTGGGGTTCTAAAAGGGTTAATGCAGCGACATGCGACGTACTATTAATATCTCCCATACATCTATCTGCGTCACGTCTCTCTACTCCAGCACCTACCTGCAGGTTCCTTGGTGCTTGGTTTATCTCAAAACACGAGACTTGCTCGTACGTAAATAGAACTATCCGATTTTGTGGATGGTGGGTGCTCTCAGCGTTTCTTAAACGGGTATGTTTGTCTCGTTCGTGCAAGCGCGAGATAAGGTTTACCTTACGGGACGAAACTACCTCGTCGCGATCCCGTAACCCAACTATGTCGGAGGCGACCTCGGGCGTGTTCGCGCCGTGCCCTGACTGCCGGCTGTAGCCGAGTGTGCTGTGTTCGTTTAATACAGCAACACTTCCCCAAGTATGTCAGCTGTGAATGGGACCAGTTGAGTGGTTCGACTGTTGATTTATTACAGTCTCGTGGCCAAAGATTCTGGTCGACGGCCTACCTTTGGTCCGTTAGTTAACCCCTTTAGAACCGCAGTCACGTTTTGGGGGCAATCTACTTGAAATTTGAGCGGTTTTTACCCAAATCCAAGACTTGACGGCGGTTCTAAAAGGGTTCCCAACCCATATATACCAGGTACGAAAGTAAGCACCTGGTAATAATACAGCAGTATGTAGTTTTGAGCATTGGGATGTCCTTGACAGCTGTACGTCAAGGGACGAAAGATCGATGTGTTGTGGGTGTATCATACCAGCATCATCATTAATCAAGCAAAACACAAAATCACGAAGAAACAAATCTCACCAAAAAAGAGCGTTTTAACTCTTTTTGCAGGCTTCAAAACAAAGTGCAGCGCTACATACATCCAGGAATTATCGTTTGAGATTGTATGCTGAGAGTGCATGACGAGACAATACGATTGGTGGTACCGGCTGGACGGTAAAATCGTCGTCAAAAGTGGCCCGAGCGCCGAATATGTAAGATATATACCAGGTATGTTCAGTCAGGTAGGTGCCGTCGTGACTACAAATTTTAAAAAGGCGTTACCGTCTCGTCCTGTCGCGCAAAAAATCACCGTTCCGTCATGAAAAACTTACAACGCGCTTCGCTGTCCACTTCCATTGTAGGGTGTGTGAATTCTGGGTACGGGTGGGTATTAGGAGAGACTTTTACAGAACTTTACAGAAGCGCCAGGTACAGGCACGAGCGTGAACGTCTCTCAGAACTCACAGGCGTTCCTGGTGTTGTGACACGAGTATACAGAACTCACAGAAGTTCCGCGTACTAAGCTAAAAACAGATTAAAACTGGTGAAAAAGATCCAATAAAAAGGTATTTTTGTAGTATACTGCGATTAGTATTATGGTACTGCATAACATGAACGGAAAACACATTTTGTTGTTGCTGCTGTTACGGCTGGCTTCCACGGTTTTCACGCTAACAACCGTTCTAGCTTTTTGAAAACAACCTTCACGGTCACATACATGCGTCTCACCCGAATCGCCGGTAAAGTGCTGCTGTACAAGAACGAAGCCTTGCAATAGTACTGCATACCAGGTACCTGGTATTGAATACTGGTATATTAATTCGTAGTAATGTTAATATTGCAAGCCGAGGGTTGTTTTTCCTCCTTCTTGTGCACTCAAAACTTAGGTTACAAACTACTGTGCATCGTCATCATTATACCCCAGTAAATATGACACAAACCAGGTTTGTAGAATAAATACCAGGTATCAGGTAGGTACAAAGGGCGGTAGAGCGAATTCCATTGAGTAGTAGTGCCGATATGCGCAGAAAGGATAAATGATTGGATAAGATTATAATGGTATTCGACGAATTGTGTCAGCTTTTTCATTCTGAATGACGATTGCTCTGCAGGAGAAGATTGTCATAATAAGGGAACCTATTTGGTCTACTCTTCACGAAAAAAAAAAACATGTTCATTATTAATAGTATCCCATGGCGCCCACAGGGGAGGGTGGAACTGTGACGGAGTCCCCTCGTGCGTTGACCCCTGCCCCCCCTCCCCCGTCTCCTATTCCGGCTATTGTACGCGACTGACCTGCCCACCACTCTGACAGACAACCACAACAACAGCGAAAATCCCCGCCTAACATCCCCCCCCCCCCCTTCTCCTCCATTCCGCACAGGTGGGAATGATCGTATCACGTAGTGTTCAAGGTAAGGCACCCAATAGGCAGTGACATAGTACTCCCATTGTTGTCTCTGGAATTGCCTACACCGGAAATTAAATTGACTCATTGAAGCTGTCATCCACATGCAAGTCCGCCTCACGAGCGGTTCTTGGTAGGATGCAGCTCACCCTTTTTGCGACTCGTCGGACACCTCACGGCGCTTCGCGCTTCGTGCAAGCAATGTCTGCCAGGTCGGTGAAAACCCCGACATGCTCCGTCCCGGCATTGTAAGGATGTGAGGGACTATGGTCATACGACTACGGCCATGCATGAGATCGAGCACATCTCTCCTATCGAGTACACCCCCCCCTTCTCCCCCACGCACCACTTCGTCCCCTGCCCCCGGCTGCCTACTCGCTTCGCCCATCTTACCCACCAGCACTCTGGAGACCGACAGGGGATCCTTTAATATTCGACCTCACGTATCCCATGAAGGCCTGCGATGCCCAGCCCCCCTCCCCCTGAATCACCCACGGTGAGGCTGCCATCCTCCCCGAATGCGGAGCGAATTCCTCCGGTATCAACGACAAAGCCAGGTCGACCCACGGTATCCTCCGACCCACGCCCCACTCCCCACCAACCCTATGCTCTCCTCCGTCACCTTGATCATCTCCCATGTTAGCGGTCTCCTCACCCGCGTTTGATTCCCGGCCTCCACGTGCGCCTTCTCTATCCCCTTTTTCACCGCCTTGATCCTGAAATGCTGCGGCGGCAATGACAACCCCACCCACTGCTCGTGGTAAACGTTCACCGCTACCAGCTTCCCGGCCACGGTCGAATCGTTGTCCTTCCTCTCCGGGGAGCAGTACGCCATGAACTCTGTCAGCTCTTCACTATCAGCTCCCCCTCGTTAATATCCCCCCCCAGCCAATTCCCCTTTTCCCAGCATGACCCTTCAGCTCACCCACAGCTCCAACCTCGCGCTTAAGCTTTCCTAATTGACCTCGCAACTCGTCCGAGTGCGTAGCAGCGCCCAAACTCTCCGAACACATCTCCTTCCCCTCCACTCCGAGCCCCTGGGTCTACGAAAAGACGGTGGGACGTTCTGCGGTCAGCCTGGTTTGGATTTCACTTTCCTTCCACCTTGTTATCCTGTCAGCCAGAACATTCTCCACACTCCGCACGTGCTTTGCCTGGAATCTCCATCCTCCTATCCTCTTCAACACCCCCATAATCCTCCTCATTCTCTCCGACCTCTCCTCTCCCTTCCCAGCCCCATAGTTAATTACCCACTGCACCGCCGATGAACTGTCCCCCCTCACGTCCGTAATACTCGTACGAAAAAAAGATGCTCGAAGTTCAAAATTCAGAATGCAGCCCGTTGGGTCTTTAAATTTATGCCGTGGGGTAAAAACAAAACTTGTACAACAGGTACACCAGCAGGGCATCACAAAATGAAGAGCGCAGCGGTGATCTCCTCGCTGCTGTGGGTCTAACAAGAGGGATATAATTAGGTGGCGAGAAGGAAATCTGGTAGCATCGCTCCGATTGGCTAGGAGAGCTATCACTGATCAGACGTACAAAAAGCGTGACCCCCTGGTACGACACCACTTCCCCCCCCGCCTCCCTCTCCCCCATGACCTGAAAATGAATCGATGCCAGTGATTGCGCCAGCGCTATGCGTCTCCCCCCGTCCGGTTCCCACCGTACCTCCACCGGCACCGCGTCGTCTATGAAGAGAAACACCCAAGGGGTATTCTCCCCCCTACCCCCCCCTCTACTGCCTTTAATGTGCAACTCTCTGGCAGCGGTTCCACCTTTGCTCCTGTATCAGCTGTGACCCGGACATGAGTTGTGGCTGCCACTCCTGCAGCCAGAATCGTCGCTGATTCTCGGGTCGTCTGTCGCTGCGCTTGTTGAACCGCACTGGCCAAAACACCCCACCACCCGCGGCTCCCCCTCCCCCCGAACAGCAGCCGCAGGTCGAACCGGTAATCCCACATAACATACCGGAAGTTCACGGCCCCTGCCGGGTCCATCCCCCCTTGACGAAAGGCACTCTTCACGACCGTGTTTTGCGTCGGGATCCTCCTTCCCATTCAAAATTTGTCCCTTAGCCCCATGATCCTCACACGATCTGGGGCATCACGTCCGCCAAGTGACACTCCAAAATTTGATCCCAGTACGTCGCCTCGTTCACTGGCCTCGCCCCCCTTTCGACTCGCCGCTGAAAATCGCTTCGTCTATCATCCTCCTGTTCCCTTTCTCGTCTACTACTACACTCCCACTGGGTTCACCCGCAAGCCTTACACCACCCTCGCCAAATCTCCCAGGGATCACAATTGCTCTCCCCAACTTGACCTCGCCCACTGCCTTCTCTGACACCTCGTTCGCGTGCCTGTCGGCGCTGCTATGGTTCTTGAACGCCAGCTCTCGCTCAAGATTATTTCCCTGACCTACGTCCACCGGCACGCCCACCCTCGCAAGCTGTTCTACCAGTTCGAATTGGTCGATATTCTGCTGTCCCTCGAAAAATATCGCCACCCGTTCCGCATCAATATGGGGAGCCAGTAGCTCCCCTTCCCAACCCCTACACCACCCTCGCCAATCGTTTCCCTCTCGTTGAAACATTATCCCCTCGCCTCCACCATGACCCGTACAAGCCGATTCCGCTCTCCCCCCTCGCCCCCTGTCCTCCCCAAACGCCCTAACGCCCCCGTCCACTATCGTGTCTCTCCCCACTCTACTGTTCCAGTCTGCTGCCTCTCCTTGTGCACTGTTCAGTTGCCGCGTACCTTCCCCTTGGTTTCGTGCACGACCCCGTCGCGCATCTCCCCCTTCGTTCCGTGCACGGCCCCAACGAACACCGCCCCTTTCGCCCCTCGCCCGGCTTCGCCGTGAGCTTGCTCCCCCGATTTTTACTCCGCGCACCTGCACCCTCCTCCCCTCGCATCATGCGCCCCCCCCCCGTGAAGTTGCTTTCCCGTTCCCTGCACGGCCCCACCGCGCGCTACTTTCCTCGATCTGTACATTGCCCAACCACGAGCTTCCCCTCTCGTTCCTTGTGCGCCCCCCCCCGCTCGTCTCTCCTCTCGTTCCATGCATGTCCTCGCGGTGGATCTCCCCCCTCGTTCCGTGCACGGCCCCGCCGCGCCCCCCCTCTCTTGTTCCATGTACGCCCCCGTCTCGCGTTTCCCCCTTTTTCCCCCCTCCATCTGTACACGGCCCCACCGCGACATCCCCCTCTCGTTTCTTGTGCGCCACCCCGCGCGTCTCCCCCCTCGATCCCTGCACGGCTCCGCCGCGCATCTCCCCCCTCGTTCCGTGCACGGCCCCGCCGCGCACCTCCCCTCCTGTCCCGTGTGCGCCCCCGCCGTGCGTCTCCCCTCCTGTCCCGTGTGCGACCCCGCCGCGCGCCTCCCCTCTCGTCCTGTGCATGGCGCCGTCGTACACTCTCCCCCCTTGTCTCGTGCACGGCCCCGCCGCGCACTCCTCGACTCGTTATTTGTCCGGCCCCGCCGCATACCCCCCTTCCCGTTTCGTGCGAGTCCCCACCGCGAACCTGTTCCCCCTTTTCGTGCATGGCCTCGTCGCTCACGCCCTGTCCCGTTCCATGTATAGCCCCGTTGCCCCCCACTCCCCCCTCGCTCCCGTACGCACCCCCCTTATCGCGCATATCCCCCCCTTTCCCCTGCGCGGCTCCGTTACCGCAGACTACCCCCCCCCTCTCCTTGCTGCGCCCCCCTTCACCCCCCCCTCTGCCCCCGCCCCCTCCTTCCCCCAGCTGCTTCACCGCACCTAAGATGACAAATCTGATGGACCCAGGCGCCGGCCCCTCTGCGACGGTCGCCTCCCAGCTATGCTGGTCCCCGCGGTGACCTCCACCTTTTTCCTGCGCCTCCCCCCTTCCTCGCGCCTCTCCGGCTGGCTCCCCGCATTCGAAGAGCCCGTGTCATCATTCGCGCCACCTTCTTTTCCCATCCCCCCCCTTTCCCCACCCCATGAAGACCGTTTCTCCTTCCGTTCCCCCCCCTTTTCTCGTCGCGTCCCCTCTTGTCCTCTCCATGCTCGAACTTACAGTCCCCCCATCTCTCCATGAACGGACATTGCCAATCCTTCTTGGAGAAAAAGCCCTTCCTTCTGTCCAAGGTGTCTTGTCGCTCCCCCCCCCCCCTTCCCTTGCCCTATCCTTCTCCCCCCGCCAATCTCCTCCCCGGCTGCTCTCCGAGTACCCTCGCCCTTCACCTCCTCGGCAGTTGCTCTCAGCGAAGCTCCCCCACCCCTCTTCCACCCGTACTCGGTCCTGATATGTAGCGGCGTCAACTGCAACCACGTCGCTGTGTCGCGAAAGGTCGGCTACGGCAACGGCCCTGCCATTTTGGCTGCCGGCCACGTACAATCCCTCTGTTTCAGCTTCATCGTAGCCATCCGCACCGCCTCCCCTAGCCTCATCAAATCCGCATTGAAACGCCTCTTGCACTTCTCCTGGAAGGCATCTGTCTCCACCACCCTTTCGTTCGTCGCGTAGAAATGGTATACCCCTTCCTTTACTTGTTGGAACTGTCGCCCCCACTGCATGCCCACCCGGCGTAACGCCTCCCTTCCCACCCACGTGTTGTCGTCCGTCGCCAGCGTTTCCATGTACATGACCGCGCCCATCGTAGCCTCCACCCTGTCTGGCAGCGATGTCCCACCGTCGCCTCTGCGCTTCCCCGACGGTTCCGTCCTCGCGTGCATTGTCAGGTCGTGGTCGGCGAAGCTCATCAGGTCCCTCTCGCCTTTTCTGGCCATGAAAAACAGTCTCGGGCACAGCGATGACATTCCCCATTCCTTCATAGAACCCCACCGTGGTGAGCCGCCATCCGCTCGAATCACCCCCCACATGATCATCCCCATGTCTGCCATGTGCACCCATGATGTTGGCCCTGGCTCCTTGAAGAAGCTGCTATGTTCCGTGTCGCCATATACCCCCCCGCCCCCCCCCCCACCGCCTGAATTCGCTCCCCTCCCCCCCCTCGTTTCATCTTCCACTTCTCGGCCCATCAACCCATCCCCCTTTTCTCCCTTCCGGTTCCCCGTCAATGTCTTCCCACCTCGCTGTCCATGGCCCATCTCTCTTTTTCAGCTACCTCGTTTTCCGCTCCCAGCTCGACTCTCCTTTGTCCCCACCTCCTAGTTTTGGCCAGTAGCCGTCCTCCACTGTCGCTTCTATCTGGGGGCCTCTACCCCCTGCTTCCCACCTTCCTATTTCCGGAGTCCGGTTATCCTGTCGCCCTCTCTGCTCCTTTTGTATTCTCCGGCCGGATTGTTCCCGATTTCCCCATGTTTCGTATCATACGAAAACCCCCAGCGCTTCAAGGGTTCTCCCATGTTGCTCGGAGGCTCCCGCTGGTTGTTCACGTCTTGGTCTCTGTGCCCCGCGCGCTCTGTAAGTGCGCCTGCAAAATCACTGCATGCATCGTGGGTTCGTCCGCGTCACCGCTCGAATCACCCCCCACATGATCATCCCCATGTCTGCCATGTGCACCCATGATGTTGGCCCTGGCTCCTTGAAGAAGCTGCTATGTTCCGTGTCGCCATATACCCCCCCGCCCCCTGAATTCGCTCCCCTCCCCCCCCTCGTTTCATCTTCCACTTCTCGGCCCATCAACCCATCCCCCTTTTCTCCCTTCCGGTTCCCCGTCAATGTCTTCCCACCTCGCTGTCCATGGCCCATCTCTCTTTTTCAGCTACCTCGTTTTCCGCTCCCAGCTCGACTCTCCTTTGTCCCCACCTCCTAGTTTTGGCCAGTAGCCGTCCTCCACTGTCGCTTCTATCTGGGGGCCTCTACCCCCTGCTTCCCACCTTCCTATTTCCGGAGTCCGGTTATCCTGTCGCCCTCTCTGCTCCTTTTGTATTCTCCGGCCGGATTGTTCCCGATTTCCCCATGTTTCGTATCATACGAAAACCCCCAGCGCTTCAAGGGTTCTCCCATGTTGCTCGGAGGCTCCCGCTGGTTGTTCACGTCTTGGTCTCTGTGCCCCGCGCGCTCTGTAAGTGCGCCTGCAAAATCACTGCATGCATCGTGGGTTCGTCACCTAACGCATGCATCCTCCTGTTTACCTCTCTTTCTACCTCCTGTTCGAACAAGCGTTTCTCTGCAGCCATCTTGCTTTTATCTGTGGTCCTCAGTTCTGCACTCTCACTCGTATTTTCCCCGGACTCTCCTCCCCCCGATGCCCTGTTGTCCTCCGCCGAAATGCCTCGACGGCCACTCTCTTCTTCGACCACGCCTGCCGCTCCCCCCGTACCTCTGCCCTTCGATTTCCTAACTTCGGCCTCCTTGGCCAGCTCTTTCTTTCCCGCTTGTACCGCTTCCTCCAGCTCCGCTCTCAACTTTATGATCTTCCTTTCGCTTCGCGTTGCCCTCTCCTGCGACGACGACGCGTCTTCGTATTCGTCAGCGGTGCTCTTGGCCATGATTGCGATCGAAGACCCACGTACTGTATCTCTACTCCCCCACCTCTCGGCCCGTCGATCCTTTTATGCTGCTGTAGCCCGTGGCCCCTGCTGCTGTTGTAGCTCCTGCTGTTGTCGACACTGCCGTACCGATGTCCTCTGTGTATGCTTGCCCCGAATGTACGTGCAGCTGTGATCCTCCTGTGACATCCCAGTACCAGGTATCTCTCCACTGGAATCACACACACCCCCCCCCCTTCCCCGAATTGTTCATTTTTTGCCGATTCGCCAAACAAACCCCAGACTGTTAGTACATTCTTCTACAATGATAATACGTACCTACCAGGAACGAAGTAGGTATTTCTTTCGTACGTATGATGGTATCACACGATATACCCACCGAAAACAAATACAATACCCCACAGTGAGTCAGTATACAACGGATCCACCCCTCAGGCACGACATTCGCGTATGTTGGTTCCGGAAGAATCGCACGGAGACACGCCACAACACCGCGTGCCGACAACCGGGCAAACGCGTTCCGGGTGCATCACACCACAATCGCATACCCTAGCGCCGTATTACCGTCGGAGGGGTTTGGAAAATCGTACACGACGTTCCCACGGGACAACCAACAGTAGCAAAACCCCCCATCGACTAGGTTACAAGTTTGAGGGCAATAAGGAATAAAAGGCACCCGCAATAAGAACACGCATGAAACGAGCGACGACATCGAGATAAGAGAAGGGTTAACAAGTATGGGTGTGATCTCATGCCGCAGCAGAAGGAGGCCTCATTGCTCCCAAACTATATACGAATTAACGTACGCCGCAATGTTACAAGAGTAATCTGGAACAAAAAAGAGGGGACGCCAGCAGGGTGGATCCCCTTTCTTTCGGGAAAGCCTCATTGTTGTATGGGGAGACAATGATTAAGTATCACTCCGTGAGCGATATCGCAGCTCTACAAGAGCACGACAAAGTAGAAAGAGGCTAGGAAAAAACAGACCATCCCGACCGCCCATCGTTGGTAGCGAGGTGTACCGTCGACAACGACATCTATCAGTTTTATTATTTCTTATTTTACCGGGGTACCTACTCTCTGCGACGAGATGTCCCGTTGGTTGCCAGACTATCAACGCGGGAGTAGTAACCCTGGGTGAGAGTCCCCGGCTGGCCGCAGGAGGAGGCCTCATTGATCCCAAATTAAATACGAATTAATGTGCGACACGATGTTACAAGAGTACCATCGACGTTCATAGGGTTTTAGCCGAAATCAAGTATCTCTGGCCACTTTTGGGCCAAAATTATTTGCATACTGCAAACAAATACTTCTGTTGGCCTGACTGACATCGTACCAGATGTTGGCTCGAATTGGCCAGGGTATACCTGGTTTTGTCTACTCTGTCTAGCTTTCAACTGATTTTGCCCAGTTTTGAACCAATCAGAGAGGCCCTACGTACAACGTATTTTCTCTGCGTAGGTATGCGTCTTTGGTCCCTCGGTTGCACATCTTTTGAGTATAAACGCTAGACTCGTACGTAAGCACGTACTTATGCATACATACGCACGCTCTGTACTTGTATGTACGTATTTATGCGTACATACATGCGGTGATTGCACGTTTTCTTCTTTGGGGTGTCCGACAAAGATATCAGGAGACAGCATTTGTTTTTACACCTTGACAGATACCCTGGTAGCAACGTTACCTCGATATGCCTTGACTGACACCAAACTACTACCTGGTTGGCTTTGGTGTGGAGCAGCCGGCCCTAAACCCTTGGCAGCGCTCGTTTAGCTTTTTGCTTGACACGCCTCCTGGTATATTTGGTGTACATTGTGCTTCAGTTGTTATGGCGTATACTCTGTTGTTTTCTATGGCCCATACCCTAAGGAAAACAAACAAAAACAGATTTTGGAGGCCACACGCTTAATATTCACGCGCAGAGCTCTTTAATGGATTATCATGGATAAAACACCGCTCGTGGTTACTTAGTTTTAGTTTTGCCTGACTTTGGTCAAAACGTTGCCAGGTATACCTGATTTTGCCCACAGTCCTGTATATTTAGTGGGCACTCCGGGGGTTAAACCCGCATACTTACCAGGCTCCCGGCCGGGTATTGTGACAAAGGTATACCCGTACCCCTAGTATTCTGCAACAGCCTTACGGAACTTTCAGAAGTTCCGGGTGCGGGTATGAATGTCGTACAGAACCCACACAAGTTCCGGACGGGTATAAAAATACCCGTACCCCGGGTATTTTGACTCGAGCGCACAGAACTTACAGAAGTTCCGGGTACGGGCTATGAATGCAGTAGAGGGCTTACATAAGTTCCGGGTACGGGTGGGAAATTCGTACAGAACTCACAGAAGTTCCTTGTAGGGTAGTACTCCGGGAAATACCCCGGGTATGGTTCTGTACCTCGTCCCGTTCGGTAAAATATGTGTTTCTTCATTATATCGTCCTGTCTTCATTTGGCTTCCCGCTAAAGGGTAGTTTTGTCCGTAGACGAGGTAACGGCCTCCGCAAACGAAGTAACGGACAAAGCAGGGTTTATCAGTAGAGAGAATGTGGCATGTCTGTATCGGGTACTGGGATAGACCAAGATTGGTTGGAAGGGAGGGTCTCGCACGCAGTCCTTCCAAGCAGAGCACCGCGCGTAGGTCAGCATTCCCACGCCGGGCACGAGCAAGCACGAGATCCTGTGACGAGCACGGGCAGATGTGAGGCAATCGCTGGTTTGTCGATCCAAGCCAGGATTTAGTGCTTTATTTTCCATCCTCCCGTCTACTCCGGCCCGCCGGAACCACGAACGGAGCGCGGGGACGAGGGGACGCGACGTTGGTGATCAGGGGTCTGCTGCGAGGGCTGGAGGCAGCGAGTCCCAGAGAACAACAACACGGTATGTTCGCGTGTGTAGGGATGGTCGACTGACGATAAGGTGCTATTGAACGATAGGCGACGAGACGATGAGTGGGCGCGGCGATCGCGTCTCAATCACGGGAGACGAGGGTAGGTCTCGAGACGCATGCATGCATATCGCAAACGCGCTGATATTAGGATATACATTCCTGAGCGCGGCAGAGGGAGGACGCGTTTCGTTGTGGAGACAACGGGCACGCTAGTGAACGCTGGTGTACTGCTGTGAACAGTGTTCTAATAATTTCGAGTCGGTGGGCTGTGGAGTCAGTTCGGCGGCATGCGATGAAAACCTATCGACGCACGAACGACACGGTTTGCTCGCCGCGGAGCCCTGGGGCTGAGACATCGAGTCGGTGCGCCGTGGAGACAGTACTGCTGTGTGCGATGAAAACATATCCATGCACGACGGACACGGGGTTGCCGACGGAGACCGTTATAACAGGAATTGAGTCGGTGCGCTGGGGCGACAGTGCTGCTGTGCGCCATGACCACATATCGACGCACGATCGACACGGGGTGGCTTGCTATTACAAGCTTTGGGCCCGTTATTCATGGAAACATGGCCGTGGGTGGGCCGCTATCATAACTAGAGTCGGTGTGCTGTGGAGACAGTACTGTTGTGGGCGACGCGAAAAATATATACATGTATAGACGCACGACCGACGCGGGGTCCTTTCCGTTGGGGGGGTTACTTATGTGGGCGCCAACCCCCCCCCCCCCCCTAACCCGAGAGAAAAGCGAGAGAAGAAGAGAGAGAAGAGAAAAAAAAACTCGCATTTATGAGTCACCCCACGGTAGGGGTTGCACCTTTTTTTTTTAGCACAGATTGGATAATGGAGAGAACCGAGCGAATTGCGTAGACACTGACCGAGACAGATATTGTTATAAGCACCGCCGGGTGCGGTACCTGCCCTGCTGCTGTTGCCCTGTTTCCATAATTCGTGTTGGGCGGGGGGAGTATCCCTCGCCACGGGACGCACGGCCATGCCGTTCGGCGTGCGTCGTGCGCCCCGGCTGATAGGCACGTTTTGGACCGGGCGGCGGCCTACGCAGAAGCAACTACCTCAAATGAGCGGTGCGAGCATGGGGGGGGGGAGTGAGCACAGCACTGTTAAGTCCCCGCCGCCCCCATGCTGTTTGGTCGTTGATCGGGATGCGTGGTTTGGCGCCCATGGATTCGGAGTCATCCGCCAGGGGCGGTGTGGACAAAGATACATTTACGTATGAGTGCCGAGGAGGCGCGAGGGGGAGACAATATATATATCTTCGCCATATAACCCCCCCCCCCCCCCTACACCCCCCCCCCCCCTCCCCCCTCAACCTTCCGCTGCGCTCTCCCGTTTGCGAAGCGACGCAACTAGATGCCGTCGGCAACGCGGAATGGCAATAGGCGGGGGCCGGGGGCAACGGGCCGAGACGGCAACGGTCCGGCCGTGG
Organism: Nereocystis luetkeana; assembly: GCA_031213475.1. NCBI lineage: Eukaryota > Phaeophyceae > Laminariales > Laminariaceae > Nereocystis > Nereocystis luetkeana. Next base: position 9,783,179 of record JARUPZ010000012.1, on the reverse strand, counting down.
GGGGCAGGACGTCGACACCGGAATCCACGGCGAGAGTGTCACTAGCGTCGCTGGCCGAGCTTATCCGCCAGCTTCAAACGGATCGCAACTCAGACGCGCTGGTGGCGGCGGTCGACGAGATGCGGGAGGACCTCCGGGCATTCCGTGAGCAACTCTCCGTGGCGCAAGAGGAGGTAGCCGCTCTGACGGAGGACCGGGAAGCCGCTGCCGCCATGTGCGAACAGATGCAGCTCTCCATCGCGGGGTCCCAGCAGTCGGGTACCTATAGAGACGGGCTGACCCAGCCGGGGCGAAGAGCCGAGGACAAGGAGTTTTTCACGGCGTGGCTCATACTCGGCGTCCGGAAGATGTGGATCACTATCGGAGAAAAACCAGCGGTGTACAACCTAAAGCAGGCGGAGATGCAGGCCCTACTGGGGGACGTGGCGCTCGCGTCGGACGAGACGACCACCCAGCTGAACTCCTTCACCGGGTTCCGGGTCGGAGCGTACATGGCCGAGGACGACACCACTCGGCTGGCTGCGACCATATTCCTGCCGGAGCAGCTGGAGATCATGGTGGAGGCCATCCTGGCGGTCATGGGGAACGGGGTGTCGTCGGAGGACGGCGCAGACAGGCTCAGCATGCTGGAGGACGGACTCCGGCGGGGTCTTTCTGATCTCCGGGTCCACTGCCGGAAGCACCGGCTCAAGGCCATCCTGCCGGCGAACAAGACGCTCATGGCCACCTTGATCGACGCCGACATGAAGGAGTACTGCCAGCGCCTCTTCTCCGCAGCGGTGGACGTCGCGAAGGGTCCACCCCCGATGATCGAGAACATGCCGAGCGTGGTATAGCCGACGTGGCCAGCTCTGACCAATACATACGGGGAGGGGGGCTCCTCGGCGCCGGGGCATCCCCAAAGGAAGCAGCGGGACGCGCGGAGAAGCGCGACCGCCAGCCTTCGGGGGGGGGCAACCGGTTCGGTGACTGCTTCGCGCGGGGGGAGGCACGCGGGTGCCGGTTCGGCGAGAAGTGCGTGTACGCCCACCCCGCCCACAAGAAGTATCGGGCGCGCAAGGGCCGTGGCGGGACCGGTGGAAGCACAAGCAACGACAAACGCGGCACCGGCGGAGGTGGTGGCCCGCCGTCAGGCGGGCGTGGGCGAGAGGGCCGCCCCAAACTGACCGGGGCAGCCAGCGCCTCCAGGAACAGCGGGGGGGGGGAGTACCGCCGCCCGGGGCGGGGCCGCCTCGAGGGCAGCGTCGTCCGCGAGCGGATAGAGAGACGGGCCTCGTCACCTGACGACGAGGCCAGCGGCAGGTGGGCTGGTCCTTGCCCGCGCGTGCGTTGAGTCGGTGCACGTACTGTCGGCCGTGGCCGGAACCGGGGGGGTAGGACTGGCGCTTGAGCGCGTAGCGAGCCACTATTCCCATTTTTTGTCGGTCCATGGGGGGGAATTCGCGTGCAAGCGGGCCCTCGAAAACTTGCTACACGTCCCCCGCGTACAGGCAGGTCGGGTGGCGGCCTGGTTTGGGTATACTAAGCGTTATCCGCAGATTGACTTGTTGACGAAGATAATCACGCACGGGGTGCCGGTAGTGGTAGACGGCGTCGGGGATTTGGGTGCCGCCCTGCAGTATGGTAGTCATAGGTCGATCGTCCCGTACGAGGGAAACATACTGTGTAAAATAGCGGAAGACGTGAGGCTCGGGCGGGTATTCGTCTTCCCACGGGGCAAGGCCGATCGTATCCCCGGCCTCCGTCTGTCCCCATTAGGGGTGGCGGTGTCCCCCGCGAATAATCCGAATCATTCACGACCTTACCTTTGAGACATCCGTGCCGAGCGTCAACGCCGGCACGGAGTTTTCGTTCGCGCCCCCTGTAAACTAGGCCACGTACTACGTGGTATCATTTGTCGCATTTTACACTTGCGTCGCCCGTCGGCCACACCCTCGCGCATCCTACTGAGTAAGATGGGCGTGAAGGACGCCTTCCGACAGATTCCCGTCGAGTGGGTACATTGCCCCCTGTTCGGGTACGCTTTCCGAGACCTGGTCGTAGTCGACCGGCGTCTTCAGCTTGGGTGGCGGAATAGCCCGGGATTCTGGTGTCTGTTTATGGCCGCGCTCGAACACGCGCATGTCCACACAACATTCCGTAACGCGGTGGTCACCCCCTTTGGCCAGGCGGTCACGAGCCACGTCACAGTAAGTGAGCCTGCCACAGGAGAATGCCCCGTTCGCTTACCCCCGGGGTACCTGGTACCCCCGGGGGATGGGGGGGGGGCGGCTAAGCCGTTCTTTACTCGAAAGTACGTAGATGACGCAGTCTTGGTAGAGCCACAGTGTTCTCCCGTAGGGGACCGGTGCGTGCGGGCGTCCCAGAGTATGGGCTCCGACCACGGGCGCCTTCTCGGTGAACGACGCGCGGGTGACCCGCCCCTGTTAGCACCGGCGAAGGTGTCCTCGTGGCACACGCGGCTCGAGGTATTAGGATGGGAGCTTGATACAGTAGCGATGACGATTTCTTTGCCGCAGAGAAAACTTGACCAGCTCCGCGAGCGGCTCGCGGAGTGGCCACGGGACCGCCGCAGCGCGCGGGAATCCGAGTTACGGTCGTTGATGGGAAACCTCTTGCACGTGTGCGAAGTCGTGCGACCGGGTAAGTTTTTCGTGCGACGCATGCTCAATCAGTAAGGCACACCCCCCGTACAGGCCTGGGACGAGAAAGTACGGGGCTCGGGGGGGGGCGAGCGTTCGCCGACGAGCCGTTCACACGTCCGCCTTGGTGCCGAATTCCACGACGACCTTTCGTTTTGGCGGTTGATGGTACAAAACACGATGGGCCCCGGGGGGGGGCGGCACGTTTTCCGCCCCATTGTTGAGTTTTTATTTGCAGTCCCATTCGCGTGCGCTCATCAGCGACGTCTCAGGGGACGCGATGAGGGGCTTTTGTTTGGAGACCGGGCGGTGGTGGCGGATGGGTTTCGACGACGACACCCAGGACCGCCTCCGGTCGAACGTTCAGGGGAGGGATGATCTGTCTATTAACGTGTTGGAATTGCTGGCCATGGTAGTCACGGCATGGGCGTTTACGGTAAAGGCCAAGACGGCGCCCCAATACGTCGGCGAGAGTATCCTAATGCGGGGCGACAATATGTCGACCGTCCACTGGGTTAATCAATGCCGGGGGGGGCGCGAGCCGCGAGCGGGCGCGCTCATGCGGATACTCGGCTGCCTCGAGATGCGTAGCGGCTGGTGTTTTAGGGGCAAATATGTGCGTGGCGTTGCGAATGTTTTGGCGGATGGTATATCACGGTGGGATCGTCCCATCATCGCTCCCAACCTCCACGCGCTCCGTCCCGACATTGATTGGCAGGAGCAGCGCCTGGGGGAGGCGGGGGCGGGTCTCTGTACCGACATCTTGGCCTCCAGTACGTCGGAGGCTCAGTTGCGAGCTCGACTAGGCGTACGTACGAGTCTGGTCGCCGATCTTGGAGTGCGTTTCGCAGGTTGATGGGTTGTCAGGCGTTTTTGGCGTCGAGTGATTCGGAGAGTTTTAAGGCCTGGGCGTTGATCGAGTTTGCATCGTGGTGTTGTGCGTCGGAAGGTAACTTGGCGAATACGATTGCCGGGAAATTCGCGGCGGTGCAGTATTTCCATAAATTGAAGGTTGGAATGGAGCTGCCGGTTTCGGCCCCCGTGGTCCAGTGTGACGCCATCCCACAGTAGAGGTGCACCAGAAGTTCCTGAGCCCCAAACATTAGGAGCTCAATATCTCACCCGATAAAATACTTGGAAGAAGTTCGTTCGTGCCACCCGACCGGCACTTGTATGCGCGAGTCCTCAAACCAATATACGAGTAACATTTTCATCGTAACCGGTAGTTCCTCACTTAAGGAACTAAATTTGACAGAAACCTTTGGCCCAATAGGTGCAACTCCTACCGTGGGGTGACTCTGTGCGCTCAGAGGTATTGCACGGACCCACGTGACGGCAGGGACGCCACGCTGCGTCCGCCTGCCGGTGTCGTTCGATATGCTTCTCGCGGGAGAAACCCTCATTCCCACGTGGGGCCCGGAGAGGAAAGTGTTGTGGTTGTGTCTGTGTCTGAGTTACTTCCTGATGACGCCTTCGGACGAAATTTTCGCCGCGGATTCGGGGGTGGTGCACCCAGTGCACTGCCTGACGCGGGGTGACGTGGCGGTTTTCGCCGAGGGCACACAGTTAGGAGAGAGGCGAAGGCAACAACCGGACAGGGTAGAGGTGCGGTTCAAGGGGCATAAGGGGAATCAGGAACAGGCTGGCAGTGTGCGCGTGCGGACCCGAAGTGAGGTTCGCTGGCCAAGGTCGTCCTTTAGGGCAGACGGCGGGACCGTTGCCCTTATGTTGGAGTTGAGGTCATGTTTCCCTGGTTTGCCCGACCATGCCCGCCCGTCCTCGTATCAATGTGGCAAGGCCGTAAGAGTGGTAAGGTATGGCCGAGCCCTTAGAGCAATTAAGGAGGTGGTGGCGAAGCCAGGTCGGAATCCCAATGAGTTCGTTGCGCATAGGAGCCGCGACCACGCTCGCGGCGGGGGGAGACATAGCGGAACGGGTTATCCAGCGAGAAGGGAGGTGGAGGTCTGACGCGTACAAGGTGTACACGCGTAATAACATAGAAGATTCTACGAGGGTGTCACGTACGCTGGCGAGCGCAAAGGTGGCAAGGGAGAGACAGCCGGGGGAAGGAACTGCGTGGGGTAAGAAATAACTAAGAATACGTCAAACAGTAGCCTCACATTACCTCGGGGTTGGAGGAGTCGAATGGTACCGTATCATTCGGAGGCTTGGTCATCCGAGACAACTATAGGCCGTACTAGTTAGGAACCCGGCAGGTATCATAGGAGGGAGAGAGACGTAAACTTAGGGTGGTCGAGATACCCAGGGTATTGCAGGAAGCTGCGATACAGGTATCTGGCCGAGGGGAGGAACCTCTCTCTCTCTCCCACGACTCAGAAAAACGATAACGATAATGCAATTCGAAAGATATACAATAAACATGCCAAGACAGCAGTTCCGTCCTGTCTCGTCTCGAAAATTATCAACACCTACTTCAACATCTTGGGAAATACCTGGTAAAAGGCCGACTCTTATGGGATAAAAAATCAGAAGGAAAAACACGCAATTTCCTTGCATTGTACAGAAACCCGCGAGCAGTGCCGTCGGTAGACTAAAAAAGTCGTTTCTGTACGCTGACCACGAAAACAAGACGTCCTTTTCACATGCAGCACTGACTCCTCGTCTCACAGAGCACGGATCATGCCAAAACATGGGAGAAGATAAACATGATCCACTGCTGCTCTTCGCGTCCTCGATGCCAAGTGCAAGGGCCTTTTGTTGTGTGTGTTTGGAAATCTCGCTCGGGACGTGGGGGGGTGCTCTAGTTATGCACTTCGTACCAGGTATCAAGTTTTACACCCAGAAATGAGCTTCTGTTTTGCAAACGGTGCCGGTGAATAAAAGTTTATACATAAAAGAATAAAGTCCTGTACACCCAGGCCACTATTACGTTTGAGCACTTTCAGCTCTGTAGGGCATACACCATCGGAAATGTTGCCGTAATCCCTGGTCTACGAGGCGAGGAATCAGTGGCCGCGGTCAGTGCTGTGTGCGAAAAAACACGTGCCACTGATAAGCACGGATTAACGTTTGTATTGTTTGAACAGGTTTGGCACATAACGAAAAGAAAACAAGAGCCGGTACCGTGTTTTAACACCATAATAAATGGGAACCCTCCTATTTGTTTATGTTTTATGAACCCATAAGAGTTCATCACACGCCTTCCGACTTCACGCGACGTGGAACAGGCAAGGCGAGGAAGAATGCACCAACCAGCGGAAGGGGTTTAGTGAATGTACCGAGCTGGTTCCAGCGAAAGCCGGAACGTTTCGGCTTCGTTTGCACTGTCGTCGAAATCGAGTTTGAAAACGAGACTTGGTACGATTGTTCGCCGTATCCATACGAAAAACGACACAGCAGTGGCGTTTTTTCAAAATACGTTATTTTGCTCAAAGAGGCACGTTTTAACGCTTTTCGTGATTTTTCGACAATTTTGACCAAAATTTACTGACGAAAAAATGACGAAAATGACGAAGGCAAATTACCCGTTGTTTCGTATAATCATGAAAAACACCCCTGCCAAATTTCGGTATCCAATTCGGTTTCTACGACGGTGCATTAATGATTTCCGTGAACGTCAATAGTTTATCTAGGGTTTCCGAGAGCTTAGCACATCGTTCAAGTACTTTGGCAGGCGTTCCTTCAAACAGTCTGGTACGGCTCGCAGAACGTCCCCGAAAAGGGTATCATAACCTATTCCATACCTGTTCAAAAATGGCCATAACCTGGTGTCAATGATAGCTTGTTGGGACTTGTGCCATTCCGAAAACGTGGGCACAATAAAGGAACAAAAAACACCAAATGGGTCAGGCCCTACTCACGAGCTACAACTCGCACGCCAAATCAGCCTCACCGATGTGTTCCCCTTGTTGATGATGCGGTAACATCTAGGTGCTTTGTGCTGTGATTTTCAGTGTATCCCGTATCTTATTGCCCGAAGGTAGAATTTGAAGGGCGTGGCTGGATCCAGCTCATGGATGTCCCCGGTATGTGAATGCTACGACACATGAAGTTATGCACATATATAACATAGAGAAATAAATTTGGCCCTCGGTCAACAGCAAAACGCTCACGACGCCCGACAAAGAAAACAGCTTGTTTAAAGCTGCACGAATGACACCATTTAGATAATTCCCCAGTTTTACAGGAGCTTCAATATAATCAAACACACATTGTCGTGTCCGTCAGTGTGTCTATTCCCCCCCCCCAGTTCAGAGGCTCGCAGTCTACGCACTTTGTTTCCAAGCGATCCCTCACGACTGGCATTCACACCGCAAGTGGTTTCAATCGATAACTGACACACACGCGAGCGTCCCGCCCCAACTCCCGGCTTCTCCGGTGCCCTGTGCCTTGAGCTAGGCGATACACCCCCCGATCACCCCTCGTTACACCCCCCGGACTCAAAACACAGTCCTTTCAGACGTTCCATGATACATCATGTAGGAGAGGCGCCACGACTGCTGGAGTGTTCGTGGTGCCGCTCATCCGATAGGCGCAGCATCGGAAGAGCTTGGGTAGGGCTAGGCATCATCGACGCCACGGCCATGTGACCCGCAACCTTACTCGTAGGAGCAGGGCGGACACCCGTGGAGACTTGGGGGCGACGAGCCTCTTCCACTCGTGCACTGAGCACGTTTACGGGGGGCATGCTTCACCAAATGGCTCCCCAAGCTCTGAGGACGTATTGGTGGACAAATTCCCGCTTCTCCGGTTTCGGATCACGATAAATAAGTGTAAAACAAGCCAGGGAAGACCACGGCGTCGTCACGGGGAAAGCTCCCAACGAAATGAGCCACGCTTTGAAAACCCATTAGGGCTGACTAACCTCGCGTGAACTACACATGTGGTCGGAAACGCTTCTGAACACTCCTGTTACTCCCCAAACCCCTATAGTATGATGAGACGGCACGGGGCCGTTTGTCTACATAGTAAAAATGAAACAAGCTAACTCCAACGATTGGATGGTGGCAGAACAACACAGACAGGTTGATGCAAGCGCGTCACTGGTGAAGCCACCGCCCTCGATCCAATTCACAACTTGCGATACCCCTGTGTGCATCATACTTCAGAAACACTTGACTCACCTCTGTGGTGTCTTCCACATCCTCCCGTGTGATGTCCTTCCTCTTGTGCTTGGATACCGATCCGATCACGAAGGCCGAGACACCAATGTGCATCGGAAATATCAGTACTACGAGATCAAAAGCAAAACGTCGTGAAGTAGGTCGGCCATTATATTTGTCATTCTCGCATCCTCAACGAGCTGCCGCTGAGTTCAACTCCACGTTTCGGGTGTCGAAAATACTTGAGGCTCAAAAACAGCGGATATAGAACTCAAGCAACTTCCCAAGCAGCGGAGCATCTTAAGGAATGTACAAATTTAAACAATCGCCCATTCCTCCATACTAGCAACGTTCGTGCTAGTGAATGTCGACGTTGTCAAATGGGTGCGATGTGTTCGTATTTTCATATCAGGCCCTTGACAGTTTTCTCTCTGACCTATTCCAGGCCAGTCTCGTGTGGGATGCCTTGAGTACCAGGAAGAAGAACCCGAAAGACCCGACAACACTTTCGCCAGGCCTCGCCGACACGAGCCATCGGTTGAATGATGATGACTGTGTGGTCGGCTTCCTTCGCGTTTTGCGCCCCTTCCAAAGCTGGGGCGGCGACGGTCAAAGACTTCCTTTGCAAACAGCGTCAGTACTCGACAGACACACCGCGATAAACACGCGGCACTCTTCGATTGCTGCTTCCACACGTGCTTTGCAACGTCGGCCCGATGACCACTGAGCTCTTCGCCGTAGTTGCCATTGCATCAACGTCGTTTTCTGTCGTCACAGCAACTGGCTTTTCTACCGTTGGCGCCGCTACAAATCCCTCGTTAGCTGTTGGCGCAGCAGCTGGTCGTTCTACAGAAAGAATGTAGGGCCACCTGGGCTTTAACAGGATATTTTACCGCTGGAGCCGTATCGGCGATAGCTGCTTTCATAGGTGCGTGACCAAGAGTTGTCAACGTCTTACCAATCAGCGTTGGGCTCCCGACCGTCGGTACTACTCCTCCTCCGTCGGTACGACTACTCCTCCTCCGTCGGTTGCGATCGATACAGCAACCAGATGTTCCACTTTGTCGCCGTTACTTCTCCCTCGCTTGCTGTCGACGCCGCCGCTGGTTGATGTCGGCTGGAGGTTTTTGGGCCACCTTTCAACAGGCTCTTCTACCACTGGAGCAAACATATCGACGATCGCTACTTCGGCAGGTGCTTGGCCAGAGGTTTGCGAAGTTGGGCCAATAAACGTGGGACTCTCTACCGTCGGCGCCCCTACATCGCCGTCGCTTGCTGTCGGCACAGCAAGCGGCGGTTTTACCGGTTGCGCCGCTACACCCGCCTTGTTTGCTGTCATCGCGCAGTAGCTGGTGAATCTACAGCTGAAGAATCCCTGTGCAGCCGGTTTTTTAACTGGCTCTTCTACCACTGGAGCAATATTGGCGATCGCTGCTTCCACAGGTGCTTCGCCAGGTGATGCCGAAGTCGAGCCGATAAGCGTTGGGCTCTCCGTTGTTGGCGTGTTGTTTGTTGGCGGCAGATCAACTGACTGTTCTACAGTTGGCGCCGCTACACCGCTCCGTTTGCTGTCGGCGCAGCAGCTGGTTATTTCAAGGCTGGATAATCCTGTGCCGCCGATATTTGAACAGGTGTTTCTGCCACTGGAGCATTCTAGACGATCTCTACTGGGACAGGTACTCGGCCAGGGGTTTGCGAGGTCGGGCCGATCCGAGCAGGGCCCTACGCCCCTGGCGCCACTTTGTCGGCGGCGTTTACCTATGGCGGTAGAAGCGGGACTTCTGCCGTTGGAGAACACTGTGCCACCGTGTTTCAAAAGACTGCAGTACCACCGGAAAATTATCAGCGATCGCTGTTTCCACAGGTGCTTGGCCAGGGGTTTCTACCGTTCGCGATGGTACATTGGCGCTGTTTGCTGTCGTCACGGCAACTGAATGCTGTACCGCTGAAGAAACCTGTGGCAAAGGTGTAGCGTCTATCACTGGAGAGAATGTACAGCGATCATCGTTTCTACTGGCGCCTGGCCAAAGAAATCGAATTCGTGTGAATGGAAGTTGGGATCGCTGTCGCTGGCGCTACTATGTCTTCGTCGTTTGCTGCAGGCGCAGAAACTGGTTGCTTCACCGCCGGAGAATCATGCGGCACCGGTGTTTCCACAGGTTACCCTACCACTGGAGCATTCTCGGCGATTGCTGTTGGCACAGGTGTTCGACGATCAGTGTCGAACATAGTTTTGGCGGGTGTGGGTCTCTCCACCGTAGGTACTGCTGCACCTACTCACAATAATTTGCTGTCACCGTAGCAAACCTGGTTGTTATACCCCTGGAGAACCCTCTACCAGCGGCGGTTCCATATATTTCACTACCGCTGGAGCATTGTTGGCAATCACTGCCTCCACAGGTGCGTGACCAGCAACTACCGGAATCAGGCCAATGAGCGTTGGGTTCTCCGCCGTTGACGCCACGTTGTCGCCAATACTCGGTGTCGGTTAAGCACCTGCTTAATCAACCTCCGGATAGTCCAGTGCAAGCGGTGTTTCAACAGGATTTCCAGCCACTAGAGCATTCGCAGCGACGATCAGTGCAACCACAGGTGATAGCACTGGACTCCAAACATCCACGGTCGGCCAATTCGAGATCGACTCTCCGTCGCTGGCGCCGATACACGTATTCTCTGTGTTGTCGGCTCGAAAACTGGCTGTCCTTCCACCAAAATATTCCTGTTCCACCGGTGCGTTCACGGGAGCGTCAACCATCGGGGCATTCCAGCGGTCAGTGGTACCACAGGTTGATAGTGCAGGAGTTTGAACAGGTGTCTTCGAACTCGCTCCAGTTCGTGTGAGGTTCTCCGCCGTTGGCACCGCTGAATTCCTGTCGAGTGTTGTCGTCTCAAGAAACTGCGTTTTCATCTACTGGAGAATCTTCTCCCACCAGTGTTTTCACGGGAGCTCCTGCCCACTTGAGCATTCTCGGCGGTCGGTGTCACCACAAGTGCCTGCACAGGTGGTAAAAGTTGGTTTACGTTTCGGGGGGGATGAGTGTGGGCCTTTCAATCGTTGGCGCGTCGCAACACCACCGTTGCTCGGTGCGGGTTCAGTAACTGGCTGTCCTTCAGCTGGAGAGCCCTGTGCAAGGATGCTTCTGTGAGCGTTCCTGAAACTGGAGGTTGTACGGGTGTCTCCGACGCAGCGGGAAAGCCTTAGGTTTGGCAATACCGTTCAACGTGGGAGGATCAGACGGGCGTGGAGCTGCAAGAAAGACACGGGAGACAATAAAAGGATGCCGTTGAGTCACTGCTGCACTGAGGCGTGGGCTGTACGGGCTCGCCACATCATTCCACAGACATAAGCGGCGATGTATGTAGTAAATAAGTCAACTTATTACGTCCAATTAGATATTCGAAATGACGCCATATATGTTAAGGGCGGTGAATCTGGACAACGCTGCATGGGTGGCGAAGACAGACTCTCCTTGGTGCGATGTTGGGGCATATGTTTGAAACATTTCGTCCGTCACTCAGGCGGGGTAGGCCGCTTCCGAGGCCTACCTCGCCAAACCGTCGGGGTATACGACCAACGCAGGAAGGGAGGACACCGTCTGCCAATGGATCTCATCAAAAACAGGTTGGATGCCAAGAACCGATATAACACCCAGCATGGAGTACGTCAAGGCGTGCAACCGCATGTCGTCAGAGTCAATTGTCGTATACTTCATGCCGGCCAGCACCCACAGCGTATTTTGATCATTCCTGGACAGTCCTGCTAAAGCTGCGACGGGATTCTGCGAGGATAAATCCATAGTGGTGTGCCAACGTTTCGACGGTAGACGATATCGATACAGACGGCGGTGGGATAATCGGCGAAATCGTCGGGTGCGCTGTTGGCCATGTTCGTAATAATGGGGAAACAATTAGAGGTGCTGAAAACGTCACTCATTCCGGAGCTACTGTCGCATCGGATTCTGTTGTCGGCGCCGGTGTCGGAGCCGCTGGCTGGGTTAAGGAAGCCAGCGGCGTTACTGAAGGCGTCGCAGTCGGAGTTGAAGAAAAGGTCGTTAGTTATGGTGTTGGCGCTGCCATCGGTTTTGGAGGCGCGCGCGATGAAGACGGGGATATAAGTGGTGGTATATCGAGTAAAGAAGTCGGCGCCTTACATCCCAAACACTATACGAAAGGCCACCATACACTTGGGCCGGTGAATCTGGACAACACTATGTAGCTGGCGAAGACAGACACCCCTCGTTAGGATATTTGATACCAGGTATTATTTTTCGAATATTCAGTCCGTCAATCTGCCGGGGGAGTCGCTTCCGAAAGTCTTGCATACAAAACGCCGGAGTGTACGAGCAGCGCAATAGCAACGACGTGGTTTCATCATGAAACTATTAATAACACTAAATTGTTGGACGCCGAGAACCTGCTGATAGTGGTCGGCATGAAGTGGGTTCGATGCGTACAGACGCATGTCGTCAGCACCAATCGGCCTAGAATTCACGCTGACTAGTAACGACAACGTGGTCACACCCTGTCTAGGCAGTAATCCTGCCACACGCTCTCACCTGCGAAGGAATGCTTCGAAGATGGAGGCACAGTAGTAGTTGCGGGCGGTAATATTTCGACTGTAGGTGATATTGGTGCAGACGACGATGGAAACATCGGGGGAAGGATGGTCTCCCATGTTGGGAATGGCGCAGCAGTTGGAGGCGCTGAAGGGTCAGTCGTCGTACCCGCGCCTTCTGTCGACATGGTGTGGAAGCCGCTGTGGTCGGGTTGAATGAGCTGGCGGTGTCACCGACGAAGTCGGATTCGGAGATGGGAGACCTGCCGTTGGTAATGGTATTGACGCTGCCTGTTTTATTGGGAGATCGCGTGCTCAAGGCAGATATAGAAAAGCAAACATCCTACATATATGTGAAGTTATACGTTCCACGCCCTTGTTCTAGCACGGTGGCGTGACGCACGGGGTTCGCATTAGGTATAAGTCGCAATATCGTCCAACAGGATAGGCGGTGCCAAAACATAGCTTCGACATTGTGCCTGCATCCACAGCAGACACCCTCACCTCGTTCGGAAGGCCCTTCCGCTGCTCCGAAGGTGCACGCGATGAGCGACTTCTGCAACCCGCCCGGGCCCTCGAGTGGGCATCAAACGCAGCTGTACAGACCGGTTTCTTATTTGCTGGATCGCACAACTGTAACAAGGGGAATATATGGTGATATCATGCCGCTCGCATAGGTGAATAATTGGTAGCAACGCTTTATTTTGGCAACCGTCGTCCGCTTGCACAATTTTGTAAAACGGCATGAATATCAGTCGGCATTTGCCATTTGGGGGTCCATCGGTTGCTCACACCGGGTCGTTGGAGCCAGAGCATGAATACAGCAACCATACACACCGGGTTCTGGCTCGTGGCCACAAAGCCACGCAAGACCCAGATGCAGAACAGCTCTCGAGGAATCTTTGTTAAAGATTTTTGTAAGAGTGTGTTCAGTGCGATAAACCCTCGTATGCTCTGAGGGCGCAAAGCTTTACTCAGGGTAGTGCCAAGATTACCGCGCCCTGTAGAACATCCGAAGGTATTACTACAATACTCGAGGCCGATGAAACATGCCCGGGTCGTTGAATTGACATAATACCAGATTTTTTACATACTCCCTAATAGTCCGGTGTCCGTATTTCAACTCCAGTGAATCGGAATTACTCCCCGATTGGGAGCAGGCGGAACGTCTGTACCCTGCGGGCCACGTTGGACTCTTAGCAAAACGTTTCTTGGCCAAGGGCTGGAGTTTCGCTGGGAACTATTGTGCTGAAATATCAGTGCTTCCATACTCGTGTAGTCGGGTACCTGGGGTACTAATCCAGTACGCCCACAGGTGTTAATATGTTCCTAGAGCTCCCCAGCTAATTCCCGGCCGTTTGGGGGGCTCAGTACCCAAATACCGATACGCCCTCACGGCGAGAGCACCCCACTGCGTAGTTTACAACATGCACACCATTAAGCTCAAGGATTACCTCATGTATCCGTAGACCCACTGCGCAGCTAGCAGTCAGGGGCGGAAATGAAAAGTCGGCCGATGCGCAGCTCCATTGCAGACGCGATTAGCACTATTCTGTCATCGCTGCCGTAGCCCAGATATAGAGCCGAAGACGCCAATGAAGGCAAGATGGTAGTACAGGCAGGACGACACGGTGTCAGCTGCTGCCTTGATTGGCAGTGGACCTGGAGCAGCCCCATCGAATTTAAGCGCCCCTGACTGAGTGGTTGATGGGGCCAGGGGTGGGTGTTTGAAGGCCATGAAAGGAACGCAGGAAGGTGATACTGACGGAGCAAGCAGGCGAAACGCGCCACTACATGGGCATGCCCCACTTCTGTTCACCCTGTACTGAGTTGGAGGCACATCCGGTTAGAGGAGCGCCATAGCGACTTTAGGCCCGCGCAGCGCTTGGTTAAAGCAATAGATGGGTAGGTTGGATTGGTGGGACGCCGTGTTGGAGGCACGCCCCCTCGGGCACGGTTGGAGGAACGCCTTCAGGCCAGAAACATTACCTATCTTTGAAAAGCTGCCACTCGTACCATAGTTGTTGTCTTTTTTCTTCGTCAACCATGTTATTTTTTCAGCCATTATGTTTTGTCACCTATCTTTAACTTTTGCTCAACCGTTTCACTTTTTGCAACAAACTATACTCCGAACTATCATGGAATCATTATTATTTTATTTTTATTTTTTATCGTCCGCGACGTCGGGAGGGGGGGGGCTGACTGGTGCGGTATGAGAGCCGTGGCGCCGACCGATTATCCGCTGTAGGTTCCTATCCAGCCGATTGGCCAGGGCCCTAACATACGCTGTCTCGGACAACCAAGACCCCCCAAAGGCGAAAAAATGTTGACATTCCCCAAGTCCGAGGTTGAGCCGATACTACGGTTTTGGCCCCCCACGGTTCCCTGACCTGGCTGCCACTGCCATATCTCCCCAGTTGTCGCTAGTTTAGGATATACTACACCCGTGTCCTCCGGTTCACTGCGGTTGTATATTACCCTGGAAGACGCTGAACACTTCCGTCTACCTTCTCTCTCGATCACCCTCTGCGGCACCTCCCCCTCGACCGCCAGCGCAATGAGCGAAGGGCGATTCGGCTGGGGCAATCCCCTGCATTCGCCATCATTTGGCGAGGTGCCTCAGGGGCCTTCGTATACCTCCAGACTCAAATTGTGTTGCCTTGCCAATACGCTGACAAGGGGGCGTTTTCCGGCAGGACCGGGTAGCCCGACAGCAACTACGGCGCCGTTGCCTTCTCTTACCCTTAAACACATCCCTTAGGCATCGTCCCGTGTAACACGATAACCAGCCCCCGTTTGGCGCGATCGCCTTGTAGACTTCGAAAGCGAGCCTCGGTCCTGGTAGCCTGGTGACACTGAAACGAGGTTCAACCCCCGCCCCCCCCCCCTCTTACAATGCTACTTCTCCCCTCGCCGAACAAAGTGCGGGGTGCAGCATTCAGGAAGGCGTGGCAAAAAAATCACTCGACCTCGCATTAAAAAAATAGCTCAACGCAAGATACATCCTAAGAACACTGCCGCTCGGCCGCCACGACGAAGCCAGGTCCTGCCCTCCCTATAATATGTCTCCACGAGATAGGGCGAGGGGTTATCCTGGGGTACCTGCGGCAATGTGCGACCGTGCAACGCCCTTCAGTGCGCGTAGGCGGCCACGGTCTGGGCAATTCCATTTGCGACTTGACGCTGTGGAAACGTAGCACGGCTGACAGTTTTTATCCTTAATTGTCCCGCCTTCGTTGCCGTCCGACACACGCTACGCTATAAACTCGAGCAACGCCTGAATCGGCAACGCCTGAAGCGTATTAGTATCGAAAGCTGCCGCATCAAAAAACTGATTGGCGGACGAGCTGGCTGCCAGCACTCCTAAGCAAAGCGCGGCACCCACTGGCCCCAGTACCTATCGGCGCCAAGCAACATCGGGCCGGAACCCGCGATGGTTGCCGTCGATCGCCTCCGGCTCCCATCGTAAACTGCCGCCAGCAATGGTGTTCTCCACGCCGGCGACGTACAACGCGTCAAAACATCATCCACTTCCTACCTCCATGCACTCTAAAAGACGCATAAGTGCCCCCGATCGGAGTTTCCTCCCCCCCTTATACTAGGTTGTACGAGGAAACCCATTGAACAGTGGGTTTGTTGTGCCCCCGCATCAAGATGCTATCCCGTGCGTACCTAGGCAGTATGTCCGACTGCGTGACAAGTATCCACGCCGATACGACCATGCCAAACAGCTCGAGCACGTTGACCAAGAGAGCAATCCAATCGCTAACGGTTGTGCGCAGCCGCGCGCGCACGTGGGCGTCAATTTCAAAGCGCCACCACACGCCAAACCCGGACTTGGGCCCCAAACCGTAAATAACCCCTGTTGGCGTCGTCAGAGGCGTCCGGCCACAAAGTGAACGCCGGCGACTATATCTGACTACGGTACAAGAAGCGACCCGTCGGAGAACCAAACCCTCCTGCCACCAACAGACGCCAAAAAGACACGTCGGGATGAAACTCTGGACCTAATCGAATCCGTGGGAACGAAGCCTCGCGCGAGTGCAATACGTGGAAATTCGCATCCCACGCGCGAAAGGGGGCAAGCCGACGTGGTTATACACGCGCCGAAAAAAAATCCTGGCCACACCATCTCGCATATGGGCAGTAGCCAACCGGTCAGCGAACGCAACTCCGCTTCAGATTCAACCGCGCAGTCCGAAGGCCATTCGCTTAGCGTATCGCGGAGCCGCTCCATCTTTGCGACGGGAGCAGAAACGAGCATCGTCATGGTATCAAAATCCAACTCAAGCACGCACAACATGGTATTCCATGGCGAACTCATAATAGGAGACGGCAGGGTGAGATCCCGTGAGTATCTCACCCCAAAAAGCCGGTAATGGTCCGACGCCAGAGACGCAGACGCGCGTCGATAGCGCCGATCATCGGGCCGCACTGTACCCCCACCAATATGCCGCCATCTACATAGTAGGCTACGTCTCTCCTCCTTTTTCCACGGGGGGTCCGACAAGTAGGTGGCACGGGGGCTGGCCGATCGGTTGCTCTCGGCAGGGTGATCGCGACATGCTGCATCGCGGTATTCCCCCGCCCCATCACGACGGTGTCGTCGTACGACATGTGGCGATAGGCGTGCTCGAGAATTGCCGAAATCAAACAGACGAACCCCGGCGAACACGCCACCTAAACTGCAACCGATGGTCGACCACGACCTTCTCTCGCGAAAGCCGCATCCAAATACGGTCACTCCTGCGCATTGTACGCTAACCTGACGGAATGCCCCGGTGATATCGATTTCACTCAAGACGATACGTGCGCGAGCCCCAAAACGTCGGCGCAAATACATAATGCGCCAGATGATATATCGCAACTTGCAGCCCAATGCCACGGGAGGGGCTTTCTCTCGTTGACACTGCTTGCAGACGGGGACACCGAAAACGTAAGATCGTGTATGATCTGAGTGTTCGACGGAGGTACAGCTACGGTCAGCGGGGATAACCGAAAATCAGGGATGGTATGCGCTTTGCTGCGCGGGGAAATGAATATCTTCTCGAATCGTGCGTCGTCACAAATCTCAGCGAGGATGCTGTCAGAGTGTGGGGCTACGCTGCGGTGATTTGGGTATGCCAAGGTCGCGCCGATGCCCGTTCTCCCGTCAATGTGGACAGCAGCAGCATGTTCGGCGATAGCCGCCAACTATACTACCCGAGGTAACCCTTTTAGTCGACCGAACAAAGACAACTCCTAGCTGGTGTCACACGCGGGATGTCTGAGGTTGTTTCGATCGCCTTCATGTATCCAAGCCAGGTACCACTCGCCAGGAAATACCGTTTATACCGCTTGGCCACTTGGCCCAGAGTGTCCCCCGACCGGGACTCACTGTTCTGAAATAGGACACGCGTCGTATCCAGGCTGAAAATACCCGTCACACCTCCAACGGACGCCGATCATGGGGGTACACGATTTGCGTCTCGCGCTGCCGCTTTCGTACGCTCTATGGCCGGCGTCGACCCCACTGGAGGTCCCCTTATATACTAGCTTCGGCCGCCGCGAAGCGGGTGGAGAGCCCAGTGCTCGACGCCCCGCTGTCGCTGCCGTCGTCGCTGCCGCTGCCTCCGCCCCCGTTACCGCTACCGGCTGCCCCAGTCTTGCCCTTGCCCTTGGTTTCTTGGTCGGGGCGTCTGTTGCGGAAGTAGCGCTGTCGGTTACGCCGCTACCAGTCAACCCGCCATCGGTTGACCCACGGCACCTACTGCCAGAGTCCGCCGAGCGAGAGCGAACAACGTGCATGTACACGAAGGTGTCGCCTAAATGTTTTTTCCCGCGCTTCCGCCATTGCTGGCACTCGCCGTTCCGGTCATCGTTCGCTGTGGTAGGGGTGAGGCGGCGTTGCTGGGCGCGGGCGTTGATGGGGGCGCCCGATGAGACGTACGAGGAGAGGCGGGGTCACCGAGGCACCGGGATGGGCGGGAAGGAATCCACCGGCGGAGGGTAGGCCCAGCGGTGGTTGCAGTAGTCGCAGACGGTCCGCAGATCCAAAGTGAACGTTGCCAGTCCTTTGCTAACAGGGCCGCCATCCTGGCCGCGCGGGGCTATCGACGATCGTAAAATGTTCCACCACGTGGTCGTAAAGAATGTTGACTCCCGCATTGCAGGCTACGCGAAGGGCGTCGACGCGAGCGATCGCCGGGTGGGGGTCCGTGGCATCCTGCGGAAGCCCGTGAACCGCGGTCGACACGATTGCGTGCCCCAAGCTCAGATTCTGTGCCAACGAAATTTTGACGCCGCCCCCCCGCCGTGCGGTGCGAAGGCCAGATAATCGATGTCGCCCATAGATTCTAGCATGACGTGGACGCCGACCGAAATGTCGACGGTGTCCCCTACGTGCCCGTGCACGGCCGGCTTTTCCATTGACGCCGGGCGGCCTCCGTGAAGTACCTGCAATAGCCGGGGCGTGGGTTGGCCCCACGATGCCACGGCGTGGTCGGTCATGACCTTGTTTACCGGCCTGCCCAAGAAGGAGTAGGGGTTAGCGGCGGTGTCACTACCGTGGAGACCCTGGCCGACCTCCGGTGTGCTCCGCCCGCCGTGGGCCATTTGGCCGTGTGGATAGGGCACAGATGGTTCCGGCCCCGCTCAGGGCACCACATAGCCCCCCCTGGTCACACGACTACGGCCATGCATGAGATCGAGCACATCTCTCCTATCGAGTACACCCCCCCCCCCCCCCCACCTCTGGGTTCATTGGGAACCCGCCCGCTCGCCTGTCCGTAGAGGGCGCCGGTGGCTCCGATACCCTCGTAGCCGAGCCTTCCCCCCGCGCCCGCAGTGAGCCCACCCACCTGTCCGTAGGATACGCCCCGAGTACTGTGGTATGCGACCCCGTTTCCCCGGACCCACAGCCGGCCAGCCAGGATTCCCGGGGTATGGGGGCCCGTGTAGACCGGCATAGGCGCCCATGCACCCCCTAAAGGGGTGGACAGGGAGGCCGGGGGTCAGTGGGAGGCCCCCTGCGGCGTAGGTCCCAAACTGCTGTCCGAGGGCGTCTACTCCGACGTGGCCATCGGCTAGGCGAGAGTTCCCGGCAACGGGGGTCCCGGGTGCCTGACAGAGCTGGCCCCCGGCGGCGTGGCTCCCGACCGGCTGTCTAAGCGTGTGCACTCCGACGGGGCCGCCGACGAGGCTAGGGGGCCTCGCGATGGGGGTCCCGAGCGGCTGATCGAACAGGGTGGTGCTGAGGGAGCCGTGGCCCGACAGGGAGACTCCAGCCGCGTAGGTGTCGAAATGTGCCCCGAACCTGTCGTCGCCGTCCGTCCCACTCCCAGATTGGAGTCGCTGCGTGCTGTCAATGGTGCCGTCCATCGTTCTTCGGAGCGCCACGACAAGCTGGGCGACCTCGTTCGAAACGACAACAGCAGACCTAGCCTAGGGCTATCAATCGGCAGCGGGCAGTGTCATGTGTCTGCTCGAGTACCCCTGCTGTACCCGACGCACCTATTGGCCTCGTCAACCTAAGGCACTCACGAGTGAGCGTCCCTTACCTCTCCTCTTTGCCTTCGGTCAGAATAAACCTTTATCGTACGTCGGTAGACCCACGACTATAACACGTTAATTTCGTCGGTTGAAAATAAAACTCAATTTTTCGTATGTACTGTTAACTTATAAATAAGGTTTGTGTATTAAGAAGAAAGGTACGAAAACACACCTCGTCGCGAAAACTTACCGAGTTCGTATGAAAGCAGACAAAAACAGACGAAGTTGGTTCCAAACCATACGCAAACAAATGTTATGAACATGCACTTTCCGACTTCCTACGTACAAGTCCATGCCTTCAACGTGCGATTCACATTTGGGGCAAGCGGGTGCGACAATATCGAAAACTATGACATTGGACGCTTGCGAGTTCGGCGATACTTTTGCATATCTGTCTTTGTTGGACAACCGGGTGGGCTAAACAACCCACCACCAACGTCTAACACAATACCGGGTATGGAAGCAATTGCACAAAATATTGGTACCGTTCCCGCGATGTCGCGCGTGTGAGATGAGGCAAGCGAGAGAGCAGGCGTTGCTACTCGTCCCACAGGAGGTAAACGCACCAGTCGGCGTTAGTCGATTCTTTGCGAGAGCTTCAGCTTCTGGGCAGGGGTGGTAAAGAAAAAGAATTTTCTTCCCACGCCAACTGCGTTCTTTGTAATAGGGGGGGGTAGCGTACAGGAAAGGTGAATGTGATACGAGGGACAGAAGAAAGGGCGGCACGTGAATACCAGGCATTGCTCGTTCTATTTTTCAGTCGACCACAGTTTGTTCAGCAACCTTGTTCCAACCATTCAGCTTCAGCCACTTTCTGCCAGCCTTTTCCAACCATTATTTCAAAAGGCACGAAAACATACCTCGTTCAGCGTGTATTGAGAGCACGCATACCAAAGGTAACGGAAAGATATATGAAAAATCACGTGTTCTATAGCCAACGTACAAGTTCATAGCTTGCGTTTTGGACAAGAGGGTGCGAGCACCCCGAAAATATTATCTTGCGCTATTCCGGCTTCGATGGTACATTCACAATGTGGCCGTGAAAAAATCGTTGCGGGGACATGTATCAACGTAACAAACCCCGCAAGGTGTCGACAACCTTCCAATTCGGTACGCCTAATGGTGTGCTACACTGTTCGATATCTCCACAAGGGTATTTTTACGCCCAGATTGTGCAAGTGGGGCGGTCCTTGCCACCTACCTGTGTTATCACACCGTGTGCTTTGGACAGGCGGGTGCGTTAATATATTCTTTGTTTGGACACCAGGTGCGCTCAACGGCCCCCCACCATACCTACGAAGGCAATAAGGAAGCGAATTTTGGGTATCGCTCCCGCGATGTCGCACGTGTGATGTGCGACAAGCGAGGGCCGGCATTGACAGTTGTTCCTAGCGCCCCAGTCGGGGAGGGGTAAGCCGATTCATTGCATGAGCTCCAGCTCCAGACGGACGATTAAATAAATGTAGTATCCTTCCTACACCAGCCGTATTCCTTATTGTTAGTAGCTTGTGTCTGTACAAGAAGAGTCAACGTAATCAATTACGAGTGAGTGAGGGATTCTAATGATGACAGCGTGAAAAAACGAGGGGCCCTTGTCGAAGGTTTTGTTACTCCCGACGTACGCGATAGAGGATGCCACAACTAGGCGTTTCCCGAAAAAAAAAATGAATTTTTGTGTCCCCTATTTGTTCAGCAAGCAGCAGAACAGGGAGAATAGCCGCAAACGCACACCCATCCAGCGCCGGCCTAACCAGGAAGGAAGAGGATTCGACTGCGGAAATTTGGCTAGGCACGGATCCTGTGGTGGTTGATGGTGATTGGTGGTGGTAGTTGTTGTGATGGTGGTGGTGGTGGTAGTGGGCGTCGTTACGGTAATGGTGGTGGTGGTCGTCGTCGTCGTCGGCGTCGTCGTGATCCTCGCCGTGACGTTTGATCGATGAACACGTTATGTACTCGTTTATACCTGGTACGATAAGTTTTTTCTGGTTTCTTTGAAAACAAATCGTCTATGTTTACTATTAATATTAATAAAAGAGTTAAAGCAATGAGGTATGATCGAACCCGCTTGTTCGAAAAAACACCCGTTTGAAATCGTACGTTGGGAGTAGAAAACTTCAATTTCATACGTACCGGTAGCTTCTTTCGGTTGCCTTTGATATGAATACTCCCAATATACGCGTCGGACGAGGTATATATTCGAAGGTTTTAAAAGAAATTTCGAAGGTTAGAAAAAATTAGGGCTTTTCGCGGGTCATGACCCGACCCGCGTGTCGGGTCACGGGGTGTTCAAAATGTCACGGGTCGGGTCGGGTCAGGAAGTGTTCAAAATGTCACGGTTCGAATCGGGTCGGGTCGGGTCAAGAGGTTTTCAAATCTAGCGGGTCGGGCCAGGTCGGGCCAAGAGATGAAGAAAAACTCACGGGTCGGGTCAGGTCATGACCCGCGAGAAACTGGTCACTCGCGGGTCGGGCCAGCATGACCCGCGAGTTTTTTTTGCTGACCCGCGGGTCGGACCCGCGCATCCGGCTAACGGATCCGACACTTGAAACACTTCCCGGTCTCGTACCCACTGGCTTATTTCGTACTAATACTCAATAATATTCCTTTGGTATACTGTTCGAACATAAAGACATCGCCAAACTCATATACGCATGCCCGCATCCATCCATACCCACTACTGCCAAGCCACATCGCTGCGGGGCACAAAAATGAGTAAATAGTTGTTTTTTAAGTGTCGACCCACAGGCCGGATCCGCGGGTCAAGATAAATGATCTCGCGGGTCAAGGTGACCCGACCCGCATAAAACCCCTGTCTCACAAGTCAATCGAAAGGTGGTGGGTCGGGTCGGATCAGGAGGTTTTGAAATCTCGCGGGTCGGGTCGGGTCGGGTCAAGAGGGCTTCAAACTCTCGCGGGTCGGGGCGGGTCAAGTCCAACACATTTTCGCGGGTGGGATCGGGTAAGGCCAGCTGACCCGATCCGACCCGATCCGTGAGGGTTGACCTGACCCGAGAAAAGCCCTGAAAAAAATGGTTCGAAAAAGGTTGAAACGAGCGGTTGAAACAAACGCTGGCAAAAAAAACTGTGGGGGACGAAAACAGCAATGAGTATTGCTTGGTATCTGTGTGCCGCCCTTCTTTATGCCCCTTGTGTAATGTTCACTCTTGTTGTACGCTATCACCACCATTAATCGAGAGCGCAATTGGCGTAGGAAGACCATTCCCTCTGTTATGCTGCCCCTACGCGGGAGCTGAAACTCTTGCAAGGGATCGGGTAACGCTGTCTGGCGCGCTTGCTCCCTGTGGGACGAGTCGCAACGCCTGCGCTTGCTTGCCTCGCCTCTCTATCCGCGTCAATCGCGGGATCGAAAACCTACATCTTCGGGCAGTGACTTCCATGCTTAGAATGGCGGGAGGCGTTGGAGGCAAGCCGTTTAATGCACCCAGATGGCCAACAAAACTAGGTATAGTATGCAAATGCCCCGTCCGACTCACAAGCGTCCAATACCAAGGCTTGCCGATATTATCGCACGCCTTATCCCAAATACCAGGCATGAACCAGTGCTTTACGTTGAAGCTATTAATTAATTCGTTAAAGGCATGATACCGTAAGTAGAAAACGTGCATTTTCATACCAACTTGCGGTTGTTTTGCGCATGTTTTTGTAATAATTTCGTTTGTTATCGTCTGTTTTCGTACCAAATTGGTGTGTTTCCGCACCAATGAGGTATGTTTTCGTACCTTTTTCTCTCTAAAAGCAAGATTGTTGGTTCAATTTTACTGATTGAGCCAAAATTAAAAAATATAGTTGACCAAAACATATTAGAATTGAAAAAAATAACATGATTCGCGAAGAAAAAAAAACTAGCTAACTACGTAGGGTACGCAGGTAGCTTTTGGATAATGAAGCTTGCACACGGGCATTCTTCTAGCCCTGCCCGAGGGGGCGTACCTGCAGCACGGCGTTTCGTCCGCCCAAAACCCCTACGAGTACGGCGTTCCTCTAAGCACGCGCTCCGCTAGCCAAAACTCGCTATGGCCCTTCTCTGAACGGGCGTGCCTCCAGCGCATTACACCCCCCTCCGAAGTGTTCGAATGTATCTGCAACTTATGATTTCCTGTCATTCTATATAGGGTGTCGCTTGAAGGGTCTCTGAAACGGGCCGCTTTGACACCCTCTCGGGCAGGCTCTTAAAATCGGCTTGCTAGACTAGAGAAACCAACGACAGAGGACGGCAGCAAAATTGATTGTTTGTGAATACGTACCGTCGTCGATCCTCTCTTCTTCGAAAACCAAGGTTTAATGATACTGTGTACGTGTAGTGTTGGTTGTTTGTTTTTAAAGAGAAGGCGATATAATTGGTGAGCATGCCTGGCGTGAGCGCGTTTTGAAGCGCTTTCCGAGGTATGTCGCTCCGATGTGGGCACGAGATGGGAGAGGCGCGTGCACCGGATGCAATGAGATTTTCGCAGCCACCAAGCCTACGGATAGCGAATGCGCCTCTCTGACTACCAACACGACGAGTGCGTTGAAGGTACCCCACTGGTACGTCTCTCACGAAACAGTCGGACGCCCCCCCCCCCCCCCCCCCCACGAAGTTTCACTCAGCATTGCCGCCGAGCGCAGAAAGGGCATCTTCTGGCGAGTTCCCGCAGAAAGCTGTGCCATATCACGCCACAACTTCCGACGCGGTGACCACAGACAGACAGGCTTGGCTTCTCCGGTGCATGACCCTACCTACGAAATCCCACGGGAAGCCTTGATCTCATAGCAGAGGTGGCTTATTGTAGTGAAAAAAAAACACTCGCCACCGCCCCCGCCCCTCCTTAGCGCGCAGCCAGAGTGTTCCCCACCACCTGATCGACGGTCGCCAAAACTCTCCGCCGTCCTCTCGGTCCCAAATCACTTCCCCTAAATCACCCCGCATCGCCCGCCAACTCAAGTATCCCTCAAACCAGACGAACGAACATGCTACGCCCGCATCTGCACCGCCTCTGGCACCGGCCAGGCCACAACCCGTCCTCCTTTCTCTCACCTCTTTCGTGCCTCTCGCGCCGTCCTTCCCCCTTTTCCCCCCGCGATGATTGTTTCCATCCGTCCGTGTTTCAACGCCGTTCTCCGCGTTGGCCCCGCCGATTCGTAGAGCCCGCACCCCGATGTTTTTCTTTGCGGGCCCGTTACTCCCTCCTCCTCCCCCCTTCTGGTCGGTGAAAACCCGACGTGCTCCGTCCCGGCCTATTAGGGATGCGAGAGTCTATGGTCATATGACCAAGGCCATGCGTGATATCGAGTACACCCCTCCCCCCCACCCGCTCTTCTCTCCCGCTGCTCCTCTTCCTGTCCCTTCGCCAATTTGTGTGCGTGCCTGCACGACAGGGCACACCCTGTCCGCGAACATCTATGTCCTGTGTCCCTTGTTGTACACCTCATACACTTCACACACCCCGCGCCCTCTTTTTAACCCTGCACCTCTGTGAAGCTCCCCACCCCCCCCCCCAACCCATAGCCCCTCCGCCCCCACTCCCCCTCATCCCGTCGGACCTCCATTTGCGTACCCTGGTGCTGGGCATCCGTCCCACAACTTCTTCCGTACTGTACGCCAACGGTGTCATCGCGCCCTTCAGGAACGTTTTTTTTTTTCTTGGACCCGAGCTGAGGGGACGAAGACGCGACGAAGCATCCGGGTTCGCCGCTACTTTTCCCTTCGTCTGAAACGTCATTGCCTGCATATGCCTGGCCCACATGCGCAACGGTGACTAAAGTACAAACAACAGTTGGAAGCCAGGAGTAGCAGCGTTTGTCATAAAATGTACGACGTAGAAAGTGGGGCTGTCGTGCACTGAGCGGTGGCTGGCTCCCCGACCCTTTTGACCTTTTCCTCGCCGCCTGCTCAACCCCCGCGGCCTCGTTCACCTCATACACCGCCAAGCACGATTACCCTGCACGGCGCACCTACCCGGTCCGGCATTGACACCCACCCCTCTCCCTCCACACCCGAGTGGGTGCCCAGCCCTGGCAGTGAGCCCCGCCCCTTCCGACCTGGCCTCCATCCCAAATGCGGATGCCATAGACTGACCGTTCGCGAACTGCAGCATTTCATTGTTTGGCTCTAATTAGTGTCGATACGATGTTATGGCAGTCGCTCTTCTTCCACTTCCACTGCCTCGCCCCTCTCCACAAAATCGCTCCCCCCGATGTGCGAGCCAACCCCGGCGTCCTCTCAAGACCCTCTTGCTTCTGCAAAAAGCATCCTGCGCTGGCTCCGAGTACTTTGTCCCCGAACAACGTGGGTGTAGCGTCTAAAAGGGTCAAAGGGCGAGCCAACGCGCATCCTGTCAAGTGTCATAAATATTTTGGGAGGGAAGAGCGGGGGGTGGTGCCCTAGCCTAGGTGCCGCCACCACGGAGGCTAGCGAGCGCGGGTACGGTGCCATCACTTTTCGTGTGACCGTAGAAGTATGCGCCCGTTCGTCGAATGTCGCTCCCACCAAGACGAGCAACCGTACGCTCGGCGCCACTATTTTTTGCGGTGAGTCTCGGAGGCTATGTATTGAACCTGGGCCGAAGATGCTACTCGTATCCCCACCCCCAGAAAGCGTCCCTGAAATCTTGACATTTAGGGTGGGCTGGAACGTCTTTACCCCTAAACGGAAGCCGATGGAATCGGAAGATAACGGGCTGCACCCTCCAGCGTTGCGAGTACGTCGTTGCGACGTTTCAATACGCGTAGCTACTTCAATTCAAAGCCTCAATCATGGCGAGAGAGCGGGGGGGGGCGGCGGTGACGGGGGGGGGGAGGGGTTCGAGACAAATGCAGTTATCTCGCATTTTAGCTCGTGTTTTATTGTATTGTTTTCAGAGGACTTAACCCAAAGCTGGAGTTTCAATAAGGTATGAGCCAAAATTTCCTGGTTTCAGTGTGCAATTCTCGCCGAACGGACGAAGGCAACATATTGACTAGAACGCGCATGTCCACTTGTGCCCAGGTGACCTGCTCCCTGAATACCCAAGAGGCCGGGAAAAGCGTGCGTTGTTCGCAACCCCAGCGACTTGAACGGGTATGGCTGCCTCCGGGTGCAACCCTCATTGATCCCCGAGCAGCGTGCCCTCCATGGGGCCAAGTCCGACTCTGATAAAGTCACCCAGAAAGCTGAAAATGCGATGCACGAAGGCACTGCTGCGGCGGCCGGTCGCAGCTCCTTCGCTTTGGCAGCAGAGAGAGCGCAGTCGCCTCTGGGCCAAGGTCCGAGCTACCCATGGTGAAAAGCGACCTGACTGGAGCCAAGCTGGAGCCAAGGGTGCGGTCAAGACTGCGAGCGCCGTCCGTCGAAGCTGATCGAAGACGTTGGTCGTTATTTGCCCCCGGGGCAACCCAACGTACTCTCTCGCCGGCGTCCATGCGGCAGGTCGCGCTTGCTTAGGCGAGTGGTTTGGGCCCCCGTTTGCCGATCGAACCCCATCGTTCCTATCGCGGTGCGGTTGCTCTTCTCTTCACGCCCTTTGCACCTGCCGACCTCCAAACTACCCTGCGATAGCTGGCTACTATCGACGACCAAAGCTCACGCCACGCCGCCTTAGTCGAGGTCGACATGGGCGTCACCGTGCCGCCGCCAATGGTAAAACCCGCACTGAACGTCCTGCTTCAGGTGCCGATGCCCACGGCTACGTTGGTGGCGGTTTGGCTCTAGACTGCGCGAAGAAGGAGCTGCAGATCGCGGCAGATCGCTGTAGATCGCGCCAGAGGTTCCCCTTGCCGTCAAGCACATGAGGCGATAGCCTCCGCCACCCGTTCTACAGTGCAAATATATCCTTCTGCAGGGTACACGAGGCCAACCCTTCGGATGCAGGTCGGCTGAGGAGATGTTCAACATTTCATGCGGCGGGTCAGGCCGGGTCAGTTGGTGTGCAAATCTCACACGTCGGGTCGGCTTGGATCAAGAAATTTTCAAAAAAATCAAATCTCACGGTTTGGGTCGGGTCGGGTCAAGAGGTTCTGACATACCACGGGCCGGGTCGGGTCGGATCAACAGGTTTTCAAATACCACGGGTCGGGTCGGGTCGGGTAAGAAGGTGTTCAAACGCTCACGGGCTGGGTCGGGTCATGACCCGCGAGAAACGGGTCACTAGCGGGTCGGGCCAGCATGGCTTGCGATTTGCCTTCTGCTGACCCGCGGGCCCGCGGATCCGACACTTTGAAAAATTCCCGCTTTGGCCGAAAGGCTTCTCGTTCTAGTGCTATAGTGTCATGTCCAAACATTAAAACATCATTAAAGTTATGTACGTACGCATATCTGCACCCATTCGAACTCACTACAGCCGGGCCACATATCACTGCGGGGTACAAAAGTGTAGAGTAAATTGTGTTCGAAAAGTCGACCCACGGGCTGGATCCGCGGATCAAACCCGCGGGCCGAAATAGTTTTTCTTGCAGGTTGAGGTGACCGGACCCGCGACATGCACCATATATCACGGGTCAATCAGAGTTTGGCGGGTGGGGTCGGGTCGGCTCAGGACATATTCAAAATATCTCGGGTCGAATCGGGTCGAGTTGGGACTTTTTCAAGTATCTCGGGTCGGGTCGGATCGGGTCAGAAGGTTTCCTTACCTCTCGGGTTGGGTCGGGTCGGATCAGGACATTGTTCAAACTCACAGGTCGGGTCAGGTGGGCTCGAGATTTTTTCGAGTTCTTGTGGATCGGGTCGCTTCAGATCAGCACATACCCCATTTGGTTCGGGGGTCGGGTCGGGTCAGCTGGCCCGACCTGACCCGACCCGACCCGACCCGTGAGATTTGACCTGACCCGCGAACAGGGGCTTTTTTCAGCACCTTACGCCGAAAGCAGGTTAACGCATCTAAAGTACTGTAATACCCGCGCCGTAGGGAAAAATATATATGGAATTGTTGCGGGGCTGTTTCTGCTGTGGTACAAGGGATTAAAGTCTCCTTTTTACCTATATACGATGAGTGTACGAGCCTCCCGGCGTTCACGCGGTATCAAGACAACACAACGTTGTACCCAGACGATAACCCTGTTCAACACGTTGGGGTGGGTAGATACGAATCGATGGGCTTCACTAAAACGCGAGCCAGTGCTAAGCGACGTAACGAATAGGTGTTCCGCGGTGAAGCTTCGTACCCCAAGTACGGCTTGCTTTGGAGGTTGTGTCACAGAGACTAGACCGGGTCGATGTCAATAACTTTTCGCAGGTGCAAGGCTCAGCAGGCGGAGTGAGAAAGCAAACAAAAAACGATACATAAAGAAAGCAAAAGGCAGGTATGACACAAGTCCAAACAGACTGGCAATACTAGCACGGGGGAGCATACTAATCAGAACCAAGTGTTGTTTGTAAAATTTGGAGGATAACACGTATTATAGGTCCATCGTGTACGATGCCCAGTAGTACCACGTTCAATAAATTGTTTTTCCAGAGTATACGAAGTGTGCAGGTAAGTCTTCAGTATTATCGATGAAAACCGCCGGTAAAAAACAAGAAAGGCCTAAACTGTGCTACCGCGAGCAGCAGCTGCGGTTTCTACTCATGAGGGGGGAAAGCTGGTGCGTCCCGTTGAATTGCACCGGTGCGGTATGTTGCTGTATCACAACGTGCAACCACCAGCACGGTTTGATATCATCGGCTGCACTGCTGCTGTGCGCGCCACCCGAAGTTTTGCCCATTTTTCAAGCCGAAGTCTGAGATATGAATAAAGCGAATGGACGTCGTCAGCGTTGGCCGTTCGGGCCTGGCAGTCATATCTATTCGCCCCAATGCGTTGTTTAACGGTGCGCCTGCTTGAGGTCAGCATATCAACAAAGAAGTTATTGGCAGCATAATTCAAATAAAATACTAGGCTTTTCACGGTGTACAACCCAATCGCGGTACGGTTTTTCCTTCGGCAGAATCCTACGGCACGGTGCTGACTACACCATTTGATAATCGTACGTCGAGGAGCGGTGCGGTGCGGTGCGGATTTTGGCTTTCGGCTCTCATACGGCGCGGTGCGGCGTGGTTTGAAAGTTTACCGTGTGGTTCCGTGTAAAAACGTTCCAAGCCTGCACTGCACCGTACGTGCACCGCAGACAATCACTTGATTTGAATATCCTAAGGCATGTTCACGTTATTTTATTTTTTGTGAGAGCCTGATGGTGCCATTCGTTGCTGCTTTTAATTTCTAGAATCGTACGGTGCGGTGGGGAGTTTATTAATCGCGAAAAAGTGCGTTATATTCCCGGCACACAAAGCCAACACCACGAAGACGAGTGCAAGCACCCCGCAATGAGAAGACCAGCCAACCCTGGACCAACACGGTATACTCCCGCCTTGCCGACGGCGCCAGCATGAAGACTCTGCTAAACTCGAAAAAGTAACGCGGTTCCAAGGGGCAAAGAACGAAGGAGGGGGGGCGCTGTCGGTCGTAATAACGGTGAAATACATCCATGAGACGCCGGTGTTGGCAAGTAGGGTCTAAGGTATACCACTCATCTTGACGGAAATATAAGTACCGTTTAGTGTTCATATTTACACCCAACGGTTCTTATACTTCCGGCCAGAGTGGTAGAGTAGGCCGGGGTCCTCACAGAACACTCCAGGCCTTTGTAAGCCGGCTTCAACTAAGTACCAGGTACCAACGTGGCTTCGACAAGGCGGAGGACTGGACTCATTTCTGAATATGTCTTTTCATACTGCTTGCTACTGGGAGGGCAAAAGCTGCCTGACAACGAAACCCGTTTTTTTTTCACACCGAAACAAATGTTAGGACAGTTTGTGTATTAATACTTAATAAAAACAACATTTGTGCTTCGGGGCAGAGTGGTACGAGGGAGAATCCCATCTTACCGGTCATTCGCGCTAGCTCATCCCCCTGACTTAAGGGCCTGTGCTCCCTGACTGGCGAAGAAGGGGGTAAAGGCCTCCCTACATATCGCATGACGGGCAAACTCGGGGAGCTACAATACACCTGTCGGCCGAAAACACCGAGAGAGAGAGAGAGAGAGAGAGAGAGACGGGGTGGAGGGGGTAGAGGGGTAGCCGGGTAGAAAGAGAGACGGGGGTATTGATTCCAAAGAACGAGCGGGAAGAGTGGAATACTCTACTCGTGCACAACTACTCGCACACATACGGGGGGTAGCACTGCAGCCATTGGAGGTTCTACTCTTCGTGTTTAACACTGCTGTGCCGCCTTCCCTTTTCAAGGAGGTTATCGTTGTAGTCAACATCTTGCTATCTACTGAGGGCCCTGAGTAGCTTTGTTTTCCCACTGTCTCGCCCCGTGACTCGCTCGGAAAGGGTTGAAGGGGGATCGGCAGTACCTATTCGCAGTTGATCGTCTTTACTGGTGCGATGGCAGGCAATCGACCCGGGGTAAGAGATGGATACCCGCGCAGAAAGCTTCCTCGGGCTGACGGATAAACGAACCCCAACACCTCGCCGCAGGCCCCTTAGAGCCGATAGCACGAAGTGCGTTTGCTTGCGGGTATCGGGATTTCGCAGGATTATTTTTTCGCACAATACGTTCGTTAGACCCTGGCGCAGCAGACGCCTTGACCGGTTCACAAAGTAAAACGAGATGCCGACTGGTCGCTGAGGAACCGATGGAACCATGACAGTGGGGAAAATGGGCAGACCACCTCGCGTCTCGCGCCGAAACGATTGAACGTACACCAATACACGTATTGCCACCGATTTTTGCTTTGCTGCCACCGGCAGCTTGTTTCTGGAGTCGCTGCACCTCAGGCACGAAGTGCAATCAAAATCAACAACACGCTTGTCGAGTTCACCGTTGCAGCTGTGCGCAGTTGTCCGTGGCCGTGGGGCGGAGTTATTTCGGCGTTCTTTTTTTGCGATGGGGTTAATCACTCTCTACCTTACCGTGCAAAGCGCATTGCCGCCGCTGGAATTGTTTAGGCCATGCGAGCGGCGTTGAGTTAACTACCACATGCGTTTCACTGCTAAGGACCAAGAGAACGATGCAACCGCACGAAGGCTGTTCCGCCTCATGACGGAAGTGCTGGAGAAGGGAGATTAAAAAAAACGCAGGGGTCTTTGGGGGTGGGGACAATGCTCATACGTGGGGCCGGGTGACCCGACTTATGAGATTGTCTGTTCACGGGTCGACGCGCGATCAAATCACGGTTCGACGCCTGGTATGGCTCATGAGATTATGATACCACCAGCCGCCGGCCCAGCCCGACCCGTGACATCTAGGCGCATGAGCCGACGGCCCGGCCCGGTCCGTGGGATGTTCATAACACGGGTCTCGGCCAGGCTCGGTCCGTGAAGATTTTAAATCAAAGACCTCGGCTCCGCCATGCCCGGCCCGTGAGATATTTATATTGCGAAACCCGGCCCGGCGCGGCCCGGCGCGGCCCGGCGTGGCCCGGCGCGGCCCGGCCCGCCAGGTTCTGAGAAACACGTTAGATAGATGTTTCTCACGGACCGGGCTTACCCGGCCCGGCCCGTGGAAACACCCTCGGTTCATTAACAAGACTCCCACAAGTCGACGTGACAAATTGTGTTCGAGGTATAAAAAAATGTGAATCTTCTTCTTTCAGGGGGGAAGAGGCCGTTTCTACGAGAACTATAAAAACAAAAGCTATTACCAGTACGAAGTCCTTAGTAACAGTAATTTACCCTTGGCTTGATCTGGACAAGAAAAAATTATACCAAACGACTGCTGTCGAAATTAATTCCGATTTTGAGGAATTCATCCAACTCGACCTGGCATGGTGTTCGGGATAGCTGGAGCGCGGGATGCGAATTTGGGCCGTGTCGAGGACTGCTTCAGAGCAAAGACTGAGGGAGCGCGGAACCATAGGCCCCAACGGAAGGCGACTGAAGCAGCAGCGGCAGCAGAAGCAACACGAACGACAAAGGCTCTGAGCACAACGAAGCCCATCGGCGGCGTCTCGAAACAGCATCCATTTTTATCCCGCTGCACCTGCGATGCCCCACGACCATCGACACTCAGACCGGAAGCACGAGTTCGTTCAAAACTTCTATACGGCCGTAGCTCCATTGCCGTCGCTGTTTCTCGCGTGAGGTTTAAGGGTTTCTTCCGCCTTCTCATCTGCGCCGTCAGAACCAATTCAGGCGCTGGTGGCGGCGTGCGGCAGCGCGCCTGCAACGACCCATGCCCCGCTGCTTGCCTCGGTGGTTGTCAACCGATCCAAAGCACAAGAATCATCGATACATCGCCCCGAAGCACGAGTCAGTTCAAACTTTCGACAACCCCATCACCATCGCTGTTCCGAGCGTGATGTCTCAGGTCTGCTTCCGACTTCCGCCTGCCCGAGAGACCCCGAGAACGTGTCAGCGTCTTTGTCTGTGCTGCCATGAAAAAAATAATATATATATATATTGGCTGTGATGTACCCGCGACGACGCATGCCGTTGCTCGCGTCGGGTTTTGACAGCACCCGGGTGTTGTAGACCTTCTGAGCCCTTTGGGTTTATATAATAGATTATTACGGGGGACCATAGTTAATAGGACCTATGGTATACATAAAAACCTATATGTTTAACCATTTTTACTGACAATATTTGGTACTATTAACTATGGTCCCCCGTAATAGTAGCATTACGCAGTTTCCCGACAAGAAACCAACCTCGTTCTTGAAAATTGCTGAGCACACACTGGGAGCATGTAAAAAAGGGCAAAGACAGGTGCAGGACCAGAAGACAGGAAGGCCCCGAGTTTCTGGCGGCCTTCTTGCGGGTTGATCCACGAGCCGACAACGGCCAGAACTCGCGGGTCTATTCACCGGTCATGTTGGGCCGGCGCGTGAGAAACCCGCGAAATACCCCGCCCGGCACGCGAGACTCTTAGAGCACAGGCCTCAACCCTGCCCGTTCCGTGATACTTTCATATCATGGACCAGTCCGGCCCATACTATGACAACTTCAGAATTGCAAACTCGGTCTGGCGCGGCCCTAGGATTTTTCAGAAATTCAAGCCCGGCCCGGCCCAACGCGTGACATTTTCAAAATTTCAAACCCGGTTCGGCCCGTCAGAGTTTCGGATTTTCAATCTCAGCCCAGCCAAGACCGGCCCGGCCCGCGATTGTTTTCTACCCTCGGCCCCGTCCATGACCGCGAAGCACCCCGATGTAAGAACACGGACCGAGCGAAACGGCACTCCAAACTGCGACATCTTCGGGCAGGAGAGATAAGGGCCTGACCCTGCGCATCAGGCACTTCGGCGGGCAAACGTTGAGGCTGCACGTGGGACCCCCACCTCCTTGCCTCGAAAATGAGCCCACTCTGTCTGTGCAACGCTCTAGAGGCCGGACGCTAGCTGATTATCGGTAACACATACTATTCCGCAGGGCTCACACACTCAACGGGAAGAAAAGATCACACGCCATTACAAAAAAAACAACACGGACGTTTTTAAGGCCTGTGTATCTAGCTGCGTCGGTAACCAAGGAGCGATATGCGGCAGCGGGCGCACAGAACAACAGCGCGCGCTCCAAATCTCTCTCGTCGCGAAATGATTTTTCGCGCTTGAAGTGAAGTGAACCGCCCGCGCCTACTCCCAGAAGAATAAGCGCGCCGGGGTGAGAACTCGCCGAGGGAGCCAGAGCACGAGGCTCAACTGTCTGCCTCCAGTATGCGGGTGAAAACTGAGGTGGGAGCAGGGCGGCGGGGGGAGGGGGGCACGCTATACCAAACAACAATGCCAACCTAGAGGGGTGGTGGCTCATTTTCTGAGCTCCTCACATAAGGGGCTAACTATTTAACCCGAAACATGGCTTCGGAGAACGTTTGTCGAGGGCAATCCGGTCAAGGTTTCCATGTGCTATTCCTAAAATAAATACAATATTAACCATATAATACTATCACCAGTATAAATATTGGTCGCCCACTTGAGGACCTCAACCTGGTCAGAAAGTACTGAGCCAAGAAACGGTATACCCCTGCCGTGGGATGAGTCCAAACAAGCCAATATACGACAGCAGAGGTATCACGTTTGGGTTGGGGTTAGGTAGTTCGTTTTTCGCTGTTCAGAGTCGCTTTTTTTTTAGTGCGCGCCCACGGGGATAAGAGCCCGGGATCTTGTTTGTTACACCACCAGGTACCTTGGTAGTGTCTTAAGAGCGGGGGAAACGTTCGATTCGTACGGGTCGTCGGGGGTCTATTACGGGGGGCCATAGTTAACAGGACCAAATATTGTTAGTAAAAATGGTTAAACATATAGGTTTTTATGTGTACCATAGGTCCTGTTAACTGTGACCCGCCGTAATAGTTTCCGTCGCTGTTTGCCGTGGTTGTTCGCCTCAGCCATCGCGGGGGTACATGCCGCGGCAACTTTGTTCTGCTCCTGTATTTGCTAACGTCTCTCCACACCGAAGGTCACCCATAAGTGGTGTTTTTCTTATGTGGGATACTACACACCACCCCCCGCCGCTGTGGTGTTCTGGGCGGGAGAGTATATTTTTCGTTGCGTGTTGGTCTTGCGTCCCTTCTTGCATATCAGGCGAAGCACCAGTGTGGATACCCTTGGTCGGGCACGATAAGAAGTTCTCCTCATTTTGGGGTCGATTGGTATCCGCTTTATGCCGGTTTGACAGTGTACGTGGAGGGCTGCATTTCCGAGTCCGTCGTGGGGTGCCTGTCGCTCCTGCGACGACGCCCGAAATCACGTCGAACTGCCCGTCCCCCAGGTCAGACGGGGTGCGTGTTGCATGTAGTCTTCGACGTACGACGCATCGCACGCGTGACAACACGGAGACGCTGGAATAGGCGTACATCGTCGCAAGAATCATCTCGCCCTTCGGGACGAAGGAGCGGCACATGTCCAAAAAACGCATGACCAACCACCCCTTAACTGGAAGAGCCTCCCCCACCCGACCCTGACGATCCCGCGAGAATCTCCTGGAAAAATCCCTTGCGCAGATGAAGGTTTGGTATCGACGCGAGGGTGCAAACCAGGGATGTACCGTATTATCCTTCGATGACGACCCCCGGGGCGCCTCAACCTTTTTGGTGGAAAATAATACCCCGGACTGTTCTCAGAGGTAGGGGAGTGGTTTTTCCTGAAACAAAAACAGGGGCGAAAAGTTCCCGGGTGTCTGCCTCAATCTTTCTGTTCGGGGCACCCACCAGACACAAACAGGCACGCACATTGCCGCGGACCTCTCGCGCAGGAATCTACGATGTCGGGGCTGAGCAACATCTACGAGCAACCATTCGAGAAGCAAAAGACGGGCGATTGGAGAAAACTTGCGCCAATCGCCGCCAGGGATGAAACCCCCTGCGACAACAACAATGACAACAACAGTTACAACAACAACGTTGCCGGAATGAATGCCTTGAATGTTTCTGTGAACGCCCCGTGGGGCGGCAAGCAAATGGGCAAAAAAGTGTCACCCCCCGGGGAGGATTTAGAGATAGGGGGGCAAAAAATCAAAACAAAAAAACGGGGCGTTTTCAGAGTGTTTAGGCCTCCCCAGCGGTGTTTTTGTTTTGGGGGGGGGGGGCATTCAGGGGGGGCGTTCTCAATAGACATTGCGGTAATTAGGCAACCAGCTCGTGGTGCGGGGCCGCACCACGAGCCGAAGGTGCGGTGAGGCATCTCGCCAGGGGGGCCCGGAGGGCCATCGGAGCCCCCCCGCTAGGCCGGCGGAGTAAAACGCTTGGACATATATGCGTAAATATAATCAAAATGTGCGTCGCCTTCGACTTAACGGGCGAAGAGCCAAAAATTCGCCTGCGGCGGGTAGGACCCCAAAATAAAAAGTGTGGCGCAGTTCATTTTTTGCCTGTGGTGATAAAAACGTTTGCAGCCCCTCGAAAGTAGAAGCACGGCAAGCCGCCCACTGCCTCCAGCCTCCAGCGCAAGGTGCGCTAAGCAGGCTCTGACGTAAAACGTGCGCCAGTGCACCACCGCACCCCGCAATTATAACCTTGTCGCAGCCGCTGTTGCTGGTGTGAGGTTCCTTCAGAAATAGTTCTCGAGGCTTCGCGTTTACCCGCTTCCCGACTCTCAGAGAGCAAAAGGTTGCGCTAGCCGGAATGTTTCCGCCGGTTTTCTTTTTTAGACATGACATTTCAGCTTGACATACCCAATACACATGTACCTGGTACTAAAATAAGTTCCCTGCTGCGTAAGAAACAGGCCCTTCCTCCACCAATTTTCGAACGGAACACTGATGAAACGCCACCACAAAAACAAAAACAAAAAACTGGTGTGCATACCAGGGGTGCACGACACAGGTTAACGACACCTCACATTATTTTGGGATCCAGGCTGACCTGTTTTATGAGTGTGGTGTCTTTTTTTTTATGTCGCATACCGGTACTTCTGACATTTATTTTACCTATAGACGTTTCATACACTCCCCAAACTTTGGGTGATCTGCTATGCTGAGTCCGGCACACGGATGAGAATCCTCGCGCGCGTACCCTTGACAACCATTATAGTTGATGACGGGGGGGGGGGGGGGGGGTACGTAAGGGTGTGTGTATATGCGCTAGTTGCGATG
Organism: Nereocystis luetkeana; assembly: GCA_031213475.1. Classification (NCBI taxonomy): domain Eukaryota; class Phaeophyceae; order Laminariales; family Laminariaceae; genus Nereocystis; species Nereocystis luetkeana. The sequence goes on along the minus strand of JARUPZ010000012.1, from coordinate 9,745,908 downwards.
TACTGCCCGTCATGCCGCGGACGACCTGCGGCAACGGGGGCTGTCGGTACTGCTGTCATGGTGTCCTTTGTTGTTCCAGCATTGCTCCTCTTCAGTCGTTACCCCCTTTCTTTGTCCATCTGTTCCAGCTTCACGATTGCTGCTGTCGCCCAATGACAGCGCAAACACCGTGTGGATACCGTACCGTACTGGTTATTTCTCCCGGACGGGCGAAAGCGTGGCGGACGAAGGCAAAGAGGCTGGACCAAAATTCGTGATGAAATCGCAAGGTACGAGCGTAACACGTGCAGTATACATAAGACGCAATGGGTGCAGATTGCACAAGGGTACAACACAGCCACAGAGGAGGACGGGGAGACTTGGGAAGGAATCTTACAGCACACTGAAAGAGCTTTATACCTTGGGATAAAAGAGAAAGAACCCCCCATCCTTTGTCGGGATAATACGTCTATCGGTGAAGGGAACATACCAGATCAGCAAGAGGGACAGGAAACGCGATAGAGTAGGATAGGGGGGGGCGGGTGGGCTGCGATAACACCCCCCCTTTTCTCTTCGACCTAAAACCGATAAGGCCAGCCTGCCACTTCCTTTTTAATAGCGCCTGTAGAATACTCTCTATCGTTGTCACTCCCATCAAAACTGCAACTCCCCCATATATATTGTATATGCATATACTATATATATATATCTTGATATATAGATATATATATATATATTGGTTGGGATGGCGTCGGTTCGCATCGACACTGTAAAACACGGCGCTCACTACGTGAGCGAGACAACCTGGGTACCGCTTTTTACTTTTGGTGGTCGGCCACAGTTAGTTGGCGATCAAGTCATAGATAATTTGTGCGGGGTGGAAAACAGTCACTCCACACAAGGGGGATGATCGCACGGTAGAGGTAGTTACGTAGTACCCCCATTGCTATCTCTGAAAGTGAGCACGCCGGAAAATAAATTAACTAATAGAATCTGTCATTCATGTGCAAGTCTGCCTCACAAGCGGTTCTTAGTAGGATGCAGCTCGCCCTTCATGCGACTCGCCAGACACCTCACGGCGCTTCGCGCTTGGTGCACGCAGTGTCTGCCTGGTCGGTGAAAACCCGACGTGCTCCGTCCCGGCATTGTAGAGATGTGAAGGTCGATAGTCATACGACTACGTCCATGCATGACATCGAGTACACCCCCACCCCCCCCCCCTAAAAGACACACGCGCCCCCGTACACCCTTCCTGCCAGAAAAACAACGTTGGTGAGCTCAGCACTACCTCGGTCCACCTATCAGCTTGCGACCGCTCCACGAAGTAATCAATTATAACCCATCGAGTCCATCCGCAACACAAACATCTTCCTCACCAATGGGCAACCCCCGATTGGAGCGCAATTTTCTCGTCGTCGCCGTCGTCGGCACCCGTCGGACACGTGAATTCGAAGCTGGGCGTTATCCTAACGCATGGCAGAGAAAACGTATATTCGTGACGAAACACTAGAGGCTTTCCTAAGTTTTTTCTCTATCGTGGTCCCGACGGCATGTAGAGCCTCGCCGCGCTAATGTCGAGCGCCGTGGAGTGCTCAACCCTCTTCCTCCCACAATACCAGCCGGGAGTTATCGGCGCGGTGATAGCGAGCACCCTCTCCCCCCCCAAGGCCCTTCGGACGCTGCTGCCGGCTGTGTAGAGCGATAGGCCCGCTCTCTCCTTGTCTTATGGCCGTCAGCAAATGTGTCGTCCCTACGGACCCCTTCGTGCATAAGGATGGAGTTTAATCAGGATAAAAACACGTTTGCACAACAGCCGGCACCACGTCGATCCCGAAGGACACGCGTTTTTGCAGGATCACGAGTGAAGTTCCACGTGAGGCGGCCAAACGTGTGCATGCCTCCACGAAGGCGGGTGTCTCAGAGTTCTCCTTGCGCCGTAGGGGGGGGGGGCAACCACCGAGAAGTGCTCACGAACGTGGAGCCCCCTAGAACGTACTCGTCACGGTAGATTATTCCCCTCTGTCGTTAGGGCAAGAACTACTCATCTCCGGCGTTCTTCTTCAGTCCGCGCCGCCGCCAAACCCCCGCTTCTCCCGAGGGGACAGGAGCTCCAACGGCGATCCAAATATGCTCGTGTTATCCACCGTCGCCAACAAGATGATGGAGTAAAACCCCTTGTGGTTGGTATACGTGACAATGCTGTGCTCGGGCGGGGCGGGGATGGGGAAGTGGCTACTACCCTTCGCGGGCAATACATCCCCGCAGAGGACTTTCAGCAAGGGCATACGGTTGAAGCAGGGGTCTCGCCCACGTCAGGCGTCTTAGCCTCGTTTTATACGGAGAGGGTGTGGACTCGCCAAATGTGAAAGAGTACCATGTACAGGCTGCGTATGAAACCCCGCATCAGGGGCCTTCTACAGAATAGCCGAAGGCGGTTTGAGATATTGACACCCAACTAGCAGCTGGGCGAGGGCGCGACGGGGTTCCGTGCGCGGTGCAACATAGTAATGTCGTCCTTACCCGTTACCTGTTTTGGGGGGGGAAGTGTGGTTTTGCTTGTGGTTCGTTTCGAATGCTGTGGAAGGTAGAAGGGGTCTCGGTGTATGTATGCTGGAATTTCGGGGGGAAACACTCCCGAGGATCCTCGAAGACGTAGATCTAGAAAAGCTTAAAGCAACCCCTATCCCCGGCTTGAGGGAAGCCCTCGACATCATCAGTCTTGGATGTCAGAGATATTTCTCAGCAAGACTTTTCTTCTTCTTCGAACGAAGCAAGACCTAAAAGGATGAGTTGAGACTGTTCAGTCGTTCGGCGCTCGATCCTCAACCCGTGGTGCAGGCCTGGGTATTGGGTATGTCTCAATTTCGCGCCTCTTATGTTGACTCGCCAAGCGAAGATCTAGTAGGATTTCGAGTGCCGTGAGCCTCGAAAGTTGACCGATCGCGACTCCACGTCATTGCAGGCCAGCGCCTATTTACAACCCGGGTGGTGAATGTGAACCACCTCCTATTGTCTGATTGGACATTTTGGCCCTGTTTGGCCCAACAGACCATCTCCAAGTTAGTGTATCCAACACAGTCGGAACACAGCCCCGCGCGCGGACGCTGCGCGGTCGGTCCTTGCGGGTCGGGTGCAAGGTCAGGGTTGGGGTCGGGGATAGGGTAGGGTTGGGTCTGGTCGGCACTTGTTCATCGAAAATAGCATCTGGGTGTGGTTGCTTGGGTGGTGGTTCACATTCACCAAACGCGGGTTGGGAGCAAGCGAGCCCCACATTGCGGTCAAGGTAGATCAAGTCCATATGTTGATGCTGCCTAGGAGCATCGAGCTGCTCGCTGTAGCGTTCAGAGCGACCAAGAAGAGGGACGAGTCGACGCGAACACTCGTACAGGGTTTTATCAGGCTAACAAACCGCAACGGTTTCATGCTCAACTTCCGGTGGCAAGGGTAAGACCATAGTGGGCTTGACGGACCATTAAACCCAGATTCCCGAGAGCAATGCCACTGTAGATGTGCCGGCTTATTACGTCTTGATTTCCTCACATTATGTGTTCAATATATCACCCGAAACGTTTCTTCGAAGAAGGTTGTTGGCGCAACCCGACCAATATTTCTGTGCTCTAGCCCACAAAACAATTCTACAAAAAAACAGTATCATACTAACTGGTAGTAATTGCTCACTTGAGCCGCTCAACCGGTCAGAAAATGCTGCCTCAGAGGGCAAAAAATGCCACCCATACCGTGGGATGGGTCCCCGTGCGAAGAGGTGCGCCAGGCGACGTGTATAATCTGAGCATTAGAACAGTCGGCAGATGTAGGAACGTACGCAGAATGGGAAACGGCTGAGGAGTAGATGCTCTCACACACAGCAGAAAGGAACAGACGAGGCAACAGCAAGCGAGGTTTGTCGTTAGTAACGAGCCCCGTCGATGACCGCTCTACGTAATAAGCAACGCTTAGTACGAGCTGATTCAAGTGCCACGCCCAGTTTTTCTCCGCCACGAATGCCGCCTGTGATATCCACTCAACTGTACCCTATTTGGTATCAAAGTGACCTCCATGATATGGTTTTATTTGACAAAGGCCTAGGGTTGGCGCTAGCGACGAAAATGTGTCCCGACCAACCATAGGGTTTCAGACATGCCAATAACAGTCGGGCGTTCCGAAGGAACAGACCATTTGGTTTCCTTTTGTTTTCCTTGTGTTTCCAAGTGCTTCAAGGCATGTCAGCAAAACGTTTGGCAGAAACATTCGAAGAAATGGCTGCGAAACACCAATACTAAGCAAGCTATGTCTTACGTCATAAATCGGCCCTACACTGAAACTGAAACTACTGTAAGCAATTGCAGTCACACGGCAACAACGCAAATCTTACACTTTTTTTCACACAAAAGACGAACTGTCTACGCCGTTTATAGTTTATAGGCACAGATCCTGAAATTTTGCAAGCGTGTTCTACATGCTCTTGCCAAAGTTTGAGCGAACGAGGCTTTTTCTGTTCATCTTTCAACGGAAATGTCAGGTCCAAGGAGGTTCAGATTCCCCATAAACACACACAAACAGCGAAACATCACGTGAAAAAAAAAAAGTTACGTCGACTGTTGGCAAGGGCTCATGTAGGCGCGTGGGATCATTTCAGGGTCTGACTCGAAAAGACGGCGTCAACGTTGACCGAGGGAGCCGTTTCGGCTATTATTCATTTCAGGGTGTAACGCGAAAAACCGGCGTCGACCTTGGCCGCGGAAGACATTTCGGTCGTTAAACTTGAACCAGGGTGTAGCAGCAAACCAGCATCGAGATTCCTGCATGCGCTCGTATTTCGTTCAGGAGACGCAATTTCGCAGGAATCTGTGCGCAAGATGTGACAACGGTATGACAGAAAACGTTGTGGACAAGGCCAAAAACGGGCATATGAAGGTACATCTGGCTCGCAGATCTGGTTTCAGCATGAACGGCGAGACACACTGAGGTCCCCGGGATCGCAGACGCACACTACGAACAGGCCTACAGACGAAACCCCCTTGAAGGAACAACGAAGTATTGAGTGGCGATAGGAAACGCACCGATTATGGAGTGGCAATACGGTCGATCGGACACTCAGGGAGGAAGGAAGTGTGGGATAAGACGGCCCTTGCCAGCCCAGAGGCTGGTAATTATCAAGAGCCAGCGCATGGAAAGAAAAGGACAGTAAAGTAAGGGAAGAGGGGATGTCACCGACAGGAGGAGGTGTTTCCTTCTTTTATCCCGTGCTAAACGCGAAGAAGAATTGTCGACAAGATAGTGCTGCTGTTCACTGGTTTGCAAACGGATCCTTGAAGACGGAAGTCGATTTTGTTTTATTAACAATCCCCCATCCCCAGCCTTCGGGGAAGGCCTCGTGAATAGAGCAGTCTCATACTCCAGAAATCACCATTTGCAAGCCTTTGCTTCTTCTTCGAATGAAGAAAGAAACAAGAGGATGGGCTAAGACACTTCCCACCCACCCACACAACCCCTCCACAGGCACAAACTGCTAAACGGTTTGAACTACAGTATCTTGGCGGCGTAGTTCGTTAAAGGACCATCAGGAAACATTCCACATAACACGAGAATATACCATCGATATATATATTTTAATGTCGGAGATAAAACACAGAGTAGGTGACACAGCGCAGGATGTCACCACTCTGAGGGTTGAGTAAGGCGACGGGGCGGAAGCCTCTCAGTGGAGGCGTTTTTACCCCCCCATTCTATACCATCTGAAAAGATTGACTGTCGACAATATTACAAGCGGGCATCGGTGTGCGTTCTTATTGGTTTCAAGGAGCGAAAACAATACCAGATATATCAGCCTTCCTTGCAACTCATGGTGGAAGAGCATCACGATCACGAACATTTTTAGATAAAGCTAGCTGTGAGGCCACAGAATTTCACGACTCAAAACGAATCGGTAGGTGCCGTCAGCCAAGTAACTGACTTATGTGCACTAGGCGGCTGGCAAAGAAGCCAGTTGATAGCCAGTCGGCTTTCACAGCGAGTCAAATCAGCTCTCCCCGGTCAAGGGAGCCCCTCCCAAAAAAGACAAAATGTATCTCGTACCTGGTATTCAACAATCCTTCCTATGATACGAGTATGGAAACCCCGTAGGTCAGATCGTCGATACCTCCGGGAAACGACTAGCTATTAGTCCGACAAATACCTAGTTGGTCAGGACCGCATTCCCGTTTTGGGAATTAACTACTTAAAATTTGACTGGTTTGTCTCCAAAACGGGACTGCGGTTCTAAAAAGGCCAAGTCGCCCCACGGCTATAAAGTAATGTTAGGGCTTCGGAACTCCAGAGGGAAAACATGATGAAGCAAATGACGGCATCGTCCACATGAAGTCATCCTATGGTAGGCTGCTGGGGTGCATATATCGGGATGGCATGTATGTGGTGTCCTGGCTACTACGCGATGATACGTGCGACAAGCGCGCAGAATAGCACTATGGTAGTCGTACTATGCGCTGTGCGCTCAGACCAGGTGGCCACACCAGCCGTGATAAAACGCACCTGTCACACGCTCCATGATGATAATGCTGCAGACGTCGTCAGAGTATCAGTCCTCCGAGCACCGGTCATTTCGACTTCTCGTACACTTGCGGCTGGCAGGATTCAGTCCGTTCAGCCCCCAGGGACAATAAATCAGGGTTAAGCTTGTCCTTGACCGTGACCCTGTTGGTGCATACGCTTGTTTCATTCGCCACTAGCCGTCGGACTCCCCCGAACAACGCCGTCTTAGACGTAGCGCCCGCTCCGTGGCCTGTTCGCTAGGAGGGATTGAAATCCGGCCCTCGACCGTCGTCAGCAGGGCGCAATGCGCTTTGTCCGTTCAAGCGCTTTTAAAATCCCGGCAACCGTTGACCTCCTGGGTTCCTAGAAAAGAGGCAGAGACATGCGTAGTTCAGATAAAGTTGGATTAGATGGAGAGTGTGACAGCCAGGAAGCTCACCCGCAGTGCTCGGTAACCCAAAGCATTCAGCGCATCCTTGATTTTGTTCCACATTGCCAAGCAGGTTAGTTATGGTTTCGAAGCGCATACAGCAGTAGCCATCATCGCGGGGTCGCCGTTCTGCTCAAAACTGGCGAGGACACGGAAGGAAGCTGCGAACAACAGTTTCAGTTGAATGCTGGGAAATATGACGGGCATGTGGGGAGATAATTGTACGACGAGAGTAGACAACGCCTCTTTCAACGGAAGCCTCGGTGTGTTCCTCGCTCCTCGCTATGCGTTCCCTCTAACTTCGCCCGAACTCCGGGATACCTTGTTGTCGTATCGTATGATGCTGCATGCACCGCACAGCAGCAGCAGCGCAAGTTAGAGTAGACAAATATCAGGCGGGACACGACGTTTCTTCTATTATAACGAATAGGACAAAGGAAGATATAGTGTCCACGCGGCAAATATCTACAGTGCTATACTCGTAGTACATGAACGATGTGAGCACTACTACGGTTGTACATACGAGCAATGTTCCATCGACACACTTGAACATAAGCACAAAGACAACCATAAGATGTAACCTGCAATCCCGCACGTACCAGGTATAGTTTCTATCTCGCAGCAGCAGCAGCAGCAGCAGGATCTGCTGTTTTATCCTATACCCCAAGTTTCGCCCATATAAAACTAAGCTCGCTCGATCGGCGACACACGTGCATCGGGAGAAGGCCACGATATTCCAGAATGGCATGTGCCGCCACAGGTTCCTAGAACCGCTCTTCCACCGGGAAAAAACTGCCCCCCCCCCCCCCGCGCGATGCCCCCTCTCGCCTATCGTACTGCCGCATGCGAGCACACTGCGGGGTTTTCGTGCTCTTTCATGCCTCAAATAGATATCGATTCCCTCTTGATGATCTATTCATAGATCTTTCAGGGCAGATAGATCCCTGATCTTCTCCTGTCGTGTTATTAATAAATAGTAGCTCACGTTGCCGGGTGTATCTGCATGATCCACTGTAGGACATATTCCCCTGGGTTTGATCTATACTCTACGTGTCCTGTATAGCACCTCATAACGGCAGGACCTAGGTTAGGACCTAGATATTCTACTGTATAGATAGATATATAAATATATAGATCGTGATCTGTCCGACGTGTGTACTCTTTCGAAGTGGGATTCGTGTCGAGGGGGGAAAAGTATTTTCGTACAGTACTCGTACGAGTTCAGGTACGAAGTACCTACCCACCCTGCTGCAGTGCTTGGTAGGTGGTCCGCGTGCCTAATAGATTTATCAAGATCAATTTCGTGGGTTCAAGTCCCACCGAGTGCATGCTCGTAGGGACTTTTTCTTGCATTAAAAATTGATTGTCGGAAAGTGCGAGAGCGTGAGTGAGTAAGCTACATTCGATGAAAATCGACAAGCAGTGGGAATGCTGCACCCTATACGCGACAAAAAATAAAGGCACGTACCGGGGGGAAGAAGGGACGACACCTGTGACCACGGCTTGTCCAGAAGATCGCTGAGGGGAAAACCTCCTACCTGGTACGAGTTATAGCCTGGAAAGTAAAATAAATAAAAAATAAAAAAAAGTAGCTGGAATTTTGCGTTCGTTTTTTTCGTTCGCCAGAGTGGTATTGTGAAAATAAACAGTACGAAGCACTCTTCTGGTTTTACTACCAGTACTGCTGTAGCACTACAATATCAGTTGCTACGTAAGCTGCGCGGGCTCCGAGGCGCTACGAGTGTGACAGCTATCAGATTCGTCAAGACTGCTGTGTGTTTGCGGAACTGGCCGTTTATTATTTTGCGGCTCGATCGGGATCCTATCGTAGATCGAGGATTGAAGGACGAGGCCAAACTAGCCATCCCTGGGGCTGTTGCGAGCACAGAATACGCGTCTGCGTTGAAACAGCTGTGTTTGAACAAGCCACTGAACAATATGAAGGTGTATGGCAGACATGACACGCACGGAAGGTGCACAGGCCTTGCAGTACCCATCATGATCGATCGTCCTATTCAGAGGCGACGCTCGTACTGAGCCAACGTACCTTGCCTCGGAAGGTCTGATCAAAAGTCGAGCACAAACTGCTGATTGCAGGGGAACACATAGCGTTGATGAAACATGCAGCGGTACGAACTGAGCAACCGATGCTTTCCATGATTTCCACGCTCACCCTGATCGCCACCACACCAGCAGCAGTAGGATGGAGCGTGTAACTCGGATATGGCTCCGTGCGTGGAATTCAGGTGCACATGAATACTCCCCGTGAAGACATCCTTCAATAACATGGAAACCCTCGGAAAAATATTTTCTGGTCAAGCGTTACAAACCACCAACCTTCAACCCCACAATCTGCGCTGCCCACCTTCTCCGCTGCCCTGGAAAGACCATCACCGGACGCACCACCGAGCTTGCCCTACTCAAATCCACGGTATACTGCGTTCCTCGAGCCCACCTCTCCGTTATTATTATTTCCCTAGGCACGACGACGACCATGACGGAGCGCGCTCGCGGGCGGAACGCTCGACCACAACCAGACTTCTTCGGAAAGAATCGCCACCAGCAGGCCGAGGCATCGAGGCTGAAATTAAAAGTGTCGGATGGATCTGACCAAGGCGATGACCTTCACGACCCGGCCGCGGCCTCGTGCCCAACGAGCCGCAAGCGACAGCGGAGTCGATCTCGCGAGCGGGCGAGGACAGGGCTCTGGGGAGACGGGCAGGAGCAGCTTTCGGGCCGAAATGGTATGGTTGTTGCCTCGAACCGCAGCTCCCCCCTCGATCCGCTCCCCGAAACTCCTCGTAGTTTTTGTCCATCCCCTCCTCGTGCGCTGACTCCGCCCAGCCCGCCTTCGAAACCCACCTGCGAGAGCGACGATGCGAGTAGTAGCAGCGACCGGCCTAGTTTGATAGAGCAGGAAGAGGAGGTTGCCAGAGAGTTAGGGCACCGCCAGGCATTTCAGAGCTGGCGCGGCCACGATGAGAATTTGTTGAGCTTGATGGACGAGGTTATGTACGATGATGATGTCCTACTCGTAGAGAAGAACGATACCCACTCCTCCCCAGACGATTGGCGCCTCGCAATCGAGCGGTTCCGCGCAACACGTCGCATTAGTGGTAGTAGTAGCGATCGGGACGTTGAGGAGGAGGAGGAGGGAGAGGAAGGGAACGATAGCGAAGTCTGTTATGTGCCGCGCGACCCCGTAGCCGACCGAGTACCGGTAGCAATAGACGAGGAGGTAGAACGACAGGAAGAGGACCCCTAGTTTTTTTTTGTTTTTTGTTTTTTTGTTTTACTTGATAATACAGAGTTCACACGCCCGTGTTGTCCTCTTTACTTTACTTGAAGTCAAAACGCGCCTGCCTGGCCTGCCTGCATGCACCGGGTGGGATGTTCCTTGAGTTCTCGTGGTTCTTGGTTGCTCCTTGCGTTTTGCCTGCCGAATCGCGCACCTTTTACGCTCGTCGTGTGGCACAGGCTTGTGGGCCGTGGCAGCCCACCGGGAGCGTTCTGTTCGTTGCGTGCTGCATGTATAGAAAGGGGTTTAGGCGCTAGGGCTTTGTCCGGCGTGGTTGCATGCGCGCTTGCCGTGCCCCTCTGCGTGACATTTTTTTTCTTCTTTTTCTTGCACTGGTGCAGCAGGAGACGGTTTGACCTTGACTCTCTCCCCCAGTGACTGGAATTCTGGGCTGCTCCTCCGACTGCTGCCTGTGCTGCCGCATCCATTCTTGAAGTATGCCAGGTATATCCAATCATACAGAAGTGACGGCTGTGATTGGGGCGGGCGGTCCTTGATCTGGCCGCTGAGTGATGCGAGCGTTTTTTCGTCGTGATTTTGGGTGTTTTGAGAGAATGTGACGGGAGAAGGTTTGAGGGGGGTGCGGGGTGTGTGCGGGCAAGTCGGAGTACAGCAGCAAGTACCTTTCGGGGCCAGTAGTTCCTAACGTAGTGCAGAAGGAAAATACCATAAAACGACGCTTGGCGCGTCTTTTGTGTTCCGCCATGCCTACAGCGGTAGATACGATACGGCCAGCAAGGTGATGGATGGTGTGTTACTGATTGATGATCATGTGTTCGATTCATCCGAGTTGGCTCCTTATTTTTTTTTTGCTCGTGTTACTCGATTTCGTTTGTTTTGGTACGGAGCCTGCTGGTGTTACACACCGCCGAAGGCTGAAGGTACTTTCCGCTGTAGATTGAGTGGTTGGTGTAAACTGCAGTACCTCTGTAGATGTAGCTACGTACTGCTGCTGTACTGGTATGAAATCTTGCGTTCGCAGTGGTTCGCGTGTCGCCTGAATCTGAACCCCCTCTCCCCCGTTGTGGCCCACGCTTTGCCTGGGCTTTGGCTGCTACCGGTGGCTGGTTGGTGTGCGCCGACCGCGATATTCTTCCGGCTGTTCCGGTGAACAATAGAGGGTGAGACGTCTGTTTACAGACGAACGGCGCCTGGTTCTCGCTACGTACGTATATATTGCTGTGGACGCGTGGGATGAATGGGTTGGGCCTTTTGCCTCCAGAAAGCGTGTGCTTTTTTTTATGTGTGCTTATTGTCCACATCGTGTTGGATTATGAAGACGACACACGCTTCCTGTTCTGATATACTTCGTGTTATAGATGGTGTACGAGTATATTACTGGAACGCTTGCAAATCTGCAACAATTTTCTCGATACGTTATGTTCTGTTTACGTGGTCGCCTGTCACTTGTCACTCGGCGGCGATGTTGCCGTGTGTGGACCAGGGTCGGTGTGAACGTGTGCCTAATAATCTGCCACAATTTGCTTGAAATATTTTTTTTGTTCCCGCGGCGACGATATCCTTGATGTTGCAGTGCCGTGACAACAAGGCGTGCTTGCTTTGCTGCGTCTCGCTGCGTGTTTTTCGTATTCGCCAGGGGTCTCTTTCTGGTTTTGCGGTTTTCGGTGCGTGCTTGGCCGCGTGTTGTGTGCACGCCGTCGCGCCCTCTTTCGCCCTCGCTTTCCTCCATGTGCATCGCGCGTGTGCCTGGCATCATCAGGTACCACGCGACCCGAAGCCGGTACACTTCGCCGAATCGTCGAAAGCAGAGACAAAATGGGTGCGTGGATGCAATCATGCGTGGTGCTTTTTGTTTGTTCTTCGCCCTACGAAACATCGAGAGGTTGCGTCTGCCCTCGCCGTTGTGTGTTTCATAGCGGATGCAGTGATTTGTGCGCCCTTTTCCCGCGTAACACACACCACTATTATGCCATCATTTTTCCGTCTGATCCTCGATACTATCAGCAGTATTATTTTCATCACGTGTTCGCCGAAAAGTGTGCCATGTGGTTTCGTATGATATTTGTATGTTGCCGAGGCAGACGCAATTTTTTTGTGTGGGTCTTGTGGTAGCCGGTCGCCTGCTGTGTGTGCTGCTTTATATTGTGAGTCACGCATCCTAAATGAGGTGCAATGCATCGCTCGCGTCAAAAGATTTTTTGTACCAGTGGCAGTATTTATATTTATTGCTGTGTTGGGTAGTGCACGACACGCTCTGCCCAGCCGGCTGTTTGGTGCAGTCACGTTTTAGTCATGCTTGGTTAATACAACCATCATACCAGGTACGAAACACAGCAGCTAAAAATATGTTGCAGGAACACTGGCTTTGATTTCCATCGTCAGTGACGCAATGAGCCGTGGAATTCTATTCTAATACTACAGTGATGTGTATTCTTTTCAAAAAGCACAGCTACCTGGGAGATCAAAACATACCAACCCTAGAGATTTTGGGTCATGTCCCGAAATATAAGACTTGTTTGGATTTATTAATATCATTCTAACGGTCCTTGTATTTCGAGACCGAGTGGTTTGGATGTCACGACTGCCCGAAATTTTTTGGACGATACGTCTCGCTCTTGTTTGGCGCATTATGGTACTAGCGGTTACATTTAGTGTGATACCCGCCGCCAGTTCGTCCACGCTTACACGTCAACTCGTACAGTTGTAACCGTACGACGAGTTGGCGTATAATTATGCCCATGTTCTATACTACAGCAGTAGGTATATACGTGTACCCAAAAGTATTTTCGCCAACAAAAGAAATCGTGTCAAATCGACGCAGCGTCGTTTCCTCTGGTACTTTTAATGTTTGTTTTTTTTTTGTGGCATCAAAACTGACTTTTGTTTTTCCTTCGTGGCCTGGCCCTATTTCTTGCCATAAACCGTGCAAACGGTAATCAACAACTGCTGCTTCTTCTATGGTGTCTTCCACACGTGGAAAAGGTTCCTGCTTTTTCGCGATGGAGCATGTACTCCTCAAGGGCGGGGCGCCCCGCAGGCATCACGCGCGCAGGTAATCAACATTTGGGGAGACGCGGTACGCGTGTTTCACTGCGCCAGGTTTTTGTGGGCTATATGTTCCCGTGGTTACCCGTTCGTCACTCGGCCCATTCGGTCGCGAAGCTTGCGCAGGCAGCTATCATTTCAGTGCCGCAGCCATTTCTGGCGAAATCTCGCTAGGCAACTGAGCTGGTCCACGGTGTGTGTGCTATACTTGTTTTTTTTTCGTCGTCTGCTTCGATGCACCCGCCGTGCCCGCCCTTGCCTCCTTTTCCTCGTACAACCGCATTTCGCTGCGCAAAACTGCTGCCGTGCCGCCGCGTCGCAGTCGCCGACAGAAGGATATAGCTCTCAGTGCAGTGCAGGGCAACGCAGTGCATGATGCGCGCACCCTGCCCGAGACGAGGAAATCATGGCTGGGCGTGCTTGGCTGCTCCCAACAGCACTGCGGAGACTTGTATTGAGTACGACGTACGCGAGATCTATTTCTGTCATGGAAAACGTGAATCGTGGTCAAGATAATCCGTCTCCCCACGCAAGTTGCTGTGCTTGTGTTGGCCATGCCCGGTGACTACCTACCTACCTACGTACCTAGCTACCTGTCCGGTTGCTTCTTTTTGACGCGTATGACGCGTTCGTTACCTCGAGTGCTGCTGTCGATTGGTTCCACACAAGTCGGTTCCGGTTCCCCACGTTTTGTCTTTTTGTCGCATGTGGTCCGACGATAAAATGGCGTAAGTGAGGTGCAAGTCACCGACCGTCCACGCATGGCTTTTCGCGGGCAAAGTTGAACGCGCGTGCCACCACCTCGTCAAACGATTATGACGGTCGTAGACATGTGCTGTGCATGTATCCGCACCCCGCTCGCCCCTATTTTATTCTTGAGTTTCGCTCGGCGGCGAACACTTGCCGCTTAGGCATCAAACTGACTTTTTTATCACCTCGAAAGCTCTGTAATCTGCTGTCAAGGCACTCACAAAAACATGGCCCCGGTCCAATCTGTTTTCTTTTTTTTTAATCCCCGGGTGAGGGTAAAATATACTTGCTCGCTGGCTGTGTCGCCGACCTCACCCATTATATGAGAAACCCCAGCGTTTTAATATTGAAAGTTGAACGTCCCACTCTCTTGGAAACTCGGAGAAAGGGACACCTGGTTTATGTGGCGGTAGTAGCACCCGATTCTAGCGGACAGGCCGCTTGCCTGTTGTTTTTTTCGACCCTTGAAGTCTCCAGGTCAACTGGCAGAGATATTTCGTTCTCCCGTGATTTTTTTAATGGAATAAATATCGCGGAAACCGCTATCCGAAATATAAGTACCGTTTGTATGTAACGTCATATACAACCGGTCTTTACATTGTCCACAAGGACCGTTTTGGTTTTCATATTGATATTCAAACGCTCCTAAACCGGTCGCCCCGGTGGTTCAAGTGGTTAACCTCGAATTCTACTTGTTTGAGTCCTGGGTTCGAGCCCTAGGAGGGTCGGACTTTGACTTTATTTGCAAAAAATAAAAAAAGGGATTCAATTGTTGAGAGCGCCTTGCAGCGTGGGTAGGCACAATTCGATGCGAGTCGACGAGGGAAGAAAAGGCTGAAATCTTCTCGCGATAAAAAATGAAGGCACGTACCGTAGCGGGAAGGGGGGAGAAGAGCCTGCTATGTGACCCCGGATCTGAGTTACGAGTTGGAAGGAGAGAGAGAAGATGTGCGAAGATAATGAATGGGATGGAAAAAAAAAAAAAAAAACTGTACGAGCTGGGCCGAGGTGCTGATTTTTTTGTTGATCGGCGATGCCCCGCTCAATATCAAATATTGGGATGTGATTTTTTAAACCGTGTTGATCATGCACCAACCAACAAACGGAAAACTCGTCTTTTTTTATTTTTGTAGAATAGTTCGAAGGATACATGTATACCGGGATTTTTAGCCGTGTTGATCATGCACCAACCAAAAATCTTTTTTATTCTTGTAGATTACTTCGAGGGATACCTGGTATATATTTATACCGATACAGTGATCCGATAATACAAAAACGGCCATCATACCTGGTAATTTGTCTGGAAAAAATACTTTTTGAAACAAAAAAGGCCTTACTCCGTTTGTTTGCACACGCGCTTCAAATACGAGGTTTATTTTTTTTATCAAAACTCGCAAAATTGAGCGGGGCATCGCAAAAAAAACTACGTTTCTCGTAAATTGTTGTTTTGTGTATGAAAATCGTGTTTTGGCAACATCTCTTCACGGGTGGCGACTTGGGCCATGCAAGTAGGATCGATGTTCTCCTAGGGTATTCAGCCACGCCTCCACTAATTTTCGCCTCGATCGGGAACGACGAATTTGTTTCGAAATTTGTGTTGGAAAATTGACGTTTTTGAGCTTCCGCCGATAACTCGTCGAGATCGAGTCGAAAAATAAAAATGTCTTCATTTCAAAATACTTTTTTTTTCTGCGCGCGCAGAGTAGTCTCAGGGTCTGTTTCACGAGATACGACCTTCGGATGGTTCATCCATTTTTCGGTTGGCCCAGCTCCTATCCGCGCAGAGTGATACATGTTTCACTCTTATTAAGGGCGGTACACTAAATGAATACCTGGTATACTGCCTTTTTTTCTGTTACTGAACAAAAACATTCTGGATTTGTTTCGTATTTTTTGTAGGCCGAGGCGTGCCGCATACTACGCGGGTAATTGCATACGTTATCCGTTGCACTTTTTTTTTATTCGCCCAAGAAGTGCTGCACGAAAAATCTAATCGGCACGGCCCAACAATTTCCGAGGCTGGTCGGGTGCAGTGTGCATTTACGTACCGTACACCATTAATCCTTACTTTCTCGCGCCCGACACTGACGAAAGTCGGTTGGAATAGTTTACTGGCCTGATCGAATTTCCCCTCTGAAATCATGGTGGAATGCGCATCTGTCTTGAAACACAGGGGGCAAAATGACCCCTCGATGCTATCCCATGAAACCGGAGTGTGACCCTCGAATTCCCCTCTACACAGCCGTGGTCACTGATTTTTTCCCAATTTTATGTTTTGTTTTATTTATTTCCACGAGCAGCAAAATACTCGTAATGTGTAATGCCTGGTCATATTTTTTAACCGAGTGTGCTCTCGATGTTCCCTCTCGAGAACCAATGTGAGTGACTGCTTATTTTTTCTTCAAAACCAAGGCGAAAATCTGATGAATTTTGCGTCTCTATAATAACCAGGCCAGAGTTCAATACGAGACCGCGAAACTCCCTCGTAGGTTTCCCATCTTTCTAAATTCAATGTCCGATCCAGGGTGAACAAGTACGTCTTGATAAAGAAAAACACGGTAGGTGTTCGATCGATTTTTACGTATATTCAGCAAGGTATACTCGTTTCTGTTCCCTCTAAAACCAAGGCAGATGTACGGTCGATTTCCAATCTGAAACCACAGGGGTTTTTTCTTTCCTCTTGGGGAGACAAATTAAATGTTGGTGGATCCCGTGAAAAAACCGAGGTCACTGTAACGCTAATAATCGTTCTATTACGGGGGGCCATAGTTAACAGGACCAAATATTGTTGGTAAAAATGCATAAACATATAGGTTTTTATGTATACCATAGGTCCTGTTAACTATAGCCCCCCGTAATAGAACCACTATTTCGTCCGAAACAAAGTGATTATCTGATTGATGTCCCCTCTAATATCAATGTGCAAGTCCGAATATTTATTCATTTTGGCGTAAATCGAGGGTTTGTTTACATCTCTGAAACCACATTGGTAGGATGCCCCATCAAATTCTCCTGTACAAACTGGGTTTGGTCCGCGATTAAAAAAAAGTCGTCGTGTCCAATCGAACGCAGGCGGAGTCCGGGGGGGGCGGGGGGAGGGGCTTGCAGAATCTCATCTGATTCATGTACCAATATATTGTGCACGTGCTCGTAACCGAGATGTATGTGTGTATGTATGACTGAAACGAAACGAAAAAAAAAATGAAACGTGTATGCCGTGCGCGGATGGGAGGCGGGGGGCGGTGCTTAAACAACAACTGCTGCTGCTGTGGATAAATAGTAAGTTTTGCATATTTCATGTACGTACGTGAGACTCTTTTCTAATCCTCGTAAGACGATGATGGCACAATTCGATGACGGAAGAACCGGCGTAAAAGGCTTCTCGCGATAAGCACAAGCTAGGCACAAACCGTACGGGGGGGGGGGTGGGGGAGAGGGCCTGCTGTGACCCCGGATCCGAGTTGCGACCAGGAGAGGGCGAATATAATAAATGGAATGGAAAGAAAAAAAAACGGCAATAATAATAAGGGGGGTAGGGAGGCACCCGAAACCCGCTCATACTTCCCGGCTGAGGCTTTCCCGCGGATCAGGGAGACTAGCATGCATGTATGTATGTGACGAACACAACGAAAGGACGAAAACATAGTAGACTACTCCCGTGGAACGGAGGTATCACGTGTACTTGTGGCTGTTCTACACTGCATTACGAAAATGGCGCGGGGGGGGGCGGGGGTGGAGGAGGGCACCAGAAATTCGCACATATTTTCCAGTCGATAAAATCGCTGTGACTAAACGGTCTGGGATGCGTGACGAAAAATTAATGAAATCGTACGTGACGAAGCCTGCGCGCACGCGGGGGGGGGGTGGGGGGGTCGTGCTCGTTTGTTACTCGTCCTTATGTCATATTTAACTTTCTATGTACAACAATACGATAAGGGGCGCGTAGGGGGAGGGGGGGTCACCCGAAATCCGCATATTTTCCACTTTTTCGTATTAAGAGAGTCCGGGATGTGTGACGAAAACATGAAAGAAAGGATCAACATCCAAGGGAAAAATCGTACGTACTGAATGAATGAAGCCTGCGCGCGCAGGGAGGGGGGGTGGGATACTCCCTCGTTTGTTCGCCTTATTCGTTTAACCTTTGCACCCTTTTCGAGACTGGGCGCGGCGGGGAGGGGATTAAATTCCTCCTGCGGATCAAAGATATCGCATGTACGCGCGACTCTTGTACACTACTTCAAGACGGTAAGGGATGCGAGTGCAGGGGGGGGGGCGGGGGGGGGGGGCTGGAACGTTCTCAAAGTTTTCAGCTGATACTTTCCCGTATCAGGTATTAAAAAGAACGGTATATGTGACGCATACAAAGCGAAAGGACGAAACTAAAGTGAAATCACACGTAGCGAAGCCTACGCTGGGGGGGGGGGGGGGTAAACTCTTCTTGTAGACCGAAGGTATAATATGTACGGGTGGCTCTTCAAGACTACTCCAAGACGATAATGGGCGCGAGGGGCGGCGAGGGGCTCAGGCAACGGAAATCCGCATATATTTTCCAGCTGTGTTATTTTCCCGTATTAAAGAGACTGGGATATGTGACGAATACAAAACGAAAGGACGAAAATTAAGGCAACGGTGTGTACGTAGCCAAACCTGCGCACACGGGAGAGGGGGAGGGCGGGGGGGGAGGGGGCGTACTCGATAGGAGAGATGTACTCGATCTCATGCATGGCCGTAGTCATATGACCATAGACCCTCGCATCCCTATAATGCCGGGACGGAGCATGTCGGGTTTTCACCGACCAGGCAGACATTGATTGCTTGCACGAAGCGCGAAGCGCCGTGAGGTGTCCGGCGAGTCGCATGAAGGGTGAGTTGCATCGTACTAAGAACCGCTTTTGAGGCGGACTTGCATATTGGACGACAGCTTCAATGAGTTGATTTAATTTCCGGTGTAGGCATTTCCAGAGACAGCAATGGGAGTACTATGTAACTGCCTCTTGGGTGCCTTACCTTGAACACTACGTGAGACCATTCCCAATTAATTGTGCGAAGTAAAGGTGCTTTACCTCGCACAAATAATCTAAACAACAACCGGCTGTGGGTGACCGCCAAAAAAAAAAAAAAAAAAACGGTACCCTGGTTGTCTAGCTCACGTAGTGAGCGGCATGTTTTACAGTGTCGTTGCCAACCGACGCCAACCCATCCTATATAAAATAGGGGGAGGGCGGGGGGGGGGGGGGGGGGGTTAAACTTCTCCTTCTGTGAATCGAAGGTATTGTATGTACATGCGACTCGTCTACGCTACTCCTAGACGTTTAGGGGCGCACGGGGGGGGCACGGCTATCGTTTTGCCCTCAGCCGTCGGAGTTGGCACAGAAACTCAGTGCCCCATAACGAGAATGCGGCGGTGTAAATCCACGCCAGCCATAATATATATATATATATATATAATATCCGAGGGGGGGTCACAGAAGTAGGGTTACGCGCCAGGAGGTGTTGTATCACCACAATGGATTATCGTAGAAGGGGTGACTGCGCATCTAAAGTCGAAATAAATTAAATTTGGCCCTCGAGGAGTTTTTACAGTCGCAGGCCACGATAGGGGTAGTACACCAACTTTTGCCTTCTGAGGCCCCTCGATTGAGGAGCTCCATACTAAAGGGGGAATCTCTCCTTCGCGTATTCCGGTAATTGCCTGTCTTAGGCCCCCCCCCCGTTGACAAAGAAGAAATAAGCGTAATATATCCTGTATAAACGGGCACACCTCCCCTACTCCGCCTCGAAAGGGATGAGTGGGTCGATGGTCATAATACTTAAGGCAACAACTACAACAACGACAACAACAACAACAACAGTCAACAAGAACAACAACGACAACAACAACAACAACAGTCAACAAGAACAACAACAACAACAACAACAACAACAACAACAACAACAACAACAACAACAACAACAACAACAACAACAACAACAACAACAACAACAACAACAACAACAACAACAACAACAACAACAACAACAATAACTGAGTAAGCCCGCCCCTCGCCCCGCCCCCCGAGCGTTCTCGTGCCAGTTGTAAGATTGAGCGGATGTCGTTGTGACAGGTTTTTACTCCGCGTATACACCTATAGCGTATGGGTAGGTTTGCCTCTCTATGTTGTGATCAATGAAGTGGGAGAGTAGGGGGTTCTGCCCCCCCGTCATGTTGTGCATATGTTCAATCTACTACCAGTACATATATTTGTCGCGTGGCACAGGGAAAAAAAACGGATCGAACTCGGGGTCGACGGCGACCAAACAGCGCTCGCTCGGCCGTGACGGCAATCAGCCAATAATCAATCGCAGGCAGTAACGTGAGGAGAATAGCGCAACAAATACAAGCAACTGCCCCCCCCCCACCCATCCCGAAATAAAATACCAGAAAGGTCCGTCAAACCCTACACAAACGTGCTCCTCCACGTTCGGGAAAATCACGAGAAAAACCGAACCCATGAGGAGAGGGGAAAAAAACGGCCCCCACGGCACTGCATATACATATCAGAGGGCGAGGTCCCAGCGCACCCAAAAGCCGACCAACACCTGGAACCGGCCTGGAACCGGCGAAGAGTGAGTTCGGATATGTACTTCAATATAATAGCCGTTTGTTCTAAATAAGAATATAAAAACGATCATTAAGTTTAGGAACATAGTGATATGCCGTAGGCAGACACGACTATTAATAGGCACGAATGAAGGGCTGTACCTGGTATATGGAGTTGTGTTGGATACAGTATCAAACGTTTCGATACGTGGGATTATCGAACTTTCGAGATGTACCTCGTAAATTTTCACTACTGACTGTACGTAGAATGCTTTCCGCCCGGCAACGTGCACGAGCGTTTGGCAATCAATCGGCAAAAAAACATGACGAAGAAACAAAACAGGACAACGAAGTGAGGACGCGAAGAAGAAGAACGACCCCCCAAACCCGTGTATCGTATCGAACTCGTGTTGCCCTATCTATGCTGTACATTCCCTCTGGCACCCCCGCCCCGGTGTTTTTGTTCCGCTGACACTATTAATAAACGAAAGCTGTGGTATAGCAGGTATCGAATGTCGAAATTGCTGTATCGCAGAGCTTTTTTTTTATCGATATCCTATCGAGCTCGATCCAAGAAGTTTGATATCCGATACCCAACATACTTGTTAATATTAATAGTGTAGAGCCCTGTGTTGGCTGTGCTCAGGAACACGACGCATAAAATCCATCATAGATCGAGAAGCGACAACGGCTGAGGCCCGGCGGCTGCAACACTGAACCTCTCCACACAAAGATAAGGCGATCATCATCTATCTCCAGCTGCTGCTGTACGAAGAACGGTAGCGGACAGCCAGAAGAAAATCTACAGAGCTGCCACGATCATCGCTATCGGGAGTTTCTTGCTGACACAAAGGGTTGCTTACAGCTACTACGACCATCATCGTCATCTAGAGCTATTGCCGCGAACCACGAGTATATACTCCTGCTGCGCACTTGGGTGAACCCTGGATTGTGAGTACGAGTATACTGCTGTAAACATCTCGAAAGGGTTGAAAAATTATCATTGGAGGTATGTGGCGGGGCTATTACCTTTTCGAGTACTGTACGACGAGTACATTCGGTCGATGGGGATCCCAGTGGCGATACATCATAATCGATTGCTTTCGTGTGTACGTGACGGACTCACTCGAGACTGCTATATCACTGCTGCTGCACTGCTGCTTGTAGAGCAAGACTAACTGCGCGTAATCTAAAGCAAGGGCGCGTCCTTTGTGGTCGAGTGCAAGTACTTCGTTGCTGCTGTTTCGTACGAGACAACTTACAACTCAGCTGAAACACGGGCGATTTTAACGCGAATGGCAGCCTTTCAAGCGCATTGAGGTGTATACAGCAATTCAGCGGTATGAGCACGGTGTTCCTCATTACTTGGTCAATGAGTGGAAACTTCCATTCGACTTCCATCCAATTTTTCCTTTGGATTTCCAAAAGTGCCATTCAACTTCCATAGGGAAGTGAAATGGAAGTTTTGGAAGTCCAATGGAAGCTACGAGCGTAGATGGAAGTTGATGGAAGTAGTTGGAAGTGGATTGGAAGTAGATGGAAACTTCCACGCACTTCCATGTAATTTCTTCTTAAGAGGCTATAGTGCAAGCTAGTAGAAGCTTAGTGGAAGCAAAAAGTGGAAGCTTCCACGGTCATGCCCGGTGGAACCTTGGTCGACCTTCCACTAAGCTTCCATACTCCCTGACATAGTTGCATCTACTTCCATCTACTTCCACCAACTTCCACCTACTACCACCCAAATTCCATTCGACTTCCATTCAACTCCCAACACTTCCATTCGACTTCCAAAACTTCCAGTTGACTTCAATTCAACATTAAAAATTTCCATCTGACTTCTATATTGTCAAGTAAACTCCCATGTATGTGTGTCCGACGAAGTTGCTGTCCACTCCGATATTTAAGCTTACAACTCCCACCTACTTCCATATACTTCCATTCAACTTCCAACGAATACGGTTTATTTCTTTAGATTCCTTTCAACTCCAATTTCCACGTAAACTTCCGCCTACGTCCGTAAAAGATTAAGATTCGATCCACTCCCATATATATGCAAGATGAATTGCCACCTTCTTCCATCGACTTCCCCGCTTAGCTTCCATCGAGCTCGCATGGTCTTTGATCTAGTTAAGTAGAGTAGAAGTTGCGGAAGTTAAATTGTAAAGTTTTGGAAGTTGAATGGAAGTCGAATGGAAGTGGATGGAACTACATAAAAGTAGATGGAAGGTAAGATTGCATACAAGTTAAGAGTGGATGGAGGTGTCTGCGGACGTGCATGGAAGAAGTTTCCGTGGAAAATGAAGTTAGGTAGATAGAAGTTTTGAAGTTAGATGTAGGTTTTGGAAGTTGAATGGAAGTCGAATGGAAGTGGATGGAACTACGTGTTAGCACGTGGAAGGTAAGATTGCATATAAGAGTGGATGGAACAGTACAGTAGTAGAGTTCTCAGTGCTGCTGATAGATAAATTTCTGAGAATGTTTCATATAAAAAGAGGAAAAACAAAACAGGCCCCTGCTTTGCTCTCCTGATCCCGCCCGGACCTGATCCCACCCGGATGCTATCCCATTTGGCGCCCTGCTCCCACCCACAAGGTGCAGGCATATAACTAGCCCTCCACAGGAGCCACCGGAGCCCTTGAACGCAAAGCGCGAACCGTAAACGGTCAGAAATCGTCGAACGTAAAAAAAACGTCGCAACCCGGGATTTGAGCCCAGCATCATAACCATGGTGCGGGGCATAGACCGCGGAGCTATATCACATTCCACCCTCCACCCCCCTATCATATCCACGTTGTTTTTAGGTTATATATAGTCGCAGTACGTGTACGTAAAAGCATATGCAAAGCATAGGAATATTGCAGAAACATTATCTCCTCCTACACAGCAGTCGGGAACCCAGCTCGGATGGCAGCGTCTGCGGACGTACATGGAAGAATTTTCCGTGGAAACTAGAGTTAACTAGAGTGAAAGTTGTGGATTTTTTATATATCAGTTTCGGAAGTTGAAAGGAAGTCGAATGGAAGTGGTTGGAACTACGTGTAAGTAGGAGGAAGGGGAGATTGCCTATTATAGGAGGAGATAGAAGCGTCTGCGGACGTAGATGGAAGTTTCCGCAGAAATGCATGGGAAATTATCTTCCATGGACTTTTATTGTATTTCATGGGATCTCCCAACTTCCATCTACTTTCATCAAAACTGCCATATGCTTCCATTTCAGCTTCCATCTACTTCCATTTGGCTCCCAATCGTCCCATTTGATTTCCATTCAACTTCTAGTTGGAAGTCTTTCGGAAGTTGAACTTCCATTTGGCAGTCGTTTGGAAGTCAAATGGAAGTTTCGAAAGTTGAATGGAATCTGCTTCCCCTCATATACCAAATATTGAGGTGGACCCACCCCGACCAGTTTGAGTACTGGTACAAGACGGCCTGCTTCAAGTTGATGTGAAAGTGTTACCTCCTGAGCTATAGGGGTAAAAGATCGATGGAATACCCAACCCAGGGAAATCCTTATACCACTCTCCCCCCCTCTGAACGGCGGGATCTTTGGGGCGTCGGCACCGTATGCGTCATATTATACGACTGTACGCTGACCTACCCGCTTCGTTTCAGTACCTGGGGAACCAGGGAGATGTGTTTTCAGGGGCGCACGAGCAAGCGTTTCTATAAGAGAAACGATCGAAGTGAGGTTCGAACCCCGTGACCTGGACGACGTCAAATTTGAAGGCATTACCTACTAAGCTAGAGGGGCAAAGACTAATATATTACCCGACCCAGGGAAATCCTTATAACATTGAGCATCGCCCGTCCAGCTGTCTTTCACATATTGGAGAGGCAAGCCAGGCCCAGCATTACGACGACGGGGACGGCAGCTTCCTCGCAAGAGTCTCTCGAGCAACGCCAAACCTAGTATGACAGAGCCAACGAGGTTGTTTTTGCTATCCTCCACTTGATCACACAGAATGAACCGGCGGTGCTGCTGGCGACGAAGCACGCAAAGGGCGCACGAGGAACTCGCAGCAACGAATTCAAGCTCGTCAGGAGCTGGAGTCGAAACAGTTGAAGACCACCAACGACACGACACGCGCCACACAAGAGGCAGTCGCGATTACGAGCTTGACGCTGGGGCAAGACCCCGGCACCTGCACCAATGAGCTCACGCGACTGCGCAATCTATTGACCGAGATAGAGGAACCTATCACGGACAAGACACTCCACCGACATCGGAGAAGTACCGGGACGTCAAGCTGATGTCCTCGAAGGACCCAGACTTCGATCTCCCGAAAAAACAATCTGTACTGCGTTGCCTCTACCTGGCCGGGCTGTCGAGGAACGAAAAAGGGAAGGACTGCTGGACGTGACACGGCCATGGCAGCAGCATCAACATCACCTGATCCTAGTGCTAATATTTTTCACAACTGCGGCAAGGCAGGGCACTGCGGGAGCGGCTGCGACGTGCCTGCCAACCGTGCCTGCCAACCAAGGTCCACGGGACAAGCGACAAGCCCGTCGGCTAAAAGAATGAATCTGGATCAGGGGGCAGTGCTGGGCAGAAGTGGTGCTCTGTGCACAAGACGACTACGCACAACGGCGCCGAGTGCTGCGCGCAAGGGGCTCCGCGTCCACAGGCGAGTAGTAGGCGCACGGCTGCTGCGATAGGAGCCCAACTCCGCCCCAATGACACCGAAAATAATATGGTTGTTCACTTTGACCACGCCCTTGCTCAGGGGCTTCACATTAAAAATTACGAAAACACAACAGGGACAGCTAGCCATAGTAGAGGTCGCGTTCCAAACGCGGGGGGTCGCCGAAAAGACGTTTCGTGGGATCGCTGAAAACAAGAGCGCTTGGGATTGCCCTAAAGACAACTTTCGGAATCGCTACAGCACAGTTCAATGGGACTGCCGGAGCTTCCGGAGTTGCCGCATTAACAACAGTATCGTGGGGTCGCCGACGTATACTTTCGGGATCGGGCCACAGTATAATCTATATTTTTGGATTGCCGGGGGAGAACGTCTTCTGAAGTCGCCGTATCATCATCGATCGCTTAGAGCCTCTGGATCATCGCTTCTGGGGTCGCTGTTTTCTCTTCACGTTTTTGGGCTGCCAGAACATCGCTTCTGGGGTCGCTGGACAGCATCTGGATCGCTTCAGGGCTGCTGAAACAGCGCTTCTGGGGTCGCCGAACATCGTCTGAATCACTGGGAGGGGCATGTGCATTGCGGGGTTGCATCCACTTAATGGTAACATTTATTTGCGTCGTAGTACGTAGCACCAAACGCTTTCTTTGTATGGGAGGGCGGCAGAAACGTGGTTCGGCTGCTAGGCTATTTGTGCAAGATTTGTTTCGTAGTTGCATCACACGTCTTCTTTGTATACGGGGAGGCGGTAGAAATGTGCTAGGCTGCTATTACTACGTATTTATTTGTATGTCCTTGGTCAAGAAGCTGATCATGGGAATATTGTCTATTTTTGAGATACAGTTGTGATTTTTTTGCTGTAATACGTCTTGTCTCTCTCCGACACAAGCCGGTCTCCAACTGTTCATTCACCCTTTGGGCATATAACAACCATGGCAGTTTGGAAGGTGGTCCAGAAGCAAAGTATGATAATTGCCGCTTCTGTTCGACTGGTATCCTTTCAGAAGTAAAAACCTAGGGCCAGTAACGGCGTCGTAGTAGTTAACGTACGAAGTAATATCGTGGCGAGTATGTTTGTCTATAATAGTATATGTATACATAGTGAGACTCGCGCAGGTTCCAAGGTCTGCGTGATATTTTTGCGGTCTGCATGCTCGTCCATGCTTCAAACCTACACACAGCAGTAGTATGCCTTTGTGTGTTGTCAGGTTATGCGCGTTTTTGCAGTAGCTGGGCAAGGGTTGGTCACCCATCATAAGCGAAGCAGGAACGGTTGAGGTTGTTGCGACGCCGCGAAGGAGTAATGGACTTTTGTTGGGACATAGCGACGAATGCACACGTAAAATATGCAGACTAGCAGTACAGAGAAATACACCGACCATGTATCCAGAGAGTGAAAATATATAACAGAGAAATGTTCTAAACTTGCAGTAAGAATCAAGAAATCCACTTCGTTCGATAGTTGAATGTAGCAAGGGGATGGGGGGGTGGGGCGGGGCTGTCAACCCGTCCGTGTAATACCGGGCGCAAAGTTTATCAACCACTCGTCTACGAGAAATGTAAAAGCACAGTCTAGTATAGAAATGAAGCTTACGTGTGTCAATACTGTACCGAGGGCGCCCAGAATTATTCCGTGACCAATACCCCCCGGTCTATGGTCATACGACTACGGCCATGCATGTTTGCATGATATTGAGTACCCCCCACCCGTCTCCTCCTTGGTGGGCCGAACGAAATGGTTTCAATATATCGCCAAACAAGCGTGGCACAGACAACACGCACAACAATGTCTATTGTTGTGGTACTGCTTTCTCCTGGCAATGCCGGCGGCGGACAGGAAGGGTGGGTCGTGCCGCGGCCGACCTGCCAGTTACCGGCGCGGAAGATGCCTGGCTGGCGTCCGTTCGGGTTTCCGCCCCGAGTTATGCGAAGCACCGTAGCGGATCCCCGAACGGACGCCAGCCAGGCACCTTCCACGCCAGTAACTGACAGGTCGACACGCGGACCCGGATGCCCGGGGACACGGGCTTCCTGTAGGGGAGGGGTTCTTGGCTGCGCCCGATATTGTTGTGCTTGCTGTTTTCCTGGGCTTTGGGGGGTGTCTTCTACTTTTTGACGTTTTCCGAGTGTTCGGGCCGGGGTTTTTCTGCTCGGTATGCTCCTGCTTTTTTTTTCTTGGACTGGGTTGGGGATGACTTTCGCGTATTTTGTCCTGCCGACCCCCCCCCTCGGTGTCGGGGCTGGTCTGGGTAACCGGGCCGCTCAAATGTGGCGCAGGACACGTTTCCGGAGTTTTGGCCTGGGTTTAGGTGCTTTTTAGCGTATTCCGTGTTATTTTCCTTCTCATCTTGCCGACCCCCCCCCCTGCTCGGGAGCTGGGGGCCATCGGGATGAAATTGACAACGTATAAAGTATGGGGCACAAAACCGCCTCGCTTTTAGTGTTAACTTTTCGCTTTTCCGTAGACACTTTCTCGCCCCACCTCCCTTGCGGGTGGCATGGCGATGGCTTTCGTTGACTAATTATTCTCGCCCCTTACGGCTAGGTCTTCCATTCTTTATTTCCTCTTTGGCGCATCTTGCCGGCTTCGTAACCTAGCCGTTCAGAGGTGTGGGAGGGGGGTTTGAGGGGCCGCATCTTCGACTCGTGTTTTAGCTCGTGCAATCGGGGTTTCAACGAAAATCCCGTAATTCTGCATGCACGGCTCATCAGAGTGGGCTAGTGTTACTATATTGCTTTGAATGTGGCTGAAAGGCGTATCTTAGACGGAAAACAGGGATTTTCCCAGCGAGACACGAGCCTTGCTCTCGGTCTCCGCCGTGCACGCAAAGAATAAAGCTGATATTCTCCTATCTTTAAGCAAACATCACACGCGAGTCTCAACGAGTCAAACCTAACAAGGGATACAAATTGCCCCGACCTAGAGCTCATCACTCTCTGCAAGTTTCCGGACACCGACTAATTTGAGGAAATAATTCAGTCCTCCTACGGCTGAAAGAGAACGTGCGCTGTCGGATCCACAGAAATTGCGAGACGTTCGTGTGGGGGAGGGAAGGATGTCAACCATCCCCTAATCAGCGTATCACTTGGTGTTTAGTGTGGCTCACCCCCCCCCCCACCCGGAAATCATACGGTCACGGTCATACGCAACCTATCGACCTGCGGGAACTCCGTTTTCGTCCCCAGTTTGTTGGAGTGGTAGACATATCATTTTTTTATGATCAGGGGATGGAATATTATTGTCCCCGGGTGCGGCGGGACCTCGCTGTGGCCCCGGTGGGAAATGATCGCCGCACGCTGGCTCCGAGAGCCCCAGCCAACCATATTCAGCCGGTAGCGTTGGAGTTTAAACACCTTGCGGGGCGGTAGCGACCCGGGGGATGCCCGTTTTTGTTCCCAGGTTGTTGGAGCCTTCAATGCATGGGAGGATATAAGATCCGGGGACGTCCCCGGGTGACACTGGCTCCAGAGATAAAAGAAGAGCAGCTTTATTCCTTTCGTGCACGATGAAAGACTGAGAGCAAGCCTCCTGCCTCGCTGGGAAAGCCCCTGGTATTCCATCTAAGATATGCCTCCCAAGTACTACAAACACGATCCCAATACCCGAACCCAGGTAATTTTTTCATTCAAAGCAGTACCATAACACTAGCCCACTCTGATGAGCCGTATATGCAGAATTATGGGAATTTCGTGAAACTTCCGATTGCACGGGCCAGAACATGAGTCGAAGATGCGGCCCCTCAAAGCCCCCTCCCACACCTCTGAACGGCAAGGTTACGAAGCCGGCAAGGTACGCCAGAAACAAATTATGGAAAGGAAGGCCTAGCCGTAAGGGACAAGAACAATTCGTCAACGAAGGTCATCGCAGTACCACCCGCAAGGGAGGTGGGGCGAGAAAGTGTCTACGGCAAAGCGAAAAGTTAACACTAAAAGCGAGGCGGTCTTATGCCCCATATGCATTATCAATTTTATCCAGATCGCCCCCAGCTCCCGAGCGGAGGGGGGATCGTCAAGATGAGAAGGAAAAAAAACACGGAATACGCCAAAAAACACCTAAACCCAGACCAAAGCTCCGGAAACGTGTTCCGTGCCACAAATGAGTGGCCCGACTACCCAGACCAGCCCCGACACTGAGTGAGGGGGTCGGCAGGATAAAATACGCTAAAACCATTCCCAACCCGGCCCAAGAAAAAAATCAGGAACACCCCGAGCAGAAGAAAAAACCCGACCTGAGAACTCGAAAAACGTCAAACAGTAGAAGACAACCTCACAGAGTCCAGGAACACGTTAAGAAACACAAATCGAGTGCAGCCGAGAAGCCAAAATCGACTATCCACCGTGTGCCTCGAGATTCATCCTCATTAACCCTGGACCCCCCGTGCAAACGCGCTAGCCAAGTCTATTTGCAGACACCAAGAACCTCGTACAGCTCTCGTTGAAGTTGTGTAGCGCACGGGAGAATGAGGAAGCTAGATCGGCCCTGGGTCGTCCAAAACTCGAACCAAACATACCCATTCGTTGGTGTAGTCGCGCTGATTTTCCTGAGCCACCGCAGACCGTCATCGCCCTTGTACCAAACGTGGGCCGCATTGGGAAGCACGGTGCTGCAGTATCGGCGAGGCAGCGTACGACACGCAGCCAAAACCGGGTGCCAGAAACCGCTCGCCGTTAGTCCGAGAAAGCTCCCGTTGTGCCGCACCAACTCGCAGCCGGCGATATAGGCGGTTGGTTTGGCGGTGCTGGTTCGGGGTGCTGGCCCAGTAGCGCAAAAAATCGCGGCGAGGAAGCCGAAGGTCCATTTTCCGTTCCCACGATGGTCGGGAGAGTCCTGTCCAGTGCGTATTGTACATCGCCGCGATAACAACACCGCGACCTCGAACTGATTGGTTTCCTGTCATCTTTCTCACTTCGAGTCGTTGGAGAGGGGTCGGAGTGTCGTCCTGGGTGACGTGGTATGGGGGTGATTTCTTGGAGAAGATGTTGAGCACGTATTGCGTCAATTCCGCTGGCAAATGTTTCGGCATATAGTCACGGTTGTGGGGATTGACACAAGGCTTGCGGCGTTGGGCCGATACGCGCCGGCGAGCATCAGCGCCGGGTATATCGGAAGGAAGATCCACATACTGGAGCTTAGCCCCGAGAGGACATCCGTCCGGGGTGTCCGCTGAGGAGCAGGGGCGAACTGCGAGGAATTTGCAGGGGCCCGTCTAGGTGAGTGAGAGTTTGGCCTTGAGGACCTAAGCGTCCGTGTCAGGCTTCGCGTCCTGGCGGATGGTGGCCGCCGTATTGTACACTCACGTCAAGCCGCCAACGGCGGAATTGGAGACTGGACGCAGTGCGTCGGAGAGGGCGGGGTTGCGGCGGTTCACGCAAGCAGTACGCGCGCTGCTGGCGGTCCGCCGCCAAGTCGCAGTAGGCTAGGCGGTCGCGGGCCAAACTCTGGAGGCCGGCCACTCCGGCACGCTCGAAAATCGTGAGAGGGAGGCGTGGCAGCCGACTCATATGGACCTCGTTCGGAGCCAAACTCGTGGCGGCGCTGACGCAAACATTGTACTCAAACTCGGCATGAGAGAGCTGTTCGTCCCATTTGTTTTGGAGCTCGTTGACAACCGTTGCCAGCATCTGGACCATCGTGTGGTGTACACGTTCCTCCCCACCGTTGACGTTTGCGTGGTAGGAGCTGGTGGATATTTTCCGAACCCTACGAGCTGTTAAACTGCGTGCGAAAGCTTGGAGCAGACCTGGAGGCCGTTGTCCGAGATATTGTTGCGTGGGCATCCCCAGAGGGGGATATACCGGTTGATGGGAATGCTAGCCGTGCCCCCAGCGGTGAACTCAGCCGCTGTGACTGCGAACATGTCGGCTCGGCGGCTGAGGCGATGAGTGAAAAGCAAGGTGTAGGTATTGCCTCGAGGCGTCACCGGGAGAGGGCCGAGGTATTCGACGCTGACGGCGATGCCGGGCCCTTCTGGCAAGGGCGTCGTGATGGTGGCCCACCGGACCGTCTGCCGCGACGCTTTCGGTGCTTGGCACTTCAAGCAGTTGCGTAACCACCACCGGGTGCATATGCTCATATCACTCCACCAATAGAAACGTTCGAACACGTAGAGTGCGCGCGGTTCCCAAGTAGCGGGAAGCTGTGGAATGGCAAGCCTGCATGGCCCAGGGGCGCATGAGCAGCGGCACATAAATGCGAAATAGGTTCGTCGTTCAATAAACAGGCCATACGACCCACCGGGTGCTGCGTGTTCGGCGCAAGGGGGGGAGACGGCTGTCGAACGAGTAGGACGATACCCACGTCGGTAGGGTGCAATCAGCCTTTGCTAGCTAGGTCCTGAACCTCCGAAAAAGGAGGGCGCTCGTGAGAAGGGAAACAAGACAAAAAGTCGACTGGCAAAGCTTCCGGCCGGCCAAGGGCTATGTCGCTCATGACGGCGTTGCATGCGGGCTGGGCCTATTATTCCCGAGCCCAGTCGGCGTGCGGATAGCGCGCGGCAGAGTCACCGAACTAAAATTCGGCAGCTCCCCCGAGGGCACCCAAACCGGTCGTGGTGACGGGCTGTCCGTCAGGTGGCGGCGGAAGCCGAAAAAGAGGAGTTCACATAGGCTCGGTGCGGTCGCGATCGGACGGGATGGGTACCGCCGGGGCCGAGGAGGCGGCAGGAGTCGGGGCCCAGTTGTCTTGGACGGCAGAACTCTCTCAGCCGAGCGAGAAGGCACGGTAAGTGTCTTGAACGAGGCCCGTATGCGTGAGGCTGCTCGGGCTTCGTCTTGGGGCTCCTGCCGAGACTCTTCCTCCTCGCATTGGTCTGCTGTACAAGGCGCTCGATCCACATCGACGACCCCTTGGCGGTGGGCCACCGTGGGGTCTTGGGCCTCAGTGGCTTGGCCACCGTGAGGGCAAGCAGGCCCTCTCACCTCTTGAGTCTGCATCGTGCGTCGTGTGTGGAGTGAACTCACTCTAGAAAAGCAAACGGCCAAAAATGAGCGAACACAACTCGTTCCAACTAAAAGACGGGAAGCCCTGCCGTTTGGCGCCACTTCTTGAGATCAAAGGTCGGGAAACGTTGTATGCCTTATTAGGTTTACCTTTTGAGCACGTATTCGTTGGGGCTCACATGTGTTGTTTTCTCACAGATAGAAGAAGAGCAGCTTTGTTTCTTCCGTGCGCCATGAGAGACTGAGAGCAAGGCTCGCGCCTCGCTGGGAAAACCCCTGATTTTTCACCAAATGACGCGCCTCCCAAGTACTAACAATACTATCCCAATACCTGAACCCAGCTAATTACCGGCCTTTCAGCCTTGTTCAAAGCAGGACCATAACACAACAACGTCGGACTCTTGAAGGCTAAGAACGGGAAGCCGATACATGGGCTACGACGTGGTACCGGAAGACGCAAGTCCGGGTCATAAATAGCCGGAGCTTGGGCGCAGAGAAAAACGGCAAAAGTATATATATGCGCCAATAAAGACAAGAAGAGCCCAACAAGAAGAAGGACTCGTGCATCGCGAAGATAATTGCAGGGAGCATCCATGTTGTCCATCGTAAAATAAAACGCTTTTTAAGCAAAGTTCGCCACTAAAATAAAAAACGAGGAAGCAGCCAACCAAAAGAGAGAACTCGGGCTCTGCGAAACAAAACACGGGAAGCATGCCGGTATCATGTATATACTCCTACCTGTACCAAGCGCGTTTTTTCGTCTTTGTTTTGCTCATGAATGGCATTTGGATATTATTATTAGTATATGCTTTGACCTTGTCCACACTACTCTACACCTGGTACATAACACACACCCGATAAAGACTGCCAAAACTGCTACTACTACACTACATTACAAGGATTACCATGGACTGGGTGATCGATCGGTCTTTTTTACCCCTATAGCTCAGTAGGTAACTCCTTCACATTTGACATCGTCCAGGTCACGGGTTTGAACCTCACTTCGAACGTTTCTTTTGCAGAAACGCTTGCGCGTGCACACCTAAAAAAACACATCTCCCTGGATCCCCAGGTAATGAAACGAAGCGGGTAGGTCAGCGTACGGACGTATACGGTTCCGACGCCCCAAAAATCCCGCCATTCAGAGGGGGGGAAAGTGTCATAAAGATTACCTTGGGCTGGGTAATCGATAGTTCTTTTTTACCCCTGTAGCTCAGTAGGTAACTCCTTCACAACTACTACTGCTGCTGCTGTAAAACCTACCAGTGCCAAACCCCTGCTCGCCCCACGAGTAGAGCCCCGTACTACAGTCAGTGCACTCGGGGTTAAGAAACGTCAATCTGGTGTCCAGGCTCAATATCTTACTTTTTCCACCTCGATATTGTAGTATTTAGAGTTGGTCCCACTCACTGTTGAACTGAGTTTCTTCACCCATTTTTCTCATTGTTCGTGCCGATCTGAGCCCATCTTTCTAAACATTACCTGGTATGTTTCTTTGTTGTGGGCGCCCTTTGTAGATGGTCTGCTTCCTTTCTATATCAACACCTACCAGCCTCTGTCTTCCCAGTTCGAACATAACTGCGCCCGTCGTCTGCTTTGAGGCCCTCTTGCGCATCCTCTCTTTTAACCAGGCATTTTCGCGGGTCAGGTCGAACCTCACGGCCCGCGAAAAATTGAGGTATGCCGACTTGACCCGACCCGACCCGCGGGATTAAAAAAAACGTCGACCCGATCCAATCCGCCCCGTGATATTCGAAAATCTACTGACCCGGCCCGACCCGACCCGCGAGATTTCAAACCCTCCCACCCGAACCGACCCGACCCGCGCCCTTCCGATTGACCCGTGAGACACGGGCTTCATGCGGGTCGGGTCACCTTGACCCGCGAGACCATTTATATCTTGACCCGCAGGTTCGACCCACGGATCCGGCCCGTGGGTCGACATTCACAAGCAATTTAATATTATTTTTTGTGCCCCGCAGCGATGTGCGGCCTGGCTCTATAGTGGGTATGGATGGATGCGAGGTATGCGTATATTATTATATATAAATGAGACGGTGTTTTAATGTTCGAATATGATACCAAAGGATGATTATTGAGCATTGGTACGGGAGAAGCGTTTGGGCAAGAGAGCGGGAAATGTTGTAAGTGTCGGATCCGCGAGCCGGATGCGCGGGTCCGACCCGCGAGTCAGCAGAAAACAACTCTCGAGTCATGCTGGCCACAACCCGCGAGTGACCCGTTTCTCGCGGGTTATGATGTTATAAGGTTTAGATTGGGTAGGTGATTGGTTGAAATCGCCGCCCTCTCCCACGCGATATTGGATAGGACGCAACGATGTCTGCTCTTTGTGTGCTTCGTGCTGTACCGCGCTCAGCGTCGACGGAATCTCGCACGTGTCCTTCCCGCCCTCTTACTGTGGGATCGCGTCTTGCCTGTCGTGGGTTCTCTCATGGCGTGATTTTCTCTATTTATTCCGACACTGTTCTCACTGTTCGAGTGGCTTCTGTCGCGCCAGTATATGCTCCGTTGCGTTACCCCCCCGTTTGTTTTTCACATCTTCGCAGCACCGTGCCTTCGCAGTGGGTAGTGTAACAGGTATTTTTTTCTTCAAGACTTGGCGCCTACTTGCTAGTACAAGGGTCAAGATCATTTTTGTGGTGGCAGGTCTTAGTCCGTTGGGTTACTGGAAGAAGGTTAACCAATTACCCAGGACCCAATCTAAGCCTTATGACACTTTCCCCCCCTTCGGAACAGCGGGGTCCTTGACCTTCGTATGGGGCCATGCGTGCCTAGTCCGCAGTTCTTAACAATCTCTGGCGAGACCCAGGAAGAGCGTTTTAGCAGATTCCTGACATGATGAGGGGAAAATGCACTTTTCTTTAAAGAGCGTTGTCATGGTGGACGTGAGATTCGAACTCACGACCAACGACACATACATGTCCTGTCGCCGACGCCAGTGTCAAGTGTAAGGCAGGTAGGGAACTAGGGACCGACTACTGTAACTGCCAGCAGGTTGATACCTTCGGATCTGCTCTGGTCACTGACACAAGGTGCTTGACGATGTTAGAAGTTGTAGACTCTCGTATTGGTTGCTGCTTGCCTCGCCAGATGTGGTCTAAACGAAGGGGGCGAGACACTCATTAAAAAGGCAGGCGATAACGCCTGCCAGGTATGATGAGGGAGCGTTTGCTATAAATCAAAATGCCGCAACAGGGGAGAGGGGTTACCGTAACAATGATCTGACCCGACCCGTGAGCTTTTCATCACCTCTTTACCCGACCTGACCCGACCCGTGAGATTTGAAAAGTCTTGACCCGACCCGACCCGACCCGACCCGTGAGATTTGAAAAACTCTTGACCCGACGTGACTCGACCCGCGAGATTTGAAAACCTCTTGACGCGACGACTTCCTGACCCGATCCGATCCGACCCGTGACATTTTGAACACCCCATGACCCGACTCGCGGGTCGGGTCATGACCCGTGAAAAACTCACTTCAACCTTTTTAGTACTATACTGTAACTGCAGTCAATCCCGTTTTGGGGAATAAAAGAACACTCAAATTCCAAGCAGTTTGCCCCCAGAGCGGGCCTGCAGTACTAAAAGGGTTAAACATGCCAACGATTCAACACCTCTCCACAAACCCCAGATTTCCTCCGTTCAGTCTTCCACACTGGAAAAAAAATAGGCTGGACGGACCATACGTGCTCCGATCTCCGATCCCCTTTAAAATTTTATCCGTTTTCAAATAAAATGCCGAGTGGTATGACTGCCACAACCAGAGTACGGTATATATACGGTCTGGTATGTCGCTATGAATAGTGGCTGTTCGTCCTCTGCTTACTGATGCACGTACTGCGTTGCTCCGATCTCCGATCCCCTTTTTGTACTTATTACGTGCTCCCATCTCAGATGGGAGATGGGAGCACGTAGTACATGCAGCAGCAAGCGGAGGAGGCGTGAAAGAGGATGGGAGATCGGAGCACGTAGTACATGCATCAGCAAGCAGAGGACGAGCAACCACGATTTATTCCTAGCGACATACCAGGCCGCATTTATACCATACTCTGTGGTGTGGCAGCGATACACTACTTACTTGCCGATACTCGCCGTTATAGTGTTGCGTTGTTGTAACTGCAGCTGTTTTACCTGTCATTATTGTTGTTATTATGTAATGCCAGGTGCCAGGTATATATGTATATATATAGTCCTGATTCACACATGAAACAGATGTGTCATCAGGACATCCATCAGGAGACAAATCACATGAATGAAAAAAAAAACGTGCGCTATATCAAGGTGCCAAAAGGCGAAAGCGTACCACACGCACGCGTGTCTCTTTCCTGCCGACATCTTCGATCGTTTCATTCGGCCTACAGTACCAATAGCAGTATATATACTGGTAGTATATATAGTGTCCCTGCGCATATAATATTTCCGTTCATCAGGGATTTTCGTCGGAAGTATATACCAGGGTATGCAATAAGTGGCGATTGAAGACCTTCCGGCATGCGCAGAATCGGCGGCAACAGATACTATATAGATGAATAAACGCCACGTACGGGTATTGATTGGATTGAACAAATCACTTGCAGCACAGCGGCAGCAGCTACAAGATGATACAGGACAACCAGTAGTAGCACACACAGGTGGCCATCATTTGGGCACACCGACACACATTCATTAATTCATTGCTGGACGTTGAGGTGAAACCACAGCAACAACACAACAACAACCGAACAACAACCGAACCTTTGTTAACCCTTTTAGGACCGCAGTCAGTCCCGTATTGGGGACAGTTCACTCAGAATTTAACTGGCGTGTCCCCGAAACGGGACTGCGGTTAAACCGTTCTGTAAGGGCTAACCCAACAACACTTTTGGCGCTTGGCACGTTGTGGCGAAACCACAAACTGAGATGTTATAGTTATACGTAGCACGTTGCGGCGACGGGAAAAAAGCGTTTTCCGCGGCGAGGGGGAAAACGTGCCACAGGTAGGTATCATAAATACTCGGTATCAGGCATATACCTGGTATAACATACCGCCGAGAACGCTTGCTAGCATCGCTTATGTATGTGTGTTGTGTGCCGTGTGCTTTTTCTCCGGAGAAAATAATTGATCGCGACTACATGTATGTGCAAACGTGTGGATGTAGGTATGTATGTATAATATATATATGTTCATGTATATAGATAGGTTCCGCCGGTGCCAGTGGTCTATAATGTTCAGGTTGTTTTCTGTTGGGCGCGGTCACGTAATAATAGCTACCAGGTATATATATATATGTTTTTATATAGTTTAGAGTGTCATCGGTTTTGAACGTTGAACCTAAAGGCGCGGGGGGGAGGAGAGAGAGGGTGTCGTGCTTTTGTCATGACATGCCGAGGGCACGGTGCAAAAATTGTCGGCTTGACCTCGTGCCCTCAATGTATGTGGTGGTACCGGCAGGTTCTTTCTCGTTGTTTTTTTGTGACCACGGGAGGTTGAAGGATGGGGGGGGGGGTGCTCTTTTGTTGCTCGCCCTCGGATCGTTTGGCCATTTTGACCACGCAATCTGACGTACTTGTTGTATAACTTGTAATATTCGATAGTCGCTTTTGAGGCTGTCATTGATTGGTATATATAGTCAAGAAGGAAGGGGTGCGGGACTGTTTGTGCTCGGTGAAGTAGAAGGGGTGGGGGGGAGCTCTTCACTTTTACTTTCTGTCCCGTTGTATATATATATATATATACGATCGTCTTTTTTGGAATAACACTATTATACATAATTTTAATGCACGTTGTGTCGGATGGCGAGCATAATAAATGATAATATTTATTATAATATGATGATGGTGGTGTGTGTGGTCATTGTGAGGGTTATATAGTATATACCACAGGTACACTTTTTTCTTTTTCTTTTTACAGCCCTTTTACCTTCCAGCCTTGCGCGTAGGAGTTTTTACCCTCTCTCTCGGCGATCTTCTGGACAAGCCGTGGTCACAGGTAGGGGTCGTCCCTTTCCCCCCCCGCCGGTATGTATGTGCCTTTATTTTTTGTCGCGCATAGGGTTCGGCATTCCCACTATATACTCAGACTGCTCGTCGATTTTCATCGAATGAATGTATAGCTATAACTCACGCTCTCGCGCTTTCCGCTATTTATTATTATTATTATTATTATTATTACCATGGTATATAATATGCTTGCTATACATAGTACTACTAATACTACTACTATACTACTATTAACATTAAATAATAATAATACCTGGTATATAATAATAATACCTGTTTTGATATGTCGTAGGATACTGCCGCGCTTTTGTTCTGGAGAGTTCTTCACTTACTTTACTTTCTGTTATTATATATAGTCGTTTGTTAGAACAACACTATAATACTACACATTGTCAACGGAAGTTGCCCCCTTGGTGTTTGGAGTTGAGACCGCGTTGTGGTCCACAGCAGCCAAAAAGGCGGGGAAGTGGTACCGGGGGATCCTTGAAGCAGCCGAACGGTTCATGGTGAGGTGGCACGAGGCTGAGGCTGAGATGAGTAGACAGCGCCGCGCATCCGCCGTGGATGGTGCCCAAAGGAACGGGGGGGGAGGGGGCAACAGGAGAAGTGGCATAAAGCCCGACCGAGTGAATGCGGAGAGGGGGGGGAACAGGAGGGGTAGAAGGGAAACGGCGGTAGACGAAAGTAGGAAGGAGATGGCAGACAGGGTAGCAAGGCACCAAGTCGACTAGGAAGTAGAATATGACCATACTACTAGTGCTACCAACTGGTGCAGCTGGCTCGAACGTGGTCTTCCCTTGTCTTCTCTTTTAGTTTTTTTTTTTTTTTTTTTTTTTTTTTTTTTTTTTTTTTCTCTCTTGCGCTGACTCTCCGTGATTTTCATTTCATTTTTTCTCTTCCTCTTCCTTTTCTGATTGATAAGCCGTACTCAAGGAGCCGTGTGGCGTGGTTGGAAGACGAACCTGCTCTGCTCGGCTCGTATTGTCTGACGCCAAGGGGCTGGGCATAGTTGACGAACGCAGGGCGGAGACGGCAGTCTGGGTAGCAAGGTACCAGGCGGATTAGCAGGGAGAACCTGGCTATACTACTCGTACCACAAGCTGCTGCCGCCACCTAGAAGGTGCTTTGGGCTTTGGTCTGCCTGTTATTTCCCCTTTGTTATTTTTCCTTGTTACTTTCTCCTTGGTTCTTTGTCTTACTCTGTTCACAAGCAGTGGTGTCTTTTGTTATTTCTTCTTTTTTCCAGCTCGTTCTTTTTCAAGTGTAGGCCACCTCGCCTGCGGGGGGGGGGGCACGACAGATTGTTTCTCTTAGATTTTGCTTTCATTTTTCTTCTTTTTCTTTTTCGACTTGTCTACCTTGTTTTGTTTTCTCTTTGATTGTTTCTTTTCGTTTCACTATTTCATAGATTGCGTATGTCGTGCCTGTCGTATCTAGTATGATGACATGGCTTTGCATTGCCCACTGCAGTTCACACTGCACACGTGGCAACGTAGTATCTCTGTGGCGTAGCTTTGTGACCACAGAACTTGTATCTCTTCTAGGATGGAAGAATCGGCACGGACACTGGTTGTGCTGGATGTCGACGGGTAGAAAGAACGGTTTAATGTGAAGAACACACACACACACACACACATTGTCGGATGGCAAGCATAATAATAATAATACCTGATAGGTAGTGGATTTGCGGGGATATACCTGCCTGCCTATAGCCGGTATATATATAGTCAAATAACGGGGGAGATCGTTTTGGCCCGCCGCCCTCTTCTTGCGCCGCGGCCCCGTTAGGCCCAAGAACGTGACCGAACACAAATAAAAGGGTGTGTGTGTGTGTGTGCGTGCTCGCGGCATGATGAGCTGCGGGCGTCTTATTGCCACACACAGCCCGTCCGAGAGCTTTTTATGTAAACTTTTTGGGGGGCAGGTTTTTATGGGCACGTTGTTGATGTGGAGCGCACATACACATGCATGCATGCTCTATGAGGGGTGTCCGCGCGCGAGTGTTTCGCCTAAACCCCCTAAATGGCCGCAGAAACCGGGAGTATGCCCCCCTTTGGCCATTTCCCCTCTTCGTTTTGTTCACAGACCACCACAGATTCACACTGAAATTTTTGTGCATTCAATCACAAAAAAAGCCCAAGAAGGAAAAACATAATAATACTCGAACGTAAGAGTACGAGTAATATATGGAAAGGCGAGCGAATGAGCAGATGCACCGAACGATCGAAAACATGTGTCCCAGCCAATCAAATTGCAAGATATACCGGGGGATTTAAAATTGTCAGAGCGGGGCGTCAGCGCCGGTCGCCAAGACGCCGATACTTTATCCAAGTCAATTATACTTTTTCTGGAAATTTTTTTTGGGGGATTTTTGTAGAGTCTTTTTTGTGGAGCCGCCTACTCACTATCTGTAAAAGAAAACGGAGAGAAGCAGTAGGGTCTTCCACTTTTCTGTTTCCACCTCCCTGCTGGTGCGTGTCCCCATCTCCAGTCACACGCTGGGGGCATCGACTGCATCGAGTACTACCCAGATCCAGAAGGGCCTGTGCCGAGTGCCACCGCTGTACCTCACTGGCTGCGTTGAATCTTGCTTTGGAAAGATTCGAGAGTTGCCCAGAGAGCAGAGAGTGCCTGTGTCATGGTCGTGGACGAGAAGAAGAAGCTGGTAGCTGACCCGTGGGATGCGAATGGGCTTGTTGCTAGTCACGGCGCGATCAGTAGTGGCATTTTGGCAGGCAGCAATGGGGGTGGCTCGACCAAGGCGCCGTCAATGGCGGTAGAAGGGAACAGGTCATCTTCGAATACTGAGGTGAGAGCTCGGGCGCGCGCACTGCTGTCGGAATCCCACGACGAACAAATCGCGGCTTCTGTGGTAGAAAGACTTGCATGCACACACTGCGCAGAAATATGCACGTAAATGTAATAACCGTTTGTGTACTAATATATTAATTGTGTTAGTGATTATATTTACGGACATTGCGGTGTGTTATATCAGTGCTCCAGTACCTTTCGCGCCTCGAGGCAGGTTGTATCGTATGCTGGCCACAAGTATCAAATACGTAAAAATAATCAGTCGAACTCACAGCAGCTGACGTATCCTAATTTGAACGGCCGTGTGCAAACGAGCACACGCCTTACATGTCCCTCCGTGGGCGTCTCCGTCACAGAACAGCACTGGTAGCCGCCAGCCTTGTATTTCCTTTGGTGGTGTTCGGCCCTCTCTGGGAGCCCTGATATTTCATACCTGGTATGCGTGTTTCACGGACATGATGAGTTTATCAGAGGTTCGAAGCCGCTGCGGCGGTATTGGACGGCGGGGTGGTACGTACCTACTAATAGGTACGCACCTGTCAAACTGCAACCTGATGACTTCGTGTAGAGCTCGATGTAGGCCACGCCGGCAGCAGCAGCAGCAGCAGCAGCAGCAGCAGTAGCCGCAGCTGCGGCGGTGTTCATGATGAGCGTTGGAACAGGAGCGGTGCTATTGAAATACTCCGCCTGTAAAGTGCCACATATATGCCTCCCGTGGCAGTCCTCGTACACGCGTAAGGTTATTACGGGCGTGCCAGATGCCCAGCACACAACAACAACCATACCTGGTACAGCGTTATTACGAGTACTAAAAACAATGAAAACAATACGTACGACCAGCTTGTTCCTGTGATATTGAACGACTGCTGCCTGTGTTGTAGCCGTGGACGGGATTTTCCCTCGACTTTTGCCTTCTGTGTGCAATACCAGTACAGCTACTGCTTCCTTGTTGCTTCCTTGTTGCTTCCTTGTTGCTTCTTTGGCTGCTTCCCTTTATTGCGTTGTAGCGTTGCAGCCTTTGGCCCGCAAGCCAGAAGCTCAAGCTTTGCCCAAGCCCCCTCTGCTTTGGCAACCTGGGGCCGTCACACCAATCAGCAATACCTGGTACCATGGTAGACAAGTAGAACATGGAACACGGAACAGGATGCAGCCAGTGTTTCATTATTTTTGTGTTCGCAGGTCGTACCGTAGAGCAGGAGCAGCAGCAGCAGCAGCAGCAGTATGTAGTGGCCTACGCACGCCGTCCCTTGAAGTCAGTCGGTAACCCTGTCCATGGCATAGGGTGTGTACTACTCTGTGCTAATAATGGGCACACACGATTGGTGTTCCTGTGTTCCTCCATGCGTAGGATATCATCTACTGCTGTAGACTATTACGAACCCTTTTGTACTGAAGAAACTGTATTACTCCGGAGTACATTATATTACCTGGTGTATTGTTGTTGTTGTTGTAGTTCTCACATTAACTCACAATTCAATGCAGTCCGTGGTCGCAGGACAGGCTCCAATAACTCTGGAGTGGAAGAAATACCTCAAGTAAAAACAGAGGCAAAAAAAACAAAAAACAGGCATACGCACTCCACCACTGCGGACACCAGGGAAGCAAAAAGGAGACTATTAATAGCAGACAAAAACCTAAAAAAAGAAGATGAAGCTAAGCAAAACAAAAACAAAAACAAAACTAAAACAGACGCAGATAGCAAAACGCGAAAAAAAGGCAAGGCAAAACGGACCATACTAACAAAGACACAAAGAGGTACAAACGGGAATGAAAGAAAAATGAAAACAAAGAAGGGACAAAAAAGCGATAATCACGGGCGGGGGGGAAAGAAAATACCAAAGGCAGGCACTGGAGCATACAGACACGCAAAATTGCCCAGAAGGCACCATGCTAGTTACTTGGGTCCCAAAGAAAGGAGTGCATCATGACGATGATGGCCATAACCAGGCTTCAGTCTGTTGGGCAGACCGCCTCCCCTCCCCCCCCCCCGCCATCCCCCCTCGTCCCCCTTTCGCCCCCCCCCTCTTCCCTGCCATTCTGCACACTCGCGTTGGCGTCAACGGCTGTGGTCGTGGTCGCAGCTATTCTATGCCGTTCTGCCGATGCCTCCTTCTCATCTGTATGCCATTTCCGCATGAAGGCCTCCGCCCCTTCCTCGACCCGTTGGAACCATCTGCCGGCTTTCTGTGCTGTCTCGCGCCACCCTTCGAGCTTGATGCCGAACTCCTTGAGGTCCTCCTCAAGGTACCTCATCCAGTCCCACTCCTGTCCTCCGGAGTAACCCTTACCCCCAACAGGTACCAGGTATACTATTGCGGGGAGCCACAAAATAGGACCAAATATTGTTCAAATATTAGGAAAACGAGGGAAACATATCCTTTTTTTGTGTAACGTAGGCCCTACCCTGGTATTTACTATGCCCCCCCCCATTCTTTTTTCGTGTAACGTAGGCCCTACCCTGGTATTTACTTTGGTCCCCGATAATACTATTACGGGGGACCATAGTAAACAGGACCAAATATTGTTCGTGAATATAGGTAAATATACACCGGTAGGTTTTTGTGTGTACCGTTGGTCCTACCCCAGGTATTAACTATGGTCCCCCGTAATAATATTACAGGTATTAACAGCATATTGGCCGCTTTTGTCAGACAGCTGAACCTGGTACCCAGGTAATATCTTACGTTATGTTCGACACTCCGATGTATGGCTGCTGTACACTTGGCACCAGGGACGATTATCATACATACTGCGTTATTTTACTCCCGGTATTGTATACCAGGTACCAGGTATATACCAAGCAAGGGTATTCTACTCCCTTGATGATTGATGCTTGATGGACGAGAGTGAACGGCACTCGGTCTATGTGATGATACCTGTACTGTGTATACAGCAACCAGCTAGCAGTAGATGCAGGCACAGCCACCAAGTGTCACGACTTCGTGACATCATGACATTGTACTACGAATATAGGAAGTTCCGTTTCCGCCCGAAACGATCCCAAGCTGTGCACGTGCGTAGTACGTAGGGTCTACTCGCTCTCTCTGGCCATAGTTTCGAACTTTCGATTCGATGCAGGCTTTTAGGACCCATCTCAACGATAAACTTTTTCATGAAACGTACTCCGCCAATATATTTTTCGTTCGATTTATCTGCGTTTGATTGGTCGAAAACGGACTCAACCAAGCAGGCGTGTTGAGATTTGATTCGCATAAAATGAAAAAAAAAAACGAACTCGACAAGAATTGT
Organism: Nereocystis luetkeana; assembly: GCA_031213475.1. Lineage (NCBI taxonomy): Eukaryota > Phaeophyceae > Laminariales > Laminariaceae > Nereocystis > Nereocystis luetkeana. The sequence continues at coordinate 9,701,701 of JARUPZ010000012.1, read as the reverse complement.
GGGACTGGTTTTGCTCTTCGTGTTACTCAATTTGGGGAGTTCGTCCACCTCGACGTGGCGTGTTCCTGAAACCGAAGCAAGCCACGCAAACTTGATTGAGCCGTGTCGTCGACTGCTTCACAAGTGAGATCCACCATTTCCGAGAGACAGGGCCACCGGAGCAGCCGCAGCGCGAGGCCCGACGGCCCCTACTGTAGCACACAGTAGACCATCCACGGCGCCTCAAAAAATTGAAAGGCCGTCGTAAACCCAGTTTTTCATCCCTCTCTGCCTCGCAAACCAAACGACAAGCACCGACCGACCTCGTCACGACTTCGCTCAGAAATTCGATCGCTGTATCCCCGTCGCTGCTGCCTGCGTGGGGCTTCGGGGCTTGCGCCAGCCACCCGAGACGCCCCAAGAGCGATAGCCTCTTCGTCGGTGCCGGCAGAAACAATCGCCCGATGACCGCGGCGCCCCGGGGAGGGCGCGGGCCGTCGCTCGCCTCGTTGGTTGCCCTCGGGTGTTCGTTGACCCTTGAGCTTCATTTCGATTTTTGTTTATACGCTAATCATCTTTTTTCACGACATTCTAATCAAATCCAATCAAATTCATTTTTTTTCCAATTCGATTTTCATTCAGAAAGCTTCTTGTAAAGACGGGCCCTAACCCCAACCGTTTGGGGAGGCTTGAGGTCGGAAGGGGTTGTCGCGTGGCTCCGCAGCGTGTTTCGGTGGCGTGCGTGCTTCCAAAAAGAACCGGGCGCGGCCTTGGCCTTGACCAATCACCGCCCCTGGTGCTGTCGTGCTTTATACTCTCGAATGCTGCCATTATTCTCCCATGATTGGCGTTGATTTCGTGACTTCAAATCCCTCTCGTGTTGAGTTTATTTATTTGGAGAAATGAAAAAAGGAAGCAAGTGCTGAGAGCGCGCGGATATAGCGTGGGTAGGCGAAATTAGACGCGAATCGACAAGGAAAGAAGGGGCCGAAGTATTTTAGCGATGAAAAAGGCACGAAACATCGTGGGGGGGGAGGGAGGGAGGGAGGGAGGGGGGACGGGGGCTGCCATGTGACCCTGGATCTGAGGTACGTCTATTATTAATAATACATGCAGAGAAGGGAAAGAGAAAATAGAGGCCAGTGTGATGAATAAGAAAAGGAAAGCAAACGAGAAGAAAAAGCATACCGACGAGCAGGGTTTTGAACCGAGAGCGAAAAATGACTCCGTCCCTTTTTTTCGTAGGGGGGGATCGGAAAGTCGGTCCATGTCGGTCGGATTTTTTTCCCCAAAATGAAAGCTAACCGTAAACGAAAACGAACGGTTTTTCCATGAAGAAACAAAGTATCGGTAGGCTTCGGTAGGTTTGCAGCAAATAAACCAAACCAAGACATGTCGGCTCTCGGTCGGGAGTACCCCCCCAAAAAAAAAACGGCCGAAATAAAAGACTGGTATCGGTTTCCGGTTCACAACCCTGCCAACGAGGGCCGTCCAGCTTTTTGTGCGAGGTCCCTTCGCTGGGATTTTGTACGTGAACGGCCTTCTGAATATATATGTATATACCACGGGTATACCCTGCTATATTTTATCTATTACGGGGGACCATAGTTATTAGGACCAAATATTGTTAGGTAAAATGGTCAAGTATATACCCTGGTACCTGGTACCAGGTAGGTTTTATGAATACCATACCTGGTAGGTCCTATTAACTATGGTCCCCCGTATTAGTAGAATAAAAAATAACAGCTGTGAGATCGAGTATTTCTTCGAGACTCATCATTCCGCAAGCTGTGTGTGGTACTTCAATCGCGCGTACTACGAATTTGAATTTTTGTTTGGCAGATTGGCTCATAAAATCATGCAGGGTATGCATTTCGTTTGTGAGGAAGCCAACATCTGAAGCTGCAGAATTCAAGGAGTGTGTGTGTTTTGTCTATATTTGGAAAATGATCTATAATAAACAGTTTTCCGAGGTTGCGGCTTGGCACCAGTAGGGATTTTTCCGGTGTATATTGCATGCGTTGCCCAGTATTTCTACTGTTTCATAAATATACACTCCTATTTGGATACCATCATAGTTTAGAGAAAACCAAATTATAATGGGGCGTTCGAGGACCGAATTCCACTCTCGAGGCAGGTGGAGGCATGTAATTATTGCTTTTAACCCTTTTAGAACCGCAGTCCCGTTTTGGGGGGCAAACTACTTGAAAATTCAGTGAATTGTTCCCAAAAAGGGGACTCCAGTCCTTAAAGGGTTAATAACTGATGGTATAATATGGTACGTTCGTTGTCGTATCTTTGTTTAGTCATACACAGGACGTGTTGGAGAACGTACAGAGTTTTGGGTGAGGTTGTTTACGGCACTTCAGTGAAAAGCAAGCGTGCGGACGTTCGTTTTTGGTTCAAAGCCTGACACAACACGCATGGCATTCTGTGGCATGGTGATACTTCTTTGTTTTCAGTTTTCTTTCATTCCCGTTTGTACCTCTTTGTGTCTTTGTTAGTATGGTCCGTTTTGCCTTGCCTTTTTTTCGCGTTTTGCTATCTGCGTCTGTTTTAGTTTTGTTTTTGTTTTTGTTTTGCTTAGCTTCATCTTCTTTTTTTAGGTTTTCGTCTTCTATTAATAGTCTCCTTTTTGCTTCCCTGGTGTCCGCAGTGGTGGAGTGCGTATGCCTGTTTTTTGTTTTTTTTTTTGCCTCTGTTTTTGCTTGAGGTATTTCTTCCACTCCAGAGTTATTGGAGCCTGTCCTGCGACCACGGACTGCATTGAATTGTCAGTTAATGTGAGAACAACAACAACAAAACAACATACATGCCCCACCTCCCGTAACCCTATTAGAACCGCAGTCCCGTTCTGGGGACAAACCAGTCAACTTTCAAGTAGTTTTGTCCCCAAACGGGATTGCGGTTCTAAAGGGGCTAATCGAAGAAGCTTTCAAACTTTTCCAATCCCTTGGTGTGTGTGTGTGTGTTCTTCACATTAAACCGTTCTTTCTACCCATCGACATCCAGCACAACCAGTGTCCGTGCCGATTCTTCAATCCTAGAAGAGATACAAGTTCTGTGGTCACAAAGCTACGCCACAGAGATACTACGTTGCCACGTGTGCAGTGTGCACTGCAGTGGGCAATGCAAAGCCATGTCGTCATACTAGATACGACAGGCACGACATACGCAATCTATGAAATAGTGAAACGAAAAGAAACAATCAAAGAGAAAACAAAAACAAGGTAGACAAATCGAAAGAGAAAAAGAAGAAAAATGAAAGCAAAATCTAAGAGAAACAATCTGTCGTGCCCCCCCCCCGCAGGCCAGGTGGCCAACACTTGAAAAAGAACGAGCTGGAGAAAAGAATTGGTGCATGCGTGCGGCTTGCTGTTGCATCACAGCAGCAGCTTGCGAAATTTGAAAAGGGGAGGCGTTTGTCGTTCAGGAGCTAATTATAGCCGCAAGCTGCAGAGAGAAAGGGATTTCGTGCCCGCAGTTTTCTGATTGGCCAATTTTTTCAAGGTTGGGAAATTTGACTGGCGGAAAAATTCCTTGGTCGACGTTATCCAAAATCAAAATCAAACATCAATCCTAAAGTGATGTTTCTTTTTCGAATTTCGTGCCGGCAATTTCGTAAGTTCGTTGAGAGAAGACAGAGGGAATCGCCGGTCACGTCTAGACCAAACATTTTGGGTCGTTGCTGACGGAACTATGATACAGCTGCTGGCGGTGTAACCCCCGCAATGAGCAATAATGTAAAGTCCTCCACCCTCTCCCCTTTACAGAAGGTTCGATTCGGGTTTCACGTAGTAGATAGTTGTGTGCGTGTGCACTTCCTCCGTCGGTATGAAGTAATACAAAGCCTAATTCGCGCGCACGCACGTGATGGATAATACGCTATCATAGGATATCAATTAAAAATAAAAATAAAAATATACCTGGTATATAGAACAACATACTTAGATCACAACCCCTGAGCGTGCTCGGTTGGTGCATCCCTGGCCTCTCAGAGCTCCCACTTCCAAACCGCCTCCTTTCATTACTTGCGGACCTTTCCAGCAGTTCTTTGTTTTCTCGGCCATTTCTTCCTGTTTTCTTCTTTCGTTTCGTGTGCGTGCGTGCTCTCCGAGCACGGCATCGCGGGAGGACCCGGCACCGTCGCGGGTGCCAGCGGGTGCTGGCGGGTAGACGGGGGGTTGCAAAGAGCGCGGTCGCCGCTTTCGTGCCTAGGCGTCGCGTGTGCCTCGAGACACGAGGGATGCATGAACGGGCTTTGTCTGGCTTCGATTTATGATTGTTGATGGAGTGTGTACGAGTTTATAAAGGTCATTCGGGAGGGCAAGATAATATTCAAGCGGTGTTTATTTTTGCGACCACGCTGAAGTTGAAAGAGGGAGGTGTGCAGTTTGAACACCAACGTTATCGAGATGGCGAACGACGGCCACGGTGAGCACCGGGCTTCACGCGGGGCGGGCGACGGGGCTGATTGTGGCAGAGAGTGATAAAAGCTTTACCCGGACCGAATCGGTAGCGAGGTGGTCGCGAGAGGGGCGGGCGGCGGACGAGGCCGAGGGAGAAGCTCGTCTGTGCGATTTGTTTCTTTTCTTCTTTTCGACCGGGTGTAAGGTGTTCCAATCAGGCAGAAAAATATTACACGAGAGGGGACGGGGTTTTTTTTTCCTTTCCGAGTTTTCGGTTTTATTTTCATTGTTTTTGCTGCTGTGCCGTGCTGTGCTTTCGCTTTCTTCGTACATACAGTACAGACATAGAGCATATCGAAAAAAGAAAATAAGTACAGACAGTAGTACCCTACCTGGGGTGTATGTACGTACGTACGACATCTGCGACGCGAAGCGTATATGTGGCATCCAAGCTGACGTCGGAGCTGTTTTTTCCTGAAGCATGGCGGCGGGACTCTTGGCATTATCAAGTCGCTGGTTTGCAATTACGATCCTTGAAAACACTAAACTCAATCGTGGACCTCTGTTCGCTTCGCATAATTTGATGTACTTTTTTCGTTCCTGAGCGAGCGTAGCGGGCGGCGTAGGCCGCCCGCGGAGCGAAGCGCCTGTATATATTAACATGAGGTTGAAAGGGGCAAGCCTCGTCGCTGCTCCTTACCTTGTGCTGTAGTCGTTTCAGATCCCTCCGTCTCTCCTCCTTCTTCCCTGTTGCAGAAAATGACAAACGGAAAATTGAAACTTGCGGAATTCGAAAGTTGGATTAGGGCAACAGCTCAGGGTTACGGCAAGGTATAATGTTGTTGCTGTTGTTATTTTCACATGTAACTCTCAAATCAAGAAGTCCGTGGTCAGACAGACAAAGGTGCTGGAGCCCTACCAGAAGGAGAATCCGAAAAAAAAACATTTACCCTTTTAGAACCGTAGTCCCGTTCTGGAGACAAATTACTTGTAATTTGACTGGTTTGTCCCCAAAACGGAACTGCACTTCTAAAAGGGTTTTAACAAGAAGAAAAAAAACATCGGCTGGCAAGCACGATGCTACCCACTTGAAACATACGAGACGAAGAAAGCGCACACATCAAGGTGCTTCGTAACTGAACTACAGCAGTAACATTGGCCGCAGGTATCCTCTCTACTGCGGCATAGAGTTCCCCGTTCCCACAACTAGCCAGCTCGTGGCCACCGACTACAGCGGTTGCTGCCTGGAGTGCTGCGTTCACCGCGCGACACGCACGGTAGTCGGGGGTGCTGTCAGAGTGACGACTCGCAGAGACATGCAGTGAAACAGGAGCAATCGAACCGAAAACCACCATATAAATATCAGCGATCGCCACGCCTTCCCAGACTGTCTGGCAAGGTGCAGCACAGCTATGCTACCGGGTCACTACTGTCCTGATATCTGCCGGGGGTCATTCCCCATGAAATGTACCAGGTGTACTACTCTGTCCGCACTGCAAAGACCTTTGACCCCGTAAAACGAATCCTGAATGAAGCGATGATCGCTGCTCCCGTGGTGGTATACGCGCCAATCGTGGGCCTCCGTGTGCCGTCCTGCTACCGTTCTCCGTCATCGTCTCATCGCCTCAGCCCACTCGGCCCGCTCCTTCGCGGATGCTCTCGTTGCTATTCCCTTCCAGTCGGATCCCCTTCTCCACGTCCCGAAAACCTAAAATGCCCCTGGCCACTTGCAGTTCTGATGTGAAAAGCAAGAATTATCGCGCTGGGTGAGTTCCATCCGTCTCTTCCCCTCTCGTTTGTCGCCCAGTCTCCCCTCCTGCTTCGTCGAATCGAGCCTCCTGCGGGCGCAGTTAGACTGTGCCATTGGTTTGGTTCGTGGTGGCGCCTTCCTCCACGCACGGACATCCCGAATGAGCAGTGCTGCTCTGCCGCTGCCGCCTGAAAAGACGCGCGGATCGTAGGTCTCCGTGCCTGACGCACCACGTACGACCCAACCCTACTGCTGTCACGCAAAAGCCTCGCGGCCACACGCAGCAGCAAGAAGCTATCGCTCCTTGAGGGCGAGTCCGGCCTTACACCTTACACCCGCCAGAAAGACATGCCCCACTTGTTGTAAGCCTGGTAGGGCACGCCTCTCCGAGGCAACGAGAGGAACGCAGGAATACGTACGACCTCATTGTTGTCGTTCTCCCATCAACTCTCAAATGTAGGAGTCCGTGGTCACACAGACAAAGGTGCTGGAGCCCTTGGAAGGCCTGAAAAACTTTTTGAAGTAACTAACTTGAGTGAAAGAGGTGAATATTGCTGTACCATGATAAATTCTGCTCCTCTTCTTGTATGATACCATATACAGCAAACAATTACCGGGTATACACTGATGCTCCCACGGTGTGCTTCATTCCCCGAGTCTACTCAGAATATCGATAAATTCTGCTCTTCTCGTATTCGCCAAAAAAATTACCCAGATATACACAGCAGACGCTCCCAGATTATATGCACTCCATACTCCGAGTATGTATACTCAACATTTCCTGCGAGTGTCTTATTAATAGTATTTTCTGCATTTCGTTCCCTTTGGGCTGTAGAGACGTCAAGAGACTTGCAAAACTGAAACTGCTGTATTGCTGCCCGTGGGCCTCTCATGTTGGGTCGGGCTATACACGTCATAATTTCAACTGCTGGTGGGCTTTTCGTTCGTCGGATTTTTTTTTCGGGGTGCACCCAACGTCACACAGCTGACGTATACGTACGTCACTCGATTTCCGGTGAGTTACTTACAACGTTTATTTCAAATGGGACCTTTGCTCCGACTATTACGGGGGACCATAGTTAATAGGACCTACTGTACACACAAAAACCTACTTATTTACCTATTTTTACCAACAAGATTTGGTCCTGTTTACTATGGTCCCCCGTAATAGTGTACCCGTAGAGCCGGCAGTAGTGGCAGCGGCGGCGGCGGCGGCGGCGGTAGCGGCGGCAGCGGCAGCGGCTGCACCAGCACAGAGTTTGTTTTGAATACCCGTAGGAAATAACAGGTACAAGGCTGCGCTGGAGAAAGAACGGAAACACGTGAAGCGGGCCTGTCGTCCATGATTTGGTGCGACGGGCGACTTGCAAATGTCAAGAAGAGCTGCAGGGTGCAGAAGCGATGCCTGGCTACTTCCTATTAACTGTGGTCCCCCGTAATAGTATACTACTGTACGTGGTACCTGGTACTTTTATGAAACCTTGTCTCTTTGAAATGTTGTAGGGACGACGTATAAATATCGCTCAGTTTTGAGTGCTTTTCGATTCAGATTCGAATTCCGAACATAAATGCTCAAGTTTGTTTCTCGATTTTGTTTTTCGGTCTTATATTTTGAATATAGTGCTGCAGCGGCTTTCTCGCTCAGTGTTGGCTACTCTTGGATTCTGACTCGATTTTTGAAGATCCATATTTTGATTTTTTTCGACTCTTGAAAAAAATTATCGTGAAGTTAGTGTGGGATGTTGTCTATGTTGGATTTGATCTATTAGTCTGAGCTGAGCTGAGCTGGTGTGATTTTCGAAAAAATAGGGAAAAAACCGTATAAAAGGAAGGATGCAATGAAAGGCCGGAAGGGGTACCGCAAACAAGAGAAGGAGGCGTTTCCTAAGTGAGATATGTGAGATGCCGGGAATGTCCCTATCGAGCACGCTCATGAAGAAGACCAAAAAGTAAACTATGTGCTCCGACTACCTGTACCCGCAAAAGTGGCAGCAGCACCAGCAGAGGGCAGCAGCAGTCCAACTGTACTTTTAAGGCGGTGGGGACGTTGGCGTCACTTTGTAGCGACACCACCGGCAATCTTGAATGCATTTTTCTGTACAAGGTTTTTTTGTTCGGAGTTTGTTTTGTGCTGTAACGTTGCTAGGCAACAGGAGGAGCAGCAGCAGCGCGTCGGCCTCTGTTCTGCTGCTGTCTACTGGTGCTGCTATTGCTGATGCTGTGGTGCTCTCTCTTCTGCGTGTTCCCAGACCCAAGATGTTGTTGTGCGTTGTGCTCGATGATCGACATCACCCAGCGAATGACGAACGAAAATAAATACGCCGCCGATGTCGCACACAAACCAAATGAACAACATAGCTGGGGTTTTTTTGTTTGTTGCTGTAAAAATTGTGCGGCACAACTATTCAATAAGTTGAAACGTACTTACCGCACGTTCGCGCTTATGCTGTATGTGCAAACACGACACGTTCGACAGGGAATCGTTTCTTCGCACATCGCACAACCCCCGCAACAGCGTATGAAACACATCTCCTACGAACCGTTTCGCGGACGAACCAGAACCAATACGCACCCTCGAAAACGCCTCATTACACAGCCTGCAAGACTCTCTCCAAACAATATCGCCCCCAAATGCAAGCTGGTTGCGTACACGTCGCGGGCACCCATGCTCTAGGCAACGCTTCTTCCTATGAACAATAAAGTAACATTTGAATGCTGCTGTATTCAAGCCTTGCGTCACGCCTTGCGTCGGAAGGGGAACCTTGTACCGTATGTACCGAAAGGTAGTGTTTTTTGTTTGTGAGTATCACTGATTGATGCCGTCCGACCAGCGGGCTGTTGGAGCATACCACCAGTCTGTTCGCAAAAATATCCCCGGCATCTTCCCTTCGCGTTGTCCTCTTCTTGGCGTCATAACCTACCTTACCTTTACCCTACCCTACCCTACCCCACCTGTCTTACCCTACCCTACCCTACCCCACCCTCCCTTCCCTACCCCACCTTACCTTAGCCTACCCTACTGTACCCTTCCCTACCCTACTCTACCCTACCCTACCCTACCCTAACCCATCATACCCTACCCTACCCTACCCTACCCTACCCTACCTTACCCTACCCTATCGTATCCTACCCTACCGCAACTTGAACCGTTATCAACGGAAGGTGCGAGCGACGCTAGACGACAAGATTTCGCTGACGATCGTCATGTGCGTTGTTTTCTTGGGGGACACAGCCCGCGGGATTTTCTTCCCAACCCTCTGGACGAACGTGAAGAACATGGGGGGCGACCGCATCACCCTGGGGTACTGCGTCGGGGCCTTCAGCCTCGGCAGGCGAGTATGACTGTCGCGACACTTTTATGGCTGCAGCCCGGTTTTGGGAAATGGCTAGACACAGCTATGTTAGGGCTCATTTTCGCCGTCGAAAAAGGGTTGGGAACAATAATAGTGTGTGAGGATACATGACTGGGTTGGCGTCAAATGTACGCGGTCAGTTTTGCGGTCGAACAGGGGGTACGATACGAATAGTTGGTGTCATTTTCGGGGTATAAAAGAAGAGCTGAAGAGCAAGTACGTATGTGCCGTTATCCTTACGATAGAACAAGGGTCAAAACACTTCTATTGATAGTATTAGTAATGTGTGGGGTCACTTTTGCAGTAAGGTTGGAGAGTTTTTTTTGGTTTTGTTGGAGTTTTTTTTTGTGAGCTCAAAACTGTTTTCCGGCACACACCCTAACCCCGCGTTACCTTCGCTACGTATGCACAGGGTGGTGGTCTCCCCCTACTTCGGCAACCTCTCTACCAAGCACGGGTACCGGTCGGTCCTCATGGTCGCCAGCAGCATCATCGCCGTGGGCGCGTTGGCGTACGCTCTGGCTTGGAACAGAGCATCTCTCATCATGGCCCAGGTAGTGATGGGCGTGGGCAGCGGCACCCTCGGAGTGACGAGGGCCTACGTGGCCGACAAGTCGACCCCGGAACAGAGGACATACCTCCTGGCTTACACCACGTGAGGCGTGTTTCGATAGGGGATAGGGGTTTCAACTATAATATGGGTAGTACTTGTTGACCCCAAGATATTTCTGTCTGGCCGGGCTCCTTCACCTAATATCGTTGGAATATGTATATATATACCCTATACACCACCATTATTACGTCGTGTTTTTTCTGTATTTTTCCGTGACTATTAGTGGTTTTTTTTCAAATTGTTCGTGATTATTAATAGCGTTTTTTCTATGTTTTCCGTGATTATCCGTGATTATTCGTGTTTTTTTCAATATTTTTCTACACGCCACGACACTGTTCACCCGGTTGCACTTTTCGCTTTTCTCCAAAAATCAGGTTCTGGATGAGGTATATAGAGTCGCACTATTCGTTTTTCTCCAAAAATCGGGTTCTGGGTGAGGTATGTAGAGCCCGTACACTATAATAAAGTGAAAAGCCTCACAAATATTAGGCTACCCCTCTCGGGCAGAACACGCCTCGTCAGTGGAGCGAGCGCCAGCCGTGTTTTTCTTTTGTCGTTTTTTTTTTCTCTAGTTTTCTGTCGCATTTATAGGTAAAAAAGCCGCAGTTGGCGGGAAAAAAAAAACGCCGCGAGTTGACGCAGGTCTGAAAAAAAAGTTCGGAATGGGCTTTTGTTGTTGTTGTTGTTTGTTTGTTTGTCGGCCCGCCCGTTTCTTCCCCCCGTCCGTGAAAAAAAAATCCGTCCATTAGTTGAGTGATCTGTGTCCGAAATGATCGTTGTCCGAAACTACCAAATAGGTAGTACTGCTGTACGCCGAAATGCATCCTATTTAAGCACTTACCTGGTAGTATTAACCGTCTTCAGACTTTCGAGAGGAAAGTTGACGGTGAAAGATGACCAATATAGCGACGACCACTACTGTGTGGTTGGTGACTGGGGGATGACACAAATTGGTCTCCGAGTCACAATGCAGGGAGTCGTACGGTGCGGGCGCAAACATGACCCCTACCCGCACTGCCAGGCGGTCGTGCTGCTCGTAGACGATTGGTGACACCGAAAGTTGTCGTTGTTTTCGTGGCTGTTGTCGGAGTCCCAGATGGACTTACACGTAATCTTCACCTACAAGTGTCGGCAACACAGGCTTGAAGAAATCTATGAACAGATAGCCTCAGAAATGATCAAACATGCAAAGAAGAAAGCATATAGCCTATGTAGGTGCTCGCCGGCTACTTGGAGGAGAGTGTGATGGATCTCGCCCGTTCTCCGCTCCTCCACCGGCATAAGGATAGATGGATGTTGGCCCAACCTCTTTTCAGGTACCTTACCGTAAGGCCGATACTGCTGTATGATATATATATATATATATATATATTATGTCTATGTCTATCCACTGCGTACGTAAAACCCTCTTGTGCATGCCTGCGCGCGTGTAGAAGCCTCTGGAATGTGTTGATGTTTTTGTCGCTGCGAGTGTTTGCAGGGGGGCACATAGCCGAGGCAGGCGCGTGCGATTTTTTTTTAACTCGACGCCCTTTACATGTGCATCCCACGGTCTTCGGGGCTAAAGTACTTGGAAATAGCGCAGAGTCGTTTTTCCAGCAGTGTATTGGCAAGAAGGTTCATATTCCATTGAAATGCCTACGTTGCCACTTCACCCTTACAGTGACTGACGTTCGGTTGTAAACACCAGTGTGGCCAGGTTCTTATTTTCCGAACGATTTCCCAGAGCGCTGTTTGTCCCCGCGTCCCGTCCCGCTTCGCTAGCATGGTGCCAGGTTCTTGAATCCCTAGACGAATTCTTGATGAAAACTGTTCACGCGTACCTTACCGTCCCGTTTTTTTTTCTTTTGCGTCTTTTGCCCCGCGTCCCGTCCCGTTTTTTATTTGTTGTGCCGCATCCCGTCCCGTTTATATATTTGTTTGTGTTTCCCCCCCGCGTCTCGTTGTTTTGTTTCTTGTTTCTCGCCCCGCGTCTTGTCCCGTTTTTTTGTTTTCTGCCCCGCGCCCGGGTACCGTTTTTTGTTTCTCGCCCCGCGTTCCGTCCCGTTAAAAAAAAAAAAAAACTCATCTGTATTTTTGCTGCGTCTGGAGCAGAGCCGTGCAGTACGCGGGCTTCACCTGCATGCCGTTCGTGGGAGGCCTTCTGTCCTTCCTGCTCGGGTCCCGCAACATCCCGCTCATCGGGAGTATCCTGGTCCTCAACCAGTTCACTGCTCCCGCCTTCGTCATGAGCATCGCGGCCATAGTTCTCTTCGGGCTCCTGTACTGCGTGTTCAAGGACAGCATCCCCAAGCCTAAGAAGAAGGGAAAGCCCACCTCGACCTCTGCCGCCCTGGTGTACTCTAACGCCTCCGCCGCCAAGTATCTCATGGGAGCTCCCTCGGACGTCTCGCTCGCGCTGAGCAATCCGGACGGGGGGGACGAGGAGTGGCCCCCCGCCGAGTTTCGTAAGAACGGGGATGCGAGCAGTGGACCGACCGGGCTGTTCATGGACTCCGAGGACGAGGAGGAGGCGCGGAGGACCCCGGCTAACTCCGCCGCGACGAGGGATGTTGAACGGGGTGCGGTGACGCTATCCGACTGCCACCGAAGCATGAACGCGAACGGATACAGTCGAGTCCAGACTGGGGAGGAGGGAGAAGGAGCAGGGTCACCGTCCGTTGCGAACGGTCATCGGGGGTCCTCCGAAAACGGAGGAGGCGGTGAGGAGGAGGAGGAGGAGGAGGAGGGGGGGGGGGGGGGGAGGGGGGGGTGGCGCGATTGGCTGTGCCGCTGCAGCATGCCGAGTCTCCCCAACATGCTCATATATGGAGGGTTCCTCCTGAATATGAGCACAAAGGGAACTATCGCGTGCTTCGAGACGCTGGGCGCGGAATACGCGATGACGCACTTCGATATGACCAGCGCGGAGGCCGGGTCTGCCTTCGCCACATTCGGCTCGATGGGCGTCGTCTCCCTGCTCTCCATGCGTATCATCTGCCGCTTCTACAACGACGTGCAGATCGTGCTGGGCGGCATGACGGTGATGATGGTGGCCTGCACTCTCTTCATCCCTGCCCCCACAGGGGCCTCGGGCGTATCCATGTTCCTCTGGGCGGTGTTCCTCATGTACGCCGTGGGGTACCCCATCGGGCATACAGCTGTGAGTTTCGTTTGTCCGGTTCGTTTTGTTTCCACTATTAATATAACCTCCGCACAACAGTCTTCGGCTCGAGCGAAAACAGAGCCCGCCCCCCCATTTTTGTGTGTGTGTGTGGGTGTGTGTGTGTGAGAGAGATGCTTTTGGTGTTGTGGGGTATGCCTTCCCCCCTGTCCCCACCCCCCCCCCCGCCTCCTTCATCACCCCTTTCCCTTTCAGCGTCGTCCGAAGATACGAGGGGCCAGCCCTAACCCTATGTGCCTGTTGACGTCGAAGAGCTTACGGTAGCGCTGCAGCGGAATGTAAAAAGCTGACCCGTACATATTGCAGGTTGAATACAGCATGCGCAATAGGGTTGTGCATAGCCTTAATTACTTCCTTCGTCCGGGTTAGCTTCGTGCTGAGGCTCAAATACACCTCCCAACTTACGATTCGGGCATCATCCCATTCACACCGAAGAGCTCCAGCGAAGCGTACAGCTGACCGCACATGGGTAGAGTGGAAACTACTATAATAATGCGTTACACTGCAGGCATTCTATTAATGGAGACCTAGAAAGCGTCGAGTGAAGCGCGGTGTTATCAAGCGTCTAGGAAAAGCGTGAAGCATTACACGCATCATTAGGTACGTGGGTCTGACATCTCCCTAGGTGCACCATGTTGCAGTTCGGACTCATCCCCTATTCCCTATCCACGTTTAAATGTGTCCGCTGCTGTAGTTGCATTTTTTTTTTTTCGTTAATATTTCCCTCTGAAGCCTTAAGGGGGTTAAACAATCAAATCTCCAGTCGGAAAAAAACAGCGGCCACGCACAAGTAGTCTTACGCAATACCTTTCTGTAGGGCTTCTTCGCCACGTCAGCTCCCTCCTCAGGCTGAATAAATATAGCTATCCGTTTATTGTTGAGAGTGCATATGATACGACCCTGTTCATTCCTGCGAACCGTTTTTCGTCCGGTCCGTTCCCCCGTGAGTCCATCGCCCGAGGCGTTCGATGTGTACGCCTCACAGCCTCGAAAAAATGAAACCCATGCCAAGGAGGCGGATATATCACGATACAGTATTACGGAGGACCATAGTAAATGGGACCAAATATTGTTGGAAAAAATAGCGAAATATATACCTGGTAGGTTTTTGTGTGTATACCATAGGTCCTATTAACTATGGTCCCTCGTAATAGTAGTCTTGGTATGTTCGGTTGCTTGCAACAAGAACGGCTACTATATAGCAGGCAGCCGGCACAATAGATGGACCGCTATCTTCACAGTAAGTAGGTTACTATTACGGGGGGCCATAGTTAACAGGACCAAATATTGTTAGTAAAAATGGTTAAACATATAGGTTTTTATGTGTACCATAGGTCCTGTTAACTATGGTCCCCCGTAATGGGAACGTAGTAATATTGATATTATTGTTTTCTTGGGTTGCTTGCAACAAGCTCGGCTGCTACTCGTACAGTAAAGCGGGCAGCCGGCACTACGGAGGGGCCACTATTGTCGTGCGCGTATGTGCATTGCTATACTCGGTTGCTTGCAACAGGAAGGGCTGTCTAATGGATTGTTTCCCCCTGTGCACGCCCCTGGCCTCTCGGTGACCCCGGTGTGACAGGTGCTGGGCCTGTTCTCGAAGGTCGTCGGTGCACAGCCGCAGGGCACTCTCCTGGGGTGGTTTGGCTCCGCGGGTTCTGTGGCTCGCATCGCGTTTCCTGTGTTGGCCGGTAAGAACGGAAGCCGTGACTTGCCCTCCAGGGCAAATATTTATATTTCGGGAGACAGCACTTTCACCCCTTGCCATACAGACAGCAACCTCGCCTTGACATGCATGCCGTGACCGACCCCAACACCAAACTACTACCTGGTACCAGGGTAGGTTTTAGCCTGGAAAACTCGGCCCTACGCCTTTGACAGCTCACGTGTTGCGTTGCTTGACATGTCTGCTGACATAATTGCTCTCGAGAGGGAAATATAATGTATCTATATACGTGCACGTGCGTAGAATACGAACGTGCGTGAGACTCGACAAATACCTGTTAACCCCTTTAGAACCGCAGTCCTGTTTGGGGACAGAACTACTTGAAATTTGACTGGTTTGTCCCCAGAACGGGACTGCGGTTCTAAAAGGGTTAAACTATAGCAGGTAAGATAAAAACTATAAGAAACGCCAACTTTCTGTAGGACGATGTTGACCTAACATGTAGGATGAAGTATAGGAAGCGCCTAAATTCCTGTAGGACAATGTTGAGTTAGGATGCAGGCTGGCCGCCGGTAAGAGTGGAAGCCTTCGGTTGCCCTTCCGTGGGGAAGAGGGGCCTACAGGAAGACAAACGGATACACGACAAATGTTAAAATAGCCTGTACGAGGATAATGGTATAGGAAACGTCAATTTCCTTTGGTACGTTTTTCGATCAACATGCAGGATGAAGTATACCGCCAGATCTCTGTAGGACAGTGTTGAACTACCATGGATAATGTTAGGCTCATTCTTATCGGAGAGCGTTTTTTCCAATTTTTTCAAAGTTTGGAATTAATTGGAGATATGTATCAATATACGGAGGCATTTTGTCACTATTCGTGAAATTCTCCAGAAGCAAAAATATCAAGTTCGTTAACGTTCCAATATTTGGGAAAAAAAAGGGAAATATGGAAGATTGAAAAATTGCGCGAAGCAAATGTCGAAAAATTGGAAAGAAAAGCTCTCCGATAAGAATGAGCCTTATACCAGGTAGGATTAAAGTGCAGGAAACGCCATTTTTTTGGGGGATAATGCGACCTTAACATGTAGGACTAGACGTCAGCTGTTCCGGTTGTGTGGAGCCGCGTGTGGTTACACTGTTTCGGCGTTGTTGGGTTTTTTTTCAAAAAGCGCTGGAACAAATACCCTACACTACGTACACCCATACATAGCTCTGATCCCAACTCTTAACCCTTTCCCTTACAGCCTAATACCGGATGCAGTGTCTACAGTATATATATACCAGTACCCTGGGAAGTCCGTCAAAGACAAAATCCATCGAAAAAAACAAAATTGAAAAGTGATTCGACTACGTTACAGTTCACATATTGTAGACCTTTCTCATCGGAAAATAGCCCCCCTTTGATACTGACCTCAAGGTCCAAAGGTGGCTCATATTCCCGTGGTTGTGCTTTTGGCCATATCTACGTACTGTATATAATACCATTTGCGTTTTGGCATACCTCAGGTACCCCCCCCCCCGCCCCCGCCCCGCCCGCCCTAACTTGAGATGTTATGATACCTTGTTTCATATTATTGTCACGTAATTGTATCATCGGTGTACGAGAAGGATGCAATCGGTACCCGCACGTAATAGGCTGCATCCTTTTCTTTTTTTGTTCGTGTAGCATCTATTTTTCTTTTTTTGTTCGTGTAGCATCTATTTTTTTTTTTCGTGCTAAAGTCAGTGCCGGGGGAAAGGTGTCCTCGCCGCTCCGAAAATACCCTGATACGAAATATACCAGCATGTTTCACCTGGAGCAAAACGTCGACTTGCTGCATGAGATGCCATTGCTGTTAACGCCACGGTGTCTCTCTCCCCCCGAGCGTGGTTATTTTAGGCATCAACCCTTAGTCTTTTTTTTTCTGCAAAAGTAACGTGCCCGACTCTGAAATGAACTAGTCTCCCCCCCCCCCCCCCCCGTATTATATACCTGGTGTATAGACTGGGTTGACGTCGGTTGGCGATGACGCTGTAAATTACGCTTCTCACTGCGTGAGCTAGAAAACCAGGGTACGATATGTTTTTTTCTTGTTTTTTTTTTTGGCGGTCACCGCGGCTGGCGGTCGAGCCAGATCCTTTTTTTTGCGGGGAGAACCTTAACTCTGCACAAGGGGGATAATGCACAAGGGGGATGATCGTATCACGCAGAGTGTACCAGCAAGGTATCCACGAGGCAGCTCCGTAGTAAAACCATTGCTGTCTCTGGAAGTGGCCACACCAGCAAATAAACCAATTCATTGACGCTGTCATCCGTATGCAAGAATATCCGCCTCAAAGGCGGTTCTTAGTAGGATGCAGCTCACCCTTCATCCGACATGCCCAAGACCTCACGTGTGCAAGCAAGGTCTGCCTGGTCGGTGAAAATTCAACGTGCTCCGTCCTGGCATTGTAGGGAGGCGAGGGTCTACGGTCACACGACTACGACCATGCATGATAATGAGTACAACCCCCCCCCCCCCCACACACACGCAGGTTCTGTAGATCGATGAGGTTTCATCAGACCCCCCCCCCCCCCGCCCGCCCCCGACTGCTCCATCTCGAAAAATATGGTCAAATGACTAAGGCCAGCAGCAAATGAGTACGCCCCACCTCGGCCTCGCTGCCCCTCCCCCCCCCCCAATACCCAACTCTGTGTTTGAAGTCATCTGCCCCCCTCCCCGCCACGCTCGGATGTGCAGGTTACGAAATTGATATTGACACATGGTGTACCCCCCGCTCTCCCAACCCCCCCCCCGCCGCCCTTCAAATGGCGCAGGTGTGATATCGGAAAAGCTAGGCACCTCGACGTTGTTCTTGGCGCTCGTGGTGGTTCTGTGCATCACCGTGTCCATCCTCTTCGCCTTCCGGCATCCGTACCTCGAGTGCGTCGAGACCACCAAGAGGAAGCAATCGCTGCCACCTCCGGCCGGGGTCGAAAAGGAGGGGGGGGCCACGAGGGGCGCGTAGGGCAGCTGCCTTCCCTCGTCACAGTCGCCGCAATCTGTTTGTTCTTTGTTGTCTGATGACACTTCATCCTGGGTTGCGGACCGATCGATCCCCATGTGGCATGGCGGTTGGGATTTTTTGCTTTTGAAAAAAAAAAAAAATGGGGGTTGTCGAGTTCTGGTGTTTGGGTTGCGTGCCTTTTTGTGGACTTTTTAGTTCTGCGATAGGTTGTTGAATTTGAATTAAGTTGTTTATGGTTTGTTTGGTTTTCTACTCGTTACTAGGCACACAGGGTCTAGCCGGGTTTTTTTTTTTTTTTTCCGAAAAATTGTGTTTTTTTTTCTAATCTCTACATGGAGGGTGGGGGGGGGGGGGTAGTTTGTGAGTTTTTTTATGTACGTGAAGGGATCGCGTGTGTTGTTTTTTTTTGTCCCTTAGGTAGGGCTTTAGGCTCACGGGACACATTTTGTGTTTTTCGGCAGAGCTACTGAAGGTGAACGGAGGCTTTCTTGCTGTTGAACGAAAGTCGGACAGTAAACGCCGACCTGTTAAGTGCGAAGGTATCCCTTACCCTACCCCCAACAAAGCAAACGAAAGGCCTGCTTGGCTGGTGTGCCCTAGGGAAGACCTTGGGTCGCTGTGCTTGGAAAGGGCTCCAGGCCGATGTGCACTCCACAAATAGTCTGTATACAGGCACGCTGTCGCTTGGAAACACTCTTGTATAGGTGGCGGTGCGGGCGGACACACGCGCCAGGAAGGGCCGATTTTTGTTTCTAGTTCACAGCGATTTGTCGCCGCATTTTTGTTGTTTGCAGGCGCGCTCTTCACGGTTCATGCCCCCAACCCGCGGGTCGGGTCAGGAACGCTTCGAAACCCCACGGGCTTGTTCGGGTCAGATTGGTGCAGGAGATTTGCAAACTCTAAGGGATCTGGTCGGGTCACTCTTATTACCGACCCGACCCGCGAGGCTTGACCCGACCCATGAACAGCCGTGTTTTTTGTTAATGTTGATGTAGTTGCTGTGTGTTCTGGACCCGCACACAGGAGGCGGGAAGCTGTCTGTGTGCGTGTGTTTTGTTTCTGTCCAACAGTAACAGGTCGACCTACGCGTGAGCACTTTATGCTATATATACCTGGCATGCAGGGACGTAAGAACATTTTTTTTTTTTTTTTGGGGGGGGGGGGGGGGAACAGCTACTCCCCCGTTTTTGTGCTTGTTTTGTTTCTTGTACGTAAAGCACAGAAAAAATAGGAGTTCGGCGAAATAGTAGTTTAGTGGTAGTACGTACTGTACGTGTAGAGTCGACCGCGAGGGACACGTTTGGCGCTGAAACGCGTCGGCACTTCTAATTATAGATAGGGATCTGGTACACAGCAGCTCTTTGGCCCCTGTGCCTTGTGGTGTGTGAGGGTGCGCTGGTTTTTGGTATGGTATTGTGCTGCTTAGGGCGCCGTGTTTCGGCAGCGTCATCGTAGCTTGTTTCGGCAGCGTCATCGTAGCGTGTTTCGGCAGTCCCATCATGCCGTGAATCAGAAGCTGTGACGTGATGGCACTATGTTTCAGCGATACCTGTCTTCTCCGAGCAGTGTCATGGTGTCGTGCTGTGCTGTGCTGCGGTAGCGGCGTGTCTCCGGCGGTGTGGTGGGCCATGGTGCCGTGAATCAGCAGGTGTTGATCGCTTTCGAAGAGTGCCCTTTTTTTTCCTTCGAGCGAAACCTACGCCCCGGGGGGGGGGGGGGTAGTAACGTTTGTGCTCTTGCCGAGCATGTAGGCAGGTTTCGCTAAACCAGGCGTTACGCTAAACCAGGGTTCATTCAAGGTCTGTATTCCCTCGCTATGTATTGTAAAATAGCGCTTGAAGAGACAACACATGACGTTCGTGCTGTTTTTTTTTCTCTTGATGCCTTTCGAAGTGTTGTGTGGCGGATATTGTCTGTGCCTGCCCACTATTACGGGGGAACGTAGTTAATAGGACCTATGGTATACATACAACTCTATATATTCATCCATTTTTACGAACAATATTTGGTCCTATTAACTATGGTCCCCCGTAATATTAGTTTTGTTTTCTGATGGTTTCTGGCGATGGTGGTGCTACGGGAGAAGGAGTAAAAGGTATCACCTTGAATTGATGCGGTTGGTTGTCGTAGCGGTTGAGGTTGGTGGGCTAGTTGTACGGTAGTGCGGTTGCGTACCAAGTGTCCCCCCTCCTATTTCTGCTGAACAAATGTTCCGTGGGTTTTATTTGCCATGCGCCTTATTAGGTTATTAATAGTTACAGTTATAAATACCGTTCCTTGATGGCGTTATCTGCATTAAATACCAGAGGCGCACGAAAAAAAGACACCACGACACCACGCCCCATAAAAGGTACCGGTAATAAGAAAAAAGAAAAAAAAAAAAAAAGGAAAGCAGTGGGTTGGGATGATGGACAACGAAGTTACGTTGCAAAAATCTAATTTGTTTTGTTATTAATAGTATTTCGTGTACGAGTACTTTTGATTTTTGTATAACCCCTCGCCCGCTCTTTGATTAGGAGGTGCCGACATCGAGTAGTAGTGGCGTATCGGAATTATGTTTTTTTCGTGCACACCCCTGGGCACCTGTCAAGAAAGGTACCTGATATGGCATAGGGGAGGAGAAATGGGGTATAAATATCACCTCGACGTGGTAGTGGTCGCGGTTGGTTGGTTGCATTGGAAATGCCTGCGAAGTGACCCCTCCAGTTCCGCGGGTACGTCTTCTCTCTATATATGGTGGCAATTCAGTCTATTTACGTATTTATTCATAGTTTTGAGCAGGTTTTGAACGCAGTTCGATATAAAAAAAAAAAAAAAAAATGGCATGGGAGGAAGAGGAGGAGTGGGGTTATCACCTTCGATGTTGCGGTCGAACGTTGGTTCTGATTTTACCTGCGGTGGTAATGAGATTTTAGGACCGAGCGGTCCCCCCATTCTGCTGACAAAAACCTTGTGTTTGTAGTGGGTTCCTCGGACCGAGCGGTCCCCCCATTCTGCTGACAAAAACCTTGTGTTTGTAGTGGGTTCCTCGGACCGAGCGGTCCCCCCATTCTGCTGACAAAATCCTTCCGTTTTCGGTAGTGGGTGCCTTTTTTTTATTTTCTATTTATAGTACAGTAGTAACATTCTTTGCACGCAATAATATCAGAAAGGTTTCTTATCGATTATCTACTCTTTTTGCGACACATTTTTGAACGGAAACTTGATACACACGAGACGGGTGAAGCGAGCTGACCTCTCGTGGCTCCCAGGCAGGCAGGCAGGCGCTCGCTGCTCTTTGAGGATTCAGCAAAGATGATCGTGGGCAATATGGGGATGGTGTGGATTTTTTTTTTTCCCACCGCGTGGAGAACACAAGAAACAAAAACACCGAAGGCAGGCGGCAAAGAGGGCAACGATGCGCATCCATCAAGTATGTATTTATGTATGTATGTCTGGATGTGCCGTGTGTCGAATGTACCTGTAGTACACCTTCCTCTGTCTCCGCAGCGCCAGAAAAAAAAAGAACAGACCAAGACGAAAAAGCAACGAAAGTACTACGAAGACACCGTTACCAACTCAAAACTCCACACACGCAAAACACGTACAGGCTTTTCAGTGTACATGTATTTCGGTATGGGCTCGCCAACAAGCTCTGTAGGGCGGCAGTCCCGTGTTCGGGACAAACTATTAATACTTGGACTTGAGAGTGCTGTCCCAAAAAACGGGACTGCAGTCATTGAAAGGCTAAACAAGCCTCGTTATTCCTTATTATCACTTCATGAAACTGGGTTTCTTTTTTGGTAATTGCAGGCAAGGATGCCAGGGGCTGAAATGACTACTGGTACTCGTACTAACTGTATTATTACGGGGGGCCATAGTTAACAGGACCTATGGTACACATAAAAACCCATGTTTAACCATTTTTACAAACAATATTTGGTCCTGTTAACTATGGCAATAGTACTCATAGGCATGGTACTCTAACGACCTTTGTACACTGTGATTCCAGTAAAATAGTGTTAAGAAATAAACACCATACACCCTTAACCTGAACTCCCCCGATCGCCTTGGGGGAAAATTATCGGAACGAACACGAAATGAGGAGTTAGTCCGGATAAACTCAACCATGCTGTCAAAGCCGGGGCAAACCGTCAGCACGATCCGTACTGCTTGTCGGCGAGAGAGTATGTATATGCTATTGCGTGCAGCGTGGACAACAACAACGAAAATCTCGGACCTCGACCGAGTTTCTCAGAAAAAAGAGAAAAAAAAAAAACAGGCTACTAATAACTCCACCACAGGCACGGCGATACCGCAAAAAACTGACCAAGAACGCCTGCTCTTTCTTAGATGGAAACCCCCCGAGATGCAACAAGAACGCCAAATATATACACACACACACATAAGAGAGAGCGGTGTCAACAGTCTCTGGTCAAGAACTTGAGCATCATTTCATCCCCCGTCAAGCGGGCGAGGTCGAGTAAAACCGGGTCATCTCGTCGCCGCCCAGACCCTCCCCACCCCCCAGCACCCCCCTCGCATCGCGGCGGCGGTGGTGACGCCTCCTCTCCCTCTCTCTCCCCTTCTCCCAGGAGCCACGCCGCGATGTGCCGGCGTGCGTAGGCTACAGCGTG
This sequence comes from Nereocystis luetkeana, assembly GCA_031213475.1. Classification (NCBI taxonomy): domain Eukaryota; class Phaeophyceae; order Laminariales; family Laminariaceae; genus Nereocystis; species Nereocystis luetkeana. The sequence goes on along the minus strand of JARUPZ010000012.1, from coordinate 9,679,162 downwards.
GTCGAGGGGATCGTTCCCGGCGTTGTTTCTTCGGGAAAAGTCCACGCCCTTCGAAAGCAGGTATCTGCTCGTCGTTCGTGGGCAAGGAGCCAGTCGCGCTGGACAGGGTTAAGGTTATACATAGGTCTAGGCATAGGGTTGGAGTTGAGGAATGGGTTACGGATAGCGTTAGGGGTTGGGGTGTTCTTCTATTTGCGGGCCGGGGGGGGGCGGGGGCGGGGGGGGGGGGGGGGGGGGGCAAGGCGTCTGTTCTGTTCTGCTCATTTTTACGCCGCTAGCTCGACGCTTGGGCGGGAATAAGCAAGCCATACACCACATCGGACTAATAAGAGTGTGGTATGTATGCAGGCATGCGCGACGCGCGACGATGGCTGGCACCCGCACCTCGACACGACCGAACCGGCTACTTGTACGAATGGATAGATTCATCACCATACGCCTGCAGTGATTAGCTATAGGAATAATGAAATAGGAGCAGCACTCGACGAATCATCCCTCTCCGAACGCGGTAGCCCTACGTACGAGTAGCCGGAGAGAAGCGCAAATACTGTAAAACCGTTTTTCTACGGCGCTTTTACCGCCGGGCAGCGTCGGGGCTTTCACGGCATGGTGACGCTGATTCTCTTAAAAATAGGAGAGAAATTTGTACTAATCTCGTCGGCGCACGAAACCAACAGTTCCACTAAGGGATGAACACAACGGGTGAAAATAATTTATTACGAAATAATCTCGTCTCGCGCCGACACAATCGACCGCCGCGAGAAAGGACAAGAGAAGAAAACAAAAGGAGACCCATTCTAGCTATCGTACGAGAGGGGTATGTATTCGCATCTCTTTTTTTTTTGCCTTCCTATGCAACTATTGTGCGACTTGTGGGGCTTCTCGAGTGAGACACTACCCAACTAGGCAAAACGCCTTATCGTGTGTCATTACAACATTTCTCGGTACTAACCTGCCACAGCAGTGGCACCTGGTAGACGATAAGGACTACTCATCGGAGTAAGCGTGCACTTTTTCACTGCAAGCCGTTTTCTGGGCAATAACTACAGAGCTCTTGTTCAACTGAGAGGCCTCAGGATACATCAGGCGCAGAACCCTGTTGCGGCATTGTAGCATGCGTCAGGGGGGGGGGTGAGCGTCACACAAAATGTTCGTCGTGCTACCCACCGGCAGACTCCCAAGTCCCCCCCAGACGCCGCCCAGTGAGCCACGGAGCAGCCGTTCACATTGGCCGCGTCCAGATCTGCGTCTGCTTCTTCGACCGCCCACCTGGAACACGCGCGAGAGGGCTGTGAGTGGTGTCGTCCCGGGGGCCGACATTCGCGCTCGGTGCATGGGTGCGGACGAGAGGTTCGCCACGTGGAACTAATATTCGTTGTCCAACCACCCATACCTGCTCACTGCTATAACTGTTGTGTCTTGTGTGCGATTTTTTATTCAAAGTGTGTTTGTGATTTTTGTTCCTCTCGTGTTGTACATTTACTTATTTTTCTTCCAGAACTGTGACCGCGGACTCGATCAGTTGACGAGAAAAAAAAAAACAGCAAAAAGAAACTGTCCCGTCAGCGGTCTCCCGAAATAACAGCCGCAAGCAACTGCCCCCTCTGCGGTCTCTCGGCAAATCACGCCGCGGCAACATCCGAGCACACGAAGGGAAAAAAAAAGGTTTGCGTTGTTCTACACCCAGCCGGAGAATGTTTCGCCCTTAGGCGGGCAATGTAACTGTAGGCCTATAGCGCCAAGTCTCCCGCCCAGCGAGAATCCAAGTCCCCGACACAGGAGCAGCAGCAATCATTAGGGGAACACACACAGCGATAATTCATCCGGGTTTGAGCCGACATTTCGCCGGAGACGGAGACCGAATGCCCCAACCCCCCCCCCCCCCCCCCCCCTCCCGCCCTCTCTCTTCTCCTTCCACTCCCCTCCCCTCCCCTCCCCCACGCCACTCTACCCTACCCTACCCTACCCCTACCCCTACCCCTACCCCTACCCCCCCCTTCCCCTCTCCGACCTCGTGGCGTCCGGTCCTCCGGCCCACGCGGCCCACATGACGACTGTGTTTCCTTCAGACGTCGTCGCCCCGGGGTCCGCGCCGCGACTCAGGAGCCACCGGCACATCTGCAAGCAAGGGCGCGCACACCCAAGCATCACACATCATAACTACTGCTGTACGGTGTGCTACGTACAGTAGGTACACGGTATGATAGGGGGGTGTACCCACTGCATCATACAGCAGCATTGATATTTTCTGAGCCTCCCCTGACTTAAGGAGCTCCATTACACAGCAATAACTCACCCCCACCCTCCCCAAAAAAGAAAAAAACACACACACGCACGCACGCACGCACACACACAATTATTTTCGACAAAAATGGACGAGTGCAGCTCGATGAACAGTTAAATCCCATGGCCGATGGTCTAGGTTACACATATCAGGTATAACCAATACCCAGGGTTTACGATGTATATACGCTTGTACAGTGGCGATTGTGCTGCTGTCCTAATGGCTCTCTCATACCAATTGCTTGTTTAGTACAACACCCGCGGCCGCGCGCGACCGTGCTACGCCCGGCCCACACTGCAGCAGCAGCTCTCAGCAGCTCTCAGCAGCCCTCGGCCAAAAAAAGGGCGCCGCCGCCGCCCAGCAGGGTATTTTTAGTCCGCTGGTGTTGCAGCGTGCCATTCCTACTGTATTACGGGGGGCCATAGTAAACAAGACCTACGGTAAACTCAAAAACCAACATATTTACCTATTTTTTGCTAACAATATTTGGTCCTATTAACTATGGTCCCCCGTAGTGGTGGTCTCTCAGTACGGCCGCTTTAGTGCCGGTTGCCGCAGTAGTGCCGCTCCTTTGTTAGGCTGGCACAGACTGAACTCGTGATAGTGCCGGTACCGGCATTACTCAGGGGCTGCCCTCAACAACACATGTCACCACTATACCACCATACCAGGTTATCATACCACTATACACCGAATCACCTCGATAATAAAACTGTAAGAAAATAAAAGAAGAAGAAAAATAAAAACGTTTTCTCGAATCTGGGGGACGCCAAACAAAATATCATGACTATTTTAATACTCGTATATACATGCGCCAGGAGTTCACGAAAAAAGAAAGAAAGGGAAGAAAACAAAAAAAAAAACGGAGGCACGCTCGCCAACATGTCGTAAGATGAAAACAAGCCAATAATCACGGGGGAAAAAACATCATTTATTTCAGCTTTGTTTTACTTGATTTTAGTGACCCGGTCACACGACTACGGCCATAATGCCTTCTATCATACCAGGTATCGAGTACCCCCCCCCTCCCCTAAGGGGGAAACCAAGAAGATATGTGATGTCCGCCGGGAAGTTTGGGGAGTACAAGGCAGAAGTAGAAGAAAGGATAGAAAGAAGGGAAAGGCTGGCGCTACGAAACACGGTGGAATCGGGAAAACACCTAGAGATGTACTGGGATTGAGCGAAGGAACAGGAGTGAAAACGGATTTGCACGGCTCCATGCACTTCCGCGAAAACGCTGAAAACCGCGCTTCCGTGTAGGTGACCTGGACCTGCCAGAAAGAAGAAAGAGGTATACCAGTAGCCGGGAGGAGGAGGAGGAGGAAATATATGCGCAGATGTGCCCGTGTGGCAAGGCAATAGAAGAACTCACATAGTAGGAGAACGTGAAATATACAAGGAGGAACGGGATGTGTTAGAAGAAGAGGAGATGAGGGAAATAGACGAATGTGAGATGAAGGAGTTTAATACACTAGATAGCACCGCTGTCCTAGGAGATAGATGGTGGCCACGGGCGGAAGGGGATAAGCCTAGCAAAAAGTTTCTATGTAGTACATGGAAACAACGTAATGAGCGCCCCAAGTGTTCGGAGGTGTCTCTATTAAGAGCAGGAACGGTGCTCCGTTTCGAAAGGGATGCGTGGCCAATGGTCAAATGGCTAAGGCAAGCAAACAAATGAGAACCCCCCCCCCCCCCAACCCCGACCCTGTCTGCGACTCGAAAAAAAAAAGGAGGGGTGTCGGGGGGTCTTTTCGTATATTATTGAATACGTACTACAGCAGTATTTTTTTTTCCCCGACTCACATCAACGTCTCCGCCCGTACCAAACCGCCTCGCCTCCACTCCCGCCGCCGCCCAGTGCAGGGGTGTCGACCCATCCCCGCCAGAGTCGCACGGACGCAGCCCACCGTCTCCCTCCGTGAGCGCCGAGCAGGCACTGACGGAACCCCCCCCGGCGGCCCAAAACAGCGCCGTGCGACCCCGTCTGTCGGTCTCCCAGCAGTCCCACCTGCATGAATGGAGGGAGGAGGATAGAGGATGGATGTTTTTTTTTTGTATGGACACAATATGTACATATATATGCCCTGGTATATAACAATATGTTTCATTTTATGTAACAAAAGAAGCGTGGGCGCAGTCCTACGTACGGCCTGTCGGGGGCGTCAGCAACGCGTACACACTTACAGACGTATTTTCCCGGCCGGCGGTACTGTACAGCAGTAACAGCACTCACAGCACTGGTAGTCTCGAGCACTCGTACGACGGAAAAAAATCAGGGCCTCGTCAAAAAATATCATCGTAAGCTTTTACTCCGTCCGATAATCCTGCGGGACAAAGGAAATCGAGGGCGACACATGCGGCTATCACGAGCGCCACGCTCTCTCTCCCTCAACTGCTTCTCAACGCGTCCAACGCACCCCCTCCCCCCCCGCCGCTAAAAAAATGAGGATAATACACGCATTTTATCTGGGGGAAAGGCGGTCAAAACGCCTCCAAAACGAAAACAAAAACAAACAAACAAACAAACGAACGAACGAACAAACAGAGAAATCATAGAGGAGGGACTACGCATACCACCACTACGGTATTTAGAGGGTACTATATTCAAGTCGGACTGGAACACGTATTATATATCAGGTATAGACACAAATACACTTATTAATAGTACGCCACTGTCGGAGGGAAAAAGAAAAAATGGTAAAAACAATATTTTTAAATAAGCTAGGAACCGCTTCGCCGTCAGGGCCTCTCCCCGAACCTGTCCAAACACAACACGAGCCCAACTCGCAGACAGTGGATAACTCCCAAGGCTATCAACCATTGTTTTTGTCGCTGTTTTGGGGGCGACGCACACAAACACAGGATGCGCTCGCTGCCCCTGTCACCCGTGAGACCGCAGCAGCCGCAGGGTGTCGGCGTCTCCTCTCCTAGCGGCGTCGAACGGCCCTCGCAAGAAGCCCTGCTCGAAGCGTCGGTAGTCGGACATTTCTCGCCCCGGTGCCATCTCCGCGACAAACCTTTTTTTTGGCAACGCGTGAAACGAAGAAAAAAAAAAAAAAAAAAAAAAACACGACGCACAACAACAAAACGGCCGGCGTTGGGCGAGGAGGTACAGTATGCCGGTAGGTGCTGGGCGACTGTAAAGGATAACTTTTTTTCGTATGTTGCACGCGTTCTTAATACCCCGTGTATCATACGACTCGTACCCACGTCTTGTCCGATACGGTAGTTTTTTCTGCTGTAAAGAATGACGCACCACACTCGTTTTGTGTGTGGTATGCACCGACAGAAAACGGCCGCCACGCACAGCTAAAAGGCCGCAGAACGCTGCCAGGCTGGAACACACAGAGCTTTCGGGGCGTAGCCGTCTACAGCCCGTTGCGCCTGAGTTGCCTCCTCCGTGAAGCACTCACCCTGTAAAGAATGCGAACCTGGCTGCGTATTTTATCGACTGACTGGCTGATGACGCACATCGAACAATCAACCCCAAGCTCTCTTGTTCGGTGGTTCCGGTTGTTGTCACGCCTGCTCACCTACGGGTCGGCAGCTCCAGCATCCGCTTTAGGCCTCGGCAGCCGCTCTCCGTCAGCATTGCTCCTGCAGCACAGAAGCACCAGAGCAGCAGACCGGCAGAGCACAGCAGCACAGCAGCACCAGGGGGTAAAAAAAAAGCGCCTCTGTTTTTGAGAATTGATCGAGGAGACGCCCCACACAGGCTTTTTGGCGGGCCGGCCGGCCGGGAGATACCGTGTGACGCCGTGAGAGCTTTGCAGAAACAAACCTAAACAAAACGGCGCTGTATTATACTCGTAGGACAGGTGCCGTAGAAGCAGCAGCAGCAGCAGCAGCGACCATGCCAGCAGCGATCGCAACAATACCAGCAGCAGCAGCAGCAGCAACAGCAGCAGCAGCAGTAGCAGCAGCAGCAGCACGACCACCACCAAGAGGGAAAACGCGCTTTCGTCACAAGCAATAGACGCTCAACAGTCCTGCCCCTCGTCTGCCAACTACTACTACTACTACTACTACTACTGCTCGCTCCTACTGTATGTTCTGGCAGTAATAATCACGCGGGGTGGCAGCGTCAAGCTATGCCTAGCCCCTTTCACAATTCTCTCTATATATAACAATATAACAATACAACAATACAACAACCATGCACATACGCGTATATAAAATATACTTGATACAGCAGTACCAGGTGTATCATGCCCACGTTTCGGAGACAAGCCACTTGGAACTACAATCAGCAGTACAGGGTTTCCTTGGCAGTCGTAAAAGCGCCGCTATTCACGACCGCAACTGTGTCAGATGGCGCTGCTACTGCCACCGCTGCCGCTGCCGCTGCCGCTGCCGCTGCCACTGCCGCTGCCACTGCCGCTACTGCCGCTACTGCCGCTACTGCCGCTGCTGCCGCACCTGTTACCTATGTATCCCAGAGTGATACCACTATGCCCCAGAAGATAAGGGCCGTTTCGATGAGACGTTCATATACTAAAATGTCCCTATATTTCGGGACAGAGCGGCGCAATCCGACGCGAGTCGACGAGGCAGCAAGAAACAGCTGACGTCCTCTGGCGATAAACATAAAACGCACGAACCGAAATGGGGAGAGGGTAGGAGATATTGATACGTGACTGACCCCGGATATGAATTACGACAAGGAGGAGATAACAGTAAATGGGAGGAAGAAGAAGAAGGAAAAAAAAAATGAACAAAAAAAGTGGCATCTATGTACCTGACGGGCGGCCACTGGCCACTAGAAACGCGTGTCTAGGGGCGATGTGCCTTTCCAGCGGATGTCCGAAGAACTGAGGGTACGAAACCGTAACTGACCCGCCGTCGCCGCCCATCGTGCCACGAAGGAAACGCTGTGGCGAGTTGCGAGGGCAGACACGGATCAGACCAGAGGGGGGGGGGGGGGGGGGCGGAGGTGGACCGACTTAATTCGGTGCTTTCACAGCATGAACATGAATTACTTCGTGATGATTAAACAATCCGTACTGAAATCGCGGCCGGAGCTGTGCCGATATTGTACCTCGTTTTCAGTGTGGAAGGTTGTTTTTCCTTTGGGTTTAGCTGCTAGGAGGGGTTTCTGCGTGACGAGGGCGTCAACGGCCGGTGGAGTTTGGCACATCCTCATTTTGAACGTCGTATGAACCGATGTATATAGGATGCCCGGTATGTAGAAACAGAGAGGTCTGATGGCTGATGCTGACCGCGCAGGCCATCTCTTGAAATGGTAATGGTTGGTACACAATGTGCCACAAGTTTCAAGTTTTGGAAATTCGCATTAATATACGGAGGCATTCTGTCACTATATGTGAAATTCAACGGAGGGCACAATATCGGGAAACTTAAATATCACTCATTAATAGTATTACGGGGGGGCATATAGAATAAGACCTACGGTACACACGAAAACCTATATATTTAACATTTTTACGAACAATATTTGGTCCTATTTACTATGCCCCCCCGTAATAGTTGGGAAAAAATACTCGGGAGAACCTGGAAGGAAAACAAAATACGCCTCTCCCCCCCCCCTTGGAAATGCTAGAAATTCTGGGGGGAAACTCTCCGAGAACGACGACCCTTAATTCTGGGGGGGGAAAATCTTCGATGATAACGGCTATCTCCACGCATACAATATGTGGCATCTGCAGTAGGTTAGCAGCATATTTACATATTTTTGCCAGTTCATGCTCCTGCGGGAGTCTTCTTTAGGTCTTGATATATCATGGTTTGCGTACGTTACGAACCAGATACACATGATACTCGTACTGCACATGTTGCCCTGACACCAGACCGTCGTTTCCACCTGGTATCGACTAGCAGTATGATTTAGCAACATACCCAGCCCCACAACAAACTGGCCCTTTTGATTTTTTTGGACTAATCCGCGTCCAACAGTAGGTACGCTGCAGCTGTGCTTGCGGTCCTGTTGCAAACTGGTGCTGCAATCCACAATGCGCCAGTGTAATGATATATATATTGCTTCGAATGATGCAGAAAGGCCGGTAGTTTCCAGGTAATGGGTATTGGAATCGTATTTGTAGTACTTGGGAGGCATGTCTTACACGGAAACCAGGGTTTCCCAGCGAGGCACTCAGCCTGCTCTCAGTCTTCCATCGTGCTCTAAGGAAGTATCTGCTCTTCTTCTGTCTCTAAGCAATCAACACACGAGAGGAACGACGACTACCTGCTCAACAGGCAAACCTGGCAAGGAATACCCCATGTCCCAACCTGACAAAACTACACTTGGCGTCGTCGGAAGGGCATGGGTCGTTTGCAATACCAGGGTATGTGCTCCACAACTTTTCTAAGAACCCCCCCCCCCGGTACCACGCCACAAAAGACGACATTTCGACTCCTTCTCAACGGCTCGAAGCGGAAAAGACTACCGGACACCGATCGGTTCGGGGTCGAGATGGGATCGTCGCGGTGATGAAACGAGACGCACTGGACGGCACTCTCTCGGCCGTCTTGGGGAACGGGAAAAAAGGACCTTTAGCTCTCTTGTCGCGAATTTTTGCGCCACTGGGCCGGCACCCCGAACCAGCACCGCCAAAACAACCGCCCGTACCGCCGGCTTCGAATCGGCGCGGCACAGCGGGAGCTTTTCTTGGAGTAACGGAGAGAGTTCCCCGGCACCCTGCTATGGCTGCGTACCGCACGCCGACTGGCTTCGCCGATACAGCACCATCGTGCACCCCGACGGGGCTCACGTTTGGTGCTACAAGGGCGACCACACTCTGTGGTGGCTTGGGAAAATCAGCGAGGCTACCATGGCGGATGGAGGTGGGGCATATATGGTTCGAGTTTTCTTTTTATAACCCGGTGCACCGATCAAGCTTCCTTTTTCTCCGGCGCGCTAAACGGCTTCAACGGAAGCTGTACGAGGTTCTTGGTGTCTACACGTACACTTACCAGCGTGTTTGCACGGGGGGTCCAGCGTAACGCAAACTATATCTCCGAGGCGAAGCCGTGGGTAGCTGATTTTCGCATCGCCGCTGCACTCGGATTATTTCCCCCCCGTTTTCACGGGTATTGGGAGGTTCTCTCATACGTCCCCGTGGACATTTTCCGAGCTTTCGGGTGGGTCGGGGGGTTTCTCTTCAGTATGCTTTTGGCGTTTCCTGTTTTCTTTTTTCTGGGCCGGGTTGCGATGTTCGGGATGGTTCTTGCGCATTCGTCCTGGTGACCCCTCCGCTCAGTGCCGGGACTGGTTTGGGAAATCGATCCACCCATTTGTGGCATACCTGGTAGGACATGTTTTCTAAGTTTCGGGGCCGGGTTTAGGTGGGTTATGGCGTGTTCCGTGTTGTTTTTCTCCTTCGTCCTTTTTACCCCCCCCCCGACCGGATATTAAATTAACTCATTGAAGCTGTCATCCATGTACAAGTCCGCCTCAAAAGCGGTTCTTGGTAGGATGCAGCTCACACTTCATGCAACTCACCGGACACCTCACGGCGCTTCGCGCTTGGTGCAAGCAATGTCTGCCTGGTCGGTGAAACCCGACATGCTCCGTCCCGGCATTGTAGGGATGCGAGGGTCTATGGTCATACGACTACGGCCATGCATGAGATCGAGTACATCTCTCCTATCGAGTAACCCCCCCCCGCGCTCGGGAGCCGGGGGGCGATCTGGACAAAAGGGGCTAGTCGTAGTCATTATGGGAAACAGGACTGCATGACTTTTTATTCCAACATTCGTGTTTCCGCCCACACATTCTCGCCCCACATCCCTCTTGCAGGTGGTATGGCGATGGCTTTCGTTGACATATTATCCCTGCCCTTACGGGTACGCAATCCTTCCTTCCTTCTCTCTTCCCTTCTTCCTGTTTCTTGCGTTCCTTATCGGCTTCGTAGCCTTGCCGTTCAAAAGTATGGGAGTGGGTTTTGAGGAGTCGCATCTTCGACTCATGTCTTGCAGTAGTTCGTGGAATCGGGGGTTCCTTGAGTTTACCACATTTCTGCGTGTACGGCATATCAGAATGGTGGGCTAGTGTGATGGTGCTGATTTGAATGATGCAGAAATGCCGGTAATTACGTAACTACGTAGCTACCTGGCAATAGGTATACCAGGCAAGGAATACCCCGTGTCCCGAGGTGATTACACCAGGTACCTGGTGACGGAGTACAATACTGCAGCTGCTGCTGTGGCGTGTACGCAACTTACCAGCTTTGGCCTCAAGTCAAGTTTCTCCGGATCAACCTCGTCAAGCGCCGGGAACGACTCCCGAACGGCGTCCACTTGCTCCGACCCCAACCCCAGCGCCACCCGCAAGTGCTCCAGCGCCGTGCGCGGTGGCCCTCTAGTAGCGCTAGCAGCTACCGCCCATCCTCCGCCCAAGCCATCGCCATCGTCATCGTCCTCATCATCGTCTCCAAGCTCATCTCCAAGCTGTAAGGCTAAAAGATCATGTTCCGTCTCCCGTCGCCAGAGTTCAACGACGGGGTACTTTCCCCGACGAGATCTGGGACCTGGTGACGAAGCCGAGCTTTTTACAGCACCTGGCAGGCCGTCCGGGCTTGGGAGCCCCGCCGTGGACGACAAGGCGCTGCTGCTGCTGCTGCTGCTGCTGCTACGACAACGGCGACCACGTGAGGTACCTCCGCATGTACCCCTGGAGATGGCTTGTTGGCATATTCTGTTGATAGTACCAGGTGATTGGTCGCGCTGAAAGCTTCCTCGTCGGGCGGCCACGGGTGGCTGAAGAGAAAAAGACAATCCGTTTCTCAGCGTCCCATTTATGGACCCGGCCACTGTTAAGACGACGAAGGCCTTCGAGGTGCGCATGGCAAGATGGTGGGTGATGGCGACAAACATGATGCAGCTCATCAACAGTTGACCCCGCTTGATGAAAGCAACATTATTAACGGAAACCCCATTTTTTCGATCTTCTTTCGGACGGTTGATAAACTGGAAACATACAACTTGTACTCGTAGCAGAATCGGGTAGAACAACCTGAACCCCTCCAAGGGTGTGCATCACATCCTACCGCTGTTGTTTACAGTATGGGGTGTCTTCTTGCCCAGCTTGCCTCGAGCATCATCATCGTACTGCTGCAAGCAAGCTCTGCTGTCTGCCACTAAACTGCACCTGGTTGTTCGTGTTGTTGCTGCCATACACACTTGTATGCGCATGTATGAATCAGGGATGTCGGTTACCGCAGTTGGGATGAATCACTTACGGGCAATTGCCTACTTGGGGCATTTGGAGTTACGTACGGCAGTTACGGCAACACCGGGGACCCCGAAACACGGGGGGGGGGTGTAATGCCAGTATCCTCAAGAAAAGCGGCCGGAAAAGCGCAAATGAAGCCCAACACAGCCAGCCCCCAACAAGTCAAACTGACCGGTGTCTCGTCGCCTGTGCGTGTCACAACCATTTGAAGATTTGAAGACTCCAAGCGTACAGCTCCACTGCTGTGGCGCCAGCAGTGTCGTCTTGGGTGTTACTATATTACTATTTACTTGATGATGGCTTGCAGTGTGTGCACAAGACGCACGGCCTGATCCCCAGGAGGTGGAACCGCCATCCTCCATGTGTGAGAGCTACTTGCTGCCGCTGGGACTATTGTGTGGACTGAGCTGTGCGGTGTGTGGGTGCTGTGACGTGTCTTTTGACAGCGGGCCCCGCTAAAGTAGGGGGGGGGGTCCATGATTCCGCGGAGCCCCCCTTGAATTATGGCGGGAAAAAAAGTTACCGACGGCCCGATATAGTTACGCGCAATTACGGTAGCGCGGTAACCGACAGCACTGATATGAATGTGGGCAATGTTTGCCTTGCGCACAGCAGGAAGAGGGCTATAGCCAGCTCCCTCCCGTCGTTTTTCGTGCACCAAGCGGCGTCTGATACAGTACGAAAAGTCCCGCGAGACGGAGCGCGATCTTTCGGGGGAGAACTTTATACCAGGTACCAGCTTATAATGTTTCGGGGGAGAACTTTATACCAGGTACCAGCTTATAATGATTGCACATCCGCGGGATTTATTCAAAGGAGTGTCCTCATACACCGTTTCCCTTACAGGCTGGTGTGATACTGTCGTGCGCACTACTCCGTGCTGTACTTGCTTGGTTGTTTTCTCCCATCGAGATGCATTCTGTTACAGCCTGTTTTGTACGCAAAGACAGGATATCAGGGAAGTGAATGTGAGATCATCACACTATACACGTGTACCAGGTAAAAATCAGCGCTCCACAAAACTCCCCTCCTACGAAGTACGGCACATAGCGGTATACTTCGTATATTACAGCCGGAACATAAGACACATGCATGCATGCCACAATTCCCTCCATGATCATGCCACGGTTGCATACATACCTGGTACCTGGCACGTGGTACGACTCGGGCACGAGTATACTCGGGTGTTTGAGGTGAAATGATGGGCGACCATATCCTGACATGCCGTAACCTTACCCACCGTTGCATCGGGATCTCCTGAATTCTACGCGAAGAACAAATCTCGAACGATTCGGACTTCTTCCATCTCCATGGACCAAGCAGAACTTCGAACTGCATATAAAACTAGAGTCGAATCCCCCTTTTTTCAGCAATGGACAGCTCAACAGGTAACAAGCGAAAAGACGAGAGAGGGTGCCGACAACGACCAGGCAACGGACGACAACAATCCTTATGTATCCACCTCCAACCCTCCTCCAAAACTCGCAAGACCAAAAAGAAAAAAAAATGTGACGGGGCAATGCCCTGCCTACCTGGTAGCACTGTTCCAATGTCTTCGGTCGTTGTTGCTTGCATTCGTAGACCATTGCAATGAGCCCGTTAAGCTGAGCAGCTAACAAACAAGCGCGCCCTTTAAATCTAATTTGCTACCGGTACATACAACCAACGCCTCACAGGTCGCAGGGCGCGAGCTGTCCTAGAGAACCACCTGTGACAATAGCACGGTCAGAGACCACCCGAGATAAATAGCACTTTATTAGTATATCAGCGCGCACTCAATTACATATAATATACTGCCAACCATACCACTGGCCCTTAAGAGCTTAGAGGGCGCATCCGATCCGCGCGCAGAACGAAATATTCGACAGGTTGGACAAACGAATACATGCCCTGGAGTATATCACAGCGTGATCCGTGATCTTCTCGTCAAATACGAATACACCAACAACAACAACAACAAAACCACCAGGAGCGACACAAGAACAGCAGCTTCGGTCAGATAGCCAGCGCTATGCCGTATACCCCCGGCTGCGCACATTGTCTTTTCCTGGCTGCACAACGCAACCTCTGGCGGGAAAACGGCTCACTACTCGGACGGTGTTGGTGCAACAACGAGAGCGATCTCAAGGCTATGGCTCCCAACACCACACCAATCTTTCCTCTTTCTTCCTGCCCGATCCGCTCTCGAATTTGATCATGAGATGGACGGCTTCTTCCCCCCCCCACCATCACTCCCACCGCCGCTACCTCCCCCTTCACTCAACACCTTTTAGATGCGGGAGTCGACTTACAAAAGCCGGGTCGGCGGGCGACCGCGCATTCCACGAATACTTCTGGACGCGCCCCACTGCTTGACTCTCATTGAAATCCAACCGCCCCGCGAAATGGACCAGAAAATACTTCATTTAGATCCAGCAATGGAGCACTCATGCAACGCAGTGACCACCACAAGCGAGCGGTGCAAAAACGTAGCTGAAACCGCCCCACCCCCCCCCCCCCCCCCCCCCCCCCGCCACCGAAACGAAACGTCTGCGTACGCGCGGTGCAGTCATCGGCAAACATGCTACTGTAGTATCAAACGACACCGGTAGGTTTTGGGCGCGTCAAGGTATATTCTGGCATCAATATACTAGTTTTAGTGTAGGGGAGCGGTCAGTCAAGGAAGGGGTCAAACCGCGGTCTCCTCTTACGGAGTGGCATATTTGCTCTGTCATCGTCGGCGCGGCCAAAAACAGAAAAAAAAACACCCAAACTACATACCAGGTAGGCACCAACCCCGTTAAAATTTTCATGTTCACACCCTTATCTACCGTCCGCCCCACCACCTCGCCCACGCTCCTACAACCACCACTGCTGTGGCCTAGCCCACTCCGGCTTATCTCTCTCCGTTAAGCGGCGCGGTTCCCGTGACTCCCTCGTCATCTGAGTGGTCCTCTGCCGCGGGCGACTCCGCAGCGCGACCCCCACCTCTCCAGACGAACCCCATCACCCCTCCAACAACTCCACCGACTTTCCTTCCGGCTCCGCCTACCGCGCTGCCGGCACGCCCCACCTGACCCAAATGTTTTTTTTTGTGAACGCCGAAAAAAAAACAAAACAGGCAGGGTAACGGAGGGGAAAACGCGGTGAAAAAAAAACAATAAAAAAACGCGTGTTCCCATGGAACAAATGAAATGAAATGCTTTTCCAAGAGGGAAGCTACTTTTTGTTAGCTGATTTTGTGTGTGTGTGTTCTATTAATAGTGTATTCATCTGCTCAGCATCGACTGCACGGCCTTGCTATACGCTTCCTGTTCTTGTGTCCCTTCCCTTCCCTCTCCTTCTCGGGTCCTATATTAAAAAAACGTGATTATTTGTTTTTGCCCCGGGCTGTATCGTGTAGAAAATCGGAGCGCACCAGAAGCGGGCCGGGCAGGGCAGGCGCCATATTCGCCTGTTGAGAAACCACGCGCTACACCTTGTGAAAAGCGGCTACGTAACGAGAGAACGTCCTCATCACAATAATAACGATCACCATAATCATATTTACACTTAAAGCAAAGTAATCTTTTCTCTCCTCAGCCGTTGGCGGTGACAAAAGGAAGAACAACAAAACGATATTCTATACCACTCTGGTCGGAAAAATATTAGGATCGTTTTAAACATGAACATCGATACCAAACGGTCCTTGTATTTCCGTCTGGGGAAATTTTCCATGGTCAAGTGTGTTTCCATGGCCTGCTCGTGCGGCTCTCTCCGTCCCAGCATTTCACCACGATAACAACTGCAGGTCTCAACCGTGGCAACATCCACTGTATCACGAAGGCTGTAACTTAGAGCGCGTACAGCTGGCGTGATGTCGGAGTACGCGCTTTTCAACGAACAGCCGAGCGTTGGCGTACAACAATACCGGGCGCGCAGAAACTTGACGGATAATAAGCCGCGGCCCTTGTAAGGCAGATCGAGCATTTGAAGTCGGGATGGGGATGGCATGACGCACGGCGGGCGACCACAACGCTCCCCTCCCCTCCCCTCCCCTCCCTTCTATCCTCTCGCTCCCTCCTTGCCTGCCCTCAGAAGACCAGGAGACACGATCTAACCTCACGATAGTACAACCACGACGGTAAGTCTCCACGGTCAACATCCCGATACACACTGGTAGCGATGCGTCAAGATAACAGCGCCAACGATGATGATACGTGACTGACTGTACGCATGAAATCTGCATGAAGTGTCACGAGAGTAACCTCCACGTATTCACAACCATGATACGAACGCATTGGGGATTCATGCAAAGATAACATCAACAACATCAACATCATCAACAACAACAGCAGCAGCAGTGTGCTCACCATGGTTTTCTCCATCTCCGTGATACGCGTTTCGATGCCCGCCACCTCCTGCTGTGTGAGCTGAAGGATGGTCGCGATCACGCGGAGAAGACTCCGCTGCTCTCCGGCATCCCTCGTCGACATGTACCTGGGGTATGGGGCGGCGAACCCCGAAGATGATTCAGGCCGACAGCAGCGAATATTTACACTGAAAATCTCAACCCTGTCCCAACCTATCGGGATCATTTGTATAGCAACATTTAATACGAAACTTTCTTAGATATCGGGGCAGCCTGACACATTCAAGACACGTATTTGGCGTTCACAATACACCAGGCACAAGCTATTAATAGTGGCTACACCACGTATATATCCTTCGAGTACATAAAGAGGTGACATTGAGTATTTACACGTATTTTTGTTGGGGGACGATATGGCACCCTGGGCGGAAACATGAGGAGAACTCAGGCATTCATATGCAAACCGTCCCTTATATTTACGGCCAATATGGTACCACGTAGACAGACTTTTCTTTTCTAGCATGCGGGATGGCAGAGAGGGGCGGGGGATTGGAGGGGGGCGACAGGAGCACAGGAATGCACTATTTTATCTCATCCTGGCCTTCGCCCCATGCGATCAACATCCCCCCTTCCCGTAGGAGACCGGCACGAGGACGAAAAAAACGCCTTCGGGAGAACGAGAACGCACCTCACGATCACAGTCATTGCCACGAGACAATAACAGTTACACCAGTCCCACGACCACAATAACAAAAGACAATAACAGTTACACCACTCCCGCGATGGTGGCGGGGGTAGTATACTTGTCTGACGCAGCCCAGCACATCGCGCAAACCCGCGCGAACAGGCACATACGTACGTACTGTCGATGTTCCTGTGGATGTTTTGTCTCTCTAAGAAAACAAAATCTGAAATAAGTAAGAGACGGTTTTCGTACAACCGGTACTATGTACCACTCTGGCCGTAAATACAAGGAACGCTTGGTCTTCATGTTAATGTCTAAATGCTCCTAATATTCCTGCCCAAAGTTTTCTATAGTAAGTAGCCCCTGCCTCCTGACCTGTCTGTTAACTAGGGGATAGACGCGGAAGACTGCGCGTGAGCTTCTTTGCCCCAAAAAAGGTAGAGTGTAGCTGTCGCTGAGAACTCGCGCAACACGACATTTGCAACTGTCTTTCAAAAACTCGCGTGAGTGTGTCGCTGGGCGGTGTCTTTATGTCGGAAACCTTCAGACAAGTCGAAAAAGGTCCCTGGTTCCGTAGTCGTTTGTGATAATACCCTCATATTTTGTTAGTTGTATATGTGTACCGCTTTATGTTTCGCTGCAAGTTAAGCCTTTCGTATTTTTGGACAGTATAGACGTCAAACAATACACACGGCTGGGGGGGGGTCTTTCATTATTTTCAGCTAGCACAAAACATCAGCGGATTAAAACCTCCCGTCAGTCACCCCCGCGCCCGAACGAACGCCTCCGAGGGGGGAGCCTCGCAATATTCTACCTCGTATCTCAACACTGTGCAGTCTAAACGTGATATTTCTGACAAAGCAGTGTGTTGCCCTTTCCTCACCTGACCACAGCCGACTTGAGGTAGGCTACGTTCAGAGGTGCGGCTTCTCCGGAGCCAAGATCCCTGGGATTCGAACGGCAGCCAACACACACAGGCAGCGTCGACAAAATAAATAGGGTGTAGCTCCCCCCACGAGACCTCGCGCTCGTGGACAACTTGCGCTGGTCAATCTTTGCAGGGCTTTTCACGGATCGACTGACCCGCGGGTCGGGCCAGGGAACTCTTTTTAAAATATCACGGGTCGGGTCTAGTCAGGAGGTTACCAAATTCTTACGGGTCTGGTCTGGTCGGGTCGGGTCGGGTCGCCCTTACCCGACCCGACTCGACCCGACCTGACCCGACCTGACCCGACCTGACCCGCAAGGTTGAACCGGACCCGTGAACTTGCCCTGGTGGATATCTGTAGCTGTCGTCAAGAGAGTGTGCATTGGTGGAAAGCATCGGTGAACCAACATACCGGGTAATACAGAAACAAAAATACCCTGGAACAGGTTTTCGGAGATTTGTCTACCCGTACAATAGTCCGATGGCGCGCATCTCGGGCTTCAGATCTCCGCCTTCACCCAGCCTAAGAGTAAGCCACCCCCAAATAAGGCATGCCCTATCTCCTACTGCACAGCACCACTCTGTCCCGTAACATAATGGCTGTCTGCACTGCACAGTTGATGTAGAAACGGTCCTTCTATTGCGGGACAAAGGGTGCTAGATTTTTCAGGCGGCCGTGCCAAAGTAGCAACTCGCATCCACGTTCTGGCCGGAAATATAATCACCGTTTCGTAATTCATAACAGGGATCCAAACGGGGACTATAACCACTGCCACAGTGGTAGTAGGCACAAGCGGCTTGTGGGCGGGTTTCGTAAATGCAAAGGCGTGCAGTGCACTGCACGGAAAGGTCTATAAAAGGAAGAGGAAAAACAGGGCTGTTCACGGGTCGGGTAAAATCCTCGCGGGCCGGGTCGGATGGGATCACCTAACCCGACCCGACCCGTGAGGTTTTGCAGATCTCCTGACCCGTGAACAACCGTAAGAAAACCCGGCAACATTGGCCCGCTGAGTGTGCTACATTATATGCTCGCAGGTATACCGTTCTAGCAGTACGCCCCGCCTACTACGGGGAACAATAGTAAATAGGACCATATGTTGTTGGTAAAAATAGCTAAATATATACCTGGTAGGTTTTAGCGTGCACCGTAGGTCCTTTTTACTATGGTCTCCCGTCATAGAGCATGCAGCAGTTTCTACGGTACGTTCCACGGTAGACTCTACAGCAGATGCTACTATAATTTTTACCCATGTTTCTACAGCAGCGTTTACAGTACGTCTTACGATAGATCCTGCAGTAGGTTCTGCGGTATGTTACACAGTTTGTCGTCCAGTAGGGTTTTCAGTAACGTTTCACAGTATTTTCCGCCGCAGCTTTGGGAGTAGCCTATACGCGCACCTGGTATGTTCTACTAAGGGGTTCTTCAGTAGATTCTGCGGTAGGCTACACAAAATCTCATATATACGAAGCAGTAGGTTCTACAGTAGGGAATACAGTAGGGAATACAGTAGGTATAGGCCCTACGAGCAGTTGGTAATCAATCACCCAGTTTTTTTTGTTGTTCGGCCTTAAGGCTTAGATGCCCGCTGCTCGCTGCCCCTTTTCACCTCTCCGTCTTGAGCTCCGTCTCGAGGGCCCTGATGGTGGCCTTAAGGACCGCCTCTTGGTCCGACAGCTGCTCCACCCGAAGCAGCGCCTCGGCCAGCTCGTTTCTCATCTCGAACACCTCCGCCTGTACGTGGGATTCGACGCTCGTGTGTCTGGTAGACAGACGCACCCAAAACAAATGGTGGAACCCATTATGGGAGGCAAAAGGGGAGCGGCAAACAGGGGTGCGTGGGTGTGGGGCAGGAAATAAGCCACTTGTTCACAGCACAACAGGTTAAAGTATAATAAAGATCACACTAGGGCGGTGGTAAGACAAAACACCCCCTGGGATGATCTCCAGAGCCGATATTCTCCACAAAACAGGGGGGGGGGGGGGGGGGGGCGCACACATCCAAACTGGAGGCTTTGAGAACATCTCGTCGAGATGCGTGCCCATAGACGCACGTCGCTTGGCGTCTGCTCTGCTTCTTCTCGTTATCGTCCGAGGAAAAGTGTCATCTTCAGTGCCATGCGGGCACGGCATTAGTCTTTCGTAAAATGGGCACAACGGAAGACATGCTCGCTGCTTGCTTGCCGTTCCACTATCTCGGCGAAAAACAAAAACCTCACGCGAAACCTTGTGAGGCGCACGTATCGATCACAGCCGGGAAAAGGAAGGGTGGGGTCTCGGGGAGTCCGTGCACCTATCTACCTGTGGCGTGCGTCCAAACCCTGCGAAGACTTTCGGCTCGGAACAGTGACGGATCGATCCTGAACGCTTCGAACTACAGTATACGCCTTTCGGACTGAGGGGCGGCCGAAGCATCCACCTCTAGGGTCTTTGTCACCGCTTTCACCACGTGCCGTAATGCTACCCCACTATTTGAGGGGGACCATAGTAAATAGGACCAAATATTGCTAGTAAAAATAGGTAAAACATACAGGTTTTTGTGTGTACCGTAGGTCCTATTTACTATGGTCCCCCCCCCGTAAGAATGGTTCCAAGTAACTTGTCGCTGGGAAAAAAAAACACGCCGTGCAGTTCGAAACCGGAAACACCTTTCAGGACTGCACTCTCTGTGGCCGGAAACATAAGAGCCGTTGGTGTATACGCAACGATGAGCCAAGGATCCTAACATTTGGGTCGAGAGTGCTTTAGAACCAAATCTGGTGACTAAACAAGGGAAGGATACCTACTACGGGGGGCATAGTAAATAGGACCAAACATGGTTAGTAAAAAGAGGTAAATAGATAGGTTTTTGGGTGTACCGTAGGTCCTATTTACTATGGTCCCCCGTAATAGTTAAGGGTCCATAGTGGGTTATGATTACTATGTATTACTATGTATGACTATGGGTTACTATGTACTATGTGTTACTATGTATCGCCATGTGTTCCTATGTACAGCCATAACCGGTTCACCGGATGTCATCGATCGTGTACTTGGAAGTACGATTCTATTGACGACATCCACAGGAATCGCGAAACGGAGAAGACGGGTTTCGCTATGCCGATACATTGCACGCATAGCTTCGCATGGATGTGCGCACCGATTTCCTTTCGCTGGCCGTTGTTTTGCAGAACAGATTGTACCCGTAGCTCCACGTGTACCGACCTCCTAATCGTATTTCTCGGACTGGATCGATGAGACCTCTCAAAACGGCTGGTGGGCTCTTCCTTTCGAGTTTTTTATTATCTCAGCTGCACAAAACGACATTTTGGAGTTTTTTTTTACCTTTGCACAAGTCACCCCCAAGGGGATCCTTGTATTAAAAAATCACAACTTACCGGCTACCAGGTGCCAGGTACATGTTACCGGCTATATTACTAGCCCCCCACGATTTGTTCGCATCGTACGTACACATACATACGATTCAACCGACATCGAAATCGAGACATGGTTACACGACAGTTTAGCCGATTTGTTTATCACCGATTTGTTCATCGCGCCTTTGACTGGGCTATTTTGCCTCCCTCAACACCGGAGGGGGGGGGGGGGGGGGGGAGGAGGGGTACTCGATAATATGCATGGCCGTAGTCGCTTGACCATAGAACCTCTCATCTCTACAATGCCGGGACGGAGTGCGTCGGGTTTTCACCGACCAGGAAGACATTGCTCATGGCACCAAGCGCGAAGCGAAACGTTAGGTGTTCGGCGAGTCGCATGAAGGGTGAGCTGCAAGCCACTAAGAACCCGCTTGCCAAGCGGACTTGAACATGGATGGCAGCTTCAACGAGATACTTTATTTTCCGGTGTGGCACGGCTTGTGGGGCGTAGGGGGGGAAGGGTGTATTCGATAGGAGAGATGTACTCGATCAAATGCATGGCCGTAGTCGTATGACGGGGGGGGGGGGGGGGGGATTGGGGGGCCTCGTTTGGTTTGACTCGAAGGTCAAGCGAGCCGATTCCAGTAAAGCTCACCAACCATTTAATTCGATAACACGAATGGTTGACGCAACTTGGTTTCGTACGAGACGAAGGTGGCTGGCTGGCCCAAGACAATGGTTGATTGGTCTCGGGTTACTAGGGTCAGCGCTAGGGATTGTTATTATTCCCCATGTCACACACAGGGGACCTTGAACCAAAGCGTCTAACAACTGGCGAAGATACAACACTCGCCGACTATCAATAATCGCAAAAAAAAAGAAGCTACAGTATACCCGGCAGTAAATAACCGGCTCCAACGCAATCGATAGAAAACAAATCGAACGCTCCCGTCAAGGTACCCCTCGCCGAATTCTCGGCACCCCCCCCCCCCGAATATTCGCGCATTTTCACCGAAATCGATGTATATGCTAACATCGAACTCGAACTTTCGCTCGGCGATTCACAGCCCCTACCCCACCCCACCCCACCCCACCTCACCGTCCCGTTTCACCTACCTCCTCTCGAGCTCCGCGACCGCCATGAGCTGTACCGGTTGCCCCCCACCGTGAAGGGACGCTTCTCCCGCGCCGCCCAACCCGTCTCCGACAGCTCCGCCGCCGCCAGCGCCTTGCGAGGGTGAGGACGCACCGGTCTCAGCCGCCAACGCCGCACCCGCAGCCGCAGCCGCTGCCGCGGTAGCTGCCCCCCCCCCGCCGGGGCCGTACAGAACGCCCGGGACGGGAGCGAGAAGACCACCCGGCTCCTCGGGAACAAGCCTCTTTCGGATGGGAAACCCGTGGTGGTGGGGGGGCGACGACTCGCCGTTCGACGCGAGGATTTGTTCCCCTTGTGCAAACGCGCGCGCACAGAAAGGGAAAAAAAAAATACACACACACACAAAACGGGTTGGTGGGTGGGTGGGCGGGTGGGGCTTGGTGGAGCAGAGCAACGGACGCCACGCGAGCGGCGTAAAGGAAAAGAGACGATGTACTTGCACACGTTAGGTGGTGGGCAAAACCATGAAGCAGTAACCCTTTTAGGGCAAACTGCAGTCCCGTTTCGGGGGCAAACAAACCAGTCGAAACCCAAATAGTTTGTCCTCAAAACAAGCCTGCAGTCGTAAAAGGGATACATACTGGTACGTACCGTATAGCACACTGGGCGTAAATATAAGGACCTTCTAGATGCTAATATGAAGACCAAGTGGTCCTTATATTCAGGCAAGAGTGGTAACGCAAGGTCGCACACCCACTCGTACGAATGCCACTGCCACTGTCACTGTCACTGATACTGTAGCTGATTTTACTCCACAATGTGGCAAGCCCATACGGCGAGCGACGCGAAAAAAGACACATCTTGTATACTACTACGGGGAACCAAGTTAAACAGGACCTACGGTACACACAAAAACCTACCAGGTATACATTTCGCTGTTTTTACGGACAATAATTGGTCCTATTTACTACGGTCCCCCGTAAACAGGTCGTTATACGTACTACAATAAAAAAAAAAAAAAATAGGGTCGAAAACAACCATGGCAGGAAACGCGTTTTAGTTTTTCGAGATTATTACCATCCCGTTTCCCCCCCCCGACGACGTGCTGCAAACACGGACAGATAGATCATCGACAGACCATCTACAGATCATTCGATGATCTACATACAGATCATCTCCAGATCATTCGATGATCTACATATCATCTACAGATCATTCGATGATCTAGATCTTCCCGGGGAGACTACATCCCTCGTCTGTATGATCTGCATGATCTGCTGTCGCTCACGTTGCTCGGCGGGGAGCCATGTAAAGTGAACTGCATGATCTACGTACAGCAGTAGAACGTATTTCCCTTGGGGTCAGACACGCACCCTCGCGCATACAGATCCTGCACAGCACCTCAGAGCGGCAGGTTAGGATGCAAAATGATTCAGACGACCTATATATCTGTAGATGATCTGCATGTAGATGATGATCTACCTGTAGATTATCTATCTGTAGATGGACTGATCTGTCCGACGTGTCAAGTTCTCCCTCCACTGTAGACAGCAGTGCCCCCTCTACGTTGCCGGTATGTACCAGGCCATGCACAATACCGGCATTGAAGCGAGCACCGGCATTATTCCGCACTGTGCCTGCCACACCGGTTGATCGATCCCACAGCATGTGCAAAGCGATGTCACCGGCATTATATCGGGCACCGACACTACTAGACCGGCCATACGGAGAGGGGGGGGCCTACCGACGCCTGCTACGCAGACGTACGCAGCACCTAATTTTCACGGGGCTCTCTTCACTTCAGGGGCCCCTATACTATTACCGAGTCACCCAAAAACGTTGAAAAAAACGTATTTTGCCATTTTAGGGGTAGCATCTAATTTTCGGAAGCTTTTCCCCTGAGGAGCCTCTATACTAACACTGAGTCAATACCACAGTAAGCCACCATTAATAAGTCACCCAAGAAACGAATTATGAGAAAATCTAATAAACCCGAGGCGTATGACGAATCATCTATAAATAGTAATAAACCAACGATATTGAGTTAACCCTCTTGGGACCCCAGTCCCGTTTTGGGGACAAACTACTTTTAATTAGAGGGTTTCGTCCCCACATATGGGACTGCGGTGCTAAAAGGGTTAAGGAGCGCGGTCTGTCTCAAACCTATTGGCGAAGAAGTGCTAAATACCCCTACCCAAGCACGCCTCCACCACAGTACATATATATATTATACCAGGTATATACACCATTGGCATTATTTACCCCGCATTTTAGAGGGGCCCCCACCTGCCCAACCCCCGTCTTTGCGAGGGTTCCAAGAGCCGTTGCTGCCGCGCCGCTCCCCCCCGTCCCTCTCCCTCGCGAGGGTCTCCAACTCCTCCTGCAATCGCTGTTGGCGACGCCGCCGCCGCCGCCGCCGGGAGAACGTCGGGAAAACCATCGGCACACGTTGAGTGAGATCAATGCACACAACAAAAAAACGTATTTTTCGGGGGAGGATATCGATTTTTCAGAACCCACAACGCCCCCCCCCCCCCAAAAAAAACACACACACACAGATGGATGGGTGTATAACCGATGTGCGGTTTTCAGCAGTTCCCAAACTCGCATAAAGTTTCGCGTATTACTGGGGTTTTTTTTAAACTAAGGCAACTGGCCCCTTACACAAAAAAAAACGCCTCCTATGTATTGGAAACACCTATGTGGTGTGTGTCCTCGTATCGCAGGAAGCGATGGAAGCTCAAGAACTGAAAAGGTAAAGGACCTGCGAACTACCTTTACTATACTGCACTATTGTCGTATTTCCACAGGGTATGCCGGCCGATGTGAATCAGTCCCAACCGTCCTACCTGCTGCTGCAATTAAATACCAGGTACGCACTAAACGGAGACTGCAGACGAGGGATGGCAGAGAAAAAAATCGCTTTTCCCACATTTTGGCCCGGGGGGAGGGGGGGGGCGTACTCATTTGTTGCTTGCCTTAGTCATTTGATCATCGAGACGAAAGGGGGGGGGGGGGGGGGGGGATTGGCGTGTTTCCCCTACTTCAACGTGTTGCAAGTTCCAAGGTTCCGGTTTGGGTCAACGTAGAGGTTTCCACATTTTTTTCCATTTCAGGTTTTAACCGAGAGGTTTCCTATTCCAGTTGCGATTGCAGCGTACACATCCCTGAAAAACATGAACCACCCTGGACGCATAGATAAAGGACCCATTAGTCATTAACATGAGTACTAAAAGGTTCTTATATTTACGCCCACAGTGACACCGTACTACAGCAGGCTGCCCCGTAATATAGCAGAGGTTTCCCAGGTATTTGGGCATTATCTTCAAGGGCGTGGCGTACCAAAACAAAGCCAACTATAAAAGTAAGGGCACAAGCAGTGGGATATCGCGTCCATGAAAGTATGCGGGAAGCAAGCTCCTCGAAAACAGGAGTGTCTGAAAGCAAGGTGATGTTGTCGCGAACAAGACTATCGCCGAGAAAAACTATATGATCACGAAAACACTAATCTTGTGACAAACAAAAAAAAAGATCGAAGACATCGAAAACTTTGTTGCAAAACAAAAAAAAAGATCGAAACAGGGCAGCTACTGTTCTAGAGGGGGCGGGTGCGCGTGTGCACACCTGAGCTATGCTGGAGTTTTCATTCGCCTGCGCCTTGGCCGCCCTCAGCTGGGACTTCAGCTCCTCCCGGGCGTCCCGCAGCGTCGACATCTCCTCGCTGTGCCCATCTTCCGCTTCCTGGTCATTCGGTAAAATATACGGCGGAGGGCCGGGAATGAGCGCGGTTGGGTGATTGCCTGTGATTGGCTCGTTCTTTGTGCGTGGAGTTCACTTGGCCAGCGGTACAAATAACGAGAGTTGTGGAGAGAGAGGCATAGAGAGCAAGCTTGAAAGGGCGGGCGTCGGAAGGGGGGGGGGGGGGGGGGGGTCGACAAACGCTTGGTGCGCTGCTGCACTGCAATCAACCTCAATGCCTCGGCACACTCCAACACAGCACAGCGCCACGCACGAAGCGCAGCAAATGGAGGCACACTACAGCACACCCAAAATCAGCACAATTCGACCCAACCCAACCCAACCCAGTCGAACCCAATCCGTCCCAGCCCATCCCGACCTCACCCCAACCCAACCCGACCGAGGGCAACCTTAACCCCAACCCACCCCACCCCACCCCACCAACCACCCCCCCCAACCACCCCACCCAACCCCAAGCCACCCCAACCCAACCCAACCTACAGGTAGCCGAAAGCCGGTGCCTCGCTTCTGACCTGCAGCTGGGCCACCTTCCGCTCATGATCACTGAGAGACCTCTCCAGCTCGCGCACTTGTCCCTGGTAAACGCGCCATGACGGTGACGCCAACGGGGGGAAGGGGGGGGGGGAAGGGGGGAGGGGAGGACGCCACACTGAAAAACATTTGAAGGCTGCAACACTTACAACACCCAGTAGAGCTATTGTAACTTTCAGTAGGTCGCGGTGAGACGTCTCACGCTGGCATCGGCAGGTTGCCACCTGATGAGTATACACCTGGTACGCACGCGCTAACGTGTCAGCATATAGGCGCATACCAGGTACCAGGTATACACTGTAGGCATATACTTCGAAGTAGGCTATTAATAGAGTCGTTAAGGCCACTGTAAAAAATCAGCAGGCTGCCTTCCAACAGCAGCAGCCCATGCCAACATATCACGCCAACATACACACCGTATTTGCACCGTCCTTATAAGGCAAGCAGCAGTCCAGTTTCGGGGGCAAACCAGTCTAACTCCAAGTAGTTTGTCCCCAAAACGGGACCGCGGTCCTAAAAGGGTTAAGCCTACACTTTTACCAAAAGCCAGTTGTGGGGAGGTGTGGAACTCCCGAAGTGAATAACAACCTCAGAAAAATTAAGGCGCCACCCTACTGGGGAAAGCTTAAGGCGCCACCCTACTGGGGAAAATTTAAGGCGCCACCCTACTGGGGAAAACTTAAGGCGCCTATACCGAAGCAGTGCTTCTACCAGCAACTGCACTGTCCAGAAACCTGAAATCTTACTCTAAAATCTCAAATATTTCGGCCCCCATTACAGGAGAGCGGCCCGTATAACCCTCTGAGGACCGCCGTCCCGTTTTGGGGACAAACTTACTTGAAATTTGAGTGGTTTGTCCCCAAAACGGGACTGCGGTCCTCAGAGGGTTATAAGGACGAAGATTGAATATGTATAGTGAAAACACACATACACATCATCTCATTCTCTCTACGACAACAAACTAATGATTATTATCATATCGGTCCCCGATCCCTTCGTACTTTTTTTTTTTTTTTTTAATCCTCCGGCGGATTGGTGAAAATAAAGCTCAACCCTTTTTAGAACCGCAGTCCCGTTTTGGGGACAAACCACTCAAAATTCAAGTAGTTTGTCCCCAAAACGGGACTGCGGTTCTAAAGGGGTTAAGCTCACCACACTTCCACGTTTATCAGAATACGTGCCGTGTGTCAATTTAACCCATAGTTCCCGTCGTAACACCAGAACAAGCTGCTGTTACCCCGGGGGCTAAATATCTTCCTTTCGGCAATAAGGGGCCTGTCCTCCTGGGCAATTCCTCGGTTGTTGAGAAGACCCGTCAGGCAGAAGTCAGACGTATACGTGGCACGCGTATTAGGTACGCACGATACACAATACCCTTTCGCGTCTACTGGCCGTGTTGACAACATGATATCCACTACTACTCCATGGTACTACGGGAACTACTTGGTACCACGTACCACTCAAGCCGTCTCAAAAGCACAAGGACCGATTGATTTGTGTATCAACGTTTCCCCCGAACGGCCTTGCTTACATTTCGGCAGAGTGGTTGACACACCCGCCCACAACATTTTTTTACTGTCGTTGGGCGACTTCGTACAGCCCGTCGAGCGGAAAGCCTCCTCAAAAAAAAAAAAAAAAACCAACTCTCTCCCGAAAAATACAACCATCATTGTTTGTGCCTTAAACAAGCAATGGTATACCGGGTCAGGGTGGTATACCGTAACAGTACGCGTCGCTACGCAAGGAAAAACGCTTCTGCGAAATCTTATTAAAAAAAAAAAAACACACACACACACACACACAGCACCTGCGCCGCTTCCAGGTCCTGGGACGCTGCTTCCAGGTCCTCCTCCCGAGCCTTCGACACGCCCTTGGCCTCCGCGAGCTGCCCCTCGATTGCGGCCGCCGTCTCCGCCAGCTCCGCGGCAAGCCGGTCCCGCTCCGACTCTAGGACCGCGATGGTCTTCGCAAGGAACGATCAGCGGAACGAAAACAACAAGAGCGAGAACAACAATGCCGTAGCAAGGAGCGAAAAGAAAATGCCCAGAAAACAAAAACCAAATGTGAGAAAAATGGTGCCGAAAATGTGCCAAGGGATAAGGGTAGCACTCTTGTAGCTCTAGCTACTACGGAAGGGGGGAGGGGGGGGTACTCGATAGGAGAGATGTACTCGATCTCATGCATGGCCGTAGTCGTATGATCATAGACCCTCGCATCCCTACAATGCCGGGACGGAGAACGTCGGGTTTTCACCGACCAGGCAGACATTGCTTATGGCACCAAGCGCGAAGCGCCGTGAGGTGTTGAGCGAGTCGCATGAAGGAATAGCTGCATCCTACTATTAACATGAGCCGCTTTTGAGGCGATTTTTCTTGCATACGGATGACAGCGTCAACGAATTGATATAATTTCTGGTGTGCCCACTTCCAGAGGCAGCAATGGGTTTACTGTTCATGTAACTGCCTCTTAACCCCTTTAGAACCGCAGTCCCGTTTTGGGGGCAAACTACTTGAATTGTGACTGGTTTATCCCCCAAACCGTACTGCAGCTCTAAAATTAGGGTGCCTTGCCATATACACACTACCGGGTACGTGATACGATCAACCACACTGCCGGGGTGAAGCAGTTTCCCTGCACAAGAACGACCTAACTCGACCACCAGCCGCGGTGACCGCCGAAAAAAAAAAAAAAAAAAAAACGGTACCCTGGCTGTCTAGCTCGCGTAGTGCGAGGCGTGTTTTACAGCGTCGTCGCCACCCGACGCCAACCCAACCTATATATATATATATATATCAGGTACATATAAAAGGGGTGGTAATCTGAAACCACCACGGACAAAAAAACTAGCTATCCTCCCCATGTTTACACACCACATTTGTGTCCATGTGTCCTGTAGGAACTCGAGATTGAGAGCATCTAGAACTATCGTCTCTACTGCTGTTGTGGGCGCTGGTGGGAAAAGCAAGAGAATATTATAATATATATATATGTTATACCAGGTATATATTATATATATCAGCAAAAAGAAGGAAGATTTTCGATCGGTCGGACGGACGGCGTGGAAAGTAAGGCATCATGCTCTATCAAAATGAAGGCATATGCCCTGTCAAAAGTGAGGCATGCCCCATCAAAAGTAAAAATATTGTGGCCTATCGAAAGTAAGGCATGCCCTATCGAAATAATACGTAAAGGTATGCCGCGTCGGGTCGGGTCGGGTCGGGTCATCCTTACCTGACCCGACCCGACCCGACCCGATCCGACCCGACCTGGCCTGTGAACAGTCTTGTTATTTACCTACCAAGGTATACCATATAGCCAGGCCATCCCAGTACTGTAGTACAGCAGTACCCATATACCCAGGCACGCCCACTTCCTTACCCATATAGCCGGGGGCCTCACTGTAGTACAATACCGCAGTACCCACATATACCCACGCCATATATTAAATATATACATCTACATATATATGACTATATCTCCCAGCAAAAAAAAAGTGAATTACATTGCAGACAATATTGTAATAATATAGGTGGAATACATGTGTAATATACCGTATACCTGGTATATATAAATATCCACGCACTTCCAATGCCCACGCGATACATCACACTCCCCAAAACAAGCAGTACATAAATTACACCCATTTTGTGAAGCAAGTGGGTCGGGGGGGGGGGGGGGGGAGTGAAGAACATACCCACGCCCTGCCCTGCCCTGCTCCGCCGACCCACCTCATCCTTCCGCTTGTCGTCCGCCCCGCTAGACGTGGCCTTCTTCAGCGCCGTGTGCGCCCTAGCCTTGTACTTGGCGAACTCGCTCGACAGCGCCTGCAGCTCCGCGCGGGTAGACGTCACCTCCCCGGCTGCCAGTCTCGCCTCCTCGGCCGCGACGGCAACCCTCTCCCCAAGGTGTCCCTGGACGACGCTCGGCCAGAGGGTGGCAACCGAGCTGAAGAGCCGCCCGCAATCCAAGCACGCGCCTGATAATCGCATCACCCCCAACACCCCCAACAGCAGTAGGAGCAGCAGGAGCAGCCAGCAGCAGTAGCAGCAGCAGCAGAAGCAGCAGAAGCAGCAAGGGGGCGGGTAGAGTGGAGTGGCGTTCCGGATGAAGGAGGGGGGGGGGGGATAGAGGAAGGGAGTGGGGAATGGGAGGGGGGCATGGCCTACATTTTCATGTGGGTGTAATAATGGGGTGCAGGGATGGAGTGGGGTAGGGGGGGGGGGGGGGGGGGGGGGGTCGTTCATCTTTACATTTTTCGGCTGAAATAACAGAGTTCCAGGATGGAGGGGAGGCGGGGGGGGGGGGGGGGGGGGGATATGTTACGTTTATATTTCGCTGTTTACGATAATATTTGGATAAAAAATTGAAGTGGCGAGATGGAGTGCGAAGATGTGGGGGGGGGGGGGGGGACGGGGGGACGGGCATCGCTTGCGTATACATTTGGCTGTGCTAGCCGTGTAACTGGCCCGCCACCGCCCGCGTGATACAGAGGTACACAGCAGCGCGATTGTGGCAAGTCCAAGGTGCAACACAAGGGAGGGGAGGCGCGGTAAACTTCTCATCTAGTCTCGTCTTGTCTTGTCTTGTGTCAGGAGTCGCTCTACCTGCATCCCTATGGATGGTGCAGCTCGTCCCTGGCCGGTTAACACCCATTCAGTCGCCTAGAAATACCCCCCCCCCCCCCCCCCCCCCGCCCCTCCCAACATCAGCAACAACACTATCAACCCAACCACACTCCAACAACACCAAACATCAACAACAGCAGCACCACCAACATCCCGTGCAACTCTCCAGGAGACCCTTCACGCGGCGACTCGCCCTCCAAATGCGGGTCGGCCCGGCAAACATTTTCGTGCAGGCCACTGTTTCTGATTGGTCTAGGCTGTGGTCTTTCTTTTTTTCGGCGACGGTACTTTGTTTATAGAGAACGAAAACGCCACAAAAAGAAAAACACTACACACCCACAAAGCGGAGCATCGCGACCCGCCCCTTTCGCCGACCTTAATCCCCCGGGCCCGAAGCGTTACCGTTAGGTTTCGAAGCAGCGTCACGATCGTGCCGACGTGCAAGATTGAATTGGACCCCCACCGAACGACCTCCAGGAAAAGAGGAATATTATGTTTCTTCTGTCTAGGTCGACCTGGATTTAGGGACCGAACCTCGCGCGGTGTGCTCACCTTGTCCTCGGCGACCCAGATCTTCGCTTCTTCTTCCTTCGGGGCGCTCTTCGAAGAGACCCGACCTTCCCCTCCCCCGCCGCTGGAACCCTGCAAGCACAACGTAAAAACACACACACACGCACGCACGCAAATACCAAACACAAACAGGCAAAATAATAAAAACACGAAACCCACGGAAGTAAGAATGGTTGAAGAACCCCTTGAACGTATCCGAGTATGATCGCTTGTGTGGAGCGCCCATGTAGCAAAACCCCCGTCACCAACATTTCCGGAAACAAAAACAAAAAAAAAAGCATTTTAGAACTATTGTGCTTGCGTTAGGATCATTCGTTTTCGGAGTAAATGGGGTTTCAACGCGGTTGCCGCGTCATGCTCCAAGACTGGCCGTTTCACCACACACTCGAGAGTCAAGCTACCTCCTTTTAAGCGCTAACAGTCTCGGATATAAGGTGGCAACCCTTCCCCCCGTACCACCATCAACAACAACAACCACAGCAACGCCACCAACACTATTATTAACAGCACCACCACCAACCCAGCCACTCGACCACCCAAGCACTAGCAAGCAGCCATTATCAAAACCCCCCGTGCAACCACCACAACCACCACCGCCTAGCCTCCCCTCCCCCCCCCCCCCCCCCCCCGTCGATCACCACCACCATCACACCTGGTTCGCTGAAGGGTCAGACTTGATGAAACACCACACGCTCCCCTTGTGGCGCACCCTTATGTCAACGCTGAACGCTCTCGGCGGCGGAGCGGGCGCTTTGAGCAACGCGATATCGGCGTCCTTGGCGTGGCCAGACTTCTGAAGCTTCGAAAGGAGAGATTTCAGGACGCTTCACCTGCCAGCATCACCGTTATACGAGGAGGCATTACCCGTAGCGGGGGGGGGGGGGGGGGGCGGGGTGATCAAAGTACTGTGTGTTAATAACGTGGTGGGGTTTTCGGTTTGGTGGCTATTGGTGGTATTCGAAACGATGGCGCATAGTGGGGGTGGGAGGGGAGGCGATCGGGACATTGCGAGTTAGTGGGGCGGTGTTTTCATCTCGATCTCACCAGAGTCACGCTCCTGGCCGGATGGGGGTTAAAGAGGCAACACAAACAAATATCTAGTACAACGCAGCACAACACAACCCAATCCCCAACCTAACCCAGCCCAGCGCAGCCCAATCCAACCCAACCCCCCACAAAAACCCAACCCGACTCAACCCAGCCCAACCCAACACACCCCAACCGGACCGAACCGAACCGAACCGAATCGAACCGAACCGAACCGAACCGAACCGAACCGAACCGAACGCAACCGAACCGAACCGAACCGCAACCCAACCCGACCCAACCCAACCAACCAACCCAACCCAACCCAAACACAACCCAACCCAACCCAACCCACCCAACCCAACCCAACCCAACCCAACCAACCAACCCAACCCAACCCAACCCAACCCACCAACCCAACCCAACCCAACCCAACCCAACCCAACCCGACTCAACCCAACCCAACCCAGCTCAACAACCCAAAGTGACCAATGACAGTATCAGCGGATATATCAGGCAACTGTTTGGGCTTCACCTTGACCTCCACTTCCTCCCTGGCCGTCTTTTCCGCTTTTAGCGCCCGTTCCTTGTCGCCAGTGCTCGTGGCAAACTCCTCCTCCCGTTCTTCAGCAGCCGCGAGCTTCGAACTCAGCTCTTCCACCTGTTGAGGCCAAATATACGGGGGGGGGGGGGGGGGGATAAGACGAATGATATGCACACGTCAGGTAGATGGGTGATCTACAGATAGATCAGACAGATCCTCTAGAGATAGATCCGATAATCTACAGATATATCAGGTAGATCTTTTGCAGATAGATCAGATGCATCATCTGAGATCAGATACATATCTAAAGATATATCAGATGGGTAATCTTCAGATAGATCAGATAAATCTACAAATATATCAGACAGATGATCTACAGATATATCAGATAAATCTACCGATATATCAGACAGATGATCTACAAATGTATCAGATGGACGATCTACGAATAGACCATCCATAACATCTATAGATCCTAACGTGCCGTTATGAGATGTTTGTGCAGGATCTGTACAGCACAGATCCAACCCAGATCCAACCCAGGACACAACACGTGCTGCGCAGATCTTGCAGGTTATGCGGTTCCCAGCCGGCATAGTGAGCTTTATATCACACCGGACCATAAACACATCTTCCCCTACACGTGGTATGTACAACGCCTGCAAACACGTAAAAAAATATAGAATGAGAAAAGGGCAACTGTAGAGGGAGGGAACGGAAGGGGGGGGGGGGGGGGGCAGCGTTTCGTTATGACGCCTTTACACCGGGGTCAACCGAAAACGACGCATGCCAACATTTTTGCTGATCGCTGTTCGGAAGATTGTGTTGCCTGTAGACGTCGCGCTACAAAGCGCTATGAAGCATGAATACACTAGAGACATGCAGCAGCCAGAGAGAGCTGTAGAAATACAGACAGACGGGCAGACAGACACGACATACACAAGCTCAATGTTTGATATCCCCCCCTCCCCCCCCCCGCCCCAATCACCTTGGCCTTAAGCTCGACGCTCTTCTCAGTTTCCGCTAGAAGCCTTCCGCTCTCTTCCCTCGCAGCTTGCAGTTTCTACACAGCGCGAGACAGTCACAATAATTAGTACTTGCCCGTCACGAGAAGGAAGGAGGGGGCAAGGACAAGCACAAGGACGAGGACAAGGACAAGGACACGGGCTAGGATTAGGTAGGGCTCACCTCTTGCTCGAAGACTCCCTTCAGCCTCGCCTGCTCCCTCTCCCTCTCCTGCTCCGCTGCCTCCAGCCCGGCGACAGCCAAGTCCCGCTCCTTCGGACCAGCACCAAACGAGGCGACCAACACCCGACGGAGAAAGCACATATCAGGGACCAGGACACAAGGAGCCCCTCGCACCGGGCGGGTGAAACGCACGCGTCGAAGCAAACTACCGGGACAGCAGCAGTTCTCCCCTCCCCCTAATCCCCCCCCCCCCCAACCCCCCCCCCTCCTCGTTCCGAAAGGGATGCGTGGTCAATGATCAAATTACTATGGAAAGTAACAAATGAGTACCCCCCCCCCCCCCCCCCCCCCCCCCCCGCGCGCCCCGTCCATGCATGATAATGAGTACACCCCCCCCTCCACTTCGCGTAACAGCGGGTACCCTCCCTCCCTCCCTCCCTCCCTCCCCGCAAGTCGGCCACTATTCGCGTGGGAGCTTATCATTGCACAAGAGCTTCGAAAGTCCGCCCAAGCATATCCGCACCGCTCGTATCCGCCATGTCGGCTTTGGTCCGTACTCGTACTCGTACCAGCTAGACTTTAGGATCGCACTTAACGGGGGGCCGTAGTAATCAGGACCCATCATATGAGCAAAAACATACCAGGTACCTGGTATATATTAAAGTATTTTCACGAATAATACTTGGTCCTGATTACTGCGTTCCTCCCTAAAAGTCAGTATATTAGTTGGATGTCGAAAAGTAAGCCTGGGCATATACGTGCTCATACCGTACCGCGAATGCGTCCATCCATACCGAGCAAATGCTTGAATCCATACCACGTACAGTACAAGGTACCAGATAAATGTATGCATCGATAACGTACCATGCACGCATCCAAACCGTACCATGTTTGCATCCATACCGCATACATACCGTACCATGTTCGCATCCATACCGTACCGCGAATGCATCCATACCGAGCAAATGTTTGGTTCATACCAGGTACAATCTACCAGAGAAGTGTATGCATCGATACCGTACCATGGACGCATCCAAACCGTACCATGTTTGTATCCACACGGTACCGCGAACGCATCCGTACCTAGCAAAAGTTTGGTTCATACCACGTACCAGGTACCATATAATGTATGCATCGACACCGTACCATGTTTGCATCCATACCGCATCCATACCGTACCATGTTGGTATCCATACCGTACCGCGAATGCATCCATACCGAGAAAATATTTGGTTCATACCCAGGTACCAGGTAACAGACAATCTTTGTATCCATGACGTACCACGTTTGCATCCATACCATACCGCGAAGGCATCCATACCTAGCAAATATTTGATTCATCCCAGGTGCAAGGTACCAGACAACGTATGCATCGATACCGTAACTATGTTTGTATCCATGACGAACCACGTTTGCATCCATACCATACCGCGAAAGCATCCATACCGAGAAAATATTTCATTCACACCAGGTGCAAGGTACCAGACAACGTATGCATCGATACCGTACCATGTTTGTATTCATACCGTACCATGTTTGCATCCATACCGCATCCATACCGGGTAAGTGTGCGCATACATACCGTACCACGAATGCATCCATACCGTACCACCTTTTGCATCTATATACCGGATACTGCACGCATACGTACCATGCATACACCAATGCCGTGACATTTTTTTCCCCCTCCATCCCATTTATTATCCTCAACCTACTCTTCCGCTCCCTCCCGGTACGAACCCCAACCCGGGGTCGCTTACACAGCGGCCGCTCCTCCCACCTCCCCTTCCCACAACGTTCGTGCCTGGATTTTTTATCTCGTGCATGCGCATACACCCCGAACGTACCACGGAAACACCCCAATCGTACCACATCCACATCCCGTACGTCCATACCGTGCCATAAATACACTCTAACCATACCATGTACACACGTTTACCGTACCACGTTAACACCCCCAACCATATCACGTAAACAGCCTAACCGCACCACGTCCCACATCCCATACCGCGCCACACATACCTCCCATATCCATGCAACCCGAACAAAAACAAAAACAAAACAAAACAAAACCACCGTGAAGCAGGGACAGCACAGCGCACCTTGTTCGCGTCATCCACCTGCCCGTATAGGGCTTTCATAATCTCCTCCCCATCCCTCGCAGTGTCCTTCGCGAGGCCTTCCGCATCACGAGCCCGGCTCTGAAACGCCTCCAGTGTGCTCTCCAACTCCCTCCGCCCAGCCTTCTCGGTCTCCATTTCGGCCTCGAGAGCGGGCACCCGCTTGTTGCTGCGACAGTCACGAAAAAAAAAACACGGAAATTCCCACAACGTTTGGGCCGGCCGAAGGACAGGGCGGTATGCGCCAGCGGGATAAGAGGGATGGAGAGGAGGCACGGCGATGAAAGTACCGCTGAAAAACATAATCGTTGAGCCGTGGTGCCGAAGAAAACGATAGCCATAACAATGGCAGCAGAAAAAAGATAATGGAGATACCGATAGGGACATCGACGACGATTCCGGCATTGATTACGATAACGATAGCGAAAACTACCAATTGAATGAAAACCATTGCGAGAACGAGAACGAGAACGACAACGAGAACGACAACGATAACGACAACGATAGCGACAACAATAACGATAACGATGCCGACAACGGCAACGATAATAATCGTGAAACGATACCTATTACGATAGCGATACCGTTGTTGATGGTGGCACATATTCCGGTAACAATGGCGCACCGAAAACGATAATTATAACTACAAAGATGACGATAATAGCCATGATAACGATGATAACGACAACGACAACTATTTCGACGCCGATCCCGGTAACAAGGGCGACAGCGAAAACGATAATGATAACCGATAACGAAAACAACAACGATAACGACACCGATAGCAACGCGGAGGGGCGGTGGCGGCGGCCGTGACACGACCGTCACTCTAAAAAGCTCCGTAAGTCGCCACCCGGACAGCAAAACCGAAGCCTTGAGCCAATCCCTCTTGTACTCATGCACAGGCTTTCCGGGTCGGAGAGAAGACACGTGGGTGCAGCTGTTGCACAGGGTTAATGCGAGCGATACAAAACGTGGCGACCGTTCCCATTCGGCGCCAGACAGCCCTCGCCAACTAGCGCCTCTACAGTAGAACGTTTGCCACTATTTTGGAGCAACTACGGCATATGCGAGAGCCTGCTCGGGGGGGGAAAAAAAAAGAGACAAATTTCTTTTTTTTTCCCCGCTGCATTCATTCACTACTACCTCCCAAAACGAAAATCGGCCTGGGAATTCCAGATAATTCACGTATTCCCCCCCCCCCTCGCGGTATCCAGTACTCTTCTCCCCCCCCCGCTCACTACGTGAGCTAGAGAACCAGGGTACCGTTTTTTTTATTAATATTATTGACGGTCGGTCACAGCTGGTTGTCGAGTTAGATCGTTTGTGCGAGGTGAACAACCTTTACTCCGCACACGTGGGAATGATTAATGCAGCGGAAAAAAGAAACGACAGAGACAAATCTCGTTTTTTTCCCACTGCATTCACTGCTACCTCCCAAAACGAAAATTAACCCGGAAAAATCCCGTTTTTTTTCCCGCTGTATGCAGCACTGCCCCCCAAGACGAAAATCGGCCCGGGAATTCAAGATAGTTCACGTATCCCCCCCCCCCCCCCCCCACGGTATCCACTACCCCCCCCCCCCCCCCCCTACGTGAGCTAGACAACCAGGGTACCGTTTTTTTTTCTAGTTCTTTTTTTGGCGGTCGCCAACAGCTGGTTGTCGAGTGAGATCATCTGTGCGAGGTAAAGAACCTTTACTTTGCACAATTGGGAATTGATCGTATCACGTAGTGTTCGAGGTAAGGCATCCAAGAGGCAGTTACATCGTACTCCGATTGCTGTCTCTGGAAATGCCTACGCCGGAAGTCAAATCAACTCATTGAAGCTGTCACTCATATACAAGTCCGCCTCACAAGCGGTTCCTAGTAGGATGCAGCTCACCCTTCTTGCGACTCGCCAGACACCACACGGCGCTTCGCGCTTGGTGCAAGCAATGCCTGCCTGGTCGATATAAACCCGACATGCTCCGTCCCGGCATTGTAGGGATGCGAGGGTCTATGGTCATACGACTACGGCCATGAATGAGATCGAGTACCAGTACATCTCTCCTATCGAGTGCACCCCCCCCCCACCCCGAGCACAAAATCGTATTGTCACCTCTGTTCGGCCAGTCGGAGAGCTTCCCGCGCCTCCTCCAGCCGCGCGCGACAATCGTCCGCCTCGGCCCGACTGCGGGATGCTTCCTCCGAGGCGTCGCGAGTCCTTTCCTCGGCCTCTCGCAGCCTTCTTGCCGCCGCCGCGAGCTGCATTATATGAGAGAGAGAGAGGGCCGGTCGGAAAGGGCGGAGGGAGAGGGAAGTCAGGTCATATACGAGTAGTTGTGTGCGTGGTCACGAAAAACAAAAACACACACACGAAACACACTACTGCTGCAGACACCCTAACACCCACAAGTTCCCAAAGTAAACTGAAACAGACAAAACACGCACAAAAAGCGCACGGAAAAAACAAAACAAACATACGTGGTGCCTTGGTGCACCCAGAAGATCCCCAACACCGGACGCACATACCTAATAATATCACACCCTTACACCACAACACTCAAAACCCAGCGCACAAACTATTCCAATAAAAAACAAGAACAACATCAACAACATCAACAACAACAACAACAACAACAACAACAACAACAAATAACACAACAACAACAACAACAACAGCAACACCAACACAAAACAACAAGCACGAAGAGCACACAGAACATCCCAAATTTGGAGGAGAGCCCCCGAACAAAAAAATGGCACCGGTCGTTCCCCGCAGCGTGGACACTCCCTCCCGTATGTAAGCTCCTAAGTTGACCGGTAACCCTAAAATAGCCCTCACCCCGACCGCTTGGAAAAATTCGAGAAGTTTCTCACAATGTAGCTGTAAACATGAGTTTGTGTGCGCCATCAAAACGCTTTTCGAAGCCGGGCAAAACCCTAACCCTAATCCCAATCGCCTGGTCAAAAAAAATCGAGGAAAATCTCAAGACATTTCGAGAAAATTCTCAGAAATTTCCACAAAATTCTCATAAACGAAAAGCTGTAAGGAGGAGTTTGTGTGCGCCATCAAAACGCTTTTCGAAGCCGGGCCAAGCCGCGCGCACCATCATGCCTTACCTACTGCTTGCAGATTCCCACCATGACCAGTGCTACGGTGATAAATAAACATGAGGGGTAATTACACTGTCGAGTCCAAACAATTCACGCATTGGACAAATCATGAGCTATCTATCTACAGATAGATCATTTAGCCGTTCCTCATATGCCGTTTTGAGAGGTCGCGCTCTACAGATAGATCATCTAGTCGCTCCTCGTATGCCGTTGTGAGAGGTCGCGCTCTTTCTGCACGGCACAGTTCCGACCCCGGAAACATGTGCTAAAGCATGCAGATTGTACAGCTCCCACCCGGCAACATGAGCTACATCGTACCGATCATACATATCATACAGGTCATCCAGATCATCCCGAGCATACAAAGTAGGGAACGAATCTGCCCTGAATGGTCTAGATAGATCATCCGGTGGGAACGATCTGCGGATGATTCGTCCGGGGTGTGATTCGTTTGTGACCGAAGAAGCCCCTGAGCTGAAGACCTTTACCCAACGTCCAACCAATATGATTGGGTCCATTTCGTTTTCCGAGGCATTGTTCGCAAAAAAAAACGCCTACACGTACCTATTGATACTCGGGCTTAGCTAGAAATGGTGTCCTACACATTTTCAAGACCATCCGGTTCATGCCCATTGTAGAAACAATACCCGGTAAATCGGGCTTGTCCCGACAAGATTAGGGTCAGGGTCAGTTCGCAAAAAAAAAACGCCTACGACACGTACCTATTGATACTCGGGCTTAGCTAGAAATGGTGTCCTACACAATTTCAAGACCCTCCGGTTTACGCCCATCGTAGAAACAATACCCGGTAAATCGGGCTTGTCCCGACAAGATTAGGGTCAGGGTCAGGATGGGGTACATTTTTCGGCAGCAAAAGATGAGACCATACGAGAGTTAAGACCAACGTTTTCGAGCTTGTTTTTTCCTCTTCGGATTTTTTTTTTCATTCTTCAACTGATGGAGCACCTCAACCGGAGAGACCCCCAACATGGTTGGGTCCAACGCATTTCCTAACGCAGTACCTGGTATATATTACGGGGGGGCATAGTTGATAGGACCAGATATTGTTATTACGGGGGGCCATGGTTAACAGGACCAAATATTGTTAGTAAAAATGGTTAAATATATAGGTGTTGATGTATACCATAGGTCCTATTAACTATGGTCCCCCGTAATAGTATTAGTAGAGGTCCCTCCATGGTGCCGGTCGCCCGCATAGTACTACACTGGTAGTGTCTGTGAGATCGCTCGGCGCTTGGCACAGATGGGATGATCAACCAGCGTGATGTAGGTAGTGTGCGGAGTACATAGTGTCGGTCGTCAACACGAATAGCGTCGGTACTGCTACCTGGCGCGTACATGCCGACACTATTTTTAGGGACCGGCACGGAAGAGGGACCGGCACTACCGTATGCCCATATGTACAGCCCATGGGATTGCTTGTGTATCGGGTCCAGCGTAACACTTTCGATGTGTTTTTTTTTTAACTTAGGGGCCACCCTTATCGTAGCACGGATCCAAGAAAAAAAAAACTCAACAATTAACACACCCGAACACGCAAAAAAAAAAACGAAAACAAAAACACCCACAAAAATCTTCACAAAACTCAAAACACATTACAACACACACCCTACAGTACATAGCCGCGCCAACTTTTGGGGGGGGTGGGGGGGCGGGGGCACCGAAGTAACAAACGCGCCAACTTTGCGGAGATTCCTGATTGTGGAAAAAAACATCACCTCTTCCCGCAACGAGCACGCCTCCCCCTCCAGAGTGGAAACCCTCTCGCCCGCATATGACGTACGCTCCGACGCGTCCTCTCGAGCCGCGGCCGCGGCCGCCTCTTGATCTCCGACCGAGGCTTCCAGGGATTGACACCGCGTCTCCGCTTCCATAAGATTTTTCTGGGAAGTTTCCAGGAGATTTTCAGCGGAGGCCAGCTTCGCCACGGTGGCGTCCTTTTCCTGGTGGTCGGTCGGTCGGTCGGCGTGTCAACCGCACATACGAGGCGTTTTTTTCGCGGTGGTTATGAAAGGGTCCCGGGAAAATGCGCGGGGTGGGCACAGACAACAACGAAATTATGTGAGCATTATCTCTGTTTAGTGGTACATGTAGTCTACAGCACACGGACTTCAACAACAAAAAACATAAACACAAGCGTTACGACTTAACGCCTGTATAAACGTATATACCTGGTATGTATGAGGTACTTACTCTACATGAGGGACAAAGGAAGTACAACGTACAACTCATCTTCGACGTAACACATCACAATTTATCAGGTACTTTGGTTAACAACCCGTGCATTTTTCATGGTACGGGCACGACGGCCCTCTGGGCGTGAGCATTAGGACCGCTTGGTCTTGATACTAACGCAAAAAAGGACCTTACATTTCCGTCCAGTTTGGTCGCATGTATCTATCTATAGATGTACATATCACATAAATATACGTGCCATAAAAACTCCGTATACGTACAATATATACTTATGTATGTACCTAATACGTATACTGCGTACGTATAGATACCACTCCCGAAGGCAATATATAAAGACCGTCGGGACACCAACATGAGGACGAAACGGTCCTAATATTTTCGTCCAGAGTCAGGTTTGCCGTGCGACGAGGGAGGGTTCCTTGAGTGCTCAACCCGTTTTACCACTGCACTGCACATGTACCTTAACTTGACTCAACCCGTTTTACCACTGCACCGCACATGTATCTTAATTTGACTCAATTTTCAAGTGTTTAGTCTCCTCGACGGGAGTGCTGTCCGAGCAAGGGGTTAAGCGTCGATCGCTCCTGAACAGCTGCTGCAAGTGTCAACAATGCGGGAGTTCTCACATAAACCAAGAGCAGCCGCAAAACGCCTTGAACGGGCCTGATCTGTCGACGAAACGCCGCCCAAGAAGCTACCACTCCCAGTACCTCTCGAGTCGCCAAGCCCCCCCCCCCCCCCCTCCCCCTCCGGCCACACGACTACGGCCATGCATGATATCGAGTGCACCCCCCCCTCCCACGGGTGCACGCAAACAGGAAGTTCAAGAAAACACCCAACGTCCGAAAAGCCATCGCCCGTTCATGGAAACCCCTCCCCTTCCCCCCCCCCCCGAATCGCATCGAATAGTGTGTATGGCAAGGCACCCACGAGGCAGTTATACAGTACACCCATTGTTGTCTCTAGACGTGGCCACATCGGAAAAAAAAACAAGCAACTAACTTGACCCCGTCATCCATCCGCAAGAAAGTCCGCCTCATGAGCGTTTTTTCGGGGGATGAAGCTCTCAACCTTATTGCGACTCGCGCTTGGTGCAATAAGCAATGTCTGCCTGGTCGGAGAAAACCCGAAGTGCTCCGTCCCGGCATTGTAGGGATGCGAGGGTCTATGGCCATACGACTACGGCCATGCATGACATGAGTACGCCCCCCCCTCGCCGGTGCATGAAAAACAGGAAGTTAAAGAATACGCCCATTGTCCAAAGGGCCATCGCTCATTCACAAAACCCCTCTCTCCCCCTCC
Source organism: Nereocystis luetkeana (assembly GCA_031213475.1). Classification (NCBI taxonomy): domain Eukaryota; class Phaeophyceae; order Laminariales; family Laminariaceae; genus Nereocystis; species Nereocystis luetkeana. The sequence goes on along the minus strand of JARUPZ010000012.1, from coordinate 9,636,315 downwards.
CCCCCATATACCCCCCATAGCCCTCTCTCCCCCCGCTCCCCCCCCGCCCCCCGCCCCCCCCCGGCCGTCGCAGGGGTCATTGTTTCCAGTATGTATTGCTTCCCCACGCCTCACCTCCTTGAGCGATCGAATGCGGGTCACAGCTCTTCCGAGTTTTTCTTTTTGCGCGGCCACTCGCCCTTCTAGCTGAGAGCAGCGCTCGCTCTGCCAACACGGACGAAAGCGCGGTGACGACAGGTGACGACAGGTGACGACAGGCCACAAGCATCACAGGTCATCACAGGTCATCACAGGTTACCGACAGTGCGCTAGAGGTCACGACAGAAAATCACGACAGGGCACAGCAGATCACGACAGATTGGTACAGACCACGACAGGGCACCACGGGTCAAGACAAAACGTCACAACAGATCACGACAGGGCACCACAGGTCAAGACAAAATGTCACGACAGATCACGACAGCTCACGACAGGCCACGGTCATCACAGGCCATCACAGACTACCAACAGTACGTTAGAGGCCATGCCAGAGATCACGACAGATCGCGACAGCGCACAGCAGATCACGACCGAAAACGAGAGATCGCGATAGGGCACACCAGGTCAAGACAAATCTAACGACATATCACGACATATCCCAGGAGGTCACGACAGGTCACAACAAATCACGATAGACCCCTTCACTGGCCGCCAAACTACACCCGAGCTGAGCAGAGCCTTAGAAATGTTATCGCGACACCATTTTTGCTTAACCTTGACCACAGGCTATTGAGTACCAGGTAGTATTTAGCGGAAGCGCGATACTGCTACTGCTGTTGCTGTTCACCAGGAATGTGCTACTGCTGTTGTTACACTGCTCCTGCATGCTGTTGCTGTTGTACCGCTGTTACCGTATCATTTCAACCGGCAACAGTCATACCGCTGATACAGACTGTTACTTCCGCTGTTTCTGCGACTCGTTTATACACACGGGGTTACTCTGCCACTGTAGGTCGCTACTGTTATACTGCTCTGACTACATGCCGGCATATCTTGTGACTGGTAAGCGCTTTACTGCTGCTACTGTTACTCCTACTGCTACTGTGTTTATGTAGCACTGTCTGTTGTGCGGATACTGTTTACCGTACCTGGTACTTTGTTACTGGCACATCGTTGTGTTACTGATACCGATGTTGCCGTTCATTGTTACTGTTTACGGCATGCCACTGATACTGCTGACGTAACCTGTCAAAAAGTATATACCTGGTACCAGGTATATTAGTTTTTCGCTATTCCATTTACTATCATCGTCCCCTCTTCCTCCTGCTCCCTCCTAGTCGCGACTCATATTCCGGGGGTTACATAGTAGTAGTAGGCGTTCTTCTCTCCCCTCCCCGTTACGGCACGTGCCTTTCTTGCATTTTATCGCCAGAAGGGTCCATTCAGCACCTACGTACAGCACTTCCCTCGTCGACTCGCATCGATCTAAGTACACGCTCATGTCCATGACAATGCCGTGCATGCGTAAAAACGGTCACGTGCACGTGTGATCAAGCCTGCACAGCGGCGGTGTGCGGACGCAAGTATTCACGATCATGAGTCCTGCTCATAATCACGCCACTTTTCCCTGCAACACCGCACCCACCTTTCCGGAACAACGCAGCTAGAATCAGACTTTCTCTTATAGTACTTATTGAAGGAAACAAAAAAAAAACACGGCAGCTGCGTGTAATACTTTTGCTTCGGTCGCGCGCTACGATGTAGGGGTGTGACCTTGCGTGCGAAGTCTGTGGGTCGGTGAGACCCCCGCGGGTGATTGGTCGACATGATACACAAAAAAATCGGTGTCCGAGATAATACGATGGATGGTGCAAGGGAGTCGCACAATGGTTGATCCTACCGGTGTTACTGGGCGCTCACTCTGCTGCTCTATAGCTCGAAGACAAAAATGTCAGGAGATGCATGTCAACCAAGGCAAAACGTGTGCTGTCAAAAGGGTGTAGGGCCGAGTGTTCAAGACTTACAACACCTACAGCACCTGGTATTACGGGGAACCATAGTAAATAGGACCTACGGTACAGACAAAAATCCACACATTTACCTATTTTTACTATTTAATAACAACATTTGGTCCTATTGCTATGGTCCTCCGTGATGGTAGTTTGGTGTCAGAACTCAAGGTATGTCAAGGCAAAACTGCTGTCTCCGTTAACCCTTTTAGAACTGCAGTCCCTTTTCGGAGACAAACCATACAAATTCTTAGTAGTTTGTCCCCAAACCGGGACTGCGCTCCTAAAAAGGGTCAAGGGGTGAAAGTGCCGTCTCCTGACATCTTTGCTCGTAGGCGGTTGATAGCAGCAGAGTCATCAACCATTGCTTTGGTCGCTATCGAGGGGTCCGAAGGGGTTCATACAGCAAACTGCCTTCGTACTTCGAAAGGGGGGGGGGGGGGGGGGGGGGAGTAAGCCAACCATCCGATTTACCAGGCACTTGGTAGTACTTCTCAATTAAAAAAACACACACACGACGAGAGAGCCAACAAACGCGGCACGTCAGATACATAGGCGCAGAACTTCGCGCAAAAGAACCGCACGCGACCCAAACCACAGCAATACCTCTAGCCAACTAATAACTAAGTCGGTTGCGACTTATACGTAGTCACCAAACTCAGCCCTGCGTATCTAAAGGGGATGAAAACCGATATCGTCATGATCGTTTTTTTTTGTCGACGGCTTACCTGTGCCAGAGCCGCCGCCTCCGCCGCTTTTTCCGCCTCAGCCGCGGCCGACACAGCTTCTGCCATCGCCTGCTGCGAGCGGGCGATCTCTTCGCTCGCCTCCCGCAGTCGGGATTCTAGCCCAGCCTGCAGCCGGAAAAGTCCACAACGAAAAAAAATAATATATAATGAGCATCAACAGAAACAGCAGCAAACAACAACATCGGGAACCAACAAAACCAACAACAACAAAACAACAGCAACGACATCAACAGAACTAACTCCTACCTTCTCTACGCGTAACGCCTCCGAAACACCTCCCGTCTCGGTTGCCAACGCCTGCATATTCTCCTGCAACTCCTTTGCCAACTTTTCAGCGGAATCGGCCCGTTCGGTCGCTGATTGGACCGCGTCTTTCTCCGTTTCAAGGTTTCCCCTCGCAAGGGAGGCGTTTTCGGCGGCTGCGGTGGCATCGGAGGTAAGCTCCAGCAGGCGCGTGTTCAGCGCCGCCTAGGAGAAAGCGAGACGCGAGTCGGATTGGAACCGTGGACCGGCGGGAAGTGGACGGGGGGAAGGAAGGGAGACGGAGGGAGTAGGGGGGGGTGAATGGGGGGGGCAGGGGCGGGTCGGGGAAGGACGGGGGGTGGGGTACAGTTTGGCATGATGGTACGCTTGACACGCTCCCCTATCTCCACAGCGCCAACAAAACCAGTACCAGGTATGTTCTTTACCAAGCAGCAGCGTCAACGGTGCCTCATCAAAATAAAATCGGAGAATAAAAAAAAAGAAACACCTCCGTTGTAACATCGAAAATCTATCAAGAATGCCTTCTGCAAGATTTGGCGTGATTCTTCGATTGCGCGGAAAATAGAATACAAGCAGCGCAACAACCCGATTCTAGCGAAAAAACGAGAACAACAAACAAGCAAGAATCTCCTCCACACCGCTCCGCTTGGTATCCAGCAACCACCGGCACAAACTCACCCCCTCTTCCCGCAGGCCAGCGACAACGCCTTCCATCTCTTCTAAAGCCTCCTTGGACCCTGCCGCTGAAGCCTCGGCCTCCCGCAGCTGCCCTTCGAGCATTTTCTGCACCCTGGTCGCCTCTTCCCCCGCCGCCTCCGCCGCTTGCGCTGCTAACGCCGCTGCCTCCGCCCTCGCCACCTCCACTGCCGCCGCTGTAGCTACGGCTGCTGCCGCCCCGCCTCCCTCCCCCCCCTCTTCTCCCTCTCCCCTCTCCGAACCAGGGGCGGCCTCGGGTGTCACTTCCAAGGCTCCCCCCTCCTCCTGCCCCTCCCTCTTTGCGTCCCCCACCGCTGTTGCCGCGGTCGCGCGCGCCGTCGATTCAAGCAGCTTGCCCTCCTCCATCTCTCCATGACGCTCAGCCGTGGTCTCGGCAGCAGCATCGGCAGCAGCAGCAGCAGCAGTAGCGGCGGCGGCGGCAGCGACGCTGTCGCGGAGCTTTGTTTGTAATACTCCAATCTGTGTTCACCGAGGGCACGTCGAAATACACGGGACGGTATGGTAATGTTAGACTCGGCGTGGTGCGGCACGGCATGGCACGGTACGGTATGGTACGGGACGGCATGGTATGGACGGTACAGTACGGTGAGGTTCGGCCCGGCGCCTTATGCGACATACGGTAGAGTGCCATGCAGAAATGCGCGGCATGGTACTGTGCGGTATGATATGATAAGGCTTGAAATTGTGTGATATCGTATGGTACATGAAGGCATGATACGGATATATTACAGTATGGTATGGTACGGCACGGTGCGGTTCGTCACTGTTAGGGATGCAAGGGTCTATGGTCACACGGCTACCGCCATGCCTGACATGAGTACGCCCCCCCCCCCCCCGCTTCTTCGCCTCGACTGGAAACCCCCCTTACCTTCTCTTTGGCTGTTGTGGCCTCCACTTCGAGCTCCTCGCACCTCGCCTGCAGCAAGGCCGCTTCTGATGGTGAAGATGATGACGGGCCGGCGTCGGCAGAAGGTAGCGCTTCGGGCGCTCCGACGGCGGTTTCAACCGAATCGATATTTTCAGCCGTTTCGGCAGTTTCAACAGTTCCGGCCGTTTCAACTGCAGCGTCGGCTGCTACTCCGCCTCGCGCTCGCGCGCCCTCCTCGGCGTCTCCGGCCTGCACGACAACGATAACACAGTGGGCGATACAGAAGGTGGCCGACGGGTCAGCCGTGCATAGTCGACGTCCAGCAGAGGCAACGCCAACATACGCGATGCCCGCATGCCAGTCTCGGTCTGCGAAAAACGAATGGGCGTGGTACCCGCGGCCAGTCGAGGTCTGCGATATACCAGGTGCAATTTTCCAGGTCCTCGTCCAGGCTGTCGTTGGTTTCAGCTACCAGGTATGCTAAAGGTTGCCGCGTTCTTCCTTGCTGCCGGCTAGAAGTTGTTTTTTGGCGCACCCCTTGCGTATGCATGCATTCTCGCCCTCTACGTGCGGGCTTTTGACCTCAGCTTCGCCAGGACACAGGGGCGTTTACGCACCAACACCAACAGCAGCAGCAGCAGCAGCAACAACTAAAACACCAGCACAACACAGCACAACACAGCACAACAGAACAACAACAGCAGCAGCAACCACAGCACCTCGACGTCAACACCACCAGCACCACCAACAACAGCAACGACAACAGCTTCGTACGAAGCATCACCTCACCCCCAGAGAAGCAGAAGCCTCGGCGAAGCTCTTTCGTAGATCGTCCAACTGCTCCTCCAACCCTCCCGCTCTGAAAAACACAAGCGGCGAAAACACACGACACACACGGCAAACACCAGAGACACTCAGCACGGGGTGTATATTCCGCATGAGCCCATATAAAACCCGTAGTGCGCGCGATCGACGTATGGCACACGCCTTGCAAAGATGAGCTTCGACGAAAACCTCGATCTCACAGCCGACGTCTTTTCTTAATTTTGTAGCTATACGTCCATTGAGCACTGCGCCTCAGGACACTGTTGCTACTAATAAAATACTACCAAGTATGACGGAGGGAACTTAGCGATCAGAGCCAAAGATGCCCTGAGGTATTCTTCCCACGCAAGGGTTCTGGACCCTGTCCAGTGACCACGGACTGAGTTGCGGCATCCACAGTCTGTAAAGGTCAGAACAACAACAACAACAACAACTGCAACAACAATAATGGTGAGTGAGCATAGAGGGATATATGGTTTTAGGGGTCCATCGTTCTGATTACTACTGTATGTATTCCTATGTATCACTGTGTATTACTACGTGTATGTATTACTACGTATTACTATGTATCACCATGTATTACTATTACGGGGGACCATAGTTAATAGGACCTATGGTGTACATAAAAACCTAAATATTTAACCATTTTTACTAACAATATTTGGTCCTATTAACTATGGCCCCCCGTAATACGATGTATTTCTATGTATTACTGTGTACCAGGTATGTATTACTATATATTAGCATGTATTACCATGTAATACTACCCCCTCCCCGCGACACCGTCTCGAAAGGGATGCGTGGTCGATGGTCAAACGACTAAGGCAAGCAACAAACGAGTTCACCGTCCCCCTCCCCCCACCCGCCCGTGAGTAATGAAATTTGCAGCAAAACAAATTGAGTTTCCTGACTATGCCGAGTCAGAAATTGTTGAGGCTAAAAAAACTCCCCCCTCTTACCTACAGGGCAAGTGTGTTCCAAGCCGACCACGCCATCCGACAGATTCACGGCCTATTAATATCAACAGATAATCTTAAGGTCCTTTGCTTCGCCCTCGGCTTATCACCCCGTGACGTACATAGGACGAGATTCAAACTAGCGTCCTCGACTACGCCAAGACAGCAAAAGGCGCCACGAAAAGACACTTGACACTTGACGCACCCCTGTTCCATCGGCGCATCTTTTCAAGGCAGGCACATCGCATCTTCTTCTTTTCTTTTTTTTTTTCGTTTTTTTTAATCCTCCGGCGGATTGGTAAAAGTACAGCTTAACCTCACCACGCTTCCACGTTTATAGATACGTGTCGTGTCTAATATACTTAGCCCGTCACCCCCGTTGCGACAGGCAGAACCGGCTGCTCTTTACCACTGGCTCTTGGCCATGTTGACCCGACCTGACCCCCGAGAGCATCTTCGGTACACAAGCGACTGCTGGGAACCGTGGCGGGAGGGTGTCAACGCCATGCCATAAAATAAAAGAGGAGAAACAAACAAACAAACGAGCAAAAAAGGGCAACGTAAATATGCCGATCGACCCTCTCGCACTCGCGCCCACCCACCTACGCACACCCTGACCCCAAAGCTGCCCCCCACCCACCATCCCCCATCTACCAACCCACCCACCTCTCCCGAAGCGCTGCCACCTCCCCCTCGGCGGTCGACCTCGCCGTCTCCGCTTCCAAGAGGCTAGCGCTCAAAGCGTCGCGCTCCGTGCCGAACTCTTGCCGGAGCGCCGCCGCCTCTGCGGCAACACCCGTCGCGGAACCCATCTCCGCCTCCGCCTCCGCCTGCTCCTGGTTTCGGTTTTGGTTTCGATTTCGGTATCGGTTTCGGATTCGGTTTCAGTTTCGATTTCGGTTTCGGTTTCGGTTTGGCGGCGGCATCAGAGGGTTAGCACAAGGTATATACTGTTTCCCAACACACTCGTTTTGGTTTTGGTTTCGTTGTTTTTTGCGGCGGCATTAAAGGATAAGGGTGCTGGTAAATTGTGCTCCAACACATGCACATACACACAACAGCACACACACATTTTTTTCTCTCCCTCCGTGGCAACATCTACACACTCGGTCGACTCCAAAACAACGCGTTGTTGACGCTACGTAATCGGACTCCAACTCTGAACATCGCCTCGCTCCCCCAGTCCCAGTTCCACAAAGACACCACGCGCGCAAAACACGCTCGCCTCCCCCACGAAGACACAACTAATGCGGCAACTAATGCGGCGACCGATTCACCTTCTCCCTGGCAGCAGTTTCACGCTCACGCTCCCGTTCCACCCCGGCCGCCACCGCCTCCCTCTCCCGCTCCAACTCCGCCCTGGCCCCCTCGAGCTCTTCTTTCAAAGCAACCACCTCGGCCATCGCTTCATCCCTTTCCCGCTCCACAGCTACAACCTCCACCGCGGTCCCATCCGCTCGCGACTCAAACACTTCCAGCGCAGCCTTAAGTCCATCCAGCTCCCCCTTCGCGGCCAAAACTTCGGCCACCGCCTCGTCCCTCTCCGCCTCCACAGCAGCCGCATTCGCGGCGGCGCCTTCCGCCCGCGACTCGAACACCTCCAGCTCGGACCTGAGCCCGTCCAGCTCGCCCTTCAGCGCCAACGCTTCGGCTTTCGCCTCGTCCCTCTCCCGCTCAACAGCCGCGACATTCGTCGCGATATCTCGTGTCCGACACTCGAACATCTCCAACTCGGCCCTAGCGCCCCCCAGCTCCGCCAACGCCTCATCGCGTTCCTTCGCCGACTCCGCCACAAGGTTTCGCAGGGACTCGGACTCGCCGTCCTCGGCGGCCCGAGCCCCCTCGACTTCGCGCCGAAGCTTCTCCGACTCCTCCAGCGCTTCGGCGAGCGCCTGCTCCAGCTCTAGCTTCTGCTGCTGTTCCAGCCTCTGCTGCTGTTCCAGCCTCTGCTGCTGCTGCTCCAACCCCTGCTGCTGCTCCAGCTTCTGCTCCCGCTGCCGCTCCTGCTGTTGCCCAAGCTCAACGCGCAGAGATTCCGTCTGCTGCTGCTGCTGCTTCCGTTGTTGCTCCTGCTGCTGTTCGAGCTCAACCCGCAAAGACTCCAGCTGGTCTCGCTGCTGCTCCCGCTGCTGCTCCTGCTGCTGCTCCCGCTGCTGCTCGTACTGCCGCTCGAGTTCGACCCGGATAGACTCCCGCTCCGCTTCAAGGCGCCCCGCCTCCCCCGCCCTCCCCTCCGCCGCGTCCCGCGCGTCAACCCTAAGGCGCTGAACCTCCCCCTCCAGATCAGAGGAGCGCGCCACTGCCTCGTCTCGCTCCTGCTGCGCGCCGACGAGGCGGTGCTCAAGGGTCCCTGCGTCCTTCAGGAGCCCTTCCACCTGCTCTTCGAGGTCGACAGACGCTTGCTCTGCCTGGCGGACAGCGCCATCGCGGCTCGCTCCCTCGAGCCGTAGGGACTCGATCACACCCTGTAGCCGCTGGGATTCCTAGTTGAGGGGGAAGAATGATGCAGGCGGCAGGCAATAGAGGCATTCCGATATAAGAGCACGCGGTACCACCTAAGAAAAACAATACTTGCGGGGCAGGCGCACCCTTTCACTATTGGAAAAAACGGTCCCCCACTAATTCCACGTATTTTGTCTGATAACAATGGTTGCGGTACTCAGGGGTTACGTAACCCCTTCAACGCTGTAAAGCCATTTTGTAGGGGGAAAATAACTCGAAATTTACGGAGGATATTTTGGGTCGGTGGTTTGGTAGGTGGTCCGCCTGCCTATCAAGATCATTTTTCGTGGGTTTGAGTCTCACCGAGCGCATGCTCGTCCGGGCAGGGACTTTTTCTTGCATAAAAAATAATTGGCGGAAAGCGCGAGAGCGTGAGTTAGCTAGATTCGATGAAAATCGACGAGCAATGGGAACCCTATGCGCGACAAGAAAAAAAAAAAACGTACCGGGGGGGGGAAGGGACGACACCTGTGGCCATGCCTTGTCCAGAAGATCGCTGAGGGTAAAACCCCCTACGAGTTGGGCTGGAAAGTAAAAGTGATGATTGAAAAAAAAATAAAGTGGAAAAAATGGGTCAAAGTGATCTGTGAGGCAGGGTAGGACTGTGTCCGACACTAATTTCAGTATGAAAAGGTATTCTTATGTTTTTTGGTGCAAAACGGCGAGCCAAAAATAAACCAACTCCCAATTTGTCACGTGCTGTCTCGGTACTGGAAGGGTCGCCTGTCGGGGGGCTTTGGGCTTGTGGGGGTTCGGGAGAGGGGGGGAGGGAGGGGGGGAGGGAGGGAGGCGGGCAGAGGGGGAGAGAGACTGACACAGAGAGAGAGGACCGCATGTTAACGGCGGGACTTTTATCCCTCTACGCGTGGACGTGCTTCACATTACCGCCTTCCGGGGTGACCTATCTCCCTATCCCCCCCCCACCCCGTTTGGATGTCGCCTGCTGCCGGACGAAACCCCCTACGTACCTCCTCATGCTTGGCGTTGAGCGCCTGTTGAGCAAGCTCGCCTGCCGCCTTCTTCTGCTCTAGTTCTTCTTCCACCTCCGCCAGCCGCCCTGCGTGCAGGAGAAAGACGGCGACGGCGAAAATAACACAGTAAAACAAAACAGAAAAACACAAGGAGAGACTGAGAGAGATGTTTACTGAAGTGCCATTTCGAGTGCAGCTAGAGTAGTGCACCGTAATGTAATTTGGGTAACGCACGTGTGTACGTAGTATTAGTAGGGCAACATGTCAATGGAAGGTATCAGGTCTTTGATAGAGTGATGTCGTACAACGTAATGTGATGTAAGGCTACGTGGGGTAGGGCAGGGTAGGGTGGGGTAGGGCAGGATAGGGTTAGATAAGGTAACATAAGATAAGCTAGGCTAAGCTAAGGTGAGATAGGGCAAGGTAAGGTCCGATAATTTGAGATCAGATAGGGTAAGGTAACGTAACGGAAGGTGAGGTCGGACAAGTGAAGCTAAGCTAAGCTAAGCTCAGCTAAGCTAAGCTAAGGCAAGGTAACCTAAGAAGAGCTACGGTAAGCTAAGGTAAGCTACGGAAAACGAAGGCAAGGTGATTAAAAGCAAACATATCTACACTCGGGTGGCGGGAGCGAGGACCCTGTGCTACCAAAGCCTCCAGAGCTACCACCGTGTACACCTACCTGGCACCTACCTGGCACACCCTAGAGCTGCATTACACAACTAAGCCTCGACCCGACTGTTGCAGACACGGAACCACTCACAGCCTACTACAGCTAAACATGCCACAGCTACGGGACACGTGCAAAAAACGTCTGCCAACTACGCCAGAGGGCACCGTACGAAGACACATCTGTAAATAGACCCCCACGTGCACAGCAACACCGCCAACAGCAGCACTATCTAACAAAGAGTCGTCGCCGTAAAACGTACTCCCGTACGCACTTATAGCGGGCTGCTAAAATCTGAGTAAAAACATTCGGTCGAATCTACTGTACATCGATTCGGCGAAGCCGATTAAACCCTATCCGTACTGCAGCGTACAGAAACCTAAATCTGACTTCAATTCCAAGTAATATGATAGGCCCCCACAACGCGAGTGAAGCCCTTAAGGCCTCCTTCACGCCTCCTTAAGGCCTAAACGGGGTTGAATCGTGCTTTTTTTTCAACTTACGTCGAGACTCTGTTGGAGTTTTTCGAGTGGATTCAAACGAGCGAATCGAGCCCCAACCAACCTCCCCTTGCCCGTGATGGGGAAAAATACAGCCGGTAGCCAGTGGACGACGTTCACACGTCGGACATATCATGTACAGATCGTCTACAGATCGTCCACAGATCATCTACAGATAATCTACAGATAATCTACAGATAATCTACAGATAATCTACAGATCATTTTGTAGATATTTCAAGGCAGATCTATTTCCCGATCTCGTATCATCTACAACTGCCGCTCATGTTTTTGAGGGTGGGACACGTGTAGTTTTCATGATCTCCCACATGCTTCCTGGGTTGGATCTGTACTGTATGCAGATCCTACACAACCTCTCGTAACGGCAGGTGACGATCTATCTGTAGATGATATATCTGTAGATCATGACCTGTCCGTGATGTGAAGACCTTACAATGAAAGTGGGCACAACAATCGTCTCCGTTATCCGATTCCATTGTCGACTGAATCGTACGTTTGAATCGGATGAGTCGGCTGCGATTCACAGCCCTACCCGCACCCCTTGGAGGAGGCGTTTCCTTTTCCTCGACAGGGCAACATCTCCAAGAGCCTGCCCCGCCGCGTTTGGGCGGCGGCTTATGAAGCAGGCTGTGGGGGCTCACCGTGCGCGCCGTCCCCGTTCGGCATGGCAGCGAAGGCCTCCACTTGTTCCTGGTACTTCACCTTCCACAGCTCTGCCTCCTCGCGAAGGGATGCCAGCATGCCTGAAGCGTCGCCCGCGCCGGTCGCGCACACACAGCGGGAAACCATCGCGCGTTGGTCGTCAGAGGTAGGGGTCGTGAAATAGTACGGTGTAAGGGAAGGACTACAGTAGGTGAAAAAAAACAATTTCGATCGGGTTTCTTGTTGTCTGTTTCCCGAAAAAAAACAACGACCCCAACCCTCGCAACTTTAGGATATAACTTAACCCCTTTAGAACCGCAGTCCCGTTTTGGGGACAAACCACTCAAATTACAAGTAGTTCGTCCCCAAAACGGGACTGCGGTCCTAAAAGGGTTAATCTTGTGGGAAAAGGTGCCCCTGAATGTAATTTGTAACGTACGGTGCAGGTAATTTATTATTGGTTAACCCCTTTAGAACCGCAGTCCCGTTTTGGGGACCAACTACTTGAAATTTGAGTGGTTTGTCCCCAAAACAGAACTGCGGCTCTAAAATGGGTTAAGCCTACTCTTACGAAGGTGGTCCCATGGATTGGGGTCATTTTTGTATACCACTATTGTCCCCAAATATAAGGATCGTTTTGATTATAAAATAATATGCAAACTGTCCTTATCTTTGCGGACAGAGTGGTGTGTAGGAAACAGACCACAAGAAGCCCAACCGAACCGGTTTATTCTCATATTTTTTTTCGCAAATATCGTACGTAGTGGTGTGGCTATCGTGGTGTTGGTAGTGGTGATGTTTATCGATACTAGTACCCGTATCACACCAGGGTGATAAAATAACACACCCCTCTTGGGGCGAATTTCCAAGCTAATTTTCTCCTAACAACGGGGAGAGTGCGAAAACACCGAGCGACGCTTCTATATACCCTGGTATGAAAAAAAAAAAAGCGTCGATAAGATTTTTCCTTGAGCCGCCATTTTCGTTTTCGTTGTGTGTGCCCCCCCGTAAGGCATGTTTTGGAGAAAATCGGTTCTGAAATTCGTCCCACGGGGGGGTGGGGGGGGTGTTATCTTTATCACTCTAGTGTGATACGGAAGTCGTATTGGCATTGTAGTCACGCCGAACACGCGCCATCAGCTCGAACAAAAACATAAGGTACTCGTACATTTGGGCCTTTTGTTGCCATTTAAACGTTTCCTATGTTCACTATCAGACCGGTATGATAGTATTTTTATCGCCGCGCGTCCCAGTCTCAGTGACGCTGCTGTTGCCCCCATCAGTGTGTTTGTACGTCGTCGTGAAAAAAAAAATCACAATTTTTAGCCTTTCCAGGGCATGCACATATTGATATCTCCTGCCACTCCGCTCCGCTCACAGAGGTGTACTGTCTACTGCCACTATATACATGAACGACAGCGTGTTGCGAAATTCGGAACAGCATACAGCAGTGGTGCACCCATTTGAAGACCATCACGTGGCAAGCCTATACACGTGGTCTTCTCCTATTACGGGGGACCATAGTTAATAGGACCTATGGTATAGATAAATACCTATATATTTCACCATTTTTACTAACAATATTTGGTCCTATTAACTATGTTCCCCCGTAATAGATATGGTCTCATCTTTTACTACTGTACTCCAAATGATATAATACTAACTCCAACAAGTTTTTCATCATGCCAGGCCGATCGATGCACCTGGTTTCATCTATACTATGACCTTACACCGGATGGTATCTATGTGGGTACGATCCCACTGCTGTACCGCACAACACGAAATATAACACACACCCCTTGGACGATTTTCCAAAAGTCAATTTTCTCGACATCGGCGGGTGCAAACGCCGAGCGATGCGTCTTTGAAAAGGTTTCACACCTCGGACTGAGCACACCTACAGATAGATCATCATATCCAGATAGATAATCATCTACATATAGATCCTCATCTGCAGATAAATCGTCATCTACAAATAGATCATCACCTAAAGATAGATCATCCACAGATAAATCATCTAAAGATAGATCGTCATCTACAGATATCTCATCATGTAGATCTTTCCAAAGGGCAGATATATTTCCGATCCTGCATTACCTCTATGGGGTCCGTGCAAATCTGCACGATAACGTCATTTGTTTCCCTGAGTTCGATCTGCACGTACCACGGGGGAACACAGTAATCAGGACCAAAAACGCCCAGTGAAAACACCGGAATATCCGGTTTTTCATGTATATCATGGGTCCTGATTATTATGGTCCACCGCAATGTGCAGATCCTGCGCAACCTCTTACAACGGCAGGAGATGAACAAGATTATCTACAACAGTAGACAGATAGGTAGATAGATCATGATCCGTCTGTTCGAGGCGTGGAAAGGTCTCAACGAGTGGTTTCCAAGGCCACCATTTTCGTTGCGTGTACCACCCCCTTAAGGCACGGTGTGGAGAAGCTTGGCTCGGAAAAAAACATCCCAGGGTCTATGCTATCAATCTGTTCCTAAATATAGGTGCCGTTCGTATAGCAATATTCAATACAGTCCTCATTTTTAGGTACATAGTGGTATAGACCACCGCCCTCATTGCTCGCAGACCGCGCATGTAGCATCTACATCTGGGGTAGTATGGGTGGGTGAAATAATAAATTAATTGGTTAATGACTCGGATTCATGTGAATAAATTCATTTTTCTGTTTCAAGAGACGATGTTACAATCTTTAACGCGTGAATCTATCGTTATGGGGGCGATCTCAGCGGGGTTCGAACCAGCCTGGCGAGCCCTACCTCCATCTATGTAGAATCTACAACGTGAAGGAATGATATGAAGGGTATCCAAGAGGCCACTTTATTCGGCACTTTCACCAGGTACGGGGGGGACATCGCGCCAACACAGCACCACCATCACCATCCTAGCAGCAGCACCAGCAGCACCAGCAGCACCATGAACAGCAGGAGTTGCGGCAGTACTGCTTGAGCATGAAATCACACAGATCACAACACGATACTGCGGTATCATACCATGCTATACGCCCATACCCGCTGTGTCATTGCCGAGGGAATTATAATAATATTTATTGACCAAGAGATTAACGTATCACACATCGCGACCAAGAGTATAAAACCGGACCTCCGTGGGTCTATCAGAACACCCGGTAGTGCAGGAAAAGTGCGGAACGGGAACATAGCATATACATATGGAGACAATACCGCTCATAATATACCTTTACGTACGGAACGAGTTGACATTATGTATGTACCATCTGGTAAGTAGCACCAGGCATCGAATTATCGCATAAATATCGCACAACTCTGCGGGGTGCAAAAAACAAAAACAAAAAATGCTATTGAAATACTGTAGTATCGTACTCTTCCTGCATACCGCTGCATCCTCGTGAGCGATAACGGCTGATTGCCGTCCTGGACAGAGTTCGACTCTTACGGGGGCCATAGTAAGTAGAACCTACGGCACACACAAAAACCTACCAGGTATATGTTTACCATTTTTTACTATTACGGGGGACCACAGTTAATAGGGCCGAATATTGTTAGTAAAAATGGCGAAATATATAGGTTTTTGTGTGTACCGTAGGTCCTATTTAAAGTGACCCCCCGTAATAACAATATTGGGTCCTATTTACTATGGTCCCCCGTAACAGATGGCGTTCAAAGGGCGCGTACACGCTTTATTTTCTAGTTTATTCCATCCCCATCCCATTTCTTGTTTCCGCCCTTCTTTTCTCTTTCCCCCTCCGTTAATAGTCGCAACTCAGGTCTTTTCCCCCCCTCCCCTCTCCTCCCCTCTCCCCTCCCCCCTACGGCCAGTGCCTTGCCCTTTTAATGCGAGAAGAGTTCCGCACTTTCTTTCTTCCCTCGTTGCCTCGCGTCTAATCGTGCCTGCTCACGCACATTATACCAGGTACATAACTGTTTCGACATTTTGAGGTGTTGTGGTTTCGAAAAAACGATGAGGCCGTTTTTTTTTCGCTTCCTTGTGCGCCTTTTCGTCACGTGAAAATACCTCTTCACAGCGGCAAAAATGCGTGCATACGGGCTTCCGAATATATAATGAAAACGTTATCGTATGCCGTGTGTTCATCCGCTCGGTTTTTGTTTTTCATCCGTGTCGGCTCGGCGGCTTACATGAGCTGGCTTGCACAACACTAGTTTGAAAAGAAAAAACAGACAAACGAACGAAACAAATATGTGAGATCGAAAAATTACTCAAAATTCATGTTTGCAAGCTTGGTGAGATACTAATAACAGAGATCATTCGATCGCGTGTTCTTCGGGGTGTGTAGGTTCTAAAGCGGTCTAACTGCGAGACCTAAACACAACCGATTTCGACCAATCAGCCGTTTACATGGACGGGTGGGCTTGCTCTGTAGCTTGTGGGGGTTGTTTCGTTGCAAGCTGTCGTAATATAATAGTACGGGTCACGTTCCTGTGTCTTGTACTTGCGCACGGCCTATTGCAGGTTTAAAAATAAAGCACTCTCGCGTCACTACCACTCCACTACTACTGTCATATCGGTTCGTAGTATTGAGGTTGTATCTGATTTGTTTTCCCCTTGGGCAGTTCTTTTTCAAGCTACTTTTTACGGGGTACGTACAGGCTTCCCATTATTAACTACCCAGACTGTCTGATGCTGTGTATGAGCGCCGTGAAATCATGCACTGCGAGAGCTGCACACGTACGATTTCGGCCAACCCCGCGTATAGCGGAGCGGACAGGCCTGCTCGTACCCGTATGCGAGGCTTGTTTCGCCGCAAGCCGTCTCGAGCTGGTTACGACGGGCGTGCTGCAGTGCGTGTGTGAAGCTCCCGGGTCGTGATTCGTGTTCTTGGTTTTCAGACAGGCTCTTGCGTGTGTTTGTGAGTTTTTTTTCTTCTTCCTCTTTGTCTCTCGCTTTCTTCTATCTCACGACTTGGGATTCACAACCGGCTGCCATACTGCAAGGATTTAGTCCGATTACTCCGAGTGATGCAGTCTTCCCTCCTCACCAGTCTGCTTCTACAGCAGTACAGCAGTACAGCAGTACCTGGTATATTTTGTGTATGTCCGAAATATATCAATGAATCCTACCAGTTGCTGTAAGCCGGAGCTTGGGGGGGTGGGCATATATAATCGGATCACATGCTCGATGTTTCATACGGTGTCTCAGTACGTATCAAGTTTACTGCCAGTGCTCCCAGTACCCCTACAGAGTGCTGCCGTATCTTGCCAGTATACTTACCCGTGTCCCAGAGTACACACCTGGAGTACGTACGGACAATGTACGTTATGCCTAGAATACTCACACCACACCAGTACCACGTACTGAATACCAGTGCGTTCACGCACCTCAAAGTTGTTGCGCACTTCGTATAGTATGATATGTAACACATCAATCCGGATCACACTATAACCCGGTGTGATAAGACAACACCCCCCCTCGCACGAATTTCCGAGCCAATTTTCTCGACAACAGGGAGAGCGCAAACACCGACTGATGCATCCAGATGGAATTGTCTCAAGGACCACCTTACTTTTGGACGACTACCACATATACAGATGCCTGGTGCACCTCTACAGCAGTATTATAGTATAGGTCTACGAACAAGAAAGAGCTTCCAAGGGTAATCAAAACATAGGCTCACTTTTTTTAGGGACGCTATACACACGAGAAAAATGCGTTGAGAACAGAGATGCCCAGAGGCGCCACACATTAAAGTCCTACCCAGGGTGTACAATAGCCTACCAGGTAAGCTCAAAGGTTGTGTTCAAGGAGTGTGTCACAGAGTAAGCTTCTACATAAGCCTTGGTCAGATTACGGCAGTAGTAGGTGTTTCTTCCTATTAATAGGCGGGCCCTAGTGGCAATATTAATAGTAACACAACACAAGATAACATACCATACCCCCTGTGGGATGAATTTCCGAGAAGAATCTCTGCGAACTTGACCCTGTTAGGACCGCAGTCTCTATGGGTCAGATGTGGGACAAAGTACTTGAAATATGAGTGGTTTCTCCTCGTAACTGAAACTGCACTGCTCTATAAAAGGGTTGCGAAGAGGGGCACAGACGAAAACGGCCGTGTTGGGTAGATCTCGTCGAGATTTTTTTCCATAGACACATACTTGTACTCGTACACCCTCGCCATTGTCGAGCAAATGTGTCAGCGTGGAAAATCGTCCGAGGGAGGGGGGGGGGGGGCGTACTCATTTGTTGCCTGCCTCAGACAGTTGACCGTTAACCACGCATCCCTTTCGAGATGGAGCACCGTTCCTACTCCTAATAGAGACATCTCCAACATTTAGACGCTCTTTACGTTGTTTCTATATAGAACTACTTACAGATATCTCACTCTCTGAGCGTGCTCGGTTGGTACATCCCTGGCCTCTCAGAGCTCCCACTCGGAAATCGCCTCCTTTTATTACTTGCCCGACCTTTCCAGCAGTTTTGTGTTTTCTCCATTTCTCTCGGCACTTTCGGTTATTTTTCCCTTTCTTCTTCTTTCGCTTCGTGTTCGTGCGTGTACTCGGAGCACGGCACCGCGGGCGAGCCCAGCGCCGTCGCGGGTGTCAGCGGGTACTGGCGGGTAGAGGGGGGGTCGAAATAAACGCGGTCGCCGCTTTCGTGCCTAGGCGTTGCGTGTGCCTTGAGACACGAGGGAAGCATGAATGGGCTCTGTCTGGCCTCCATCTGCATAATGCGATTGTGTCTGTACGAGTATGAAAAGGTCTTTCGGGATTGCAAGGTAAAATTCAAGCGGTGCTTATTTTTGCGACCGGGCTGAAAATCACAGAGGGAGCTACACCCAGTCTGAGCAACTACATTGTCGAGCCGGCGAACGGCGGCCACGGTGAGCACCGGGTTTAACGCGAGGCGGGCGACGGGACTCACTGTGGCAGAGAGTAAGGAAAGCTTTACCCGGACCGAATCGGTGGCGAGGTGGTCGCGAGAGGGGCGGGCGGCTTACGAGGCCGAGAGAGAAGCTCTGTTGTTCGACATTTTTATTTTTTTGGCCGGTGCAAGGTGTTCCAATCAGGCAGAAAATTATCACGAGAGATGGACACACATTTTTTTTCTTCCCGAAACTTTCGTTTTCATTTACATTGTTTTTGCGGTGCTGCTGTGCCGTGCTATGCTTTCTCTTTTGTCGTACATACAGCATATCGAAATAAGAAAAAAAAGTACCCTTCCTAGGGTATGTACGTACGTACGGCATGTGAGCGAGCGTAGCAGGGCGGAACCGCCCGTGACGCGAAGCGTATTTGAAGTCCGAGCTGTTTTCTCCTGGAGCATGGCGGCGAGACTCTTGGCACTATCAAGTCGCCAGTTTGCAACTACGATCATAAAAAAACTACTTGCATATTCAATCATGGGCCTCTATCTGCTTCGCATAGTAATTTGATGTACTTTTCCTTCCTGAGCGAGCGTAGCGGGCGGCGTATGCCGCCCGCGGAGCGAAGCACCTTGTACATACCACAAAGCACCTTGCACATACCACATACCAGGTAAAACCTTTTTGCCAATCTTATCCCCTTCTTGTTTCGCCGCTTGTGGCCACCATCTCCACAGGATAGCGATCGTTTTTTCGCTGCTACCAGTATCTACTGCTCTCATCTCCTCTTCCAACACATCCCGTTCCTCCTTGTACACTTCACATTCTCCTACTCCGTAATAATATGTGAGTTCTACTCTCTACCAGTATTGCTTTGCCACACGGGCACATCTACGCCTCTACTTCCTCCTCCGCCCGGCTATTGGTACACTTGTAAACTACGACCTCATTCTTCTTTCTGGCAGGTCCAAGTCGCCTACCTCGTACACGAAATCGCAGTTTCAGCGTTTTCGCGTAGTTTTTGGCCGTATTGATAGGCTTTAAGGGGTGCAGGGAGAGCTTATCACACGTGAGATAGTGCTATATGTCCTCCGCTGCACTGCTTGACTTCCGCTGAACGAGCGTTGCGGTCGACCTTTTGTCAGTGTCTGTTGAGGACGATGGCGTGCTTGTTGCTGCTGTTTGTGTACAGCATCGAGCGGTGGGTGTACGAGCTCACCAGTATACGCTACAGCAGTACTGCTGGGCTGGACGTATTTGGCGTTTTTGGACTGATTCTACGTAGAGCAGCAGTACGCATGATACATAATATTATACCTGGTATGATGAGTATTTGACCGTGGGGGCTTGGGGACCGGGGACAGATGGATGGATACTGTCGCAGCCGTTACGCAAGCAGGGGTCATTACGTTTTCTTTTACACTACAGTCCGAAAACCATGAGACGATCTAGGCCGATCAAGCACGTGAGCAAGCGGAGCGAGCGACCGACGCACGCGGAGGCTGGTCGATTTGCACGCCCAAAATGTTTCGCCTGTCTCTGCAGCCGCAACAGTAGCAGCTGCAGCACCAGCCGTGTACACATCGGTAGGCAGAATATTGCTGTTGTACGTCAACACGAGGGTGCTACGAGTATCTACTCGTGTAGACGTCGTACATACCCGCGGGCGACATCGCAAGCACACCGAGCACGAAACAACGGCAGAGCACACGTGCACACACTCTGCCAGTTTTTTTGCGGTCTTTTTTTCACTCAAGTCTCAACATCCGACATGCGGGGAGATAAGGCAGAAGCACGGGTACGGCACACATTATCCGACCAAGACGCACAGACACGAGGTAAAGCAGAGATATCCCTCGTCGCTGAAAGCGGCGCCAGACAGGCATCTGTCGATTGTGGATACACAAGGCAAGCACGCACAACTCATCTCACCATTACCAGCACCATTGGCCGAAATGCTGCTGTGCTGTGTAGCTTCCTCCACCTTCGCGAGCAGAGACTGGTTCTGTTCCTCCAATTTTCTAATTTTCGATCGAGCTTTGCGAGCATACGACCTGAGCTGGTCCTCGGTGGATTCTTTCTTGCCCGCACCATCAGGCGATGCGGCCACCTCGTGAGAGGCTTGATCCGCCATGCTGAGTGATAGGCGCCCAACTCTGACTGTTCTGCCCCCGGTCGCCCGATGACCTTTTTCTTGTGATTTCAAGGTTTCCATTACGTAGGCCGTGATGAATGTTTTACAAAGGGAGGGGGGCAGGGGACACGAGAGGGGGGTTCGCGCGTTCACCCCCAGTCATCCCCAGCAGATGCAGGCAGGTACTCGTAGAAGATCGTGCTGGCCATCCGGGACCCGGAATCCTCTCCGTACTCAATGCCGGATACCCCTCTGTAACAATGCTGTTATGTACTTGATGTCTTGCAGGGTATCTCGGGTACCCAAATACCCGAGTATTAATACCTCGTACTGTCACCATACTGGTCGCCCCGGTATTAATAGTTCAAGAATTCTACTTGTTTGTGTTTGAGTCCTGGGTTCGAGCCCCAGGTGGGTCGGACTTTGACTTTATTTGCAAAAAAATAAAAAACGGATTCAATTGTTGAGAGCGCCTTGCAGCGTGTGTAGGCACACTTCGATGCGAGTCGACGAGGGAAGAAAAGGCTCAAATCTTCTCGCGATAAAAATGAAGGCACGTACCGTAGCGGGAAGGGGGTAGCAGAGCCTGCTATGTGACCCCGGATCTGAGTTGTACGAGTTGGAAGGAGAGAGAAAAGAAGATGGGCGAACATAATAAATAGGATGAGCAAAAAAAACTGGTAGTAGTTGGTATTTTCGTATTTTCAGTTTGTAGAACTGAGTCTCTGTTTCGATAAATGCAAATCTGTCTGTCTGTCTGTCTGTCTGTCCTCAAGGATTATATTTTTGAACACTTTCCAATGGCCGATATATATAAGCTCGTTACAGATGATATTCGTACGACGTATTCCACCCTTCCGGACCTTATAAACTGAATCATACCATACCACCAGGCAAATTTAGCCATATACTACATGCACGACATCGTACCATGGTACCATACCGCCAACGTACCATACCATATACTGGGTTTTTCCCGTCCCATATTGTCAAAACATACCATACCACATACGGTGGTTTTCCCATATTCCTATATACCATACCACCAACATATCCCGTATCCCATACCGTGTTTGTTCCACATAGTATATATCAAGCCGCGTAGTACCATCATACCACGTACCAATCTATTCTGATATCACACCAGGTAGGTACTCGAGAAGAGCAAGCTCTCTGAATCCAAGATGTTCTCCACGACAATGAGCAGCAGCAGCAGAACGATCGATGAGTTGGATGGTGACACAACTACTGTATACTAGCGTCGTTGCTTCACGCCCGACGCGCGGTCAGTGGGGGGCGAATCTCTCCGTGGCAACTACAACAGTCGGCTGGCGCGGGTTTAGGTACCAAGAGAAGCGCACGCGGCGCGCACCTCTCGGTGGGTACGTACTCGTAGACTACAGTAGCAGCGGCACAGCAGCAACACCAGCAGCAGCAGCAGCAGCAGCAGTCACAAGTCATATTGTGAAGTACAAAATACAAAGACGAGTTGACTCGTCACATCTCTCCGCCGCCAGACCAAAGAAAGGCAGTCAGAGTTGGCTCGGACGCTTGCGTCCTACGCGCAGTGCAGCGCACCCAGCGCGTCTCTTCGCGGCACCAGACAACAACAACAGGAGAGTTGGTCTCGGCGTTTGCTCGCGTCTGTGCGCGCCCAGTAAATCCGAGCAACAACAACAACACCACAATGGCCGGTGACGTGTGGCGGGCTCTGGTCAGGCGTATATATATGATAAACTATTGGCCGCTGCAGTATTAAGAGTAGTAGTTGTTGTAATAGTAGCAGTAGTAGCAGTAGTTGTAGTAGCAGCAGTAGTATTAATAGTAGTAAAATGCAGTACGAGAGGTGATTTAAATGAAATTGTACTGGAAATAGAGGTAATTCGGGGAGATGGATGAAAACAAATCTTCACGTATCCGTCTCGAATGGCGAAGAATATAGTTTTTTTCAGGTTTGGGAGGATACCGTAGGACGCCGCCGGCAAGCTCTTGCCCCCTAGAGCATCGATCCAACTGATTTCTTCGAGCCCGTCATCTATACTATTAATAGTTGCCCTTGCCCGCCACGAAGCGGGTTGGCGGGTGGGCTGAGTCTATGTCGAGATCAGGCGTCTATCGTCGCATGAGCTGATCTTTACCAGTAGTAACGTGATGACACTTTGCGACGAGAAAGATAATGCACCGCCTGCAGCCGAAAACAGCGGCGGTACGGGTACAGCAGCAGTTATTTACTTTTTACTTCGCCTATATTATATTGTCTTGCGATCCTTGTCGTATGTTTTGGTAATCGTAAATTATCTGGCAGTTGAAAAAACATGTCAATCTGTCGAATGATGTGTGAACAACCCACACATGTTTTTCACTGGCCAACTATAAAGTATAATTCGCATCAACTTCAAGACGAAAAACACTAATTCGCTTACTTGTTACTAGTAATATTACGAGAGGCTGTCGGTTACCTGGTGGTATGGTATTATTTATTATTATTTCTCCTGTCATTCGACAATGTGCAGCATGATCTTCAACATTGATCACTCATAACTATCCCGAAAGAAGAAAACCTCGGAAACAAAAGGAAACCCATGCACCAAGTCTACCTCCCTTCTTTCTACTTCATTAATTTGCTGTCTTTGCTCCTTCCTTCTCATTGCGTTATATTCTTATTTTAGTGCGACCACGAGTATAGTGTTGATTATTTTGTAACCGTCGTGCGTACAAGCGCAATAATACATGTCAAGAAACCCCACCGCAGACCACTGCTGCAGCTGCTGTGACACCAATGGGACGACAATCACTGTAAATGGATCTGTCACTTTCGTCATTCCCACTCTTGTAGTATAATAATAATATTACTGGGGACCCTATTAAATAGGGACTACAGCAAGCAGTGAATACAAAAGCCTGTGTATTTCCCTATATTTAGCAAAATTTATTTGGGCCTATTTACTATGGTCCCCCGTAGTATTAGGCTGTAAAAGAAAAATGGTGCATCATCCCTACTTTAGTAGTCTAGCAGCACGAAAAAGTCTAATTCGCATCAACTTCACGACGAAAAGTAGTCCGATTTTACTTTCCAACCGTCTGTGTAGTACAGACATGTAGTATTTTCGTCTCTGTGTCGATCACTTTTGTTACCCTCGTATATTTAATCCCCCCGATTTAAGAAACAAAGAGCGGTAGGATCAAAATGCGCCACTCGCTAGCCTGCCTACAGAAATCACGAGCATCACCTCCTGCGCTGTTGGACCACCCCTGCAATCTTACAGGTAGGTGTGTGCATACATACGTGCATACTGCGTTTTTCATATGTAAAGAGCAGAAGAGGCCAAGAACATGTACGAATATCATAGTGAGACTCGCCAACAAACACGTACGTACGTACTCATCATGTGCTGGTACGTCAACATCTATCTGCTGCAACATTAAATTTTACAGTAAAATATTTACAGGGAGTATATCAAACATTTTTCAGTGTCTTGGTGTGCTTGTCACGTTTAAACTGTTGAGCCGTGTGGGCTTTTGTTAGAGGCGAGGGGGGGGCATTCTGCGGTATACAGATATCGGCAGACGTGCTTTCCCGTATACATCACCACCGTATGGACCAGGCAAACCACAACCTATTGATGGCTGTTGGGGGGTGGGGTGTCCTGCTCTCGCCGTGCTATCGTACTGGCCTATTATGGCATACAACTCAGTCCCGTAATATAGTAACCGTATTTTACTATGAGGCGCGCGAGCGCGAAGCGCGAGCCTTTTTTTGTTTTTGGTTCCAAGGAAGAAAAAGCAGACGTTCAGTCTGAGAGCCAAGGTGCCGTCTGTACCGGTGCCGACTGGTCTCTCTCCACACTCGCACCAACTCCAACTGACTGCGGCTTGAAAAAAAAACCCATCAAACTGAGAACAGCGCTCGAATGCATTTATTTCATCGAGGGCAATAACATTTCAGTACCAATCAGGATATTTACTATTTATTTCGTCCGAGAGAGGAACGGTTTTACTGCTCTGTTTCGTACCTCTACTCTGTACGAGCAATACCACTGCTGCGACTGCTGCCGTGTACGTGGCGCTCAAGATCACACCCCTTTCCCTGGCTAGGATGAATTACCGAGAGGAACCTCGTACGTACGTAGAACAGGGAGGTCCGCACACAACAATCTTGAACTCTGTACGCATACGTATACCCTTGGGAGAAAAAATACGATGCATCAAAGATCTCGTGCAGATCTTTGATAGACTGACGACGCGCATCGCGCTTTGTTCGGCGTTTGTTTGCGGCCTCTTTTTCTTTTTCCACAGGGTATTGCCCGTTGTCGAGAAAAAGAGCCTGGGCACTTCGCCCGATGGGGTATTGGAACTATGTGTGTGTGTTCTTCACATTAATCTTTCTACCCGTCGACATCCAGCACAACCAGTGTCCGTGCCAATCCTTCAATCCTATTTAGTATAACAAGACATACAAGTTCTGTGGTCACAAAGCTACGCCACAGAGATACTACGTAGCCACTTATTATGCAGTAAGCACAGCAGTGGGCAATGCAATGGCATGTCACCATACTGGATACGAAAGGCATGCCATACACATTCTATGGAATTTAGAGAAACGAAAGGAAACAAACAAAGAGAAAACAAAAATAAAGAAGACAAATCGAGAGAGAAAAAGAGAAAAAAAAAAGACAACAAAAAAAATAGAAGAAACTAACTGTCGTACCCCCCCCCCCCCGCAGGCGATGTGGCAAACACTTGAAAAGAACGACCTGGAAAAAAGGAAAAATAACAAAAACACCACTACTTACTTGTGAACAGAGCAAGACACAGAACCAAGGGAAAAATAACAAAGGGAAAATACCAGGCAAACTAAAGCACAAAGCACCCTCCAGGTAGCGACCGTAGTTTGCGGTACGAGTAGTATAACCAGGTTCTCCCGGCTAGTCCGCCTGGTACCTTGCTACCCTGACTGCCGTCTCCGCCCTGCGTTCGTCAACTATGCCCAGCCCCTTGGCGTCAGACAATACGCAAGAAGCAGAGCAGGCTCGTCATCCACCCACGCCACACGACTCCTTCAATACGGCTTATCAATCGAAAAAAGGAAGAGAAATAAATAAAATGAAAACCACGGAGAATCAGCGCAAGAAAGAAAAACTGAATAAAAAGAAGATAAGACAAGGGAAGACCACGTTCGAAGCAGCTGCACCAGTTGGTGGCACTAGTAGTATAGTCATGCTCTACTTCCTAGTCAGCCTGGTGCCTTGCTACCCTGTCTGCCATCTCCTTCCTACTTTCGTCCACCGCAGTTTCCCTTCTACTCCATCTGTTCCCCCCCCTCTCCGCATTCCCTTGGTCGGCTTTTCTGCCACTTCTCCTGTTGCCCCCTCCCCCCCCATTCCCTTGGACACCATCTACGGCGGATGCGTGGCGCTGCCTACTCATCTCAGCCTCAGCCTCGTGCCACCTCACCATGAACCGTTCGGCTGCTTCAAGGATCCCCCGGTACCACTTCCCCGCCTTTTTTGCTGCAGTGGACAGTGTATCTATGTATGTACTTCTTCTGCTATCTTGCGTGTTATACGACACACGGTACCTGCGTATATACGACGTACCCAAACTATTTTTTATTTTATTTTATTTTTTTGCCTTCTGACATTGTGCAGGGCGTTATCCATTCAAAATGAAAAAGCTGACATAATTCATCGAATACCACTAACTTCATCGAACCAATTCTCCTTCCCTGCGTGTACTCACTTGCACCCCCACCATTTACCGAGATATTTTACCTATGTACCCAAACTATTATCATACCAGGTATGTGTGTATTACCGGTCGGTGCTGTACTGTGTATGTATGTACGCCGTACGATCTCATGGGATGTTTGTACTCCAAGTAAGTATGATCGGTATATGATATATATGCGCGTGGTCAGGCGGGGGGGATCACTTAATGTCGCAGCCACTTCACAGAAATTCACAGAAATCTGCGAAGCATTGCGAAAAAGGACTTTTAGGAAGTCGATGCGCTTTGGGGGAATGCGGGAATAGTGTTGTTATGGTATTTTGTACTGCCTTGGGCCAAGAAAGTGGAAACTGTGAAGACGCTTGCTGAGGTACAGTCAGTAAGCTGGTAAAAAGAGACAGGGATGTCGATCCTGGACAGGGCACACTGCTCGTAGTAACTTAGTTCACGATCTTCTTGTTACTGTTCCTCAAGCGAGTTGAGAGAGAGAGCTCGAGTGAGCGTGGTGGGCTTCGTTGGGAACGCAATTCAGCCCACGTTGACCAATACTTAACCGTTGGCAGGTACGTACGGTCTACCGGGATTTTGCCAACAAATAAAAATAGTAACATAGTGCTCTGTTCACGAAGGAGTTTTCTAGACTGGCTCCACAGAATATTCCCAAAGCGCTACGCACCTGTAACCATACTCGTATAAGATAGTCATTCGGATATATTCCCCAAATGCTAATTAAGTGTAACCATACAAGATTATCATTTCTTTGGGTAAATTAACAACAAAGCGCTACGTACAACCATACATTCGCATACAGATACGTACGTTCTTATACCATGGATGTGCTACTCCATCGCAACAGCCCACCCTGAATAGCCGTACTGCTGCAGTAGATGCAGACCACGCGACGATAAAGGACAATGACTATAATATGATGCCATCCCAAAATCGGGAAGAGAGGCCGGAGATGTGGGTATTCAACACAGAATAGAGAGGTGATAGATCTATCCCACACCTCGTAGTGAGGCTCCGACGCCTCACTAAGAAGTAACCGAAAAAAAAAAGCCTCGGCACTCAAAAACGTAAAGCCTAAAAACGTAAAGCCTCTCTCATGATGCTCACAGGGTGAACAGGAGTTGGGGAGGGTGAGAGGTAGCAGGCGCCTAGCTCAGTGGTGACCAATCCTGCCGACGGAGCCAAAGGTGAAGAAGCTTGCAGAGGTATAAACTGGTAAGAGACACAGGGATGCCGACGCTGGATAATAGGGCACACTGCTTGTAGTTCACGATTTTCTTACTATTACTCCTCGAACGAGTTGAGAGAGAGAGCTCGAGTGAGCGAGGTGGGCTTCGTCGGGAACATAAGTCAGCCCACGTTGACCAAACCCTAACCGTTGGCGGGTACGTACAGTCTACCGGGGCGTTGCCAACAAAGAAGACTCAAAAACTGTAAGATGTTGAGAAGGTGGCTTGGACCAAGAACACGAAGCTTCGGGCTCCACAGATAACCACCAGAACGAGGGAAACAGGGATACCATACAAGAGGAACAGCCCGGAACGCCCCGAGCAAGGGCAGAGGCCGCATCGACCTCACCCGAGGTGACAGTTCCAAGGAATGAGGGGAGGGGGGGGGGGGGGGGGTTCGCCAGGGATACTCGAGGTCGATCGAGGAAATCTGGGGGAAGATCACGAGCAGCTAGCACAGGAAGAGGGGCGGACACAAGTACGGAGCGAAACCCCAGGCAGAGGGGTAGTGCGCCACCTTCATCATCCGGCCAGGGGGGGGGAGGGGGCGGCGGAAGAAGCGAGGGGGGTGGGGGGGGTGGGAGTGGCGGAAGGAGCCGGGGGAGTGGGGGGAGAAGGGGGGGCGGATGGAACGGGAGGAGTGGGGGGAACGGGGGAGGTGAGGGGAGGGGGGGGAGCAGAGGGAGAGGGGGGAGCGACGAGAGAGGGGGTAGCGGGGGGAAGGGATAGTGCAGCACTCATGTTGGCTGGCCAGAAAGGGGGCAGGGGGGGCGGGGGGGGGGGGGAGAGAAAGGATGATGGAAGGAGCAAGGGGAACGAGGAGAGGGGAGGGGGCGGGGGGAGCCAGGGGAGCGGGGGGAGCAAGTGGAACAGGGGGGGCAGGGAGAGTGGGAGGGGCGGGGGGGGAGGAGGGAATGGAGGGGGCGGCTGGAGTGGGGGAAACGTCGGGAGGAGATAGGGCGGCGCCCCCGCCAACAGGTTGGGGGAGGGAGAGGGGGACAGGGAGGGCGGGGGGGGGCAGGAGAAGCGGGGGGAACGGCGGGGCATGGGGAAGCGGGAGGTGTGCAAGTAGCTGAGAGAACAAGGGAGGCAGGGGGACTGTGGAGAGAGCGGGGAGCGGAGAGATCAAGACGGACCGAGGGACCGAGAGGGATGGAGAGGACGGGAGAGGCGGGGACGAGTACAAGGAGCTAAGCTAGCGGAAAGGGGGGTGGGTATAGGGAAGGTAAAGGAGAAGTGGAAACCGGAGGAACGCAAAATACTGGTGGAGAGAGGTGTACAGAGAGGAACGAGCCGAAGAAATGGAGTGAGAGGAACAGAAAACGACAGGGGACACCAGACACCAAACGGCGAGGCTCCGGCAGGAGGATCTCCCAGGTCGCAGGGGAGGGGAGCAGGGAACGGGACGCACCCCCGGGCCTTCATTGGCATGACCACAGGTGGAGTGGCATGCGGGGTCTGCGGTGAAACACTTCAGCTAGGGCACCGGGTGGTACGTTTTCCATTTGGGCAAGGGCGCCACGTGCTCCACGCTCGTTGTGTGGTAGAGACCCTAGCGAGAGGCACGGCACCGGCACCACTCTGCTGTCCAGCCGCCGATTACGGAGCTCGGCATCCCAGACGGGACGCACTGGAGGCAGCGGTCCAAGCTGACCCGGGTCTTCGCAATCGGGCGGCTATGATGGGAGGGGGGGGCATAGATGACGAGGACCTACACAGCCGGGGGCTGTGGTACGGATGGGACCACAACAGCCTGGGCATAGGGCCACCACTCGATGCCGTTTCATTGGAGGACCTGGGGCAACGTTTCGCAACCGGGAAGACAGTACAGCTGCAGCTGGCAGGAGCACATGTGCCCTTGAGCGTTCATGCCCTTGGCCTCCTCAACCACGCTATGGGAGAGCACCGGCCGAGCCGAGAATCGGCGACACCGAACTCGCTCCTGCGGGCGATCAAATTATGGCACCTCATGCCAGCCCTGCTCCACTCACCGGACGACCGGATGAGAGGCGACAGAGGTTCACGCTGGTGGAGAGCGGGAACATAGTGCTCCTGCTCCCATGGCTGATAGCGTACACAATGAGAGAGGGCTTGAGACAACGGCATACCGCCCAGGAAGCTTCGGAAGAGGCGAAACTTGAACGAGCGTCGCCTGCGTGTCGCCTCGCGGGAACGGTCAAAGTGGCAGAAAGCAAACTTCTGGAAAGAACCACGATCAGCGGGGAACGAGGAAACGTGGAATGGCCAAGTTTCCCCCCGAAGACCATGCCGCCGCGTCCGCGGCGGCGGCGGCCGCAGTGCTAGCGAGCGGCACCGAGGTGGAAGATGGAAACGCCCCCCCGTGGCGCCCTGACGATGAGTATGCCTCCGAGGTGCTCTTCGGCGTCGTCAACTCCCGGAGCGCCCTCTAAGGCCCCGGAAACGACGGTCAACGATTTGCTCATCTACAATCCATCATTCCAACCGAAATCGGCAGAGACGAGTTCAGAAGTGGTATTACAGCCTTCTGGCGGAAAATCGTCGATGAGCCGGACGAGTTCCCGCCAGAGGTCTGGCAGCTCTTCCTGCAGTCGAGCCTCACTGCGTTGGGGGAAAAGTGCCGGCCGGTCTGCGTGGGTATGAGGCTCATGACCGCAGGGGCTATGCGACAGTGGCGACCGAGGTTGGAGGAGGTAAACCGAGAGGTAAGGCAGTTTGGGGTCGCCGTACCCGGAAGAGTAGAGCATGTGGAATTGAGGGATAGCGTGCTGCACGAGACGGGCAACTGGCTTGTTCTCACGGACTGCTCCAACGCCTTCAACACCGTAAAAGGGACGGCGGTGCTAGAAGAGGTGGCAAAATGCGTGCCAGCGCTCACGCCTTTAGTGGCCGAGTGCTACGGCACAAGACCAGTCGACGTGTTTTTCCGGGTGGATTCAGGAGAGATCAGGACGATCGCTTGCTCCAGCGGTGTCCAGCAAGGGGATCACATGGGACCAGCAATGTTTGCCCGGCGTTACGACAGGGGCTGAAGCGATTCCGGCAGGAACTCGAGTGAGAAGGCGTGGAAGCCTTCGTGTACATGGACGATGTCTCTCTCGGCCTTACAGGGATCACGGCCAACACGATTAGAGCATTCGCCTTCCTCCGACCAGAGCTAGATGACATCGGCATTGTGGTCAACGCCACCATAACAGTGGCACTACCACCGAAAGGGCACGCCCCGACGATGGAGGAGATTTCGCTCCTTGAAAGCGTTGAGGTCTGCATCGCAGACGACGGTGGGGTGACGGCAGTGGGTGTCCCGATCGGCACGGAAGAGTACGTGCGGGGGCGAGCAATGGAGGTAGTGAGGGATGGGGGCGCGGACCACCTTGCACGCTGCCTCGCTAACATGCCCGACAAACAGGCGGCGGCCCTCGTCCCCGTCGAATCTCTCGGGTAACGGACGAGTTACCTCGAAAGGGCTCTGGACCCGGGGTTGTCCCTCGAAGCATGTAAAAGAGCTGACAACGGGGCCCAGCGGGCGTACGAGAAAATCCTCGAACTACCGGGAGCGGCGGAGGCACAACCGTTTTTCCAGGAGGGGTGCCCGGATAGTGGGCTGGCTCTCAAACCTTACCACCAAGCCCAAGCACGCCTTTCTACGGGAGCGGGAGGGTTAGGGCTGCCGTCGACAGAAGCAAGGAGAATGTCGGCATCCATCGGGAGTAGGGTGGGGACCTTGCCGGAGGCCCTCGTAGACCTCACAGGCCAGTTAGGCGATGAGTCGAGGAGGGGGCTCCCAGAATCGAGCATCATTGCTCAGCTGGGAGACAGCTTGCGGGAGATTAGGGATACATGGGTGGTGTCACAGGAAGCGATGGCGGGCATCGCCCCCGACTCTTGGTTGGAATGGGGTCTAGGCGCAGAGGGGGACAGGGCCTCAAGACCCCCAGAAACCGACATGCTGGCTGCACACGACGCCTAACCACGAACTCACGCAAAGTCCAACAGAAGTTGGGTGAGTTGGTTAACCAACGTCGGCACGCAACCCACGCTGCCTCGCTGGACGAGCTCCCGGAGACAGCACGCCCCCCCGGACCGGGCGACCCGATGGGTGGGACCGAAACTAAAGCCCTCGCCAGGGCTCGCTACAGGAGCCTACAGGAGGCAGGAGCTACGGCATGCCTTCGGGCGAGACCAACGAACTCACTCCGGGTCATACCCGCTGAAGAGTGTGTGGGCAAGGGGAGACGGCTCATTGGTATAGAAGAACACGTGGCAGTGAGGTGCCCCTGCTGCGATGCAGTGGACGCGGACACTCGCCACGCGCGCATCTGTCCCAGAGCAGGGGCGCAGGTACATCAGCACCAACCGCTCGTCCACGCGATGTCCCGAACGTTGAAGTGGCTGGGGATTTCATACCAAGTGGAAAGCGGCCAACCATTCACCGCAGACCGAAATCTGCGAAGGGAAATTGTCGTCAGGAGAGGTCTACGGGATGCTCCTAATAGGGAGTATAGGGAGAAGTCCATCCTGCTGGACGTCACCCATGCGGACCCTCAAGTGCAGATACACCTGCGAGGAGGCAGTGCCGATCAAGATGGATCAGCTGCCTCTATCTCCGAGGCGCGCAAGCGCCAACACTACGCTCGTCCGGGACATGTGTCCTTTGACGAACGGAGTCACGAACTTGCCACTTTGGCAGTGGAAAGCTTAGGGCGTCTCGGGGTAGAGGGCAGTAAGTTCATCGACCAGCTGGCTGCTAGTGTAGTGGGGAGGAGGAATGGTGGGTCGATGGGAAGGAAAGGAATGGTGAAGGAACGCCTACTCCAAATCGTCTCGGTGACTACACAGGTCGCCATTTCGAGGAGGGTATCACGATTTAGACTCCAGCTTAGGGGTCGTCAGGAATCGAGAAGTAGCAGGGGGTGGGGAGATGACAGACCCACACCGATGGCGTGGGGATGGAGCTTGGATGCGGGTTAGGATTTTAAGAATAGGAATAACGAGTACATATTAAGATGTAGGAGGGAGCACAGACAACACATAGAGTATCGTAGATAAAACATAAAAGGAAGTAGACATAGAAGGTAGATAGACTCGGGGTATAGGTTTCCTTCGTATACGGAGATTTCTTCGCTTAGGAATGTTTTGATTGATAAACGCGAAAACTCATGCTGCACATTGTCGGGTGGCAAGTCTAAATAATAATAACACAATGCTCTGTTCACGAAGGAGGTTTCTCGACTGGTTTCACAGAATACTCCCAAAGAGCGACCTGTAACGATACTTTGTACCTGGTATATGATTGTCATACGGATATATTCTCAAAACGCTATATGTGTAACCATATAAGATTCTCATTTGGGCATATTCCCAAAGCGCTACGTGCAACCATCTAAGGTTCGCATACAGGTGTATACGTACCATCTAAGGTTCGCATACAGGTGTATACGTACCTATACGATGGGTGTGTTACTCCATCACAAAAGGCCAGTAATTACCGGGGCACGCACAGGTATTGGGGGCGTATTTATAGCAATTTGGAAGCGTACATCTTAGATGGAAATTATGGGTTTCCAGGGCGAGCCAAGCGAGCCTACAGCCATCAGTCTTTGCTCGTGCTTTAAACGTTCAAGGGACTTTAGCTGAGCAACAATAGGAGGAGGGGAGGGGGGGGGAGGGGTAATGCCAACACGTATACCAGGTATACGTATTGAGATTCAAGCAGGGCCTCTGTTTCAGAAAGCCCTCCAGCGAAGGAGCCGTTAATTCTTCGCGTATTCAATTCACACGCGGGGGGGTACCGGTAAGTAAGTCTGACCCGAGACTGTCACCTCGGCAGGCTCAAGTTCGGGGGCTCGATCATCGCTGTGAAAACAAAACCATGTGATTCGTTCGGTCGGTGAACGCGTGAGAGCACCAGTTGGAAAAAAAGAAGTAGCTGGTATGCAAATAGAAGACGAGCGGTGGGAATGAAGGCTAGATGAGCTTCCGCGGGGGCGCTAAAACGAAGACGGGCGCATGGGCCATGGGGGGGGAAGAGGACGCGCATACTGTAGACACATGTACCAATCTTTGAGCTACGCTCGTCCAAAAAGACGCCGAGTGCTCAAAAAGTTGCGGCATGAGCTGGACAGCTGAGAAGTAAAAATGATGATTCTCCGAGAGAAAGAGAAACAACGCAGGGTTTTAGTGCTGGCTACGGACACATCACGAATGAATAACGAAAGCGCCACGACCAGATGAATGTGCGTAGAATGCAGAGAGGGGAAACATTTCCTCCCATCAATTTCAGTTAGTGCTCTGTGTACGAGTCGTCAATGGTGTGCTCAGGTTGTTTTCTCGCCAAGACAAAAGAACAAAAAGACTACTATTAATACTGTTGTAGTATACGTACAGCAGCTACAAAATACTACCTGGTACTGTTCTTCATGGTCGACAATAACGGGCAGACAAGAAAAAAATAAGCAGGACAAGACAGACGAGACAAAAACGATTCAAAACCGGACAAAAACAAGACAAGAGCAGACTGCTGAGTGGAATACAGCCAGAAGAAGGCTACACCCACTATCCATGCCTTGTCTACAGTTCATTCCCCGCACCCTTTGCGTCAAAACAAACAAAATAACGCCACCAGGCATGTAGGTACAGTACGCACACACGAAGTAACGCGTTATAACGTACCTGGTAGCAAATTGCTAATTTACACGGCCGCCTAAAATATACCACCCTGGGCTTAAAACATACTGGTAATGATCGTTTAGGCATTAATATGAGGACGAAGTGATCCCTATACACCCGCCGGGAGTGGTACGAGGTAGGGGATAGGTCGTGCCTTACCGTTTTTTTATCTGGGTGAAGCCGGAGATCTGAAACCGGATCTCCGCGCCGTCCGACTGGAAACGTAATTTTTATCGTTCCGTTCTGACCTATGAAATCTCCTTTCTAGTCTTGTTTTTTTTTGTTGCCAATCATGACAAAATCAACGTGTGGAAATCACAAAAGCAAACCATAATTCTTCTGCTCAAATGCCTTCCGCTACTGTTGCCCACTCTTTCGCCAGTCCACCAGCGCTCACATTCCCCCCCAAAAACAAAGCAGTGCCACCCTATCCCATAATATAATCACCGATTACGCACAAACTGTTGAATCAAACGGTGCTTATATTTCAGGACATATTGGTATACGTTATGAGGCTTTCCCGCTTTTTCTTATCGCTAAAAGTGCTACTACGGGGGACCATAGTTAATAGGACCTATGGTATACATAAAAACCTGTATATTTAAACATTTTTACTAACAATATTTGGTCCTATTAACTATGGCCCCCCGTAATAGGAGTAGAGCGAGAGTTAGGAAAAATCGAAAAATGTCGACGAGCAGTGGGAATACTGAACCCCCTGCACGAAAAAAATGGAGGCTCGTACCGGGAGGGGAGGGGGGAAGGGAGACACCTGCAGTGTCGCCACGACTTGTCCAGAGAGCTGGAGAGAAAGGTGGTGGTTAAAAGTAAAACCCTTGACGATAGCTAAGCGCGAGTTCCTAGCGAGGGCTGCCCCATCTTCCAGTACCGTATAATATTACGAGTAGTAAAAAGGACCAAATTTTGTTTGTAAAAATAGGTAAATGTATATATTGTTGTGTGTAACGTAGGTCCTGTTTACTATGGTTCCCCGTAATAGTAGTGCTAGTACAATGCTGAGGGTGCACACGAAGAAAGTATCCACTAGGCTAGGCTAATGTATGAGCGTGTGTAAACACTCATTGTTGTAATAATACAAGTATACTACGTATAGACACGGCAAGGGTATATTGTCATAGTACAGCACCTCGCCCAACAGCCAACCTTGACAAAGAAAAAAACAAGGCCTGAGCGTGCGGCACATAATCCTGATCCCATGGAGTAGTCACCAAGAAAAATGAACGTAACTGATACTTGCACCTAACAATAATCTATTATATAGATACGGGTGCCCAATAACTACCAGGTTCACGGACACCTGCCGAATAAAACTACAAGACAGCAACAAGTTGAAACAAGAAACATATACACCTGATATACCAGATACAGGACAGGGGTCCCTCTATAGTGCCGGTATGCGCCAGCCAACAACACCGGCACTATAATAGCGGCGACCGGCTCTATAAAAACCTCCCGCACGCTACGATGCTGGTGAATCCCATCGGTGTGGAGTGATTCCAAAGGCAACATAGCGGGCAACCGGCACTACTCAAGCCGCACTACTCAATTGCTGTACATCGTATTGGCAGGTGCTGTGCTCATACATAAAGTCAGATTCAGCGCCTACAGCAAGTAGTACGGCATCCAAAGTCATCGATACTCGCCGCGGCTCCCAGGCAGCGCCAAACAAACCCGACAAAAAATGCCGCGCCCTCTACTACTTTGTAGCAAAATGGCACCGTTAAGCGCTCGTTGCACCGTCTGCTCGACGAAGCGCAGCATTGCACACACACACCAAAACAAAAAGGTAAGCGTAATTGCAACACCCCCCCTCCCTCCCCCCCTCTCTTCTAGGGATGCGAGGGTCTATGGTCATACGACTACGGCCATGCATGAGATCGAGAACATATCTACCTCCTATCGAGTACACCCCCCTCCCTCTCTTCCTATTGTTGGCGCTAGACTACTGCACAAATCGTCTCGCACTAAATCCCCGAGTAGTTTTCCCTAAAACAGAATGTGTGTTGTGCTGAAGGGGGTAACCGCGAGACCGCGAGTCCGAGGAACGTTGTAGAACTGTGTACAAGCCGTGACTGCAGCCCAAAACGTGTCCGAAGTAGTGCTGTCAAAAACGTTTCGGTCAGATTTGGCTGAGCTGCTTTGGATCCCATGTGCGTATACTATCAATATCACTTTGAGTGCAAAAAAATTGTATATCACATGAAAAACACGGTACTGCTAATAGCATGAACGCACGAGACCACTGGTTGACTACTGCTGCTGCCGCCGCTGATGCTGGTGATGTTGTCGGTGCTACCGCGGGCTGCTGCTGCTGCTGCTGCTGCTGTGTCGCACGGAAGGACACGCCGCCACCAGGCGGCACCCGAAAACTCAAATGAGGCGTTTTCCCGTTGCCCGCTGCTGGCGCATAAGCCACAGCTGCACCCCACCTGTCGCCAGTCCCACCAGCCCCATGATGTTGATGCTGGAGAACGACGGCAATGGACAAGAGGGGCGGCAACAGTGGTGAACACTCAGCAGCGACAATCAAAAGCCGATTATCACTATACCTGGTATAAAACAACAGCTGTACGTTGAAAAAAAATCGTAGACATATTTCACACGGGCAGATCATGTACAGGTCATGTACAGATCATGTACAGATCATGTACAGATCATTCCCACTTCATCATGATCTAAATCCATCAAGGCAACATATATATATTGCCGGTCTCCCATGATTCGGCTCATGGGCAATCCGCACGGTCTACCGATGCTACTTGGTTGGATATATACTATGCAGACAGATCTTGCGCAACATCTCACAACGGCAGTTGATGGACTAGATGATCTATCTGTGGATGATCTATTACAGTAGATCATGATCTATCTATCCAAGGTGTGCAAACTTTCTTGCAACGTAAATTTGTGTTTTCTTTCTTTCTCCGGCTTTTTTTTCCGCCGCTCGGCTCAGGCGGTGGGGAATCATCGAGACGGGCGTCTTGCGCCCTCGGGGCTTCGCTCTCGCTCGCGCATCGCGGCCGGGGCAGCGCGCTCGCAAAACCCGAAACAAAAATAGTCAGTTTCGCGGGGTATCTCGTCTAGTCTCGCCGAGTCAAGCGGGGCGGGGTGCGTGAAAGTCGGTCTGCGCAGCAATTGCAATCTCAAAAAAATGTTCAGCACCGGACTCGATCGTATACCCCACCCCGCCTCCACACTCATCTTCCCTGTGGATAACGATCACTATTTTGTCCTATGTACGAGTATGGCGTTACGATTAGGAGGGACTGAAGGGAGACCCTGTGCCGGCAAAGACTTTCTTCTTGGCGAGATGACAAGCCTTTTGACAAAAAAAAACAAGAGGTAGAGGACGGGGGGGATGCCCAATGAGCGGTGCACAGGCCTCCCCAATACGTATGTATACACCGCCTGGGCTGTGCTCAGCGTCGATGAGCAGATGAATGAATGTAGCATCACCATACCGATTGGTTCGCGAAATACATTTCGCCCGTACTCGTACATACAAACGGACAGCAGCTGTGTCCGGGGCTTCGGTTCGACAAATATCCCTCTGGTGTTCTGATCGATACTCACTTACTCACACGACGTAGAAATGCCACATTTTTTTTATATTTGACCTTTGCAGGCGGCCCAATCTATCGTCGGAAAACGTGCCACATTTAAAGTTGAGATCTGCGTCCAGATGCCAGCACGTAAGAATATCCGAGTCCACCACATCATTTTCCCTTGGTTCTGTTTGGTTCCATTTTAGTTCCAAAATGTACTTCCATGGAAGTGTTTTTACTTCCATGGAAGTTCAATGTTACTTCTTTAAGATTTACTTCCAGAATTTACTCCCATGGAATTTTTTTTTCCAAAGGAAGTAAACTGTTTCATTTTTGGAAGCAAAATCATTCTACTTCCTTGGAAGTAAAAACACTCCCAAGAGAGTAAAAAAGTACTTTATAATCAAACCTCAAATCATGTGGGAGATCGGAACATCCTGACAGCATTTGCTGGGCGAGACGGCTGTTGTGATCCTAGCGTCACCCACACAGCGAGGAACCCGCCTCTTCCGTTCCATCATACCTCGTGGGAGGTTGCAAGGATAGAAAAATGCGTCGACCAGGCCCAGGAAGCAACCATGCGAAATAAAAAACGGTGATATTCTACGAGTACGTTTCACTACTACTGTACCGGTATCTGTTTTGTGATAATTGTTTTTTTTTTTTAAACGTCGGCTTCCAGGGTATACAGAAGTAGCTTTCTTTGTGATCGATTGTTCGAATATTGTTGGGAGTGATCAGTTTTAACGCTTGTTTGTTTGTTTGTTTGTTTGTTTGTTTGTTAGTTTGTTTTTATTTTCATCCTCTGGCGGATTGGTGAAAATAAAGCTTAAGCTCACCACACTTCCCCTTCGTTTGTTTCTGTTTCATCGGCCGGTGGATTGGTAAACACAAAGCTTGAGCTCACTACACTTCCACGTGTATTAGAATACGTGTCGGGTGCCACTGCAACCCGTCGCTCCCGTTTGCAAGAGCAAACCCGGCTGCTCGTACCACGTGAACATGTTGATCCCACCTGACCCCCGAGAGGGCCAGGTGCGGCGGTGATAGCCACCCGGCAGTGCCACGGGAGGTACCGATGTTTAACGGCGTCGTGGGAGGCACTTTACGCTCACGTGCCACCGAAGATAAAAAGCGTGCGCTACCAATGGCGATGACGACGACCGCAAGATACGGAGGTTGTGGTTGCGATACTTCGGCAAAGATCCGCGGCATGTCATCGCTGCTGGTCCGATCTTCAGATCGGTAATTCCATACCTGGTAATATACATCACCTGCAACGTTTTACAACATACTCACCCAAATAGTCTTCACGTCAATAGCGCCGCACTTACTTGGTCAATACAAAAAAATACAAATATACACTTACTTCTAGAGTTGTGTGGCATT
Source organism: Nereocystis luetkeana (assembly GCA_031213475.1). Lineage (NCBI taxonomy): Eukaryota > Phaeophyceae > Laminariales > Laminariaceae > Nereocystis > Nereocystis luetkeana. The sequence continues at coordinate 9,597,126 of JARUPZ010000012.1, read as the reverse complement.
TTATAGAGCTGAGCATCGTCGACAGGCTATCATCCAGTAGTTACGATTTGGCCAAGCTTGCGAAGATGACTCTTGAGATTTTTCTCACACCTTTGTTTTTTGTTTTCAACTTTTCCAAGTATGATCCCGGCCACCGCCCACTTAGTTTAGGCGGAGGGGCCTGTCGATAAACTCCGAGTAGCGTACAAAGCGTGTGCGTAGACCACATACAAAGTGTACACGTACACCAGGAGAACACGATTTTTACTCAATCAAGCACTCACCAGAGAGGGGCCCAATGTCTAGCAGACGGCCTCAACGGGTTTCGAGCCACCGAGGGATCCACGGAAAGCTCTCCTTCGTCGTTCGCGGTAGAGGCGGTGTTTTGGTCCACCGCGGCTACGGAGGGTTCCACCGCCGCTACGAAGGGTGGGGAGTGGTATCGAGGGGTCGTCGAAGCGGCGGAACGTTTCATGGCGAGGTGACACTGGGAACGGGGTGAAGAGGAGCTGTCTACGCCACACAGCAGTAGAGGGCGCCACGAGCGGCGACATAGTGGGGAGAGGGGGGGGGGGGGGTACTGATACTGCTGTCGACGAACGCAGCAAAGAAATGAATAGCGGATTGCGCGGCAATGCACCGGTTCGAGCTATAAAAGGAACCTGTGCCACGTATTGCCGTTCGGAATTCTACAGCTGTAGTTGAGTTTTGTTTGGTATTTTGTCTCATGTTTTCCCCTAGGGGGGACGCGACAGCGGCAGTACTGACACTCGACACCACTGCTTGCTTTCAACAAGAGAGCAGGAAGGATATAATGGCAGATCATGTGGCATAAAACTACTGCAGCACGTATCTGGCTGTTCGTGTTGTCGCCTTGCTGGGCTTGTTTTGTTATGCTCCCGTACCCGGCACGTTGGTCCTTACAGTGAATAACCGTGCAAAGAGCGAAGTCTTACAACATCCCAAAGAGCGTGCGTAGTCTATTTTTGAGAGGTCGAGCGACAGGACCTTTAACAATCTGGGAGAAGGGATCTTTAGGTTGGTAGGCTGTTCGGATGTTTTGGTTCCTGTTGGGATCAAGGCACGGGCGAAGACCCAACCCCACCCCTGACTCTAACCCTAACCCTAACCCTAACCCTGACCCCAAACCGCAACCCAAACGGGCCAAAACTCGCCATAAACGCGGCTGCGCCGAGTTTGCATCGAACCAGGAAATTTCTCAGTTGCGGACGACGATTCCGAAGTGCAGACCACGCTACACATTTTTCAAGTTAAAAACATCCCCAAAGATCCCTTCTCCCAGACTGCTAAACCGACCTAGGTTTAGGGGTCGGTTTAGCAGTCTGGGAGAAGGGATCTTTGGGGATAGGGTTTTAGGGGTCGGTTTAGCAGTCTGGGAGAAGGGATCTTTGGGGATGTTTTTAACTTGAAAAATGTGTAGCGTGGTCTGCACTTCGGAATCGTCGTCCGCAACTGAGAAATTTCCTGGTTCGATGCAAACTCGGCGCAGCCGCGTTTATGGCGAGTTTTGGCCCGTTTTGGCTGCGGTTTGGGGTCAGGGTTAGGGTTAGGGTTAGGGTTAGGGTTAGAGTCAGGGGTGGGGTTGGGTCTTCGCCCGTATCCTGATCCCAACAGGAACCAAAACATCCGAACAGCCTACCAACCTAAAGATCCCTTCTCCCAGATTGTTAAAGGTCCTCTTGTTTTTAGTTCGTGCACACGGAAAACCTACGGTAAAAAAGAGAACTCTTCGGAATACGTACAGCAGTACCCTTCACGTGAAAAATCTGTTTACATTTATTTATGTACGTACTTTACGTAGTTGTCAACGAAATCTGGGTGGCATGTATTTGCCGGGGGTGTGAAACATGTCGTGCATCTCACACACGGCCGCCCGCGCAAAAACCGCACGACGGTGGTGCCGGCAGGACGATCGACGCTCCCGGGGCGGGGTTTGGAGGTCGGAAAGCACGCACCCGGAATAACCACGGAAAACGCACTCACCTCCTGTGGCGCGAGGCGAGACGCCCTTGCCCAAATCGCCGACAGGGCAGAAATCATCAGTAGATTGCGGAGAACCTGTGTCGTCGTAGGCGCAGGCCGCGCCCGGTCAATACACCGCGAGAGAGGGTGGTCGTCGGCGGGAACCATCCAACGGAAATCGACTATTAACAGCGTCGGATCAGAGGTACACGGAACAAGAAACACCCAGAGTCAAAGGACGACAGGTCTCATCAGAAGTCAAGTCTCAATTTTTGCTGGAAGACAGCAGCAGCAGCAGCAGCAGCAGCAGCAGCAGCATCACTGCTGTGCAGACGTCGTTGGAGTTGTGTATGGCACAGTTCATCAGGCCAGATGCACACGCACGAGGCAGACTGCAGTAGAGACCCCCCTCTTCGCTCACAAAGGTGCCGGAGAAGTTCCTGTGGAGCACATGTGCCACGTGACAAGCACACACAACCCAAGCATCTCACCATCATCAGCAGCAGGATTGGCCTCAGCGGTGCTCTGCTGCAGCTGTGCCACTTGCAGTTCCTGGACCTTGTCCAGCAGGGACCGGTTCTGTTCCTCCAATTTCCTGATTCTCGTTCGAGCTTTGCGCGCATAAATCTTGAGCTGGTCATGTGTTGGCCATATCATGCCCGTACCATTATCAGGCAATGCGGCCGCCATGCTGGGTAATGGAGGCCCGATTCTCTCCCACACCACGTCGCTCGCTGACTTGTTGATTCTTTCTAAGAAATGTTTTCAAAATTTGAAAAAAGAGGTTTCCACTCTCCAGGCGATGAATAATAATATGTTGCAAACGGTGGGGGACAGGGGACAATCATGCGTGCTGGCGCACCGTCGTGTTGTTTGTGTGTTGTTGTTGTTGACGGGCTGCGCATACCATTCATACAGCAGAAAACCAGGTTTAGGATTCGTGTTGGCCATCCGGGACGCGGGACCCTCTCCTTACCCGGTATCTCTCTGCATCACTGCTGCTATGTGCCGTGCGTCTGTTACAGATTAATACGTCCGGTAGATCATGATATATATGTGCAGATTACATCTATCTGTTGAGTCCCATTCCGCAACGATCTATATATATACTGATGCGTGCGGTGTTCGGGATCGATTTCCCCGAAATATCTGCTGGAGACCATCAAGTGGGAATACTACTATCTGTTAGTAGAGTTGTTGACTATAAATTCAGCGACTACGAAGAGGAGTAGGTTTAGCAGCTTGGGAGAAGGGATCTTTAGGGATGTTTTTAACTTGAAAAATGGGTAGCGTGGTCTGCCCTTCGGAATCGTCGTCCGCAACTAACTGAGAAATTTCCTGGTTCGATGCAAACTCGGCGCAGCCGCGTCTATGGCGAGTTTTGGCCCGTTTTGGCTGCGGTTTGGGGTCAGGGTTAGGGTTAGGGTTAGGGTTAGGGTTAGGGTTAGAGTCAGGGGTTGGGTTGGGTCTTCGCCCGTACCTTCATCCCAATAGGAACCAAAACACCCGAACAGCCTACCAACCTAAAGATCCCTTCTCCCAGATTGTTAAAGGTCCTCGCGAAGAGTGTGCAGCGCAGTAAACATGTCGCCATGCTGCACGCGCGTGTGTGGTACATCTATCTCCTTACATTACAGTTCGAACACACCCATTATTATAATATTACTTGTACCTACCTCCGCATCTGATTGATTCACCATTCACTCACGTGTGATAAATGTATCTTTTTATGTGCACTATAGGTCATATTTACTATGGCCACCCATAATACTGCACCTTGGGAGGAACTGGGGTGTGCCTGCTACTACTATACACACATACATACATAGATAGTTCCTTTTTGCTTCCCTGGTGTCCGCAGTGGTGGAGTGCGTATTATGCTTGTTTTTTGTTTTTGCCTCTGTTTTACTACCGAGGTATTTCTTCCACTCCAGAGTTATTGGAGCCTGTCCTGCGACCACGGACTGCATTGTGTTGTGAGTCAATGTGAGAACAACAACAACAACAACAACAACAACAACAACAACAACAACAACATTAGTTCGCTATCAACAGGGGCCCCGAAGGGATCAACTAACTACAATAATGACGTCTTCCGTTTTTATGCGTGCATACCGCGGTTTTCACTGCAGCAGGGCAACGCCAACCGAATACGCCAAAACCGCAGGTAAAAAAATACGGTATAACAGCGTCGCGCCCTCGAGCAACATACCACGCACGGTGTCGCGCCGTCGGCTTCATCACGCGTACGTACCAATTACTGTACGTATTTATAGCGTTGGGCACGAAAATGAGTCAAAGCAATGATGGCAAAACATTATATATGCACACCAACCACCACCTGTCCCGTGCTATTGTTGTTGTTGTTGTTCTCACATTAACTCACAATTCAATGCAGTCCGTGGTCGCAGGACAGGCTCCAATAACTCTGGAGTGGAAGAAATACCTCAAGTAAAAACAGAGGCAAAAAAAAAACAAAAAACAGGCATACGCACTCCACCACTGCGGACACCAGGGAAGCAAAAAGGAGACTATTAATAGAAGACAAAAACCTAAAAAAAGAAGATGAAGCTAAGCAAAACAAAAACAAAAACAAAACTAAAACAGACGCAGATAGCAAAACGCGAAAAAAAGGCAAGGCAAAACGGACCATACTAACAAAGACACAAAGAGGTACAAACGGGAATGAAAGAAAAATGAAAACAAAGAAGGGACAAAAAGCGATAATCACGGGCGGGGGGGAAAGAAAATACCAAAGGCAGGCACTGGAGCATACAGACACGCAAAGTTGCCCAGATGGCACCATGCTAGTTACTTGGGTCCCAAAGAAAGGAGTGCATCATGACGATGATGGCCATAACCAGGCTTCAGTCTGTTGGGCAGACCGCCTCCCCTCCCCCCCCCCGCCATTCCCCCTCGTCCCCCTTTCGCCCCCCCCCTCTTCCCTGCCATTCTGCACACTCGCGTTGGCGTCAACGGCTGTGGTCGTGGTCGCAGCTATTCTATGCCGTTCTGCCGATGCCTCCTTCTCATCTGTATGCCATTTCCGCATGAAGGCCTCCGCCCCTTCCTCGACCCGTTGGAACCATCTGCCGGCTTTCTGTGCTGTCTCGCGCCACCCTTCGAGCTTGATGCCGAACTCCTTGAGGTCCTCCTCAAGGTACCTCATCCAGTCCCACTCCTGTCCTCCGGAGTAACCCTTACCCCCAACCATCTCCCCAAACATCACCCTCCTCGGCAGGCGCTCCTCTCCCATTCGTGTCACAAAGCCCGCAAACAAGAGCCTACGTCTGCGTACCGTCGTCTCAACGCTTTCAGATGTTGTCCTGAGAAGCGCGCTAGCATAGGATAGAATGTGGTCTTCGCGCTTTCGTTTTCGCCACCCGATGCATCGGAGGAGCATCTTGTGGTGGACCTCCCGTAGCCTACCGTAATCAGTCTTGCTCGGGCTCCAAGTAACGCAACCGTAGAGCAACGTTTCGATCACCTCGGCTCTCAGCATTCGCACCTTCAGGCGTAGGCGCACACCCGGGCGGTCATAAATTTCCATCTTATACCGTCCGAAGCATGCCCATGCCCTCTGGAGTCGACGCGTTACCTCGACACTTCTGCCCGTCCAATCTGCGCTGATAGCCCCGCCCAGATACACAAACTCGGTCGTTTGTTTGTACACTTGGCCGGCGGCGGTGACGGTGAACGGCACGTTCCCCCCATCTTTCGTTTGCAGACACATTATCTCCGTCTTGGCCTCCGAGACCGTCAGGCCGAAAGCGGCACATGCAGACACGATCACCGTCATCATCCTCTCCAGGCCGTTGGGTGATCTCGATACTATGCCTGCATCGTCGGCATAGAGCATAGCCCACAGTGTCTGGGCCTCTTTATCATTCCCCTGTCCGTCGGCGTGCCCGACCCGTGCCTTCCCCCTCTTCTTTTTCTACTTCTCCTGCTTTTGTTGGAGTTGCACCAAGCTGTCCGTGATGGCTTTATCAGCAGCGAAACGTTTCTCCGCCACACGCAGCACCGCTGTAAAAAACATGTTGAACAACAATGGCGCGAGCACACACCCTTGCCGTAGGCCCTGTTTCACGTCGAACATATCTGAGCACTCGCCGTCATCCAGCCGCACGCATGCTCGCATGCCGTCGTGGAATTGGCGGATAACGGTGAGCATTCTAGGTGGCACCCCAAAGCGAGCCAAGACAGCCCACAGGAGGGTTCGGTCGACGGAGTCGTAGGCTTTGGTGAGGTCGACAAAGCACATGAAGAGCGGAGTGTCCTTCTTCCTTGCCAATTCCTGCAAGCGTCGCACCACGAACATCATGTCGACCGTCGATCGTTCGGGCCTAAAGCCACACTGCTCCTCCGGCAGGATGCCTTCCCGTTCGCAATAGTCGCTGAGTCGGCGCGCGATGACTTTGAGGAGCACTTTGCCGGCATGCGCGACTAGGGAAATGCCACGATAGTTACCACACTCCGTCCTGTCTTTCTTCTTGTGCAGCACCTTAATCGTTGCATCCTTCCATTGCTGCGGCACGACCCCTCCCCTCCACACAGCGACGATAATCTCGTAGAAGCTTCCCAAGGTGTCCGAGTCTCCTTCGTCGGCCAGGACCTTCAGAAGTTCAGCTGGGAGACCATCAGGCCCAACCGCCTTGCGGTTCGCCATCGCCCTGATCGCGTCTTCCACCTCGTATCTAGACGGGACGTCGTCCAGCGGACTGCACGAGGGCCAGACCTTGAGCTCATCGACGATAGTCGGATCGAGGGTCGATGACCTTGTGTTTAGCAGCTTATGGAACCACCTTACCCATCGTTCCCGGATGAGGCCTACGTCTCGTAGTAATCTACCTTCCTCGTCCCTGATGTACTGCGAATGGAAAGTCCTCTTTCCTTCCACATTCATCCCCTTAAGGTGCTTGTAGAACCCAAACTGATCACCTTCTTGGATACGCCTTTCGAGTTGACGGACGTATTCCTCGAAGAACTTCTGCACTCCGTCCGTCCTCGCACGTTTGAGCTGTTTAGTGGCAATCTTCACAGCTTTTCGCAGATTTTTGTCTTCCGGGTTAGCACGTAGTTGCGTCCTCGCATTTTCCTTCTCCTGCCATCGTGAGTGCACCTCTGCTTTTACCTCTTCGGGCGTACACCAGCCCAGCGGCCCTTGTTTTCGACTGGTATGAGGTGCTAGTTTAGCAGCAGTCGACAGCACGGTCTCCACCAGAGCAGTTGCCTTATCATCGACACTCCCAATTGTACCAGGCGGTGGGGGGGTAAGTTTGGTTATCTCCCTATTGAGGTCCGCTCGGAGACCGGGGTCTGCCATCAACCGTTGTAGATTAATAGCTCGTTTTCCGCTGCCTGCTTTTACCCTCCGATTCGGCGCGAACCGACCCAAGAGGCGAATATTGCAGACCACGAGGTTGTGGTCAGATTCATGCCGATCCTCTGGGGGTTTCCGTACTGTCATGTTGCGGACCAGGCGTCGATCAACTTGCCGAGTAAGGATGTAGTCTAGCCTACACTGACCCTTCCCGGAGTTTGGAGATTGGAAAGTGTACGACACTCCGCGAGTAGGTGTGGCAAAGAACGTGTTGAGGAGCGCAAGCCTGTTGTCATCTGCGAGGAGGAGTAGTCGCTCTCCGTTGTTGTTCAATTCATCGCGCCCGTATTTACCCATCACCTTACTGCCGGCACATCCGCTCTCTCGCTTGCCGGTGCGAGCATTTGCATCCAAGAGTACAAGTAGGTGATCCCCACTTGGGACCCCCGAGACGACTTTGTTCAGTTCGTTCCAGAATTGATCTTTCTCGCGAACGGGTGCATCCAGTATCGGCGCATAGCCGACAACAAAAGAAACAGCATTTGATTTGCCCTCAAGTTGAATGCGAACTTTCATCAGTCTGGCACTAACGCACTCCACCTCGAGACCATCCTTGCCCACACCTGCCACAATAGACTCCCTGACTGCTAGTCCTACACCATGGGTGCCCTTCCTCTCGTATTTGCTGCCGTCTGCTCCAGAGCAAAAAATCGTGTATCCAGCTGCTGTGAACGTGCTATGCCCGTCTCGCCTAGTCTCTTGGAGACCTACGACATCGCATCCTAGTTCCTGGCATACCTTCATGATGACCTCGCTGTGGCCGATGCCATTTTTGCCGTTGAAGGCGAGTGTGCGAACATTGAACGTACCCACGACGAGTTCCCCAGCTCTGTACCTAGCCCTAGCATCTGAGCGTAACCTTCGAGCTTCTCTGCGACCTTTCCGACCTTGCCTCCTCTTCTTCCGTGCAGCGTGTTGTTTCTCCTCTACCCTCCGCTTTTCCCAGGCGGTGGGTTTCTTCCGTTCCGTGTTTTTTCGCCCGGCCCGGTTCGTGCCGAGGTTCCGACGTGCTGGGGGCAGCAATCCCAACGCGCCTCGACGCCCATCATCTCCTAGATGACGTCGAATGGGGTGCTTACTCACGTGGATCCTAGCCTCTCTTCTCCGTTCGCTACGAGTTCCACGCTTTCCGCGACGGTGATACGACACGGCTACCGCAGGCAATACTGCCGCGTGGAAAAAATCCGCGAGAAATTTTTCCGCCATATCGCTGGCCATCACCGCCGGCTCGACCATGCTCGAACGCTAGTTAGACGCGCAAGCAAGGTCAAGGCCGCGCTCCACTGGGAGCTCTAGCACGTGTTGGGGAAGCCGCAGGCCGGAGCTCCACCCCGGCCGGGGAGCAGCCGAGGGAGGTGGTACAGCCGTAAGTATATACATATATATGACGGGGCAGGGGGTTAGTTGCGCTTTTCGGCCCAAACATTCCCAACTACATAATAATAACGAGGCTCCTCAATGTATGTGGAGGAACCACCCCACGTCGCTGGATCCGATGTATATGTGCAAAGCCATCGGAAGGAAATATGAGGACCGCCAAGACGTTAACATGAAGACCAAGCGGTCCTTGTACTCACGCCCATAGATGGCATTTTGTTATCACGGAGGACCATCATAGCAATCAGGACCCATCACACACAACATCCACAAATATTTAATGCCCCCCTTTGTATTCCGGTATTTACTACTGTAATAATAAAGCATATATATTTGGTCCTTTTTTTATTTTCTTCTTTTTTTGTATCATTGCTTTTACTTTCTAGCCTAAACTCGTAGGAGGTTTTACCCTCGGCGATCTTCTGGACAAGCCGTGGTCGCAGGTGTCGTCCCTTCTCCCCCCCGGTACGTGCCTTTATTTTTTGTCGCGCATAGGGTTCAGCATTCCCACTGATCGTCGACTTTCGTCGAATGTAGCTAACTCACGCTCTCGGTCCTGATTACATATATTTATTTATTTTTATCATCGCTTTTTCCCTTTCTTCCAGCTTAACTCGTGCGAGGTTTTACCCTATATTATTGCGTTATTTTCTGGACAAGCCGTGGTCACGGGTGTCGTCCCTTGTCACACCCCCGGTACGTGCCTACCACGTACATTTTTATCGCGCATAGATAGGGTTCAGCATCCCCACACTGCTCGTCAGTTCTCATCGAATGTCGCTAGAATTCACGCTATTTATTGTCTTATGCTTTCCGGCAAATCATGTGTTATTATGTAAGAAAAGGTCCCCACGCTAGTACGCACTCGATGAGACTCGAACCCTCGAAACTATAAATTGATGTTAATAGGGACGCGGACCACCTTCCAAGCGCCAGCGGAGACGCGCCCCCGAGGGTCGCCATTAGTCGCCACCACTGGTCCAGGTGTTTTATACAGTACCAGGTAGTATTATACGGGGGACCATAGTTAATAGGACCGACGGTATACATAAAAACCTATAATTTTAAACATTTTTACTAACCATATTTGGTCCTATTAACTACGGATCCCCGTACTAGTAGATACCTAACCCACAATGATTCGAGCAGTGTATCGGGCTTAGCCACACCAGTAAGTGGTGTACAGAGAGAGCGAGACAGCAGGGAGGCTCTCTCGTAGGTCCTGCCGATAGCAGTGTATACGAGCAACACCGCACGACCTTCTGCGCGTTGAAACATGCGCGTAGCAGCAATAAACCAGCCAGTTCGATGGACAGCGGGTTTCTGGTAGATGCTTCTTGGGTGCCTTAAGGGGGGGAGTGGTCGTTTTTTGGTGGATGAGATGGGGGGATGTTGGGTGTAGTATTACGGGCGACCATAGTTAATAGACCAAATATTGTGAGTAAAAATGGTTAAATATATAGGTTTTTATGTATACCACAGGTCCTATTAACTAAGGTCCCCCGTAATAGTCTTCATGATGAGCGTCACGTCAGTTTTGATTTGTCGTATGATACTGCCGCGTTTTTGTTCTGGAGGGTTCTTCACTCTCTGTTATTAATAGTCTTTTTTTAGGACAGCACTACACATTGTCAGATGGCAAGCGTAATAATAAGTAAGTAGTGGACCCATTTTAAAGACCACCCTGTGACACGCCAATTTGACGTGTGGTCTCATCTCCGTTTTGGCCTTCTTGTCTTTTACCTCGTGACACGCCGATTTACCGCGTCTTGTATCTGCGCATACCCTCATAGTACCGCAGTCCCGTTTTGAGGACAAATCACTCAAATTCTAAGTGGTTCGTCCCCCAAACGGGACTGCGGTTCCAAAAGGATTACACCGGATGTTAACCCTTATAGGACCCCAGTCCCGTTTTGGGGACAAACCACTTAGAATTAGAGCGTATTGTCCCCACATATGGGAGTGCGGTTCGCAAGGGGTTACGCACCGTTTATCAAAGTCGGGTGTCGGGGCTTCTCAAGTGGGGAGCCTCAGAAAATGTTCTGGTATTAATAGAAGTTATGTTCGCCTATCGTAGTCGTGGCAGGGGCTTCTCAAGTGGGGAGCCTCAGAAAATGTTCTGGTATTAATAGAAGTTATGTTCGCCTATCGTAGTCGTGGCAGGGGTCACGCCATCCTCCTCCCCTATTACTACGAGTAGTGTTTCTTTTATTACTAGGACTGCAGTCCCGTTTTGGGGACGAATCACTCAAATTCTAAGTACTTTGTCCCCAAAAATGGAACTGCAGTCCTAAAAGGGTCAACCCCGTCTACCTCGGCTGCGCCACATATTGGGGACTAACTACGGCAAATTGTCCCTCCACGTTGCCGGTTGGTTTGTGCCAGCCAACAATAACGGTGCTATAGCGGCAACCGGCACTATGTACTCCGCACAGTGCCAATTTGATTGATCCAATCTGTGTGCCAAGCGATTTCACAGCTGGTGTAGGTATTATAGCGGGCAGCCGGCAGTACCCAACCGACACTATAGAGAGACAAGACCGCTACCGTACTTGGAATTGCGTTCGCTTCAAGTTTCCAGCTGTAAAAAAGGGTCAACTACGTGTCCGAGGAGCTGTACCCCGTCAACGCAGCTTTTTTTTTTTTGTTTTCTTTGATCATCACTTTCACTTTCCAGCCTACTGCTGTAACCCGTGAGAGCCTTTACCCTCAGCGATCTTCTGGACAAGCCGTGGCCACAGGTAGGTGTCGTCCCTTCTCCCCCCAGGTACGTGCCTTCATATTTTTTGTCGCGCATAGGGTCCAGTCAGCATTCCCACTGCTCGTCGATTTTCATCGAGTGTAGCTAACTCACGCTCTCGCGCTTTCCGCTAGTCATTTTTTTTATGCAAGAAAAAGTCCCTACAAGAATGCACTCGGCGAGACTTGATCCCACGAAATTGATTTGATAGGCACGCGGACCACCTACTAAGCCACCGGGGACGCCGGTAAAACGTAAATAGAGCAGTAGTGCAGTTTAATAATTTCGTGAAGACCGACTGTGGCCGAGCTGCCACGGATCCCGTGAGAATATATACTACTCTGGTTGCAAAAACAACGGAACGCAACACACAGAAGCACACAAACAGCACTACACCACTAACTCCCTTCGGACCCCGAGATGTTTACCAGTAGCGACCAGAACAATGGTTGGCAAACTACCAGTAGCGACCAGAACAGTGGTTGGCAAACTCTGGTGCTATCAAATCGTATCCAACACGAGCAGAGTGAGCGAGTGAGTAAGCACCCTGCAGCATGCCAGCATGTACGGGTAGGATCATGTTGCGTCTGTGCCTACGCCGTACGGACCCCCTTGCATCGCAAATGAATCCCTCCCGCACCGATTTGTACCATGCCCACCAATCAGCAAATCACGCAAGAGGCCCGTCGCTGCACTCGACACTGTTTATCGGCACCTTCAACAGCACAACCAGACAACAACTCTTGGTTGATTGCAATACTAAATAGTGCTGCCGCTGCCGTCGCCGACGGCTACCGACAGCAGCCAGAGATGAAATCGCTCCAAGCAAAAATCTCAAGAAAATTCTGACGAACGAACAGGTTGTAAGGTAAGCTCCGCTGCTCGCCGCAGCCGCCGCCGCCGCCGCCGCCGCCGCCGCTGGTGGTGGTGTTGGTGGTGTAGCCTCCACCGTGGCTGATGGTACTGGTGCTATTACGGGGGAGCATAGTTAATAGGACCTATGGAATACATAAAAACCTATATATTTGCCCATTTTTACTAACAATGGTTGGTTCTGTCAACTATGGGCCCCGTAATAGTGCTGCCGCTGATGTGTCACACGAAATGAAACACAAAATATGAGGCGGTGAAAAAAAACTAACTCAAATGAAGCGTTTGCCCGTTGCCCGTCGCCTTTTCATGAGCCACAGCTGCACTCCCCCTCCCGCCAGTCCCACCAGCCCCATGATGTTGATGCTGCCGGAACGACCACAGCAACGGACAGGAGGGACGGCAGCAGCGACGGGCACGCAGCAGGACGACAACAAGTGTACGATGCAGATAGATTGCAGTGTTGTAAGCGGGTCTTATGAAAGGTTTCCATACTTCGCTGGACGTTTTTTTCACAAGGGTTCCTTGAATAGACACAAAAAAAGGCGAAACGGCCTACACAGGGTCTCAATTGTTTGTTGGATGTTTTTCACAAGGGCTCCTTGAACCGCAACAACAAAAACGGCAAACGTTTGTGCCAGCAAAGGGTTTCAATATTTTGCTGGATGCTTTTTATAAGGGTTCCTTGAACCGCCTCGAAACAAACTGTGTGTTCGAAAATTTCAACAAAGACACTGGGTTTGTTTTTTTCAAGGTTGCCTTGAATCGCCCCAAGAACAAAAAATGGAACCACATAACCATACGTAGCAGTTACTGACTCCTGCATTGCTACTCGACTTACGCGTGAGACAGAAGAAAACAGCTTTTCCATGTTGCAAGTGGTGTACGAGCACTTTTTCGTGCGGCCATTTTTCGCGGTGTCTGTTTCTTCTTCTTTTTTCTTCGAGCAGCGCACACGCGCCTGCTGCAAGAATGAGGCCAGGCGCCTTGCCTCATACACCTACCTCTTTGTGCAGATGATAAAAAAATAAAAACGTACCAGAACCTGGTATCTCAGCTGTGAAACTACAAAACAGATTAAGATTTGATTTTTGACCAAAAAAAATCGAGAAATGAATCGGAGAATTGATAGGCGCCTGTGGCTGTAAAATACATACCTGGTAATACTTTACATGTGGGACAGAGCAAGCGGGAAGAAGGTAAACGTACTATACAACGGTAGTACGCGACACCAACAAAATACTCAACTTATTACCCTTTGCTTATTTTCGGCGAGGCCTCGAGTTCTTCTAAATGCTCAGTTTGGGCGAGGAACAAGTTCTTACGATTTTTGGGTTGTGAGATCAAGGATGAAATGGTTGGTACCCTGTTCACAACCTCGACGCGGCGGAATCCTCGATATTACCGCTGAGGCAATTGTATTCTATACACAAAGTTGTTCGGCCTGGTCGGTGTTCCTTGCCCGGTGGTTAAGCTACTCTCTTTTTTTCTATGTAAATTTTCAAGAGTTTTTTTTTTTTTTTTTTTTTTCCAACGTCTTGGTTCTTTTGCCCGGTGGCTACGTGCGAGTCTAGCTGGTACGCACGAGGAACGAACGCCTGCTGCGTATTCTCCCTTTTCGGCTTGCGACATCTCACCGGGATTTCAAGTCACCCGCATTCCTGAAGGGGAACCTTGTATTATATACATATACAGATATGCATCTATTTATCGTAAACATATATACTGGGGATCATGCCCGGCATATTGCTTCTCCCACCTGCTGAGATCGCCGGCAATCATAGGCAGAGTGTTGATAGCGAGGGCGGCGACTACTGGGGCGGTGCGTTGCGCAGATCCCTGTTCCCGCCACAAAAACGCCACCAGCTGGTAGTGCGACGGCAGAGAAACCGCGAGCAAGGCCAAGTTCCACAGAGGCTGGGGCGGAAGAAGAAGAGACGCGACAAATGGGAAGGGGGAAGGGGGCGGGAGGGGTACTCATGGCATGCATGGTCGTGGTCGTATGACCATAGACCCTTGCATCCCAACAATGTCGGGACGGAGCATGTCGGGTTTTCACCCGAGAGGAAATGATGATAATAAAATGAGCGTAACGAGAGAGCGAGAGGCGCCTCGAAACCACGACGGCCGGTGGTCCGGCCCGACGTTGCACATGTATGACATTACACAGGATTAACGTTAGCCGTACGCCTGGATGATTCAGCGCGCCCTTGGCTACATCAACCAGCTCTCAGACGTTTACTAAGGGGGGCTGAGCAGATGCTCAGGCCATAAGAAAGCTACGGGACGTACGTGCGATAAAATTGACGACAAACATTTTCCACGTTCTAGGCCACAAGCACCCCTGCCCCGTACAGCGTCGCAAAAAGCTTCCTAAACCACCCCCCCCCCCCTCTCCCCCCTCCGAAGTGGCCACACCGATTCCCCCCCCACCTCCCCCTCCTTCCCTGCCCCTCCCCCATGGTCGACAACGGCCATGCATGAGATCGAGTGCATCTCTCGTATCGAGTACACCCCCCCCCCCCCTCCCCCTCCCCCTGTCCCCCTCCCCCACTCACCTGCCAAGGCGTATCCGACGTCCAGAAGCTGACCGCCTGGAGCGCTACCGCCATCTCCCCGTGTCTACGGCTGTCCGCCACTCCGCTAGCACCGTGGTAGTGGTGCAGTAGCCCCTTGTAGGCGCCAAGGGCGGGCCCCGCGAGGCCCCCAAACAGGAGCATGGGGGAAAAGTGGGGTGCGTGCAGCCCCGCCGACAAAGATCCCTGGAGTTCGAGTTGAGAACGAGGGGGGGGGGGGGAGGTACTCGATATCGTGCATGGCCGTAGTCGTATGATCATAGGGAGGGGGAGTACTCACTTCTTGCTCGCCTTTTTTCATTCGACTATTTTACCACGCATCCCTTTCGAGACGGGAGTTGGGGAGGGGGGTGATATTGTGCTCGAGGCCATTATCTCACGTGCCGCGGCGATAAGCATCGGGGGGGGAGAGGAGGGGGGGGGGGGGCAGAGGGGGGTAGGCCCAACGATTCTACAGTCGATATTGAATGTAGTACAGGGTGTGCGGGAGGGCGGAGGGCGGAGGGGAATCGATTTCATGATTTATCGACGTCGGTGCTATGGCACGACAGGTGGTGATACTGGGGGGGGGGGGGGCGACGTCTTCTGAGCGTGAGCAGCTCGGCAGGGGCGTCTCAATGCAACAGCATATCGCGAGCGGGAGTGTGTAGGCAAGACGACATCAAGACAAGCTCATTCAAGACCACACGACAAGCACTCTCTTTGACAAGCAAAAACCAACTCGAACTCGGCACAACAATTGGCCGATCAAGCCCGATACAACGAGAACAAAAACACAACCAAATTGAACACGGACACAAAACCACACAGAAACGCACAGCGGCACACAGAAACAAAAAAAGTGACAAACTTGAAAAACACAGCAACAAGCACACAAAAAACACAACAAACAAAACATAAGCATACAAAACGCAACAGACACATAGAAACACACACGAAAAAAAAACAAAACACGTATACGCAAAATACATTGAACACGTAAGAACACAAAAAAACTGCGCAAACGATACTAAACCAAAATACACAAAAAAAAACGCACGAAACACACAAAAAAAATAAAAAAGATGAAGACTAAGTATTTCAACGACACCCAAGAGACACAACAAACTGAAAAAAAGACAAAAAAAAGACAAAGCATTTGAAAGGCAAACAAAAAAAAAAAGAGAAAAAAAAAAAACGGGCGAAAAAAAAAAAAACACAGAAACGCAAACACAAATAAAACAAAAAACAACACAAAACACACACATAAAAAACACACACAACACCTTGAGGAGGACGTAGTACGCCGCGGAGCCGGCCCACGCCCCCGACAGGGCGCCCAGAGGAACCGCGACGACGTACCCGGTCCCGCGAAACAGCCGCCCGTCCTCCTGGAGCAGGAGCAGCAGGGCGCAGCAAGGGACCGCGGCCAGCGCCCTGGCCCCCTCTGCTGGGAGGTGAGCCCAGCAGCAGAGGAACGCTCCCGCGGCGGCAAAACATGCGGAGGCGTTCCCCATCGCGGGAATCCACCGCGCCTGTTCGTTGCGCGAAGAAGCCGCCAGGAGCGGTGGTGACGGGGGGGGGGGGGGGGGGGGGGGGGGGGCGTTGATCGCGAGGGGACAGGGGGAGCAAGCAACATACTCGTTCGTTATCTGGTTTTTAATTGTTAACCCTTTTAGAACCGCAGTCCCGTTTTGGGGACAAACCACTCAAAATTCAAAGCAGTTTGTCCCCCGAAGGGAACTGTAGTCCTAAAAGGGTTGACATCGTTCAAACTCACCCATCCCGACACCCTCTCTCACACACACACACATCATTCGTATTTTTGGCATCGAACACACCCACCCCACGTCTCTACACTCTCAGCACATCCACGTCCCGACATGGGTAGAAACGACTTCACTGAGTGATTGATCGCTCCGTGCGTAGGAACAACCACGATTATATTTTCTTCCGTCTTTTGCTCCAAAACAACTCCGGTCATCTGATCGGGATCACGATTGTTTTACGATTTTTTTACCGCCTCATCGAACGCATTTTTCCCCGCCGTCCCCTGCTGACAACCCCGCAGAACAGCATAATCATACTACTGCATGTATTACGAGGGGCCTATACGAGTGGCAATCAGCACCCACGATGGTCCGAAAAAATCAGGCATTCCTCTATCCTCAGGCCCAATTTTTGGTTCTGACCATGGTAAAGAGGACCAAATACTGTTCGTAAAAAATCGTAAATACATACCTGGTAGTTTTTTATTCGTGTGTACCGTAGGTCCTACCAGTATTTACGATGCCCCCCCACAATAGGCTCCCCCGTAACAAAACGAACCGTTTCAACGAGTGATCGAACATCGAAGCCGTAGGCCGGCTTCATTGTTTTAGTTTTGTCGCCGTAACCGTACCGAATCCGACTCTTGTTCGATAAATACCCGAAAACTACTCCCCGCCTCCGCCCCCCCCCCCCCCCCCCCAATAACCCCCCCCCCCTGCCGGTGAAAACCCGACGTGCTCCGTCCCGGCATTGTAGGGAAGGGAGGGTCTATGGTCATACGACTACGGCCAAGCATGATAATGAGTATACCGCCCCCCCCCTCCCCCCCCCTCCCCCCCCCCCGCGCCGCCCCCCCTCATCCCTCCCAACCTCGCTAGCAGCCCGAGATGCAGACGACCCCGCCATCCAAGCAGACCCGAACCTCTCCCCCCTCCGCCCCCCGCCACCACTCCCCCCGCCACCGTCGCCGCCTCCGCTGCCAACTCCTCCTGAGCTAGCCCCCCCCACGAACTTGAGGGCCACGGCGATGACAGCATGGCCAGTGGCAGCGGTAGCGAGGGCGAAGCGGGCGGCGCCTTCAGCACTAACGCCTCCCCTTGATGGAAATCCCATGAGGCGTCGCCCAACGGGCCCGAAAACCAGCAGCTGCACCCCCTGAAAAATTCCGGAGTTTTTGGAGAGTTTCGGATACATGTTGTCAGTTTCGGATTTGACTTTTGACGGGTCATGCTTTCTTGGTCAGTTTCGAAAAAGTTACGGTTTTGACTTTTGACGGTAATATTTTTCTTCGTCTGTTTCGGATGTTGCACGGTTTTGATTCTTGACACTGTAGGTTTTTGGAAAAAAAAAAAAACAGTTTCCATGTATATACGAGTTACGGTTTTGGTCAGTTCTGTTTTTTGCCAGTTCTTCGGTTTTGGCCGGTTTCGGTTTCGTCAACTCCGTTTTTCATCAGCTTCGATTTCAGACAGTCTCCGTTTTTATAGGTTCGGCTTTCTCGCCAGTTTTCGATTTTTGCCAGTTTTGGTTTCGACGGTTTCGACTTTTGCCAGTTTTGGTTTTCGACGGTTCGTTTTTGTCGGTTCAGGAGGTTTTGGTCCTCATCAGGTTGAGGTCTGGTCCGCTACATTTTCGACATTTCGATTTCGATAGTTTCGGGGGGCGCACGTGGGGGGCATCAATGCACGCACGGCAGCAAGGACGCGATGTGCCACCCTTTCGTTCCCGGTTGGATAAGAAACTGTTAACAGTATCGTACCAGGTAGACTGGAAAACGGATGAACAAAAGCGAATGAAACGAACAAAATACACAAAACGAAAACAAAAAACAGAAAACAGAAAACAAACAAAAAAAACGACACAAAACGAAACGAAACGCCGACGGACAAGCGAAACGCAACAAAAGCTGCTCGTGAGCAACCCCCCCCCCCCCCCCCCTCCCCCTTCTACCCCACCCCCACATCCCACAAAAACACGCACCTGAGCAAGAGCAGCCATCGGCATAATTGCCGCCACCGCCACATACAACTCCAACAGCACGCTTCCGGCAGCAACAGCAGGTGCTCCCCTCTTCCTCCCCGCCTTCCCCCCACCCTCACCACCGCTCCGCATTGCACTCCTGGACAGAACGGACGCCCTCGGGTGCGCGGCTTCTAGGAGGACCATCGTGGCGCAGGAATACGTGCCCGCGGCTCCTAGCGCCGACCACGCTACAGCTGCGGAGTCGGCGAGAGGCATGGAGGCTAGGGCGGACCAAACGCCGAGAGGCGCGCCGATCGCACTCGCGTACGCGGCTCTCGTTGTCAGTGTTCTTGAGGAAAAGGGGGGGAGGGGGGGGAGGGAGGCAGGGAGGGAGGGAGGGAGGGAGGCAGGGAGGGAGGCAGGGAGGGAGGGAGGGAGGCAGGGAGGGGAGGCAGGGAGGGAGGGAGGGCAGGGAGGGAGGCAGGGAGGGAGGGAGGGAGGGAGGGAGGGAGGGAGGGGGAAGAAGAGGGATTGGTGTTGAAGACGCATGGCAGCAGTCGCCGACATTGAATTCAGCAACGCCAAGTGGAAGCTCTAGAGGCCGCTCGTCCGCGCTGAAAAAGCACTGCCACATCCCGATGACTTGTCGTCCGAGTTATTGTATCCCGTGCCAAGGATTGATGCTAGCGCGTGGCAGCCGAGGGCAGCGCTCGGGGGCACTGCCCCACCAGCGGTAGCACATCGGTAGCACATCGTTTGCCGGCATTACTCCCAAATACCGCGCACATCGTAAAGGGCCTGCGCATGATGCGCTCGCCGGTCCGCCGGGATCCGCCGTATATTATATATATATACATAATAATATATACCAGGTATATATATATATTAATCCGGCGGATCCCGGCGGACCGGCGAGGGCATCATGCGCAGGCCCTTTACGATGTGCGCGGTATTTGGGAGCAATGCCGGCAAACGATGTGCTACCCTCATTTGTTTCAGCAGAGGCACGGCGGCGACGCCGTCGACAACAAAAAGACAAAAGCGAAGCCACCATACTGCTTCCCTCCACGCTCCAGAGCAAGCCGCAACGCCGCGAGTGTCCAGAGCAAGCCGCTACGACAGAAGTTCACTCCATTTTTTTTTGGTGAGGCTACCATCTCCCCCCAGGGTATAATGCGGCTGGTGCTTGGGATGTGTGGGGCGCGCACGTTCAACAGAGAGTTACAGATATACCCACGAACTGCGCGGTGTACCGTGCTTCCTTCTAATGTATACCGGCAAGGGTGCCGTGGTGTCTCACAACTTTTTGCTTTTATACCTCTACCGTAGAAACGCCTCTTCCGAAGACCTGCAGCATGTCAGGAACTCATAAACCTTCGAACGAAAAATGCGACATGCCGTGGGGATCAACCCGATACCCTGTACGGTATAAATTAGAAACACCCCCCGAAAAAAAACATACCCTCCCCAGCCCCCCCCCCCACCCCCCTCCCCACCGCCTCCCAAGCCCCCAACCTCCGAACCGCGTACAGTAGGTCACGGCATATTTCGTATTCTAAAGCCAAACCATGAACCTCCTCCCTTCGCCATCCAAGTGTTCTCCCCCCCCCACCCCCCCCCCCCTCGCCCCCTTGCCCCCTCTCCACCCTCCAAAGTCCAGCCCTCAACTCCCAAACCCCGATCACCCGCGACTGGTTGACTGCATATCTCAACCATCTACTCGCCAACCCCCTTTGTCGGTGTATTGGTCATACGACTACGGCCATGCACGACATCCTGTAGTACACCGCCCCCCTCCCCCTTTCCCGTTATCCTCCTCCTGCTGTTACAGCCCTCCCCCTGTCATATAACCCCTCAGGGAAAACAAAAAGATGAACATAAAAATACAAAGCCGTCCGGATATCCTCTTCCCATCCTGCCTTCCTTCCACCCCCCCCCCCCCCCCCCCCCCTCATACAACTACGGCCATGCATGAGATCGAGTACAGCTCTCCTATCGAGTACCCCCCCCCCCCCCCGCTCCTTCCCCCCTATCTTCTCCTCGTCCCCTGCTCCATCTCGAAAGGGATGCGTGGTCAAAAGTTGACTATTTAACAACAAAGGTAAGCAACAAACGAGTACGCCCCCCCCCCCGTCCTCGCCTCCTTCCCTCCCCCCCCTCCCCTGCGTTGAATTTCTTCCTGCTCTCCTCACTTTGGTGGAGAGGCAATCCCAGTCAGCGCCAGCACGCCCATGCCCGCCATGGCAACACCGCAGACCTGCTCCAAGTATTCCCTCCAATCGTCACCACCGCCGCCGCTACCACCCCCAACCCCACCCCCACGGCTGGAATCGGTCGCGACAGCACCGCCGTCCTTCGAGGCGGGCTGCAGGGCTAGGGCAGCCATAGAAGCCAGGAGCAGCGCGGTGGCCGACCTCCGACCCTGTCGCTCGAACATGGGTTGGAAACGGAGGGAGACGTGAGCGAACGATTGGAACGGGAGCAGATGCAAACCGTGGTTGAACTTGAGCATATGGATGGACCCGTGCCTGGACCGGTGCAACCATGGTTGAAATTGAGTACATAGAGGAGGTAGATGCAAACATTAGTGGAACGAAGGCAGATGCAAGCATGGTGGAAATTG
This sequence comes from Nereocystis luetkeana, assembly GCA_031213475.1. Taxonomy (NCBI): domain Eukaryota; class Phaeophyceae; order Laminariales; family Laminariaceae; genus Nereocystis; species Nereocystis luetkeana. The sequence continues at coordinate 9,575,884 of JARUPZ010000012.1, read as the reverse complement.
AGTATAGCCGGAAACATGGCTGAAACGGGGGTAGATACAAGCAATGGTTGAAACGGAGACGTATGAAAAATGGTTGAATTTGAGTGTAGACAAAAACATGGTTGAAACGGGGTACTGTAGATGCAAACAATGGTTGGAGCGGAGGTAGATGCAAAACATGGTTGAACTCGAGCGTATAGATGGAGGCATGGTTGAAACGGGGGCAGATGCAAAAATGGTTGAAATGGAGTATGTAGATGGATTTGTGGCTGGAACGGAGGTATATGCAAACATGGTTGGAATTGAGTATAGATGGAGCCACGGTTGAAACGGGGGGAGATCCAAACAATGGTTGGAACGGAGGCAGATGCAAACATAGTTGAAATTGAGTACAGACAGAAACATGTGTTGAAACGGAGTGCAGTAGATTGTATACCATGGTTGGAACGGAGGCAAACACACACATGGTTGAAATTGTGTTCAGGCAGGAACATGGTTGAGACGGCGTACAGCGGATGCCAACAATGGTTGGAACGGAGGCAGACGCGTTGAGTATGGACCGAAACACGGTAGAAATGGCCTGAATGCAAACAATGGGTGAAACGGCGGCAGACGCAAAAATGGTTCCAATTGAGTCCAGACAGAAACATGATTGAAACGGGGTACAGTAGATGCACGCAATGGTTGGAGCGGAGCCAGCTGCACACATGGTTGAAGTCGAGTTCGTACGGCGGCATCGTTGAAACGGGGAGAGGAAGCGTGGTGCTACACAGCGGTAGCACCTTTTTTTTGCCGAATTATTTGTGATTGACGGAGAACTACCCAGTAGATGAATAAAATAAAAATAAAGGCAGCAGTGAGATCGAAAAATTGCTCAAAACTCATATTTTCAGCCTTAGGTGTGATGCTGGTGATGATTCGATCGCGCGTCTGGGGTGTGTGTAGGTTTTTAGATCCGTCTACACAAAAGAAAAAATCACAGGTTTGAAGGCCGCGACTTCCGTGACCTACCGAGCGAGCCATAAAAGGCGGCTGCTGCAGTTTACGGTATACCTCCCTGTACGTGTTGCAGCAGGGTCAGCCTGCGATTTAGTATCCCATTTGTGTTGTAGAACATCTTCGTTACACCATGCGTAGGCGATTGAATTTCCCACCTGGTTACGCTCACATAGTTTTCTCCAAGGCGGTGTTGGGTCTCTTACAAAGGACTTACTACTAGTATGGAGTTCCTGAAGTGAGAAGCCTCAGAAAAATCAGACCCTTCCCGTTCAAGGCAAACACGCATGAGAGAGGCCAACATGGTTGAAACGGAGGGGGGGGGGGAGGCGCCAACATGGTTGGAACGGAGGTACTAAACTGTAGATAACATGGTTGAAACGGACGGGGGGGGGGCGCAAAGATGGTTGAAATTGAGGCACTGTGCAGGATAACGTGGTTGAAACAGAGGGGGGAACGCAAACATGGTTGAAACGGAGGGACTTTACAGGATAACATGGTTGAAACAAACGGAGGGAGGGGGGCGCAAACATGGTTAAAATGGGGGTGTTGTGCAGGAGTACTTTGTTGAAATAGAGGGCGGAGGGGGGGGAGGGGGGGCGGGGCACAAACGTTGTTGAAAAGGAGGAAGATGCAAACAACGTACTGATGGTGTCTCCCGATAGCGTTTCGCTTGCTTTTTTTAATCATTTTTCGTGTGACATCCTGTCGGTATACGGTGCATTACAGTATACCACCAGGTACTTCACTGCCACTGCAAGGACAGCGTACGCGCGAGGGACAACCGCCGAAATCGCCAGTCACCAATCACCGTTTGAGAGTTGGGGAAGTGCCTCGACACCACCGCCAGCAGGTACAGACCCAGGACCACGCCGCAAAACGCAGCAGCATGCACCGGAACTCCCACAACCGTCCCGCCCCCATGGCCAATGCCCCCCCTTCCCCCCCGAAACACCGCCTCCAGCAAGGGGGCGATGACGGGGCCGGAGCACACCAGCAAGGAGATCGCCATGAAGAACACGCACAGGCCCGCCTGAGTCATCGATTCCGGAACGTTCATGCAGTCCGAGGGGGCGAAGCAGGAATACCGAACGAAAATTCCGAGCGAGAAGTATCAGCAAGAATGGTGGGCGAAAGTGCAGAGCAAAACTGGTGAGGAAAAATGGCACCAGTATATACATATACTTGTATATATATATATAAATTAATTAATTAATTAATAAATATACCAGACGAGCGAAGAGGGTGAGCGAAATGTTGAGCGAAAATGAGGAGCGAAAGTGATGCGAAAATGAGGAGCGAAAGTGCCGAGTGAAAAAAAGGTTAGCGAAAACGGTGACCGAAAAATGGCGAGCGAAATGTTGAGCGAAAATGGTGAGCAAAAATGGGGAGCGAAAGTGCTGGGCGAAAAAGGCGAAAACGGTGAGCGAAAACGGCGAGCGAAAACGGTGAGCGAAAATGGTGAGCGAATATGGCGAGAAAAAAAAAGAGTAGCCTCTTTGCTCGAAAGAACGACGTTTCGCACCTCGAAAGGGAGCATGGGTCCTGACCAGTCCCCCGCGGGGGCTCCAGTCGCCGCCGCCCCGCCCCCGACCCCGAGCCCATACCCTACACGGGTTTCCACCGAAGGGTGCGCGTCGGACGCGGCGGTGGCGGCGGCAGGGTATTGTTCGAAGAGGGCGAATGGTGCGGTGCTGGCCATGACGACCGCGGCCAAAGGGAAGATGGTGGTGAGGTAGGACAGCGTCGGTGACTCTGAACCCACAGCGGTAGCGCCGATACACCAACACCATCACCAATAGCAGCACCGACAGAAACAACGCCAACACCCACACCAACACCGCCAACACCAATACCATCACCAATAGCAGCACCGACAAAAACAACGCCAACACCCACACCAACACCAATAGCAGCACCGACAAAAACAACGCCAACACCCACACCAACACCAATAGCAGCACCGACAAAAACAACGCCAACACCCACACCAACACCAACACCAACACCCACACCAACACCAACACCCACACCAACACCCACACCAACAACCAACACCAACACCATCACCAACACCATCACCAACACCAACAACACCACCACCAACACCAACATAACCAACGCCACCACCAACATCGACACCATCACCAACACGTACACACGGACAGAAAAAGGTCGTGGGCAAGGAGGATAGGGGACGCGAAGCAAGCAAGAGGGGTACGGTGAAGGCAAGAAATGTCAACATTTGCTCGACGGCGCAAACGGGAGCGAGCAAGGGGGGACACGACCGGGCGATGGTAGTGCCAAGACAAAACAGAAAACAAACAGATGAAATTGCCTGAACGAAAAAAAATACAAATGAAAAATTGAATAATCCTGACAGGGAAAAAAGTTGACATAAAGAGTGACACTTACACACAAACACCCGCCACTGCATGGCTGGGGGATGATACACCTGATATGTGCTACACATATAGTTGGTAGCAAGGAGTCGTACGGCACGGATGCAACATCACCCTACCCGTACAGCTGCTCCTACGCGGTTGTCCAACACCAAAGCTGTTATCGTTTTTCGGTCGCCGTCTATTACGGGGGACCATAGATAATAGGACCTATGGTATACATAAAAACCTAGATATTTCACCATTTTTACCAACAATATTTGGTCCTGTTTACTATGGTCCCCCGTAATAGTATCTCCCGGGGTTCCCAACGGGGTTTAGCCGTTTAGAACTGCACTCCCGTGTTGCGGGACAAATTACTTGGAAGTAGACCCAGGCATATATTACGGGGGACCATAGTAAATAGGACCTACGGTGCACACAAAACCCTATATATTTCGCTATTTTTACCAACAATATTTGGTCCTATTTAAAATGGCCCCCCGTAATAGTATACCAGGTATAATATATACCAGGTATATATATATTGTATACCAGTATATATTTATGTTATATATACCAGGTAACATATACCAGGTACCTGGTAGATATATGTGTAGAGTGCAGTACTAAAAGGGACATAGTACCGTACAAAACAAGGAGGTAATTTTGTTTCATTAATAATACGTTCGATAAAAACTGGTCCGGGCGGGGCAGAGTACAATAGCATAATGTTACGGGGGGCCATAGTAAATAGGACCAAATATTGTTGTTAAAAATAGCGAAATGCAAAGGTTTTTTGTCTTCAACGTAGGTCCTATTTAATATGCCCCCCCCCCCCCCCCCGGGAATAGTACAATAACAGTCAGAACGGAGGATGGACCCGAGAAACTCCGGGTAACCCCCCCCAATATTCACTCGCCATACTGGGCTATGATTCCTATCAGTATCCCCCCCCGGCAGTAGTATTTAAAGCTACTATCTTTTGTGTGTACGGTATACGGTAGTTATCGCAGCAGTCTGCTATTAACAGTGCTCGTACGGTAAAGGGTCCCCCTCTATATTGCCGGCTTAGTAGTGCCGGTGCCCGATACAATGACCCTGAAATCGCTTGGCACAGGTGGGATTACAGTAAACCGGTGTAGCAGGCAGTGTGCGGAATAATGCCGGTGCCCGCAGCACATTGCCGGTGTCCTCGCCAGACACATACCGGCCTCATAGAGGGGCCAACCACTACTGCACCGTACCTCAAAATACAAGTCCGACCCCCGCCCCCCCCCCCCCCCCTCCCCCCCCCCCCGCCTCCGTTCCCCGCCGAAAACAAAAAAATAAAGTTCTTCGTCGCACCTTGGTCGAGAGGGGCGAGTGCGACCACAAGACAGGCGAGCACCTTCGCGACGTTCACACTCCCCGGCAGCCTATTCAAGCGAGCCGTGTAGAGCACACACACACGAAACAAAAACAAAAAAAAAACACGCACGAAAAGGAGCGTACGTACACACAATACAGCAAGTAAGGCGGAGGGGGAAGCGCTGATCCGAAGGGGGAAAGCAAAGAGGTACGAAAAAAAGTGTAACACTCTTAAGCTGGCACAAAAAATGAAAATCTAACACAGCTTTGTAACGTTTTTTCAAATTGAAACGAGCTTGCGCGCGAGAAAGGATCCACCCGCATAGTCGCGGTTACAACGCGTTCATATCTTCTCTATATATAATAGGCCGGTGCTCAAGTAGAGGCCGCGCTGACCACCAGTTCGCGTTTCATCATCCGGCGCGGTGTCTACAGACGGAATGCAAGGTGTGTATTATTAATAGTAGCTCGATCACGATTGGTCTACTCGTCTGCTTCGTCACGAACAGCGCTGTTCCGTGAGATAGGCCTTGTAGGGGGCAACACAGATCATGTACAGATCAGACAGACAGATCATCTACGGACAGATAGATCATCTACATATAGATAATCCAGACTAAACGTTGAAGAGGCTTGACAGACCTTGCGCACCTCGGATAGACAGATCATCTACAGATCAGCCAGGTCATCTACAGATAGATAATCTATAGTTCCTCACCGACCGTTGTGAGAGAGGTCGAGCAGGATATATCTGCATGGTAACAGATCCAACCCAACAACATGTGCCGGATCATGCAAATTGTACGGGCCCCACCCGGCAACATGAGCTTCATTAGATAATACTACATGGGGAATAGATCTATCCGCCTTGAAATATGTAGATCATAATCTGTAGATGATCTGTAGATGATCTGTGCATGATCTGTGAATGATCTGTCAGATGCGTTAAACCTTTTGACAAAGCATTGATAAGTACTGAAGCGGTACGAGGGGAACAGGCCCAAACTCGGCATTTTAGAGGCATTTTAGGGGCGTGGAATAAGGGCCGTGCTTTTATAGAACACTTTTTAGGCCGTTTCCTATGCGGTTCGATTTTTGAGCTTCAGATTTTGGCCCGATCGCATTTTCAGATGTGAAGTTGGCAAATCGAAACAGCCTTCCTATGCGGAAAAATCAGATTTATTGTGTGTGTAGAAATTTGGGCAAACGCCGAGACCAACTGCTGTTTTTGTGGTTTGGCGCCGCGAAGAGACGCGCTGGGTGCGCTGCACTGCGCGTAGGACCCAAGCGTCCGAGCCAAGGCTGACCACCTCTGGTCTGGCGGCGAAGAGACGTGGCGAGTGCGCTAGAGCCACCTGTCTTGGTATTTTGGGTTCCATGTTGTGACTGACTGCTGCTGCTGTACAGCAGTGTATTCTACGTACAAGTACTCGTATGTATCCACCGAGAGGTGCGTGCCGAGTGCGCTTCTCTTGGTCTCTAGGCCCGAGCCCGCGCCAGGCGACTGACGTCTGGCCACGGAGGGTCGCGCCGCCCGCCGCCCGAGCGTCGGGCGCGAAGCAACGTCGCCATACAGCTGTGTCACCTTCCAACTCATCGATCGTTCTGCTGCGGCCTGCTGTCATGGATAACATCTTGAATTTAGAGAGCATGCCATTTTTCGATTTGAAAATCTGATGACCCAGGTCGTCGGATTTTGGCCCAAAATCCGACGACTTGGGTCATCGGATTCTCAAATCGACAAAATTCCGGTCGGATTTTGCATATTTGGACTGCATATGCAGGGTCATTCGTTTTTGAGATCGAAAAATACAAATCTGAAGCTCGAAATCGAACCGCATAGGAAGCAGCCTTGGGTCGATTTTTTCCCCCCACCTTTTTTTTTTCTCGGTTGCCCAAATAATGCCAACGAAAAACGAGGAAATTATCTGGAAGCTTTGAGAAAAACGACGGACTACCGCATCAGTCACCCACACATACATGCAAGGAGCTGTATCTACATATCATATGACAAGCTCGACACTATGTTAAGACCGCACTTTTCTCGTTTGTTTTATCGACGTACTGTACTGTACTCCCAAAAGGAGTGGGGGGGGGGGGGGAGGCGCGTCCATGTAGATGATGGTGGAAGTACTCTCACCACAAAAACAGCGGATTCACCCCTCGGTCCTGCATGAGGCGCACGGCCATCCAGGCTCCTAGAAACCCAGTCGCGGCAGCCAGCGGAAGCGGGAACAGCCCTTTGAGTTGCCAGGGGTCGCGCTCCTCAGCTCCGATGAGTGTCATCTCAACCAGGAGCGAGATAACTGCGTGCAGCCTGGGAAGCAAGCACGCGAGAAAAGGCAGTCGAAGAGCAAAGTCAGGCTACTGATCAGAAAAGCCAGCAGACACGAAAGCACCAACAAGCAAGCCAGCAAATGGGCCATCGAGTAGTGCCTGGTATGCAAGCAATCAAGAAAGCAAAACCCTTATCACACGCAGGCAAGGACGCAAACAAGCACACAAGGTAAGAAAAACAAGCAAGCAGACAAGCACCCAGGCCAGCGAGCACCCAAGCAAGCGATCAAGTAATCAACCATTCAAGCAATAACGCAAGCACGGGCAAACATTCAATCGATAATGTAAGTGTAAGCAAGCAAGACAAGCAAGCCGGCCGTAAAACCACGAAAAACAAGCAGCCAAAGAAATAAGCAAGGCAAGCAAGGCAAGCAAGGCAAGCAAGGCAAGCAAGGCAAGCAAGGCAAGCAAGGCAAGCAAGGCAAGCAAGGCAAGCAAGGCAAGCAAGGCAAGCAAGGCAAGCAAGGCAAGCAAGGCAAGCAAGGCAAGCAAGGCAAGCAAGGTAAGCAAGGCAAGCAAGGCAAGCAAGGCAAGCAAGGCAAGCAAGGCAAGCAAGGCAAGCAAGGCAAGCCAGGCAAGCAAGGCAAGCAAGGCAAGCAAGGCAAGCAAGGCAAGCAAGGCAAGCCCCGAGCGGAAATATCGGGGGGGGGGAAACAACAACAAAAGAACTACCCCCTCACCGCCGTTTGCCAGCGAGACCCACGCAGCACTCCCTGGTTCAACCCTTTTTAAGACTGCACTCCCGTGTATAAATACTATGGGGGACCATAGCTAACAGGACCAAATATTGTTAGTAAAAATGGTTAAATATATACCTCGAAATAGGTTTTATGTATATAGGTCCTACCTGGTATTAACTATGGTCCCCCGTAATAGTCTATTCCCGAAATAAAAACTGCAGTCCTAAAGAGGGTTAAGGAGCATTTTCCCCAAAAAATCAAACCTACTCTGCTGTAGAGGTGGCACATTTTTTGCCTCATGAAGGTGGCGCCTTAATTTTTCTTCTTACTGACGGGGGTTCCTTGAGTGAGCCCCAACTGCATACTCTACACACAGTACAGCAGGGGTCCGTCTGCCCATTGAGGCGGTCTGAGCAAGGCGGTATCCCCGACACAAGGCGATCAAAATCGCTGGGCGCGACTGGATAGCTGCACTCATAACCTGGAATGGAAAAAAAGGCGGCCACCCCCAGTAAGGCAATCCTGTTTGCTTCGGCGCAACCACCGACTTACTGGGAGACACCTGCTGCTGTACGAGTAGTTGCGTTTGTTTTAGGACTACTTTAGCGTGAGGAAACGTTTGGTCGGGCTTTGCGCGAAACAATCTCCCCCGAATATATATATATATATATATTTTGGTCGACATGTTGAGCTCTCTTTACGTTAGGCATTGCTTAAGAAGCGTCACCCCCCCCCCCCCCCGCCCAGACCCACCGAAGTACACTCATACAGCATACCATCATGTCCGGAAATGTAAGGACTGTTTAGTTGTTAGTATGGATACCCAAACGATCCTTAAATTTCCGGACACCGTCGTAAGGCACAGGACGTCAAAAATACTTCGGGGGGGCGAGAAGGGGAGTTTGGTCACAACCCTCGGTGGGCTTGCGACCCCAAAGGCAATGCCGCGCATTGCGGATCGCGTCGGGAGCAATCCGACCTATCTATTATAGGGTTGGCGGCTTATTATTGCCTGAGCTCGTCGCGTCAGAAGCTCAATGTCTCACCCGAAACGCGACTGACTTCGAATAAGTTCGCTCGCGCACCCCGACAAGGATTCTTACGTACGTATGCGCTTTCTAGTGCTACGACAAACGTACGTACGGAAAAAACAGAAGAGATATCAATCTGCTAACCGGTAGTTGCTCACTCGAGGAGCTCAACCGGCCAGAAAAACACCTGAGCCATAAAAAGGGCAGCCCCTCGTGCCGTGAGGTGAGTCTCGGCCGATGAGTCAGGAGGTGTTTTTGCTCCAACCTTCTACGGCAGTGATGGCTGATCGGGCAACGCCAGCACTACTACTGTAGCACCACCACCACCATTACCATAACCGCCGACACCAAAACCACCGCCACCATCACAACAACCACTATCAAACACCCCCACGAACTTCATCACAACTACCCCCACAGCCAGCACAGTCGTCCCCAACACCACTATCATCACCACTAAGCCACCACCAGAGCTCACCGCCGCCCCTACCATCACCGCCGCCTCCGTTATCATCACCACCACCACCCCCACAACCACCACCGCCATCACCACCACCACCACTACTAACAACACCAACACCATTACTACCAGCACCAACACCATCACCACCACCACCACCACCACCACCACCACCACCACCAACCCTGCATATACCGCCGCCGCAGCAACCACTCCTACCCCCGTAGCCAGCAACACCAACACCGCCAACACCACTACTAACAACACCAAAGCCCACTGCTACCAGGACCCACACCAACACCAACACGTGCTCGATGGTAGGGGTGGGGTGGCACCCATTTTTTACTTGAGGCTCCTAGCTAGAAGAGCTCCATGTCTGTCCCACACAAAATGTTTTTGTGATGGGGGCAAAAAAACGGGCGGTAAAACCTCGGACCTGTCGTAGGTGGCTGCTCGCAAAATATTGAAAACGAAAATGTGTATACGTATATTGGGTAGTTCCCTTTCTAGAGGAACCCTCCCGTCAGTCAGAAGCGTCGTGGCAAAAAAAAATAGGGCTGAGCACTGGCTGACTCGGTCAGTAGCGATTATACTGTCGTCGAAAATCAAGCAGTATCCTGGATTGCAGCAGGATACTGCTGTCTCTCCTCTCTCCTCCGCCCTCCCGAAACGCATCCAGTGGGTCTCCGTACTACGGTAGTATATTGTGTTTCTTGGACGTACGCAAAAACAAAAATACTGACGAATATACTGGTCAGGTCGATCGGTAGATTACTCCTGCCAGTACATACTGCTGTGCCAGTGCCCAGCCCTACTCTGAGAAAAATGCTACAACCCCCCTGTCTCACAAAGCGTCCGAAAAATCTCACCCGAAAACGACCCCGATGACCGCCTGTTGCACCCCGAACGCCGCCAATCCCGGGACAGCGAGAACCCCTAACGACAACGCCGCGCAGCTCACAGAAACCTGCTGCAGCGACAAAGAAGGCCCCCCTTCCCCCCCCCCCCCCCCCCCCTCCCACCGCCCGCCAAGGTTGCGGCCCCATCTGCAGGTAAAAGCGAAAGCTGAGGTGCCACACCGTTTGCCAAGAGAACCAGAGCATGAAGGACGACAAGCCTGCGACGCCTACCTGTGTGATCCATTTGCATGATTGGAAGCGGTGGTCGGTGGGTAAGGGGCGAGAGCAGGGTGGGGTGGGATGGGATGGGGTGGGATGGGATGGGATGGGATGGGATGGGATGGGATGGGGTGGGGTGGACTGAGATGGGATAGGATAGAACGAGATGGAGTGAGATGGGATGAAATGGGATGGGAAGGAATAGGATGAGATGGGATGGGAAGAAAAAGGATGATATGAGATGGGATGGGATGAGATGGGATGGGATGGGATGATATGGTACGGGATGGGATAGGACGGGATGAGATGATACGGGATGGGATGGGATAGGATGATATGGTACGGGATGGGATGGGATGGTATGGTACGGGATGGGGTAACTACAGCGGCGCGACTGTTGAGACAGAGTTGTTCCTACACTCCCCCTACGCTACTCCGGAGACGCTCCTACATATCAGGTACGTGCTATCTACTTTTACGCTATGGTTACACCGGAAAAGCTCCAAACTACTGCTGTACTTCTCCGCCAACCCCAAGATACGCCAACACTGCTCCTACTGTGGCTACTCCCACGTCATTCCCAATATGTTTTTAGGCCATGCACTTGTGCAATATCATAGTGATGACACGCGCTACAATCGGGGGAGGAATACTCCCGCCCAATGAAAAAACCTAAATCGCAAAAAAAAAAAAAAAAAAAAACAGGGATGCCGCAGTCACCAAATTTGCTGCGAAACTACCACATATTAAACCGGTACGAGCCGGCACAAAATTATTTTAAAAAAGTGTCAACCACCGCTCAACTCTTTTAGGACTGCAGTCCCGTTTGGGGGACAAATCACACAATTTTCCAAGTCAGCTGTCACCAAAATGAAACTGGCTAGGAACCATCCACCACGTACAGCATTGGTTTTGACCCACCAACTCCGTACAGCAGAGGGTTTGAACCACCACCACTGCTATGGGAATGAAAATGTTTATTCTCTTCTGGGACTTTCGAGAGGAGATAACAACGGACGACTACAAAGAAGAAGCCCGGGCTGCTTGCTGGACCGGGGAGGGGGGGGGGGGGGTTGGAGGCCCGTCTGGCGCCTGATCTCTACGTACGTCACAAGGATTTCATTTGCTGCGCGCTCACGCCACGACCACACCGGGTGATAACGAAAGGGGCAGAGTACTTTCTCTGCTGTATTGATCGCTATCGCTGGGCCCCAAAAGAACCGCGCTCAAGTTTTTGGATAAAAACTGCTTGAAAATAGTGGGAGAGGGGCATCTTTACAGTACACAGCAAAAGGGTTGTTAACCGCGCTCACACTACGACCACCCTGGGTGATAAAAAAGGAGGGAAGAAATAGCTGAGTTGTTCTCGAGAAGAAAGAAATGAGGGCACGAACCGTACATAGTGGCATAGTGGCATAGTGGAGGGGGGGGGGGGGGGGGGGGGGGTGCTCGATAGGGGGAGTGTACTCAATATCACGCATGGCCGTAGTCGTATGACCATAGACCCTTGTATCCCTACAATGCCGGGGCGGAGCATGTCGGGTTTTCACCGACCAGGCAGACCTTGCTTGCACCAAGCGCGAAGCGCCGTGAGGTGTCCGGCGAGTCGCATGAAGGGTGAGCCGCATCCTCCTAAGAACCGCTTGTGAGGCGGACTTCCATATGGAGGACAGCTTCAATGAGCTCATACATAGTGGGGGGGGAGGGGGAGCCTGCTTGCTATGTGACTTTGACAAATTTATAGGAGGGTGAAGACAATAAATGGGAAGAGAAAAAAAGGAAATATGTCTCTTATCACTGGGCCCCAAAAGACGTGCACTCGCGTTTCTTAGGGCAAAAACTACTTGAAATTAGTGAGGGTCCATTTTTACAGCGGCGAAAGGGTTAAAAAGGGTTATATATATATATATATATAACCGCGCTCCACGCTTCGATCACACCGGTGATAAAAAGGAGTCGCATTCATCACGGTATCGTCACTATCGCTAGGGCCACACCTACCACCACGTCTTAGGGGGCAAGCGAACTACTTGGGGCCCAAGCGTGGGGTCCTTTGTACAAACAGCCAAATATGACTTCTACGGGGGGACCATAGTAAATAGGACCAAGTATTGTTATTACGGGGGACCATAGTTAATACGGTAGGACTTATGGTATATAAAAACCTATATATTTAACCATTTTTACTAACAATATTTGGCCCTATTAACTATGGTCCCCCGTAATAGGAAAAAAAGTTAAATATATACCTGGTAGGTTTTTGTGTGGGCCGTATGTCCTATTTACTACCAGGTATATACCAGGTAGTAGATGGGACCAAATATTGTCAGTAAAAATAGTTAAATATATACCAGGTAGGTTTTTGTGTGGGCCGTACGTCCTATTTACTATATACCTGGTACCAGGTAGTAGATGGGACCAAATATTGTTCGTAAAAATACTTATTAAATACATACCTGGTAGTTTTTTGTGTGGCCGTATGTCCTATTTACTATGGTCCCCCGTAATATACCACGCCCACACTGCACACGGACTTACGACAGAACTGCACTAACAACACAACCGCTTGGGCTTGGCCGGTGTTGCTAGACTGGTGTTGCTTTTGCCCGGTTGCTTGCCCGGTGGCTCTATACTTCTGTTTTTCCCCTTCACCAACGACCACCTACTCGGGCAGATAGACACCTTACATATCGGATTCATACAAATAGTTCATTAAGCGCTACGTGGACAACAAGAGGCAAGGCAACGGGAATACCATGAGATCGGCATCACTTATCCGGAGTAGTACTCCTCTGCATTCGAACACCTCCTTGTCAACCGGCAAAAAAAAAAAAACAAGGATAAAGGTAGATTTCTTGTCCGTTTCAAGAACTTTGTTACCAAGTATGTACGTTCTTCGTTCTTCCCCGGTGGCTTCCCCGGTGGCTAGTATGTGCCAGGGTACGTGCGAGCAGCTGGTACGAGGAACGAACGCCTGCTAGCTGTGTACTCCCTTTTCAGCTTGCGACAACCTCGGGATTTCAAGTCAACCACGAATTCAAAGGGGAACCTTGGACTTCGTATATATACGGCTGATAGGGCCCCATTTCTCATCAAGGCCCCACCATCGCCGGGTCCAAAACTGTGTCCTTGCTCACGTCTCTCCCAAGGTCAACCTCAAGCACATGCTGCTCTCCATATCCGAAACAATCACGCCCTACCCCCTACCACGACGAACCCCCGAAGATCCTTGTTAACGTACAACACTTGTTACCGCACAACACGCAAGACGTCGAGATGTTTTCCCATAGAGACGCGTCGCTCGACGTTTGCACCTTCCCCATCATCGAAACAATTAGCTTCGAAATTCGTCCGAAGAAGGGGGGTGTTATATTTTATCACCCTAGTGTGATACCGGTATATGTTACTTATTGGTATACCTGGTACGGTCTATGTACACGAAGTATTACGCTAAGTTCGTGATATCCGTTTGGACCATGAAACAAAACAAAAAAAAACTCGGTCTTCAGTGGTACAGTAGTATTCGACACCGCTCTCCACAAAAAACAAAAAACTCAAGATCATCCTTTGTTTCAAAAAAACAATTCGGTCTTCAGTAGTGCATTATAACATTAATATTCGATACCGCTCCGCAATTAAAAAAAACTCCAGATTATCCTTTGTTTTTCATTATATTACATTTTTTTGTTTCCACGTTTAACGTTGGCGAAACAAAAAAAAAAAAAAAGGCAGGAAACCCGCCGCACTCGCCATGTAAGCCCGGAGGTCTCGCCTGCCCGAGAAGACAAGTATCGACAGGGCCAGAGCCGAAAGGTCGAACAACGGCATCACCATCTGGTCCACGCCCAACAGCAGCCCCAGGCACCTGCACGCGAGGAATATAGTCAGAGAGGGGGGGGTGGGGGTAAGCGTTTCCCATCAGTCCTTGATCGCAACCAAAACAATAACAACAACAAACACGAGCACGAGCTGATCAAAGAGCCGCATAAAACGGGACGAACACGGTAATTAATCAGAACCAAAATATGGTACCAGGTATGTAAATGCCTGCCAAGGCGAACGCCGTAGTGGGGATGGGAGGAGGGAGGAAGAAGAGCCTGCTTTGCTTTGTGACCCCCGGATCTGGGTCACGACTAACAACCCTTCTAGGACTGCAGTCCCGTTTTGGGGACAAACTGCTTGGAATTTGACCGGTTTGTCCCCCAAGTACGAAAAGAGGGTTGGCAGAAAGGAAGGAGAGAGAAAACAAGAGAGGCGAAGACTATGAACGGAGTTGAGATTTTTTTTTTATATGATAAAATGGTGTGTGCACATAATAGGGGGATGCATGACATTTGGGTCTATCGTCGGTTCCGAATGCTAAGCCCTTCCCCCCCGCCCCCCGCCGAAATAGAGAGAGGGTGCAGCAGTACGACTATCGCCACACAATGCGCGTGTTTTTTGGGGGGGTGGCACAGCTCCTGAAATTGCGGTTCGGACGCACACCCTTACCGCTACGACTACGGCCATGCATGATATCGAGCACACCCGCCCCCCCTGCCCGACGCATAACCATCGTCGGCACAGAGCGGGCACCCGGGTACTAGCCCGGCGACAGCGCTTGCGCTCCTCCTTTCCTCCTTTCCTCCTCGGCTCCCAGCCGCTTCATCACCCCCCCCACACACACACGGCGCATGTCAGCGTCGATCCCAAGCGGGTCTTACGGCGATTCACCGATCCTTCGTTCCTCCTCGGCTCCCCCGTCACTGCAATACCCCCCAAAGACCGGCGCTCACCCCCCCCCCCCCCCTCCCGCCCTCGGCTCTTCACAAAACGAATTATCGTATCACGTACCTGGTACCTGGTATGTTTATGGTAAGGCGCCCTAAGAGGCAGTTGCATACTGTAGTACTCCCATTGCTGCCTCTGGAAGTGGCCATACACCGGAAATTGAATGAACTTATCGAAGCTGTGAATCGATATGCAAGTCCGCTTGGCAGGCCGTTTCTTAGTAGGATGCAGTTCACCCTTCGTGCGACTCGCCGGACACCTCACGGCTCTTGGCGCTAGGTGCAAGCAATGCCTGCATGGCCGGTGAAAAAAAACGACGTGCTCCGTCCCGGCATTGTAGGGATGCGAGGGTCTATGGTCATACGACTACGGCCGTGCATGATATCGAGTACCCCCCCCCCCCCCTCCCCCAACCCCCTCCCTGCCCTCACCTAACGGAGGCGACGGTCAGAGCACGCGAGGCGTACGTTCCCCGCCTCGCCCACGACCCCTGCACAAGCCAGGCTAGCACAAGGAGGTACAGTGCCGCCGACGCCAAGAGCGAATCGAAGGGGGGAGGGGGTGCCGAGTGAAGGAAAGGGCGGAAAGTCGGCAGCAGCACGAGGGACTTGAGCGTCTCGCACGAGACCAGGAGGGAGACGGGACCTCCCACAGAGATGATCTGGGTGGAGGAGGGAGGGGGCAGGGGCGCGAGGGAGGGGGGGGGGTAGGTGCTTGCAGGTATGGACCTCAAGGATGAAAGCAACAAGCAAACAAGTCGAGGCAAGCAACCAAGGCGACCGCTAATCATCCAAGCAAACAAAAAAGCAAGCGAAGAAACAAAGCATACAGACGAACGAAACTAACACACCACCAAGGAGACAAAAAAACGAGCCAACAGGAAAACAGACGAACAAGCAAACGAGCAGTAAAAACGAGCAAACAAACGAACACACAAACAAGCGAGCCACGAACAAAAGGAACAAAACAAAGGACCACGTGCAGAACTCAGCACCACCAGTACAACCACAACCGCTCGCCCGACCTTGTCCAATCGATGCCGGAGCTGCGGCGCCGCCCACCACAGCACCCCCCTGGGCTGAAGCGACATAAGCAAAGGCCAGGGCAAGGCTGCAGCAAACAACGTCTTCAGGATCGACTGGTACCTCGCCGTCGCCCCCGCCCCGACCAGCAACCGTCGGTCAACGACCACCTGAGGCGAAACAACACAAAAACTGTAGATCAGTGGTTGGCCGATTGATTGGTCTGTCGGTCGGTAGATCAGCGGATCAGTGGTCGGTCGGGAGATCATATCAATGGTATGTCGGTCGGTAGATCATATCAGTGGTCTGTCGGTCGGTAGATCATATCAATGGTCGGTCGGTCGGTAGATCAGCGGATCAGTGGTCGGTCGGTCCGTAGATTTAATCAGTGGCCGGCCGGTAGACCAGATAAATGGTATGTTGGTCGGTAGATCAGTGAATCCGTGGTGGTCTTTCGGTCGGTAGATCAGCGTTCGGTCGGTGGGTTGGTCTGTCAGTGGGTCCGTCGGTCGGTAGAAAGGGGCAACAGTTGCCCAGTGTGTATGGTGGGGGCGGGGGGGGGGAGGGGGGAGCACACTTATCCTTTGGAAACAACGAAAACTGTCCGAATGGAAACCCTAGTACTACACTGCGAAAAAAAACTACAGCAAAAGGTATACCAAGCAGTCGGTAGTCGGTTGAAAGGGCAAGAGGGTTTCGTAACGAGTTTGCGGCGTGCAGTTGGGGGAGGGGGTCAACGGTACCCCGCCAAGGCACCCATGGACGCGCTCTGTCCCGGTCCTATGATAGCCGTATACACCACACTTTTGTCTCCCTGTGTCCGCCGTTTACCTCTGGGGGGGGGGGGGAGGGTACACCTGACATCATGCATATGGCCGAGGTCGTATGACCATAGCCCCTCGCATTTCACCGACCAAGCCAGCACATCGATTTTGCACCACGAGCAAGCGCAAAGCGAAACGTGAGGTGTTGGGCGAGTCGCATGAAATGTGAGCTGCATGCTGCTGAGAACGGCTTGTGAGGCGGAGTTTCTTGACTTTCTTGCGTATGGGTAAGAACACCGAATAACTGTCGTAGCTCTTTTTTTCCTGGTGGGGGGGGGCTGGGGGGGGGGGGGGGGGGGGGTTGAAGGCAGAGAGGGGGGTGGTGGGGGGGGGCGTGTATGTTGGGGTTGGGGTAGGAGTTTGCCTTACAGGGGTGGCACCTAATGTTTCTGAGGTTCCTCACTTGGTTATAGTGTAGGGGCTCTATACCTCACCCGAAGACTTATTTCGAGTGTAGCTATTACGGGGGACCATAGTTAATAGGACCTGTGGTGTACATAAAAACCTATATATTTGACCATTTTTACTAACAATATTTGGTCCTATTAACTATGGTCCCCCGTAATAGACGCGCAACCCGGTGAGCAAATCCCATATTCGCCTATTACGGGGGACCATAGTTAATAGGACCTGTGGTACACATAAAAACCTATATATTTAACCATTTCTACTACCAATATTTGGTCCTATTAACTATGGACCCCCGTAATAGTACGGGGGACCATAGTAAATAGGACCAAACACTCTTAGTAAAAATATACAGGTTTTTGTGTGTACCGTAGGTCCTATTTAATATGGCCCCCCGTAATAGGTACCTGGTTTACCACGAAAATATAGCCATCCACTGACAAAAAATAGAGGAATTCCAACGACATTATACTGGTTCAACTCTTTTAGGACCGCAGTCCCGTTTTGGGGACAAACTACTCAGAATTTGAGTGGTTTGTCACTAAAACGGGACTGCGGTCCTAAAAGGTTTGAGGGCCCCACTAAGTCAGAAATATTTGCCTTGCAAGGCGACAAACGTGATACTTCTATCGCGTTACTGCTGTATTAATCCCGTTTAGGACTACAGCCCCGAGTTGGGGACAAACCACTCGGAGAATTTTTGTGGTTCAGTCCCCAAAACGGGACCGCGGTCCTGAAATGATTTGACATATTAGTTGGGGGGGGGGTAAAAAAAAAAGTTGCGCATTGCAATTGTGCGCACATTATCTACGTATTAACCCTCTCGTTGCTACGAAAAAGGGCCGGTGGAGGGGTATGGGGGCAAGCATGTTGACTCTCGAAAATCATGCCAAAAATGGTCCATCTAACCCTTTTTACGACCGTAAAAAAACAACAACAACAACCCAACTTCAAACCCTTTCACGTGCTACTAAAAAAGATGACCAAATATCCCTTTCTATGTTTTCCATACCCGTTTTTATTGCCCCGTTTATTATATCAGTTCTTCTTTTTTTCTCTCCTTCCTGTTACCAGTCGCAACTCAGATCCGGGGGTCACGAAGCAAGCAGGCTTTTTTTTCTCCCTCCTCCCCACTACGGTTCTTGCCTTGGCAGGCGTTTTTAACCGGGGGTACACTTTGGCGCTTTCTTCCCTTGTCGACTCGCATCGAATCAATTGCGACTACCCACGCTACTATTTACAGGCGCTCTCAGCAGATGATTCCGTTTTTTTTTTTTTTTTCTCTCTTTTTTTTGTATTGCTAAAAAAACTCAAAAACAAAGAAGTCCGACCCACGGGGGATTCGAACAATCAGCACCGACTCTTCGTGGCATTCGTGGGTACCACTGCTGTCGACCACCGGAGCGACGGCCGGCCTTCTCTCTCTGTACAACGCAAAAATGACTCCAACTCCTAGACACCTACTTTACTGCTAAAAAAAGGATCACAAACCCCAACTCTAACGCGCGAATACAAGCAAACTTCTAAGGGCAGAAACAATTTTCCAACTCTTCAATAAAAAAAAACGCCTACTACCAAAAATAGTGGTCGTGATCCAACTCGACAGTACGCGATACTAAACCACTAGCAGCGTTGTTTTGCATCACTAAAAACGGGTTTGACAACCAGGCACACCCCGTCGGAAACTGGAAGACGCACAAGTACAATTCTATTTTCCTGGGCACCGCGTTCATGCATGTACCCACGTCGAGAAACAAGACCGCCGCTCCTTTTATGATGCGTGCATTTTTTTTTCTTGTTGTTTTGGCACTCGATTTCCGTACTTCAACCCTGTTATGGGAGCGCAGTACGTACCGTTTTGGGGCCGAACCACTCAAATTATAAGGAGCTTGTCCCCAAAACGGGACTGCGCCCCCACAACAGGGTTGAGGCTTCTTGTCGTGTGCCCACTGCCCACTGCCTAACCCCACCGCATCTACCATAGAAACACCAATATACGTACCTGTGCTAGCGCCGGCAGGAGCAGCATGCACGCGCAGAGCGCCGGTGCCGCCCGAGAAGAGTCTCCGTGAACCTGGGGAGCACAGCAGTAGTAGTAGTAGTAGTAGTAGTAGTAGTAGTAGTAGCAGTAGATGCGGAGTTCCATTGGGCGGCGGGGGGGGGGGGGGGGGGGGGGGGTATTTATTTGTGGCTTGCCTTAGTAATTTGTGCATTGACCATGCATCCCTTCTGAGACGGAGCCGGGGGGGGGGGGCATGCTTCGAACGCAGAGAAACAACGCCCACCATAACGGCAGTTGCAGATACAAATGCTCCCATGTCGGATAGATTATCGACACACAATTCCCAAAAAGAAACATCTGGGCGTTTCAAGGCAGATACAGGTAGATACATTCCTGATCGGTACGATCTACTACTTGCAGCTCGTGTTGACGGGTCAGGAAACCCTGTATGCTCTGCATGATCTACGGCAGTAGGATCAAATTTCCTCCATTGGATCTGCACTCCAAGATCCCGCACACCATCTCAAAACGGTAGGTAAATCTGTAGATGATCTATCTGTAGATGATATATCTGCAGATGATCCATATGTAGATGATCCATATGTAGATGATATATCTGTAGATGATCTATCTGCAGATGGTATACATGTATATCATCTATCTGTATACCATCGGTCTGTAGATGATCGATCTGTAAATGATCTATCTGTAGATGATCTATCTGTAGATCATAATCTGTCCGAGGTGTAAAAGGGCTTAACAGGCCAGGAAACCACATGGCGGCTTCGCTCACCCCCGACGCTCCTCCGCCCCCGAGACCCGATCGAAGCGGGACCGCGTACAGACCCACAGCGGCGTACAGCGTGAGGGCGAGACACGGAGCCATATATGCCGCCCCCCCGAGGGCAACACCTGTCCAGGTGACAATGGCGGCCGCTGGGAGAGGGAGGCATGCGAACAGGAACCTGCCGGACAGACACCGAAATACAAAATTATCTTATTCAGCAGAAATATTATATAACACACCAGGCACACGGCACATCCACCTCTTCTCTTTGGCTCCTAGGAACCACGCGCAGCAGGATATTAATTCGTATCACAGCTGTCGTCAACTAGCGCGTCCGATAACAATGTGAACAAAAGAAAAGAGAAAAAAGAAAAAAAAAAAGTGCCAGATACGTACGAGTACGTATCTATGGGAAGAGATGTTTTCGGAAAAAGACCACAGGTCGAGACCCTCTTTCCGAAGAAAATAATTACGTTCGACTTTTCATCGGCACCTTTTACCTTTTGGTAACCGTTGTCGAGCCAACTAAGAGCATGTCCAAACAGAATCGAAATCGAAAATTGAAAATCGAAATGATACTAAACTTGGCGCTGATTGGTCCCCTGGTCAGAGCATGTTCCCCTTCGTTTTTTAGGTTCCGAGAAAATGAACGATCCACGACCCGATGCCAAAGTAAAAAAAAGTTGACGGCTGGAAATCGAAAAAGCAAATCGAAAGCACGGACAGCCACAATTCAGCGCGTCCTACTGGTGAGCGCAGCCACGTCAAAATATCACATCAGGACCGCCGTACACAGCATCCAACCCACAGCTAGCACGGCAACACAGCCGCACAGACCCCCCCCCCCGTAAACAGCCAGCAGGCGAACCACAACACCAGCCCCGACGTTCTTGGGCCTTTGTTTCCCGGCGTTCGAGCCTAAGCGAACATAGTTCGAGGAAAATTGAGGATGATACCCGCGAGAACGAGGTCGGGAGTGCGTTCCCAGAATAATTTCAAGTTTCATCTCGGGGCGTCAACGTTGGACGCACCACCACCTCCATGGGAGGCCCAACGACCTCCCGGAATCGAATTGCCGTCGCGTTTTCCTGCTTCTGTGGTGGATCTGTGTTGCCGAGCGTTAGATTGCAGGCATGTGTGCACAGTTGCGGACGGCCCAAGTAGTTGTGCTCTCCGTCGCTTTTCGCCTGGATTTTTATTTTCACTTTTCGATTATGTTTGGACACCTCGACATTTTTTTGATCGAAATCGAAATGAATTCGATTTTCGATTGCGCTTTTCGATTCTATTTAGACACACCCCAACCGTTGTCGAGAGGAAAAAAACGTTTGTGCCGCAAAAACGATTGCGCCGCACAAACGATTGCGCCGCACAAACGATTGCGCCGCAAAAATGATTGCGCCAATAAAACGATTGTGCCACAGAAACGATTGCGCCGCACAAACGATTGCGCCGCATCCCTGTGCAAACTTAACGCTCTTTTCTTACTGCAATCAATGGGATTGATTGTGTAATCCGCCATTATAGCCCTCTGAGGGCAAACTGCGGTGGGGACGAGCCACTCAAGTTTCAAGAAGTTTGTCCCTAAAACGGGGCCGCAGTACAGTTATTGTCCTAAAAGGGCTTCTATTATAGGGCGAGAGAGGCGCGGAGCTTCACTCTAAATTGAGGAACCTCATGAATGTTTTTTATATGCCGCCGCCTGCCGCTATCTTCTTCATTACTACGGGGGACCATAGTTAATATGACCAAATATTGTTAGCAAAAATAGGCAAATATTTAGGTTTTTGTGTGTATTATAGGTCCCCCTATTTACTACCAGGTATGGTCCACCGTAATAGTAGCACGGGCGAAAATTACGAGCTGGGGTTTTGGTAGGTCCTCGGTCGAAAAGTATGTCGCAGAAAAGTACGAGAGTCCGAGTTGACATAGCAGCTGACGTTATTTGCACAATTAAAGAAAACGTTTATTAATAGAAGACGACAAAACGATAACAAACATCGACGATCACTAAAAAAAAAAAATCGCAGAAAAGCACGAGAGCCCGAGTTGGCAAAAGCAGCAGCTGACGGTATTCGTACAAATTTGAAAAAAACACACACACACATTCGGAAGACAAATAACAAAAAACAAAACAAAAACGATGATAAAACATCGACGAGCACTATTAATCGGAACGCTATGCTACGTGTATAGCGGTCAATTAAGATCACGCACCTCTCCAGGAGGCGAGCGACGTCCGGGTCGTCACGGTAGATGAACCTGAACTGGAGCGTCGCCCACACCCCCAAGAGGGCCACGAACACCACGATGTTCAGCACGCGCACCACCCCCAGCTCCGAGGCGGTCCAGGCCAAGGCCCCGGCGCTGGCAAGGACGGCACCCCACACGGAAATCAGCGCTCCTTCCTGGGTCACGGGTACGACAAGAGCGAGAAGAGGAAAACGGGTTGGATCGCATGCCAACCATGCCATGTACTGGTTCGGGATGGGTGTGGTAGTGGGGAGGGAGGGGGGGGGGGGGGGGGGGGGGGGGTACTCATTGTTGCTTGCCCTAGTCACTCAATCATTGACCACGCGTCCCTTTCGAGACGGAGCACGGTTCCTACTCCTGATAATAGAGACACCTCCGGCATTTATGCGCTCATTACGTTGTTTCCATATACTACACAGAACCGTTTTGCTAATCTTTGGGGGGGGGGGGGGTACTCGATATTACGCATGACGGTAGTAATATGACCACAGACCCGCGCATCCCAACAATGCTGGGGCAGAGCAGGGGGAGGGGGGGAGGGGGGGGGTACTCGATATCATGCATTGACTTTATTTGCAAAAATAAAAAAAGATTCAATTGTTGAGAGCGCCTTGCAGCGTGGGTAGGCACAATTCGATACGAGTCGACGAGGGAAGAAGGGGCTGAACTCTTCTCGCGATAAAAATGAAGGCACGTACCGTAGCGGGAAGGGGGTAGAAGAGCCTGCTATGTGACCCCGGATCTGAGTTACGAGTGGGAAGGAGAGAGAGAAGAAGATGTGCGAAGATAATGAATGGGATGAGCGAAAAAAACAAAAATAAAAAAATGGCCGTAGTCGTATGACTACAGACCCTCGCATCCCTACAATGCCGGGACGGAGCACGTCGGGTTTTCTTCGACCAGGCAGACATTGTTTGCACCAAGCGCTAAGCGCCGTGAGGTGTCCGGCGAGTTGCATGAAGGGTGAGCTGCATGTATCCTACGAAGAACCGCTTGTGGGGCGGACCTACATGTGAAAGACAGCTTGAATGAATTAGTTTAATTTCCGGTGTGGCCACCTCCTGAGACAGCAATGGAGGTACTATGTAACTGCCTAATGGGGGTCATACCACAAACACCACCTGGTACGCGATACGACCACTTCCCTTGAGCCGAGTGAAGGCTCTCCACCCCGCACGACTTATCTGTTCACTCGATCACCAGCTGTGACCGACCACCGAAAAAAAAAGAAAAAAAAAAACGGCACCCTGGTTGTCTAGCCCACGTAGTGAGCGGCTTGTTTTACAGTGTATTTGCCAACCGACGCCAACCCGGCCTATATCTAATTACGGGGGGCGGGGTTGAGGTGCGAAAAGGAAGGCGAGCAAAGTGTTGGATTTACGTATAGATGCGACGCAAGCGCTGGTTCAAGCATGTCGCCCCACATTTCTCCAGCCACGAACGCCGCACGCAACATATATACTGGTAGCAGCTAAACTATCATACTGACCACCATGAAGCGTAGGAGAGGGCGAGATAGCCAGTTTTGTTGTTCAAGGGCTTAGGGCTGGCGCTACGTACCGCTTAAAATCTTACCCCGATCAATCACAGGCCTTCAAGGAGGTCAATAATAGCCGGGCGTTTCCGTATAATCTACCGATATACTCTGAATTGTACCTGGTATGTATTACCGCATTTGTTTTTTATGGACGAGCCGCTTCCAGGTGGTCCAAGGCAATGTCTGTACAAAGTTTCGCGGAAGCATTCGATGATCTGACCGCGTGTGATCATTACGAAGTCACCTCTAACGCCCAATATCGACTAAATACTGAAACTAAGTAATTTCGAGGCAACATTTGCCCGTTTACCACACACACATCCAAGTGTCTACGCCATTTTCAAGAGATAAACCTTGACTATTCGCACACGTGCTCTACATGCCCCTGCCGAACCATTGACGATTGTTTCTTTTGTTTTTTTTTCCCGCCACCGAATTTTTTGGGATTCCTCAAGCCCCAAGAACCGAAATATCTGTCAAAATAAAATAAAATAAAAAAGTACCAGGGTAACCTTCAACAGGTTGGCAGGGGCTCTTACAGCCGTACAACGGGAGATATCTGTGAGGTAGATTTCGAGGGGAATAGCGTGGGCATTGATTGGACTCTTGAGTGGGGAATTTGGGGCGGTAAGCTTGAACCAGCCTGCCTTGCATTGGGTAATGATTTTTACGGCAAAGGTGATGGTGATGGTGGTGGTGGTGGCGGTGGTGATGGTGGTGGTCGTGATGGTGCCAAGACGAAAGAAAGCATAACGTCGGATCATAGGTGATGCTACTGCAGTACGCAAATTGATGGTGGTGTTGGTGGTGGTGTTGGTGTTGGTGTTGGTGGTGGTGTTGGTGTTGGTGTTGGTGTTGGTGTTGGTGTTGGTGGTGGTGTTGGTGTTGGTGTTGGTGGTGGTGTTGGTGTTGGTGGTGGTGTTGGCGGTGGTGTTGGTGTTGGTGTTGGGGGTGGTGGGTGGTGGTGATATTTGTTGGTGTTGTGATCGATGGGAACCGAAAGCGGAGCAGAGCGCTGGATCGCGCATGACTACAACAAATTAACAGCAATGGCATGACAATGAGAGTGGTGATGGTGGTGGTGGTGGTGGTGGTGATGATAGCGGTTGTGGTGGTTGTGATGCTGAGTGGTGCTGGTGGTTATTGCGGTGGTGGTGGTGGTGGTGGTGGTGCTGCTGCTGCTGCTCAGGGGAATAACAGCAAAGCGTCGAAATCTATGGCATCACACTACATAGAAATACAGCAGGATGATGATAGTGGTGGTGGTGATGGTGGTGGTGGCAATGATGAAAATGGTGGTGGTGGTGGTATTACGGGACACCATAGATAATACCAGGTATCCATTTTTACTAACAATATTTTGCCCTATTAACTATGGCCCCCCGTAATAGTGGTAGTCGCGGATCGTTCATCGTATGATTGACGACAAGGCTCGCACAGCGAAACGATCAGCAGAGCGAACCCGCCAAAAAACACCCCGCCAAACGCACAAAAACGTTTTTTTTTTCCGGAAATAAAACAATAAAACAATAAAAAAAAAACTCTCGCTCCTCCGTGAGAAAAAATAATCGCTCGTTTTCTGCAAAAGTCGAAACGCTCACGCCGCGAGAAGAAAGAAAGAAAAAAAAACTCACCACGTTGCCGGCAAGGTCGAAGCAGTAGCAGGCCATCACGCCAAAGGCCGCGACGAGAGCGGTCGGCCGGCCGCCCAGCAAGAGCACCACGCCGAGGCAGGGGCCGCCCAGTGCCCAGACCCTGAGGTTGTGAGCGAACCGCTGGGACGGGGACGAGCGTCGCCGCTGCAACCGCCCCTCGCTCGTAGCTTCTGCCGGCGCTGTTGGAGAGTCGGCCCTATCCCGGAATCCGGGTAGCGCTCTATCTCTGTAGTTCCGGTCTGCGGTAGGCCGCCTGTGCCGCACACGGGGGAGGGGGGTGTAACGCGCACAGTACTCATGGCATGCATGGTTGTAGTCGTATATGGCCATGGACCCTCGCATCCCTGCGGGACGGAACACGGCGGGTTTCCACCGACCAGGCGAAAGACACTGCTCGCGCCAAAGCGCGGAGCGCAACGTGAGATGTTGGGGGCAGTCGCATGCAAGGGAGAGCGCTGCATCCTCTGCTAAGAACCGTTCCTATGAGACAGGCTTGCTTGCACTGGGTGACGGGCGTCGAAATACTCTGATTTTTTGTTTTTCTGGTGCGGCCCCCCTTTCACAGAGACAGCACTGGGTATACTGCACAAAAATTGCCTCGTGGGCGCTTTACCATGCATGCGTGATCCCAGCCTTGTACGAGGACCCTTACACGTAGCAATAACGCCCACACCGGGTATATAGCACGCGCGGTGGATCGAAGTTATCACGGGCCGCTGGCAAAACCCGACTTTCGACGAAATGCTCGATCTTAGGCCCGTAATAACGAGGATATGTTTTCACGAAATTCTACTCAAACCGAAATTACAAAAAAAAACAACGTGTCTCGTTAATACAGGCCCGTACATCTGAGAGGTGTATTTGGTGCTTGATATCATCACCCTATGGACAGGAACATAATCACCTTCATATCCATTAAGTACTATTACGGGGGACCCTAGTTAATAGGACCTATGGTATACATAAAAAACTATATATTCGACCCTTTTTACTAATAATATTTGGTCCTATTAACTATGGTCCCCCGTAATAGACGTCTAACAGGGCGTAATATTCCCGGTCAGAGTCCTACACGGCAGCGGTCCCTCTATTGTGCCGGTTGGGTAGTGCCGGCTACCCGCTATAGTGCCCGTGAAATCGCTTGGCACAGATGGGACTGACCAGTGCAGTGCGGCTGTGTGCGCAGTACATACGGTTGCCGCTACAAATAATGCCGGTAATATTGGCTGGCACATACATACCGACACTGGGTTAAGGGACCAGCACTCTTAACAGGCTTCGGTCGAGGAAGCAACGTTCTTTTCAGAGGCTCCTCGCTCGACGAGCTTCATACCTTCCTTACCACAAAAACGGATTTCGAAAAATTATCAAGATGCGAACCCTGTATACTATTGAAGTATATATTTATATTGGACAAACATCAAAGCCTAGGTGGATCACGAAAAATGTTGCAAACACTCTTGGTGATCCAACGATATTGGATTAAGAAACCCGGTCGGTCCGAATTATTTTGGCCAAAAACCGCTACCTCCATCATGGCGCTCCAACGATATTGGGTTGAGAAACCCGGGCGGTCCGAAATATATATTTTTTGCCAAAAAGCGCTACCTCCATCGTGGTGTTCCAATGAGATATTGGGTTAAGAAACTCGGTCGGCCCGTTTGTTTTTTTTTGCCAAAAAGCGCTACCTCCCTCGTGGTGTTCCAATGAGATATTGGGTTAAGAAACTCGGTCGGCCCGATTTTTTTTCTTGCCAAAAAGCGCTGCCTCCCTCATAGCACGCGTCCCAAATGGGGGTTACACATACCTGGTACAATATAATGACCATATACGTTCCATCTCTGCGTTTTCCGAGCCCTAGGCCCATTGGACGAGGGGGCCCACCCGCCCGTGCTCGGCCAATGAGGGGCCGCATCGCGCGCGGTGGGAGTTGCTCCTCGGGGGGAACCCCCAGTCCCGCTGAACCCGGGGACAATAGGGCCCCATCCCCGGTGCGGAAAACCCTCCAAAAAGTGCTACCTTTATCGTCGCACGCGTCCCGAACGGGGGTTTTATCTATTTATATTATATACCACGTTATATATATATATATATATATATATATATATTACAAGGCGCTTCGCTCCGCGGGCGGCCTACGCCGCCCGCTACGCTCGCTCAGGAAGGAAAAAAGTACATCAAATTATGCGAAGCGAACAGAGGTCCACGATTGAGTTTAGTGTTTTCAAGGATCGTAATTGCAAACCGGCGACTTGATGCCAAGAGTCCCGCCGCCAGGCTTCAGGAAAAAACAGCTCCGACGTCAGCTTGGATGCAACATATACGATTCGCGTCGCGGATGTCGTACGTACGTACATACACCCCAGGTAGGGTACTACTGTCTGTACTTATGTTCTATGTCTGTACTGTATGTACGAAGAAAGCGAAAGCACAGCACGGCACAGCAGCAAAAACAATGAAAATGAAACCGAGAACTCGGAAAGGAAAAAAATCCCCGTCCCCTCTCGTGTAATATTTTTCTGCCTGATTGGAACACCTTACACCCGGTCGAAAAAAAGAAAAGGAAAAATCGCAGAGAAGAGCTTCTCTCTCAGCCTCGTACGCCGCCCGTCCCTCTGGCGACCACCTCGCTACCGATTCGGTACGGGTAAAGTTTTTATCACTCTCTGCCACAATCAGCCCCGTCACCCGCCTCGCGTGAAGTCCGGTGCTCACCGTGGCCTCCGTTCGCCAGCTCGATAACGTTGGTGTTCAAACTGCACTCCCCCCTCTTTCAACTTCAGCGTGGTCGCAAAAATAAGCACCGCTTGAATATTATCTTGCCCTCCGGAACGACCTTTATAAATTCGTACATACTCTATCAACAATCATAAATCGAAGCCAGACAAAGCCCGTTCATGCATCCATCGTGTCTCGAGGCACACGCGACGCCTAGGCACGAAAGCGGCGACCGCGCTCCTTGCAACCCCCCTTCTACCCGCCAGCACCCGCTGGCACTCGCGACTGTGCCGGGTCCTCCCGCGATGCCGTGCTTAGAGAACACGCACGCACACGAAACGAAAGAAGAAAAATGGAAGAAAGGACCGAGAAAACAACGAACTGCTGGAAAGGTCCGGCAAGTAATGAAAGGAGACGATGGGAGCTCTGAGAGGCCAGGGATGCACCAACCGAGCACGCTCAGGGGTTGTGATCTAAGTATGTAGTTCTATATATATACAAGGCGCTTCGCTCTGCGGGCGGCCTACGCCGCCCGCTACGCTCGCTCAGGAAGGAAAAAAGTACATCAAATTATGCGAAGCGAACAGAGGTCCACGATTGAGTTTAGTTTTTTCAAGGATCGTAATTGCAAACCGGCGACTTGATAATGCCAAGAGTCCCGCCGCCATGCTTCAGGGGAAAACAGCTCCGACGTCAGCTCGGACGCCACATCATACGATTCGCGTCGCGGATGTCGTACGTACGTACATACCCCAGGTAGGGTACTACTGTCTGTACTTATTTCTTATTTTGATACCTGGTATGCTCTATGTCTGTACTCATATGTACGAAGAAAGCGAAAGCACAGCACGGCACAGCAGCAAAAACAATGAAAATGAAACCAAAAATTCCGAAACAAAAACATCCCCATCCCCTCTCGTGTAATATTTTTCTGCCTGATTGGAACACCTTACACCCGGTCGAAAAGAAGAAAAGAAAAAATCGCACAGAAGAGCTTCTCTCTCAGCCTCGTACGCCGCCCGCCCCTCTGGCGACCACCTCGCTA
The DNA here is from genome assembly GCA_031213475.1 of Nereocystis luetkeana. NCBI lineage: Eukaryota > Phaeophyceae > Laminariales > Laminariaceae > Nereocystis > Nereocystis luetkeana. The sequence goes on along the minus strand of JARUPZ010000012.1, from coordinate 9,546,531 downwards.
CCGATTCGGTCCGGGTAAAGTTTTTATCACTCTCTGCCACAATCAGCCCTGTCGCCCGCCTCGCGTGAAGTCCGGTGCTCACCGTGGCCTCCGTTCGCCAGCTCGATAACGTTGGTGTTCAAACTGCACACCTCCTTCTTTCAACTTCAGCGTGGTCGCAAAAATAAGCACCGCTTGAACATTATCTTGCCATCCCGAACGACCTTTATAAACTCGTACATACTCTATCAAAAATCATAAACGGAAGCCAGACAAAGCCCGTTCATGCATCCATCGTGTCTCGAGGCACACGCGACACCTAGGCACGAAAGCGGCGACCGCGCTCCTTGCAACCCCCCTTCTACCCGCCAGCACCCGCTGACACCCGCGACTGTGCCGGGCTCTCCCGCGGTGCCGTACTCGGAGTACACGCACGCACACGAAACGAAAGAAGAAAACAGGAAGAAAGGACCGAGAGTGCCAAGAGAAATGGAGAAAACAAACAACTGCTGGAAAGGTCTGGCAAAGTAAAGAAAGGAGGCGGTTTGGAAGTGGGAGCTCTTGAGAGGCCAGGGATGTACCAACCGAGCACGCTCAGGGGTTGTGATCTAAGTATGTAGTTCTATATACCTGGTATAAAAAATGAGAAGTGCGAAAATGCGGTCAAAATCATAGTGTGGACGCACAGCACCATGACGGCTCTTGCTTAGGCGCGTGCCGCAATAATCCTTGCACTACACTCCGACGTTTACAAGGAGCATCCCCTCACAGAGCAGTCCGTATTGTATTGCTACAGCTGTGAGTCCGCACTAAGCCACCAACTGAGTTATAAGTCGGACCAATAGTTAGTCGTTTCCCGGAGGGTGCCGACTATCGGGTGTACTGGGCGTCCATACTTGTAGGAAGGATCGCTGAATACGGGATACTTTTTTTCCTGTTTTGGGGCGGGGGGATTTGCGGGCGGGAGGGTTGATTCGGCCAGCTTCGTTCGTCTGACTCAAGTCGGCAAGTCGGCTAGCCATCAGCTTTGGCTAACGGCACCCGACTACCGACTTAGATACAGTAGTCGTGAAGTCTTGCAGACTCGCAGATCTTACGCAATGCACTTCGTTTGCGGCTGATGCTGTACGACGGGTCGTCATATTTCTTGTCCCCATTTTGTTCCCTGCCGAATATCAGAAGGGTTTTCTTTACCCTTAAATCGGCTACAAAAAATATCCCTACTCTTACTTCAAGTCATGAGTCCTCAAAACGCGAGGGAATCCAATCAGTGGCTGAGGGGGTATTCAATACCCGATTAAAGTGAGCAGCCTCAAAAACCAAATGTCAACCTCCCGGAGGTTACATGTCATACATATTACGGGGGACCATACTAAGTAGGACCTACGGCACACGCAAAAACCTGTATTATGTATCTATTTTTACTACCAATATTTGGTCCTATTTACCATGGTCGCCCTTGATAGGAGGATACGCATGGGTTAGCTTGGGGTAAAAAAAGAGAAAAAAAAAGGCGAAACGGTTTCGGCAAGGCTCCTGATCGGCCCTCTGATTGGCCAAGGTGCCCGTTACGCTTATTTTTGATCCTACGATACGCCTTCACTACTTGAAACTAGAGTGTGTTCGTTTCAGGTGGGCACGACTCTGGTCGTCGAAGGCGTGGTTGACTTTTCCCTCGCACACAAGAGGGTGCGGTCGTTTTTCAGCGTTCATTGTTTTTTGCCAGAACGGGGAAGGTTTGCCGATGCCGAACAAGGGAGGCGTTTCCGGAAAAGACCTGATCGAGAATAGAGCCTTTCCGAAAATATGGTACTGGTTTTCGACTTTAAAGCACCCTTACCGTTGTCCTGAAAAAGTATCAGTAGCGCTGCTGAAGAACGATCGCACCCCGCCTACCCTGTACGCGCCCAATGCTCCTTACGGTAGTTAGTGCCCGTCTTTGACCGGGGTGAGCCTCCTTTTACCGCGCGGCCGCAGCTTGCGGGTCACGTGTATTATCACACCCGATTGTAACTTGTCAAGCTGTGGGTCGCGGTAAACGACCTACGATACGCTTACAAGACTGCGTTGGAACACACACGCCAGTTGCTTGTTGTCTTGTGTCGTAACTTGCTGAAGTGTGCGTGCGTACGGATCAACGCGGTCGGCTGATAGTTGACAATGGTAAGGTTAAGATTTCGCACCTCGAACAAATCATGTACAGATCATGTACAGATCATATACAGATCATGGACAGATCATGTAAAGATCATGTACAGATCATGTGCACATCATGTACATATCATGTACAGATCATCTACATATCATGTGCATATCTACAGATCGTCAATTCCCATGTGTTTTGATGATCTAGACATTTCAGGGCAGATACATCCCCTGTCTATAGCACTTCGTGTTGCCGGGTGGGGAGCCATATAACATGCCTGATCTACAAACAGTTGCACACATTTCCTGGGTTTGATCTGTACTGCACAGATCCAGCTCAACGTCTCACAACGGTCGGTTAGTATCTAGATAATCTACGTAGATCATGATGTATCTTGATCTATCCGACGTGCGCAAGGAATCGGGGCGGAAATTGGAGCAAGCGCCAACGGCTTTTCATGCGAAACTACAATACTACTGCTGTGGACCAGTGCTTTGTACGAACGCTCGCAGTCTCTCCCTCAAGTTAGAGATATCCGTTCCCGTTTCTTGGAATACCTCTCTCGGATTTCGGAGGCGTTTTTTCTTTGTCGCAAGGGGGAAACAAATGCCGGCCCTCTCTGCCATATGGGGGAGACCCGCGACCCCGCGGTCAAGTTATTGCCTGTCGCCCCCGATGGTCTTGTGGTTAGCCTCGAAACTGCTAACATTATAAGGTCGAAGGTCAATGTTTCGAACCCTGCCTGCCACGTTTTCGTGGGATTCTTTGCTTTGAGCCAAATCGACTGGAGAAAGCGCCTATCGTGTGGATACAAAAGTTTCGGTGCAAGTCGACGAGGGAAGAACGTGGTGTTTTGTTATCGCAATAAAAGAAAAACAAGGCACGCGCCGCACTAGGGAGGGGGGAGAGAATAAATAGCCTGCTTTCTGACCCCGGATCTGAGCTACTACTATTACGGGCGACCATAGTAAACAGGACCAAATATTTGTTAGTAAAAATGGGTTAATACATAGGTTTTTGTGTGTACCATAGGTCCTATTTACTATCGTCCCCCGTAATAATACGACAGGGAGGGAGAAGGAAAGAAGAGGGATAACAGTAGATGGGATGAGCAAACACAAAAATGTCGGGGTGTAGGGATCAATCAACTTGTACAGCATCGGGGATACGAAACATGATGTATAGCCATTTAGTGACCCTTCTCGCCAAGGTGCCGGAGAGCAAGGCGCAGTGGGAGAGGCAGTCCGCATGTCGAGCCCTATTGCTACGGGTGCGCGCTGCTGCTGGTGCTGCTGCTGCTGGTGCAGCTGCGTAGCGTTTCCATGCAATGTACCTGGTACAGTACAGGAGGTGTGAATACTACGAATTGTTCTATTCACTCGCACTGCTGTTGTTGTAGACTACGGGAGGAACATATCAACCGACAGGTGGCTCCGACGGAACGAAGGCTCGTTGTGACGAGGGGCGTCTCCAAGCCAGGTCCCAGGCATGCCTTTTACGGCAGCAGTCCCGCAACACTCTCGCTTACAGAGTTTTAGTGTACACATTGCATGCCCACGCAGACGAATATGTGATGTACGTGTGATGTATGTACGTAAAATCAACGCTCTCTGTGCACCGAGCTTACGAGCAGATGCGAAGCCAGCTCTCGGCCGATCCGCTCGTCGACTATTAGTATCAAAAAGCTATAATATGTCTGTTTATCGCTGCCTTCGCGAACTTGCAAGGAGCAACTCGTGCAGAAGCGACCCGAGTCACGAGAAAGTATAGGCAGCAGACCACGCGAGGTTAACTTGAGCACCAACACTGCTTCGGGGAATGGTTGACACACAACTGCTTGGTGTACGAGACAGATATAGCCTTGATCTTTACCCTACTCCCACCAGACCAACCCTAAGCCTGGCGCAGTCAGATCTTTTCTCAGGTCACTGGACAACGCACTGAGTGACTACGTGCTCGCACAGCAGAGTTGTTAACGAGGAACTTGGTACATTGATGCCCCATCTACAACCATGTTACGAAGAAGAGGGCAATGCCAATCTGATTGGGACATGGGGCAATCAGGCATACTTTCATGCGTAGACTACAGCAGTACGAGTAGTGTTGCACAATAGTGAAACCACCATCACTACCCGACAGCATGTTACACCTTGGTCGTACATACGTATATACCTGGCCGCAGTAAACAGCACCACAGCAACGCCGCAGCGCCGCCCAAGAAATAACAAAATTTTAGGCTTCCTACCTGGCATCCTGGTCTTCCACCCTTGCTCGAGGCCGTAGACCCGATCTGTCGGGCGAACCTGCACGGTTCCTTCTGCGCACAGGTGGAGGAGAATTCATGGCGGTGAGAGCGCGTGCATCGACACTAGAGCACTAGAGCATACCTCGTCGGTTGTGCTCTTTTGTGGCTTCGTAATATATCGGGGGTTTCCACAGTCTAAACCTGAGCGTTTGCGAGCGGGATCTGACAGTCCCGTCCACGACCATGAGGGTTGAGAAGAATTGCGCTGGGCAAAGCGGTTAGATCTACGACTACGCGATCCCTGGACACGGGTACTGAACCGGATACTAGCGGGGAGGAAGACGGGCAAGCCAGTGGGGCGAGAAGATGAAATCGCTATTGTTCGCGTTCTCAGGCGTTTGCCCTTTTCTCCAGGTGCGGATCCTAAAAATCTTGCGTCTTTGATTTTCCCCGCTCTTTTCTTGCTTGCCATTATGTCCGTAGATTTAAGGACCACTTTTTGTGTAATATAAAATATATATGGCCATTACATTTCCGGTCATAGTGTCCTTTGATCAGCCGCCTGGTGGATACTGACTATGTACGAGTATAATACTGCTGCTGATGCTGATGCTATGGCTGCTGCTGCTGCTGCCGCTGCTGCTGCTGTTGTGTATTTCAAGTGCTTCCCCATTAGTTATGTGCCGCTGGTGCACCCGAAATACACAGCAGCAACAGCAGCAGCAGCAGTACCTCGGTAGATGCCGGCATGTTGAGCATGGCCCGTCTTGCCTGCCTAGCCTGGGGGAAGTCTCTCGGGGCCCTTGCGTGTGTCTACAGCGTTGGTTGAAGTTGAAGACCCAACGACGTTAAAAACTAACGGTACAACCCATATAAATAGCATGTACCAGGTACCTGGCACGACGTACCATCCTAAACGCTTTCGGGACCCAGCTATATCAGGAAGGATATACGAGTATGTATAGTAACACGCCGCGCGCGTTTCGACACCCCGCAAGCTAACCATACAGAGCCGATAACCCTGACTACCTCGACCCAATCCGGAGCCAAAACGGGCCAGAAACGATGGGGTGCCGCTTTCAAGTTGAAGAAAAAAGACTTGTGTGCCTGCTGGGAGTGAAAACTTCCCGGAAACTTCTGTTCTAAGGCCCTCTCTTACTGCTTGTATGATGATGAGAGGTTTTTGAGAACCGAAATACCTGACAAACAGCCTACCAATCTGAAGATCCGAGCTTCCAGATTGTAATTTGCGAGATTGTAAAGGCCGGATCTTATGCAATTTTTTTTGAGGTGATTATATGACTGTTTACGGAGGCTTCGGGGTATCTGGTCCCATATCTGATCAGATTTTATCGAAATCACGTCTTATGGGGCCTGTTTGGTGGAAAAAATGTTCCTCCGAGATTTTATGACTCCTGAAATTCCATGAAATGATTTTTTTTGGCAGCCTTTTCTGATCAACTCTGAAAGTGATAAAATTTGGCTTTGCACTAGACCTCGGTGGCATTATACAATTTTGTCTAGTTTATAGACTGGGTTCATGACGGGTCACGACGCTACATGCTTGGTTACGCTTGTACACAGCTGGGCTCCAACACTTGTGCATCGGCCACCACGGAGAGGGAGGGCATCAGTACCTTGGCCACCATCGTGTCTCTTACGGCTGCCCAACTGCAGCTGCTCGAGGCAAAACTTTGGAAACGAATAGGACGAGACTACAGCAGCAGTATCAAAACAATCAAACGGTATTTTTCTGACTACGACCGCCGCAAGCAGCTCATGCTCCGCGAAGGCGAGAGTTCCTTGCTGGTCCAGCGACTAGCAAACCCCTTACGCAGCTCCCCAGGGGGTTCCACATTCCGCTGCTTCCTTCGAGGAGCTGGTGGTGAAGGTTGATCGCCCAACCCGGCGTGAGCGACTCTCGTTCGTGTCGTGGTCCACGTGGAGTTCAAAATGTCGGTTGTGTTCTGTTTTTTTAGTTCTCCCATGAAATAAAACCAAAATCACGATAAGACGGCACATGGCGCACCGATCTGGTGTGGCTTTTAGCCGGTGGAAAATCCGACTTCCTGCCTTTTTCAATCACTCAAAAAAAATTGCATAAGACCCAGCCTAATGCGACCTCGAATGTTTCCGGGCCGCAAGACCAATTATGAACCGTATGAACGTATATATTTCGGATCTTCCTAGGGCTCCAGCACCTTTGTGTGACCACGGACTCCTTCGTCAGAGAGTTAATGTGAGAACAACAACAACATATATGGACCCGAAACTAGTGATTCTTTCCGGCCTTTTTTTTTCGGGTATTATTTTCGGGGCGGCCTCCAACCGGAAAAAAAGTAAGAAGAAAACCTTCTGGGGCGGCTCCAACCTGAAGAAAAAAGTAAAAAGAAAACCTTATTTTACGGTCAACACCCTCGTCCGAAACTGGCGTCTGTTTGCATCGCACGCATCGTGGGAGGCAACAAGCGTCCAATTTCATGCGACGGCTTTAAATATCTATTATTACGGGGGGCCATAGTTAACAGGACTTAATGATATACATAAAAACCTATATGGTTAACAATTTTCACTAACAATATTTGGTGCTGTTAACTATGGCCCCTCGTAATAATAGAGGAGGAAACGAAATCCTCAAGGCCCACAAGGGATGATGTCGCATTAGAGAACGCCGAGCGAAACCGTGTACATACGGGCCTTTTAGCACTGCAGTCCCGTTTTGGGGACAAAGTACTTAGAAATTGAGCGGTCTGTCCCCGAAACGGGACTGCGGTTCTAAAGGGGTTAAGCCGTTCTTTCTGGCCGCCGACATCCAGCATAATCAGTGCCCGCGCCGACTCTTCAATCCTAGAGAAATGCAAGCTCTGTCGCCACAAAGCTACGCCACAGAGATACTGGTTCGTACATTGTTGTGCAGTAAGCAGAGTAGATAATCCATCCAGTGTCATGTCATCGTACTGGATACGACAGGCGCGGCATACACATTTCTATGAAAGAGAGAAAACACAAGAAGAAAAAATTAAATCAAAAGAAAAAAAAGACAGAAGAAAAAAGTGTCGCGCCTACCCGTAGGGGATAATATGGCAGACAACACGGAAGGAGCTATTACGGGGGACCATAGTTAACAGGACCTATGGTATACATAAAAACCAATATGTTTAACCATTTTTACTAACAGTATTTGGTCCTGTTAACTATGCCCCCCCGTAATAGAGAAAGAATGCCACTGCAGATAACAGAGAATGACACAGAGAATGACACCAAGAACCAAGGGAAATATCAGGCACACCGAAGGACAACACGAAGAAAAAACATGGAAAAACATCCTCCAGGCAGCCGCAGCATATTGTGGTACGAGTAGCATAGACAGGTCCTCCCTACGAGTCGGTCAGGCACCTTTCTACCCTGTCTACCGTCTCCGTCCTGCGTTCGTCAACCATGCCCCCCCCCCCCCCCCCGGAGAGGATGCGTCATACAATACGAAACAAGCAATAGTGATTGATGTCAGTAGTCAGGAGAGAGGAGAGGAGAGTGTTACTGTTAAATCCCACCTTGTTCGAAGAAACCCATGCATTGGTCAACTTCTGGTTGTTTTCGGGGGCGATTCATTGGTCAACGTATATACATACATGTATGTAGTGATGTACATAAGTATGATGCCTGGTATGTGGTGATGACAATGATAGTGATGATCCAACCTGGGTATGTGATGATAGTGATGACGATGATCACAATGATGATGGCGTTCTCACGTTGTTGGCTCATTTCCCTAAAATCTGGCCTGTGGCCACAAAATAGGCGAAAACAAGGGGAAGAAAAACGTTTATTTGCACCCTGTTTACTCTTGGACACCCTTATCCTGATCCCATCCGGACCTGAGCTGTCCACACACACCCGGTATATAGCGAGGGCACCTGATCCCATGCCGAACCAGACCAGGGGTCGTCCACACAGCAAGCCGACGGTCGGCCGAAACTAGCAAACGACGTTTTGTGGAAGAAGAGGTGAGCTCCGATAGGCGTACGTAGCACTTTTTGGCTAAACTGTCACTGGGGTTGACCGGGCAGGTACAGCTACACTAATCAGGACCAAATGTGCTTAGTTTTTTTTTTTTAATATATAGGTTCTAGTGTGTATGATGGGTCCTGATTACTACCGTCCACCGTATTGGTACTCAATACAATTTGGGTTTAAAAATATTAATAGTACGACGTACCTGTCATGTGTTTTTTTTGGGGGGTTTTGCCAAAATCAGGTATACCTGGCCACTTTTCGGCCAAAATCAGTTACATGCTAAAAACAAGTACAAAACACCCCCCAGGAACCCTGCTATTGGCCAGGCTGACATTGTAGCTGATTTTGGCACGAAAAGGTCAAGGTATACCGTATTTTTTCTTCTCTGTCTAGCTTTCGACTGATCCTGGCCAACTTTGAACCAATCAGAGAGACCATACGTACGCTTTGTTGTTTCTCTCCGTATGCGTCTGCCCTCCCTCGGTTGAAATTGTTATATTAACGTGTACCAGGTACCAAGTAAACTCTGTACTCGTACGTTGTACGTGAAAGTACGTATTTACGTATGCATACATGCGCACGCTGGTTTCACGGTCTTTCTTCTTTGGGGTGTGCGACGTGCTTCAGTTATTCAATAGTTGTTGTGACGTGTCCTGCTGTCCTGCTGTGTGTTGTTTTCCATGTATGGTCACAGCGGTTTATACAACACCATGGTCGTTGTCCGCACTCTACACCACCCCGCGTCGAGGTGGTCTCAGGTTTGGTACGGCAAGATAATTTCGTGCCGAGCAGAACGGTCTAGAAGATTTAGAGCTGCCAACGGGGGGAGGTGCCAGAGTAAATACTCTTGTTGGCGCCCCCGCCGTGGCAGAACTAACGACACGCAGCCTGTTAATAGTGACTCTCTGCAGGTCCAAGTGAAGCCCGTGGTATTTACACTCTAAAGAAAACTAAACGATTTAGGTTTTGGAGGCCATGTGGCACGCTTCATTTTTCACCCGACTTTCATGGACACAGCACCGCTCGTGGCGCGCGTTTTTCACTTGGTTTTATTGTGTACCTGATTTTGGCTCGAACGGATCAGGTATTATATATAACTGATTTTGGCATTTGCCCTTTTTTTCTATACGTGCCTATATTTGGCGGTGGCACCATTTTTCATCGGACTGAAACAGGAGGAGTAGAAGGGAAACCGCGGTGGACGAAAGTAGGAAGGATATGGCAGACAGGGTAGCAAGGCACCAGGTCGACTAGCAGGTGGAACATGTCTATGCTACTCGTGCCGCCAACTGCAGCAGCTAGCTGGTTCGAACGTGGTTTTCCTTTTTGTCTTCTTTTTATTTTTGCGCTGGATCCTCCCGTGATTTTCATTTGCTTACTTTATCTTGCTTCTTGTCCTTACGAAAGGAGGCTTGTCGCGTGGGTGGATGACGAGCCTGCTTTGCTTGTTTCGTATTTGTCTGACGAATCCTCTCCGGGGGTGGGACATAGTTGACGAATGCAGGACGGAGACGGTAGACCACGGTGAGACAAGGTAGCAAGGTACCAACCAGACCGCCTAGTAGGGAGGACCTCGCTATGCAACTCGTACCACAGACTACTGAGTCTTACCTGGAGGGTGTTTTGTTCTTTCGGTTTGCCTGTCATTTCCCTTGGCTCTTAGTCTTACTCTGTCTGTATGTATTAACAGCGGTATGTAGTGGTGTTGTTTCTCTCTCGTTCTTTTTTTGTCTGTACCACATCTCCTGAGGGAGGCACGACATATATTCTTTTATCTTTCCTTCTCCTGTGTCTCTTTGAGTCGTTTCTTTGCTTCCCGCTTTCTTGTTATTTTTTCCTTTTGTTATCTCTAGTGTATACACGTAGAATATGTATGTCGTGCCTGTTGTATCCGTATGATGGCAGGGCATTGCGTTGTTTAGTCAGCTTCACGACATCGTGCTGTAGTATCTCTGTGGCGTAGTTTCGTGACCGGCTTGTAGCTCTCTATCGTAGGATTGAAGAATCGGCACGGATACTTGGCTGTGCTGGATGTCGACGGGTAGAAGAACGGTTTAATGTGAACAACAAACACACACACACTTTTTCAATTTTCTCAAGGTCATTCGCTGGGCGGGGATTTTCGTAGCTCCGTAACCATTTTAGGAGTTTCAGAGGGAAAACAAAAACTGACGGTACTAAGTGACGATTGATTACGGAAACGGTCGCTTCGTGATTGGTGGATTGTATTATATGACTTGACACCGAAATCGGTGTCCGAGTTACTACGACAGTTGATGCAAGGGAGTCGTACGGCACGGCCCTAAACATGTTCGTACCATCTCCATCTACCTGGGTTAACGCTGGGTACACGCTGCTCCTACTACTACTACTGTAGACGATTGGTTGCACCGAACTTTTCCCAACCATTGTTTCGGTCGTGGTCTCGAGACAGTAAAAGCGGGTGAACCGAAGAGCCTCAAAAAAACTTAGGCGCACCTCTATCGTATTAACCGAAGAGCCTCTGAAAAAATGAGGTGCACTTCTATCGTATTTGTAGTGTTACACCACCCCACGCCTATATATACCTTGAGAATCAGGTAGACCGTACGTAGTGGTCCCCTCCACAACAGCAGTCGGTGCCGGTTGTGTCGAGCAGTGCCGGCTTCCTGCTACAAAAAACAAAAGTGCCTGCGGAATCGGTTTTGTCGCAGATGGGGGGATTAACTATTGTTACGGGGGACCGTAGTTAACAGGGCCAAATATTGTTCGTAAAAATGGTTAAATAGATAGGTTTTTATGTATACCATAGGTCCTACTAACTATGGCCCCCCGTCATAATACGTGCGGCAAAGTGTGCAGAACACAGGAGGGCCGGTTGCCGCTTTTGTGGTGATGGTATTGTTGGCTGGCGCATACACGCCGGCGCTATAGAGGGACCACTGTTACGGGGGACCATAGTAAAGAGGACCTACGGTATACACAAAAAACTTTATATTTACCTATTTTTATCAGCAATATTTGGTCCTATTTACTATGGACCCCCGTAATAGTGTAACAAGAAGTGGGGTTGTACGTACATGTATGTATGTATGCATGTATGCATATGGGCCTTGCTTGGCCCAGCTTCGACCAACAGTGTTGAAGTGATACCGTGGACTATGATCGGGTCAAGATAGTACACCCTCTGGGACGAAATTCGAATCCTTTTAGGACCGCAGTCCCGTTTTCAGGGTTGGAATTTGAACAGTTTTATCCCCTAAACGGAACTTCGATCCCGAAAATTAGAACCGCAGTCCCGTTTTGGGGACACACCACTCAAATTTCAAGTAGTTTGTCCCCAAAACGGGACTGCGCTCCTAAAGGGGTTAAGGGGAGGCACACAGACACGCACAGCGAAGACGGTGCGGGGGCTTTGGAAAGACCTCGCCGACATTTTTCTATCCCGTAAACATTTATTAGACGCGTCGCTCGTCGTCTGTTTGCACTCTCCCCGCTGTTAGCCCTTAATAGGACCACGGTCCCGTTTTTGGGGGCAAACCACTCAAATTGTAGGTAGTTTGCCCCCCAAAACGGGACTGCGGTCCTACAAAGAGTTAAAGTTATAATGTAGTCTCAGTGGCCTTGCGTGTCATGCGTACGTGCGGCAGTTGACTCTGAAAACCCTATGATATACCCTGGTAACCCCTATGATGTTATCACCCTAAATAACTCCGACCTTCTGATAATTTTCCCGGAAGTTTCTCGGAATGAAAGTGTACTGGGGGAGCTATAGTAGTATACATGTCTTGGAATATCAAAACCATTTTGTGGTCGAAGCTGGGCCAAGTTGGTATTTGGTCACTGCTAACAACCATCGCGTATGTATCTGCGTGATGCACCTGGTACGCACGTAGATCGCCATCAATGAATGCCTCGTACGCTCGCACTTACACGCTGCCGCTGTGTACTGCGGTTACGCGCGGTCTGTGGCGGGAGCCGTTCTGACGCGGGCGGTGGTTGTTTAGGTTGTTGCTTTGTTCGGCTGATTCAGGACCGCAGTCCCGTTTTGGGGGCAAACTACTTGGAATTTGACTGGTTTGTCCCCCAAAACGGGACTGCGGTCCTGAAAGGGTTAATACACCCCGTAAAGCTTACCTTCGTAGAACATAAAACCGTGTATATACATCTAAAAAAAGTGGTCTCGACTTTTTTTTTCTGGTATTGGTATTTATTTATTTGTTAGCGCATTTGCAAAACGATCGTTTCCCTCGCTTCCGGCTGCGAGGCACGCAGAAAGTCCGCCGGTACGGTACGTGGCAATGTTTCAAGGGGTGAGCTCCGTGGCAATGTTTCAAGGGGTGGCGTTCCACCTTGCCGAGCGGTGCAGGACGATGGGAACGCACACAATTTTCTCTCGACGTGCGTAATAATGAGATTTATTTTTTGCCCTCTGTCACACGCACGAACCAAGCATCCCTGAAAAAACATCAACATGCACCGGAGCACTTTTCACGGCGCAGGGCACAGAGCACGCACACAGCACACGGGGGAGCAAAAAAACATGCAGGCGACGAAACACTCCGCAACTCGTAAGAAGCGAACAGAAGGCGTGGTCTTAGTGTTGGATGGGGAAAAATCAGCAACCAGAATGGCTGTGAGCTGTGAGTGTGGCTGACTATGAGTCGCCGACTAGTTGTTAGTTGGCTCGGTACTTTACAGTCAGCTACATTGCGGACAGTTCTTCGTATTAGCACCAGTATGTGTCTGGCTAGCGGGTTCCTTTGCTCGATGTGTGGATGTGTGTGTGTTTTTTTATTGATAGCAGACTAGCCGTCAAGTCATTCGTACGCCAGCTCACTACTCCAGCGATGAACGGGAGACATCACGTAGAACCAACCACGACCAGATTTCCGCCTCTCGTCTGTCACGCCTCGCACGTCTCCAGATCAGAGAGGCCGGTGTCAGAACAAGCAGCGTCCCTGGCTCTCCTCGCATATGCAGCGGCAACAGCGTTTCATGCACTTTTTGTGTTGGGGCGGCCACGGCTGGCTTCTTCTGTGTGTGCGTGTGTTTGTGTTCCGCCTGTGTTCCCCCCTTTTCAACTTTCCGCCGTATAGGTAAAGGGGTAGGACCTTGCACACCTCGGATAGACAGATCATCTACAGATCAGATGTATCACCTACAGATAAGTCATCTATAGATAGATGGTCTAGTTCGTCACCTGCCGCTGTGGGAGCTTGTGCAGGACCTGTGCAGGGTTCAGATCCAACCCGAGGAAACATGTGATACACAGAGAGATTGTGCTGATTATATCCCCAGTCCCGACCGGCAGCATGAGCTAGATCATACGTACAAAACCGGTAATACATATATATATCTTCCTTTGAAATGATCTAGATTGTGGAGTGGAAACGATCTAGACCATGGAGTGGAAATGATCTGTAGATGATCTGCCCGAGGTTTGAAACCTTGCACGGCAGTCTACAGCACCCAACTCTAAGTCCAGGCAGTTTGTCCCCCCAAGGCGCAACCCCTCAGGGTGCAGCGCCCCCCCCCCCCCCCCACACACTTCACCCCACCCCACCCCACCCCACCCCACCCCAGATGCGTGTGCTGTGATAGGCCTTTTTTTGCCTCGCAAGGCAAATAATTATGACTGATGGGGCGTCTAAACTGAGGAACTACGCAGCAACTATCCAGTAGATGCCGGGGGAGGGAGGGGGGGGGGGGGGTGTCCATGTATTTTTCGATGTATACCTCGCAGGCCATCATGGGGATTGCTTGCTTGCTCGTGTCGGGGATAGAGAAACGTGCACTTCTCTAAAGGAAATGGCGTGTTTTGAGTGTGAGACGTAAAGAGCTCCTGAAGTGAGAAGTCTCAGCAATTACTAGCACTATGGCAGGAAATATAAGGTACATGCTGACTTTTTGTTATCATCTAAACGCCCCTTATATTTACGATCAGACTGGTAGGTGCACCCCTATCGTGACATGCATTCCCTCCCCCCCCACCCCCCTCCCACCGCCACCTTTATCATATCAATGCTCCACAGCTCCCGCTTCATGAAGCCTTCACGTTCTCCCCGCGAGGATTGTTGGAGGGCGCACTCTCGTCCCCGTCGCAGCTAGCAGCGTTGCAGCCGAGTAGACGGAAGCCTGTCAGTGGTTGTTTTGCGAAAGGCTCGTGGCGCGCGGCGGGACCGGGGGAGGCGGGAACGGCGGTGGGGGCGGGAGGAGCGGCGGCGGTAGCGGCGAGGGGCGGGCGTTTCGGAGGGATGTTCGCGGAGGTCGGGCTCGGGTCGCAGCAGGAAGAGAAACAGAAGGTTTGGAGCTGTATACCTACCCGTATGGTATTGTTGTTGTTGTTGTTGTTGTTGTTGTTTTTGTTGTTGTTGTTGCTGTTGTTTTTGCTGCTGCTGCTGTTGGGAGTACTACTGTGATACGATTTCTTTGCTTTAAGGGCGTTGGTGTATTGTGGTTTCTCCGCATGTGAGTTGTTCTTCTCTTTTTGTGTCGTGTGCTCTTTTTGTGCTTTGTGTTTATTTACTGTGTCTATAGGATAAGGGAAAATACTGCGGAAAATAGAGGATCTCCCCCCCCCCCCCCCCCCTAAAAGTAGGGTAGGGTAGGACAGGGTAGGGTAGGTCAGGGTAGGGTAGGCTAGGGTAGGGTAGGGTAGGGTGGGGTAGGGTGGGGTAGGGTGGGGTAGGGTGGGGTAGGGTGGGGTAGGGTGGGGTAGGGTGGGATAGGGTAGGGTGGGGTAGGGTAGGGTAGAGTAGGGTAGAGTAGGGTAGGGTAGGGCAGAGTTGGGTAGGGTACGGTAAGGTAGGGTGGGGTAGGATAGGGTAGGGTAGGGTAGGATAGGATAGGTTAGGGTAGGGTAGGGTAGGGTAGGATAGGATAGGATATGTTAGGGTGGGGTAGGGTAGGGCAATATAGGATAGAGTAGGATGCCTCGGACCGTGGTTGGGTTGGTTGTTCCTGGGGGAAGACAACGACTGAGCTAATTGAGCTTGCTCATGGGCCGTCGCTTTTCGTGCATCACGTACAGAGCCACTGTTTTATAGCACGCTAGCACGTACTTGTACACATTGAGGAAGAAGGAGAGACACATGAATAGATCTACAACAACACTGCGGACAGGGCGTATATGTTCAAAGCAAGCGCCAACAGTAGCAATGTGACACCCGATTCCGCTGTAAACTATTAATATTATATTAGTGCAGTTTTGACACCGCTGGAATATGCCTTTGTCAGTCTCCTATCCTCAAACGTACGGGATTCCGAGCGGAATAAACGCGTACCAGTGCCTGGTACGAGTACGTACCTGTTTTTTTTAAATCGCCGAATGAACTTTTTTCCGTTTGTTTTTTTCCTGCCCGCATTATCACCCGGACAATGTTCCATCGGTATGGTGGGAGTAGAAGTATTGGTCAGGCTTAAGATTTATTTTATCGGTAAGTGTTGGTTTTACAGCACTACCTGCCACGCCACCCAGTCAGCGGCTGACTGGGTGGTCTAGCTGGTAGTGCGCTATGCAATCAACGTTTTTTTTTCTGTTTTCGAGTTCGTGGGATCTCGTCGACTATGCAGCAATGATCTCCGGAGAGCCTTCCCCCCGGCTAGGGGCACACCATCGTGACCGTTCGTATTGTCTCCAGCGCGCACGCTCGGAAATGACAAACCACGAGGCCATCGAAGTTCGAACTCACGACACACCCCTTTGTTGGTTATATAGCACCAACTACCTACAGTAGTAGTGGTCTGGCAGGTAGTGCTATATATCCAACGAAAATGCTCCTTCGGCCCGATACATGATATGGGTGATTTTGATTTTCGGCCATCATCAACTTTTCCAGGTTAGGAAAATGGGGGAAGGTGGATTCCTCTTTTTGTGACCGGCAGCGCGTGGCGAGGGGGTTCGCCCAGGAGATAATAGCCGGGGCAGAGTCGATCTAACATACCATGTACCATCTCTATTATTTGGCTGAAGGGACAAGCTACCACTCCATTTAGTCAGCGCTGACTAGGTTGCCTATAGGGTCGTCCCTTCTGGCCAGTAGTAGAGCTTAGAGCTTAGGGCTTAGGGGGAGGGTTTGCTATCGGAGTTTCTCTGATTATCTCCCGCCTTCTAATGCTGGAATACAGCTCGCGTTTCGCTTCGCGCTTGTGGTCCAAGGAATCTATGCTTGGTCGGTGAAAATCCGGCGTGCTCCGTCCCGGCATTGTAGGGATGCGCAGGTCTATGTGTGATCATACGACTACGGCCATCCATGACATGAGTACACGCCCCTTCCCTCATGCTGGAACTATACATAGCCCCATGTCATAGTGGGAGGGATGCGGAACAGGAGACACGTTGTGCGAAGTTTTTTTTTTTTTTTCTGGCTCTGTCCAGCTGCCTATATCGCGTACTTTTGACACAGACTATATACTTACCTGGTATTACTATGCTCCGTGTGCGTTCAGGAAGACGGACGAGTCGTCGAAGAATCGGCGCAGGGGGGGTTCCAGTGGAAGAGGCAGTGGTATCCGGTTGCGGTACTGCGAGACCTGGAGGCGATGGACCCGCGCAAGCCTTACCCCGTGAAGGTACTCGTGGGGGGAAATATCATCAGTAGACTAGTGCTGCACTTTTTTTCCCCGTCGACCAAGGGGCGAATGGTCTCTGTGTGGATTGTTTTTGTATACCGTCATTTTTGCCCCCGTCGACATCTATCGCATCAAGTGTTCGTGCTGATTCGTTATCCCAGAGAGAGACAAGTTATGTCGTAACAATTGATGGGACAGAGATGACACATCGTGCATACATCAAGGAGATTAGGCAGTGCGATGCCAAACGTGCCCCGGGTGAGGTGCTGCAGGATTAGTTCGCTCTGGCTTGTGAACCGTGTCGTGGAAGCGTATAAAATGTGCCAGGTGTCACAGACGCCTGTACCGAAGCGCGCGTACTTCTTACTCGCTGTACGGCTAGCTATGTTCGTTTTACGCCTCACGGCGCATCGGATGAGGGCACGGTACACCCTCGATGAGGTACACCCTTAGTAGGTACGATACGGCACACCCTCGATGAGGTACACCCTCAGTAATGTGTTTACATACCCTTGATGAGGTACACCCTTGATAGGGTACACCCTTGATGAGGTACACCCTTACTAAGGTATTTACACCCTTGATAAGGTACACCCTTGACATGATGTGTACACCTTTGGTAAGGTACACCCTTCACCTCGTAAACTCCTGATAAGGTACGCTGCTGTGGATAAGGTACATACACCTTCGGTAAGGTACACCCTCGTTAAGGCATACCCTTACCCGCTACTGCCACCCTCCCCCGACACTCCCTTTGGGCAGCTGATGGGCGAGGCCTTGGTCGTGTGGAGGGACCCTGGTAATGATAGAGGCTGGAAATGTTTTGCCGACCGATGTCCCCATCGCTGGGCTCCGCTGTCGGAGGGCCGGGTGGACCAGACCACAGGGCGGCTGCAATGCATCTACCACGGCTGGGAGTTCGAAGGGTGAGAGGGGGGGATTATTTCTCCTGTTGTGTGTCACTCAGTGTTTGTGGTTTTGTCCCGATGGTGGAGGCGTTTTGTCTCCCCAAGGTCCAAGGTGACACACACGTGAATGCGATTGATGCTTGGGATGTGTGGGGCCCGCACCTCCAAAAGTCACAGACATCCTCACGATTCAGCGGTACTGTACCTCCTTCGACTGCCGCCCGGTAAGGATGCCATGGTGGCTCATCCCCCCCCCCCCCCCCCCCCTCCCAAATGTGATACCTCCATCGTAAAACGCCTCCGTGGTGGTATAATGGTAGGAGCAGAATGGTGGTAGTAGCGTGGTGGGGAGAGGTGGGAGCGGAGGGATGGCGGTGGTAGTGGTGGGTTTCGAGAGTGTGGGGGTGGGTGTTGGGAGTGTGAATGGGGTGGTGGTGGTGGTGGTGGTGGTGGTGGTGGTGGTGGTGGTGGTGGTGGTGTTGGTGTTGGTGGGGGTGGTGGTGGTGGTGGTAGTGGTGGTGCACGTGACGTTTTTGGTGGTTATGGCAATGGTAGTGGGTCATGGTGGCCGGGGTTGAGGATAGTGGTGGTGGTGGTAGTGGTGGTGGTGGTCTTTGGTGGCTGTTGGAACGGATCGATTGCGGTGGGGGTTGTCACGATTGCGGTGTAAGAGGTGGCGGCGGCAGCGGCTGTATGTGTGTTTTCAGCCACCCTGCTCCTCGTGGTCGTCGTTGTGATTGAGGTTTGGGGGGCGCTCGTCGGCGCGAAACAGTACCAAATCGCCTCTAGTGGGGTTCGGAACGAGGCCGTGAAGCTTGTGGCCACGACAGGAGGAGCTCTGACGATGGGGAATCGATTCGTAGCTGCCGTGTGGCAACGGCTTGTCCTCCGAAAGCAAGCCGATCTTCCTCGTCACTTAGACTGAAGGTATTGGGGAGGCAATGCCGATTATTCCTCCCTCCCTCCCTCCCTCCCTCCCTCCCTCCCTCCCTCCCTCCCTCCCTCCCTCCCTCCCACCCTCCCTCCCTCCCTCCCTCCCTCCCTCCCTTCCTCCCTCCCTCCCTCCCTCCCTCCCTCCCTCCCTCCCTCCCTCCCTCCCTCCCTTCCTCCCTCCCTCCCTCCCTCCCTCCCTCCCTCCCTCCCTCCCTCCCTCCCTCCCTCCCTCCCTCCCTCCCTTCCTTCCTCCCTTCCCCTCTCCCTCTATCTCCCCCTATCCCCCCCCCCCCCCCCCCCACGAGGTAGTAAAATAGTACCCCCATTGCTGTCTCTAGAAGTGGCCACACCGGAAATGAAACTAACTCATTGAAGCTGCCATCCATATGTAAGTCCGCCTCACCAACGGTTCTTAGTAGGATGCAGCTCACCCTTCATGCGACTCGCCGGACAACTGACAGCGCTTCGCGCTTGGTGCAATAAGCAATGTCTGCCTGTTCGTGAACACCCGACGTGCTCCGTCCCGGCATTGTAGGGATGCGAGGGTCTATGGTCATACCACTACGGCCACGCATGGTATCGATTGCACTAACCCCCCCCCCCCCCCCGCGCGGCTGATCATTTCATTCGTGTGGTTAGCTACTGGCGAGAAGTGCACCGTACCCTGGTACACATTTCTGGCTGTGCGCTTTTGTTTTCGTGTTTTCTGTCTGTTTTGATTCCCTCCTCCCCCGAACTTTGCGAAGGATTCGGTCGGTTCGGGATCATTGCACTCTGTTTGCTGTGCACATACGTGGCAATTCCAACCCACCCACGACCAATTGCTGTGGGGGGAAAAAATGACCGAAATGACGTCCGAAACCTACGCGTACAGTAAGTATTCTTGTGTTGTGTGACTCTGCGGGTTGGCTCAGCAGACGGACCAACTTCTGATTGGCTACGTAGCGCCTTCGGGTTCACCGGTTCAACCTGTCAGCTCTCTCAATGTGTTTGCCGGTTTCAAAACACTTTTATAACCCGACCAAACCGGATTATCGCGAGCATCCCAATCACCGGCCGCTTTTTTTTCGTATTGGAACTCCTTCCGGGGGAAAAAAAATGTGCCGTTCATCCTCCAGGGACGGAAAGTGTGGAAGCATCCCCCAGGCCAACCCCGCGGTTCGTGACGGCGCGAAAAAATCAAAAAGGTGAAGGAGAGGTGACGGTGTGTTTTTTTTTTTCTTTTCAAGTTTAGATGGTTTCGCTGTCGCCAGGAGCTTCGCTGCAGCAGGGCGTGGCGTTTTGTGTCATGGTCGTCAACTTGAGTGTGCCGGTAGACGGCCAACATCACGTTGTTGTTGTTGTTGTTGTTGTCGTTGTTGTCGTTGTTGTCGTTGTTGTTGTCGTTGTCGTGGTTGTCGTTGTTGTCGTTGTTGTTGTTGTTGTTGTCGTTGTCGTGGTTGTTGTTGTTGTTGTCGGTGTTGTTGTTGTTGTTGTTGTTGTCGTTGTTGTTGTTGTTGTTGTTGTCGTTGTTGTCGTTGTTGTTGTTGTTGTCGTTGTTGTTGTTGTTGTTGTTGTCGTTGTTGTCGTTGTTGTTGTTGTTGTCGTTGTCGTGGTTGTTGTCGTTGTTGTTGTTGTTGTCGTTGTCGTGGTTGTTGTTGTTGTCGTTGTCGTGGTTGTTGTTGTTGTTGTTGCTGTCTGGCCTCAGGGAGTCTGTTTCAGCCGTCCCGCCGTCTGAGCTGGAAACTCGCGTTTTGCGGTGTCTTGCGAATGGTTCGGTCGGAACCGATTTAAGTTGGAATCGGTTCCTGGGGGGGGTTTTCTTGTGGCCTGTTTCCTATACAAGGATGAAACCCAACCCATGAAATTTTCCCAAGAGCTCGTAGCTCAACTCAAGAGTAAGAGGTTACCTTTGGCAGTCTTGTGTCCTGTTCCTACACAGAAATGAAACCGAACCCATAAAAAAATCCGAATAGCTAACCCAACTCAAGAAGACGAGGTTAGAAGGGGCACTTTGGCCGCTTTTTGTTTTTCAAGTATTCTTGGGTTGGGTTTGCTCTTGGGAAGATACCATGGGTTGGGTTCATTTTGATAATAGGAAACAGACCACACGAAACACAACAAAACCAGTTCCAACTAAGTTATTGGCAAACACCCCTAGTAACAACCTTTGAACCGGTACGAAAAAAAATGAAACCGTTGTAAAACCGCGTTAAACCTCATCTTACGAAACCGTTATGAAACCGTCGTGAAACCGTCACGAAACCGTCGAATGTCAGGACTTACGCCACGGTGATCCCGACGAGAGTGGTACAGAGCAAGCAGTGGCTCTGGCCGGATTTCAAACCGGAGAGCGTCATATGAAACTGCCATGAAACCGTTATGAAACCGTTATGAAACCGCCAAATTCAGTGCTTTCGACTCGCGACGATCTCGACGAAAGTGATCCAAGGCAAGCTGTGGCTCTGGCTGGGTTCCGCCTCGGAGGGCGTTCTATAAAACCATTCTGAAACCGTTTTGAAACCGTCAGTTTTCAGCGCATGCGCCACGGTGATCCCGACCAGAGTTGTCCAGGGCAGGGGTTGGCTAAGGTTGGATTCCATCCCGGAGGGCAATGTATAGATACACATTATATGAAACCGTTATAAAACCGTTTTCAAAACGTTAAATTTAGGGCGTGCGCCACGGCGATCCCGACGCAAGTGATCCGGGGGAAAGCAGTGGCTCTGGTCGGGTTCCTCCCCGGGGGGCGTTGTGTATAACCGTTGTGAAACTCGTTTTGAAACCGTTGTGAAACCGTTGTGAAACCGTTGTGAAAACCGTTGTGAAACCGTTTTGAAACAGCCGAACTCCGGTGCTCGGGCTGCGGCGATCCCGACGCAAGCCGTCCAGGGCAGGCTGTGACTTTGACCGAATTCCACCCCTCAGGGTGTTGTAAATAACCCGTATGAAACCGTTTTGAATCCGATGATGAAGCCGCCATATGAACGTTACTTTAACCGTTATGAAACCGCTGTATGACCGTTATGAAACCGCTATGAAACCGTTCAACTTCAGGGCTTGTGCCACGGTGATCCCGACGAAAGTGGCCCAAGGGAAGCTGTGGCTCTGGCCGGATTCCACCCCGGAGGGCGTCGTGATCAGCGAGCGTGTGTCGCCGGTGGTTGTACCCGAACTGGACTACGACGATTTCGGCGGAAACTGGTACCACCGCGACCTTCCCTACGGCTTCGACACTCTTCTGGAGAACCTTGCTGGTAAGGGAGGAAGGGAAGGGAGGGGAGGGGAGGGACGGGGTGTGTGTGTACTCGATAGGAGACATGTACTCGATATCATGCATGGCCGTAGTCGTATGACCATAGACCCTCGCATCCGTACAACGCCGGGGTGGAGCATGTCGGGTCTTCACCGACCAGGCAGACATTGCTTGCACCAAGCAGGGGGGAGAGAAGGGAGGGAGGGTTGGGTTGGGCTGGGTTGGGCTGGGCTGGGCTGGGGGGGAGGGAGGGAAGGAGGGAGGGAGAGAGGGAGGGAGGGCGGGCGGCACCTCGACTTGTTCTTATAGCTCGCGCTCGTCGCAGTCGCTAACCCTAACCCTAACCCTTAGACCTAGAGTCTAGAACGTTTAGATAGTTAGCGCAATAGAGCGTACGCAGCTTCAACGAGCTATCAACAGGGCCACGTCCAGAGCAATATAGTCGTAGATTAGCGCAACACCTGCCACAGATAGAGCCAAGACCTTCCACATGGAAAGCTGTACTTAGACCTTTATCAACCAAAATGCGGGTCCTTTTTGTTTCGCTTTGTAGCGGACACATAAATATCCTGTAGCAAGAAGCCATCCATGTAGAAAGACATTTCGTGTCTGCAGTCTTGCAGCGCAGCCGGCAGCGGTTGCGGCCTGGGCGAGGCAACTACTGCCGCGCACGCGCATGGACCCGACCCCGGCGATCACCCCGAGGAGAGTCGTTCATTTTCTGAGATGTGGGGGGGGAAAGGATAACAAGACAATCGCGGACGGTAATCTGTTTTTTTTTTTCCTTTTTTTTTCTTGCCTCCATGTTCGTCCCTTCCGGCTTTTGCTTGGGTGTAACTCCACGAACAAGCGGGCAGTTCACGCCAGCGAGCGAGGGGAAAAAAAAACGCCGCAGACTTGTCCCTCCCCACCCCCATCCTCGACAAAAAAAGGCTGGTATGCAGTCCAGACTTACAGTAATTTTTCCATGCACATTCATTCCCAGAAAATTATCAGGCAGTCGGGGTTAGCCTGCTTTAACAACATGGTTGATATAATCCGCACGAACTCTTCGATTTTTCCTAGACGGTAGGGGTGAGTCCCCCCCTCCGTCGGTTGGCAACGACACTGTGAAACATGCCGCTCACTACGTGAGCTAGACAACAACCAGGGTACCGTTTTTTTTTTGTTGGCGGTCGCCCACAGCTGGTTGTCGAGTTAGATCATTTGGGCGAGGTAAAGAATATTTACTCCGCACAAGGGAATTGATCGTATCACGTAGTGCGCAAGGTAAGGCACCCAAGAGGCAGTTACATAGTACTCCCATTGCTGTCTCTGAAAATGCCTACACCGGAAATTAAATTAACTCATTGAAGCTGTCATCCATATGCAGATCCGCCTCACAAGCGGTTCTTAGTAGGATGCAGCTCACCCTTCATGCGACTCGCCAGACACCTCACGGCGCTTCGCGCTTGGTGCAAGCAATGTCCACCTGGTCGGTGAAAACCCAACATGCTCCGTCCCGGCATTGTAGGGATGCGAGGGTCTATGGTCATACTACTACGGCCATGCATGAGATCGAGTATATCTCTCCCGTCGAGTACACCCCCCCCCCCCCCCCTGGTCATATCACTACGGCCACGCGTGATATCGAGAACGCCCCCCCCCCAACATATAGGTTAGGTTGGCGTCGGTTGGCAACGACACTGTAAAACATGCCGCTCACTACGTGAGCTAGACAACCAGGGTACCGTTTTTTTTTTTTTGGCGGTCGCCCACAGCTGGTTGTCGAGTTAGATCATTTGTGCGAGGCCAAGAACCTTTACTTCGCACAATTGGGAATGATCGTACCACGTAGTGTTCAAGGTAAGTCACCCAAGAGGCAGTTACATAGTGCTCCCATTGCTGTCTCTGGAAATGCCTTCACCGGAAATTAAATCAACTCATTGAAGCTGTCGTCCATATGCAAGTCCGCCTCAAGCGCGGTTCTTATCACGGGGGACCATAGTTAACAGGACCTATGGTATACATAAAAACCTATATGTTTAACCATTTTCACTAACAATATTTGGTCCTGTTAACTATGGCCCCCCGTAATAGTAGGATGCAGCTCACCCTTCATGCGACTCGCCGGACATCTCACTGTTCGCTTCGCGCTTTGTGCAAGCAAGGTCTGCCTGGTTGGTGAAAACCCGACATGCTCCGTCCCGGCATGGTACGGATGCGAGGGTCTTTGGTCATACGGCTACGGCCATGCATGATATTGAGTATATTAACCTGCCCTCCCCAGTCCGGACGTAGTGTGTGCAACTTGGCCCACTGGTTGTACATACAGCGATTGACATGGTGCACCCGCACTCCTCATTTCGTCAACCACCTCCATTTCGAGAAATTTCCCAACATTTCCTGACCGGCTGAGCTCCTGAACCGAGTACCTCCCGATTAGAATGCTGTATTTTCTGCTGTTGGTGCATTTGTTGACGAAAGACGTCAAAGGGATTGTGGGCCGGATTGCGCGGACAATCGTTCTTCAACGTCACGTCTCGGGTGAGATATGAGCTCCTCTTCCTGTGAGGGAGCTCAGGGAATAAGCCACCGCCCTTCAAAGGCACCAATCTGATAAGACACCACCCCTACAAGGCACCACTCCTACCGCGCGGATGTCTCCTAGGCGGTCGGGGATTAACGTTAGGGTTATGGAGGGGCGTTGTTTTTAGCCAAGTATGTTTCAACCGATACACCGTGTGTATGTTTATCACCCGGTGCGATAAGACAACACCCCCCTTCCCCCCTCGGACGATTTTCATAGCTGATTTCTCCCCGACAAAAGCGGGGAAAACGAATGGAAAAAAAACGTCGAGCGATGGGATGCGATGCGTCTGCATTGACAAAACCTCTGCGAGACGTTCCCTAACCCTCGCCCCTAAGTTGTGTATCAACCAGGAGCGGATAGATGGGCGAGGGCGACGGCGTCGCCGACGGCCATCAGTGAAAAATACGGAAATACTGCAATATACTCGTCGTGCGCCTGGTGGTCTCGAGAGACAGGCGGGCAGCAATATAGACCGTTCCCAAGCGTGGTTACAGACATGCACCTCGGGCGGCACAGCACACGCGCGGGTTCCTTCCCTCCTACGCGTACGTAGCTGCTTGCTCACCTGGCCTGCAAGGCTGGGGGCACGCGTGTATCGAGAGGTGCATGCGGGGCACGGCTCTGCTCGCGCGCAGCAGCCGCGACTCCCTGGTCGCGGCGTGCAGCTTCCAGGCGGGGGTGTCCATCGACAGTCACTTCCAGGTTAACTCACCTCCCTGTATCCGTGGGTCCCGGACCAGGCAGCCGCGCCCCCCGCGTTCGGAGAAAATGGGGCCTGAAAGCCATCCCAGGGTGTGTCATCCTATCACCCTATTACGGGGGACCATAGTAAATAGGACCAAGTATTGTTAGCGAAAATAGGGAAACATATCGGTTTTTGTGTGTACCGTAGGTCGTATTATCTATGGTCCCCCGTAATAGTGCAATAATGTTCCGTACAGCTGTACAAACACGCCCCCCCCCCCCCCCCCCCCCCCCCCCCTCGCGCGCCCCCCCCCCATCTTCCGCTCTGCTCTGATGCCTCGATGTACTGTCTTCTTCTTTTGTTTCTCCCCTTGTCCAGACCCAGCACATGTCCCCTTCGCCCACCACGGCGTCGTGGGCACTCGGCCGTTGGGGACGCACATGGATATCACCATGGAGAAGGAGCCAGGTGTGTGCGCGTTGTTTGAGCGCTGGTTTCGTCGTCGTCGTCGTCGTTTGTTCGACAATCGCTCGCTGGCTTATGGGCGATGAGACGGAATGGAGCTGACCCTAACGCTTTTTACCCTAAGGCTAACGCTAACAGGAAGCCAATCAGAACAACCCTAGCCCTGACCCTCTAAGATAAAATCAGATTAGCTCTGACCCTACGCCGAATCAGATTAGCTCTGGCCCTGGTTCTAAGCCAATCACAGCAACCCTAGCCCTGACCTCGAGCCAATCAGACCAACCCTAGCCCCGACCCTAGGGCAATCAGACCGACCCAAACCCCGACTCTTGAGCCAATCAGATCAAGCCCCGAACGAGGGGGCGGACTCTTGTCTACCGAGCAAACGGTGTGCGCCTAAAAAAGATCGAACGAAGCGGTGGGGAACTCTTATGAGCAAGCGTATGTACACCTCAAATCTCAAAAAGCAAGCGGTCAGCTCTTCTTCTACCGAACAGAAGACGTGTACGTGAGCTCGAACCTCGAAGGGGCAACGCTTCGTCGTCCTTGGGGATACGCGTCCTTGTTCGAGCTACTGCTGTACGCCCAATACTATGTGAGTCGGCTCACAGACCTTTTGAGGGTGGTGGGCAGTGCGTGACAAGGGACTTCGCCCCTGAAGGTTTGCTGACCGGAGATGTTGGCCGCTCCGCGCTCCCAAAATCATGTATTTCGTGCGTGCACACTTTAACCTGTTGGAGCTGTTTCAGCTGTACGGGTGAACGCGACAGGTAGAGGTCCTTCTGTCCGAAGAGAGCGCGTCGGTTTTTTTTTGCGTCCATGCTTAAACGCTTTTTGGGGGGGCCAGGTACAGTACCCCCCGCTCTGAACTGATTCATGAGGGGGCATCTAAACATTAACCTCAAGACCCAGCGACCCTAGTGTTTCCGTCCTGAGCAGTGTGCTGTGGGTATCGAGAGTCGAAGCGGGGATCGGAGAGCGTTGAGGTCGTTCGCGCAGGGGTGCGATCGTTCTTCAGCGCGCTCGTTTTTTTTTTCTTCCGAACGGGACGGGTTGCCGATACCGAACGAGGTGTTCTTTTCGGAAAATATCTGGTCGGGAGAACGATCCGAAGATATGTTGTGTTCGGCTGTTATTTATGAACTATTACGGGGGGGCATAGTTAATGGGACCTATGGTATCTGGTCGGGAGAACGATCCGAGAATATGTTGTGTTCGGCTGTTATTTATTACTATTGCGGGGGACCATAGTTAATAGGACCTATGGTATACATAAAAACCTATATATTTGAACATTTTTACGAACAATATTTGGTCCTATTAACTATGTTCCCCCGTAGTAGCACACTTTTTTACCGCTGCTGTTGGGAGAGAACGAAAGGCGCTGAAAAAAGAATCTCAGCCCTGTGCAACGCTCCGCTTTACGGAATACATGACCCCTCACCCTACGCTATCGAACTACCGTACCTGGTAAGGGCTGCTGCGGAGGGCGAGAGAAACAAACAAACAAACAAACAAACAAACGTCTACGCACACCTAGACATGTTTGTTTGCACTGAACAGCGTTGCACTGCGCTGCACCCTTCCCCGGAGACATGTGCTTACCTATGTATCGGGTGCGTGCGCTGCATCATGGTGGGTCTGTGTGCCGGCACTATATGTAGGCGAGACTTTTGTGTTCCCATCTACTACATGCCGTACCTGGTATCCGTTCCATCTCCATCAATATTGGGTATTTAAGCCACCAGTACAGTAAGTAGTACCCTTACACCGCATCGCTAAGTTGATGTCTAGGGACAAAATAGGGAGTACGGGGAGTGTTTTTTTTTTATTTCGTGAGTTTTCATGCGGTCGATCGAACAAAAATATCCGCCCGGTTTCAATCGGGTATTGGTGGAGGCGGCTCCACGAAGTACCACCTTGGCATGGCAATTGTAGTTCCCGTTTGCAAGAGAGTCGAAACGGGGGTGTTGTCGCCGCCTAGAGTGTAGCCCTTTTTTTCTGCGCTGCATTCATTGTGCATGGCATGGCATGGCATGGCATTGTATTGCCATTGCGCGGCATAGCATGGCGTAGCATGGCCCCAGCATTGCATTGCACGGCACTTGCATGGTCACTGTACGGCATGGCATGGCGTTACAATGCATGGGGTTGCAATGCATGACGTCGCATGGCATTGCAATGACATCGCGTGGCATCGCATCGCACAACAATGGCACCGCACGACATCGCATGGCATTCCGTGCGTGGCGCTTCACCGCATTGCAGAACGTTCACTCTCCTGACTCTTCACTCTGTGTGCATTCACGTGTATATGCAGAATATTGTTCATGCCGGAAGGCCGGGGGCGGAGGTTGGTAGTTGCGCCGCCTTGTAGTTGATCTGGCGTCCAGGACAGCGAGCCGAGTCTGCTGCTGCTTGGAGGGTTTCTTACTACTCATTCGATAAAATGGTTGGCGCACACCGTGTACGAGACGCATGTAACTAACCATCCTACCCCTGAGCGAATCAGAACAACTCTAGCCCTGACCCTAAGCCAATGAGACCAACCCTAACCCCGACGCTGCAGCCAATCAGATCAAAGCTTGAACAAGGTGGTTGAACTATCCTAGCCGGCGTCCCCGGTGGCTTGGTAGGTGGTCCGCGTGCCTATCAAGATCAATTTCGTGGGTTCAAGTCTCACCGAGTGCGCATGCTCGCAGGGACTTTTTCTCGCATGAAGAAATTGATTAGCGGAAAGCGCGAGAGCGTGAGTTAGCTACATTCGATGAAAAATCGACGAGCAGTGGGAATGCTGAACCCTATGCGCGACAAAAAATAAAGGCACGTACCGGGGGGGAGAAGGGACGACACCTGTGACCACGGCTTGTCCAGAAGATCGCCGAGGGTAAAACCTCCTACGAGCTAGGCTGGAAAGTAAAAGTGATGAAAAAAAAAAATAAAAAAAAATACTTGACTCGAAACCCTAACCCTAGCACAGAAATTTAATAACCACTAACCCCGACCGCCTAGGCAATTTCCCGGAATTTTTCTGTGAGGAGGGGTGTGTGTGCACTGTAAACCAAGCGACCCCATCCCCGACCGCGCCTGGGAAATTTCTCGGAATTTTCCGCCAAGGAGGGGTGTTGTGCGCAATGTCAACTTTCTCATGTTTTCCGGTGTGGTGTATGTGTGCAATTGTCAACGTAAACCCTAACCCCGACCGCGTGGGAAAATTCTTGGTTTTTTTTTTATGTAAGGCTTAGGTGTGTGCACTGTCATATAGTATTACGGGGGACCATAGTTAATAGGACCTATGGTATACATAAAAACCTATATATTTAACCATTTTTGCTAGCAATATTTGGTCCTATTAACTATGTTCCCCCGTAATAGGGGGGGGGGGTGTACTCGATAGGAGAGATAGACTCGATCTCATGCGTGGCCGTAGTCGTATGACCATAGACGGGGGGGGGGGGGGGGGGGGGGGGGCTGTGCGCTTGTCATCCAAACGCCCCAACCCCTACCGCGCTAGGAAATTTCCCGGGATGAAAATCAGTTTGTTAGGAGGGGGCGTGTGTGTGTGCACTGTCAGCCATCTTCGTCGGTTGTTCTGGCATCAAGGTGAGTATACTGGCTGTAAGTAAACATTACCGGCACTGTTGACACCTTAGACCCATGACAATGGGAGACAATGGGAGCACGGAAGTAAAAAATAAATCTTGCAAAAATATTTTTTTGTGAAGAACATCCGAATATATCCTCGTACCGCCGCTTGTGGCATTTTTTTTTTTTTTTCTTCATTTTTTTTTTTGCTTCCTTTTCCTCTAACAGCTGCAGGCGGCGCAATGTGATTTTTTCTCGTTGCAAATTGTCAAGACGCCGATAACAAATCAGCTCGTGCGACAATAGATGCTCGATCTCCACATGGACTCAGCCCACGGCCAACCCGCTTGGTGTCGGGCGAGACCAACGAGTATATATGACGGCCTCGAAGATACCAGGTGGGTTCATGGTCTAGGGGGCGAGAGCTTGCCGGCGGCGTCCTACGGTATCCTCCTGAACCTGAAAAAAGGGCTTACTTTTTGCCATTCGAGACGGATCGAGAAGTTTTGTCATCTGGTTTGTGCACACCAGCGGCCTATTCTTATTTTTATCTCATGCCTGCCCAGATCCCGCCACATGACACCGGCCATTGTGTGAACACGGCGACTCTAGCATGGGTCGGAGCCCCCCTGACAAGCGCGCTCCGTTCAGAAGTCATGACGCAGTCGTTGGTTTTGATAAAAATCGATGTCTGTCAAGGACTCAGAACCTCAACCGCTTCGAACTGAACATCCGCCTGCGTTTTATTTCTGAAGCCGATCTTGTCCCAACATCGGCCCCAGAATTGTTTTTTGCGGGGTTTTCCAAAAGTTTGGAACTTTCCTTTATTTTGAAGACTCGTGCCCATAGCAAGCAGTACCTGAAGAACACCTTTTATGGGAAATTTGCGTTTCCATCGGCATAGGTCTTACGCCTGTTTTAGTTTTTTTTTTTAAATTTAAGCAGTGGGTGGTCCGCAATAAGACAGTAATTGATAAAGCAAAAGTATAGGTAAGGCAGAGGCCAGATCGGCTTGTTCCGATTTTGAACTACTCAACGTCGGTGCCCAAGCGATTTCTCGCCCGCTTCAAGGCCGGCTTCGGCCTTAAATATATTATCACCGAGTCAAGGCGTGCGTGGCCTTAAAAAAAAATCGGGACAAAGGGCGAAAAAAAAGTAGCAAGGGGTCGCGTCCGGCTTCAACTGTCTTTGTCCCATACCTGCCTCACTGCGGGCTACCACCCACTGTACGGCGAAAGGTACAGCGAAAGCAGGTACGACCACTCCGGTCGGAAATACAAGGAGCTTTAAGGTACTAAAAGGACTACCGAACGGTTCTTATGTTTACGGCCGGAGTGGTATATGGTACGATAGGGGTACTGTACCTTTTTTTGGCCGAAATATTTCTGACTGATAGGGTGGGGCTCCTTAAGGGTACTGAGGAAGTACCCCGATATGGCATGCCGTATAAGGGGCATGCCATATAAGGGGCGTGATTTATAAGGGGATGACTAGTAAGGGGCATGGCTCGTAAATGGCATGCCTTGTTAGGCATGTCTCATCGTCGGAATACCGTAAAGAGCGTTGAGCTCGCACAGGGGGGGGTGCACGATCGTTATCTTTGCGCTCGGTACGTTTTCCAGATCGCGGGAAAAAAGGTTTGACGAATTGAGAAGAAGTGTGTGTGTTTTCCGGAAAGTATCTGGGGTCTGAAAGAGAGAGAGAGAGAGAGAGAGAGAGAGCCTTCTTCCGAAAAGAGTATGTTCGGCGTTTTTTCATGCATATGTAGGTCACCCCTTTCGCCGCTTGTCATCGAGGAAAAAACGAGCGCGGACAACATCATCGCAGCACCCCTCCTCTCTGTGCGATTTCAACGCTATTTATTGTACCAAGATACGCAGTATATTTCGCTGCAATTGCAGCTGTGTTTTGCTAAACACGTTTTTCAGCTGAACCTCGAGGGGTCTTAACCCTCAACCCTTTTTAGAACCGCAGTCCCGTTTTGGGGACAAACCACTCAGGCTTCAAGCAGTTTGTCCCCCAAACGGGACGGCGGTTCTAAAGGGGCTAAGGGGTTGTTCGTTCGGTTCAAATGCCTACTGTGTATACGGGGGAACGTAGCAATCAGGACTAAATATGGTTAGTAAAAATACTGTAATATCTAAGTTTTTGTGCACATGATGGGTCCTGATTACTACGGGCACCCGTAAATACATGCTGAGTTTTTTATGAAAAAAATAAGTTTTTTTTGGGTGAGGTATAGAAGCCTTTCAAGTAAGGGAGCAGACCGCATACACACCCCTATACGGCAAACACGCTATATACCCCTATACGGCAAACACGCTATATACCCCTATAAGGCAAACACGCTATACACCCCTATTAGACACACACGTTATACACCCTTATAAGGCAGACACGCTACATACCCTTACAAGGCAGACACGCTACATATCCATATGAGGCGAAAACGCTATACTAGCTTAACCCCTGTAAGGCAAACACGTTATAAGCCGAACACACTATCTACCCCTGTAAGGCAAACAAGCTACGTATCCCTAAAAGGCAAAAACGTGTCGGAGGCGCAGAAGGGAGTTTGGTGGACTCTATGCATATGTATAAGGTTTTCCTGTTCTTTTTTTTTTTCTTCAATTCGGTTTTTCTCCTTCGGTTACCTTCTTTCTCGGGGGGAAATGTTTATGAGTGATCGATCAGTGATCAACGTTGAAGCTCATTCATTGCTGCACGTTATTGTCGGTGGGATGACAAAACAGCATAACGAATAAAGATGACAATTGCAGGCGAGGACAGCTTCAACACTGCCAAGACGGGCTTCGCCGGCCAGCGGAACATGGTGGTCGGGTTCGAAGCTCCCGGCCTTATCTACTACAAGACCGACTACAGCGATGTAAGCACAGCGGCAAAATGATTTTTTAAAGTGTGGTCGAAGCGCCCCCCCCCCCCGTCTTCCATTCAGATTTGTTTGCAGATGCATCAATTGATTGTGGGCTCGACCGATTAGGTTATCGGTACTTAGTTTCTGTGTTATTTTTGTTGTGTAATTTGACATCCGCCAGCCGTGAGTGACTTCGACCGCTCGGTTGGTAGTACCCCTGTCAGTACTCAGGCGCTATGCATTATGTATAATTGCCCTCGATGAAACGCATTCGAGCGCTGTCGTCAGTTTGCTTCTTTTTTTGTTGTTGTGGAGTCGCGGTTGGAATTGGCGCGAGTGTCGAGAGAGACCAGTCGGCACCGGCACCGACGGCACCCCATCAGGCGGGGTTTGGCTCAGGCTGAACGTCTGCTTTTTTTCCTTGGAAAACCAAGAAAAAAAGGCTCGCGCTTCGCGCTCGCTCGCGGGCCTCACTATTAAATCTTAACGCTAGCTATAATACGGGACTGAGTGGTATGCCAGCACAGCAGTACGATAGCACGCCGGGAGCAGGACGCCCCACCCCCCCCCCACAGCCACGAATAGATTGTGGCTTGCCTGGTCCATACGGCGGTGATGTATACGGGAAACCACGTCTGCCGATATCTGTAGATCGCCGAGTGTATTGTTGCCCGAGCTATTTGATTGCAATGCCAAGAAGTCGTGCGGCACGGGGCGCAAACGTGACCCTCCCCGGACCGCTGGGCACTGACGCTGTATACCCGGAGAGCAGTCGAGAGCGCCAACGTTGTCGTTGCTCCTAAGGGGCTAACACACTACATGTAGTACGATATACCTGGTAGGGGATAGGGGTTTGCACTTTTTTTTGCCTTGCGAGACAAGTATTTCTGACCCATGTGGCGCCTTAAACCCTCTCAGGACCGCAGTTCCGTTTTGGAGTACAGTAGGTTGTCCCCAAAACGGGACGTCCGAAAACGCAAAAGGCATACATTTACATCCGCGCGAAATTCATGAGCACCCTCAACAGACCAGTCAAATTTCAAGTATTTTGTCCCCCAAACGGGAACTGCGGTCCTAAAGGGGTCAAGGAGCTCCGCCAGTCGAAAAACAAACTTGGCCGAAAAAAAGGGCCACCCCTATCTTAGCCCCGGCCAGTTACAAACACATATCTCGGCTGGGGGTTGCACCCAGCTTTGCGAGAGCTGCGTGATTCGTCGGCCACCTCGCGTGCTTCGCTGTTAATATAATATATATATACGTCCCCCCTATGAAAAGGCACACGAGATGCCAGTATGTCGGTGACCCCCCTTCTGCCGTGTTTTACACACAAGCACCTGGTCAGGGGTATTCGAAAGGAAATAGAAACGGCACGCCTTTTTTTTAATTTGTGTGCCAGACACGAGGGTCTGGGGAGGGGGGGTACCCGATGTCATGCATGACCGTAGTCCTATGACCATAGACGCGGGGGGGGGGGGGGGCGGGGGGGGGGGGGGGGGGGGGGGGACGAAACCCAAGTAAGCTTAAATAAGATAGGTATGGGCATATAGTTGTGCTATAAGTACCAGGTGTATATCTTGGGGCGTCCAGAAAGCTTACCTATTCTGATCTGTTTCTCGTTCTGACCTTGGGAAGGAGTCAAGGCCGTGTTCTCTACGTTTTGTGTACTCTCGGCCTGGTACAGATGCACAGCTCGATCAGATCATCTACAGATCATATTCAGATCGTGATCTGTCTATCTGCAGATCATCTAGTTTCTCGCTTCCGTTGTCAGAGGTTGTGCGGAATCTATCTGCACAGCACAGATACAGCCCATGAAAAACGTGCTACCTGGTATATAGATCGCGCAGAATAATACGAGGCCCACCCGGGAACATGAGCAGCTACTGCAGATATGCAATATCGGGATGCCGCTGCGTTGAAAAATCTAGACCATAAACTGTGGGAACGCTCTGTAGATGATTTGTTCCGGAGTGTGTACATCTGTCAACATTGTTCACTGTTTTTGCTGGCTCTCCGTCGATGTTGCAGCATGACGATGACCTTTTTCGGCGTCCATCACACGTCGACAGCCAAGGGAAACCACGCGAAGGAAACCTATTGGGACCCGTTCTACGATAGAGGTAGCACATTTCCGCTACTTTGCTTCTGAAAGACGCAGTTCCTTGATCCCAATGTTAATCTTGATTTCGAAAAAAAAACATTTTGTAGACTCGGGCCATGGGGTTATTCGCCGCGATGCATTTTGATTTCTGCTGAAGTCAGTTTTCGGAAGAGGTAAAGAGCTCCTTAAGCGAGGAGCCTAATAATTTTTAGGGTGAACCTCTGTCGTAGAACGCCTCATTTCCGTTAAAAAAAAAATCCGGAACGACGGGGCTTCTTAACCCAAAATCGTCGCAATGCCACTCTTGTTTCGGAAAAAAACTTTTTCTAGGCTTAGGCCATGGGATTATTCGCCGCGATGCATTTTAATTTTTGCTGAAGTCAGTTTTCGGGTCAGGTATGGAGTTCCTTATGTGAGGAGCCTCAGAGAATTTAGGGTGAACCTCTATCGTAGAACGCCTCTTGGACTGCAGTAGGATATTGGACCACAGTAGCCTATTGGCCTACAGTATCCTTTTGGGTTGCGGTAGCTTCAACATTGATCACTCAAGGGCCTTCGCGCAGAGAAGGAGAAGATTGAACAGGGAAACCAGAAAAGGAAACCTACTGAACTACGGTATCCTATTGGACTACAGTAGCCTATTGGGCTACGTACAGTATCCTATTGGCCTTAGTAGACTATTGAGCTACAATACCATATTGGACTACAGCAGCCCAATGGACCACTTCAGCTTCGACGTCGATCCCTCCTAAACATCCCCAGGAAGAGAAAAAAAAAAGAAGCAAAACCAGGGGAGACAAACCCAGGAATCCTATGCCGCACGTGATCTAACTCAATTCTACCGCTCTGCGGTGCTTACCGCTCTGCGCGGAGCTATACGAAGCCTTTCAGTGATACGATGAATGTGGCAACAGTCCTTACATTGCCGTCTACAGCGTGGTTGGCAACTGGTACCTATAGTTTCTAAACATCATGTGAAAAAACATGGAAACTCCTGTGCGGCCAGGTGCTACCGGAACTGTTGGGGAAACTCCCCCCTCCTCTAAAGGCCCTTGTGTGGATGATCAACACCTTCAAGCTGGACAAGCGCATGGCCATGAAGGTGGGTGCATTTTTTTCTTGTTTTTTTTTTGTGTGTCTCGCCAGCCAGCCAGCCCCAAGCAAACCCTCGGAAGTGGGGGAATGTTGTTTGTTGGTACTGTATGGCGTGGATGGCGTTTCTGTTGGGTAGAGGCTGGCTGATGTGACGCCCCGGGGGTCCTAAACAAATTGCCCTCGGGAACGATTCGGTATGTATGCATCGGTATATCATCCGGGAACGCGTATATGCTACAGTAGAGTTCCCGGGGGGGAAGGAGGGCAGATGTGCTTTGTCTGCGAGGAGAAGAAGATAAGCGGGCGTGTGGTATGATATGTCAGCCAGCAAGCTCTCTCTCTCTCGCAGGCCTCATAAAAGGGGAAGGGATTATGAGCAAGTCGGAGTTGCACCCAGAAGTCGGAGGGTGTACCGTATTAGGAGTCGGAACGGTGTGCTCCGTCTCCGAAAGAGATGCGTGGTCGATGGTGCAAATAACTGTATAAGGCGAGCAACAAACGAGTATGTACGCCCCCCCCCCCCCCGCTTGAAAGAAAACACTCATACATTCAAGTTGGCTGCTAGCCTACCAGCTAGGGGAGGGCCTTGACCTGCAGTGCACTGCAGTGTACAGAACATTTTTCTCACGAGCGATGCCAAGGTAGGGGTGGTGCCTTATAAGTGTGGTACCTTATATGCGTGGTGCCTTGTAAGGGTGGTGCCTTTTGAGTATAGTGGGTGTCTTGTTGTTTTAGCTCAATATCTCACCTGAAGCATGTGACTTCGAAGAACGTTTTCCCACTCAAGCCCGACCAACATCTCCCTGTACTGGTAGGCCTGAAACCCTTTTTTTTCTCTTCCCATTCATGATTTTCGCCCTTCTTCTTTTTTTTTTTTGTCTTTCCCTCATACCTACTCGTAGCTCAGATCCGGGGTCACATAGCAGCCCCCCCCCCCCCCCTCCTCGACGATTCGTACCTTCCTTTTTGATCACGAGAAGACTTCAGCCATTGCTTCCCTCGCCGAATCGCGTCTATTTACTTGCATGTACTACTGAAAGCATCATACTCGCCTGTTTTCTATTAGTTTTCTCGCTTGCGGACCTGAATCTGCCAGGAAATGTCGAGCCCAAAAATGTGCAACCCCTAAGGTGGGATGAGCCCCACACTAATATCAAGTGTTTTGCTCACGCCAAGGGAGGAGCAGTCCCAAAAAGGTGAATTTACCCTTCCACTGCTCCACAGGTGGTCGCCCCCCCCCCCCCCCCCCCCCCCCTCGCCCACCGCCTGCACAATGTAGGCGTAAAAAAATGATTTTGGAGACTTTGAAACTTTGAACAATGCAGTAAACCCCCAAGGAGGGAGGGCGGGAGGGAGAGAAGGAGGGAGGGGGAGGAGGAGGGAGGGAGTATTGATAGGGAGGGGGGCGGGGAGGGACGGACGGAGGGAATGACGGAGGGACGGAGGGACGGAGGGACGGAGGGACGGAGAGAGGGACGGAGGAAGGAGGAGAGGGAGGGAGGGAGGGAGGGAGGGAGGGAGGGAGGGAGGGAGGGAGGGGAGGGAGGGGAGGGAGAGAGGGTAAGAGGAGGAAGAATGAGAAGAGACACGCCCTTGGCCGCACTTTAAACGCATGCCGTACGATGTCTCGCACCTGACCCATGCATCAGTTGTATTGTACGAGTGCCCCCCCCCCGCGCCCCGCTCCGCCCCCCCCCCCCCCGTTTTCTGCATTGCATTGTCGTCGGTCGGACTATCATACTGCCGCTGTGCTCATAGCCGGAGGAGAGGAAGGACAACTCTGATTTGCTGCTGAGCTATTTCGTGGGCTACGCGGTACCCACCACTCCCGGCCATTCTAGGATATTCACGAGGTAAAAGCCGAGGAGGCAGAGAAGCGAAACGCCTTGCATGCATTGGACAGGCCACGACCTACAGCAGTAGACGACCTATTGCTACTGTATGTATCATATCACGGCTATTAATAGATCATCTGTTGACACACATCAGCAGCTTTTATCCGCCTTTTTTTGTGATATGTTGATCACGACTAGTTTTTTTTGTATCGCGCAGACCCGAGTTCGACGCGAGTTAGTCGACGCCAGGGGAAAATGCGCTCCAACTCTCTCTCTCTCTCTCTCTCTCTCTCTCTCCTCGTGGTAATGCCTGAACATGAAGGCACGTACCTAAATCGTGGTGGGGACGGGGAGGGAAAAAGAGCTAAATATTGGGACCCCCGGATCTGAGCTACGACTATTACGGGGGGCCATAGTAAATAGGACCAAATGTTCATATTACGGGGGACCATAGTTACCAGGACCTATGGTACACATAAAAACCTATATGTCTATCCATTTTTACTAACAATATTTGGTGCTGTTAACTATGACCCCCCGTAATAGTAAAAATAGCGAGATATATAGGTTTCTGTGTGTACCGTAGGTCCTACCAAGGTATTCAATATGGCCCCCCGTATTACGGATAGGAAGGTAAGAGAGACAACAACATCAAAATGGGCTGAAGATAATAAATGGGAAGAAAAAACAAAAACAGCAAGACATGAAACGCGTGCTATGTTCATGTTGTGTAGACCATACGCGCGGCAGTCATGCCCCTGATCTGTACGAGCCGTATGATCTACAGCAGATAATGAGGCATGATTTAGATACTGCAGATCACGTAAATCGGCACACCATAGCGAGCAGGAATATATCTGCCCTGACATATTTTTGATCTTGGTTTGTCCCATGTTTTCGTGTTATTTACGGGGGACCATATTTAATAGGACCAAATATTGTTCGTAAAAATAATTAAATATATAGGTTTTTATTCATACCATAGGTCCTATTAACTATGGTCCCCCGTAATAGTGGCGGCACCGTATTTATTTGTTCGAATACGCCGCTCAGTCTTAAGTCTCCTCCTGATACTTCTGATACTGTTGTGTTGGCCGGCCCTAGGGTATTGCGTTTGTATTGTGTCCGATGCACTGAATGACTCTGCTGGACGACGGTTCTGCTTTGATGATACTTCGTTTTTAGTGCTGGAAGAGTCTGCCGGTTGGTTGTGTTCCGTGTGATTCCGCCGCGCGTTTCTGCTGGATGATTCTGCGGGATGGTGGTGCTGCTGGAGGACTCTGCTGGATGTTTTTTTTTTCTTGTGTGTGTGTGGTTGTGCCGTCCCATTCTGCTGGACGGTTCTGCCGTCCCATTCTGCTGGACGGTTCTGCCGTCCCATTCTGCTGGACGATTCTGCCGTCCCATTCTGCTGGACGATTCTGCCGTCCCATTCTGCTGGACGATTCTGCCGGACGATTCTGCTGGGTGGTTCTGCTGGATGGGTCTGCTTGATGGTTTTGGTGGTTGGTTATTGTGGTGTGTGTGGTTCTGCCGTACGATTCTGTTGCATGGTTATGCTTGATGATTCTGCTAGATGATTCTGCTGGGTGATTCTGCTGGGTGATTCTGCGGGGTGATTCTGCTGGGTGTTTCTGCTAGATGATTATGATGATTTTTCTGCTGAGTGATTCTGCTTTGGGATCTTGCGGTCGGCTATATTATTCTGCTGCTGTAATGGTACTACTGTAGTAAGTCCTAAACATGATACTGCTGGAGGAGTCGGCTGTTTGGTGCTGATGTACGATGCTGCTTTCTATCCACACACCTCGGGCTTTTTTTTGGCTATGAGCTATTACGGGGGACCATAGTTAATAGGACAAAATATTGTTAGTAAAAATTGTTAAATATATAGCTTTTTTATATATACCATAGGTCCTATTAACTATGGTCCCCCGTAATCATAATGTGGTATCAATGGCATCAGCACCCTCTACAACTGCGCAGGCTATACCTAAGAGTATAACATTCCATGCCCCATAGAAACCCAAAGGCACGGTGCTCGTTTCTTCTCTCTCGTTCGCGTTTATTTTTTGGACCGCGCGCGCAGGCAATGCCGCAACTTCTTCCTGCAGCACCCCGTGATACCCCGGCGCTGGCGCAACAGCCTCTCCAAGGAGCACAGGGGGCAGCACCTCGTGCTCGACGGTGACACAACGGCTCTTCACATACAGGCGAGAGAGCCGTTGGACGGTGAACGCACCCTACTGATATCGGGAGTATCAACGGTAAAACGAGCCTACCTTAGTCAAAAGCGAGGAATGCCTTGAACGAGGTGATGTGTGTAAGAAAGACAACGTGCGTAGTCTGACCTCTGTCAGAAGTGCATCCGCGTGTGGGGGTACAAAATTGGTGCAGTCACCTCTGGCAGGTCATCGATTTTTCCAGTTCATGACCTACCTGTAGATCTTTCAAGGCAGATACGTGCTAAGATCAGGACATGCGGGAGACTTTGCAGTATCATGACATACAGCAGTGGGTGCATCTCCAATCTTGTACACATGATTTTGGCTCGTGTTGAAGTACAGAAGGTTGAAACCCGTCCATAGGCCACACTAAATGATCTACGGCGGTAGTAGCGCATTTGTTCCCTCGGTTCGATCTGTGCTGATACTGTACTGGGAACGGGGAGAATCTATTACGGGGGACCATAGTTAATAGGACCAAATATTGTTAGTAAAAATGGTCAAATATATAGGTTTTTATGTATACCACAGGTCCTATTAACTATGGTCCCCCGTAATAGTACGCTGCAGTTGAGTGGATACCCGCGGCCGCGTTATTAATTGTCCAGTTTTGCACATCGATTTCATTTCATGTTGTGCCCCTTCTTCGTGTCGTGTGTGTGTGTGTTTTTTTTTCAAAGGTGTGAAGCGTCATGCTTCTCAGCCGTTTTTTTATATAAGCTCTCTGCGGTCACAAAAATACGGCACAAGGGTACTACACTGTTATGCAGTGAGCAGAGTAGACAATGCAAGGCCATGACATCGTACTGAATACGACAGGCACGACATGCACATTCTATGAAAAGAGAGAGGTACGATATCAGAACGCGTTTGTCCAGTTCCCGTGGGCGGAGCGGGGGCTGCCCGAAAATGTACGTGCGCCGCTGTCACCTCATATCCAAGAAAGGGTGAGCCTCACAAGCGGTTCTCAGTAGGATGCGTCTCGCGCCCACACCTCACGTTTCGCTTCGCGCTTGCTTGTGGTGCAAGCAATGCCTGCGAGAAAATGTCTGCAAGCAATGTCTGCCTGGTCGGTGAAAAAACGGCGTACTCCGTCCTGGCGTCGTAGAGATGCGAGGGTCTATGGTCATGAGACTACGGCCGTGCATAGCAGTGAGCGCGAGCCGGTGCGGTTAGCAACGCGGTCGTCTAAGCACTCCGTTCAACCTGACCCGCTCACCCGGGCCCGTTCAACCAGACCCGTTCAGTTGAGCCCTTTCACTATTACGGGGGAACATAGTACATAGGACCGAATGAATATTGTTCGTAAAAATAGGTAAACATGTAGGTTTTTGTGTGTACCGTAGGTCGTATTTACTGTGCCCCCGCGTAATATTAATAGAGCCGTTCATTCAGGCTGTTTCAACAATATTTCCGTTCAACTACTAATAGGCACGTTCAACCAGACCGGTGCAGACCCGTGTAAGAACAGAGCCGTTCGAACCGGACCCGTCCAAAACAGGCTGGTTCAAACAAACCCATTCAAACCAGTTTCATCAAGAACGGGCGCGTTCGACGAAGCCTGTTCGAATCTGTCCCGTCCAACAAGGCGCCGGGCGGTGGATAATCAGACCTTAAAGACCGAAGCCACACGACCAAGGGCCCAAAGGCTTCCTCCCTTCGACCAGCCCCCGTGCCGTTTGCGTGGTTCATATTTTTTCATTTTTTATTTATTTTTGTTCATATCATTAATACACGCGACTCTCTTCAAACTTTCTTTCTACCTCGTATATAGCACTAGCGCGACACCCCCCCCCCCCCCATCTCTCCCTCCTCTATCTCTTGCTGGCGCGAGGGTCTATGGCCATACGACTACGGTCATTCCTTGTATCGAGTACACCCCACCGCTCCCCCTCCCCCCCCCCAAGGTTGCCGTGGGTTGGCAACGACACTGTAAAACATGCCAACCAGGGTACCGTTTCTTGTCGTGTTTTTTTGGCAATCGGTCACGCAGCTGGTGTCGAGTTGGATCATATGTGCGAGGTGAAGAACCTTTACTCCGCACAAGGGGAATGATCGTATCACGTAGTGTTCATGGCATGCCCCCCAAGAGGCAGTTACATAGTAAAAACCCATTGCCCTCTCCGATTGCCCTCTCTGGAAATGGCTACACCGGATATTAAGTTGGGTCATTCGAGCTGCCATCCATATGCAAGAAAATCCGCCTCGCGAGCGGTTCTTAGTAGGATGCAGCTCACCCTTCATCAGCCTCGCCGAACACCTCACGTTTCGCTCCACGCTTTGG
This sequence comes from Nereocystis luetkeana, assembly GCA_031213475.1. Taxonomy (NCBI): domain Eukaryota; class Phaeophyceae; order Laminariales; family Laminariaceae; genus Nereocystis; species Nereocystis luetkeana. Next base: position 9,504,796 of record JARUPZ010000012.1, on the reverse strand, counting down.
TGCGAGCAATGTTTGCCTGGTCGGCGAAAACCCGACATGCTCCGTCCCGGCATTGTAGGGATGCGAGGGTCTATGGTCATAACGACTACGGCCATGCATGATATCGAGTACATCTCTCTCCTATCGAGTACACCCCCCCACACACACCCACCGACCTAACCCTAACCCTAACCCTAACCTCCAAAAATAACAACGGTGTGGCGGTGGCTTGTTTAAGCAGGAACGAGATCTGTTGAGCGCGGGCCACCAGGGGGGGGCGAAGGCGGAACGGACGTTCTACATGCCCACCGACGCAGATGCGCCCGTCAGGGCTTTGAGGACGTGGTACAACGGCCGAGGGGGTGGAGGTCCTTCCTGGGCGGAGGTGAGTGACCTAACCCTAACCCTAACCCTAAGGTCTCGGTTGGTTGTGAAGTCCTGCACACGCGTCTAGCCCCGTCTACGAAGCAGCAGCACCCCCCCTTCCCACCGTGCTTCTCTCTTGACCCTCGCCTCTTGCACGTACCCGGCGCCAACTCCGCGCCGTTCCCTTCACATGGCCCCTGTGCGGCCGAGGCACGACAAAACGAGCAGCCACCGAGAGTCAGCATGTTGTTAGTTACGCTGGTAGGTGTTTCGTGTGAACTCGCGCGTTGGGTTCGGGGGTAGGTGAATCCTACCCTAACCCACGCTACCCTACGCTACCCCACCATATCCCTTGCAACACCCCTCCCCTCCCCTTCCCTACGCCACCCCACTTCACCCTCCCCTACTCTCCCCTCCCCTCCCCCCACTCCACCCTCCCCTCCCCTCCCCTCCCCTCTCCTACCCTGTCCTACCCTGCCCTACCCTACCGTATCCTACCCTCCCCTCCCCTACCCTACCTCACCCTACCCTACCCTACCCTACCCTATCCCACTTTGCCCTACGCTACCCTACCGTACCCTACCCTACCCTACCTTACCCTGCCCTTCCCTACCCTTGCCTACTCTCCCCTACCTTACCCTACCCTACCCTACCCTACCCTAACCTATCCTACCCTATCGTACCCTACCCGACCCTACCCTAACCTAGCCTAGCCTAACCTAGCCTAACCTACCCCACCCCATCCTACCTTACGGCAAATTCCAGGGGGTGGACCCGACGGATCTGGGGCCAGTTCTTCCGCGCGAAAAGACGCTGGACAGAATGGAGTCCCACACTAAGGACTGCTCCGCCTGCAGCAAGGCTTTTCGGGGTGAGAGCCCAAGACTCCTTCCGTGTTTGTTGACGCCCTTCCAGGCTTTTCAAGAACGAAATTAGTCAGCTAGGCTTGATTGGTGGGAGTTTGGGTGGGTAGGTAGGTGGGTGGGTGGGTGGGTGGGGGGCTTGGTCTATACTCGTATGGTGAGGGAGATTGGCTCTGGCTCCTGGCTGGCGGCATGACTCGTGGGCCTCCTTCTGGTGGGAGTCGTGTTGGAGGCGTAGGGTCAGGGGGTTGGAAAGGGGATGCGGGATGAGCAGGGGCGGGTCGGATTAGAGCGGAGGCGAGGGGTTGGCGCAGCGTTAGGGTCAGGATCGGCGTGTACATAGGATTGATTCTGGACTGTCGGACTAGTCAATCGTACGCGAGTTCTCAGACGAGTCAACTTCTCGACTATGTGTGTATATATACACACAACATCGATTAACTCCGTTTTTTTTTTCGTTTGCCGCATCTCGGGTGGTTGTGCGTGCGACCTGATCATCTCCGACCCCTTCCCCCTGCCGTCGCCTTTTTTTTTTCTCTCTCGAACGTCCGCAGTTTCCGGAAGGGTGAAGCGGGCAAGCGCTGCCGCTGCGCTGGTGCTGCTGGCGGCGGCTTCCGCTGCGCCGCGGGGCCCGAAGGCCTTGTGGCTCGCCGGAAGCGCCATGGCATCGTCGGGTGAGAGAGGGTGGGGCTTGGGGGGGGGGAGGGGGGAAGGAGAGGGGGGCGGGGGGGGGGGGGGGGCATGAGGGCGCCTGGGGAGTTGCGGGGTTAGTTTTGGTCGCTACGATTCGCGGCTCCTGCGTTGCGCAAGCAGTAAATACGTGCATGTACCGTCGGTTGTTGTTCTCACATTAGCTATTCGCTGTCTTGAGAGTCCGTGGTCGCAGGTCAGGTCAGGCTGAATGTTTCCCTGCGACTCGCGGTTCCCACGTTAATATAGAACCAGCAGGTATGGACTCGTTTGGGCTGGTCGGTGTTCACTTGTCCGGTTGCTTGCCCGGTTACCGGCTACATTTTTTATTTAGCTTTCAAGAGTTTTTTTTTTTGTTTTCCTTTCAAGAATGTTCTTCGTTCTTTGCCCGGCGGCTGCGTCCGAGTAGTAAATACACTAGCTGGTACGAGGAAGAAATGCCCCCCCCCCCCTCCCCCCCCCCCCCCCGGGTTTGAAGTCGACCACACTCCCGAAGGACGAAGTTTGTCAGCATTATGCCATTAGCTCATTGCCGTGTTGCAGTCCGCAGCCTCAGATCAGGCTCAGGCAGTACTGGGATAGCAGGTTATCAGTACCTCTAGAGGGCGTGTCGCTCTCCGGAACGTACGCGGGCCTGATTTTTTTACCAGTAGAACAGCAGGATGTTTTGTCTTTCTTTATTTGTGATCGCAGTGTCCGGACAGTGTCCGGAGCGCGGCCTTTGCCCGTCCTTGCCCGTCGGTGACCTTCGTGGCTTGAGTCACGGCCGGAAATATCCCTCCCGACCCACGCACGTCCTCCCGAGGCCTGCCTCCTCTACGTGAGCGTGGGGTGAGTTGAGCCCACCTTAGCTTCAGGCCGGTGGTCAGCAAGGGAGTAACAGGTTTGGGTTAGACTACTGGCCGGCCGGCGCAGGGAGACCACATCCTACCCAACGCTTGCAGAGGCGTTCTGCGATAGAGGTTCACCCAAAATTTTTGGAGGCTCCTCACTTTTTAAGGAGCTCCATACCTCATCCGAAAACCGACTTCAGCGAAAATCAAAATGCATCGCGACGAACAATCACATGGGCCGAGTCTACAAAAGCTTTTTTTTCCTCGAAGTATCAAGATTTGACATCCGACGATTTTGGGTCAAGGAACCCCGTCTTTCAGAAACATTAATAGCGGAAGTGCGCTACCTCTATCGTAGAACGGGTCTGCATTGGTTGACCCCTACCAGAGATAAAGGACGCCGTAGTACAACCCCTTTTCCTGTTTTTTTTTTTTTTTGCGTCAACGTCGGGGGTGAGGGGTGCCAGCGTATTCATGAGACCGAGAAGCCTCCACTGCGGCGACTCCGACTCCTGTTTCTTCGCAATCGATTGGACCCTTTCGCCTGGTATCTTGATACCGCTCTCTCCCGGAAAATAGTCCCCGTGCCAACTTATCAAACATGAGCATAGGAATGGAGCTTGCATTCCCGGACAGAGTGGCAAGAACGGAGCGAACGAACGTGGCTTCCATGTGGGGGGGCGTCACTGCTACCCTGGGTCGCGCATGCCCTCGTTTTTTGCTGTAGTACTCGGTACCAGGTAGTGCGTATCATGTGTTGGAAAGCCCCCCCCCCCCCCCCCCCCCTCTGGAAATGCGTGTATTAAATCAACTCATTGAAGCTGTCGTCCATATGGAAGCCCGCCTCAAAAGCGGTTCTTAGTAGGATGCGGCTCACCCTTCATGCGACTCGCCGGACACCTCACGGCGCTTCGCGCTTGGTGCAATAAGCAATGTCTGCCTGGTCGGTGAAAACCCGACATGCTCCGTCCCGGCATTGTAGGGATGCGAGGGTCTATGGTCATACGACTACGGCCATGCATGAGATCGAGTACATCTCTCCTATCGAGTACACCTGCCCCCCCCCCCCTTGCGCATGCGTGGTACCCTTGCTCTTTCCTCCTGGTCTCGCCCACGCTCAAAGTCCCGCCTCACTTCGCGCCAGCGCTGTAGGCGTCGCGAGTCCCATGTTGGTCTCCGCGCATTTCCTGTGCTGTGACTACTTAGGTGTGAGTAGCAACCTGTTAGTAGGATTGCAACGCACGATTAGTTGTATACCCCAAGCGAAAACATATCGAACGGCGTGGAACACCCTCCCCGACGACCCGATTGTAATCGGCGGTATATCACCACCAGGAAAGGCACGACGATTACCTCCTTCTCGTCTCACAATCCTTCTCTCCCCCCCCCCCCTCCCCCACTCTTTCTCCTCCCCTCCCCTTCTGCCCCTTCTTCCCCCTTCTCTTCCTCCTCCCCATCCTCCTCCCCCCCCCCCCCCCCCCCGCCTCCTCCCCATTGTCTTCGACCACCCCCTCCCTGGCGTCTCCTGGTCTCCTCGGGTCCCGGTCTGTTCCCATCCGCGGCTGGCCTGGTTATCCTTCTTGCGCTGTTTTTGCGATTTTTGCTCTTGGCGGGGCGGGGGGGTTTTTCGTGACACATCCATCCTCCTTCGCGTTTTCGTTGGGTTCGGGGTGTGGGTGGGTCTCTTCTCTTTCGGCTCCGGTCTCTGGCTGCGGGGAATACCTCACCGTCGCCCGCTAAACCTGATGTCCTGAACTAAATTTTGGTGGTGTTTATTTTTTCTTGTGGGTAATGGCGGGTTGTGTGGGGACGAATCAAAGCCTTGTCGGTGGCCATGGGAAAGCGGCAGCAGGAGTTCGTGTTCGAGGACTACGTCCACGCCACCCGCGACGGCTGACCCGTCAGCAGTGCTGGCTGCAGGGTTGGTCTGGTCGGGTCTGGTCTGGTCTGGTCTGGTCTGGTCTGGTCTGGTCTGGTGTGGACGGAACGGTCGCTGCTGTGACTGGCTGGAAGCTTTGTCGTGTACGTGGTGTCCTTCCACTCCGGAGTTATTGGAGCCGGGTTTTGTGGCTTGTGACTGCGGACTACAACATGGTGATATCTTATCTTGAGAAAAAGGCGAAGAAGAAGAAGAAGAAGAAGAAGAAGAACAAGAAGAAGAAGAAGCAGAAGGAGAAGGAGAAGAAGAAGAAGAAGAAGAAGAAGAAGAAGAAGAAGAAGAAGAAGAAGAAGAAGAAGAAGAAGAAGAAGAAGAAGAAGAAGAAGAAGAAGAAGAAGAAGAAGAAGAAGAAGAAGAAGAAGAAGAGCAACATCAACAACAACAACAACAACAACAACAACAACACATTGGTCGCTGCGACTGGTTCCTGAAGGCTTGGTCGTTGGTGAAATGGTCGCTGCCGCTACTACTGGCTACAGTCTTTGGTCTCACGGGACGGAATGGTCGTTGCCACGTGCAGGCTTGGGCAATGGGCGGAATGGTCGCTTCCGCTATTACGGGGGACCATAGTAAATAGGACCAAACAACGTCAGTAAAAATAGCGAAGTATACCGTTTTTTGTACGTAACGTAGGTCCTATTTAATATGGTCCCCCGAAATAGGGACTAAAACCTCGGTCGTGGGCGGAGTGGTCGCTGTTACCCCAGATTACAGGCTTCGGTATGGACGGAATGGTTGCTGCTATCAAAACAACTGGATGAAAACTTGGCCGGGTGGACATCATGGCCGCTGCTACTATTACGGGGGGCCATAGTAAATAGCACCAAGTATTGTGAGGAGAAATAGGGATTTTATTGTATATCTTTCGAATTGTATTATCATTATCGTTTCCTGAGTCGTGGGAGAGAGAGAGGTTCCTCCCCTCGGCCAGATACCTGTATCGCAGGTTCCTGCAATACCCTGGATATCTCGACCACTCTAATTCTACGTCTCTCTCTCCCTCCTATTATACCGGCCGGGTTCCTAACTAGTACGGCCTACAGTTGTCTCGGATGACCAAGCCTCCGAATGGTACGGTACCATTCGACTCCTCCAATCTAACTAAAGTAAACCCTAGCGGAAGGAAAGACATTTCCTCCGTACCCCCGGCTACTCGTGCCCCCCCCCCCCCCCCTTCGAAAGAAAAAATAGGGGGGGTGGGGCGGCGGAAAATAAGGCACTAATTCCTGGCTTGGATCGACATACCAGCGATTACCTCACGTCTGGCCGTGCTCCTCACAGGACCTCGTGCTTGCTCGTGCCCGGCGTGGGGATGCTGACCTACGCTCGGTGCTTTGCTTGGAAGGACTGCGTGCGAGGCCTTCCCTTCCAACCAAACTTGCTCTATCCCAGTTCCCGATACGGACATGCCACATTCTCTCTACCAATAAACCCTGCTTTGTCCGTTACTTCGTTTGCGGAGGCCGTTACCTCGTCTACGGACAAACCTACCCTTTATTGTATATCTTTCGAATTGCATTATCATTATCGTTTCCTGAGTCGTGGGAGAGAGAGAGGTTCCTCCCCTCGGCCAGATACCTGTATCGCAGCTTCCTGCAATACCCTGGACATCTCGACCACTCTAATTCTACGTCTCTCTCTCCCTCCTATTATACCGGCCGGGTTCCTAACTAGTACGGCCTACAGTTGTCTCGGATAACCAAGCCTCCGAATGGTACGGTACCGTTCGACTCCTCCAACCCCGAGGTGATGTGAGGCTACTGTTTGACGTACTCTTAGTTATTTCTTACCCCCGCCGTTCCTTCCCTCCCTTCCACCTTTGCCCTCGCCAGCTTACGTGACACTCTCGTGGAATCTTCTACCTGGTATGATATTACAAGTGTACACCTCGTACGCGTCAGACCTCCGCCTCCCTTCTCTCTGGATAACTCGTTCCGCTATGTCTCCCCCCCCGCCGCGAACGTGGTCGTGGCTCCTATGCTTAACGAGTGCAAGGCGAACTCATCGGCATTCCGACCTGACTTCGCCACCACCTCCTTGAGTGCTTTAAGGGCACGGCCATACCTTACCACTCGTACGGCCTTGCCACATTGATACGAGGACTGGGGGGCATGGTCGGGAAAACCAGGGAAACATGACCTCAACTCCAACATAAGGGCAACGGTCCCGCCGTCTGCCCTAAAGGACGACCTTGGCCCGCGAACCTCACTTCGAGTCCGCACGCGCACACTGCCAGCCTGTTGTTCCTGATCCCCCTTATGCCCCTTAAACCGCACCTCTACCCTGTCCGGTTGTTGCCTGCGCCTCTCTCCTAACTGTGTGCCCTCGGCGAAAAACGCCATGTCACCTCGCGCCGGGCAGTGCACCGGGTGCACCGCCCCCGAATCCGGGGTGAACATTTCGTCCGAACGCGTCATCAAGAAGTAACTCGGACACAGACACAACCACAACACTTTCCCCTCCGGGCCCCACGTGGGAATGAGGGTTTCCACCGAACGACACCAGTAAGCGGACGCGGCGTGGCGTTTTTGCCGTCACGTGGGTCCGTGCCATACTCCTGAACGCACACTGGACAACAGGAGCCGTGACCAGCAGCTCCACTCCTACCCTCAATTGATGGAAATACTGCACCTCCGCATATTTACCGGAAATCATACTCGCCAGGTTACCTTCCGACGCACGACACCACGATACAAACTCGATCAACGCCCATCCTTTAAAACTCTTCGAATCACTCGATGCCGAGAACTCCTAACAACCCATCAACCTGCGAAACGGATTCCAAGATCGGCGACCAGACTCGTACGTACGCCTATTCGAGCTCGCAACTGAACCCCCAACGTACTGGAGGCCAAGATGTCGGTACAAAGATCCGCCCTCGCCTCCACCAGGCGCTGCTCCGAATAACGCCGGTGGTCTTGTGGGTAATGGCGGGTTGTGTCGGGACGAATAAGCCTTGTCGGTGGCCATGGGAAAGCGGCAGCAGGAGTTCGTGTTCGAGGACTACATTCACGCCACCCGCGACGGCTGACCCGTCAGCAGTGCTGGCTGCAGGGTTGGTCTGGTCTGGTCTGGTCTGGTCTGGTCTGGTCTGGACGGAACGGTCGCTGCTGTGACTGGCTGGAAGCTTTGTCGTGTACGTGGTGTCCTTCCACTCCGGAGTTATTGGAGCCGGGTTTTGTGGCTTGTGACTGCGGACTACAACATGGTGATATCTTATCTTGAGAAAAAGGCGAAGAAGAAGAAGAAGAAGAAGAAGAAGAACAAGAAGAAGAAGAAGCAGAAGGAGAAGGAGAAGAAGAAGAAGAAGAAGAAGAAGAAGAAGAAGAAGAAGAAGAAGAAGAAGCAGAAGGAGAAGGAGGAGGAGAAGGAGAAGGAGAAGAAGAAGAAGAAGAAGAAGGAGAAGGAGAAGAAGAAAAAGAAGAAGAAGAAGAAGAAGAAGAAGAGCAACATCAACAACAACAACAACAACAACAACAACAACAACACATTGGTCGCTGCGACTGGTTCCTGAAGGCTTGGTCGTTGGCGAAATGGTCGCTGCCGCTACTACTGGCTACAGTCTTTGGTCTCACGGGACGGAATGGTCGTTGCCACGTGCAGACTTGGGCAATGGGCGGAATGGTCGCTTCCGCTATTACGGGGGGCCATAGTAAATAGGACCAAATAACGTCAGTAAAAATAGCGAAGTATACCGTTTTTTGTACGTAACGTAGGTCCTATTTAATATGGTCCCCCGAAATAGGGACTAAAACCTCGGTCGTGGGCGGAGTGGTCGCTGTTACCCCAGATTACAGGCTTCGGTATGGACGGAATGGTTGCTGCTATCAGAACGACTGGATGAAAACTTGGCCGGGTGGACATCATGGCCGCTGCTACTATTACGGGGGGCCATAGTAAATAGCACCAAGTATTGTGAGGAGAAATAGGGATTTGAAATATATAGTTTTTTTTGTGTACGGTAGGTCCTACATGGTATTTACTACGGACCCCCAGTAATAGCAACTACAGACTCAAGGCATGGATGAAATGGTTGCTGCTACTGCTACTGACTACAGGCTCGGGCCTGGAATAAGGCCGCTTCTACTACTACTTGCGACAGACTTGGGCATGGACATACATAATGGTCGCTGTTGGTTTAACACTAGCGACTGAAGGCTTGGTCTTGGACGGGAAGTTTTCCCGAGTCTTGACGGCTTGAGAGTGTTATCCGGAGGAAAATGGAGGTTCGGGGTTTTCCCGGAACTACTGTACAGGCAAGTCTAGCAGCGTGGCTAGTCTCCACCGTTTTGTTTTCGCTCGTACAAAAGGAGACCCTGCCTCGCGATTCGTTCGAGGGTGTCTGTTGTCCCATCACCCGTGTCAAACGGTGCATAGTCCCCTGCGCTCTTCTATAATACGTATCTAGTGGGCCCTTTCTTTGTGGAGCATGTATCGGGCGTAGAGGTACGGACGGGGGTAACGTTCAGACGAGAAAGCCGCCGCCATATTTGACGAGCTAATTTTGCGATCGAATGTGGACAACGCCTCTCCCGTAGAACGAGGAAAGTAGTAGAACAGGGGTGTTTTCGTACGAATAGCCCCCGCCCGGATTTCTTACCTGGGAAAGGTTTGCGTGCTTCAAGATGGCGCCATTCTTGATTCCCTGTTCATCCCAGGCCGGCTTTGTCATTTGTTTTGATGGAGGCATTTCACCCCCGTCCCCGCAGTCTTTTGGTTGTCTTTTTCCCACCACCTGGTATGCACTCGTTTTTCTTTTCTACGATTTTTGCGGGCATTCTGGACTTTGGGCAGGCAGTTTTGCAGGGGGGGGGGGGTATACGTTACCTACTAGGAGAATAGGAGTACTATTAATAGTATTTGTGCCAGGTACCTCTTAGTCGGAGCATGTATACCTGGTAGTAGTAGGAGTTGTTGGTGTTTAATAGACGGCGGTGACAATGACCATTAGAGGCTTGGGCTCCGACGCTTTGCAGCGTGTTTTGAGAGCTGACGGCTGGGCGGTCTCGAGAGCAGACGTGGAACGAACTAAATAAATACACGACCAGCATTCGAATTTCTTTCGTCAAGGTTTCTTGGGGTTCTCCGACCTGGTCAGTGTTTGTGTGGCCAAGCAAGAGAGCGCATGGCCTTTCTGCGTGCGTGCATAGCGGAGAGGGAGATGGGGAGGGACTGAAGCCTCGTGCTTGGGGCTCCGAAACTAGGATTCTACTCATAGATAAGCGGTAACGCCCATTTAGTAGAGCAGTACACGTTGAGGCACCAGGGGCCAAACAAAAAGGAGGAGCGACAAAAAAAGTGTTGAGCATGACAGCATCCAAAACAGCTCATCGAGGTGAAGCCTGCATGGGGACAGGCGTGACCTGGTGGCCTGGTGTGGTGGTGATAGCGGCGGGTCGTGGTCGTGAGTAGCCACTATTTACCGAAAAGCCCTGCTCTAGTTTTATATATACCCCCGCCCTCACTAAAAAGGGTCAATGGTCAAATGACTAAGTCTAGCAACAAACGAGTACGCCCCCCCCCCCCCCCCAATAAAACATGAACTTTGTATATACACTTAGATTTAGGACCGTTATTATCGGAGAGTTTTCCCCCCAGAATTTCCAGAAATTCCTTTTTTTCCTTGTTTTCGCGCGTTTTTGTTGTATTCCAGATTTTCCTGGGTTTTATTTTCCGTTTAACATGTGAAATTTTAACTTTCCTAATAATTTGCGCTCTGTTTAAAATTCACTAATCGTGACAGAACGCCTCCGTATCTTGATTAATTTTTTTTTAAATTTTCCAAAAATTTAAAATTCTGGGAAAACAGGCAAAAAGACTGCCAAAATAACGGTCCAGCACTTTTTAGATATATATACCAGGTATATATCAGTAGGCGAACGCGCATCGGACAGATCCGGATCTACTGTAGATCGTCGACTATTAATAGTGTCTTCCTGGGCTCGTCGGCAACATGAGCAACGTTGTTGATGAGGATGATGGCTATGATCATGATGATGTAGATGTTATGGTATAAGCCCATTTCGCTGAAGTCCTGCCTGTTCTGTGGTCACAAAGCAAAGAAAGGCTGTATAAAAAATGCACGTCTCGATGGGAGAAAACAAACAAGTACGAAGCGGTGCGCACGGCAGTCGTACCATACACCAGGTGTGTATTAAGAGAAACGAGCGGTACTAACGAGCTGTGGTATGTCATCCCTTATCCCTTGCAACCAAACAACCAAACGATACCACCAGAACATTGGATCATACCGCGCAGGGATAGATCTGCCCTGAAAGGTCCACTGCTTGCTGCTGTAGGTGATCTTATCCCGATGTGCGAAATTTACAATTACACCAATCACAACGGCCCGCTGCGGGATAAGAATACGAAAGGATTAGGGTTCAGCTCGAGATGGATTGCTCGTTGAGGGTTCCCACGCTCCTCTCTCTCTCTCTCTCTCTCTCTCTCTCTCTCTCTCTCTCTCTCTCTCTCTCTCTCTCTCTCTTCTCTCTCTCTCTCTCTCTCTTTCAAGTTCGAGTTTGACAGAGTGGGCGTCCGGCGCCCGGGATCGATTGTACCAGGTACGCATTATAGGTCTCTCGAGTTTCGTGCTCGACAGGCCGAACACGCAGCGATGCTCGGTGCATCGAAGGTTGGAGTAGAGTGGGAGGGGGCGAAGCACGTGCGAGGCCGTCATCCAGTCTATCGCCGCGGGCACCGGTTGAACGTGGGTTGGTGGCATGGTGGCATGTCGAGATCGAAGCCTCATCGTCGCACCAGCTTCTTCTATGGGTGTGCGGGGTGTTTTCACCACTGCTTGCAAAAAACTGTATTTCAGCGAAATCGTTTCGTTCGGGCCGCGCGCACCGCACGGGGGAAGGTGGGGCTTGGCGCAAACGGTTTGTCCCTGCCTCAGCTACCCCTGCTCGTGACCGCACCGTCAAAGCTTCCTAACGTCTATTACAGCCGTTTCTTGCACTCTTTTGTGTGAGTGACTGCATCGGACAAACAGACGGACGGCCGGCCGGACGGAAAACTTTTTTTCCTTTACCTCGGTTATCGTACGTACGAACACTTTTAATTTCTCTTCGTGCCCTTTGGTAAGCATTGCATGGTAGAATGAGTCGAGCAAGATACTGAAAACCGAAAACCAAACCCGTCCACCACTACGGCGCCCACAAACCGCCCCAAGTTCTTTCGCGAACCGACGTCGACAGCAGACTCAGCAGCAGTGACTGTAGGCGGGTGGCTGGAGTTCAAAATGCCCCATCCTCCGCCCCCCCTGTCTACGGACATACGACTACGGCTATTCATGACATGAACACCCCCCCCCCCCCTCCTGTCCCGCGCGGAGTGAGCACCGCCGCGTTACATACTTTAGTGAGCGAAGCTCTTCGGCGGGGATGGAAACAGGCGCTCGAAAAGGCACTCGAAAAAAAACGCGGCCGCAAAACGATTTTCTTTCAAATACGTAACCGTTTGGCTGTCAGCTACTCCCCCATTCTCGAAGCGCTGTCCTCTTCGCCTCTAAACCATCGATCTTGCTGCAAAGTTGGAGCGGGGACAGGGGGCAGAGGTAGGGGACGAAGGGAGAGGTCGGGGGGGGGGGCGGGGGGGGGGGGTACTCATGTCCTGCATGGCCGGGGGGGTGTAGGAGGGAGTGGGGGGTGGGGATGGGAACATGAGGTTCAGCCAGAGAGCAGGCATTCAAATGGAGCACGAAGGGCGCAAGCGCTTACGCAGGATTGCTATAGACTTCGAAGTTTACGAGTAGCGCTATCACGTGGAGATTTTCTAGAACGCGAGGTGTAGATTTGTACTTCGAAGTAAAGGATCTGGCGCATGAAATGATGACCGGCCGATGAGGTTTCCGTCACTCACAAGGTCGATTCCAACAAACGGCAAGAAGGGTGCACAATATGGTCCGCCCATTTATCGCGCGACTATCGAGCGTCCCAGCACAATATACCAGGTATACGCCACTCTGTCTGTCAATATAAGGACCGTTTGGTCTCTATATTAGTGTCTAAACTCCCCTTGCATTTCCGCTCACAGGTATCTAGTTACGAGTACACGTACGCCAGGTATTAGATGGGCGAAAAACCTTATAGCTCTACCTTCCCAACCTGAATCATCGCGTTCCGTCGACATGGCAGCCAGCACTGACCGACTAGAACCACAGGAACGTCGGCCTCGGCAACGTTTCGAGTTGCGCGGAGCACAGCACGAGTTCACTCCTTGAGAACTGCACCCCACGTTGAACGGGAAAATCACTTGAATATAGAGTTGGATAGTTTTTTGGCAGCAGGAAAATAGTGTAATACCTTAACGCCTTTTTTTTAGTGCCGCAGTCCCGTTTTGGGGACAAACCACTTAGAATTTGAATTGTTGCGCCCAAAACGGGACTGCAGTCCTAAGCTAAAAGGGATAACATTGCGCCTGAGCTTCGGCCGCCATACTATTAATATTACGGGGGGCCATAGTAAATAGGACCTATGCTGAACAAAATAAAACTACCGAGGTAATATATTTACATAGTTTTACGAACAATATTTGGTTCTATTTCCTACGCCCCCCCGACATAGGGTATAGGTAATAGGCATATAGGACAGGCAATAGGCATCTGGAGAAACGGAAGCAAGAGGCACGCTAAAATATTCGTCTTTCAACTCCCCACCTCATCCCCTCACCTCATCTCTCGCGAGCTGGTCCAGGTCGTCGAGCCTCTCATCTCCGTCCACGTCCCCGTAGTCGACGCCCTCCTCCTCTCCGGCCAAGAATCTTTCCGAGAGAACACGCGCGATCTCCTCGCGGCCGCCCGCTCTTACCCCGCACTCCATCTCATCATCTCCCTCCTCCTCCTCCTCCTCCTCCTCTTCCTTCTCCTCCACCTCCCAGTCCTCCTCTTCCTCGTCCTCATCTCCCCCCCCCCCAAGCACAACACCCTCTTGGTCAGCAAACCTCACACGCGCACGATTGGCTTCCTGGCCCACGAGTCTCGCCTCCCCTTCGCCTCCTCTTGCCCTCCCTTCCTCCTCCCGGATGCCGAATGCCTCAACCGCTGCAGTAACAGCCGCTGCACTGTTGTCATCATCACTGCTGTCCCGGGAGGGCACCGTCAAGTCGGAAGCGGGAGACGATGGCGGAAGGTCCGAAGCATCTACGGTTGCCCCCGCCGCCACGTCGATAGATTCGGTATCTGCAGTTTCGTGAGGTTATAAGGGGGGGGGGGGGGGGGTCGGTGCCGCGCAAACAAACGGAAGTTTCAAGCGAAACTTGTGGCATGTACCCGAGCCTGGTGTACACTACGATATGTTGTTGTTGTTGTTGTTGTTGTTGTTGTTGTTGTTGTTGTTGTTGTTGTTGTTGTTGTTGTTGCTGCTGCTGCTGCTGCTGCTGCTGCTGCTGTTGCTGTTGCTGTTGCTGCTGCTGCCACTGATGTTTCTGTTGCTCTTGCTGCTGCTGATGCTGATGCTGCTGCTGCCACCGCTGATGCCTGCACGTGTACTCGAATAAAGTTCGCCTCGGCCCCGCTTGGGCCCGAAGCGAGGCTTGGTTCTCGCTCCCAATAGGCATGTTCCCTTACAATGACTCACGAATCAATACCACACACCCGCAGCCGCTCAGCCTCCCGCCGGCGCACGAAGGTTTGCACCACTAGCACGCGCTCCTTTACGGCACGGGGGTGCGGTATTTGGGGTGTACTCGATAGGAGAGATGTACTCGATCTCATGCATGGCCGTAGTCGTATGACCATAGACCCTCGCATCCCTACAATGCCGGGACGGAGCATGTCGGGTTTTCACCGACCAGGCAGACATTGCTTGCACCAAGCACGAAGCGCCGTGAGGTGTCTGGCGAGTCGCATGAAGGGTGAGCTGCATCCTACTAAGAACCGCTTTTGAGGCGGACTTGCATATGGATGACAGCATCAATGAGTTGATTTAATTTCCGGTGTAGGCATTTCCAGAGACAGCAATGGGAGTACTATGTAACTGCCTCTTGGGTGACTTACCTAAAACACTACCTGGTACGTGATACGATCAATTCCCTTGTGCGGAGTAAAGGTTATTTACCTCGCACAAATGATCTATAACTCGACAACCAGCTGTGGGGGGCCGCAAAAAAAAACAACAAAAAAACGGTACCCTGGTTGTCTAGCTCACGTAGTGAGAGGCATGTTTTACAGTGTCGTTGCCAATCGACACCAACCCAACCTATATATAGGGGGGAGGTATTTTGGGGGGGGTCAATTCAACCACTCATACCTTTTGGTTGGTGGTCTTCGGCCGCCGTGTCCATCTCCGCCACGCCATGTACAAAACATGCCTGCGACCTGACTACCCCCTCCGCTCCCGCAGACATTCCGGAAAGAAACGCCATCCCTAGTGAAGAACTCGCCCTGGCAGCGCCGGCACCGGCAGCGTTAGAGGCGACGGTAGGCCACTCCCCGGTTTGCTGCTGGGATAGGAACCCCAAGCTTTCTTGGAGGTAGGTGCCCACCGATGTGCTTCCGGGAACCTGGCGCAATTCGGGGAGGAGGGTGGGTTGGGCTTTTTGCGTCGCTACGTAATGTTTGATGCACCAATCCGCCGCTGCTGTTGCTGGTGGTGGTGGTGGTGGTGGTTTTGCTGCTACAGCTATGGCGTGCGTGCCTGATGCGGTCTGCTACTGCGTCTTGGCGTATGACACTTGTGTTGCATGGTGTACGAGAAGCAGTTCTAGGTCGTTGCGACGAGTGCCCATCGGTGTCACTGGTACTACGGATACGATGGACAGTTTCCGACAGTTGTGAATACGTAAGGCGTGAGAGTCGCTCTACAAACGCGTCGCAAATTATCAGCGCAAAGCGCAGGCACAAAGCGGCATGCACATTCACAGAGGCCACACTCGGTCCTAGCCCGGCTAGGGACGGCATCGCGACATCACATCGACTCATCCCACGGTACGTAGGGTTGCACTTTTTGCCTTCTGAGGCAATGTGTTCTGACCGGCTGAACTCCTCCAAGTGAGAAAATTATCAACTACCGGTACATAGTATGATAGTTTTTTCTACTGTAGTATACCTGGTATGTGTTTTAGGACTAGCGCATAGAATGCTTGGTCGGGACGCGTGAACAAAGTTGAAAGGAAAGTCGTGTTGCGGGTGAGGTGTTGGAGCTCCTCCTCATGTGAGGCAGCAGCTCAGAAAACAAGGCACCACCCCAAACGATACCGTGGCCTTGCTCCAGTCACAACATCACCGGATCACATCGCCCATCACAGTCCCACACCCATCGAGCGTACTGTAGGGAGAAACGCCAACACCGCACTTTTATCATCTTCGCTTTGCACGAGCGAAAAAAATCCCGATATCTGTAACTTCGGTCTTTGTCTTGAGCTTGTACACTTACCGCCCACGTACGTATGCCAGCAGATATAAAAGGTTTCAAGTACTACCGTGCACACCCACTTCCCGTTTAAGCCATACCCCCCCCCCCCCCACCCCGGGTCTATGATCAAACGACTACGGCCATGCATGATATCGAGTACACCCCCCCCCCCTCGGGTACCTCCCCTCCCCGGGTACCCCCCCCGTCCGTCCGGGCATCTCTAGACCTACGATGTCGTAGGGGTATCACCTACCAGGTACCAGATACCATTCATGAGGCTTCTCAGTTTATTACGGGGGACCATAGTTAATAGGACCAAATATTGTTAATAAAAATGGTTAAATGTATAGGTTTTTATGTATACCATAGGTCCTATTAACTATGGTCCCCCGTAATAGGAGTTATTTACCTCAATCAACGACGGATTTCGAGATACGTCGTAAAAGCTACCGCAAGCCCGGCACATGATCCTATATAACGGAAAAATTCAAAAAACGAAATCGCATTGGATTCCCAGTATATTGGGTACATGTATAGCTCCTCGGTTGCAATGGATGAGGAGCCCCGGCCGTGGGGAAGTCGTAGCGCTAAAACAAACAACCCCTACCACTGCACACGCCTCCTTACCTCCTCCACGGCTTGTCTTGGCGCCGGTTTTTCCTCTCCCGCGCGCTTCCCCACGTACTCAAACCACAGCCACGGGTCCCGCTCTTTCATGGCCTCATCGCTAAACCAGACCCCTCCCTCCGCCAGCTGCTGCAGCCTCCGGTACCGACGGTTGCGCACCCTGGCGCTGTTGGGGGGACAAGGACGCGCCAGGTACCCTCTGCCGCGGCCCCAGCCTACCGGCGGCGGCGGCACCGTCGGTGTCGCCGCCGCTTCCGCGGCTGCCGTCGCGTCTGGTGTAGCTGCCGTACCCACGGGCGTCATATCGACGTCGTCGGCGTCGTCGGCAGTTGTTGGCGGGTGTCCGGGGTGCTGCTGCTGCTGCTGCTGCTGCTGCTGCTGGGAGATTAGGGCTCGGAGTCGGGCAACGTGGACTGATACGCCCGGGTCCTCGGTAGGGAGGAAGGACTCCAGGTCAGCCAGGGTGAGGATGTGCCCGTAGCGGCTGCCGTCGCATGCAATGGAGCGGTGTGTGGGAGGGATGGGAGGAATGCGCGCGATATCGTACCGGGGAATGGGCGGGGGAGGGGGGGGGGTACTCATCTTTTGCATGGTCGCAGTCGTATGGCCATAGAGTCGCGCATCCCTACATTACCGGCATGGAACATGTCGAGGTTTCACCGACCAGGCAGACGTTTTCTTGCACCAAGCGAGAAGCGCCGTGAGGTGTGGAGCGAGTCGTATGAAGGGCGAGCCGCATTCTTTTAAGAACCGCTTGTGAGGCCGACTTTCTTGAATATGGATGACAGCGGGGGGGGCGGGGGGGGGGCAACATCACCGAAAACATGGGGGGTGGGAACTCGAGGACTGAAAGGGGCAAAAATGGCGACAAAACAATGACGAATTCAGCATCGGCCACAGCCAGCGTGTGGGGGATGGTAGTTATAGAACCCAGACTAGAAATGCGAGAAGCTGTACCGCATGTGCGCAACATGGCACTGCTGTTGAAACCTGTGCCGGTGCGCGCTAACGCTGTGTACTAAGAGACGGCTGATGAAGAGACCGACCAGTCTTCTCCTCAGACCGACCAGTCTTCTCCTTAAAATTTGGCCGCTATGTCTAGGTCTCAAGAAGGAAAAATAAATAAATCATGATAACCTGGCAGGGATCTAAGCGGGGGGGGGGGGGGGGTTATTGGGGGCGGCGGGGGTTTACCAGGCGACGCTGGGAGAAGAAGCAGCACGAGGGTTCCCTTAGTACTTTTTCTGTTACGCGTGAGGCCTGGAAGCCCTGGCAAAGGCTGCTGGCAGCAGCAGCAGCAGCAGCAGCAGCAGCAGCAAGCGGCAGGAGGAGCAGCGGCATGAGGAGGAGGAAGCGGAGGGGGCGGAGGAGTTAGACATTTAGCTCTTCCCTTCGTCGTTGGAGGGCGCGCGAGCGTCGGTTGGGTAACGGGGGTGGAATGTCGAGGGATCAAGCCCCATTTTTCCCTTTTCGTCTGGTGTGCATTTAGATGAGATTTAATTGTAATAGAAACAGGCACAATAGAGCCTACCGTACAAGTTCAAATCTGCCCCCCGAGCAACGCGCCCCCGACCCCACCAGCACTCGCCGACCCTTCTTATCGCTGATCCAAGTTCGTAGCTAGACCTGCAGCAGGACTAATGCTGAACCGCAAATACAGCAGGACGCGTAGCATAGTTTTCCGTCTATACGAGTATAAATGAACAGCTCACCGCAGAAAGTCGGCGGGCTGTGCCATCAGCAGCCCCAAGCACGCTTGCTCGGCCTCGCCACCCCCATCACCATGGCGGCCCTCGTTTCTGTTGACGTCAACACCGCCTCCGCTGCCGCTGCCACCGCTGCCGCTTCCGCTGCCTCCGCCGCTGACCCTTAGACGTTTGCCTTTCCCCCGCGAAAGGACGTCGCAGAACGGGCTCGCCGCGACCTTCTCCGCCAAGGCGAGCTGGGCTGGGGACAGGAGTTGCCGATGTACCGCGGTTGCAGTCCTCGGAGTTGGCGGGATTGGGCGAGGTACAACGGCATCGGTGCCGAGAGGCGCTTGGTATGCGATCTCGCTGGCGATGGAAGCCATGTAGGCGTCGAGAGGGTCGACATCGTCTGGATCGTCTCCTTGCTCGTTTGGTGTTGTTGATGCTGCTGTTGGTGTTCCTGTCGTCATGATGAAGCCCGCTACTACTGCTCCTGTATCACTGAATTGGCTCGTCGTCTGCTACGATAATATACCCCTATCTTGCGATGTGAGCCGGGTGTGAGGTGCAGAGTTTTGGGGCCTGCTGGTGTTGGCAGGCAAAATCCTCGAGGCTTCTTGTTTGGCAGCTTTGTGGTGGTTACAAGCTCGGCTGTTGCTGATACACCAAGGTGCCTGCACGTAGCACGCGCTCAAGGATCGCGCCGCGTTCGGAAGGCCACAACAGAAAATGCAACAACAGCAGCAGCAGACTGCAGTAGCAGGACGGAGTTGCCTGGGCTCGTCCAACTCTGCTGGAGTACAGCTGCAGCAGCTGAAGGTTCTTGCACGCGCACTACTTGGCACCGTGCACCGCAAAGATGGCCACGGGATTTCGCCTGTAGAAGCGGCTCAGCAGCGATACAGCATCGTCTTCAGCTCATCCGGCATGCTACAATCTCCGCCGACCGGATTTAATGGAATATGGAGGCGTACTACAACTAACCCAAGGGGCAAGGGGACGTACTGTGCTCTTCATCCAGTCAGTGTAGTTTGGCAGGAGGCGTGCTGTGCGCAGGCTGTGCTCTGTGGGTTGCTGTTGCACTTGCTTCCGGAGATGACACTCACGGGCTCTACGTTGATGTGAGTTTTTTAGGGTGCTGTGCTCGTCACCATGTGCGAGCTGAGTAACCATGCGTAACCTGGTACTCATTTGCCTAAATCGTCGTTTAAATCAGAAACGAGGTCTACGAAGAGCGGTGGTGCTACGAACAGTATTATAGCAGATCTACTGTTGTGAGCACCATCAGGACAGCAGTTCATGGAGCTGCCATGTTGGAGCTACCAGGTGCCTGGTATGAGCTATGATGCGATAGAGCGTTAGCCCTAGAGCTATTTCATGTCAAGCTGTAAGTTCACCAGAGTAGCAGAACGGGGAAACTCGCCAAAGGGTGTTCTGGCGCTGGAAGCTTGACGAGTTGCATCCTACAGCAGAACGTCCCTATGTGACCCAAACAGGCATTGCATTGGTATGATTTTCACGCAAGCAGCGGGTTCCACCAGGTATTTGTGTGCATTATGTGAGCACTCAGAGCACTCAGAGCACTCAGAGCACCACCAGGTACATACTGGTACTGGTCAGCACTACAGCACAGTAGTCGTATCGGTGGCAACACTCGTCATCGATACGTACATGCGAAGCCCGATGGTACCGTGCTGTCAACATATTAATGGTATGCAACCTGGTCATGAAAAAAGTATCTCGAGAATGGCATGGACCCTTGGATGTGCTTGGTGTGTGTATGATACTGACAACATCGCTCGCCTCGCCTCTTTTGACGAAAGTACTTGCATAGGATTGAAATGAGGCCTCTCAGACACGGCTGGAGGCTCCACCCCAAGGTTATTACCCCCGCGTTGATTCTGGGATATTAGCGCGGGATGCAAATATCAGAGAGCGTTTACGAAGTCGCCCATTGAAAAACTGTAAAGAGAAAGAGACAGGACAATATTATCGGTACGTTTTTTTTTTTTTTTTTTTTTTTTCCCATCCTATTCATTATCTTCGCACATCTTCCTCTCTCTCTCCTTCCAACTAACTCGTAACTCAGATCCGGGGTCACATAGCAGGCTCTTCTACCCCCTTCCCGCTACGGTACGTGCCTTCATTTTTATCCCGAGAAGATTTCAGCCTTTTCTTCCCTCGTCGACTCGCATCGAATTGTGCCTACCCACGCTGCAAGGCGCTCTCAACAATTGAATCCCTTTTTTTATTTTTGCAAATAAAGTCAAAGTCCGACCCTCCTAGGGCTATGCTTCCGCATCAGTAAACATATACTTGAAGTATTGATACGTGGGACTGCTGTGGGCAGTGTTGTGAACCGAAAGTGGAAAGTGGCTCGGTCGGTTTTTCGGTTTTTCCCCAAAACGTCGGTCGGTTTCGGTCGGTTTAAACCGAACAAAACCGAAACCGGAACCGAAGATTTCTTGGGTCGGTTTCTCGGTCGGTTTCTCGTCAAACCCTATCAAATAGTCAGTGTTTCGAAGGGTTCGATGTGCATGTGTTGGCATAATGTGACATATGATCGTATGGTGTCAAAGTGGCCCACCTGCAGTACCTGCGTCTGCTGCGCCAGACGGTACAGGCCGACATAAGCTATCACACTGGTACGTCAGACGGGGCCCGCCATCAGACGTGTCAGTATTTTGCAGCAAAAAATAATTACGGATACCGCAGATAGTTGCTGCAATACAAACCTTTTTGTAATATTGTCAAGACACAACTTGCAGCACACAGCTAACTCCATGAGCCATGAGGTAATATACGTTGCTCAAGGGGGGGCTGTGAAGACGAAAAAGCATTATTGTAGGCAGAGGGCGACTGTCGCAGTGCGACAGCAGTGCAGCAAACGAAGAAGCCAGCACTGCCGTCTGTATTCGACATGATGTTTTGCCTCTGTTTTACTGCCGATGTATTTCTGCCACAGTCCAGAGTTTTTGGAGCCTGTCCTGCGACCACGGACTGCATTGTATTGTGAGTTAATGTGAGAACAACAACAACAACAAACAACAATGATTTATCCCTTGCAGTCTCGCGGTGCACAGTGCCCTGTGCCCTGTGCGACAGCTGCTGCCTGCTGCCACTGCTGTGCTTCTGTGTGCCGTGCTGCTGTACGTACTGCTGTGCTGTTGCGATATGTGGGCTGCGTGCTGGCTATGGGCTGTGTGCTGGCTGTGTCGCGTGTGGCGCATGTATCCAAAAAAACAAAAAACATAAAGGGGTTTCCATACAGATATGAAGGCTTTATTGGGGTAGGGGACAGGGTCAAAAACGACCGAGAAAAATCGAGTCGGTTTTCCGGTTTCGGTTTATTTTTCCAACCGAAAAACCGACAAATAGTGGTCGGTTTTCGGTTGGAAAAGCCGACGAAAAACCGACCGAACAAAACGACTTTCGGTTTTCGGTTCACAACACTGGCTGTGGGATGGTTCGTTTTCCATACACCCACCGTTCTACTTCTTCGGTATTAAAAGCAGCGTATTTTTAGGTGCTTTTTTGAACAGGGATGTCAAGGTGGGGACATCTGCTGTTCTCTCAACACACAATATTCGTTTCGAAATCCTGGAACCACTCTTGAGGCTTCCGCGTGTGGTTCCACCTTTTCTGCCCGATATTGCTGAGGTATCATATCGTTCGCCTCCACTCTAAACGAAAGCATTTTATTAAAACGAAATGAGGCCTCTCAGTCACGGTTGTTATATTCCACCCACACTTCACCACACCAGGTATCTCCGCACGTAGTCTTATCGCCGCGTTTCGTTCTTGGGGCTCAGGTTTGCTCAACGTGGCCTTCGTCATTCCCATACTTCCGATTGAGCCTTGTTTTTTCGGATGCCCCCGTCGTACGTGTCGACCTGAAAGCGGCAACGTCTTTCTGGAACTCCGGTGTCGACGGCAACCTGCCCGCTCGGTCGTGTGCCAACTCTATGTGCTGCCGTTCGAGGGTGACCGGGTGTCCGCGCTGCACCGTAGTAGCTGGTTCCGCCGCTCCAGGGTTGCGCTGGCTCGTCGTCACCCCGGTATACCTGTTTGCCACGGAACGGGTTTCCACCCGACTAGCCTCATGATGAGTTGCATGGTGTAACGCTGGTCGAAGAGAGTTGCCCCTTGAGTGTATGCCTGTAAATTTACAGTAATATTTTGCGGTGGGTAAAGCGGGGGGCGGCGCTCGCCCGCGGAGGCTACGGTTAGGGAAGGGGTGTCCTCGCGACAAGCCCCAGTCTACGGCTAGTGCCGCTCAAGTGGTACTTCCACGAAGCTCCAACCACGTACCTGGTGCTACAGTAGTAAGAATGGTTTTGATCTTGTTTGGCTCTAAGATAACAACAACAAAGCTCTCACAAGCAAAGCAGTATCTTGTACCGGTATTTACATTGTTGAAAGTGAAATGTGAACTGTGGCGTGCAGATACCGCTACAGCAGTTCGATAGCGGAGATGAGGAAGTTTTACGAGTCTCCCTTTCTGTGCTTCTGCGGACTACTCGTCTAGTCTACGAGGCATCTCGGGTCAAACAGACCCTGCATGCCTTCTCGTTACCGGGGACGCTTCGGGGGCAATTTCTAATGCACTCACACGCAATCCCCGCCCCCCCGGGGAGGGGGTACTGATCTGTTGCTTGCCTTAGTAATTTGACCGTCGACCACCCATCTCTTTCGAGACGGAGCACCGTTTCTAGTCCTAAGGTCACTTCTTAGGCGGTCGGATTTGCAGTCAGTTGGAAATGGTGCTATCGGCACGTTCACACGAGCTTTTTGCCCCGAAAACGAGCGAAACTGATAATTTCTCACCTCACAATGAGTTGGACTTTTCTCTTCTCCAGGTGCCCAGTTGCATCGTAATCGTACTTTTTTCCGATCCAATCGGGGATCGTAATCGTAGTTGACCCAGTTGAATCGGAAAAGTACCGGAGGTGAGTTCCTGCATTTTTTTGCGATCCAATCGAGGATCGCAATCGTGTTTGACCCAGTTGAATCGGAAAAGTGCCGGAGGTGATGATTTCCTGCAACTGGGCCCCTGGAGAAGCGGGAAACAGCTCTAGATAGGTCTTGGAGAAAAAGTCGAACTCATTTTGAGGCGAGAAACATCAGTTTCGCTCATGTTCGGGGCAAAAGGTCGTGCGAACGGGCCGATAGCACCGTTTCCAATTGACTGCAAATCCGACTGCACAAGAAGTGGCCTAGTAGACACGCCTCCAACATTTGGGCGCTCCTTTCGTCTTTCCACAAGTTGCGTAAACACTTTTTTTTTTTTTTAAATCCTCTGTTGTGTCTCACCTTTTGTGACCATCTATCTCCGAAGATAGCGTGGAGGGGGGGGGGGGGGGGGGGGGGGAGGGGTTCGGCTGTGTAAGGCTGGACTCACCCCCAAGGAGCAGTGGCCTCTTCGCCAATTGGCTCTGACTATCGATGCCTGTCGAATGTAGGCTAGCTTCACCGTGAAAATAGGTTCAGTGTCTGTGCAAAAGACACACCGCGTTTTATTTTCGATTGGAGGAGGTCGTACTACGAGGTACCTGGGGGCCTCTTGTCTGGGTGTGGTTGCTCACGTTGCGGCAGATCGATACCGTCACGGAAAAGCTGGTTCGTGGACGAGGTGCAGCCCGGGTAGAGGCGACGCTTGCCCACTTAATAAACCTTGATTCTTCATCGAGGAGAGGTTGGAGTCCTTTTCTATCGTCGACGATCGGGGATGGGCTTGGTTTGAACCCTTCCACACCTCGAACATATCATCTACAGATAGATAATCGAAATATCATCTACAGATCTTTTGAAGTTCATTCCCACAGTTGATGATCTCGATCTTTCAGGGCAGATAAACTCCTGATCTGTATGACCTGTATTTATCTAGCTCACGTTGCCCGATGGGATCCATACAATCTCCATGATCTAGGACATGTTTCCTGGGTTGGATCTGTACTGTACGGATCCTGCGCAACATCTCATAACGGCAGTTAAGGATCTACCTGACCTATCTGTAGATGATCTATATGATCTGTCCGATGTGTGAACCGTTCTCAGCGCAAAAAAAAACAGTTTAAAAGTACGTTAAAAAAGACACCTGAGCTGTAAGGTCAAGGGTTTCGGAAAAGCTCAAGTTTTGCAAGCTGCGTGTGATACTGCGATGGCCCGTGTTTGCAACACCAGAACGGCGGAGGCGCTGTGGCGGTTGGAGTTTCCAAGCTGTTCTTGCTTTTTGCACGCAAAAACCGAGAAAAAACGCCACATGTAATGGTGCCCGCGTACGGTTCCATTGGTGCGTGAAGGGCTTGTATGGGCCTTGTTCTTGTTGGGTTCCCCCCCCCCCCCGTAATTTCCAATAATTTTTTCGCGCAATTTTGTCTTATTCCTGATTTTCCTGGTTTTTTTTTTCCCCTACTATGTGAAAATGAACTCTTCTGGCTTCCAAAATAATTTCACAAATTGTGGCAGAGGTCCTCCGTATCTTGATACAAATTAAAAAAAATTCCAAACTTGTGGAAATTCTGTAAAAAAAGCTCTCCGATAAGAAAGGCTCTGAGCAGCCGAAACCTCTTAACCCTAGCGCTAACCCTAGCCCGAACGCTATCCTTGGCCGACACTTGTTGTGTAAATCTTGCACAAATCGACCAGGGAATCGCTTTCCCACGTGGTGATCTACAGTTGATCCTTGAAAGAATATATAATATATATATAATATATATACATATATATTATATATATTATATATATAATATATACCAGGTATACCTGGTATATATTATATTTATTCTTGGTCTGATCTGTACCTAGTGTTTAACTCATGTCGCAGGGTGTTTAACTCATGTCGCAGGGTGGGAGCCGCATAACCTGCAAGATCTACGTAGCACGTGATGTGTCCTGGGTTAGATATGTACTGTACAGATCCTGCACAAAAATCTCATAACGGCACGGTAGGATCTATAGATGATCTGGATTATATATTTGTAGATCATCTATATCATATAGCTGTGGATTATCTATCTGTAGATCACCTATCAATCTGACGTGTGCATATTATTTGCCTACTACTAGAAACAACCCGGCAACTGTTCGGCTGTTTTTTTTCCTTCCTACCCCCCTGTGGACTCCCTTTTGTTTTTTGGCGACCACGGACTAGGTTACAGTATGGCAATGAGCTATTGTGTTATCAGCACCAGCAACAGCAACAACACGACCATAGCAGCAGCAACAATCACAACAATAATAACAACAGCAGCAACTACCCTAACAACAAAATGACCATCAACTCGAAACACTACGAGGACCACCAACAACGACAACAATAACCTCAACAACAGTATCAACAGCAACAACCACAAGTACGTACTGCTACGCCATGCCAACGGTGGCGTGGGTGTGAGAAACATTGCTGCCACTCTGCCGCTGTGGTCGCATGCTGGATATAGCAAGAGATAAGCAAAATTATTTCACGATAAGGCTGCTTTTGTGGCTCCTACCATGCCGTTATCTGACATCTGTCATGCAGAGCTACACAGAGGGTCCATGGTAGTGATTCTACAGCAGTAGAGCTACGGTACTTTTTACACTCCTGGGTAACACTACTATTGCGGGGGACCATAGTAAATAGGACCTACGGTACACATAAAAACATATATATATTGTCCCTATTTTTTCCAACAGTATTTGGTCCTATTTACTATGGCCCCCCGTAATATCAATACTTCGTACGAGTATCAACAGCAACAGTAGCTCTACTTTTATAGTGTGAACATGCTGCAGAAGATATCGTTGAAGCCAGTATCCAAGACGCACACCAACATTGATACGAGAGCTCAGAGTTGAATGCGACCAGGCACGCGAGAAGTATTAATTGCTACAGTAGCGCCGTCGCTCAACAAGCAATGAAATACAATCGATCTGGTGGAGTCTACTAATTTTTTTCAGCCGCCGTGAAACAACCGACTGATTAGTTGGTTCCTTCAGGTTGGTCGCCAGCAAGAACAGCACGCCAATATCGTACCGAATACGATAATGGCCAGAAAAAGTCGCCGGGATGTGTTCCAGGGGTCAGTAAAAGGTACGGTATTTCGTAGGTTCGCGGGTAGTAAGAGCAGGCGGCATTTACACTAAATTTCGGCATTTATGATGCTGAGTTTGGAGTAGAACTCAGCCTTTCCCACATAATGGAAACCCAGCCTCGGCCAGCATTCCCTGTTATTGGTGCTGAACATAGTATTCACCCATTTAAGAATTGTGCTTAAGTTTCATGAGCAAGAGGCTCGGAACTACTACTGCTGAAGTCTTGGATCGTTTTTTCAGTAGTAAAGGTCTCGTGGGCATGATGGTATCATGCCATATCTCGGTGTGAGTGCACTGCTGTCTGAGTACGTACGAGTACCTTCTACGGGCACAGCGAGCAAGATGTCAGGGGTGCTGTACCTCTTTCCGGTGCTCTCAGATTATCATATGCCTGGTACAGCAGTATTATTACGCATACTATTAGTAGTAAAAGCGTATCTGCTCCCGGCACTATTGGTTTTGTTTGTATGTTGTCTACTGCTGTGGTCCAGCGGCATTGCTAAAAAAACTGATACAAAACTCGTGTTGTTGATTTGACATCAGTATTAACTACAAAAACTTGAAAAAACCCCCAACAACTATAGATACGAATACAATGCCGGCACGACGTGCGCAAAAAGATCCACCGTTGGGGTTTTGAGAGCCGCTACGCGGACGTCTGGGCTGTCTCCATCTCCTTCACAGCCAAACGTAACGTACGTATGCGGTATATGTGCGGACAATAAACCACCGCCGGGCTCTCTACCTCCCCCGGACATACCTTGAACCTCGAGCCTGTTGAGACCCGCGGGTATGTCCATCGGAAGAAACATATAAAGATCAAAAGTGCGGTGGGTGTTGTGCCGGAAGCGGAAGTTTTATGGGTACCAGACACCAGGTATAAGGGAAGGAGCAATGGTCTATGATATTACAGCAGTGTTGAAAAACACGAACAGTATTGATAGTAGACTGGTCCATCTATTAATAGCAATCGCTCGTAGATTTTCCTCGCTTTGGGTTTCTCCTGTGTTTTATCGTTCTTTCCCCGGATACGAAGAAGGCATTCAGTCTAGGCCAGCCTTCCTGCTGCCTCCTGCTGCACTGTAAAGTAGGGCGGGGGGGGGCATGGCCATCAGGACCATAGCCACGATGACCCCGAAAACAAGGTATTCGCCTATTACGGGGGGCCATAGTAAAAAGGACCAAATATTGTTAGTAAAAATAGGGAAATATATAGTTTTTTTCTGTACCGTGGGTCCTATTTACTATGGTCTCGGTACATCAGCAGTTTCGCACATCCTCTTGGGTTCCGATTATTAATATTAATATTAATAGTATGTCTCCCCCGTACCATCACACCTGGTACCAGGTACTGTAGCTGTTTTGTGTGTTGTTGGACTCTAATTTGGCCCATCGTCGCATGTCAAAACATGACACCAATCTGCCCTGAAATATAGTTAGTACCCGTTTGGAGTATACTGCTTGTGGAATATAGATCAAGCGGCGATTTTACCCACGAACAGGGTGGAAGACGGTACTATAAATATGTCGTCCTTACTTGTATTTTTTGTCGTGCCGCATTCGCAGCGGCAAGTAGTGGGCGCGCGATTCATGCTGCACCCCGTGTTGCCACTACCCCTCCACAGGGTACTCACTCACTGCTGTGCTTGTAGCTCCGGTAGTCACTGTTGTGGCATACCCTGGCCTAGTCAGCGGTGGACGGCTTCCTGAGGCCCGCGCGGGGATCGCGATTTGTTTCGCCTAGTTTCGACCTCATTTCCCACAACAGGGCAATTATAGCCAACTACCCAAGAACTTCATCCTCTGCAAGGGTGTGTTTAGCAGGGTGTGCATTCTGGGGCACCCCGGTATCAAACGTGGCTATTTTGGTCACGCTAAGGTAGGTACCCGGGTACTAGAGCAACCTTTCCATGGGTGCGCGTGTTGGGGTGTATACTCTGAGGTACCCGGGTACCAAACCTGGCTGTTTCGGTCATACTGGGGTACGTATCCAGGTGTCTCTAGAGTATGTAAGATAGGTACTCGAGGAACCTTTCCAAAAGTGTGATTAGTGGGGTATATACTCCGAGGTGCCCGGGTACCGGACCTGGCTGTTCTAGCCATACTTCCCCGAGTACCTCCAGAATACTCGGGTAGATACCCGAGTAAGCTTTTCAAGGGTGTGTTTAGTAGGGTATGTATTTTGGGGCACCCGGGTACCAAACCTGGCTGTTTTGGTAACACTCGGGTAGGTACCCGGGTACTATTAATAGAGTACTCCAGTGTCTACAGTAGTATGTTTTATCCTCTGGGGCACCCGGGCACCAAACCTGGCGGTTTGGGTAACACTCGGGTAGTTACCCGGGTACCTCCAGAGTATTCGGGTATATACCCTAGTAACCTTCCCAAGAGGGGGTTTAGTACGTAGGATGTACACTTTTGAGCACCCGGACACCAATCTTTGCTGTTTTGGTCATACTCGAGTAGGTGCCCGGGTACCTCCAGAGTGCTTGAGTAGATACCCGAGTAGCCTTTCCAAGGGTGTGTTTAGTAGGATACATGTTCTGGGATACTCCTGTACCAAATCTGGCTGTTTTGGTCATACCCGGGTAGGTACCCGGGTAGATACACTAAACACACCCTTGCCTTTGTGAAACAGCAGCAACAGCAGCAGCGTCGGTTGTATGTACTCTGCGCTTGATGGAGCTTGCTGTTGTCCTCGTGCGGCAGTGTGTTGGGACACGACTTGTTTTTTTTTTTAGAGTTCCCGCCCCCACCTGTAAACTCTATGAGCGCATTCATTGTTGCGGTACTACCGGGGTTACGGCTCCAACAGCCGTCAACGGCAATTAATAGCAAAACGGTAAAAATATCTCCGATGAAGGGTGCGTGATAATATGTTTAGCAGTTTCGGACCCTTTTTTTTTTCAACCACCGGTCGGTACAACCCCTCCAGAATTGTTTGGAGCCTGTCCCGTGACCGCCGCGGGCATTATATAATGAACCTCTGTTGGAACTTGAGAGAGACAAAAAAAAAAATGTTACCTACATATGCGACGATTTACATGCATCATCATGAGCCACACGGAGTGAAGCAACGCCAGCCTCTGGTTTTTGAGGGAATGGTGCCTTCTATGCCGAACCCTCTATGCGCGGAGTTGTGTATTTGGCAGGCGCGTAGAAAGGGCATGCGCGTAGCAGGGATCATGAGCCACACGAAGTGAAGCAACGCCAGCCTCTGGGTTTTGAGGGAATGGTGCCTTCTATGCCGAACCCTCTATGCGCGGAGTTGTGTATTTGGCGGGCGCGTAGAAAGGGCAAGCGCGTAGCAGGGACTTGGCTGCGTATGCTGCACGCTCGCAATGTGACATCGGTGACAGGTACCAGGTACCAGGCATGTACGCCCACCGCGCTTTTCGTTTGCTTCAACGCGACTGCTGTATCGATACGAAACCATCCCAAAGAGGTGTGGTTTGATCACTGACAGCTTGTCCTGAAGAGCCCGCTGGGGCTAAGTAAAACCTCTTGATGAGCTGAGCTCGGGAAAGAAAGAAAGAAAGTGATACGTAACAAAGATGCTTATAAGACGGTGTGGCGATGAGTGAAGAAGACAACGCCTGTCGTCGGTTAAAAACAACGACGAACACCCGACTATTACGGGGGACCATAGTTAATAGGACCTATGGTCTACATAAAAACCAATATATTTAACCATTTTTACTAACAAATATTTGGTCCTATTAACTATGGTCCCCCGCAATAAAAGCGGCCGCACATATGAAAAGTAACGATAACGTAACAACGTTGCATAGCCAAAAAAAAAAAAAAATGCGGCGATGGGTCAGTGTGAAAACATCCTCATCAACCACAACGACAACGCCAGCAACTACTACTACTACTACTACTACTACTACTACTACTACTTACTACTACTACTATTTAATACTACTACTACTACTACTACTACTACTACTACTACTACTACTACTACTACTACTACTACTACTACTACTACTACTACTACTACTACTACTACTACTACTATTAATACTACTACTACTACTACTACTACTACTACTACTACTTACTACTACTACTACTACTACTACTACTACTACTATTGCATTGATGATGATGAAGACGACGACTAGCAGCCGTACATGAAAATCAATCACAACGCCAGTGTTTTCTTCTCTCCTAATCTTTTCGGGGGTGACTGAGTAGTGATTGCTATATGAACCCTTGCATATGTTAACACTGCACCGTTTTTCCCATCCTCGCGGCCGTCGAATGTGAGACACCAGCTTCCAAATGTCAAACGTGTCATGTACATGCCTTTTATGTTACTAATAATATGAATAGTCGCGTTTTACTCTGCAGCACCGTTTTTTTTTTTTGCGCCATCGCCCTGGTCGTCAACTCAAGCCAAGAGAGTCAGCCCGGGCGTAGAAAATGTAGGCTCTTTTTTATGTTTTCGTAGGGGGGCATCCCGGCCAAAATTTCGTTTACGACAACTACTATGGTAGTACGGGGGACCATAGTTAATGGGACCTATGGTATACACAAAAATATGCCTGGTATATATCTAACCATTTTTACTAACAATACTTGGTCCTATTTACTATGGTCCCCCCGTAACAACCTGTTTGGAACTGCACACGCGTCTTTGGGAAGAATATACTTGGGTTTAGAGTGGGGCAGTGCTTTGCAGCGGAAGCGAAAGGGTTGGTGTTAGTAAAACATGTTTTTTTCGCCCGGGTTGACTTCCGGGTCTGTCGTGTGCCGGCCAGGGGCGAGTCGCCGTCCCACGCCCTTCCGTGGCGATGGATGAATCGAAGAAGTCCGTGGCGTAGCCGACTGGCTCATTCGTCATCACTACAGTAAAGACCCAGGTCTTTCTTACAAGCTCAAACGTCGCCGGGGAGGATCCGCTCGGCCAACAACAGCAGCTGTCAGTTTGATCGAATTTTCTGCAGGCACGGTTGTGGCTTGCTGTGGCATATGGTATACTGTACAGTACCTATACATACCAGGTAGTGTACTTTGGTATGTGGTCAACCATGCATGGAAACAAATCATATCAGGTGTTATACAGCAGCAAACAGTCAGTATCTGGTGCCCTGTGCGTGGTTGGTGAGCCCTTTTCGTTTTAATGTATTCAATAGCATGGCGACCCCAAAAAGCGAAAAAAATACGCAGATGTTTAGTTATCACTCGCCCATTTATAGAAATATTTTCGAAAAAAAAAAAAAAAAAAAAAAACGAAGGAGGAGCATGAAGCAGTA
The DNA here is from genome assembly GCA_031213475.1 of Nereocystis luetkeana. Classification (NCBI taxonomy): domain Eukaryota; class Phaeophyceae; order Laminariales; family Laminariaceae; genus Nereocystis; species Nereocystis luetkeana. The sequence goes on along the minus strand of JARUPZ010000012.1, from coordinate 9,473,117 downwards.
CGAGTGTCGTCATGCTGCGAGCGTTTTCGTTCAGCGCCTTACGTTGAAATTCCGACTCATCTCCTACTCGTACATGAGCAACCCGCCGTGGAGGGGCTGTTTTGGGTGAGGCCGATGGCCGTTTTCGTCACATTGCCCCGCGGCAGTTCAGGAGCGGTCAGAAAAAAAAATCAACAAATTTCGTGCATGTACGAGCACCAGGCACTAGTGTATAATACTGGTACTGAGTTATGCTGAAGTCTTTCGTAAATAATGCCGCAACAATGGTGGTAAACATGGCGTCTTCAACGAGATCCGGGCGGGGAAAGTGGGTAAAAAAAGGGGCTGCATGAAAACCGATAGAACAAGGTGTTGTTGTTGTTGTCGGCGTTGTTGTTGTTGTTGTTGTTGTTGGCGTTGTTGTTGTTGTCGGCGTTCTTTGCGAAATGGCACAGCAGTCGCTCCTCGAAAATATGTGTGTACTCGCAGTGCCTTACGCGAAGAGCTTCCCGTTTGTGTCGGATCGGAATATACCGTGCGTAACGCGCAAGATATAGCACACACACCCCGGACGAGTTTCGAGAAGCTGCTAATTCTCGGCGACCGGGAGGGAGTGAACACGCCGAGCGATGCGCCTATGGGAAGATTTTTTCCGACGAGATATTTCCGCAAGCAAACCATTTTTGTCCTGGCCCATGCTTTTGGAGAAAATCGGCTCTGAAATTTGTCCCGGGGGGTGTGTTATCTTACCACCCTAGGGTGATACGGGTCTACGCTGCGTACAATTTGTTGGATGGCTATCGTAATACCGACCTTTACCCTCTTTTTGGTCCCCACGAAGAGTGGTCAAGCCAAGAGTGAGGCTGGCATTTTCAACCTACAGCAACCGTCTTCTACGAGCCGGGCGAAGCGCTCAGCAGCAGAGCGGGTAGGGTTTTGTGATTTCCACGTGTTGCATGACCCCCTTGGAATGTACTTCGGACACACCGAGTTGTTTGTCAACCCCCCCCCTCCCCCCCCCCCTCCTCCAACCAAAGCAGTGGCCGATGCTGTAACCCCTACTCTCTCTCTTTTTTTTTCTTTTTTTTTGTTGTCTCGTCGCATTTTTTTTCCCCCCGTCTCGCAATCGAGGCCCCAGAAGGGTTCATTATAACCCTTTTAGAGCTGCAGTCCCGTTTTGGGGGCAAACCACTCAAAATGTAAGTAGTTCGTTCCCCAAAACGGGACTGCAGTCCTAAAGAAGCTAAAAAAAAAGTTTTGGCTTTCGATTCGTGTTGGGTCCTACTACTGTACGTATCGGCCTAAAAAGCGAGGACATAGCTTATACATATATATATATATATAATATAATATGTACATTATACCCCCCGCGTCTATTTAGGAAGGGCGCAGCAGAAGCAGCAGCAGCAAGGAGTGTCATCAAGCTGCGCCCGCGCACGTTTCGTTCAGCTCCTTATTTATACCCCCAATCCCTAGTCGCAGTCCGGACACACCTCGCCTATCCCCTGCCCTAGCGGCGGCCCTCCCTAGGTTTCGCTGGGCGTGGCCGACGCCGCCATCGTCATTGCTTTTCGATGTTTTCGTTCTCCGAAGCCCCAGAGGGATGGCCTCGTAGCGTGTACCAGGTAGCTCGTTTGGGACCCCGAGGTGTGGACAGAAACGATGACGACTTCGGTGTCATCAGAGCCGGCGACGAGCAGACCGTCAACGCCCAGCACCACCGGTGGGGATACGTCGCGGCTGTGCCTGTGCCGTACGACTTCTTGCAGTGTAATAACTCGGACCCCAAATTATATATATATATATATATATATATATATTATATATAATATACCTGGTATATATTATACCTGGTATATATTATATATATATTATATCTGGTATATAATTATATATTGTATCTGGTATATATTATACTTCGTAGAGAGATCTATCGTCCCTTAAATCACGCAGTGGTCTTTGCTGTACGATGTCGTCGCCAATTGTTTATTGTCGTTTTCCCCCTCTTGTTGTCCTCGGAGGGTAGAGGCTCCCACGTTCAGTCGTGGTACGGTAGGTTAGGTAACAGCAGGGAATGCTCGTACGAATGCTCGTACGTACGCCGAAGTTGGGAGACGGTCGTTTTTTTTTCATATCTATAGTCTGATCTCTTTGCGGGTGGTCGGGTGGCTGGGTTGGGAGATGGCTGGGTGGCTTGGCGGGTGGGTGGCATTGTCCCGTACCTGGTAGTATAGTGTTATTCTTCTACTCTTATTATTGTTGACCTGTTGCTATTACGGGGGACCATAGTTAATTGGACCAAATATTGTTGGTAAAAGTGGTTAAATATATAGGTTTTTATGTATACCATTTTTATTTTATATTTTAGTCATCACTTTTACTTTCCAGCCTAACTCGTAGGAGGTTTTACCCTCGGCGATCTTCTGGACAAGCCGTGGTCACAGGTGTCGTCCCTTCTCCCCCCCGGTACGTGCCTTTTTTTTTTGTCGCGCATAGGGTTCAGCATTCCCACTGCTCGTCGATTTCCATCGAATGTAGCTAACTCACGCTCTCGCGCTTTTCGCCAATCAATTGTTTTATTCAAGAAAAAGTCCCTACGAGCATGCACTCGGTGGCACTTGAACCCACGAAATTGATCTTGATAGGCACGCGGACCACCTACCAAGCCACCGGGGACGCCGGCCCATACGTCCTATTGACTATGGTCCCCCGTAATAGTATGGACCCATCTACAACTGCACCCGCGTTTTGGGGGGCAAAGTACTTGGAATGAGAGTAGGGATGCCATTTTCTTGCGGTCGAACACTACTGTACATACATACTGGAGACTACCTGGTACATCGTCTCTACAATAGTCTGCGCTCTAATCTGTTCACAAAACATTCTGTAAACTCAACTGTATAAATCTACGGAATATTGGAACCCCTTTCGAGACACACTTGGGAGGGGCACGGAAGCAACGAAAACAAGTTGACGATTATCGACATGGGCCACACACGAAGCCGCAGTCCGGGCCGCTGGCGTAGGTAAGAGTGTGTCCGGAGCGTGAAGGAGGGAGGGGGTACGACGCGTGCAGCAGCAGCAGCAACATGGTGATACGTGTGTTGTTGAAAGCTCGCCCTGAAAGGTTGTTGTGCCCTCGCACGCGTGGCTCTTTAGGCACCTCTCTATACCTGGGTACCAAGCAGCTGAACGGGAATACAAGCACTGTTTGGTGTTCCCATCAGAGTGCTAGCGGGGATTATATTTCTGACCAGAGCGAAACAGAGCGAGACGAGAGTATCTACTACGATTTTTTTTTCAACTTTTTTAACCTGTGGTGGTGGGGACCTGTTGTAGGCGCAGCGACTCGACACTACAGACACACGAGTAAGTTGTGCAAAGTAGTGCGTCTGCGATGTTGAAGGTATTATCAGTGGGAACAAAGCAGCAGTACGAAGTGTGTAGTCCTACAGCACCATGCTTAAAGCGCCGGTGTCGCACAGCTGTGCTCCTCGCATTGCTTTTGAAGTCTCACTACGTACGTATCCCCAATCAACTATCAATCATTGCCTCCTTTTGGGACTTGGGACGGGCAAGAATGATGACCAAAAACGACGACCACAGTGTCGTCCATTCACTTGATTGGCCGATCACACATAGCTACTGTATTGTAGTTCACGGTGTACAAGAACGCAAGAGGCGCGCTACGATGCGAGACGCAGCACGTCAGTGCTTGTTTCGCTTCGCGCTGGCTCGCCCCTCTTTTCGTGGGCGATGGAATTATTGTCTTGCAGTAGAACAGTTCTCTCATTGTTTCGGTCACTATCCCTGGGTCAGGGCTGGGGTTACAACCTACTATGGTCGCCCGTGTTCCGTCCGGTCGCGACTTTTGTGTTACCGATTCTGCACAAAAATATGAGCCGTGCTGCTATGTCGTGTCCCTGTCTGAATTCCCTCACAAAGGGGAACCTACTATTAATAGAGTATATAGCACCAAGGGTATGGAAATTGTAACACCTTACGAACGCGAAGGTCGTGCCATTAACCCTTTTAGAGCCGCAGTCCCGTTTTGGGAACAAATTACTTAGGATTTCAGGGAGTTGTCCCCAAAATGGGGACTGTTGCCCCAAGAGGGTTAAGGAGCGGCGAAATGTCGGGGGGGGGGGTTACGTTCACGGCGTCGGCCTGCTGGGGTCATTTCGTATGGGGGCGTGTCCGAAGGGGCATGAGAAAAAAGGGCGATGTGCGACGCGCGCGCAGCAGCAGCAGCAGCAGCAGCAGCAGCGGCAGCAGCGGCAGCAGCAGCAGTATACGTGCTGATACTTGTACAATGTCGCGCGCTCTTCCTGTTTTACGTTGAAGACAACGCCACCCTTGTCGCCTTTTAGGGTGTTGCATCTCTGTGTCGACGCATGGGAGGTAGTACAGCACCGGAGGAACCGAAGCTGATGTGTAGGGCTCTCTCGGCCGAGCTTTGTGTCATGTTAAAACACGCGTAATATTTTACATTGTTCGTCCTTGTACGAGGGCAAGGAACGAGCACCCAAAAAAAAGTAGAATCGTGGTCGCATCACACCCCCTATAGGGTGTGCGATCTGACCTGCCTCGTACGATCTGTGCGAGGACCTTGAAAGCGTCATGCCGCAGTTTTTGTTTTGTGCTTGTACGATCGTTTGCAGTGCAAATACTGCTGTACGTGTATATCATTCCCTAGCCCGGTTTGCGTCTGGTTGCCACGTCTGGCCAGGGCTGGTAGAAGGGTCGCCTTTTCCGTCCGTGAATAGTTGACGAAAAAAAACGTGAAAAGAGCGAAAATATCAAGCGTCCACGCAGGAAAGAGTGCCGCAGCAGCACAAGCATCACCATGGTTTGCGGGCCGTGTGGTTCAGCTTCTTACAGTGCGGTCGTGTACTGTATCACCCCCTAGCCCAGCAGCGCCGGGTCGCGCAAGGTTCATATGCCTGGCCAATGCTTCAAGTGTAGCCTTTTCCGTACATGGATCGCGACCAAAATGACGTGGAAGGCCGAAATCACCAAGCTTCTACGTATACAGCAAAATCAGTGCCACTGTCACCGTCATTTGCGCGCCGTGTGGTTCAGCGCCTTGCTCCGCAGGAGTGTACGTGTATCATGTCTTAGCCCAGTAGTGTGGGGTGGCGCAAGGTTGCTGCGTCTTGGCCGATGCCGCAAGCGTCACATTTTCCGTCCATGAGTTCGTTGACCACAACAAGCGTGAAAAAAGGCCAAATGATCGAAAGCCTCTACGTAGGAAAGAGTTTGCAGCAGCGCGAAGTATTACCGTGCTTCCGCGCCGCGCCGTGTGGTTCAGCTCCTTGTGGTTCACTTCGGACACACGCTCCCACGTACAGGGGCAGGTCGGACTGCTTCGTTCGGCCGATGGTACTCTAATCGTCATTTTGTTTCGACGTTTTTTTTCCTCCTCTGAAGCACCTAGATGGAGCAACTAATAACAGTTCTTTGGGACCCAATACAACTACAATATTAAGAATGTAGTGTTGGATGTCATATCGAAAATTTCGATACAGTAGGTCGAAATATCGGAGTTGCAATTTGTGGTATAGAGCATGTTTTGCCTTCCGTCCCCTGGCATCCCCGTGTCTGTTTTTTTTTTTTTCATGTTGACACCGAACCAAAGCTTCGATGCATCACATATCGAAATCGTAATCTATTGCCTGGCAGTTATTTTTCAATGTTGGTATATACCAGTATGTCGTATCGGACTCGATTCCGATATCGATATCCGATATCCATCGCTCCTATAGCTGTAACCTCGTTTAAGCCCAGAATTAGCGACAAAAAAAGTGACTCCTTCTGGTCTTGTCGACCGTCCACGGGTATATACATAGTGTTAGCTCGCAGCGCAGGAACACGAGTAGGGTGGTCCATGCCGCCTGCGCCCATGCCGGTACGACTCCTCCCGTTTACTGTATTTTCGGACGCCGAATAACGTGTCATGCCCCAACCTAAAAGCAGTGGGCCGTGCTCGGTATGCTCGCCGTTCTTTGTGGTCGCTTTTTCCCTCTCAGGTCCCGGGATGGTTTGGTTTTAACATGGTATATATTATATGTGTGGTCGGTACTGCCACATTCATTCGTCCGATTGTTTTTTTGTTCGTCTTTTTTTTTTCTGTCCTCTGAAGTATCGGAAGGGTTAATGTACTGCTGCACTTGTACCCTACGGAAGACGCTTGTACAGTACTAATAGTATGTACCATATGCTTCCACGGCGTGCACGTGGCCATTCTCACACGATCGTCGAGTGTTTTCGCTGATAGGGAAGTGTAGCCCTTTCCTTCCCTTTCGTCTAGGTTTAACATTTTCACGGCTCCATGGTACTCTCGGGCGTCTCCTTCTTCGGTCAATGCGGTGACTGCAGCAGCAGCAGCAGCAGCAGCAGCCGCCGCGGCAGCGGCAGCAGCGGAAACAAATGTGTTTGGCGTAGATGGACGCGGCCCGCCGGTAGCGCCCTTGGGCAGACAACCGTGGTGCCTCGGTTGGCGTGAGTCGTGAAAGCAAGGGCTCCGTCGTCTCTCGTGTCTTCTGCGCTCTGTGACAAACCGGCGGATGACGCTCGGGTGGTGATGAGGATTGGACCAAAAAGGTCCAGCTGCAAGGTAGCCGACGTCTGAAACTTGTAGACCACTTGTGCTTTTGTGGCCACAGGTTAGATTGGTAGAGTATGGCAATTCGTGAGCTCCATGAGATACTGTCAGATCAACAACGAGGGCGTTACCCATCAACTTAAAAAAAACGCTCGCCGCAACCAACACCAACGCGGCAGCAACAACAGCAGCAAACGACGGCAAACCACAGCACGCTGCAGCACCAACAACAATGACCACGACTAACACCAACAGCGGCAATGCTATTACGGGGGACCATAGTTAATAGGACCTATGGCATACATGAAAACCTATAGATTTCACCAGTTTTACCAACAATATTTGGTCCTATTAACTATGGTCCCCCGTAATAGCAACAAACAAGAGCAGCCAGCAACAACACGCAGCTTTACCGCAGTAAGCTGTGCCGGTAGCAGTAGTAGTCGCAGTAGTATTAGCTTTACTGTATAGTACTATTTGTAGTAGTGGTGGCAGTATCAGTAGTAGAAGCGTACAAAGACATTACGGTGGTGGAGATGGAGACATTTCCTGCCTTTCTGCGCTGCTGCACGCCGCAAAGCGTGCCGATGCTTGTTGCGGATAAAGGCGATTATTTCCAGGCACAACGATGTCTGTACAAACAGCAGCACCAACACGAATCTGGCAGACGCTGGGCGTGCTTGGACGGAAATCCGTTGGGCGGAGTTGAGTCGGCCTCGAGGCCAAGGCGCCGTCTGCTTTGGTAATGACGCGCGAAGCGGTTTGGTGATGACTGACCATGGTTGTGATTGGTGGATTGATTGATGATGACGGCGATTGTTGGTTGTGATGGATAACCGCACAATCAGACGACGGGTTTCCCCCACGAAATCGTGCTCCTCGTTCAGAGTGGCGGAAGGGACGGGGGACAAGAAAGCGTGCAGGCAGACTGCCAACGCACATAACAAGAGGGGGAATACAAAAAGTACGATAGTTTACTGCTGCTCGTAGATGGCTCGCATATTTTGATCTGAAATATTCGTAACGTAAAAGAACGACGAGGACCACGTTATCCTCTGCGCAACAGCATGGTGCCCTCACGTACGAATACGCAGCTGCTCAATTATGCCATCATCAAATCACCATATTAGCCAATTCCCCATTCCCATATTCTCGGAATTTTAATAGCAGCAAGTAGCTCACGACTCCCCCCCCGCCGCCCTCGTATCTGAAGTGCTGCATGCTACTGGCACGTGGAGACGATAGCTCATTTGCCCGTCTAAAGTGAAAGCGCTGCCCCTTCCTCATCCCGTAGCCCCCCGCTGTAGTTTGGTTGCGAATGGCCGATTGATAACCGTCGAAAGAGTTGCAGGTCGTCGGGTAACAGTCTGTACGCTACTTAGCGTTTCTTGTTCAGGTGACTTATACAACGTTGAAGAATGCGTTCCCTCGTGTTCGACTCAACTGCTGCTGTAGTCCTGTCCTGGCTGTTATACACGGCCAACGGTTATATATACTGTAGCGCCAACGATTGTCGGAGATGAGTGAGTGCAGAGGCATATAGCTACGCCACGCCGCCCGAAAGGCAATACACCGCCGCGCGACTACTGTGTGAGCCACATGCCCCGAAGAGCCCAAAGTAACTGCGGTCTTGCGGAAAGTTACTGCGAAACATAGTTGACATAGTTATCTCTATACTTTCCGTAAGCATATAAAAATACGAGTTGTTTTTGACGGTTTTTTTTTTTTCAATGAAGCGGTGTTGCTCGGGCGAGCCCCACCCGCCCGCCCGCCCGCCCGGTTAGGGAGCGGTAGCGGGGACTCTTGAGACAATCTGATAGAGCGTCGTGAAAAACGGAGCCGAATCGGTGAACAGCGATGGTTGAAACTACGGTTGAGGACGAGAAGACGCCATACATTCCGGCAAGACCTGGACTGTTTGGTCTGCGATATAAACCCGCTTGCTCTCCCCTCCCTGCTCCGTTTTTTTTGTTAGTCTATTACTGGAAAAAAATCGGCCGTTGCGGAACTTGCGGTACAGCTGTGGTGTCGCGGCGTTTATTGCGTTATTTCGATGTTGTGATTTCGCAGGCTTTGACACTGTTACTGATTCGACCCCCCCCCCCCCCCCGCCCCCTCCTGGTTTGACGCTGCACCAGTAACCCCAACGCAGCAGGAAGCGCGAGCACAACGGCCATCACCGCTGCGGTCGGCGCTCCCGCCGCCGCTAGTGATGATGACGGTGGTCCACCTGCCCGAAATCGGTTGACAAACTGCTTGGCTTCTTGGACCACCGCTCCGGCTGCCGGAGAGTTTCAAAGGCGCCAGCCGCTTCGGAGAGTACGGTTACCGCCATCGCCACGAGACGATCACCACAGCAACGTCAACTTCAACGTTCAAGGAATTTTCCCCAGAAAAATCAAATTTAACGGTATTTTCAACGGTAGCTTCAACGGAAACTTCAACAGGAAATTCAACGGTAACTTCAACCTAAATTTAAATGGGAGCGTCGACGGCAACGGCAACTGCAACGGCAACGGCATTAGCAGCGGTTTCTCAAACAGTACGCGGTGTGGAAGGGGGGTAGTAGGGGTTAAGGAAGCGGCGCATGGGGCTGCCTCGGAGTTGGGGAGCGAGAGATGGGGACGGGGGGGCGGGCGTGTCTTGGCGATGTCGACTGCTACAGGCAACGAAAGCGGCAAGGTCGGTTTGTAGCTGGCAGAGCCGTGTCGAAGATGCATCGTTGTCAAACACGTAGCACGCACTATGACAGGAGCAGAGTTTTTTGCAAGATGGTGTCCATCGTGTGTCGTTAAGCATCAGAGACGTGGATGCTGGTTAGTTCCCATCTTGTACATAGCGCGTTTGTCAAAGGAGAGACGAGTCGCTCAACAGACGATGGTTGGAGCAAGGGCTGTGTTTCAGCGCCGCAGCAAGGTGCGCATGCAGAGTCTCGGGCATTGCAATGTATTTCGCGGTAACGACGTCGCGGGAACTTGGAAACGGCTAAGATGGCGTGGCGCACGCATTCAGCGAGGGGTGAATGCAAAAGGAGTCGGGCAGTGTCCGAGGCAGCTTTGGCGTGCGCTCTGTGATGGGCTCCACCTACCTACCTACCTGCCTGGGTTTGTCGAGCGCCATGTCAGCCGTAACGGCGAACACGTTTTTGAAAATTTTCAAGAATTTTTAGGGCCATGAATCGAGCACGGTACGTTACTCTTGCTGCGTGACGTTTAGGAGTTGCAGTAGTATACTTTAGAACTACTGTACAGACCATAATGTGCCAAGCGCCACACGCCACGACGTTCCTCTTCGCACGTATATCATAGCTATTTTTTTTGTTGAGTGTACGCGCCGTCTCGTGTTGTGGTGCGTGATTCTCGTTTCATCGTCGGAGTAGCAGCAGGGTGGTGGTGGCCAGGACATCTGGAGAAATTCCGCTCTAAGGTACGCCGGGTACGCGAACGAAGTGGGGGAGTCTTTCCGGTTCATCGCGCCCAAGCTCGTCGGCCCGTCTTGTGAGTGTCCCCCCACTTGTTTTCGTTCATCCGGGGGCGTGTTGCGGCTCTGTTGCGAAGAAATGCGCCGCCATATCGTCGCAGTCGAATGTGGAAATACATACATTGTTTCACCCCTATACGGGCTGTATATACTTCCAGGTATGACTGATTCTGACGCCGAAAAGCGGGCGAAAGGCAGCTGTTGGTTGTTGCTTGCTTTGTTTATGGTACGAAAGACAGCCGTATACGAGCGCGTTCACACACTCATAGCGCACTGTCTGTGCTGGCATGGGATTGAGTTGCCTCGCTTGGGCTCGCGCAGGTTTTTCGCTCCGTCTCGAAAGGGATGCGTGGTCAATGGTCAAATGACTAAATGTAAGCAAAAAAGGAGTACGCCCGCCCGCCCCCCCCCCCGCCCTCAAGGTACCCATGCATTTTTTTCACCCGGGGTCTCCCTTTCCCTCTCTCTGTCAACGACCCCACTTATGCTTCGACTTGCGCGTTTCGTGGTCTACCCGAACTGTTGCTGTGGCGGGTCTGTTGTCTCGCCCCCCTCCCCCCAGACGCCGTGAGCTTTGGGTACGTTTGCGGCGATACCGCAGACAAGGCTTACAAGGAGTACTCCGACGGGAAGGGGTTAGCTGCCGCCGGGAAAATGGGTTTCGATGTCCTGCTGTGGCAATCGCTTGCGAGCGTCGCCGTCCCCGGGCTCACCATCAACTTGGCAGTGAGTATTTCCAGCTACAGGAACCACTTTTACAAACTTTCCCTGTGGCTTTCTCGTATATGCTACCTGGTCGTATGTTTCTTGGTTTTCCCCTCTAGAACTTCAGAGGGAGAAAGTGTGGAAAACGTACGAAGTTTGGCGATTGCCGTAAGAAGAGCGTTGAGTGCGCTCAGGGGTAAGTGCGATCGTTGTTTCAGCGCCCGTTTTCTCTGCAACGGCATGGTTGCTAAAAGTAGAGCGTCATATTGTCGGGAGGCTATTCGCCAGATGTTTCCGAATGCCATATTTTCCAAAAAGCACCTTGTCATTCGGTGTTGGCAAACTTTTCCGTTCCGGAAAAATCGATCCCTGAACAACGATCACGCCCCTGAAATGAATCAGAATTCGCGAATACCTGGCCCAGCGAGCGACCGTTGTCCAGGTGCAAGCCGTAGGGCTGTCTGTTCGCGTGTTCTACCAGTCCACCAGCGCCCAACGCGCGCGGTACCCACTTGGTACCCCCACAAGCGCGACGAACCGAACAATGCCAGCTGCTGCTGTCGAAGTGAGCTACGTACTATTAATACTGATACGTGATCAGCCAAAGAATATGGATCAAAACGTCTAATTATCTCTAGGACAACAGACTGCAGATTATTATTTTATCGGTTCCCGATCCCTAATAATATTTTCCTTTTGCGGTAGAGCACTAGTCATGCGCAACAGCCCGGTCTGCTGGGGTTGGGAACAAGGGATGCGTCCCATGTGCAGCGCAAGGGGCCTAGAAGACGCGCGTACGCAAGCACCCATGGTTGTGCTGATGCTGCTACGCGTTTCTTCCCAGACGGATGGTTTCATCGCACACTAATGTGTCGTTTTTGTTTTTTGTCGCTACGCATGCGTGGGTCCCAAAATAGGATTTCTAATATATGACATAGAAGGTACGTACGTGGTGGCGAAATGGGTCAGCTGCGATTGGTTTATTCTCGGCTTTTTGCAATCTGCGTGTAGAGCGATTGCACGTGTTGCACTTTCTTCGCGAAGGATAGTTGTCGGTAACTGCCGTGAGTAACACCAACGTATTGGTTTCGGTTGTCCTTTTTCAGGTAAATATCGCCACGTATGCTGTAGCTCTAGTGGCCCCGTGGGTTTAGGTATGTATTATAAGTGATGGTGACTTGCTTTGCGAAGTGATCGACCAGTACGTCCGGAGTGATTCGTACCTGGTACGTCTGGGAGTAGTCTTCCCCTGCTATTTGTGTTGATGTCCTCTGTGCCGTTCGCGCTGAAGTTTTTCGGTTGGTGGTTGGTCTTGCTCTTGACCTTGCTTGAACTTGCTCTTTTGTCTCGTTCTTGATTCCTTTCGCTCTGCCTTCTCCCCCACCTATTCTTCTTCCTCCTCTTCCTCCTCCTCCCCCTCCTCCTCCTCCTCCTCCTCCTCCCCCATCCTCCTCCTCCTCCTCCTCCTCCTCCTCCTCCTCCTCTTGACCTGACCAGGTGAAGGGGGTAACCGCTGCTATGGCCAGCGATCAGGCAGTGCGTCTGCTGTCAAAGGTGGCTCGAAAGTGGACACCCACGGCTGTAGGGCTGGGGGTCATTCCCTTCATCGTCCATCCCATCGACGAGGCAGTCACGTGGGCGATGGATGAAACAGTTCGCAAGTGGCTGCACCCCGAAACTGATTGAATCTATTCAAATTATCCCTCGCGAGTGGCCTTGGAAAGAAAAAAACGACGGTATGGCGGTCGGCCTCACGACGCAGCCCGGCCGGCTGGGTTAGAGGGTGTCGGGGATTGAGTTCGAAGTATGTACTGGTATGTGCGTAGCACGATTATTCTTACTCGCACCCATACTAGATGGTTGACTAGACAGTACCTCTCATTTTGTGGTGGCTATACCTAAACCCCAGATTGGTCAAACGCTCCTGGTGAGGACTGACTTGCTTGCACGGGGAAAACATCGACGAAAGCGTGGGTGACGATTTACGGAATCAGCTACGTACACGCGAAGCAGCCTGGGCTGCTGCGCTTCATTTCAGGGATGGTTTTACTCGTTTGATTTACGGTATCGGCTCCGTACACGAACCTGCCTAGGCTGCTGGGTTTTAACTAAGGGCTGGTACTACGAATCCGTTTTTCATTCTATTTTATTTTTTACTGAAGTGTCCGTACTACATACTACTCGTACTGCTGAACGCTCGCACTCGTACCGCGCTTCTATTTTTTTTCGGACACAATTTCCGTGGGCCCTACAAGGGCTGACCACACGGAAAGGACAGCCTTTTTGTGCTTTACGCAGGTACTGTAGCAAAGGGTGTTCTCGGGGAGATGCGCCACTATGGCAAATCTAGTCATATTTTCCCTCCGTTTTTCCGTGTCGGGAAAAAACGCCGTCCCCGTCAATGTTTTCGGGGGGGGAGACGGATAGTCCCCTTCTGGCATGGTTTCCCTTTTTTATTTGCCAGTTTGGTTGAAAGTTGGAGAAAGCCTTGCCCCCCGCAATTGCGTTCTGTACGGCGTACTCGGCAGCGCTTTCGGCAGGTGAGTCGCGGGTCCGTTGTTAAGCAACCACGAAAGAGAGGTAGCGCAGGCAGACCCCCACCCCCCCACAAAGGCTGAAACGTCCGCGGGGCGCGGACGAAAACCGAGACGACCCTCCCGGCCTCCCCCCCTCCATCTATCGTCCCCCCCTCCCTGCCGCCCCCCCTACTTGCCTTATCGCGAGCAACTTTATTTCGTATTTCCCGGCGAGCGCTGTGTCGCGGTTGCCTGTACGAGAACTACCGCTAGGGCGAGATAGGGAAGAGCTCGACACATCAAGAGAGGGGGGGGAAAGAGCGAGAAAGAGAGAGAGAGGGAGAGAGAGAGCGTGAGAGGGAGAGAGAGAGCGTGAGAGGGAGAGAGAGAGAGAGACGCTGTGATGTAAGATGCAGCACCGCATGAAGGGAGCTGGGACAGCGAGTCCTTTCTTCGCGTTTCCTGCTTCCTGATGCTGCATGTTGATATTGCGCAGAGATGATGCGTGATGCACCCTCTCCGCTAAAAAACGGAATGAACACACACAAACGGATACATTGGGTTCCTTTTGTTGTAGACCACTATTAATAGCAATATGCAATGCTGTTGCGAAACTGCTTTAGGGATGGTTTCCCCCCCCGAGAGCGATGGTAGTGTTGTTTCTCCGCCTAAAATACGAGTTGGGGTCTATCCAGAGCACTATAGTCGACGTTCAAACTTGTTGGGGTAATTACTCTATTCGTTGGGACGATTTCCGGCCAGAAATACTTGTTTTCCCTTTGCCTCACTTGTAGTTATCAGACGATCGAGTGATGCTTCGATCAAAGGTTGGCCGGGATGTGTGGGCAGCGGTTACCCATCGGCGAAACAAAACCGTCAGGATCAGCTTCGTCCTTGGATTATCCGAGTTTTTTTTTTTCTCTTTTATCCTGGTGTACGTCGCGTTCGGGTTTGAGGTTTCAGGGGTTATGCTCTGCGTTTTTGTATTTCTTTACGCAAACACCTCAGCTGTGAGATCGGGAATTTCGTCGCAGTGCGTCTTTGCAAGCTGTGTGTGATACTTCGGCCGTGCATACGACGGGGTGAGTATATGACCTAGTTCAGGAGAATGGGTCGGTGACTATAGGCCACCCTTGGGTGATGTTCATAGTCCCAGGGTCAACAGAACGTTGTTTTTGTAGACGGCTATTCTGCGCACGGAGGCTGCGTAACCCTCATCGAGGAGGACAAAATACGACAGGTTTTAGTACGCAACGACCTCGCAAGCTATGTAGGCACTGGCTATTACGTACAGTCTTTTTATCCCGTACGTAGGCACTGGCTATTACGTACAGTCTTTTTATCCCGTACGTAGGCACTGGCTATTACGTACAGTCTTTTTATCCCGTACGTAGGCACTGGCTATTACGTACAGTCTTTACGGTACACTCCCAGCATGTCTCGCAGATCAGAGGAGATCCAGCCCAGGCCTGATGCTCGGGTTCGCGCTGCTGGAGTCTTGAGGTAGCATGCGGATGGTGCAGATCGTGAGTGCGTCACGCGACTTCTGCTCTTTTTAAGATACGAACACACCAAATATATGCTCACCTGCCTGCACTGAATGACAGAACGATGACCCGTGGGTGACCCAGTGTTTTTCTGATCTGCGCAACAAGCGATACGCTTGATCCTAAGGCTCTTCGAATCTCAATTTTAGACAGTGCCAAGGGGTGCATGAGTGCATGCACGAAGGCTGTAACCCAAAGCCTGGCCCAGCAAGCTCTACCACGAAGATGGCAACACGAGCTCGCTCAGTGTCATCGGCGTAGCGCCACCCCGTCCTCAAGCTTGCTTATCTTTCCGCATCTTTGACCAGTTTCTTGGGAGTTTGCTGATCTTGGTCTCCATTGTAGGAGCCGTAGTTAGACCTACTATCAATAAAGTTTTTTCAATGCGCGTTTTTTTTTCTTGCGGTGTGCTTCGGTGCGGTTTTACCGAACCGCACTGCGCCGTAAAAGTTTTGAGTCAAGAAAACCGCACTGCACCGCAACATAAGATCCGTGAAAAACCAATCTACACCGCACCGCACGATTCTAAAAAACAAACTCCGTTGTACAGACCCGTTCTAAGCGACGATGGACGCCGGAAGCCTGCCCGCCCCTACGTACGCAAAGACACACTCCTTATACAAAGTATGCTATCATAACGTCATGTAGAGTCCAGGCGGTGGTGGATCAGTAGGTGCAGCTTGCAAGAAATAATATTGAGCAGGTGTTTGTTTCTGAAATCGGGGAGACGAAGTGTACGACGGTAACAACAAAGTGATCGACAGACGATTAGAGACAGAACGTATATGTCTGTACCACACAAAGGATTAGAAAGTAAAGGCGAAGTACTTTTCGTCTTGAAGTTGATACGAATCAGACTTTTTCGTGCTGCTATTAATAGTAGTAGTGATGGTGCACCAGACTCTTTCACAGCCTACTATTAATAATCTCTGACCAAACGCAAACTACATGTTGCACGAACCGTCATAAACCACCCAAATATTTCGGGTCACTCAGGCTACTACGTGGGGCCGTCTCTGAGCACCTACTTGGTCGTTTCAAGTAGAGATGATAATCAGTTAAGGTAACGCTGCCTGATACAAGCCTTGGCCGTTGTGTGTTCGAAGGAAAGCAGAGAGAGGGAGACAAAACGAAACCTTGCCGCATTGACAACACACAGCAAGACCACTATCCTACACCAGCACGACCACCGCGCGGCCGATAACTCGAGAACACTTGCGACGAAACAAGCCTCAAAAGTTGGAGAAAAAAATCGTTATCTTCTATAGGCGCCGGATAGGTCGAAATCGGCGAGGTACAACTGTCGCCGCAATAATAGTGACGATGTAGCCGCTGACACTCGGGCAGACAAGCAGACTATTGCAACTACCAACTACCGTGGGGGGTAATCTACGTCGCTATACTGCCGTATATACAAGGTTCCCCTTCGGGATGTGGGTGGCATGACATCCGGGAGGTGTCGCAAGTTGAAAAGGGAGACGCATGTAAAAACCCTTGCACCTCTTTTTTGAGGAAAAATGATCTCGGAGTGAACTGAGAGTCATGGGCTACTGATTTCATGCTAAAAGTGCAGAGTAGTAGTCTAGTCTTCGATGCTCTCGCATGTCTTGGCGTATACCAGGTACCTGGTAGGAGACATGGTACTGTGTTGCTCAGAGGAAAGCGTACCACTCAGAAGGAAAGGGACGGGGTTTGTATCGTCCAGGTATTTATTGCCTGGGTGGGATCTGTATCATCATGGCTGATGTTGATCCTTGATGATCTGAACACCTTTACTGGGTGGGGCCTGCACGATCTGCATGAACTACACACACATGTTAATCGAACATAAATGTGCCGTGATTACCTGATGAATAGCTTTGCGTGGGTGGGTCCGCATGATCTGAAGGATCTGTACGATCTGCAGGGTCTGTAGAATGTGGATGCATCACTCTTTTTTTGGCGGTGATATCTGCTTGGTCTTTCATGATTGCACTTGTGTGCCGGGTGCATGTGTGCATGATGTGGAGGGTCTGCATGAACGATCCGAGGGATCGATTATCTACACACTCCAACTAGTTTGCCCGGAGAGAAACGTATGTTCCGTATCATTTCCATAATATAATATGTGTGCCAGGTGGGATCTGGTTGATCTCAGTGACATTTCAAATGTTTAGCCGGAAGGGGATCTGTCTGGTTACAATTTTCATAGATAGATGTGTACCTGAGTATAATCTGTGTGATCTGTACACTCAGTACAGTTTGACCGGGGTGGGATCTGTTCGATCTGCAGATCTGTACATCTTTAGCGAGATAGGGCCTGTACGATCAGCATGATCTGCACATACATATTTATCGATGGGTGTCATCGATCTGCAGGATCTGAATACTCTGCAGGATCTGTATGATCTACCTGAGTCGAATCTGTGTGATCTGTATGATCTGTTCACCGGAATGGGGTATGCACGATCTGCATGATATGCACATTCTTATCGGTGGGTCTGCATGATCTGCAGGATCTAATCATCTGTATGATCTGCGGGATTTTTGTATGGTCTGGAAGATCTGTAAAATCTGGATACTAGACACTGTTTGCATCATGTTTAGCCGGGATGGGTCTGTATGAGGCGGATATTTCATACGTGTGTATACTTGAGTGGGATCTGTGTGATCTGTACATCTTTACCGGGTTAGATGTGTATGGTCTGCAGGATCGGCATGATCTACCTTAGTGGAATCTGTGTGATCTGGATAATATGCACACCTTAACCGAGATGCGGTCTGTACGCGATTTGCAGGATCTGTATTATCTGCAGGATTTCTATATGGTCTGGAGGATCTGTAAAAGCTGGATACTTCACACTTGTTTCAGCATGTTTAGCAACAACAGGAGAAGCAATATAAGCAACCGCGTGGCACGGGCAAGATATATATATATCGGTAGCCGCAAGAAAAGCAACCTGTGCCAGCAACAGCACTAGTAGCCGCTATACCGCGATTGTGTGTAGTAGCAGTAGTAGCGGCAGCAACAACAGGAGCAGCAAGAAGAGTGATAAGCAAACTGCGTGACATGGGTACATTGTACAAAAAGGGCAGTGAACACTCGGCTTGCTACTTACACGCAACGCTATACGTGGTACGAAGATCAGACAAATAAATGATGAATCGCACCGAGATGTGGAAGGCAGGGTCGGAGATATCGTAGATCTCGTAACACGTTCGTGCGAAGGACACGTCACCGGTCAAGTAATATCATAATCTCGGGTCTCGAGCGGTCTCACATCATTGATGGTGCAGACCCGTCCTCGGGAAGATAGCTATCGGGAGATACGTAATTCGTCGCAGACTCTCGGCACCAAAAAGGGGCCCCCACAGAGTCAGTCTAGCACTAGCATCTCCTTGCTAAATTTCAACGAAGAATTCTGCTCGGCTTACGTCGGCCGTAACGACGGCTACAAGGGACCCTCGCTCCGCGACCTCATCACGGCGACGTCTCCGCGACTTCTACCCTACGACATCTCCGCGACGACCCCAGTATGAACGACCAGCGCAGGCACTACATCTACATTGGTGACCACCGTGGGATTCGAACCCAGCGTTGAGATAAAGTTTGGCTTTACCAAGCAACTTCAGCATAAGCTGTGAGCGTGTAGGCTTGAAAATGTGTGCATCTTCGCCGGACAGGTTTTTACCACCCGTGTTTACTCGATACCTGGTACGTCGGCTATAAGGAGTGGATGAACGCATGTGAAGGCTGCTGTGTTTCGATCGGATAAATCAACACCCTGCTTCCTAACTAGTCATCCTCCCGATGACCGCCACAAGACCATCCCTAGCTAAGATGGCCTTGCGGCGAATACAGAGGGGGGCGATGTGGAAGGCAGGGTCGGAGATGTCGTAGATCTCGTAACACGCACGTGCGAAGGACACGTCACCGGTCAAGTAATATCATAATCTCGGGTCTCGAGCGGTCTCACATCATTGATGGTGCAGACCCGTCCTCGGGAAGATAGCTATCGGGAGATACGTAATCCATCGCAGACTCTCGGCACCAAAAAGGGCCCCCCACAGAGTCAGTCTAGCACTAGCATCTCCGTGCTAAATATCAACGAAGAATTCTGCTCGGCTTACGTCGGCTGTAACGACGGCTACAAGGGACCCTCGCTCCGCGACCTCATCACGGCGACGTCTCCGCGACTTCTACCCTACGAAATCTCCGCGACGACCCCGGTACGAACGACCAGCGCAGGCACTACATCTACAGAGATCCTATTAATAAAAAAACTGCCATGTATGTACGTGGTGGATGCAGCGTGTTCTCATGTCTTGTGGCCATGCGGTCACGAGCACACGAGCACTCAGCAGCAGCAGCAACAGTCAGCAGTGCTCGAGCAACACTCGATTCGAGCAGCACTCGTACGCCTGTTGTTGTTGCTGTTGTTCTGCTGCGTACTGCTCGAGCAGCACTCGAGCGCACGAGCATGATGAGTAGGTTTCCAAATATGGCCTATTGCACCGCGAAAAAAACGGACACGGGACCGCGATCACTCGATTGCTCAAGCGCAACGAGAACTACTGTAGAGGCAAACACGAGCACGGCGTGGACAAGCAATCACGGGCACACGAGCACTCAGCAACAGCAGCAGCAGCAGCAGCAGTAGCACCCAGCGGCACTCGAGCAACACTCGACTCGAGCAGCACTCGTACGCCTGCTGTTGATGTTGTTTTGTTGCTGCGTACTACTCGAGCTGCACTGCTGTGTGTCGTTGCAGTTGCAGCAAGAAGTGGGAAAAACAAAATCTTTGCAGCTAAAAATACGAAGATCCGGGAAAGTTTTCAAGCCCTGGATGGCTTTTCGGAAGTGGGACCCCATCCCCTGAGTTGCTTGCTGGGTCACGTGACTTTGACCATTTAGAGCATGGGGCACGGAGCCCGGCCGGAGCCAACGCTTGCACCGTACTGTCCACACCGCCCCCCTGCGTTGGGCTAAAGGTAAAAGGTTAACCAATCGCCTACCCAATCTAAGCCTCTTAACACTCTCCCCCCCTGGAACGGACCGGATTTTAACGGGTCGACGCGCCACCACACGCGGTTCCAATTTCTGGGGATTCCGAAGCATTTTTCAGGTTCTTGACATGAGGAAACTCACTTGATCTTTGAAAAAGCGATTTCATGATGGACGTGAGATTCGAATTCACGACCAACGACCCATGTTCTGCCGTCGTCGCCATTTGTGAGGGTCTTAGTCTGTTGGGCTAAAAAAGGTAAAAGGACAACCAATCCCCTGCCCAATCTAAGCCTCACAACACCAGATTGCGAAATTAGGCCAAGTAAGTAGTGAAACACCACCACCAAGCAGCAGCAGCAAGGAAGCTGTACTTCCGTTCCCCTCGCTGCCTCGGCAAGGAATGCTGCGAGGCATGCCCTATCAGGCTAATAGCGAGTGGGGTAGGTCTTTCTGGCGGGTGTAAGGCCGGACTCACCCTCAAGGAGCGATACCTTCTTGCTGCTGCCTGTGGCCGCGAGGCTCAGGCGGCAGTAGAGTTGGGTCGTACGTGGTGCGTCAGGCACGGAGACCTACGATTCGCGCGTCTTTTTAGGCAGCTGCGGCAGAGCAGCAATGCTCAATCGGGGTGTCCGTGCGCGGAGGCAGGCGCCACCACAGGCCACACTACGGCACAGTCTATTGCGCCGGTAGGAGGCTGGATTCGACGACGAGGGAGGAGGGAGACTGAGCGTCGACGTGCGGGGAAGAGACGGATTGACCTCCCCCTGCGCGAGAATTTTATTTTCAGATCAGAACCGCAAGTAAGTGCGAGGAGCATTTTGTTTTTCAGGATGACGGAGAAAGGGAATCGACTGGAAGGGAATGGCAACGAGTGCACGCGCAAAGGAGCGGGTGGATTGGGCCAAGGTGATGAGGCGGCCATGAAGAGCGGCAGGAAGACGGTGCACGGAGACCCATGATCTGCGCTCACACTATCATCACGAGAGAAGCAGTCATACTTTGTTTTTTCCTGGTTTTGTTTTTCACGAGGCAGAATAGTATCTACCGGTACTTGTTATTAACGTCGTCACGGTGGTCTTGGTCGTTTAACGAGTTGTATACCCTCCATGGGGAATAACCTACGCAATTATCAGGGACGTGGTATCATAACTGTGCTGCACCTTTTTGTGTCAGACAGTCCAGGAAGAGATGGCGATCGTTGATATTCGTGTGGTAGTAAGGTTCGGTTGCTCCTTTTTTCACTGCATATCCGCGAGTCTTCACTCTGACAGCACTCCAGATAGCAGGCAGGTGTGTTCCTCTTTCGTTTTCACGACTACCGTGCGTTTCGTACGGTGCAGGCAGCACTTCAGACAGCATCCGCTGTAGTCAGCAGCCACGAGTTGGTTAGAGGTGGGAACGGGGGTAGTCTATGTTACAGTTGAGAGGATATACCCGCGGCCATGTTAGTTCAGCTTGCACATTGGGTTTTAGCTCGTGCGCGCTTTCTTCGTCTCGTGTATTTTGAGGCAGCCGAATTTTCGATTTTTTTCGTTTTTTTTTCGGATCTTCCTAGGGCTCCAGCACCTTTGTGTGACCACGGACGGACTCCTTCGTCAGAGAGTGAATGTGAGAACAACAACAACAAACAACAAACACAAAAAAAGGGAAAGTCGAGGCGAAATCCCCTCCACCATCACTTATTTTAGCGTTGTACTTGTATGGGTAGTTGGTGCTGCAGGTTGTGGTGGTGGTGGTTAGAATATTGATGGAGGCCGCCTGATGTGTCCCTGTCAACCCATCATTGCTTATTAACATTCGAAAACCTTGTTGTATAGCATGAATGAATAAAAATCGGAAGCCCGTGAACCAGGGTGGGCTTTCAGTCGAACCGCCGTGGCGTTCGAAACGCACACCTTGGCACCCCATAAGGTGGGATTTATTTGGTGCAGGCTAACTGCCTGTTTTCCAGCCCTTGACTCCCTCTGCTCTGCTCATGGTCGTACGGGGGTCAGGATCGTTTGACGCAACAATCATATTAAAAAAAAATGCAAGAGTCCTGAGTAGGTTTAGCAGTCTGGGAGAAGGGATCTTTAGGAGTGTTTTTAACTTGAAAAATGTGCAGCGTGGTCTGCACTTCGGAATCGTCGTCCGCATCTGAGAAATTTCCTGGTTCGATGCAAACTCGGCGTAGCCTCGTTTATGGCGAGTTTAGGCCCGTTTCGGCTGCGGTTTGGGGTCAGGGTTAGGGTAAGAGTCAGGGGTTGGGTTGGGTCTTCGCCCGTGCCTTGATCCCAACAGGAACCAAAACATCCGAACAGCCTACCAACCTAAAGATCCCTTCTCCCAGATTGTTAAAGTCCTCAGAGTCCTGATGAATCGGATGATGATGAGAGGGGGCATTTTTGAGCGGGAAATTCTTCGGCCTCATCAAACAGAGACATCATTGATGACAAGATATTATTTTCCGGTGTAGGAACCACAGTTATTCTCTGGCGCTTGAAGACGATGTGGAGCCGAGTTTGGCTGTATAGCAGCGCCAACGGTATGCGTCCCCCTGCTGTTCCCCAGTGTACCGCTTAATTTCTTCGTATGGAAGTTGGACGCTCGCGCGAGGCCGTCGCCACGGAAATCTAGGGAACGTTTCAATAGGTGTTGAGAGCAGAAGGCCCAAACGCTCCTTTGCGTTTTCGTCCAGAACTCATACGTACTACCATGCAGCATAAACTTATACCAGGCAGACAGACGGACACTTTCGGAAGTCTCAGATACAGAAGACCTCAGTAAACTGGGGAATAACAGAGTTTTAGTATGTAGTTTGGGGGGGTGTCGTGTGGCCCCCGCGTGGTTCCAGCAATATGATAATGTTTTTTCATGCCTGAAGCCCTACCCTGTTCTCAACTCCAACTCCCATAAAATAGGACATTTGCCCGGCGAAAACCCAGCAAGCAAAAACTACCAGGTACCTGGTATAAAATAGCTACACGCCGAGCTAAACAGTCCCCCGTTTTCTATGCCTTTCTTTATCGCCGCTGTCAGGATGCGACCATCGCGGAGACTGTGTCCCAGCATCAGGCACAAAACTGCGGGCAGCAAAACGCCTTTCTCTCTAGGGGGGAAATAATGAGAAGTGGGTCAACACAGCTAGCTAGGTATAACCGTAAAGATATAGATGAGAGAGACAGCAGATGCTAGCGAGTGTTTTAGTTTTCCTACGACGCAATCAGGTGGCAGAACTACTCGCTGTGAACACTTACTTGCTTTTTCAATGCGGGCAGCACATTTAGCTACTTTCGGGTGCGGATGTATGACGACCCTGTTGTTCGGATGGTAAAACCACAGGCGAACGACGACCGAGACGCAACGAACGGACTATGAAATAATTGAATTATTGGTGACCTACGGTTAAGAACAACTACAGTAAAGTAGCGTGTAAGTTTTTTTCGAGGCTTCCCAGCCTTCACCCGCTTTACGTTCCTACTATTAGTACTACTATACTGCTATTATTTCTACGCTGCCGCTCGTACTGCTGCTGCTGGTGTAATATGCGGCACCTTCTATAGCCGGTGCAACCTAATTTTAGTCTTCTTCTGCACACTATCCATGGGCAATCTCTCGCCCTGCGTCTCACCCTCACTCAAGAGGGGGTTGGTGTGGTGGTGTCGGTGGCATGCAGCCGTTCACCTTCCTTTCCGATGGCGCACTGCCGTCTGCTGAAAATCGAAGCGCATAATAGTCGTCATCAGATAGTTCCGTCCAAAACCACCACGGCTGCCATTACCATTCGTTGCCGCCATCACCGCCGCCAAACCACCCCATTCATTCGTTCATCGGATCTTGGTTTTCGCCCCCTCCGCTAACCCTTTAGCGAAAAAAACAGAAAAACGAAAAGAAAAGAAAAGGGCAGCAGCAGCAGGGACAGACGTAGCAAATCGAATATTTTTTCCGCGGTAGCTGCAGCAGCAGCAGCAGAGCAGCAGCATCTAGCAGCAGCAGTTGCGGGAAACAACAAATAAACACGGAACCAATCATCATGCCCCCCCCCTGGCCCACCCTCATGGCTCGTCGCACATACATACACTTATTGCATATGACGCCGACATCTCCATGCCACGAGCTACAGTACTAGTAGTGTGTATAGTATAATAGTAGTAATAGCAGTAGAAGTAGTAGTATAAAAAAACTACAACAGAGTAGCATCCGTTCCCATACGAATAAATTCCTACCATCCATCCACCCATAATATGAGTTATATTCAATAATCATTCCTTCCTCCGACATCAAGCAGATCAAATATGGCAAATCAGCAATCAATCACATAGCAAGTCATCGATCAATCAGACCATAGCAAAATCGTCCATCAATCAGACAATACGAGCAAAATCATCGATCAATCAGATCGTATGGCGAAGGTATCAATAAAATGATCAATCGATCAGATCACAGCAAAATCATCATCAACGTCAGCCAGCCAGCTGTAACCAGCCTTTCTTCCCTTCCCTTCCCTTCCCTTCCCCCCCCTTCGCTTCTTCCCACCACCATTTCTCGCTTCTTCTCTTTCCCCAAACATATATTTTCCTTCTGAAACCAGCAGTCGCATGTCTCTCCCCCTCTTTCTCTGTCGCTGCTCTCTCTCTCTGGTGATTGATGACGATGATGATGTTGATGATATAATAGTGATCGATAAAACAAGCCTGCTCCCTGCGAGCGTAGCACGTCCACCTTCCTGGTTGTCTCAGAACAAACTACCGACCGTACACACAGCAGTTCAGCTGTCATCGTTGGTTCGCCCAGCACATAAGCAGTTAGATACGTAGCTACAGTAGTTGTTGTCCACACAGCAAACAAGGACGACTACAACTTCTACGGCAGCAGCAGTAGCAGCAGAACAGCAGGAGGTGCAACGAAGCCACAACAACAACAACTGCTACAACAAAAACACCAACCATTGACCGCCCACGCAAAAGTAGGGTAACAATGATGCGCGATGCCATTGATACGACTACTAATGCTTGCTGCTGCCTTTGGTGACTGACCCACCGACCTACCGACCGATCGACCGACCGACCGACCGACCAACTGACTGCAATACAGCACACGACATCTACTACTAAAAAAACGAACACCGCAAAGAGAGTCAGGCTGAGATTTACAGGAAAAAAACAAAACCCGCGAGTCGCCATACTGAACTTAGTGTAGAACGCGCCCTTCCCCAGAAAATAAATCCATCAATCCAGCCTCAGCCAACTTCCTGCTTCCTACTAGGAATCTTGTAGTGTTGTAGTAGAGTACGAAACGACACGATATAGAATCAATCTGAAGCCGAGACGCAAGGAGCAAGCGGCGAGAGAGCAACGACAAGGGCCCCTTTCTTCGCGCCGAGTGCAAGCGAAAAAAAAAAAGTACAAGAAGAAGCAGAAGGAAAAAAAGTACCCGCAATCACACAACAGGAAGAAGAAAAAAAAAGGAGCACGAAACACAGAAAAAAAGAACAAAAACAAGAACAACGAAAATAAAACCAAGAAACATAAGAAGAAAAAAAAAAAAGACTAAAGAAGGAAAGGGGAAAAAAGACGAAGAAAACATTGAGACGACAATTTCCACTACCATTTAATAAGAATATACCCAGCAGTGCGATCAACCGCACTTTTGCGAACCCAACCCCCCGAATACGCACGCATCGTGTTGTGAAACCCCCCGCCCCGCCCCCAAACCCACCCCTGCAAAAGTGCGCCCACCCCTAACCCTCTAACCAAGACGTGCACATAGGCCAATCAGTATATAAGGGTAGCAAGATAGGCTTATCAGCTACCGCCACCACGCTAGCGTGTCCTGGCGTTTTCTCCCAAAAACGCCCCCCTTTCCAAAATACCATCCACTCACTCCAAACAACTACCATACCATACCGGCCTGGTAGTTTATTTCCGAGAAAACACAGCACGGTCCGGTAACTTCCCAGAAAACACAGCCACCCCGACCGACCAACCAACCTACCAACCAACCAGTCAATCAACCAATCAACTTGCTCGCAGGAATTCCTACCCATATCAGCCATGAAAATTAAAACAGAATAAAAATAGAGACACCACCACCCTCTCCTCCTCGTACGACAACCCACAGGTGAACAGGCAGGCAAGTGCCAGGCGGGGCTCCCGGCGACCACGCGCTGAGACGCGCGCCCCCGAGGTTCCCCCCCTCCTGCCCCGCCCGGCCTTTCTCTCTTCTCTCTCTGCACTTCTACAATAGTAGCATGCACTTCCACTGCTACTACTGTTTTGTCGTTGCTGTTGTAGCAGCAAAGAGCATATAGGTAGCAAGGAGGCAGCAGAATTCTACACGACGCAATCTCCTGCGTCGTGTGCCCCAACGGACAAAATCACCACCACCACCACCACCACCACCACCACCACCACCATCACCACCATCACGACCACCACGACCACCACCACCATCTCGTGGTCCCACCACCATCTGGTGGCTACCAGAGGCTAGCTTGCACACACAAACAAGACATACAAGACATAACACACACGCTCGCACGCTCGAGGCAGGCTCGCGCACACGCACGTGGTCATTAAGAGGAACACCCACTGTTGTAGGTTCACGAGCGTTTGCTTCAGCGAACAACCCCCCCCCCCCCCCCCCCCCCCTCCCTCCCCAGATCGTGCTAGTGTTGTAGTTCCAAAATCGCATCCCACCGGGAGTGCTTCTCACGCACACACCTAACGCCCGTCCAATGCCCAACGCCTAAGGTTTGCCTGCCTGCCTGTTTCGTCGGTTCGGTCGCCGGTCAACCATTCCGACGGTAGATCGGTCGATCGTTCGGTTCAGCATTTGGTCGGTAGATCGGTCGATCGTTCGGTTCATCATCATTGCGTTGATCGGTAGGCGCGACGGGGCGAGGGGCCGGTGGTCCCGACTCGGTTCCACTTAGATTTCCTTCGTCTTCTTTTCTCCCTCCCTTCCATTTCATTCCCTTCCATTCCCTCCCGATAGAAAAGTCAGCCCCCCCCCCTACTCAGCCGAACCACTGTTCATCATCATATGTACGTACGTACGCAAAACGAAAAGGCAAGCAAGCACGCAACAAGCATGGCTGAAACTGCCACTCGTTATTATCGTTGCGACGAAATGATGATAGACTCTTTTCTCTAACGCATACCAGTACTACAGCAGCAGCAGTAGCAGCAGCAGCGGCGGTAGTAGACAGCGCTGCTTCGCAATCGCGATCGACGTCCCCCCCCTCTCCCCGCCCGCCCCCGGCCACCACCACCACCACCACCACCACCACCACCACCACCACCGCTGTCATTTAAGTCTCCAAGTAAGTACTTCTTGGGCCGCCAACAATCAACATCTTATGGTTACCGCTCACGAAACTGCACCCCACCCCACTCTACACAGCCTCTCGCACCCTGATTATCTCTGCTTCTTCCTCGTAGGGCCACCCCTCTCCGTAGAGTTGCAAGCACTCCACGGGCGGGTGTGTGGGGGGGGGGGGGTGCAATGAATCACTACAGCTGTAAACGCGGACTAGGTACCGCGAACGAACGGGCGCCCCACCCCACTCTACACTGCCCCTTCCCCCACACTTTGCCCTCTCTCCGTGCCTCTCCCTCGTAGGGCCACCCCTCTCCGTGGAGTTGCAAACGCTCTACGGGCGGGTGGGCGCCGTGAGTCACCACAGCCAGTAAACTTGGACTCATTTTTTACCCGAAACCCCTTGCAGGGACTTTCCTCCCACGGGGGGTAGCGGCCGTTCTAACCGTGTGCGAAAACAAAGCCCCGCCCCCCTCCCCCTCCCCCCGCAAACTCGCGGTGGCCACAAGAACGTATACCCCATTCCTTTTACGGGCCACTCCGGTCCCCTCTCTCTCGCCACAATGAATCGCAAGCAAAATGTAAACGGGCTCCCTGCCTCCGCCCCCCCCCCGACCCTCCGCTCTCCGCTCCCCTCCAGAACCCCGTGTTGTACGACCAGTACTCTACTCGAAAGCAAAACTTTCGCACTGGTAAAAAAAAACGCACCTTAGCTATTCTTTAGCGGCACGCTGCCTCTTAGGCGAACGGGAATGGACGGGGCAGATATATACGCGGCACCAAAAATCCCAAAATCCCCCCTCCTCCCCCCTCTGTTCAAGCGGGCAACAAACTTCCGCCTTGGAAAAAAAAAACGAAAAAGCCCAATCACCGTTCTCAACTCGTCAGGAACCTAAACAAAATTCAAGAAGTTTGCCCTTTGTCAACAAGCAATAATCGACGCCCCCCCCCCCCCTTCCACAGCCCCCCTCCCGTATACGCCGCCTCGTAAAAACTCGCTCTACATCTCTTCATGCTCTTGCGATGCGGTGCCACTGCTCCCAACGTCTTCCGCGTGCGCCAGCCGTGTTTCCCCGACACCACCAACATCGCGCGGTAACCCATCAATCCATTCATCCATCTGCCCTCCCTCTCCCTTCCCCGCCCCTCGTCTAATTCCCCGAAGCTCGGTATGTTTTGGGGGAATTTTCTTCGGGTCTCTTTTGCAATCACTCACTGTCGGTCATCAGCATCTGACGGCCTTACCCTCCACCCCTATAACCCCCTCCCTCCCCCCATCCCCCCTTCCCTCCTTCTCCCTCCCTCCCCCCCCCCCCGCCCTCCCCCCTCCACCTCTAGATTCTCATTTTCAACACCTCCTGGTATTCCGATAGTCCCGCCGTAAAACCGATACCGTCAGCTTTGGCTCTCTTAGCGAACGCATCGACGAAAAAGAAGCACGTCGGCAGAAAGAAACGACAACCGCGAAAAACCCACCCCGAAACACGAGCACGAATCTCGCCACGTAATTTTTTCTTACAACGAAAAGCCCAAAACAAGGCAGGCGTTTTCGAAAAATCGTTGTCGGTGCCGTTGCCATTATCGTCGCCATCGTTGTCACTCTGCGTTGCCTCTATCCCCGCCGCTGTCCTTTTTTCGTCATCTGCCTAATCCTTGCCATAGCCTTTTGTTTTAGGGGTGTGGGTGGGGAAGAGGAGGGGGGGGGGGGGAGGAAAATGAAGAGGAGGGGGAAGAAGAGGGGACAGCGCCCCCCCATTTCCCCCGAAGCAGCTGGCCAGGCTGATGTTCTCTCAGTAGAAAGGCGGTGTCTGGTGTTGATGTTGCTGCTGTTGGTGTGGTGGAGGCGGCGGCGGGTGCTGGTGTTGCATGCCATGCACCTGGTGGAGTTCGTAGTTCGCGGCTTGGGTGCAAACGCCTCTGACCATCGCGTAAGCGCTCGCTACTGCCTGCTGGCTTCCGGAAATGGTCACCGGCCTGTGTTGACAGAGGCCAGGACGAGGGAGCAGGGGTAAGGAAAAAGGGGGGTGGGGGAGGGGTAGGAAATTTTAACTGCTTTGCCTCTCGTTTGTGGTCGTACCGTAGGTTCTCCGTTTCTCTCCCCCGTTTTAAATCCTTATATCCCTTCCCCCTTTTCTTTCCTCGGTTCCTACCTTTCATCTCCTATCCTCAGTCCCTACCGCTCCCTCCTCCTTCCCTGCCCCCCCCCCCCCCCCCTCCTTAGCATGCTCTTCCTTGCGCTTGCTTTGTTGCTTCCTTTCCTCCTTCCTTTCCCTGCTTATGTTCCTTCCATGTCCTTCCCTCATTTTATCTCCACTTGTTTCTGTTCCTATCAGTTTTTCCTCCCCCCTCCTTTCAAGTCCTTCTATGTCCGTACCCATCATCCCCTCTGCGTTCTTCCTTGCGCATCCTTTACCATCCCGCTCTCTTTCCCTTTGCTATCAGTTTCTCCTTCCCTCTACTTTTTAGCCATTCCTCACTTTCTATAACTTACTCCCTACCGAAAATAGATAACCCGGAGGCTAAGGTAAGGCTCCGACCTGAGCGCGTTTTCGACACTTGACGCAAAAAAAATGTGCGGACCACCTAAAAAAAGTCGAAACATGGTACTCTATCTGGCATATCTATACCGGGTACTATTTCTTCCGGGGTCTTGAAAACACCGTCACAGCCTATGTACCACTTGTCCCTCCTCTCCTCTTTTCCGTCGCTCACCTGTTGTTGGTGCCCGGTACGTATTCCCCGCGCTGGCTGACTTGAATACGAGCCCCGGTAATGTTCTGCATGTCGATCACCGTCGCCCCCGCTTTGCCGAGGATCACGCCAACCATATGATCAGGGACGGCGACCTGTTTTTTCGACACGTGTCCAGTTTACCGTCGCGAAAAAAAACGCACGAAGGTTGGAAGTTTGAATGAAGGTTTGAATGTTTTGAAAGTTTTTCGCAGGCTCGAAGCTTCTGAAGGCGCAGAAAAAAAATCGCGCAAGTATATATATTTGTTCGCGTATCCATCAAGTAGGTTTAGCAATCTGGGAGAAGGGATTTTTAGGCATGTTTTTGACTTGAAAATTGCGTATATAGCGCGGTCTGCACTTCGGAATCGTCGTCCGCAATTGAGACATTTCCTGGTTCGATGCAAACGCGGCGCAGCCGCCTGTATGGCCAGTTTTGGCTGCGGTATGGGGTCAGGGTTAGGGTTAGAGTCAGGGGTTGGGTTGGGTCTTCGCCCGTACCTTGGTCCCAACAGGAACCATAATACTTGAATAGCCTACAAGGTTAAAGATCCTTCCTCCCAGATTGTAATGGGACCTCTATCCATCGCTTTGTTTATATACGAAGTACCTGGTATATACTCAAAAACAAAACACGATACTTTTTTCAGCTGTGAGATCGAGGATTTCGTCGAAACTCATCTTTGCAAGCTGCGTATTATACTTCAATCGCGCGGACTACGAGCTTTGTATGGTCCCATGAACAAGAATACCTGGCAGATTTCTCTCAGGGGAAACAAATCCCAGCCGTGACATATGCGAGTCACACCGCGCACCAAAGTAAAAAAATATGCACATGCATGTCAACACCGTGAGCCGAAACAAAACAATCGCACAAGTTGTTTCGGCATTAGTCTCAAGTCAGCCGCCACACGTTTGGCAGGGCACGTTTGAACACCAACAAGAGAATACGACACAAAGTGTTCCGACGCCAGCCGATGGCAGCCTAGTCAGCCGTCACATACATGCCGCGCCGTGCACCGGAAAAAAGAAAGAACCACATGAATTTCTCCGAAACCAGTTCAGCCGGCCGTCACATGCATGTTGAGAGCACATCGCCCACCAAAAAAAAATTAACCACCCAGTTTGAATCGGCAACCAGTCTCGTCAGCCATCACTTGTGCATGTCACACCGCGCACCGCAGAAAAAAAACACACACACACACACAAAAATTGGTTCGACACCAGTCCAGTCCACCGTCACATGTACGTATGTCACATCACGCATCGGGAAAAAAACTGTATAAGCGACCCAACACAAAACAAACGAGAAAAATGCTGCACCTGCGTCTGAGCGAGCACTTCCCCGCCGTCCATGAGTACCTCAGGAAGCGGAGCTGGATGGGCACCCGTCGGGGGCTGTGACGGGTTTCCATGTGCATTATCAGGGGAGGGGAGGCAAGTGGGGAGGGAAAGGGGGTGGGGGGACGATGCCTGCACGCTTGCTACTACCCCCCTGGTGTCAACTATCCATAGTGGTCAATAATCTTCCAGTATTTCTTGGGAACAAAATTGGGAGGATCGTACTCATAGGAGCTATAGATACAAAGAAGCTCCCATCAACGGAACTCACAGCACGGCCCTTTTTACTGTCCCACCTAGCCTCACAGAGTGTCCCATCTATTGTCCCACCTAATCCCTCACATACTATCCAACCTCCTGCCCTCATTTGCTGTCCCACCAAATACCTCACACACTGTCCAACCTGCTGTGCTCGCCCGCTGTCCCACCTACTGTCTCACGTTGCTGCCTCACCTACTGTCCCACGTGCTACCTCCCCTACAACCCCACCCACTGCCTTATCTACTATCCTACCTACTGCCCTACCTATTGCTCCACCTACGTCATCATCATTCCCTCCACCTTATACCCCACGTATTGTCCCACCTACGCCTCCCGAATACCCCACCTGCTGCCTCACCTATCAACCCACATACTGTTCCACCTACTGCCCTACCTGATGTATACAACACTCACCACGATCGGCATCTCGCCCGCGTACGGGTACATGGAAGGCATGCCTCCGATGTTCCCTTGAGGGAAGCCCTCCCCGTAAGGTCGATGAGGTTGCATCGTAGAAACTTCGGAAGCGGAAAAAACATCGAGGGGACGTGTTGCAGGATCAGCAACACCAAGACCGGGGAGGATAGTTTAGTCAGGCTGGGCGGCGGGGGGCGACCACGGGGATGAGGAGAGGGGGGATCGAAGCGCTGGGGTTTCTCTATACTTGTATAGGTTTGCCGAGCGAAGAGAGTAGGATGCAAGGATTTATCCTGCCACGACGCTTCGTATCCCTCGCGGAAGGAGCCAAGATTACGATCTACAAGAAGAGGCATCATGAAAACCATAACACGGCAAAAAAAAAAACACGCAAGAAGCAAAATGGCACAGAATGTAGGCAGTGTGGCACGAACGAAAGAACATGTACGTACACTGCTGCTTGTTTTGAAAAGGCAAAACCGATACCAGGTACGTTCGTACTATTAGACATACATAAGTCAAGCCACACAATATTTTCCGACGGCGGCGAGACGAATATACCAAATGCAACGTACCGCGGTATAGGGGCTGCCATAACCACGTGCCCCGTCAAAACAAAACAGCTCTTTCCTCCCGCCCCCCTAATTCACGAATCAAAAGCCTCCGCCGCGCAAGCATTTTTACCGTCAATACTGCGAACAATACACTGCACTCACCAGTTCCCTCTGTTATTATTTCGAAAACGAACGCGTGTTGTTCTAATTTCGTACGCGCCAACACAAAAGGCACCCCGTTCGAGCTCGCTGAAGCGTCTCGCGTCCGACGTACCGGTACGCCGGACGCGAGTACCTGCTGTAGCGACAGCTTTACTAGCTTTTACCGACGTGCCATGTACCGGTTAAAACATTTTTTGGCGTGATCTGTTTTCAACAAAAAAGAGAAAAAGATGGAGCGGTATGATAGTTGATGTTTATCCCCCTTGGACGTGGGCGGTTGGTTCGGTGTGCAAAATAAAAAGAACAAAAAAAGAGGCTCACCAGGGATATGGTAGCCGTACATCATTCCTCCCCCCATCATTCCTTGCACTTGACCAGAAGCCAACGCCGCTTGCTGCTGCTGCTGATGCTGCTGCTGCTGATGCTGCTGCTGCTGCTGCTGCTGCTGCTGCTGATGCTGCTGCTGCTGCTGCTGCTGCTGCTGCTGCTGCTGCTGCTGAACACCCATCCCCCCGACTCCGCCCCCGGTGGCGCCTGCCCCACCCGCAGCTCCCGCGCCAGAAATGCTAACGACGGGGGGGACCCCATTAGCGGCACCACTGCTGCCGGCTCCTGCTACGCCTGGAGCAACCATACCTGTGGAGGCTACTCCCACGATTTGACCCTGTCCGGCGGTACCTGTGCAAAGGGGATCGGGGTATTTTCTATAATGCATCAATGCCTCCTTCCGCGTGCTCTTGTTTGGTGGTGGGGGGAAAGGGTCCTCGCATTTTCATGAACGCCTTTTCGAGGGTTTCCCGGGGGGGTCGAGGTGTTTACATTCACATATTACTAATGCTACTGTCACCTTGAGGTGTTTGCGGGTGCCCTTGTTGGGCTGGGGGGGCGCCGCGGTTTCAGTAATGCCTCTACGAGGGATTTCCAAGGTTCCGGGTGTCCTTGCTGGGTGGTGGTGGAGGGGGGTCTGGGTGGTTCTATCAATGCCTCTCTGGAGGGATACCAGGTGCTCTTGTTTGATGACGGCGGGGGGGGGGGGGGGGGTTGATATAGTTGACACCACCCCTCATTGACACCACCACTACAGCATAATCCCCTGACCCGGGGAAGACATGCGCCTTTACCTTGCTGTCCTGGCATGGCTCCTCCGCCGAACGCAGGCATGTCGCCTCCAGAGACGGGTCGGTTGGGCCGCGCCCCCCACGCGCCTGGCTGTTGTTGCTGCGGTTGCTGTTGCTGCTGGTGCATGGGGGGAGGGTTGCTTCCACTGTTGGGAGTGATGAGGTGGGGCGGCTGCTGTTGCTGCGGCAGCGGCTGTTGCTGCTGCTGTTGCTGCTGCTGGTGTTGGCTGCCATCTAAGGAGCTTGATGGGGCTACTCCTCCTATCCCCATTCCCCCTACTCCCATGCCAATGCTGGTGAGAGGAGATCCCGTAAGACCAGTCTGGTAGCACGTCTGGTTGCTCTGGTGCGTGGTGACAAGCCACATTCAGGAGCAACCAAAACCATGTAGGAAGAAGGCGCGCAAAAATGGCGAGACATTAAGGGCGTTAGGGGCAGCTTCAGTGGAGGCGGTGGCAGAGAGGGGAGAGGGGGGGGGGGGGGGGTACTGATGTCATGCATGGCCGTCATCGTATGACCAAAGACCCTTGAATCCCTATTGGGAGGTTGGGGGGTTCGGGTGCCAAGCAGGGGTACCGGCCGTCCGGCGACACTCAACAACAACAACAAAAAACATGCATACGTTGAATCCGGACATCTACCGTCGTTATTCCCTTACTATACCGTGCCATACCCTGGCGAATCACACTGTACCATGACGATCCATACCATACCGTGCTGTTTCATGTCGTACCAGGCGTCAACGTTCCGCACCATACCATATCATGCCCATACCACACCATGCCGCACCAAAACATGATACCCTATAATGGCTTACCGCACCATGTCATACCACACCATACCATACCATACCACCTATACATATATTGTACCTACACCATGCCATACCGTACTATACCCTACCATACCATACCTATACCTATATTGTACCTATACCATGCCATACCATACTATACCATACCATACCACACCATCTGGGAGCCTTGCGGGCCGAGAGGTGGAATATTTTCCTTTCGAGCGGTCCTCATCACTAGCCGACTGTAATCCTTCGCGGCGATCACACTCAACAACCGGGTTTCACTCTTATTGTCGCTCCATGTACACTCGTACTACTGTTGTAGTTCTGTGTGTGATTTTTTTTGTCTTTTTTCGCACATACCTCTTCGTACGAGCACTTGTTTTGGAAAAACGCTAAAGTGGTCGACAAGGGAAGCCCCGGCCGGAAAAATTGGTCGAGGTCCGGGCGCGATCCGTGCAGTGTGGGGCGCGTGGCAAGCGCTTACTTTTACTTTTTTCGGCGGGAGTGGATGAGACGATTGCCCTGGTTTCTGTACGAGAGACCTCATTTTATACCAGGTACCTGGTACCTGTTTACATACGTACCGGTAAAACCTTGTCTGTGTCTGCCCAAAGGCTTTTTCATGAGCACACAGCCCAGACACACCCCAGGGAGACAACAGACAGCACTCACAGAGCGCAACGTTACTTAAATTATCGCTTTCGAGCGAAGTCAGTTTTGCTAATTTCCACGGCCGCCTAGAACATACCAGGTATTATGTGTCGCGCAAAAAGGCCCTTTGGAAATTACCATATTATTCCAACGGTCCTTAGATTCCGTGGCGTAGTTGTAAGGGATATCTAGAGCACGCTTTACTTTTGACCTGGATGAAGCCACAAATATGAAGCCGGATCTCCGAGCCTTCCGACCTAAAAATCTCCGTTTTCTGAGCATGTTTTTTTACCGATCACGACGGCGCCAACCGATGCCTTCCAGCTTCCCTACCAGCGCACACAGTTGACCACAGCAGTAACGCCTGCCTTTTTACAAACATCCACCAGCGAGAGTCGTCTTCCTATTTGTAGAAGGGAGGCAGTAAGGCACGCCCTAGCTTGCAGCGAAGAGAGAGTGAGGCATACCCTAGCTTCAAGCGATGTCGGTTTTCCTTGCCTGGTACTTGGAGAGCCCCCTGTCCTCTGCCATCTTGCCGACGATCATGAACACCACCTTGATCGCACCCTCTAGGTCGGCCTTTATCGCCAAGCCAAGCCAAGCCAAGCCAAGCCAAATCAAACAACACACGATCATACCAGACCAGAAACAGACCAGACCGGTCAAGATCAGCCGAGACCAGACCAGAAACAGACCAGCCAGCAACAAACCAGACCAGACCAAGCCAGATCCAATCGATCAGATCAAATCCAATCCAAATCAAACCAGACCAATCCGCACGAAAAAGCAAACAAACGTATACCACAGGAAGCGACGGGGCCGAAAAGCAACAAGAAAACGTCAGGTTTTGCGTATTGTCGGCGCTGCTTGATTCGTCCATTTTTGTATTAGTATATGCGCGTCCCTTTTTTGTTTTCTTTTCTCCCAACTTGTCTGATTCACGTGACATTGTTCTGCTGTTCGTACCCAGGGCGTCGGGTATTGCATGGACTAATCTCTTTCATTGCGACGCTTTGTCTCCGTCTCGCAGCTCGTGACCGCAGAGCTCGCATCTCTCTCTAGGGTGTCGGATCAGCTCGGACACTGGTTGCCCTGGAGGCCGACGGGTCACACCAACGCTTCGGCGTGAACAACACATACACACACGCGTTGGTCGATCGTCGAGCCAGCCCTCGCGTAACAACACTAGCACCACTACCACCACCGCCATCGCCGTCGCCATGGCTGCCATCCCACCGCCATCACCATGACACCAGCAATTACGGTCATAGCTACCACAACCATCACAACCATTCACGCGTTGGACAGGTCGCGAGTCAAGTACCTGGTAGTAAAATTAAATCCCAACCTGCCGTTCTGAAGGTTATTTCCCTTCGGCCACACATGATGCCCCCCCCCCCCCCCCCCCCCCTCCCCATGCGATGTTCGCCTGATCGACCAAAACCCGGCGTGCTCCATCCCGGCATTGAAGGGATGTGAGTTTTTATGGTCACACGACTAAGCCCATGCATGGCATGAGTACACGTCTATCTTCATACGGCTACGGTCATGCATGACATCAAGAACCCCCCCCCCCCCCTAGAACCCAACCTCCTGACATAATATACTCCTTACCTGTATGGAACACAACCGTTCAGAGGACACCCCAGCCACGTCCGCATCCTTTCCGGCCAGGATCACCCGAGCACCTACAAAATGTTGCAGGGATGCAGGATAAAGAGGGAATGTAGGGGCGGGAGGGGGTCGTTTTCGCTGTATATATAGGCATCGCACCATGCGGACACCTAAAAGAACCAATACTGGAGGGATACGGAATACACAACCATCCGTTGGGGGGGAGGGCGTGCTCATTTGTTGCTCGCCTTAGTCATTTGAGCATTGACCACGCATCCCTTTCGAGACGGAGCGCCCTTGATCATGTCTGAACATGCAAGCCAAACCATTCAACCAAACCCGACCCAACTCAAAAGAAGCCAATCCAAAGCAAAGGAAAGCAAAGCATGCCGTCCCACCCCCCCCCGCTCCGCCCCCCCCCCCCCCCCCAAGCCAAACCGACCCAAACGAAAACGTGCTCCCACCGGTCTTGGCGCCAATGGCCTTGATAGTCTCTCCCCCTTTCCCAATGATCAGCCCGCCTGCTCGGCAAACAAGAACACAGATCGGCGTTAATTCATGAGGGGGGGAGGGGAGGGGTACTCACTGTCATGCATGGCCATAGTCGTTGACCATAGGCCTCAATATCTCTACAACGCCGGGATGGAGCACGTCGGGTTTTCACCGACCAGGCAGACATTGCTTGCACCAAGGGCGAAGCACCGTGAGTTGTTGGGCGAGTCGCATGAAGGGTGAGCTGCATCTTACTAAGAATCGCTTTCGAGGCGGGTTTTCTTACATATGGATGGCAGCGTCGATAAATTGATTTTTTTTCTGGAGTGACCTTTTCCAGAGACAGCAATGAGAGTACTATGTAACTGCTACGTGGGTGCCTTACCATAAAGACCCTACCAGGTACGTGATACGAACACAAGTGAGGAGCTAAGGTTCTCCCCGCACAAAGAGGATCCAACTCGATCGCCAAAAAAACAAAACGGTACCCTGGTGGTCTAGCTCACGCAGTGCGAGGCGTGTTTTACAGCGTAGTCGCCAACCGACGCCAACCCAGTCTATTTATATATACCAGGTATTATATGTGGGGGTGGGGGTGCACTCGATAGGAGAGATGTACTCGATCTAATGCATGGCCGTAGTCGTATGACCATAGACCCTCGCATCCCTACTCTGCCGGGGCGGAGCATGTCGGGTTTTCACCGACCAGGCAGACATTGCTTGCACCAAGCGCGAAGCGCCGTGAGGTGTCCGGCGAGTCGCATGAAGGGTGAGCTGCATCCTACTAAGAACCGCTTGTGAGGCGGACTTGCATATGGATAACAGCTTCATAAGGTAATTTAATTTCCGGTGTAGGCATTTTCCAGAGACAGCAATAGGAGTACTATCTAACTGCCTCTTGGGTGCCGTACCTTGAACACTACGTGATACGATCAATTCCCTTGTGCGGTGTATAGGCTCATTACCTCGCACAAATGATCTAACTCGACAACCAGCTGTGGGCGACCGCCAAAAACAAATGTGGGGGTGGGGGGGGGGGGGGGGGGGGGTTATTGCGCGCTATTATCAGTACCGTGGCGACGTACACCCTACAGGCGCGGGTGTCTATCGATAGTGGTGACACCCCTCATATACACAATCGGCACAAAGCGCTGTAGTCACGGCTTGCGCTTCGAGATTGGTAGGGGGTGGGGGGGCGGTTATAGGCTGTCTATTCCGGGGGGCCGTAGTAAATCAGGACGTATCATAAATACTATATTCCAGAATTCTCACCAAGCACATCTGGTCCTAGTTACTATTGGGTACGTTCTCCCGTAAATAGCGAGGCAAAAAAAAACATGTATTTTATGATCGAACATCTCACTCACCAGGCAAATCACAACCTACACCATCTAGATCGTAAGCCGCCATCGCGAGTTTTTTTGCGCGACCAGTATAGTACA
This sequence comes from Nereocystis luetkeana, assembly GCA_031213475.1. Lineage (NCBI taxonomy): Eukaryota > Phaeophyceae > Laminariales > Laminariaceae > Nereocystis > Nereocystis luetkeana. Next base: position 9,434,419 of record JARUPZ010000012.1, on the reverse strand, counting down.
TAAGCAGCTCAGGAAACACGTGCTACATCATGCAGATTATGCTGATCCCACCTGGCAACACGAGCAACCGTACTATTAATAGACCGTACAGATCGGAAAAAAGCTCTCTTGTGAGAGACCTAGATCATCAGGTGGAAATCGACGATCTGCCCGAGGCGCGAAACAGCTCACGAGCTTCGAGATTTGGAGGGGAGGGGAGGGGAGGTTTCATCGGCTGACACGCGATTAGAGTAAGATGAACGTGGCGGTGTGGTGAGCTTAAAACTTTATTTTTACCAATCCGCTGGAGGATTAAAAAAAAAAACAAGAATAAGTAAGACAACCTTACGTTCATACCTGGTACTCGGTACACACCAGGCGACGACAATTTCGACCTTTGACAGACGACGGCCTACACGTGTGTTGACAAAAAAATAGGTTGTCGGAACCGATCCCGTCCGATCCGATCGGCACCGTTTTAAACCGTTCTGCTCCGCACCAATCTGGACCGAAAACCCTAATCCAAGAACCCTCATCGAGAACTGAACCGAACCGAATCGAACCGACTCGAACAGAACCGAATCGACCCGAATCAAGCTGAATCGAACCGAACCAAATCGAACCGAAACCATATCACCAACTCCATTTCGTACCTGCGGCCAAGGGCACCAAGAGCCGAACTGTGACCTGAGCATTCCGCCCGTGCGGGCCGTCCATCCCCCCGATACCAAACCCGCCTGTCATCATGCCGAAACCCTCTTGGCCGGGGTACGGAACACCCATGGCCATTGGGGGCTGGGCATGCGGGTGCGGCCTGGCGGCCTGGATGGAACAGCGTCAGAGGGCGAAACCGTGAACAGTGGAGGAGGTGGGGGGGGGGGGGGTGAAGATGAATGAGCCGCGCCCCGAAAGGGGAAGTTAAGATCAAAAGGAAGAGGGGAAGGTGCATCCCATCCAATTCCATCGCGTTCCTGTCCTATCCCATCCCACTACACCTCATCACTTGCATCACAGTAAATCCCATCCCACTACACGCCACTTGCTCCACATTCCATCGCATCCTATCACACCACGTGCATCCCATCACTTACATTCTATCCCATCCCATCGCCTCCCCTCCCCTCCCGTTCCATTCCATCCTATCCCATCCCATCCGACCTCACCACACCACCCCATCACACCAAATCACACCGAAAAAGTATCAGCTTTCGATCCTACGGAACATTGAAGCCGATGTCCGTCCGCACGTTCCCACCATTTACCTCCTAAAACTACGTGCCTTTTTCCCTCGATTTTGTTTCCATACGATGCCGTCCACTAGCGATCACAGCTATCAAAAGGGGGGGGGGGGGGATGCGATACGCAGTAGAAATCAGGAACCACGGCGGTGGACCCGAAAAAGAAAGCCCTTGTACCCCCCCCCTATGTTTACACACTATAAATTTGGTTGTGATTGCTCTGTTCCCCCGTAACGAAAAAGAAAGGGGCGCACAACAGTACCGGTATCTGATAAGGTATCGTTACTACTGCAGCCTTGACCCTTTTAGGACCGCAGTCCCGGTTTGGGGACAAACCTAATTTGTCCCCAAAACGGGACTGCATCCCTAAAAGGGTTAACCTCTTCCGGACTGCACTCCCGTTTTGGAGACGGTTTACCCGGAATTAGAGTCAGCACTATGTTTTATGTGGAGCGCGGTACTAAAAACGGATAAGCGAGGCACTGGGACTACAGTAGGCACCGGGATACTAGGTAATGCAGGACGGGACAGACCCGACTACTGCTGTGCAGGTTTTGAGCGGGGTGGCCTTCTGACCACCCACGAGTTTGGTTATTTTTATTGGGATAGGCTCTGACACCGCCGTCCGGCGTCAGCGAAGTTCCGAGCGAGGAGTGTTCGATTATTTGCCGTGCTTCATAGGAAACACGTCACAAAAACAAAGAGAGAGGAAACGGGGATACCATGACGTATCACCAATCATAATGCTGCGCGCCCGTGCGTGTCCTGCCGGGGCTCTCTACACGGCAGCTCGTATGCACCCCTCGCCTCTCAGCAGCTCGGGCTGTGGCCGATGCTGCACCGTGAAAAAGAGCGTTGAGTTCGCACAGGGATGCCATCGATTTTCAGCCTTCGTTTTTTCCAGAACGCGAAGGCTGTCGATACCAAAGGCCGATACCGCACAAGGTTTTTTCGGGAAAAATTGGTCGCGCGAACCTTTCGAAAATACGATGTTCGACTACAACACACTTGTTGTTGTTGTCGTCGAGAAAACCGAGGGCTGAAAAAAAAGATCGCACCGCTGCGCGGACTCGACTCAATACGGTATCCCGTCACCCATATTTTCACATGATATGCTTATCTGAAGCCTTCAAAAATAGGTGCGAAAGGAAAAGAAATGTTGGCTCCACTTCGAGAAAAAAACTTACGGAGGCGAGTCCGGGGGGTGCCTTTCCTACACTACTGGAAATACAATGCTACTACGGGGGGGCATAGTAAATAGGACCTACGTTACACGCAAAAAAAACTACCAGGTATATATTTACCTACTTTCACCAACAATACTAGGTCCAATTTACTATGGTCCCCCCGTAATAGCAGAATATCAGTAGTGCATTTATTTATGGCCAAATAAAGGGAAGCTTTTTTTCTTGATTCCCACTTTCTTCATCTCTTCTCTACACCAAGTATACTGTAGAGTCAATGCCACACAAATTCGAACGACATCGGTATCTCTTCCCAAGACTACTGTGGGATTCTATCACGGAGGACCATAGTAAATAGGACCTGTGGTACACACAAGAACCTATGTATTTAGCTATTTTTACCATCAATATTTGGTCCTATTTACTATGGCCCCCCGTAATAAGTCATCAATCAACTCCATTTCGACTGCATTCCCGTTTTGGGAACTTAAACATGGAATTATACACGTAAACAAATTACGTAATATATTTAATACCTGGTAGTAAAATATCATGCCCCATGTAGTGTGCAGTACTCAGAGGGTTGACGGTCAATTAATAAGTCACAGACAGCAGTGTGGTCGCGTTCCGTACCTCTCTGAGGCGGCGGAGCATCTCTGCGACCGCCTCAGCCACCATAGACGGCTGCTCCCCCTGCACCAGGGCAACGCGGTCGTGCGTCCCAGGAAAGAACTCGTTCTTCTGAGATAGCTTGACGCGGGTGCCCGTGGTGGTCTGGAGCTGGTTGATGATCCGACCCCCCTGCAAACCCAGTTCGGCCGGGCGGCGAGGACGTTGAGCGAGCAAGCAAACAAAACAAGCAAGCGAGCCAGCGGGCAACGCACGTAGGCAAGCACATGTAGGCAAGCGAACACGCAAGCATGCAAATCAAGCAGACAAAGCAAGCACGCAAAGCAAGCACGGGCAAAACGTCGCGTTTGCACGCCTACACGTCCGCTAACACCACCTCCGCGACATCAACATGCCCATTCGAAACATCCGCAAATAAAAAGCTCTGTACCTTCACGGCGTAAACTATCTACCATGGTATAGAATAGGGTGCACATGATTTTTTCCTGAGGCCCCTCGCTTGGGGAGAACCCAATAGTTCGCCCAAAAACCATATTAGCCCTTGTAAGACTGCAGTCCCGTTTTGGGGGCAAACCACTTGTAATTTGAATGCTTTGTTCCCAAAACGAGACCGCAGTACTGAAAGGGTTCAGAAGAAGTGTGGAGCAAGCCCGTGACCTAGGCTGGCATCGAAGAAAAAAGGCGTAAAAGAACGGTAAGGCATGGCTTGTTGAGTAGTCCTCAGTGCCCTTGAGGAGCCTCACCAGTCAGACGTATTTCGGCCAAACGTGCTAACCCCAATAGTAGCGCCCATAAAAGACCCACCCACCCCCACAAAACATCCCACTAGCATGAGCGGAAACCCGCAAACATAACGTGCGTAAACACCACACCCGCGACACATTACGTCCACAACACACCACCAACATCCGCAAACAACACCATATCCGCACCTTTCCGAAAAGACAGCCCGCCGTGATGCCCGGTACAAGGACCTTGAGCCTGAACGGCACCTCCCAAAAATATCACAGCCCACAAACATCATATCCGGCACGCCTTCCGCGAACACCCGCAAACACCCGCAAACATCTCCAAAAAAAATCAACATTCGTCGTACCTTTCCGATAAGGCAGCCCGCTGTAATGCCAGGTACGAGAACCTTGAGCCCGAACTTGGGCTGGGGTTCCCGCTCCCGCTCGCGCTGATCTCTCTCGTCGCGATCGTCCTCGTCCTGGTCGGGCCAACAACGGTCAAGCGCCGCCGGCCGGGGGGGAGAGGGGGTACTCATGTCATGCATGGCCGTAGTCGTATGATCATGGACTCTCGCATCCCTACAATGGTGGAACGGAGCACGCCGGGTTCGGCGCGGGGAGAAGAAACACTGATAATGGTGTTAAGATTGTGTAGGACGAAAGCAAAGGTTCGTTTCGGAAACAAGAACGAAAGCGGAGATAAAAACGAGCGCGGGCGTGAGAACGACGACGACCACGACGGCGAGGACTTTGAATAGGCTGGAAAGAAAAATCGAAGCTGAAAACGAAGACGCGGACAGGGGCCATGGCGAAAGCCAAATGAAAGCGGAAATGGCAGAAAATAAGGATAACACAGGTCAACAACAAAATCAAGAAATTTGTAGAATACCTCCATACCCCACAACACGCTTTGACCAATTTAGAAGAATAATACCAACCTTGCAGATATGAGTTTTTGAGACAATTTTCGACATCGCAGCTTAGGTTCTATTCACATTTTTCTTCAATACCAAAACAAAACAAAAATAGAAATGAAAACAATATTTTCATACCAAACCCTCAATCGAAGACGAAAACGACCCGCTCGGCGGCGCTCTTCGCGATCGCGACACGCGCTGCTGATCGCTCGCCCTCCCGGACAAACATCCTTATACTCTTCACGAACGGCACACAAATCTGATTGACGGAGTCTACATAAAAGCTAAAAAGACGTCTCGGCTGTGTGGTGAGATCGAGGATCCCGTCTATCCCTCAGGACGAAAACATAAATATTATTCTTAGTATGGAGACCACGCGGTCGTACTATTACGGGGGACCATAACAAATAGGACCTACGGTACACACAAAATCCTATATAATTCCCTATTTTTACTAACAACATTTAGTCATATTTACTACAGTACGGTCCCCCGTGATACACAGTACCAGGTATTCAAAGAGCGTTTTCGTCCAGGATGGTGTACAGCAGTGATTCATATCCAACAGTTTGCTCATTGATTATTCGCTGGTTGGTTGGGGAATCGCTCGCTCCCCATGGACAAACTTTATCCTGAGCCATGCCGTACTATCTAGCCGTTGCCCTCGAAAGTCACTACTAGCGTGGGTTCTGGAGTTTGAGTCAACGAATGTAGATTGTGAATTCATTTGCGAGAAACAAAACACCAGGAATCAAATGCTGAGGGCGCCTGAGTAACGTCCTGCCCTGGATAGGCGCAATTTGACGTGAGTCGACGAGGGGAGGAAGAGCTGAAAGGTCTCTTCACGCTATAAAATCCTATGGCACGAGCCGTAGTGAGGAGGGGAGGTGAGCGCCTGCTTTGTGACCCCGGATCTGAGATACGACTCGTGGTGGGAGCGAGAGGGAAATAAAGCGAAGACAATGAATGTTATGGGAAAAAACGAAAACATGTGTCCGAGTTAAAATGTTGAAAATAAATATGTATGAGCGCGTAAATAAATACCAGGTACGCTTGTGATACTCTTGCAAAGCTCGGGGACGGGAAACTGGCTGTCGGGTCCAACATTTCTATATACCGACGAGGCCTCCTCCTCAACATCTTGGGAAAAGCTGGGCTAGACATTTTTCACACCCCATCCATTTTATGTTCTATTTAACTGCTGTCTAAGTCGCTGTTGGAGGGGTGAGGCGAACATTTTTCTCAAATGTTTTTTTATACCTTTTTGGGGGAGGTAACTGAGATGCAGAGCTCTTCGTGTTGCTGGTAGGAGCCCGAGGAACAAAAAAGGTACACTCCCTCTAGCTGCGGCTCGCTTTTCCAAGAGCGGCACGTTGGGATTTGTTCATCCATCGGTTGGACGGTTGCTTGGAGGTTTGTCGGTCGGTCGATCGGTTTGATTGATTGGGTAGTTGGTTGATTGGCTCTTTGACCGGCGGGATACACCCGTAGGTTGGCCGGTGGCGCGCTAGGGTCCATGAACCGGCACTGCGGGCGACGTGAACATTTAACAGCGCAAGCCCCACACTGCCCGGAGGATATGACTCCCCCGTGCGGCTTTAACCCTTTTAGAACCGCACTCCCATATGTGGGGACGAAATACTCTGATTAAAAGTAGTTTGCCCCCAAAACGGGACTGGGGTCCTAAAAGGGTTAATATTCACCGTACCTGATCCTCTCAGGATCAGGTCGGGTCAACATATTCGCGTGCCCGAGGTAGCAGCAGCTTGGCCTGCCGCTACAACGGGGGCGACGGGTTAAATTGACACACGACACGCATTTTACATGAAGGGAATGTGGTGAAATCCTTTTTAGGGCTGTAGTTCCGTTTCGCGGATAATCTACTTAGAATTTGAGTGGTTTGCCCCCAAAACGGGACTGTAGCCCTACAGTTAAGGGTCAACCTTTTCTTTTACCAGTCCACCGGAGGATAATACCTGGTACAAAACTAAACGTTCCAGCAGCAGCAGCAGCAGCAGTAGTTTAGCGCTGTATACATATTCACATTTTTTGGGTACTCAAGAGACGTCAAAACAAACAAAACTGCCTTTCTTCCTTCCTCCCGGCCGCTCAAAATAAAAAAGAACACAAAAACGCACAAAAAAAGCGAACGACAGTCAATTACGCCAACAATACCAACAACACGAACAATAAAGCACAAAGAAAGGGCCGCTCGCTGTGTTAGAGGACTTGCGCTCCAGCCGGGTGCATTGATACTCGCAGTGCATGTGCGCAAGCACGCCTTCGCGCTTTTGATATCGTCGTGCCGCGTGAGGGATTTACAGTGCGGTACCCATTTTATGACGACACCCTGTCACGAACCCACTAGATTTACAGTGCGGTACCCATTTTATGACGACACCCTGTCACGAACCCACTAGATTTACAGTGCGGTACCCACTTTATGACGACACCCTGTCACGAACCCACTAGATTTACAGCGCGGTACCCATTTTAAGACGACACCCTGTCACGAACCCACTAACGTTGGTCTTCTCTCTGATATGGCTTATTTTACTTCTGAAAATTATCCCGTACTCGTACTTCCAAGTACAGTATTACGGGGGGCCATCGCTAACAGGACCAAATATTGTTAGGAAAAATGGTTAAAAAAATAGGTTTTTATGTATACCATAGGTCCTGTTAACTAGGGTCCCCCGTAATAGTACTTTTCGAGACAAGTCTTGTTCGCCTGACCTCATCTATTATACTAAACAGTCTTCAACCGGGTGGTCTTAGCATGGGTGCAGCACTTCTCGAGTGGTGTATCTCGAAAACGACCAGATCAAGCAGAGCACTACAGAACACCTATCAATCGTACCGCCGTGGTCGGCAATACAATACACATTTGGGATATAATTTGAATACAAATCGGGTATTATTTCCCCAGCCACATGGGGGTAAGAAAAAGGAAATTTCGTGTTCAATGATCGCCGGTTACTTCTACACTAATTTCAGTATAGCGACTCGCGCATCTCGAATCGCTCATTTTTCTGCGAATCGCTTCTTCGCTTTCTTATTAATAGGATATGTTCTCTTGTTATCTACCAGGCTAGCCGCGAATATAAACCCCGTTTGACCCAAAGCGTGGATACCAAACGATTATTATATTCCCGATTCCCGGCCAAGTGTAGATTCTACGTGATGTAGTTCTTGCTTGTTGTACTCAACAAAGAGTTGAGGATACAGACGGGAGGTCTGAAAAAACAACAATGTATGATACGAACCATGCACCATGGACAGAGTAGTGTACCAGATGAATCGTGCATACCACGCACCATTCGTAACGTACCACCCTTGGGCCACGTATGTACCATTTGCACCCTGCACCGAGTACGATGTAACCATATACCATGTACTACTGCACCATGATATACCGCGGTACCCAACACCCACGGAGAAAACAGACATTGAGGTATACAGGCCGATATTTGCGCAGGGAAATAAAGAATTCGAGAACCGTTTAAACAAGATGTTACTGGTAATTGTTTTACGCTGCCAACGATCATTCAATGTAAGTATTGAGTTGGATGAGGCCTCCTGCTCCGAAACGGGGGGGCTCGCCCGAAATAAACTCCGCTCTGGCTCTTAGCGCGCCCATCCCCAGGATCGACGTGGCCGTGCTGGAAAATACTAGCAAGCCTGTACGGTGTGTGGGAAAGTCTGTATTTTTCCTGTGCCTATTACCCTGTTCTCGCGGGGAAATAGACATCGACGGAGTGATCGTCTTCTGCATACAGCCTGAGCAATTCGGGCCGAATCGGGATTCATGTTTTCGTGCCAAAATCGATTCATTAGAATGGCTCGCGATTTTACAACAGGATCATTTTACGTTCCCAACGAACGTTCCATGTAAGCAGTGAATTGGACGAGACCTGCTGCCCCGGTAGGTGGTCCTACCCCCACGTCCGCGTGTTTTTTACTGTACTGTTCGTCCTTGGCCACCCTCCGGGAGCTGCGCGGAAGCTGCGTTGTCTCACCCGAACTTGCGTCGTACTGCGGTGTACTGGTATACGGTGGGGGTTCTTCGGCGCGCACGCGGATGAAGCTGACTCAGCAGCTGCAGACGGTGACGACTCGCCCGCGTTCGCGTACTCGTGGTTCCGTTTTTTCCTCGACGGTTGGACCAGCTGCTCGTAGAACGCACCCTTTCCCACATAAGAATAACAAACCCAACCTAGGCCACCACTCCTGTTTATTACGACTACGGGGGACCATAGTTAATAGGACCACATATTGTTAAAAAAGATGGTCAAATATATAGGTTTTTACGTGTACCATAGGTCCTATTAACTATGGTCCCCCGTGATACAACGGGGGGGCGTAGTAGTCAGAACCCCCGATGGGCCCATAAACCATGCATCCATCTACGTTTACACGCCATTTTGGGTTCTGATCATCATGTTCCCCGGTCACATTACCGCCTTCGGGACACCTTTAACCCCTGTAGGACTGCGTTCTCGTTTCGGGGGCACTGCTGTACAACAGTGGTTGTTCTGTAGTGCAGGTGGCCCGCTAGGTCGCCTGTGGAATGTCTTGGCACGGATGGGATTCACTAGTGTGGCAGTGCGCGGAGTAATTAGTGCCGGTTGCCGCTATAGTGCCGGTATTCTTGGCTGGCGCATAGCGGCACCATAGAGGGACCACCTACATATGTACTTGAAACATCGACTCAGAGTTATGTTTTTGTGCAGTGCTGTACAAATAGGGGTATTGTTATGTACGGGGGAGAAGGGTCGGGAACATGTGACAATCACAGCTTCGGTCAAACCAAGAATCCCGGGCTGTTGAGGAAGGGGGGGTCTATTAATACTCGAGTTATGCACAATGCAAGAGGGCATCTCTGTCACGCACGCCGCATTGACAATGACCATTGTGCTGCTGCTGCGCTCCCACGCACTGATACACTACCAGTTTTGGTCGCTTCGCCTGGGCCCCCCCAACTCTTCTGCTGGTACGCCGCACATGAAAAAACATATGCCTGACTCTAATTTCAAGTAAGTTGCCCCCAAAACGGGAGTACAGTGTTGTAAAAGCTAAATGAAGGGTTGACCTATATGTGTACCGTACCGTGTACCGCCAGTCCGTCGTGTTGAACAGCGTACCAAACGTTTCGATCTACTATATATATCGTATCGAAAGTGTTATATACGCCCTCCATCCCGTGGCCTCCCTGCGTTTGTTTTTGCAGATATGTGTGTGTAAAGGTTCCTCTCCTCCGGGACGCGTGCCTAGGGGAGTGGCGCAAGAACGATTCGAAAACGATACAGCATGCGATATTGTATCATACGCATATTACACAATATTACGACGCTCTTAAATATCTGCATATTGCCGTACATATAGATATGTACAGAAGACTCTTCAACAACTGCACCTGCTTTTTTTAGGGGGGACAGCATACATGGAAATAGTATAGAACTGTTGTAATTGATTGATTTGCTTTAAAAGATTTTCTCAATAATTCCGCCCCACATTGTATCATATTCGTCAGTATGTTAATGCATGTTTTTTGTTGTGGCACCCACGGCGAAGAATGCCTCTCCCGCACAAAACCGAGGACTGCCGACAAAGACAAACTTTGAAAGCACTCCACGAGTGACACACGGCACACACAAGCGCGAGACACGGAACACATCAGTACAAGGAGTAGTGGGATAGTATTGGCAGAAATAAAAGGAAGATGCACCGACGAAGGGGCTGGAACTCTCGACCACACTCGGCTGTCCACGAAAACTGCACTGTACCAGCGGTGCTGTTGTACGTGTGGCAGCATGCATGCATCACACCACAGCAAAGACCCCCAGCTCTACAGATGGCAGGGTCCGATAAAAAACAACTACAGTCGGGCGGCAGGCGTGTATAGCGTTATAGCCAGCTGGTTGTAGCACGCGCCCTGCACTGCTCAGGTGCTGTTCGTTGCCTGTGCTGTGTCTGGGTTACGTGCATGAAAACATTCAAAAATATATATGGGGGAAAAAAACTAAAAAAAAACTAGACAGGATCTCTGCGAGGATCGAACTCGCGCCTTCAAGTCCATAGTCGGGCATCGCGGCCTTTTTACTTCTACATGATATCAAAGATCCATATTGTCTGGTACCTGGTATTATTTTCCGCGGCGCGCACGACACAGCGCACGACAAACCGCACAGACATGCACAGCAGCAGCGCAAGCAGAAGAAAGAGAGGTTGTGATGACAGATCACGGACAGCAGCCTCGATAAAGCAAAACTACAAGTCAGTAGCCACAAACAGAGCAGTACATCACAGACCGGCGTCACGCGCGTGGTGTGGCCCGCTGCTGCTTGTGCTGCTGGTGATAGGCGGGGTTGTCACGTTGTTTGTGTTATTTGCATGTTGTCTGAGGTCTAGATTTTTTTCTGGACTGGGTCGCGGGCAAGAAACATCAAACGTCGGGAAAAATCTTATTTTGATGGTGTGTGTTATCACGTTCATATACCACGCTCTGGCCGGAAATGTTGAGACCACTTTGGTATTCATGAGAATATTTTTGTAGTGATCGTTACATTTACGGACACATTTGCATCTCTGCGAATCAAAATGGCCAAAGCGTCATCTGTACGTAAAAGTGATCATGTTTCGTCGTGCTCGGGGCGCTGAAAAGCGAAATGTTCTACAGGGACAATAACGCAGCAGACGTGGCTCCAGTTTCTTTGTTTTCGGGAGTGTTTTTTTTGTGTTTCATGGGCAGTGCAACACGTACCCTCGCATCACATACAGGCAGAGCTGGGTTGATATGGATCATCACGATTTCAATAGATCGGTGAACGAGCTGGTTACGTCCATCCTTCAACTAGTACGAACACTCGAGCGCATGATTGAATCGGGGGAATACACTATTCAAATCGTGATGATCCAATGCCAGCCCAGCTCTGTCGGTATGTGATGTGAGGGTAAACTGCATATATATCGGTTCGCACAGTGTTGCACTGCCCACTGAACACAAACAAACATATATCTTGAAAACAAAGACACCGGAACCACGCCTGCCCCCGTTTTTTTTCTGTATATACCAGGTAGGACATATTTCGTCGACCATGACGAAACATGAACACTCGTGGTGCTTTCGCCAGATTGATTCGCAGATATGAAAATGTGTCCGTAAATGTCACGATCATTGATGTATTCATATGAAACCAGAACCAGTCGCCCCGGTGGTTCAAGTGGTTAACCTCGAATTCTACTTGTGTTTGAGTCCTGGGTTCGAGCCCCAGGTGGGTCGGACATTTGACTTTATTTGCAAAAACAAAAATCAAAAGGATTCAATTGTTGAGAGCGCCTTGCAGCGTGGGTAGGCGCAATTCGATGCGATTCGACGACGGAAGAAAAGGCTGAAATCTTCTCGCGATAAAAATGAAGGCACGTACCGTAGCGGGAAGGGATTAGAAGAGCCTGCTATGTGACCCCGGATCTGAGTTACGAGTTGGAAGGAGAGAGAAAAGACGATGTGCGAAGATAATAAATGGGATGAGCAAAAAAAGAAAAAAAAAATAGCGGTCCTTACAGTTCCGGTCGTAGAAGTGTGCATCCCTCGATTCAATCATGCTCTCGAGTGTTCGTCCTACACTTAATAGTTGAAGGATAGAGGTACCCGGTCGTTCATCGATCTATGCCAAACCGTACATTGATACCAGGTATAAATTAGATAGAGGGGAAATATATGTTTTCTGAACTCGGGAATAAGAAATAAAAAATAGTTGAGATACTCATATTTATCCCAAACGGTCCTTACATTTCCGTCCAGAGTTTGCGTGGATCCGTCACACATAAAGCAACAGCAAAAAGAGAGAGATGGTGGGTTACGGACCGCAGGCTCCGATGAAAAACAACAAGCCACAGCAGTGTAGCGCACATGAGTGTGTGGCAAACGCACGGCGTGTGGGCGGTAGCGTTGTAACGTTGTGCTCTGTGCATGTTGTCTGTTGCCTATTAATACCTGGAATATATCGGGGCTGTGTGCTCATGAGAGGCTAGGGCAAATAACAGACAACGTTTTACGGGTACGTACGTGCAAAATAAGGCCGCCCGTACGTACTGAAACCAGGGAAATCGTCCTATCCGCTCCTGCCGAAAAAATATTTTGGGGCTTGCCACGCGCTCGCGGATCGCGCCTTGACCTCCACTAACGTGTCCGATGTTTTGCAACAAAGTGCTCGTCCAAAGTATATATTTTCGAAAAAGCACGAAAATTTCACGAACATAACTATATATGTGTACCTTATACTGTTTTTTATTCATTTCTTCATATACTGCCTCTGTCCCATAAGTCTGGGGAGTTATGGGCGTGTACGAAGTAAATACTGCACGAAAGCTTCGACATATAAACCATACCTGGTACCAAATATGATACCAGGTATCGATTTCGTATCGTGTTCGTTTTTTCGTGTGACGTTAGCGTGTCGAACAAGAAAATCCGACACAAACCTTGTACAAGTATATAATATGTATAAAAAATATATATATATATATACCGTGCACAGTGTTTTGTGTCTCTCTCGCCCGAATAACAGTTCAACCTCAACCAGACTCGATGCGAGTCGACGAGGGAAGAAAAGGCTGAAATCTTCTCGCGATAAAAATGAAGGCACGTACCGTAGCGGGAAGGGGGTAGAAGAGCCTGCTATGTGACCCCGGATCTGAGTTACGAGTTGGAAGGAGAGAGAGAAGAAGATGTGCGAAGATAATGAATGGGATGGAAAAAAAAAAAAAAAAAAAAAAAAAAAAAAGACTCGCTCTCTCTCGTACTCATGTGTATCTCCTAACCAAACTACTTTGCAGTAGATGTTGGCATTCTATCCCAATCCGGCTCGACGAATCCTAGACTTCCTACGCTCAATCTTACAACACATATAAGCCATTTCAAAATACCACCGTGTACATCAGTATGATTCAAGCATCAGGGACGCAATTTGGAGAGATTATGATTGTTTTTCCCAGGGTCCCAACATGAATTGAACGTATAGGAAATATGCCTCGGAATGCCCTTTTGAAGAGTTTTCGAGTGAGTCTGCTTCCAATCGCACGAGCCCCGCTGTGGCTCTCGCCATGGCGGGTTCACCAGCCCCTCTGAGGGCACACAATCGCACGCAAACCGCCACGTGCACCAAAATTACCATGTACCATCGCAATCGCACATGGATTATACCGCGCACAGCTCCGAGCAACCCTGTGTCATCGCACTATGGTCATAAACCATGCACCATGCGTGATTGCACGGCCGATGGCACCGTCAAGCGCTGCCGAACTCCTACGGGACCCCCAGACATCGATCAAAACAAGCACAGCCTTGGAGTGAGCGACCAGAGTGAGCGCCCGGCAAAACGGGTAGGGTCCTGTTGCTCGCGCCCCGTGCCATACGACTCCCTCGCATTGCAATAGCTCGGACACCGATTCGTATCATTCCCCTACCACGCAGCGGCCTTTGCTGAAACCGTCAATGTGTATCGACACGTTGCCTCTGTCAAGTCTCAATGACGGGATATAACCCCTTCGGGGCTCTGAACGCGTTCAAAGATGTGACGATTCTAGTGTTGGGTATCGTATCGAAAGTTTCGATATATCGGATTATCGAGCGTGTTTTGCTCAGCATCCTCTGTGACAACCCCGTGTTTTTCAAGCAGATACTGAACGAAAGGTTATGTGTAACATATCAAACATCGAAATCGTATCGATTTGCATTTTTTCGCGTATCGGTAGTGTATCGGACTCGATTCTCGTTCGATACCACGCGGGGCGGGAATATAAGGAGCGGTTCAACATTCATATGAAGACCAGCGGTCCTTATATTAACGCTTAGAATGATATCCGAAAATAGACGAATCGCGGCATCAGCCACACGAACGATTTGTATTTTTTCTCGCTTATCGGTATTGTATCGGACTTGGTTCTCGTTCGATAATACGCGGGGCGGGAACATAAGGAGCGTTTCGACATCAATATGAAGACCAGGCGGTCCTTGTCCTTCCGCCTAGAATGATACCCAACAATAGACGAATCACGGCATCAGTCACACGAACCAGCCCGGGCTGCTGGGGTAGGGGGCAGAGGATACGTCGGCAGTGCAACGGTATTACGGGGAACCGTAGTAATCACGACCCATCATGCACACAAAAACCTATATATTCACAAAGCATATTACGTCCTGATTACTATGTTCCCCCATAGTAATTACTGTAGTAGATGTACGACACGCACGCACGCAGCATGACGATATACCTGGTACACGTGATTGCTAGCATCTTCCATATTTGAAGTCGTTAGTCTCGTTTCCCTCTTTTATGCGGAAGGTATGTTTGGAACAAGCGCTGCCTGCATGTTGTCAGATGGGAAACGAAATATTGATAACACGTGCATATAGTCTCACTGCTGTTGCATGCACTTCTTAGAAGGCTAATAAGGGCCGTTATTATCGAAGACCTTTTTTTGTCACACGTTTTCCTCTTCTGTTTACTCAAGAAAAACAGGAAAGTTTGGAAAAAAAAAGAATTTTTGAAAAAAGAAATGGGAATTCGAAACGTCAGGAACGCGTGAGTGTTAGCATTTGAACACTTCGGGAAAATATAACCAGGAAAATCTAGAAGGAATAATTGCGCGAAAACAAGACCAGGAACATCAGGAAAGTCATGACAAAACGTTATTCGATAATGACGGCCTTAAGGTCTCACGTGACGTTTTTGGGGTCAATACTTCGAAGTACAGCAATAGTGGCCCTCTCTGTGGTGCCGGTTGGGTGGTGCTGGCCGCCCGCTATAGTGACTGTGAAACCGCATGTCACAAATGGGAATACCCAGTGTGGCAGTGCACGGAGCAGTGGTGGCTGCCGGCACGAATAGTGGCGGTATTGCTGGCTGGCGCATAACGGCACTACAGAGGAGCCATTGCTGTATTTTAATCGAGGGCTCTTCACGGGTCATGACCCCAACCCGTGGGTCGGGTCAGGAAGTTTTCGAAATCTCACGGGTTGGGCTGGGTCGGGTCCGGCCGATCCGGTCAGGAGGGTTTCAAATTATCATGGAGCGAGCCCGGTTACCATACCCAACCCGATCCGCGAGGTTTGACGTGAGCCGTGAGCAGCCCTGCGTGTAATCGAGAGAAAAAAAAGAGGTATAGCGGCCACTACCAGTCTGTCTGGAAATATAGTACCCGTTTGGGAAATCAATTCAACATGACACGGGGGTTACATTCCCGGCCAGTGTATGTACTACAGCAGTCGTCCCTCTACAGTGCCGGTATGCGCCAGCCAGCAAGACCGGCACTAACAGCGGCAACGGGCACTACCCCACACGCTACCACACCGGTGAATGCCATCTGTACCAAGACATTCCACATGCACTACTACAAACGAGCGACCGACGCTGCTCAACCGGCACGATAGAGGGACCAGTATCAGTATGATATAATATATTTTATACGACTGATACTGCTGTGTAGCGTTAGGCACGCTCAGCTGTATCGATACCGATCGCGTCACCACTACTCCCCTGTGGAGAACGTAACCCCTCTTCAGACCAAAAATGCCGCCAGTCACTATTTCGCCGCTCGACACCATTCGTGTGTGTTTCGCCCTCCCTCCCCCCCAGTCAACAAGTCACAGGACGGAGGCGGGGTGAAGGTGGTTTTGAGAGCCCCGGTGTTTTTTTTTGACAGGGTCGGGGCGGGGTTTGGGCGAGGTTGGGACCCCCCCCCTCCCCCCTCTCCCCCCGAAAGAGCAAGTCTGGACGGGTTTGGAGCGCCCCCCCCCCCGCAAAAAAAAAAAAGTGATACGATCGGGTCGGAGTAGGGGCGGATTTGGGACCTCTACCCCCATAACGTATGGGTGCCCGCCCCCTATCATGTACAAATTGGGTTGGCGTCGGTTGGCATGAACACTGTAAAACATGCCGCTCACTACTTGAACTAGACAACCAAGGTAACGTTTTTCGTTTACTTGTTTGGGGGCCGGTCACAGTTGGTGGCCGAGTTGGGATCATTTGTGCGGGGTGGAGAACCTTTACTCCGCGCAAGGGGGGTGATCGTATCACGTAGTGTTTATGGTAAGGCACCCAGTAGGCAGTTATATGGTACTCCCATTACTATCTCTGGAAGTGGGCACACCGGAAACTATATCAACTCGTTGAAGCTGTTTTCCATATGCAAGTCCGCTTCACAAACGGTTCATAGTAAGATGCAGCTCACCCTTCATGCGACTCGCAAAAAACACCTTATGGCGCTTCGCGCTCGGTGCAAGTAACGTCTGCTTGGTCGGCGAAAACCCGACGTGCTCCGTCCCGGCATTGTAGGAATGCGAGGGGCTATGGCCATACGACTACAGCCATGCATGATATCGAGTACACCCCCCCCCCATGGGAAGATACAGGGTTGAGGCGAGGTTGGGACAGGGTTGGGATCCCCCCCCCCTTCTCCGCAAAAAAAAATGACGGGGCGGGGGCGGGGTTGGAGTCAATTCGGGACCCCCCCCCCCTCAGTCGTCAAAACGAGTGACGGAGTCGGGGCGGGTTTGAGAGCCTCCCCGCCCCCCAAAACAATTAACAAGAGCGGGGTTTGGGCGGGGTTGGGGGAGAGAGCATGTGTCCAGGTCACGCCTCGTGCTCGATCTTCGCTCGCAGGTTCAACCACTATGCGTATCAAATAAATATAATACACAGTCGATTTTTTGTTGTTGGTCTCCCGTTAAGCTAATTGCCACGTTGCCATTCTCTTGCCAGTGGTCATAAAAGGGTACTACTAACAGGAGTCTACAGGTAGGTAAGGCAGAAAAAAAAAAAAAAATGGTCGGGGCATGCACCAGGATAACAGCCATCTCCACGGTCTGTTGCTGTTGGATGTGGTTGTGTATGACCGATGGATATCCGATCGACTAGAGGTGGCGCCGATAGCTGTTACCGGGGTTAATCAGAGCCGAAACGATGCTGCATCCGCCACGCGTATGACTGCTCAGTGATAAGCCTTGTCTGCTCAAAGACGAACTCATACCACCAGTAGATAACTTTAGCAGGCACTCTCGTACCCATCAAATCGGTCCCTGAAGACCACAAGACTATTGAACTACAGTATGAAGAAACACAAAAGCAGAACAGCAGCTAGCAGCAGCATGAGTACAAGCACGGAAGACTCGACGCGAGACAGGCATGCTAGGCACCAGAGGGAATAAGGGACAACAACGACAAAAACACAACGCCGCAGTAGTCCAGCATTTTGGACCACCCGCAGCAACCTCGGTGTAGCTGGGCTGCCAACAAGAGATTGCACCCCACTGCAAGAAACAACCGGTACTTGCACGAGAGATCGAAGTACCATCCGTATCATAGCTTGCAAATATGGGCTTCGACGAAAATCTCGATCTCACAGATGGGGTACGTACGTACGTAGTTGAGTGTTTTTTTTTCGTGTTTTTTTGTAAATGCAGTAGTGCTTGAAGTCACGTTTAGATGGAAAATATTTATATTCAAAAAGTTTGCATTTACTCACTCCGATCGGCTACGTAAGGGATACCAGGCATATATATTGTGTGCGAATCAATCAACCTATTTGTAGAGTCTTGCCAAACACCGCGTCCAAGCCGGCCGAACCAATGTAGAGTCTTGCCAAACACAGCATCAAAACACTGATGAACAACACAGGGTTCGGGTTCGGGTTAGGTTTCGGATCGGTGGGTCGGCTTTAGGTGCCGAGCACAAAAACCTCCGTAAATATTCGATGTCAAAGTGTAAACACGTCTCTAAAAAAAACAAAGACACGCGTCTGGTTCCCCCCACGTTGTTGTTGTCGCGGCGAAGCGGTGACCCCCCTCCCAGAGCTGGGAGGGGGTCTCGCCGGAGGCGAAAATTTGACGCATTTTTTGTTTGTTGATAGGTCAGCTGCTACTGATAATTGTATTGTGGCGATGAGTTAATGTGAGAACAACAACAACAAGTTGTCTATATATATGTTGTTCGCCATAAACAATAGTCCGTGGTCATAAAGCAGGCTCCTACACAAGTTAGCTGTATCATACCAGTATATATTACCAGGTTATATCATACCAGGTACCAGGTACCTGGTATCATTATTATGACATTATACCAGGTACAGGAGTAGTATCATACTGGTACATGCGTACCAAACCTATGTATATACCTGGTACCTTGTAACATATATACTACAGCAGTACAGTATTATGTACCACTATGTATATCGTCCCATCATGTAATTTATGCCGGCGTTTCCGGTGGCTTCGTAGGTGTCCTCGTGCCTCCTGAAATCAAGTTTGCAAAGTGCAATCATCATCGAGTACGCATACTCGTGAAGGCTTTTTCTTGTATGAAGAAAAAATAGCGGAAAGCGCGAAAGCGTGAGTTTGCAACAGTAACATTCGATGAAAAACGACAAGCAATGGGGCTGCTGAACGCCATGCGCGACAAAAACGGAGGCACGAACCGGGGCAGGCAAGGGGCGGCACTTGCGACGTCGACTTGTCCATAAGATCGCCGAGGGTATACTTCCTACGAGTTGAGCTGAAAAGCGAGAGTACAAATTAAACCGTTGCAACTACTCGTAGAATGTTATACCAATCTGTACCGAAATACAAGGATCGTTTGTACCTGGTACATATTATCGATATTAAATCCAAACGGACCTCGTATTTCGGCACAGGGTGGTATGTACGAGTATGTGCTTACATAAATAGTGCATGTGCTGCAGACCTCCCATAATAATTCAGCAGTACTGTTGTGACCTACTGACTGTACTACCTCTACAGGTAGCCATACTATTAATAGTACGGTGGGCCATATCTGGTATATACGTGGTAGTTGCTGCAGTAGTCAGGACCACATCGGGTACGAAAGATGGGGGAAATTGTGTGTGTTTTTGGGTGTCCATCGTTGGTCCTGGTAAATACTATATGGTGCCCCGTATTTTTAATAACCTGTACCTGGTAGTTTCCTTTTCTTGAGAGGAGGCTATAGGCAACGAGGGGCCCGTAGTTTGCTGCTGTGGCGTGCCATCTTGTGGTGGGTTCATTAATAGCTTGGTGCGTAGATTGGTGCGCCAACGGTGCGATATATATAATCCAGCTGGAAATTCCGCTATGTTAGGAGCGCACTCCTGTCGTGGGGAGCAAACGCTTGGAATTAGACTCATACTTTGGTTTCTGGACAATGCAGTACTAAAAGGTCCAACGTGCAAAACCAGCGTCGGAACATACTACGAGGTGAATGCGTGTGTTTCGCTTTCATGTATCTTGGGGTGTACAGCAGGCGGTGTGTGCTTGCGCTCAAAACCAGGTACCAGGGGTACTATTACTAGTGTATACCTGTGGTATAGTAACACTATCAATATAAGCATGTTACCATGCGTACATTCGACGCGAGTCGACGAGGGATGAAAGGGCTGAAGCTTTTTCGCGCAAAAAATTCAAGGCACGAATCGTAACGCAGTGGGGAGTGGGGAGAGGAGCCTGCTACCAGTATATGTGTATGTGACCCCAGATCTGAGCTACGAATATCAGTAATACTGCTGTTGTATGAAGGGATAGGAGGCAGACAGGAGAAAGGGCGTAGGACGTAACAACAAACAAAAACAGCGTACGTACGAGCACGTACGTACCTGGTGTAAACACGTCGGTATGCTATACCCTGCCCGGTAGACTATCAACAGTGCTCGGACAGCGGTGCGGTACCCACTTTATCCGCTTGAAGGCTTTGCAGGAGATGAGACCTGGTAATCGGCCCGTGACGAGAGAAACTACTTGGAATTAGGGTGTCCAGTTGTAAAAGTCAAGGCTATATTGTTATTAGAGATGAGACCACGTCCAATACAGCAGTAGCTCACGGGGTGTGGCCCTTTTAGAACCGCCGTCCCTTTTTGGGGACAAACCACTCGAATTCCAAGTAGTTTGTCCCCAAAACGGGTGCTGTGGGTCTGAATGTACCCCACGGCTGCAATAGCCTACGAAAAAGGTTGTCATGTTGTCATGTTATGTTGTCTTGTGTCATGTGGTAGATCCTCGACACGAACAGTTTCGCGAAGGCCGTAAAACATGAAGTACACATACTGACTACTGTTGTATGTATACCTGGAACATTCTTTGCTGTGCGGTATTATTAATAGTCAGATAATATTCTCCGTGAACACGCGATACGCAACAACAGGGAAAACCTGTAATACGCATCACAATACGGTGGTACGGCAGCAGCAACATCACACCGGTAAAATATCTTCGAATAAATTAAAGCAGGTGGTCCGGTCAGATCCACGACCTTCTTTCAGCCTCGAACGCCTTATTCATGAAATGTATATACCACAATGTACCACACGAAACGCCAGCGACGTACGTATACATACGTAATACGGCGGTGGTACAACAGCTTTAGAAAAATATATCTTACGTACATATACCCGTATCATATCCTACAGAGAGAGGTAGGGTTTCCATATTTCCACCTGTATTCTGGACAAACGGTCAAACACCCACGATCTTGACCTGCATTCATCACCCACTTTGATACGATTTTCATCATTATTATGGAGTGTTCTATTTCTCGAAAGTCACCAACTGCCGAGAGCGCCTATACTACTATTAATAATAACTCGGGTAAAGCGCAAAAATCGACGCCAGCTGGAGAGGGAAGAAAGTGCTGAACTTCTCTCGTGATTAAAAAAAATGCAAGGGGAGCGTACCGTGTTAGGGGGGGGGGGGGGTACAAAGTGTTCCCCGATCTGAGTTACGGCTACCAACAGGTAGGGAGCAGAGGAGGGAATAAAACAAATGGAATGGGAAAACAACACAAGAACATAAATTACGCGTTGTTTCTCACCCCAGGCATCTGTCTTTCGATAATCTCAGGCTTGAGAGGGGGAATCATGTCAACAAGAAACAACGAAGAAAGCATCAGCTACTCCAAGAAGCCGGGGCTACGTACTGGAATACGTGGCCCCTCTATAATAGTGCCGGCCGCCCGCTACACGTAGTACCTGTGAAATAGCTTGGCACAGATGGCATTCACCAGAGGGTGTGGTAGTGTGCGGAGTGGTGAACGGTTGCCGCCACGTATAGTGCCGGTATTGTAGGCTGGCACGTACCGGCAGAATTGCTGTCGTGGGATCCCTGGTATAATATTACACGGGACCATATTAAATAGGACCTACGGTACATACAACCACCTAAATACTTCGCTACTTTTACTAACAGTATTTGGTCCTATTAACTATGGTCCCCCGTAATAGTAGGGAATGTGTCCGCCGCAACACGAGGAGCTGGTTGGTGTACGAGAGATATGCGCAGGACGGCGATGAGTGGTACTCCTACTGCTCCCTCCATGCTCATCCCAGACGCGTGATAAAAATCTCATGCGTCGTTTTTTTCGTCGCTGTATGCGAGCATACACTGACATATCATATCATACACAAATGGGTCTCTAGAAGCCAGCACAAAAAGGTGAAAAAAAATGCCTGGAGATACGGGCTGCGAACAGGAACAGGACAATAAAAAATGAAGAGCTAAGTATGTCGCAGTAGTAGCAGCATAGGAGGAGCAGTGTTGATAGTCGAAGTGGTCTATAACAGCAGCACAGAGCCGCATGAAGCAGCAGTTGCATAATGTGGGTAGTTAGGTATATATGTACTATTCAGTCGTTACGGTCAGTAAAGTGTCTTTGGTCCTTCAAGCCCAACGCTTAACCCTCGCCCCTCTTCTTCTTCCCGCAGCAGGCAGGCACACGTCATTTTAGGAAACGGGCAACTAGTAACAATAGTACCAGTACGTACACCAGTTGGGACTGTCCTGAGACCACGGCCTGGAATTTGGGCGATGATTTAAAGCGAGAACAACCAGTATACCAGTAGCAGCAGTACCCGAGTATCAGAAGTATCAGGACAACCACTGCAATCAAGCTAAAGATGGATGTCTAAGAAGACAAACAGATACCCTGTACTATTCTCCTGTTGTTGACACTGGGTTCAAATTTCCCGGGCAAGCTTTCTTCTGCTATAGCGTTATCGGCCATCTATAATATAGTACAATCTATCCATCTACGAAGATTATTGTTTCCACCGTACAGCAGCAATATTGTTGTTGTCGTTGTTGTAATCACAGAAAACCGTTATTTCTACCCAGCGAGATCAGTAGACCCGGCGTTTAAAAAAAAATAACCTGGTGGTATTATTAGGGCGGACGAGCCGCGCTGGCGGCTGAAAAAACATCTTTGCGTACAGTGGATAATCCGTGTACGAGTACAGTGGTGGTCTCTCTATAGTACCGGTTACCCGCTATAGTGCTTGTAGAATCGCTTGGCACAGATGAGTGTGGGGAGTTAGTGCCGGCAGTCAGTATTGCTGGCTGGTGCATACCGGCGCTATAGAGGAACCACTACTATCCCTCAAAAAGTATCCCACACTTGCTCCAATTAGTTTGTCCCCATAACCGTGGGTATAAATCGAAACAGGTTACCACGAAACACTTTTTTTAATCCAAGTCAGAGCCAAGGTATATAATCAATCAAGATCACCATGGGGGCAACAAAAAATATTGGCACATTGCAGTAGCCGGCCCGTTGTCCGAGGGTGCAAGCACGCACGCACGTATGCACACACGTACGCACGCCCACACCATCACCGCGCACGAAACACGCTATCGTGTAGACCGATGTTTTAGGGCTCGTCAAGGTTTCTTTCGGCCTTAACACACTAGTGTCGGTCTAAGGGAGCGGTCAGTCAGGGGGTCCAACCGCGACCTCCTAGCATCTTTGATCAGCAAACTCGCAAATTTCCTCAGCGTAGTACAGTAGTAATTGCGCGGGTAGGCGGTCAGTCAACGGTCAAACCGCGGTCTCTTAGTATATTAGACCGGCAACATTGCCTTAGCATGCTACATACAGTAGTTTTCTTAGTGCGCAGGTGGACAGCGAGTCAAGGGGTCAAATCGTGGTCTCCTCGTACCATATCATATTCCTGCATCACCCCCACACAGCGACAGCAACAGCAGCGCCTGCCCGCCTGCTTACTTACAACCCTGCCTATCGACCGACTGAACGAAACAGGAACCCACCTGCCACGGACGCCCACCCCGGGGACTATCCCCCTCCTCGTCACCGCCGTCGCCGCCTCCTCCGCCTGCAACACCCTCACCATCGACGCCGTCACCGCCACCGAGATGCATCTGACCCGTCGCGGCCTCGAGCCCCGTCTCTCCCGCCACCCCAGCCGCTGCCGCCACCGCCGCCGTCAAATCGCCCGCTGCGTGTCTCATTCCACCACCGCCATCCACATTCTCAACACCAGCAGCTGCCGCCGCTGCTCCTTCTCCGACCGCCGCGCCGCTGCCGACACGGTGCGGCTGTGCCTGGCTAACCCACACGCCGTGCGACTGCTCGGACGGAGATGCTCGCTCGAAGGCCCGCCGCTGTCGGCATTGGTTTGTTTTGTTCGTTTGTTTGTGTGTGTTGTTGTGATTGTGCGTGTTTATTCGTTTTGTTTGTTTTGTTTTGTGTGTGTTGATGTAATTATTTTGCATGTTTGTTCGTTTTTTGTTTGTTGTTGTTTCATAGTGTTCCCCCCCCCGACAATCGATCGCATATCGAAAAACACGGTGGTCCAATATACGGTCGATATCATGTTTTTATCGCGATTTTCGTGTTTATCGCGATTTAGGCGGTAGCGCGATTATGGCAGCATCGCGGTTACGGTGGTGTCGCGATATGGTGGTAGGGTGATATCGTGACAACGCGATACCGTGTGGTGCCGTTGTGGTCGCAACGAGGATTTCCACGCCAAAGAGGGGGCGGGCAAACGTTTGGCGAGGGGCGCGGGCACGAAGGGATTGGGGTACGTTGGGCATATTTCAGAGCTCGCGCGGCAATGGTGTCACACAAAGTGAGCAGGCACCAAATAAGCGCATCACATACCGGTAGTAACGTATCACAAAGCACAGAAAGTGCACGACTAAACCAAGAAAATGGAGCAAAAAAGAGAAGTTACGTACAGCAGTGCCAAAAAATCCACAAGTGTTACCGCTGGAGACAGCGCGGCAAACAACAGCACCTCACAACCATTACCCCCAACCTTCCCCGCCCCCCCAAATCAAAACGCACCCAAACCGAATCCTCCGACTAAAAGATCCCCTCCCCTCCCCTCCTCCTTCTGTTCGCACGCTCTAGCCGCAAAAAAAAAACACAAAACACCTCCCCTCCAATCGTTCCCCCCCGGGCCAAGGTTCCCTCACCACTCCTTTTGCTCGTCCCTGCACGCCATCAAACAAAACAGCAAAAACAACGCCCGCCTCTCAGACCGCCTGCCTCTCGGCCGAAATACCCAAAAACCAACGAACACCCCCACAACGAAAGCGCACCCCAATCGCCCCCCTTGGCTCAAATATCCCCCAACATCCCGCCCGCCCCACCAACCTTCCTCCCATGGCAAAGTTGACCAACTAGCGCTCCGTCTCGAAAGGAATGCGCGATCAAGAGTCAAATGACTAAGGCAAGCAACAAATGACTACGCACCTCCCCCCCCCCCTCAACTAAAATCACACCCCAATTCCCCCCGCCCTGGCCCAAACATCACCCCCACCCCCCGCCGCAAAACAAAGCGCACCCCGACCGCCTCCTCCCTGGCCAAAGATCCCGTACCACCCACCCCCTTCCGCTCGCATCTACTACACCTCACCCTCCCCCCCCAAAAAAATAAAAACTCAAGCACAAACACACACCCTAATCCCCCACTCGTCCGACCCCCCCCTCACCCCCCATTCCAAACGCTGCCAACCCGCTTTCCCACTCGCACCTGCTGGCCGTCCTCTTGAGAGGGTGGAGGCGCCTGAGGCGAGCCCCCTACGACAACGACGGTTCGGTCCGTGTCCTCGCCCCCCACCCCTCCCCTCCTCCCCGCCCCCCCGTCTGCCGCGGGTCCGTTGGTGGCACTGCTGTCTGCCACTCCAACCCCAAATGCCGAGCCTCCCTGTTGCCTCAAGCCACCCTCAGCTCTGCGTAAAGCAGTGACTAGGCCGTCTTTGGTGGCGGCCTTGGCGGTGGTGGAGTCTGCGGGGCTGGTGTTTGAGGCTGACGGCGTTGCGGTCGGGGTCCTGGTGTCCCCCGGGGGTGTGAGGGAGGAGCTGCTGGCGACTGTGCTGGGTGCGGTGCTCGGAGGGTGTTTGTCGAGCGGCGAGCCTCTTGATGGGGGGCTGTTGGATGATGCCCCTATTCCTGTGGGTGGTGGTGGTGGTTGGTGGTGACGGTGGCGGTGAGGGTGGGCGTGGTGGCCATGGGTGGTGGTGGTGATGATGGTGGCATAGCCCACGTGTAGATTTCGAGCGGGAGGGAGGGGGGGTGCAGGGGGGGGGGGGAGGGAGAAAAGGAGGGAGGGTTGGGTGGAGGTCAGGGAGGGGATGAGGAAAACTTGAAAAAGAGAAGCAGTTCTCGTAGGCATGACAACACAGGTACATCCTACAGGTGGAAGTACACCCGCCCTGCCACCCAGTATACGCAAGTGTTTACCACTTGGCTTAGGTTTCGTCAAAATGGTTGGTCGTGTAGGAAAAACCCTTCGTTACAGTTAGAATTATGATAATTTTAC
Organism: Nereocystis luetkeana; assembly: GCA_031213475.1. Classification (NCBI taxonomy): domain Eukaryota; class Phaeophyceae; order Laminariales; family Laminariaceae; genus Nereocystis; species Nereocystis luetkeana. The sequence goes on along the minus strand of JARUPZ010000012.1, from coordinate 9,408,134 downwards.
CAAGCCAAAGGTCTCCTCAGCCACAGAAAAGCCACACAGACAGACCACATCAGAGTGCCGCAATCACCACCACCCACCTGAACTGTGTGCAGCACCATAGTGTGCAGTGCAAACAGTGTATAAGCGCGTGCCTGTTTCATGCCGCCCGTGTTGCCCGGAAAAATATGACCAACTATACTGCACCGTACTACTGCCTGTACAATCAGCAAGCATGCACCTCGTAAATAGTAGACACACCACAGCAGTATTAATAGTTGCCGTCTCAACGCCTTTGAAACGGCGGTCACTTTTTCGGGCACATAATTACTATAAGTTAGAGTGTAAAGTATGGTTTGCGTCAGCTAAAGGGTTGGACCGTTACTTCTACCGGTCGAAAAACCAGCGCACCGCGGTACTATTTTTTCTTCCCACGTATAGAGACACGAACTCCGTGACCACAAACTGCGAAACAGAGGAACACAGGTATTCCCCCTTTGGGACCCCGAGATTGTTTTTTTCCCACCATTCATTATCTTCGCCCTTGTCTTATTTCTCCCTCCCTACTCGTAGCTCAGATCCAAGGTCACAAAGCACGCTCTCCTCCCCCCTCCCTACTACGGTTCGTGCATTCCCCTTCATTGCGAGAATACTTCAGCCCTTTCTTCCCTCGTCGACTCGTGTCGAATAGCGCCTACCCACGCTACGCGCTCTCAGCTGTTGATTCCTTGTTTTTATGCTTGGAAATAAAGAAAGTATCACTACGGCGTGATTTGAAGTCGCGGAAATAGCTCCTAGAGGTTTTAGGGCAACATGAGGGCTACCACATATGTAGCGACCGAGACAATTGTAAGCGTTGGTGATATCAGCCGTCTACGAGCAATAGAGCAGCGTAAACGCCCAGTAGTATGTATGGGTGCGATCATGCTGCCACTTGTGCCGTACGACTGACTCCTCGCAGTGTGACTCGAACACCAATGTAGATATCATCCTCCAGCCACCAATCACGCAGTGGCCGTTGCTGTGCTCGTCCCTTTCTCATCGTTAGTTTCCCTCTCTGAAGTCCCAAGAGGGGGTTGAATAGAAAAACCGAAATGTGCCTTTTCTAGGAGAAAGTGAGTGGTTCGTGCTGTCACGTAAACGTCTGTTTCGAACAAAGAAACAAGGAGTGAAACAACTCTTCTATCGTAAAATAAATGTAGTAATAAGGCGACCACACGGCAAAGGAGCACAAAGGCTCGGCTGCGTCGATAAATACATGGAGGGTAGGTACATGCTTATGATTACACCAGGTACATGTTGTAAGGCAGACGCGAAAAACAGGGAGGAGTCATGTTAAGATTGGGTAAAAACACGTCTAGTGCGAGTCGAGTGGATGGAGTGGAGTGGCGTCGAGCGGCGTACGTGGTGGAGGGCAGGGCAGGGCAGCGCAGACAAGATATCCCAGGGCAGCACGGGGAGGGTAGCGCGAGGAAGGGTAGGGCAAGGCTAGGCAATGCACGGCAGGAAAGCGCAGGGCAAGGGCAGCCAAGCACGTCCGGGTACGGCAGGAAAGCGCAGGGCAAGGGAAGTCAAGCACGGTATGGCGCGGCATACACGGTGAGGCAAGGCAAGGCAAGGCGAGGCAAGACAAGGCAAGACGAGGCGAGGCAAAGCACAAGGCAGGGCACAAGGCAAAGTACAAGGCAAGGCACGAGGCAAGGCAAGGCACAAGGCAAGGCACAAGGCAAGGCAACGCAAGGCAAGGCACGAGGCATGGCACATAGCAAGGCACAAAGGAAGGGCAAGGCTACGCAGGGGAGGGGCATGTCGCGTAGGAGAGCATCGGTATATAAACGTGATTTCAGAGCTGCGGTAGTGGAACACTACGCACAAACCAGTATGGTTTATTTTTATGTATCGCCGGCCGCATGAGCAACCGGCTGGGAGAGAATCTGTACTACTTTCGCTTCAACAATCGTAACGAGAGCCAACTAATACACAACACGCAATACCCGACACTCAATAGCCAACCCCCGACACCCACGCCGCCCTGCCCGGGCTAGGCCGATTGAAGACAGCCGCAATAATATGTCTGTTGCATTTGTGTTCAAGTATACGTTAACTGATTAGTTACGTAGCGCTGATTTCTTTCTGTTTCATGCCGCGCCGCGTGGCAAGCTGGACTACTAATAGCTAGGCAGCTGAACTAGACATCACTATGAAAGATATACACACTTTAGAAAGATAGACAGATAGACGTATATGAATGGGTAGGTCGACAGCTATCAACAGACAAATAGATAGGTAGATAGATAGGTACGGGTATTACTGTAGTAGGTAGGTAGGCAGCAGAGGAGGGTGACAGATATCCACCAATCGCCCCCGATGATCGTGAGGGAGGGAGAAGGGAGGATGGAGCGGGGGGCTGGAATGGAGAGAGCCTTCCCGCCTCACATTTTCACATTGACACGCTATATCCAAACTGCCGCACCACTATGTACTGTGCTGATTGATGTCCTTTACGTAGCGATACGTGTTGTAGCTCTTCCAAAACCGTACCGTTGAAACATCCTGACTAACCACTAACCACATCGTCATACCAAAAACACACGCGGTGGTACTTCTGTACAACATACCGGTAAGCCATACCAGGCCATCATATTTTTACACAAGATCTGATAAACTGATGACTGATGTTGTACAGAGTCGCCGAAGTATTGATATTAATAGGATAAGTAGCTGTGTTCCCTCCCAGATATCTCGTATAGCAGACCACCTGGCACCTGGCCACACACAACCAAACACAGCTGGTATCAGCTGTTTGTTGTTTGTGGCTATTTCTGGCTCAGGAGGCCTGGTTTAGGTCAAATGTCGTGTTAACGTGTCCAAACAGAAAGTATTATCCATACATTGCACCAACCAATGACAACAGTGACGGGAGAACGGGGTAGGGAGGGGGGGGGGTTGGGAGGGGGAGGGGAAGCAGTCCTCATGTCATGGGCGGGGGGCACGAAGCAAACCAATCGCCTTCGCTGTAATTATAGTAGGGGGTGGGCGAAGCATTACAAGAAATGCTATTAATAGACTATTTTATTTTCGATTTATTTTCTCAAAAGTGAGTGGTGAGTGTGTGTGGTGGGTGCTGTTGCTGACTGCTCGGCCTGGTGGCGGCGTTCTTCTGCTACAAATATGTACCAGAGATACCAGCGTAATACGTTACAACAGGCAGAGTGAGTAGGCATTTTACATTGATTATACTGTTGTTGTAGTACAGTAGTATTAATAGTTGCATTTTCTGCTTTCGAAACGTGAAGAAGAAAGAAGAAACCCCCTGTCGAGCGTTGGGCGTCACCAAGAGGTCAGTTTACATCACATCAAGCACATCAGTAAATCTCACTCAGCTCAGCTCGCCTGTAATTGATTTATTTGTCTTTAGTTTATCGTGCCTCGCAACAACGGCCATCGGCACGACCAGTGCGTAGGAACGTACGCAGAAGACACGTCACAACCTTCACTTTCGCTTTCACATGCAAAAATTCTACTGGTATTGATCAATAAATGCAAAGTGCGAAACGCGAAAATTGCCCTCCGCGCGATAATACTGGCTGCTGTATGCCATGACCAGGTACACACCGAACACATGCTCCATTTTCAAGTGTCTTTCTTTGTTTTTGCTTTTCTCTACACTGCATGTTCTCGTACGTATGTATGTACGTGATAAGCGTTGCGCGAATTGCTGCGTTTTTCACTCAAGAAGTCTGCTGCTGCTGTAGTACGCACGTATAATACGAACTCTCGTTCTGCTCTATATTTGCCGCTGCTGTGCTGAGAGCTGTGTGTTACGAACATTATTACCAGGTACCCTGGTATGTTATTAATACCAGGTACATATTATTTTACTACGACACAAGGTGCGACGCATAAACTACAGCAGCAGCAGCAGCAGCAGCAGCAGCAGCAGCAGCACCTCCACCACTACTACGAGAGTACTGTTTGCTGCTGTGGAATCATGAATTGAAGGCGACAAACAACGAACGGACGAACGAATGCGCCGTGAGCTTCGCTGAGCCTGCTTGCTGTCCTTTCAAATGTTAATATTGAAAAAAAATGATACATCTCACGGCACACACCCAAAATCACGAATTTGGCGTGCGTGGCGTCCGCATCGATCGCGGACATTGAGATATACAGCAGTAGATACGCACTGCTGCTGTACATACGGTATGTATGTGCCAGGTGTTGTGTGTATCTTGTGCCTGGTCGTACTTGTATGTGCAACAGATACTGCAGCAGTAGGTGGGGGCAATAACCAGGGGTTCTCTCAGGCACTGCGTGCGGCTGTACGGCGCTACCCCCAGCTTTTTCAGTGTCCCGAGACATCGCTAGGAAAACTGCACAGGAAGTATCGCCGTACTGCTATAGCATCTGTAATGAAGCAGCATACCAGGTACAGTACAAGTAGACCACTATTAATATGATACCATCAATATTAATAGTAGGCTACTGGTGGTATGATACAGGGCGAGTCCATCGTCCAAGAGGACAGCAGCAGTACGGTTTGAAAGTCACGCGATGTTCATGGATCACCAGGTTGGATGTGGATTGGACTGAGAAACATGGATCTCGCATGTACCACGGCTGCTACGATACCAGGTACCAGGTACATACCAGTACGAGTATGCACGCCATACCAGCAGTAGACTGTACTCTCTCTCCACGCTCGTATCATGTGTGTAACGTACTCTCATCTGTATGACAGCAGCAGTAGACTACTGCTTGCTGTGGTAGACACTGCTACTACTGCTGTACATTCCCCCTACACCTTCCGGTACATATATTTGGTGTTTGAAACAAACAAAAGCTTTGCGGGCTTTGGTCCGCAACCACTCTCCGCTGCCGCCGCCTTCTACATAAAAAGAGAGAAAATATAAGTAAAGTGTGTTCTTGGCGAAGCACTTTCGCTAGCTCAGCCTAAATAAACACCACGAGTATACAACGAAGATGTAACTTCAGGGCTAAGTTGCGGGGCCGCTCGACCGGATCGCCGGGCGATGTCCGGGAAAAACATGCTCAGCACATCTTACAGTGCCAGGATCCAAGCGCAGTACCCGGCGAGGACAAGTGCTCGTCTACTTCTGTCTCCGAGCTTACCTTCGCGTCCGGTTGCCAAGGGTGCCAGCGAGGATGATGCAGGAGACTGATTATCGACATTCGTCGATTGCTGCTGCTGCTGCTGCTGTTGTTGTTGCTGCTGCTGCATCCGGAGGGCGACTGCGTCTCCGCCTGTCCCCGCAGCCACGGCTGCCTGCCTATCGACGATCCTGTCTCCCATCGTCGGCTTCAGCGCCAGGTGGCGATGGTTCTCTCTCTCCCTCTCGTCTGTCTCTCACCCCGCCACAAGATGCGTGTAACAACTATAAGCGACGTTGCCCCCTTCTCTTTTTATTAGGGTAGGTAGTGGAGAGGTGGCAATAATGTTGCCCGCACAGTTTGTTCTCTCTCCTTTGCTCGCGCAGCTGAGTTGTGGGTGCCGAGCTCTTGCGTGCGCTGTTGACGCCACCTAGCCCTCCCCGAAAGGCTTGCAGTTTGCTGCAGGGAGAGGGTTATCGGATCCGAGCGAGTGGGGCGATGAGCAAAGGAGTTTTGGGGGCACGCGTTTCTGCACGAACAACCGCCGTCCTGCCTGGACACGAGCAATAGCAGCAGCAGCGAGAAAAAAGTGGGTCTGTTTCTCCTCTGCACCTCACGAAGGAACTTTCCGCGTCTGGGTGGAAATGGTTGCGCGCACTAAGGTCACCCCGAAAATAACTGCACGCTCGCTCCATGCATGCGTCTCGCCACGGCAAAAGGCGAGGCAACTTCCACAGCGGGGGAGCAATGCGCGTCCAGGAAGAGCAAGAGGGGACAGCTAGCCGTGTGGGCGCAGTCCTCCAGTCCTTGCCTGGAAAAAGCGTCTCCAATCCTAATTTTCAATTCGTTCGGTTGTCTTACTCAGCCCCCTACCTCGATCTTGGGCCAAAAAACGAAACAACACTCCTCGTACCTGCAAGAAAGCAGGCCAAAAGTCTGCTTGCCCCCCCCCGAGTTTTGCCTCGACACACTGCCTAGCCCCCCAGACTAGCGCGATCAGCCAGCCCCCCCCGGATCGAAGTGGCGCTGGCACAAGTAGGATCCTCCGAGGATCGGACTTCTGGAATGCGATTGATGGGTGCTGTCGGGGCTGTGTAGGATGATCACCGTGGATCCGGAGATCTGCGTCGAAGGTATTTCTGCGAGGTCGTTCTACTTCGTCTTTCTTTTTTCTTTTTTACTGGCAAGCTTCTCCAGATTCGGATCAAATCTTTCTTTTTTATTTCATCAAAATTAAATTGATTGCGATTATTACGTGCTGCGATACGGCGTTCAATACGCGATGCGCGTATTTATTTCGTGTTTTTTCTTGGACGTATACCTGGCACATAGGACGTACGTATAAACAATGTTGTGCACTTGTATAATACGGTACAACAGTAAATACTATACCTGGTACCCTGGTATCTACCTGGTACGAATTACCGTATGTATGATACAAACAAGATACTCGTATACCTGGTATATACTGGTACACTATTAATATATAATATTACTATTAAAATAATACTGGTACACTAACTGCTGTGTGCCGCTGTACCTATCTGATATTAATAAAACAGCAGTGCAATTATAAGCATTTAAATTATGTATGTACCAGGTACTTGGTATTATACGTATGATATACACGTATGATTTATTTACCAAGTATTATTATTTGTTATTTGAGATAATTATCTTTAAGGACGACTGCACTCCCGTTTTGGGGACAAACTATTATTAGTTCTACGTAGAAATTGATTTGTTTGTCCCGAAACGACTGACTGCAGTCCCATTACATGATGATTAAGACGAACATCTGTTTTTGTTACCTGCATTACGTGATATATAACATACCAGGTATTATTGCTTTAATTACACGACGGTCGGACATAAAAAGGTACAGCAAAGAAAAACGGGCATGGATACATATTATGTTGCGTGACGTGACATTAAAATAATACTATTAATAATGTTTTTCAATTGTCAGTCTTTTTTTAGAACATTGTCGAATGGCAAGCATAATAATAATACCATATTGATATAATACTTCGTATTATTATATATTGAAATTTAAACTCTCATCAGCACTGAGAGACTCTCAGTGTATTTTTTTGCGTTTTTAAATCATTATTATCAAGTTGTATTTACAGTAGTAGTTATAATATTATACAACCCAGCTTTAACTTTGTACTTTTTTTCTGTATTATTAGTATTATCTGTTGTAAATCAAGATATTATAGTATTTATATACCAGGCACCACGTATTTATTTAGTACCAGGTACCTGGTACAATAGTTTTCACCACTCGTTGAGTCTCTACCTGGTACATACAATAGTTTTCACCACTCCTCGTTGAGTATAGAGCACAGCCCCGCGATTTGGGGACAACCAGGTCTAATTACAAGTAAGTGGTTTGTCTCCAAAACGGGACTGTACTACTGATGTACGATATTTTCAACAACGGATGGATGATTGATTGGTGATGAAAACAAAAAAAATTGAAGTAAAAGGCCATTGGTCCATAATATACCTGGTATGATTAATAACGATGAAGAAGAATGGGTGGCCGATCTGTCAAGGCGACGAGCCCACGCCCCACCCTCGATCTCGATGATCGTATTCATGGTCAAATCGCGCTACCAGGTACCAGGTATTAAACCCGGGCGCAAGACCCTCGTTCTATGTACGTACCAGGTACCTGGTACCTGGTATAATTTTCTGTTCGAAGACTGAGCGACGAGTTTTTCGATGCACGACCGGGGGGGGGGGGGGGCGTGGGAGTACAACAGCAGCAGTATCCATGTCATGCACGGCCGTAGTCGTATACGCCATAGACCCTCACATCCATGCAATGCCGGGACGGAGCACGTCGGGTTTTCACCGACCAGACAGACATTGATGGCTTGCCCCACAAGCGCGAAGCGAAACGTGAGGTGGTGGACGAGTCGCATAAAGGGTGAGCTACATCCCATACGACCCGCTTGTGAGGCGGAGTTTCTTGCGTTGGATGACAGCGTCGAATTAGTTGATTCGTTTTCTTGCGTTGTTGGGCGCAGCAACGCGTCGAATCAATTGGTTCGTTTTCTGGTGGGGGGGGGAGAAGGGGGGGGGGGGTGTACTCGATCTTATGCATGGCTGTGGTCTTATCACCATGGACCCTCGCATCCATACAACGCCGGGACAGAGCACGTCCGGTTTTCACCGACCAGGTAGACATTGCTTGCACCACAAGCAAGCGCGAAGCGAAACGTGAGGTGTGGGCGCGAGTCGCATGAAGCACAATATAATCTGCATCCTACGAAGAACCGCTTGTGAGGTGGATTTTCTTGCATTTGGATGACAGCGTCGCATGAATTGATTCGTTTTCTGGTGGCGGGGGGGGGGGGGGGAGTATAACAAGCCCACGCCGACGGCGTGGGGATGGAGCCTGGACGCGGCTTGAAATCTATACAAAGAAAGAGAGGAGCATGCTATGAAAAGGAAGGAGCAGGGGCAGCATTTTCTAAGCAGACAGAGGTAGGCCGGCAGGTACAGAGGGGGTTATACGTACTTGGTAGTTTTTTTGTTGCATACGTATTCAAATAATTTAGGCCTCCTTGTTGGTATTGGTTTCTTTTTGAATTTTTCTATTCGGGGAATGTTTATGAGTGATCAACGTTGTGAAGCTCACCATGCTCCGTATTGTCAGATGGCAAACGGAGTAATACTAAGTTCTTGGGCAAGTTATTCACTGCGTGCACATGGAAAATTAATGTAGATTGTCGAAAAAGAAAAGTAGAAGACGTAACCTGATGATGGTACATTTATTTCATGTCCCCTCTCCCGTGTAGCGGCGGTATGTTTTTTTTGGGAACATAAAAATACTAGATTATTGAAATATATCCCTCGATCATACCTGGCAGGCGTTTCCCCTGCCTGCATAAGGATCAGAAGACATCATCCGGGTGAGGCAAGCAACGACACAACAAGTGAGCCAATCAACTCCTAGGGCCGTTTTTCCTTTTCCCGATCCTCCTTGGGTGCGGGGTGATACCCCAGCAGAGTCACGTGCATCGATCGGTGATTATAACCGTGTTTCGTTGCTCCCCTCTCGCGTGTGCTCGGTCGTCGTTGTGCCATTAGTTGGTTCGTCGTTGTTCTTGGTGAAAGGCGTTTCGGTGCGGGACACGTATAGTACCCCGTGTGAGGTTTTCCTATTGAACAAGTCCTCGTCATCGCGGGTATTCTCGTGTGTTAATTGCTTAGAGATGCAACAGCAAGAAGAAGAGTTGCTGTTATATTGATGGCAGTTATGCTCCCATTTAGGTCACCAACGAGGCCGACCCCAGAGAGCTCAGATACATCTCGGGCATAAAACACCTGGTTTCCCCATCTAAGACAAGCCTCCCAGGCAACACGGAAAACGACCTAACCACCTTTTTCCCAGGCTATTACCGACCTTACAATGCAGTGCCATATCACTAGCCCAGTCTGATGAGTCGCGTGCGCAGGCAGAAGGAAAATATCAGAAAACCCTTCCACCTTCCCCCTTCCCCGTTCCCCCCACCACGAGAACACAAGTTGAAGATGAGTGGCTCTGCGGAACCCACTCGATCGCCAAAAAAAACAACGCAGGGAAAGAAAGCAAGACTATTCACGGTTTGGTTTAAACCTCACGGGTCAGGTCGGGTCGGGTCGAGTAAGGGTGACCCGATCGATCCGTGAGTGTTTGGAAACCTCCCGACCCTGTAACCGACCCGACCCGACCCGACCCGACCCCACCCGTAATACTTCATACATTAAAAATGCCAACGAAAGCCACCGCCGTGTCAACAACAACGGGGAAGGCAGGACGAGAATGTGCCCACGGAAACGCGAAAGTTCAAGCCATCATAGCGGCACAACCGTCCAAGGCAGTACCATAACATTGGTCGATCGCACAGACAGCCGTATAGCCCATCACAGTACGTACAGCAGTAGGTCGGCCGTGCTGTTCTTACGGCAACGAGCCGGCGCGGGGAAGGCGGCAGCGGGGTCGGCGACAAAAATGAGGACCAGCGACGACAACCAAAATTGGCATCACGACAACTTAAACCGAAAGTTGTGTACGCTGCTCTACTCGACGATGGGCGGACTATTAATAGGACGATTTTAACGGCAACAATACACAACTTTGTTCCGAGAAGAGAAAATCCCACGACAAGTCCACAACTCAAACAGCGATCACTCGTATCGTAGCAAGCATGCGCAGTGGATGTTAAACCGTAGACGAAAACTAAAAAGAAGGTAGAACAAAGAATAAAGCTGCATTTTACGCCAACTTGTTGACTTACGTGATCTACGTACACTTTTCGACTTTTCTCTGCGTACCTTCCTCCAGCGCCAAATCGACCCACTCCTTCTCCCTGCTATTTCCCTAATTCCAGTGCATAGTGTGCTGCTACATACAGCACGGTAGTGTGCTGCTGCTTGCCGCTGAAAATTGTTTAGTTTGACGGCTGACAGCATAGTAGCTCTAGTACCCAACCGGCACATTTTGTTTTTCCTTTCCGTCCCTTCAAATCTGGAACATTTCGTAATGCTTCTGCAGCCCCCCTCTCTTTCGCAGCTTCAGAGGATAACGCAGCGGGCACTCCTCCCCCCTCCCCCTTGGTACACGCTGTATACAGACTGCTGCACAGGGATCTTGTGAAGTATCTACGTATCATACACTCATGATACGCCCAAAAACAACAAGGAGGGTAGCTTCGCACAAGTGTGTGGTGCACAGGTAGGAGGAGAGCAGGAGGGTCACCCCTCTCCGTGTTGTGGGCGAGTGTACTGTCGTTTTGCGACCCCCCTTCCAGCCCCTTTAGGCTCTACGCTGTTGGCCCTACCTAGCTTCTCTCGACGACGCGACACTCCGTTGAGGTGTCTCCCATCAGGACCGCCCCGAGTGCTCCGTCTCGAAAGGGATGCGTGGTCAATGGTCAAAAGACCACGGCAAGCGACAGATGAGTACGCCCCCTCCCGCACGCCTCCCCACCGTGACGTTCAACGTATATCGTATCATGGTGGTTGTTGATTAGGGCAAGAGAAGGTGAGGAGGAAAATGTCAGGCACAGCGCTGTAATTGGCGCGAGAAGCGGCCGGCGAAACCCTGAGCTCAAGGCTCGACTCGGTTTCCTTTCCATGTCAGCCGTCCAGTGCGTTCGGGCTTGGGATACATCATACGTATATGGACATCCCACGGGGTATGTGGCGCGTTGCGAAAGCCCAGAGAACACCGTGTGTAAATACCGGCTACATACTATTAATACCACACTCCACACCTGACACAAAATAAAAGATACTGGTACCAGCCAGTAGAAAACAATTCAGATCAACAAACGTATTTCGTTCCTAACATCCACATCTAACCTTTAGCTGGGATGCGGCACGCACGTCTGCTGCCTACCCGCCCCTCCCCACACGTAGACCGCCGTGGTTCCACTGCTTAACCGTAGCTCAGATCAGGGTCGACCCCCCCCCTCCTCCCCCCCCCCCTCTCCTCCCCCCACCCCCCCCCCCCCCCCTCATCTGCATCTTTCTCGCCGTGATCTGACGCACGCTGAGGGTAATACGAGGAAAAAGCGACGTCACCCTTTCAGATTTTGATTGGTGAAACATCGGTTTGGAGCCAGTAGCGTCATCCACAGCGGGGACCTCTATTATTGGTAAAATTTTGTCGAGTAGTCAGGCCTCATTAGTATAGAGCACCTTTCATGCTTCAAGTCATTGTATTCCAACTACCCTTCTGAACGAGGATGGTACGAATGGATGAAGCGCTGCACATTGCCGGCCGGCGAAAGGAATATTAATACTAGTAATATTACCTGCAGTGTCTGCCAGGGGGGGGGTCCCGGCGACCTGTGCTGTGGAAGGGGATACCTAAACACGTTCACGATTAGCATGTTCACAACATTGGGCACATCGCCGACCCCTGCTTCATGATCTAGATCATGTGGGGCCGATGGATTATTGATTTGCAGCTGGTATGGTTGGATCTGTACGATATAGATCCCGCAGAACATCGCACCATGACTTGCGAGGATCTAGATGGTCTATTCCTATATCATGCTCTGCTCGAAGCGCGAACATATTTACAAACGGCTTGGGTTTAGCCCCACCAAGCGGGAAGACAGTGGGGAGAGCCTTTTCGCCACAGACAGGACGTCTCCGGGTGGACATACAGTAGAGAGTTACTCGGAGGACAGGCTTCCGGGACGCCCCCCATCTCAACAGTACCGCGAAGGTTCAACCCTGGGGTCGACATCACCCACGCCGGACCCGCGAGCACGGGCGTCCATTCCTGCTTGGAGGCAGCGCTGATCGTAATGGCTCAGCTGCAGCTATTACGAGGGAACACATCATAGTAGCCAGGACCTACAGTAGCATGGCGGATAAACGTAGGGGAAATATGCGGTTTTTGGGTCCGCCGCGGGTTCTGATTACCATTGCCCTGATTGCTGTCGCCTCCCGTAACGGGCACTCCGATCGGAAATATGGAGACCATTTGTTGACTGATATGGATACAGTGGTCAAACTGTCCTCACATCTTTCGGTTTAGGCGTGGTACTTCCGATGCGCGTATTAACTAACCCCCCTCTGGCGCACCGCACTCTCCGTTGTGCGGAGGGGGGGGGGGGGGGGGGGGAACTTGGATTTCGAGTCATACTTAGGTTTCTGCGCAAGTCAGTCCAGCGCTGAAAGGGTCAAACACCCCAAACACTACAACAGTAGTACGTACGCTCGACCGGACGACAGAAGCAACCAAGTGTCTTTTGACGAGCGGAGATGCAAAAAAGCGCAGCCACCTTCGCGGCGTGCGGGAAGCTTTCACGCCTCGGACACACCAGACAGATCATGATCTAGATCATATATCTACAGCAGCTCCTCACTTTGCCGTTGTGACAGGTTGTGCAGAATCTGCACCGTACAGATCCAACCCAGACTTTTTTTACCAGATCATTATCCAGATCATTTTCCAGATTGTACGGATGATCCCACCCGTCAACATGAGCTACTGTACGTAGGTCATACATACAAGTTCGAAAATCCACCTTCCTTCAAAAAAAATCTAGACTATCAAGCGAGAACACACGATTTTCATCCGAGGTATGCAAGCCTTTCAGCGCCTCGGGGGGACAGAAGGAAGCATCTTTTGATCGGCCACACGGGTGATCGGGACCCCCTCCCCCCTGCACAACGTGCGCGTAAACAAGTCATTGCAGAGAAATTGCACAATGCAGCACACCACTAGGCTTACCGATTGAGAGGTCTGTCGGCATCTCGTGGGGTTTGCTACATTGTTCGACGTCTCCACAAGGATTTTTTTCGCGCTTGATTCGTGCAGGGGGGGGGGGGGGGGGGGGTGGCGTCCCGGCTATCTACCTGTGCAGCTGGCAGCGAGCGTCGTCGGGGGTGTGTAGGGGGTTCACGGCCAGGGAAGGGGTGATGAGGTAGCTGTATAGCGCTTGATGATTCAGGTCGTTTCGGTTATGCCTATACCCAATAACCAAGGGGGGCATCTCGCGGAAGATGCCCACCCCGCTTCAAGCTTTATACATTATAAATGGGGCTGAGCACTGGCGCAGTACGCCCTGGCAGTAATATTGTACTGATCCACCTGGCCAGACTAATCACCAGAATTTTTTTTTCAATCCTACGTACACCCAAGAAACGCGCCATACAATAGTATGGGAACTCACTAAACGCGTTTCGGGAGGAGAGAGGAGAGAGGAGGGACAGTTACTGCTCCAATCCGGTATAATACTGATTGGCGTTGTTTCGCGACAGGGATGCTAACCCTTTTCGTGCTGCACTGTAAAAAAAACAAGTATGTAACTCTAATTCCAAGTACTTTGTCCCCAATTGTCCCCATAACGGGACTGCAGTCCTAAAGGAATAAATAGCACTCTTTTTGGCCGAATCTCTTTCTGCCTGGTGGGGCTTCTCGACTGAAGAAACTACAGTACCTCAGCATGGTTTTTTTTGTAGGTGTTCTAAGGCGTTCTACGATAGTGGTTCACCCTATTTTTTCCGAGGCTTCTCACTTGAGGAGCTCCATACCTCACCCGAAAACTGACCTCAGCAAAAGTCTAACTGCTTCCCGATGAAAAAACCCATGGCCCAAGTATGCAGAAACATCATTTTTCAAAACAAGATTGTGACGTTCCGACGATTTTGGGTTGAGGCGGCCCGTCATTCAGAAACAAAAAAAAAGCGGAAATGTGCTACCTCTGTCGTAAAAAGCGTCTTCTCAAGTTTGTGTTTTTGTTGTTACAGGCCTATCTATGCAGGCCAACGGGATCGATTGCTTAGCGGGGGTTAGGGTACAGTTTGTCTAAAAAACAAACGTTTTTTTCGGGGCGGGGGGGGGGGGGGGGGGGGGTGATGTATTGAGCTTTCCTCTGGCGATTAGCCTCAGAAAGTTGCCAGGTGCATCTCCCTAACGTTGCATGATCCACTACGGGGTCGCCCAGGAGATAATAGGAGAAACGAAGGGTGGAGGGGAGGGGTATTTTTTCGTTTTCTTGACCCTCCGGCGGGCGGGTACCCAACCACTTTCCCCCATCCAAGCTACCTGGTGTAATATGTCGTATGGTAGACTACCCCCCTGTACCAGGTTGCAGATGATCCCTTGGTGCACGAAAAGCTGCGGTGCAGCGCCAGTTGTTGGCATTGGCCTGCTGTTCCCTGTACATGTGTTAATGGCGGATATTTTGTGTGATATTCATGAGGTCGTTTCGATGATCAAGAGGGTGGCCACATCGCGAAAGGTTCACCTCCCCGCTTCAAGCTCCAACCAGACGTCTTCTACGATGGGAGCACAAGGAACACAGAGTGGGGGAGAGGGGAGGGTGTACTCACTATCATGCATGGCGGTAAGTCGTAGGCTCACCAACCCTCGCGTCCATCCCAACATTACCGAGACGGACCAAGTCGGATTTTCACCGACCAGGCAGGACATTGCTTGCTTGCGCCGAGCGCGACGCGAAACGTGAGGCGTTCGGCCGAGAGCCGCATGAAGGGTGAGAGCGGCATCCTACAAAGAAAAACGCTCTTGAGGCGGAGTATCTTTCTTGAAAATGGATGACAGCGTCGAAAAGGGCGTGGGCAGGGGGGGGGGAAAGGGCGTGCCTCTTTTTTCTCTTTTTTTTTTTTTCGTGACCCTCCGGCGGACGGGCAACACCGCACTTCTCCAAAATTTTCGCGTGGTAGCGGCGACGCGTTCGCGGTGGGGGTAGCACTTGCTCCGCCCTGCAAGGCAAATATTTCTGACTGATGGGGGCTCCTTAACCCCATCAGGACCGCAGTCCCGTTTTGGAGACAAATCACTTAGGATTTGAGTGGTTTATGCCCAAAAACGGGAGTGCGGTCTTAAAAGGGTTGAGCTCATTGAGGAACTACCAACGACCCTTTGTTCTCACAGCGTTATTCGCTTCAGACCAAGGCCGTGGGGTGTTCTCATCCTCGGGTCATTGAAGTGTGCAACATTCTGAACCCCAATTTTTGGTTGGGGTGAGATTGTGGAGCTCCTCAAAAGCTGGAAAAGCCCCAGGAAAAATGCTGGCGCGGGTCCCCATCGTGCGTAGCAGGCGTCTAGACTACCCCCCGCGGCAGGATACAGGTGGTGACGCGTGCTACGATATAGGTACACAGCACCGTTTTGTCTTGCAAGGCAAGCATACCTGGCTGACGGGGTCTACCCAACTATCGGTGGAATCTTGTCTTTGTCTACAATATGTTTCGAACCACACACACCTACGACAGGCCGAGGTCACCCCCTAGAGGGCTGCGCTTTTGGTCTGGGCACCAATCTACTCGGAATTAGAGTCGGTTTTGTGTTCTTGTTCAGTGCGGTAAAGGGTTGCGTTGAAGTTCAACGCCCTTACGGGTAAGGTGGACCGTAACTGGACCAAGCCCGGCGGGCAGGCCCCATAGCATAGGTTTTTGTTGGTGGGTGAGCTCGCCGCAGATCCCACACTACCCCGAGGAGATGACTCTCCCGGATGGCTGTCTCCACCGCACCTACTACTGTCCCTGTCGAGGGTCAGGTCGGGTTAACATGCCCAAGCGCCAGCGGTAACAGCAGCCGGTTCTTCCTGCCGCAGCGGGAGCTACGGGTTAAATTGACACACGACACGTATTCTTATATTAAACGTGGAAGTGCGGTGAGCTTAACCCCTTTAGGACTGTAGTCCCGTTTTGGGGACAATCGGGAACAAACTACCTGAAATTTGAGTGCTTTGTCCCCCAAACGGGACTGCGGTTCTAAACTGGTTAAGCTCTGCTTTTTTTACTAACCCGCCGTAGGATTAAAAAAGAAAATAAACAGAAAAATAAAAATAAAGATTAAGCCTCTGTTTCTTCTCAAAAAAATGTTTTTTGGGAATTCGTGTTTGTAGAGTTCCTCAAGTTGCAGGCTCAGAAAAAGTAGGTGTCGAGCCTCTACAGAATACAGCTCACGTCTGAGTCACTCAGGGTACTACTATGACAACAGTCACAATCGTAGTGCGAGCGCCTAAAAATGACGAGCATTGGCGACGCGTAGCTGCGCGATATAGGGGGAAGCAAGTAACTTTTCTGAGCTCTGTGCTCTCTCGCTTGGGGAGCTTTGATACGCCTTCACCCGACAATCTGACCCATGAGCGAAAACGAATGTCAGCTGCACAAGGCCGAAAAAGAATGCCACGGGCTACATATTTTTTTGGGGGGAGGAAACAAATATGTTTGGAACCCAAAGACACCTTGTAGTTCCTTGGTAGAGCAGTCCCGTCAGCTAGTGCAACGTCCAAAGACGCTTGCCACAATAGAGGGTGACCACGTTTTGAGCAAAAGAATCCGGGCTGACCGGACTCCTTATCCCTTTCAGAACCACAGTCACGTTCTGTGGAAAAATTACTTAGATTTTGACCGGTTTGTCCCCAGAACGGGATTGCGGTCCTACGAGGGTTGAGTTAACTTTCTTGGGACTTCAGAGGGGAAAAAAGTGCCGGGTAAAGACGGACGGTTTCAGCGACACCAAACTGCGCGAATTAGGGTGTGGTGGGAGACTGGAGCCCGATTGACGATGTCAGCCGTCTTATGGCATGGGCACAGAACGTGACCACATGCTCGTGTTTCCGGGGCGCTCAATCAAGCTGTTCATTGACGCTGGTATCACCAAAAGTTATCGGTCATTTGATCTACACATCGGAACCCCAAAAATCGGAGCCCTCAACGGCGTCAACCTGCTGCCTAATGTTGTTGGAACACCAAGAGTGCTCCGCACTATCTTTTTGTGGTGATGCGCTTGGAGTAGTAGGTGCTGGGATCGTCCAGCAGGTCGCACCTTATAAGCTTTTCTCAAAAATGATATATATGTATATACTTCGAAGTATATATACATATATATATATATTATATATATATATTGTTTTTGGGCGGGGGTGAGTGAGGTGTGCGAACCTCCCTTGAGAAGCCTCATAAAAACGAGGTGTTGTTGCCTCTTCCTTAGCCTGAATGTTGACCCTTTTAGGGCAAATTGCATTCTCGATTTTGCTTGGGGGACAAACAATTTTAGGAATTTGAGTGGTGTGTTCCCTAAGACGGGACTGGCAGGTTTTTGGTGTGAAAGGGTCGAGGCTTGAAAGTGCAAACCCCACCGTAGCATGGCCCTGGCCTACTTCCCCCCACAGGCATGTTGAAGCTGGCGGTGCCACTTGTTGCAGCATTCATGCTGCAACAAGGTTGGAGGGTAGACGAGTGTGTCACTCCATGCGAAGCTCGGATCAAGGGTGACAACGACAAGCAGCCCACGACCTGTTGGAGGAGACGGGGGGAGTCGGGTGGTAACGGAAACGAGCCGCGTTTTCGATACTATAACTCCTTCGTCGGGACTTCGAGGGGAAATGCAGCGAAGAAGAAACGGCGGTTACATCAGCACCACCGATATCTGCCACACGCGGAAACCGGCCGGGCCAGCGGGTGGGTGGAGGTAGAGGGTGTACCCGAGCTTTCTTGCGCCCCTCTTTCGCGAAATTTATCAACTTCAACCCCCTCCCCCTATACAAAAATTACACTATATTCGCACAGTATTCGCTTTAATTTGAGTCAGTTGATCCTATGCAATGCCAGGAGATCTCCGACACACTAAAGTGCACATTACCCTGGGTAAAATAAACTGTCTAACAGAAATACGAAGTATATTTATTCCTCCTTTTAATTTGCAGTAGTTTTGTCCTACGCAATGCGAGGAGATCTCCGACACACGCGGAGCACGACTTTACTACAGACGGGGTGTTTTGCGACAATCCAATTTAGTTGGGTCAGAACAAACGTTCGGAACTGCTCCAGCAACAGACATGACGAGCTGATTGGTTCAACAGGTGAATCCGAAGGCTCACAGGGTAATCCAACCCCCACGACCCAAGAACAATGAGGTTAGAGACGACATTTTGGTCGCATTTGCCCACAGCCTTTGAAACTATCCAATTTCAAAGGAGTTGGGGTTGCTGCGGTATTATAGAGGAAAACCAGACTCCATGGAGCCCAGCCAAACTGGTTCCGACCAAGTTCATGGCAACACTCCGCTACTGCGTCAATTGCCCAGTACAATCAGTGTAGTGAGCCGATCGATGGCCGAAATCGTTTTTTTCGATCGTATTTTTTGTCGTTTTTTCAAGACCCAAAAAACCGATGTGTTGAAATTTACGGTGAATTTGCAAAACAACGACCGAAACCGACCGACACTTTCGGCGTTTTCACCAAAAACCCGTTTGGTTTCGGCTTCGGTTCGCCTTTATTTTGTGACCCGAAACCGACCGACTCTATCGGCGAACAAAAAAGCCGAAAACCGATCCAGGCCATTTCCACTTTCGGTTCACAACGCTCAAGCACAGTCGTAAATGGTTGATCAAATCGCACTTGATACACCATTGTACTTTAGGTCGAGGCTGTCTCCTATGCCACAGCGTCTATTGATAGGGATATACTGGGGTGTTGTTCTCTGCCACAGCGTCTATTAATAGACCTCCACCGGACTCTCGTGTTGTGCAACTTTCGAGAACAACCTTCCGATCTACAAAAGGAAAATCTAATCACTAATCACGCTCCGGTTCGAATACGAAACCTTCCTACACCATTTTCGTGCTGCACCGCCTTTTTTTTACTCACTACTATTGGTGTATTCGTAATGTGATAGGCTATACCCGTAGGCTACGTGTTTTAACACAGCAGCTCTGCTGTTCGTTGCTATATACAGCTCACTTGACCCTTTTAGAACTGCAGTCTCATTTTGGGGACAAACCACTCAATTTTGAAGTAGTTTGTCCCCGAAACGTGACTGCGGTCCTATAAAAAGGGTTGAGGATATTTGTACAGTGTAGGGACATTAATAAGAAATAATGGCAATCACCATACCTGGTAATAATATATCATATCAAGGAAGAACATAGGTGAGGCCCATTTCTTTTACGGGGCGTTAAGAAATTGGATTAAGAAACCGTGCTCAACGGCGAGCGCCACAATAAATCCTGTCATGGTAGCCCACGCTCAAGGTTTCTTAAGGACAGTGCCACGATCAGTGTTATAAACCGATCACCGAAAGTCGTTGTTTTCGGTCGGCTTTTGGTCAGATTTTCAAGACCGAATACCGACTTGTTTAAAATATATCGGGATTATCGGCAGAATATCGACCGAAACCGACCGACTCTTTCGGCTTTTCACCGGAAACCCGTTCGGTTTGGGGCTTCAGTTTGCTTGTATTTTGTGAACCGAAACCGACCGACTTTCTCGGCGAAAAATCGAAAACCGACCGAGACCATATGCCGTTTTCGGTTCTCAACATTAGTCGCGATATGGCTCTAAGGCCTGCTCTCTTGAGGTGTTCCTCATGGCGGGCCAATATTGTAACCCATACACTGGATGCCTCAGCTAACCACCAACTTGAAACAAAAATCTTACGAGCTGGTACCCCCGAAACAACATATTTTCACTCGATCCGAATTTTCGCACCCATTCGGAAGTGTTAGGAATAAAAAAATGTACAGCGGTGGTGGCGTGGAGCGCGTTCGCAGGCGTTGGCAATTTTCGAGCCCGAGTTGTTTTTTTCGTGGAGATAAAATCATGTCAAGTGAACCCCGGATATCTCGATACTGAAATCTTTACGAAATAACAGACAAATCGGAAAAAAAGGAACGAAGCCTAAAATGAGAACCAAGCCGTATCTCCAGAACCATGTGGTGTATCAGAGAACCAAAATGATCCTGCGAAACCCCTTGGCCAGCCCTGTGAGAGGAGCTCGTCAGAACGGTCATGCTCCATCTCGTGCCTTCGGGTGGGCGCAAAAAGCGATATGCGCTGGCTCTATTGTGATTTCTCTAGATGCTCGCTACCGCGGCGATGCCGAGGACTTCTAGCCTGAGCGACAGCTCATTCGAAGGCTGCTGTACAGCCCCACAGGACTGTCAACTTTTTTTCTTGGAGTTGTACACAATTGGTTTGCTTTCTAAAAAAAACCGTCCGTTCCCATTTTTTGTTTCGTTCTCATTTTTCCGTTTTGTCTGTTAAATCCTGAAAATTCTGCGGTACGGATGGCGCTGCTTCTCGGTTTGAATATTTCTTGAGGCATGGCGAAACGACCGACACCTTCTTCACCTTCGCCTAATATGCTGTCTATCAAGAAATATGACGTGCATACCATCCACAGTACAGAGTCAGGATGTTACGATGAGCGGCACAAAATCCTGATTTCCCAACCCAGATCAGCGTTTTTTTTTTTTCTTGTCCGAAGTTTGTACACATGATTCGCATCGCTCTCGCCTACACGTTCCCTTTGGCGCTTTGTCTCGACATTTTTATTTCTGTGTTTTTTTTTGTTGTTGTTGCCAAATTGCCATTTATTTCTTGAAATGGACAAAAAATTTCTTCCCCCCCCCCCCTGAACAAACAAAAAAAAATATGCCAAAAGGCCATCGTTTCGTTCTACTCTGTTTAAGGTCCAAACACATTTATTTCAGATCGGAAGAAGAGGTAAAACCGAGTAGGGAAAACCCCGGCAAGTGCCGCCTCGTTATTACTGCTGGACCAGCTCGAAGCTCATCCCGACAAAAAATGCCCATCATGGGCTACATACAGGTGGTCGGGACCTCCTCTCCCCCTTGCATAATGTGGGCGTAACATTTTTTTTTGTCGAGACATTGAACATTTTTGTATTCATATCACACATAATAACGTAATGAGAAGGAAGAAGCAAGGACAGCAAAAAAAGGAGTAGACAAGCCTAAAGTTGGCACAGAAGGGAGGTAGACTATCAATAGGTGCATGGGTTTCCTTTTGTTTCCGAGGTTTTCTTCTTTCGGGAAAGCTATGAGTGATCAATGTTGAAGATCATGCCGCACATTGTCGGATGGCAAGATAAACAACAATAATTAACAGCATACCATTATTAGGGTAGGCGCACCGAGTCGGGACGTTGTCCACAAACATCGCGGCGGGCTTGCCACAATGATCGTTGAAAGTCTCCAGAAGGGTATGTTTACGCCCACATTGTGCGAGGGCGGGGCGGGGGGGGGGAGGGGATCCCGGCCACATTTTTAAGTGTTCATTAGCTAACCAATGACGTATGCCACGATTGCGTGTGCACCCGCAACTTTCTGGGACTCTCCTGCAGCTATGAGGAGCTCTATAATGTAATCTCACGAAAACAAATTGACGGTCAAGAAAAAAACAACACTCTTCCCCCGATGAAGCAATCATCCAATGACCTTCTGTCTGTAGGACGTGACCTGCTGTTTGTATGACTTGTAGGTCTGCAACGAAAACGAGTGTAACAGCAAGCGGCAGTCGACTATGTTGGTTGTGTAGTTTTGTTGTCGGCCTAAAAAAGAGCCCCATTGCCAAGTCAGAAAATATGTTTGGCAAAAGAGGGCTACGCACGTACCTACCGCTGTAACATTACGGAGGGCCAGAGTAAATAGGACCAGATCATGTTAGTAAACATAGCGAAACATATACCTGGTAGGTTTTTGTGTGCACCGTAGGTCTTATTTAATCTGGTCCCCCGTAGTAAGGTCGTTGTTGAACGCGTCGAATGGCGTTGCATAAAGCGCTTTGTTGGGCTCCAGAGACACATGTTTAGATAGAGGATATACTATCGGTGACCGGAACCCCCTCGCTTGCGTAATAACGCGTGCGTAAAACTATCCTTGTGGAGATGTTGAACGAGGTGTAGCAAAACTCTACAGGTTGTCGACAGCTCCTCTGTTCCCGCACCCCTAGAACAGCGTGCTACGTGCGTGGTTCAATGTCTCCACACCAGGCAGGTTGTGTGTGCCCACGTTGTGCTGGGATGGTCCCCGGCCACCTGTGTACCGGATAGCTCCTCACTGAGCTGATGATGACACTTTTTGTGGGTGATGAAATGGTTGGGCTTTGACTGTTTTAGGGATGCGATCAGTCCCGTTTTGGGGATAAATTGCTTGAGAGTTAGACTGGTTTGTCCCCAAAACGGGACTGCAGTCGTAAAAGGGTTATGAAAAAAAAAAGTGCGAACCCTACATGGTGCTAAACATTGTCGATGACAAACAAGACATTGAAAATGATGATGATGATGATGATGATGATGATGATGATGGTGGTGGTGATGATGATGGTGATGATGATGGTGATGATGGTGATGATGGAGATGATGAGGATGATGGCGATGATCATGATGATGGTGATGATGATGATGATGATGACGATGCTGATGATGATGATGATGGTGTTTTCACATTATTATAGGCATTGTATTGCCCTAAAATCCTGCCTGTGTGGTCACAAAACAGGCTGTAACAAACATGCCTCTCGACGGAAGAAAACAAACAGGTACGAAATTAGTGCGCACGGCACTACCAGTGCGCAAGTAAGGGAAGCGGTACTATTAATAACAAGCTGCTGTATGCGTCCCCGCTGGCTTGGTAGGTGGTCCGCGTACCTAACGAGATCAATTTCGTGGGTTCAAGTCTCACCGAGTGCATGCTCGTAGGGATTTTTTCTTGAATTTAAATAATAAGCGGAAAGCGCGAGTTGGCTACATTCGAAGAAAATCGACGAGCAGTGGGAATGCTAAACCCTATGCGCGACAAAAAAAAAAGGCACGTACCGGGGGGGGAGAAGGGGCGACACCTGTGACCACGGCTTGTCCAGAAGATCGCCGAGGGTAAAACCTCCTACCGCTACGAGTTGGGCTGGAAAGTATAAGCGACGATTTAAAAAAAATACAAAAAAAAACATCCCGTGTCACTTGCAACCAAACAACACCAGAAACAAATCCATTGTGTTTTAATGTACGCCGGAAAAACAAAAAGGAAAACGAAGGGGGAAAACAAGAAGGGGGACGGGTAAAAGAAAGAAAGGGAAGAGAAAAGAAGAAGAAAAAAAAAAGCAAAACAAAGGAAAAGGAAGGGAGCGTGCGCTCAGGGCGCAGGCCGAGTCCCGAGGACGAGGTTGTTGTTTGCTGGTACGACCAGTTCAGTCCTATCCTATGATACGTCCAGCTGATGGACCAACATAATAAGGGCGTCACGAACAGACCAGGGGGGAGGCAAAATACTAGATCATAGAAGTTATCAATATAGGTGAAGCTGGAACTAGGGAATGGGGGGAGGGGGGGCAACCGGAGGAGTGGAAGAAGACCCGACCAAGGGAGTGGTGGCAGGGAGGGCACCAGGAGGAGTATAAGGGCAATCGACCGTGGTAGACGAAAGCAGGGAGGAGACGGCAGATAGGGTAGCAAGGCACCAGGCCGACTACTAACGTTGTAGTATATGTAGTATAGTAAGTGAATAATGTTTTATCTATTGTGTTACTCGTGCCGCCAACTGCTGCTGCTGCTGCTGCTGCTGCTGCACTGGTTCGAACGTGCTCCTCCTTGGTGTGTGTCTTTTTATTGCGCTTTGACCCTCTCCGTGATTTTTCGTGTGCGTAGTGTTACCTTTTTTTTTTACTGCTGTATATTTCCTCCTTGTTGCCCTTACGAAATACGTCTGGTGGGCGTGGGTGGATGACGGGCCTGCTCCGTTTGTTTCGTTTCTGCCTGACCCGTCCTCTCCGGGGGTGGGACATGGTTGACGAAAACAAGACAAATACGGCAGACCGGCTGGTAGCCAGATATACTGCTACAGCAAGCAGTAGACCGACTGGTAGGTATAGAAAACTTGTCTGTGCCACTCGTACCGCAGACTGCTGCGGCTATCTGGAGGGCGCTTGTGACCTTAGTGCGCTTCCGTTTGCCTGTTGTTTCCCTTGTTGGTTCTCACGGCAGCCATACTCTGTTTATAGGTTGTTGTGGTGTTGTTTTTTCGGCTTGTTCTGTATTTTTTTTTTTTTTTTTCCATCCCATTCATTATCTTCGCACATCTTCTTCTCTCTCCTTCCAACTCGTAACTCAGATCCGGGGTCACATAGCAGGCTCTTCTCCCCCCTTCACGCTACGGTACGTGCCTTCATTTTTATCGCGAGAATATTTCAGCCTTTTCTTCCTTCGTCGACTCGCATCGAGTTGCGCCTACCCACGCTGCAAGGCGCTCTCAACAATTGAATCCATTTTTTATTTTTTGAAAGTCAAAGTCCGACCCACCTGGGGCTCGAACCCAGGACTCAAACAAGTAGAATTCGAGGTTAACCACTTGAACCACCGGGGCGACCGGCATTGTCGTGGTGTAATGTCTGCCAAACACCCCTATGGAGTTTCCCCTCTTCGGCCTGCCCCGTCCTTGGGGTGGGCCGAGGGAGTCCGCCAGGACCTGCAGCGGTCTAGCGACAGTCACACGAACATCGAGCTCCGGACTAGGTTGGGAGGGAACCTTGCGCGGTCCGACTGGTGGCCTGCTCGATTTAAGGACCGCGTGGGGTGGTGGTGATGTTTTCTCTTCTTAACCCCGACGCCGAGGAGTTCATCCTTCAGGTGGGACGGGTACATCACCACAACAGAGAGCGCTACGTGGGCAGCCGGTGGAGTGGAGAGGCTGGCCACAGCGTGGGTATGCATGCACGGCAGGAAGGGTGGGAGTGTCGGCGTGGGTTGGGACGGCTGCACCCAGCCATCGGAAACCAAGGCGCATACCCGGGCTACGAAACGGAGAGCCACTTTCGCCATAGAGAAGAAGAAGAAACAAACAAAAAGAAGAACAAAAAAAAGGGGGCGGGGACGAGCCTCACGTCGGCTGGCAAAGAAAGTAGCACGCGAGGCTCGTAAGAGACAGAAGGAAGCACTTGTGGCGGTAGCGACCTACAATGTGCGCACCCTGGCTGTAAAGGGGAAGAACGGGTACGGACATGACGAGCGTGTACTGGTGAAGGGACGGCAACTCGGCTGTGACTTCATTGGCCTGCAGGAAAATCGGAGGTCCGGCAGCACGACGTTCCGTGCGGCAGGGTATCGTGTTTTCTGTTCAGGACAGGAAAAAACAGCTACCAGGCAAGGGCTGTACGGAGTAGGCCTAGCTGCCAAGGAATCGTTGTGCAGTAAGTCTGTGTACACTCATCAGTTCGTTGACGAGCGGCTGATATCTATGCGCTTTTAGCTGGCTGGCAAAATGCGAGGCAGTCAATTTCGTCGTTGCGTATTCTCCAACTGATTGTACCAAGGACGCCGAACTGAAACGTATTTTCTGGCAGAAGCTGGAGAACTTGGTGAAAAAAATCCCGACGAAAGGGTGTCTTTGTACTCATTGGATGCCAACGCGCTAACTGGACAGAGGAAAGGAAGGGTGTGGTGATGATAAACGTAGAGTGCTGGGAGCGTATGGACGTGGTGTTCGTAACGATAATGGCAGACCGCTCCTGTCGTTCGCGACCAATAGCAAGTTAGCTCTCACCAACACGTTTTTCAGCTCCCGCAAGGGTGGGATATCGCATACACACAACGGCACCAGCCCGAATGGCCGTAAGCGGATCGACTACATCCTAACCCGTCAAGTCCATCGACCTAGAGTACAAGATGCTAAAGTCGTCCCACAGCCTCCTGCCCCAGCTAAGGCTGACTCAGACCACAACATCTTGTATATCAAAGTCCGACTCGGTGGTCATTTTGCGCCCAACGGACAAATACGTAGACCGATAAAACGTCTAGAGTTCGACAGGAAGCTTTTCATATCCAACGAAAAGTGTCGTGAACGAGTAGTCGCCAGGGTCCCGGTCGCCCCGGTGGTTCAAGTGGTTAACCTCGAATTCTACTTGTTTGAGTCCTGGGTTCGAGCCCCAGGAGGGTCGGACTTTGACTTTATTTGCAAAAATAAAAATAAAAAAGGGATTCAATTGTTGAGAGCGCCTTGCAGCGTGGGTAGGCACAATTCGATGCGAGTCGACGAGGGAAGAAAAGGCTGAAATCTTCTCGCGATAAAAATGAAGGCACGTACCGTAGCGGGAAGGGGGGAGAAGAGCCTGCTATGTGACCCCGGATCTGAGTTACGAGTTGGAAGGAGAGAGAGAAGAAGATGTGCGAAGATAATGAATGGGATGGAAAAAAAAAGAAAAAAAAAAGGGTTCCTTCCACTCTCAACCAGCCTATCCAGCCCCGTAATACGTCTGGTATGGTTGAGTTTTTCACTCCGGCTATTATTGATGCGGTCGAAAAAAAGGTACCACCCCCTGCACGTCGCCACCGCAGACATGGATGGTGTGAGTCTGCCGAAACCTTGGCCGCATTCATACCTGCGTTGACAGCGAGGGAGGAAGCACGACTATTCTTGCGTGCCCACCCCCGGGATAGAACCGCGTGGAAGACACTGAGATCTGCGTGTGCGAACCTGCAGAAGGTGATTGCCGCAGGACTGCATGCGTACTTCGAAGCGTACCTTGCCGAAACCGAACGGCTCCTAGCGAAAAACGAGCTGAGAGGCTTTTACAAGCACCTTAAGAGTACTGTAGGATTGGAAGGGACTAAAGCGAGGAGCGAACAGTTCATCAGGGACGAGGATAGCACGCTCTTAGGGGATATGGTGCGAATTCGTGAACGATGGGCGGGGTTTTGCCACAAACTCTTGAACACGGAGTCGCTGAAACTCGATCCCACGATCATCGACCTCTTGCCACCGCGACCGCCTAAACTGTCGCTTGGAGATGAACCATCCATGGACGAGATGACAAAAGCACTTAAGGGGATGTCAAATTGGAAAGCTGTCTGGCCAGATGGTCTCCCGGCCGAACTCCTAAAACTCGACCACCCGGCATTCGCTCAGTGCTTTCACAACATCCTTGTCAATGTTTGGTTAACAGGAGAAGTCCCCCAGCAATGGAGAGATGCGGTCATCAAGGTCCTTCACAAAAAGAAGGACCGAACTGACTGCAACAACTACTGAGGGATTTCGCTTGTTGCCCACGCAGGCAAAGTTTTGTCGAAAATCGTCGCGTCCCGCCTCAGCAACTACTGCGAGACCGAGGAACTACTCCCTGAGGAACAGTGCGGCTTCCGCCCCGCACGATCAACGATTGATATGTTGTTCGTCGTGCGCCGGTTGCAAGAGCTCGGACGACAGAGGAAAATCCCCTTGTACGTTTGCTTCATCGATCTGCACAAAGCGTACGACTCTGTCGACCGAGAGCTGCTATGGAAGGTACTCACACGCTTTGGCGTACCAACCAAGATGCTGAGAATTATCCGTGATTTCCACGATGGCATGCGGGCTCGCGTGCGTACTGATGACGGTGAGCACTCGGAATGGTTTGCTGTCACGCAGGGGCTGCGGCAAGGCTGTGTACTATCACCGTTACTGTTCAACGTATTCTTCGCTGCTGCGTCAAACGTCGTACTAGTACGCTCAGCCAAGACGAAGCCATCGTAAGGGATTTGGTCCAACTCGGTGATGCTGGAGTAGTTCGAACAGAGAAGCAGGAGCCATTGACGTGCGTGCGAAGGGCTGTATGGGGCATATTGTACGCCGATGATGCAGGAATTGTCTCGAAGTCGGCTGAAGGGCTCGCGAAAATGATGGCAGTCATCGTGACTGTCTTCGAAGCAGCAGGCCTCACGGTGTCGGAAAAGAAGACAGAGTCAATGCTCCTACAAACACCAGACCAGACAACCCTCGCACCACCGCTCGTCATCGAAGCAGCAGGCCAGAGGTATAAGCAAACGGCCCAGTTCTTATACCTAGGCGGCATTATCTACGAAAACGCTGACCTCTCGCTCGAAATCGACCGACGGATCCGCCTCATGCGAGCATGCCTCAAACGGTTCGGCCCGGAGTTGTATGATAGGACGACCGCCCCCCTCAGCCTTAAAGTCCGAATGCTGAAGGCCGAGGTGATTGAGACCCTGCTGTACGCATGTGTGACGTGGACCCTGAGAGCGGAACACTTTGCCAAGCTTCGAACGGCTCACCACCAAGCCCTGTTGCGATTCATTGGCTTCCAGTGCCGACTTCGTACTGACCATGCCATCCTCTCGTACGCGAAGGCCCTCAAGATGACACGTTGCGAGAGCATCGAAACGACCATTCGTAAACGGCGGCTCTTCTTTGCGGGGGGCGTGGCACGGCAAAGCAAGGAGCGATTACCCAGTCGGGTAATGTTCGGGACGATAGCTGGTGGGGAGAACCCGAGACCAGGCGGACAGTGTAAGAATTGGCATAGATGCATAGTCGAAGACCTTAGGGAGTTCCGAGCTACCGAAGGGTCAACGGAAGTTGCCCCCTTGGTGTTTGGAGTTGAGACCGCGTTGTGGTCCACTGCAGCCAAAAATGCGGGGAAGTGGTACCGGGGGATCCTTGAAGCAGCCGAACGGTTCATGGTGAGGTGGCACGAGGCTGAGGCTGAGATGAGTAGGCAGCGCCGTGCATCCGCCGTGGATGATGTCCAAGGGAATGGGGGTGGAGGGGGCAACAGGAGAAGTGGCAGAAAGCCCGACCAAGGGAATGCGGAGAGGGGGGGGAACCGGAGGAGTAGAAGGGAAACTGCGGTGGACGAAAGTAGGAAGGAGATGTAGCAAGGCACCAGGCCGACTAGGAAGTAGAACATGACCATACTACTAGTGCCACCAACTGGTGCAGCTGGTTCGAACGTGGTCTTCCCTTGTCTTCTCTTTTTGTTTCGTTTTTTTCTTTCTTGCGCTGATTCTCCGTGATTTTCAGTTTGTTTCTTTCTCTTCCTTTTTTAATTGATAAGCCGTATTGAAGGAGTCGTGCGGCGTGGTTGGATGACGAACCTGCTCTGGTTGTTTCGTATTGTCTGACGCCAAGGGGCAGGGCATAGTTCACGAACGCAGGGCGGAGACGGCAGTCTGGGTAGCAAGGTACCAGGCGGATTAGCAGGGAGAACCTGGCTATACTACTCGTACCACAAACTGCTGCCGCCACCTGGAGGGTGCTTTGGGTTTTGGTCTGCCTTTTATTTTCCCTTTGTTATTTTTTCCTTTGTTATTTTTTCCTTGGTTCTTTGTCTTACGAACTCTGTTTGCAAGCAGTGGTGTTTTTTTTTTTTCCAGCTCGTTTTTTTTCAAGTGTTGGCCACCTCGCCTGCGGGGGGGGGCACGACAGATTGTTTCTTCTAGTTTTCTTTCGTTTTTTTTCTTTTTCTCTTTCGATTTGTCTTCTTTGTTTTTGTTTTCTCTTCGATTGTTTCCTTTCGTTTCTCTGTTTCAAAGCTGGTCGCCCCGGTGGTTCAACTGGTTAACCTCGAATTCTACTTGTTTCAGTCCTGGGTTCGAGCCCCAGGTGGGTCGGACTTTGACTTTATTCGCAAAAATAAAAAAGGATTCAATTGTTGAGAGCGCCTTGCAGCGTGGGTAGGCACAATTCGATGCGAGTCGACGAGGGAAGAAAAGGCTGAAATCTTCTCGCGATAAAAATGAAGGCACGTACCGTAGCGGGAAGGGGTAGAAGAGCCTGCTATGTGACCCCGGATCTGAGTTACGAGTTGGAAGGAGAAAGAGAAGACGATGTGCGAAGATAATTAATGGGATGAGAGAATAAATAAATAAATAAAATAAATAGAATGTGTATGTCGTGCCTGTCGTATCTACGCTCGTATTAATATTAATAGTATGATGACACGGCATTGCATTGCCGACTGCTGTGCTTGCTGCATACGTGGCAACGTAGAATCTCTGTGGCGTAGCTTTGTAACAACAGAACTTGTATATCTTCTAGGATTGAAGAATCGGCACGGCCACTTTGGTTGTGCTGGATGTCGACGGGTAGAAAGAACGGTTTAATGTGAAGAACACACACGCATGGGGGGGGCGCGACCCTTTGTCGTTCTCCTTTTTTTTCGATTCGTTTTTCACTATCAAGTAGTATTAATAGTTGTTTTTGTTTTATCTCTTTGATAAAAAGGGTATGTCGTGCCTGTCGTATCCAGTACGAAGACATTTTTTTTTTTTTTTCTCATCCCATTCATTATCTTCGCACATCATCTTCTCTCTCTCCTTCCAACTCGTAACTCAGATCCGGGGTCACATAGCAGGCTCTTCTACCCCCTTCCCGCTACGGTACGTGCCTTCATTTTTATCGCGAGAAGATTTCAGCCTTTTCTTCCCACGTCGACTCGCATCCTACCCACGCTGCAAGGCGCTCTCAACAATTGAATCCTTTTTATTTTTATTTTTGCAAATAAAATCAGAAGTCCGACCCACCTGGGGGCTCGAACCCTGGACTCAAACACGTAGAATTCGAGGTTAACCACTTGAACCACCGGGGCGACCGGCCTCATGGCACTGTATTGTGTGTGTTCTTCACATTAAACCGTTCGTTCTTTACACCCGTCGACATCCAGCACCAGCTGTGTCCGTGCCGCTTCTTCAATCCTATTAATAGAAGAGATACAAGTTCTGTTGTCACAAAACTACGCCACAGAGATAGTAATATACGTTGTTACGTACCAGGTACCAGGTATGCAGTAAGCACAAACAGTAAGGCAATGCAATGCCATGCCATCATACCAGGTACCGGGTATGACAGGTAAGACGTACACATTCTATGAAAGAGAAACAACGAAAGAAAACAAAAAACGAAAACAAGGAAAGCAAATCAAAAGAGAAAAAAAAAAAAAAAAGGGAGGAAGAAAAAAAATGTCGTGCCTTCCCGCAGGGGATGTGGCCGACGCTTGAAAATAACGAGCACACAACTATTACGGGGGACCATAGTAAGTAGGACCAAATATTGTTAGTAAACACAGGAAATATGTAGGTTTTTGTGTGCACCATGGGTCCTATATACTATGGCCCCCCGTTATACTTATACACTAAGTAAGACTAAGAACCAAGGGAAAATAGGAGGGAAACCGAAGCACAAAACCCCCTCCAGGTGGCCGCAGCAGTTTGTGGTACGAGTAGCATAGACAGGTCTTCCCTGCTAGTCTATTCTGTGTACTGCATACTGCACAACTTGGTAACAAAAAATAGCATCTCTGTGGCGTATTTTTTGTGACCACAGAGCTTGCATCTCCGTAGGATTGGATACTCAATACTCAGGACGGACACTGGTTGTGCTGGGTGTCGACGGGTAGAAATAATGTTTTTTATTTTGAAGAACACACGCACAGCAGGTATATTAGCACATGCGGGAGTAAGACTTCGTACACACCTGGTATGTATTGATAGGTTTCCTGTGGGCTTCGGTTTCCCTTGTTTTTTTTTCTTTCGGGGATCTTTTCACATCACCCTTGCCTTGGACAGAGATCATCATGGCATAACTGATCTTACTGATACATCTACTACTGCTGTAGATCATCTAGTAGATCATCTAGTTCCTCGCCTGCCGCTGTGAGAGGTTGCGCAGTAGGATCTGCATTGCACAGATCCAACCCAGGAAGCATGTAGGTGTAGATCATTTAATAGTGCGAATTCTACGGGCCCAACCGGCCAAAGGGGACTAGACAACGCAGATGATCAGGAACGCATCCGCCCCCAAGGATGAAGACATGAAGACTAATAATGCCAAGAAGGCATCGACGATCTGCCCGAGAGGTAGGAGTGGAGAATACTTGTCGTGAGTGAACACCGCTGAAGAAAAGCTCCTCAGCCTGGCGCACATCATCGTCGATGGCAAACAAAACGATAATGAATGACTGATGGTTGTTGTTGTGCCACCTACGTACTACCTACCTACCGGTACCTACGTACCTCTATAATAGGGGTAAGGGTAGAGGGCTGTTTTTTTTTCCCCCTCTCCGTGGGCGGTTTTCTTGTTTCATCGGAGTGCTTAGGAGTGATGAACGTTCAAGCTCATTCATGCTATAATAGGAAAACATCAGCAACAACATTGTCGGACGCGGCAAAACGTTTTTCGAGTCATTCATTGGATTCTGGTGATAACCCTTGTATATATGTGGGATGGTGTAAATACTTGGAACAAGCGTTCGACATTCTCAGATAGATAGATGGCAATTGGATTACTACTACTGCTATAACTATACTGTAGTACTAAAACTACTATTAATATCATAAGTATGTATGTTGATAATATTAAATAGGCGTCCTTTTCGTGGAATTCACTGGCTGTTTTTTGCCCTTTTATGTATGTATGTATGTATGTATGTATGTATGTATGTATGTATGTATGTATGTATGTATGTATGTATGTAGATGACCAATAATATGAGTGATGGACGTTC
This sequence comes from Nereocystis luetkeana, assembly GCA_031213475.1. Lineage (NCBI taxonomy): Eukaryota > Phaeophyceae > Laminariales > Laminariaceae > Nereocystis > Nereocystis luetkeana. The sequence goes on along the minus strand of JARUPZ010000012.1, from coordinate 9,375,488 downwards.
TCCCCTCCCCTTGGGATTTTAGAGGGGGGGGGATTGACGACCTAATGTGACGATCACAGCAGCGACGCCGGTCACTCTCACTATACCACCATTACGTACGTGATGATTCTGGATTATTGGGGGGTGATACGTACAAGTTGTTGGTGTCCGGACCGCGCAGGTGTACGAGTACGAGGCATAATTAATAATTAATTGCGCAAGGAGTCGTGCGGCACGCGGCAGGCGCTGCTGCATAATCCTACTCGTAGCTCTTCCGGGCTGTCACGCTGTCTGTTGCTCGTAGACGGTTGGTTGATAACACTTATATATACATATATATATATATATATATATACCAGTCCGACATTATATATAGGCTCGTTTCGAATAACCCTAAATATAAGCTCGTTTCCTAAACAGTCGAAATTAGTGTGTAGAGCACAATTACAAGCATGAAAACGTTTCAGTATGCATTTTGAGGCGGGGGGAGTTCATAAAAATCGCTAGGGTGGCCAGGGGATGCCTGGATACCATCCCCGCTTTTTTCACTTTTCCCATAAAATGGTATATTTTTGCTCATCCCATTTATTATCTTCGCACATCTTCTTCTCTCTCTCCTTCCAACTCGTAACTCAGATTCGGGGTCACTTAGCAGGCTCTTCTATCCCCTTCCCGCTACGGTACGTGCCTTCATTTTTATCGCGAGAAGATTTCAGCCTTTTCTTCCCTTGTCGACTCGCATCGAATTGTGCCTACCCACGCTGCAAGGCGCTCTCAACAACTGAATACTTTTTTTTATATAGTTTATTTTTGCAAATAAAGTCAGAAGTCCGACCCCCCTGGGGGCTCGAACCCAGGACTCAAACACAAGTAGAATTCGAGGTTAACCACTTGAACCACCGGGGCGAATGTACGTACATTATTAGCAGTGCAGTACTATTAATAGTTAATAGAAGGGTCAACTCGTGTAGAAAGCTGCACACTACGTACATACAATATGTCGGATGGCGAGCAGGCTTGATACCGATATAACCTATTGATAGGACTTCAGCATCTTCTTCCCATGATTTTATTGTACGGCATGGCACCAGTTCGTCAATGAGTATGCTTGCCCGCAGTCCCAGACCTTACTTATTAACCCACTCTAAGTTAAGCGAAGCACCACCAGGCAGAATAATCGCCAACTATCACGGGGGGCGATAGTAAAAATAGGTCCTACGGTAAACACAAACCCTACATATTTACCTAATTTTACTATCACGGGGGGCCATAGTTAACAGGACCAAATATTTTTAGTAAAAATGGTCAAACATATAGGTTTTTATGTGTACCATAGGTCCTGTTAACTATGGTCCCCCGTAGTACGGGGACCATAGTTAATAGGACCGAATATTGTTAGTAAAAATGGTTAAATATATACCAGGTACCTGGTAGGTTTTCATGTATTATAGCATTTTTTTATTTTTTATTTTTTTCTCATCCCATTCATTATCTTCGCACATCTTCTTCTCTCTCTCCTTCCAACTCGTAACTCAGATCCGGGGTCACATAGCAGGCTCTTCTTCTACCCCCTTCCCGCTACGGTACGTGCCTTCATTTTTATCGCGAGAAGATTTCAGCCTTTTCTTCCCTCGTCGACTCGCATCGAATTGTGCCTACCCACGCTGCAAGGCGCTCTCAACAATTGAATCCTTTTTTATTTTTGCAAACAAAGTCAGAGTCCGACCCACCTGGGGCTCGAACCCAGGACTCAAACAAGTAGAATTCGAGGTTAACCACTTGAACCACCGGGGCGACCGGCTACTAGGTCCTACCAGGTATTAGCTATGGTCCCCCGTAATAACAAAAAATTGGTCCTATTTACTATTCATCAGTTCTGATTTGTCGTAGGATACTGCCGCGCTTTTGTTCTGGAGAGTTGTTCACTTTCTGTTAGTCGTTTATTAGAACAACACTACACATTGTCGGATGGCAAGCATAATAAAATAATGATATGGTCCTCCTTAATAAAACAACAATATAATGCTGCACATTGTCGGATGGCAAGAGAAATAATAATATTTAACAACATCATAGTACAAGCGCGCCGCAAGCAGCAGAAGAAGAAGAGTTCGATGCTCGTATTTTTCACTGTGAAATCGTGCATGGATTTGTTTATTCTGCCTTGTTAGATTGATAGACGGACGAAGCAAACATGATAAAATAGATGGTCGCCCCGGTGGTTCAAGTGGTTAACCTCGAATTCTACTTGTTTGAGTCCTGGGTTCGAGTCCCAGGTGGGTCGGACTTTGACTTTATTTGCAAAAATAAAAAAGGATTCAATTGTTGAGAGCGCCTTGCAGCGTGGGTAGGCACAATTCGATGCGAGTCGACGAGGGAAGAAAAGGCTGAAATCTTCTCGCGATCAAAATGAAGGCACGTACCGTAGCGGGAAGGGGGTAGAAGAAGAGCCTGCTATGTGACCCCGGATCTGAGTTACGAGTTAGTTGGAAGGAGAGAGAGAAGATGATGTGCGAAGATAATGAATGGGACGAGAAAAAAAAAAGAAAAAAAAAAGAAAGATGAACCCAGGGCGTACATGCACGTATCCACCCATCCACCCATTATTCCCTCGTCCTGTTCTCTGTCTGTACTGTACTGCTGTCACGGGGGACCATAGTAAATAGGACCAAATATTTTATTGTCAATAGTAAACATGGGTAAATATATAGGTTTTTGTGTGCACCATAGAATAGGTCCTATTTACTACAGAGTCCCCCTTGATACACACAGGTGCCAGATAATAAGTATCATACCCACCCCTCACATTCACTCTGCGCGCCTACATACTCGAAGCATATAATATTCATAGATAGGTGCATGGGCTGTTTTCTATTGAATACCGCTCTGTCCCGAAGCGCAACACAAGGACCGCTCTCGTACTACATAAGAGTAGAACCGAATAAAAACATCTCCGCTACGTATACTTCGGGCCAAGAGCGGTATTTATCTAAAAACTGTCCTTCGAAGAAGAGACGGAATGATGACGGGAAAACAAGGACGGGTTTATCTTCTTTTTAAGGTTTAAAAGTTCCTCGTATTATTGACGTCCTCGGTCTGCGGAGTATGGACGAGGGCATGCAGTTTTTTTTCAAGCACCTATATACTACCTGGTATGATACAAGTTACTATTACGGGGGTCTATATTAAATAGGACCTACGGCTCATACAAAAACCTGCATATTTAGCTATTTTGACTACCAATATTTGGTCCTATTTACTATGGTCCCCCGAAATATATATAATGGGGGGTGTTCTTGTGTTCTACTCGCTAAAAAAACGTTATTTCTACCCGTCGACATCCAGTACGTGAATACGCAGAGCTTCTTCTGTTTATAAACATCACTCACTATTCATTCATTTCACGAGGTAGGTGCGCATGTTTCCTCTGCACTCGCCAAGTTCGTCCACTCGCTTACTATTACGGGGGGGGGCATACACATAGTAAATAGGACCTATGGTATATATAAAAACCTATATATTTAACCATTTTTGCTAACAATATTTGGTCCTATTAACTATGCCCCCCCGTAATACTTGTTACTGCAGAGCAGAGGCAGTCACCCGCAATTCGTGTTCGTCTTTATCGTCCCGTCTTCCACTCTCAATAATAGCATTAATACTATTTATTATTATTTTCCTTGCCATCCGACCATGTGCAGCATGTGATCTTCAACACTGATCACTCACAACTTTCCCGAAATAAGAAAACCTCGGAAACAGAAGGAAACCCCACGCACCTATTGATAGTCTACCTCCCTTCTGTCTGTCTGTTCCAATTTTCGGCTTGTTGTCTACTCCATTGGTTTGCGGTCTTTGCTCCTTCTTCTTATTACAATCAATATTCGTAATATTTCGGGGGACCATAGTAAATAGGACCAAATATTGTACGTAAAAATAGCCATTTAATATATACCTGGTAGGTTTTTGTGTGTACCGTAAGTCCTACCTGGTATTTAACATGGTCCCCCGTAATAGTTGCAGTAACTGCAGCAGCACCTCGGATTACAGTCAGTACCAATAGTGGTGGTGTACCTTATTATTACGGGGGGGCATAGTAAGGGTAATTCTTATCGGAGAGCTTTTTCCCCAATTTTTCGATATTTTTTTCGCGCAATTTTTCAATCTTCCATATTTTCCTGTTTTTTTTTCCAAATATTGGAATGTCAACGAACTTGATATTTTTGGTTCTTCTGGAGAATTTCACGAATAGTGACAGAACGCCTCCGTATATTGATACATATCTCCAATTATTTCCAAACTTTGGAAAATATGGAAAAAACGCTCTCCGATAAGAATGAACCTATTTTTTTTTTTTTTTTTTTTCTCATCCCATTCATTATCTTCGCACATCTTCTCTCTCTCCTTCCAACTCGTAACTCAGATCCGGGGTCACATAGCAGGCTCTTCTACCCCCTTCCCGCTACGGTACGTGCCTTCATTTTTATCGCGAGAAGATTTCAGCCTTTTCTTCCCTCGTCGACTCGCATCGAATTGCGCCTACCCACGCTGCAAGGCGCTCTCAACAATTGAATCCTTTTTTATTTTTGCAAATAAAGTCAAAGTCCGACCCACCTGGGGCTCGAACCCAGGACTCAAACACGTAGAATTCGAGGTTAACCACTTGAACCACCGGGGCGACCGGGATTAGGACCAAATATTGTCGATAAAAATAAGTATATATATATATATAGGTTTTTCTGCGTGCGATAGGTCCTACCGGTATATACTATGGCTTCATGGTTGCGAGAACGATGAAAAAATAAACGGGACCTCCATGGATGGTCGGGGATGGGGGGGGGCGTTTTGTGAAGATGGAGTTTTCGATTTTTTTCCAAGCGTAAGACAGAACACGAGATCACTGTTTTGGAGAGGCTCGAAAACAAGCAACACAAGAACACGAGACGACTTTTTTTTTTTGCTGAAGAATAAAGCACCAACTATAGTTTCCACGAATTTCGTTATTGATAGGAGGTGCAGAGAGTAGTAGTCAGTACCTCGTACTTTTTGACCACAGAACTTGTATCTCTTCTAGGATTGAAGAATCGGCACGGACACTGGTTATGCTGGATGTCGACGGGTAGAAAGAACAGTTTAACCCTTTTAGAACCGCAGTCCCGTTGTTGGGGACAACCCCTCAAATTTCAAGTAGTTTGTCCCCAAAACGGGACTGCGGTTCTAAAGGGGTGAATGTGAAGAACACACACACACACTTTTACAGCAGCAGTACCAACCAAGGGGGAAAGCGCAATGGTTGACACTACCACGCAACAACTATCGGCACCGACAACCGACAGCAGCAGGTTGTGGCAGAAGAGTCTATGGACAACCACGACAACAACAACTACAGCAACAACAACAACAGCAGCAACAACAACAGCAACAACTACGATATTAATAGTTGGCACGGAAGGGAGGTAGACTTGGTGCATGGGTTTCCTTTTGTTTCCGAGGTTTTCTTCTTTCGGGAAAGTTATGAGTGATCCATGTTGAAGATCATGCTGCACATTGTCGGATGGCAAGAGAAATAATAATATTAATACAACAACTGCAACAACAGCAGGAGTTATTAATATTACGGGGGGCTATAGTAAATACTCCGGAGTAGGACCTACGGTGCACACAAAACCCTACCTGGTATGTGTTTCGCTATTTTTTTCTAACAATATTTGGTCCTATTTAATATGGTCCCCCCTAATAGTGGAAAGCGAGCGTCGTCCGGGCTCCCGATCGACCTTTAAGTACCGCACCACCCGGATGTTTGACGCTAATTCCCAGTAATCCCCCCCCCCCTCTCCCCGCTGGGTTGGCGTCGGTTGGTAGCGGCATTGTAAAACATGCCGCTCACTCACTACGTGAGCTAGACAATCAGGGTACCGTTTTTTTTTTTGTTGGCTGTCGCTCACAGCTGGTCGTCTAGTGTCTATTAATAGTTAGATCCTTTCTGCGAGGTAAAGAACGTTTACTCCGCACAAGGGAATGATCGTGTCACGTAGTGTTCATGGTAAGGCACCCAAGAGGCAGTTACATAGTACTCCTATTGCTGTCTCTGGAAGTGGCTACACCGGAAACTGTAATTAACTCATTGAAGCTGTCATCTACATACGTGTCCACCTCACAAGCGGCTCCTAGTAGGATGCAGCTCACGCTTCATTTGACTCGCCCAACACCTCACGGCGCTTCGCGCATGGTGCAAGCAAATGTCTGCCTGGTCGGTGAAGACCTGACATGCTCCGCCACGGCATTGTAGGGATGCGAGTGTCTTATGGTCATACGAATACGGCCATGCATGAGATCGAGTACATCTCTCCTATCGACCCCCCCCCCGAAAAAAAAGTGGAGTCCTACTGCTCGTGAAAAGGGTAAAAAAAACTCACGCATTGTTACATTATTTCTCTTGCCATCTGACAATGTGCAGCATGATCTTCAACATTGATCACTCATAACTTTCCCGAAAGAAGAAAACCTCGGAAACAAAACGAACCCACGCACCAAGTCTACGTCCCTTCTGTGCCAACTTTCGGCTTGTCTACTCCATCCATCTGCTGTCCTTGCTCTTTCCTTCTCATTTACATTATTATTATTGTTAGTATTATTATTATTATTTCTCTCGCCACCCGACAATGTGCAGCATGATCTTCAACATGGATCACTCATAACTTTCCCGAAAGAAGAAAACCTCGGAAACAAAAGGAAACCCACGCAGCAAGTCTACCTCCCTTTTTATATCCTACCAATTATATTCTAACTATTTTTGCCCCGCTATTCTTCTTGCTATCGCCAAGTGCATATTGGCGCCACTATTTGCCATCCGGAGAAGTAAGCGTAAGCACGATGAGTTTGGTATGCAATGCGTTAATCCACCCTTTGAGGGCAAACTGCAGTCAGTCCCGTTTTTGGGGGCGAACCTCTCTAGAAATTTTAGAGCAGTTGTTCCTACCCACAACGGGGCTGCGGTCCCTGTAAAAAGACATCCGCACCCTCTTTTTTATTTCCGGACAGAGCGGTGCGTATTCTTGTGAACCATGATGAGGACCATGATGATGATGATGATGATGATGATGATGATGATGACCATGATGATGATGATGATGATGACCATGATGATGATAACCATGATGAAGATGATGAGGGTGATGATGATGATGATGATGATGATGACCATGATGATGAGGATGATGATGATGATGATGATGATGATGACGATGTTCTCACATTAGCTCACTTCCCTGCAGTCCTGCCCGTGATGGCAAAAACAGACTACATGCTGTATGCATATATATATATACAAGCTGTTGTGTGTTCTTCACATGCAACCGTTCTTTCTACATGTCGACACACATACGGGCACACCCAGAGTCCGTGCCGACTCTCCGTCTAAAAAAAGAGCCAAACAAACTCTGTGGGCCCACACGAGTAGGTTTAGCAATCTGGGAGAAGGGATCTTTAGGGATGTTTTTTTTTTTTAAATGGGCAGCGTGGTCTGCACTTCGGAATCGTCTTCCGCAACTGAGAAATTTCCTGGTTCGATGCAAACGCGGCGCAGCCGCGTTTATGGCGAGTTTTGGCCCGTTTTGGCTGCGGTTTGGGGTCAGGGTTAGGGTTAGAGTCAGGGAGGGGTTGGGTTGGGTCTCCCTCCGCCCGTACCTTGATCCCAACAGGAACCAAAACACCTCAACAGCCTGCCAACCTAAAGATCCCTTCTCCCAGATTGTTAAAGGTCCTCGCCCACACCCTGGATTTTGTTTCTGTTTTTGTATCCTCCCGGCGGATTGGATAATATATTATAGGCAATGGCCTTTGAGATGGCAACATACTATTATAGTACAATGGACGGGCCCATACCGTCGTCCGGAACGTCTATCGATTGGTTACTTGCACGATATATTGGGGCCGGCAACGACCATCGATGGGTAGCCGGCGCAATCTATTATTGTGTTGGTGGGCAATGTTCCTCGATATAGGTAGCTTGGCGCAAATCTATTGTGGTTGGGCAATGGCTATCGATTGATGGATTGGATTACACAACCACTGGATAGATGATGTCGAAAAGTGCTCACTTCGAACTATATACACCTTATAGCCTGGGCAATCGAAATGAAATAGAGCATTGCCTCTGTATATATGACAGCTCCCCCAAAAGTACGTTTCAATGGCCATTTCCACCCACAATAGATAGGCTGGCCTACGGTAGCTGTACATCGATTAGTATTGTCGGGATCAATGTAATAGCGTACAATTGACACAACACTATTTACGGAGGACCATAGTTAATAGGACCAAATATTGTTAGTGGAAATAGGGAAATATGTAGGTTTTGTGTGTGCCATAGGTCCTATTTACTACGATCCCCCGTAATAACTGTCAGTACCTTCCCTTGCAGTGACACGTAGAGTCAAAAGGTTGCCCATAGATGACTATCAATACCTGGTACTGGTATGTACTATTACGGGGGAACATAGTTAATAGGACCTGTGGTTTATATACCTGGTATAAAAAAATATATTTAACCTTTTCTACAATGCCCCCCCGTACTACTACTGTCTGGGAAAAAAAAAACTATTACGGGGGACCATAGTTAATAGGACCAAATATTGTTAAAAAAAATGGTTAGATATCTAGGTTTTTATGTTCACCATAGGTCCTATTAACTATGGTTCCCCGTAATAGATGTCTGGGAAGCAACCCCATGAAATTAACAGACCAAGCAAAACTGCAGTTGGTCTATCGATTTTTTTTGGTGCCAACGACAATATTAATAGTAGATCATCAACTTTGTCAATCGAAAACACTATTTCTAGCCCCCCCCCCCCTCAACACTATGCCTCAACGCAATGCCTCAACCTTTTTTTGTATATCGTTCAAATAGTTGTGTACATCGTTGACCATTGTTGCCGACTGCCGACGAATCTCACGTACATATCGTTGTGGTGATTTGTGCACGCACCCGCGAGGCACTCTATTCGAGTTCGCGTTGGCCTTTGCCTAGTGCTGTGTTGTTGTTGTTGTTGTTCTGTTGTTGTTGTTGTCTTTAGGAACCCAGCCCCGTTTTGGGGACAAATCACTTGGAATTAGAATGGTTTGCCCCCAGATCGGGACTGCGGTACTTAAAGGGTTAAATAGGGTTAGGGTTAGGGTTAGGTTTAGTGTGGAAAATACTAATCCACGCACGACTACCCTCTACCGAGAAAACGGGCAAAAGCACTCGCCTCTCGAACAACACGGACGGGGGCGGTTGATCGCCCACAGGCGAACGTGACACCTTCTCGGAATCGAGCATTCAACATTTGAAAATATTCGAAGAAAACAGAGATACGTCGTCGTGCGTATTATAAATATTATTTTCCCTTGCCATCCGACAATGTGCAGCATGATCTTCAACATTGATCACTCATAACATTAATGGCGCACTCGACTATTATGGGGGGGGGCATAGTTAATAGGATCTGTGGTAAACTTAAAAACCTACCAGGTATATATTTAACCGTTTCTACTAACAGTATTTGGTCCTGTTAACTATGGTCCCCCGTAATAAAAACCGTACTTGTTTGCGAAAATTGCCAACAAAATGAAAACGAAAACGCGCGCGACGCTTTCGGGGTAGCGAAATTGGTCGACATTTTTTTGGTTATTTTTTTCATAAAGAAGTGTTTCGGTAGTCTTTCGCGCAAAAACGAAAAATGGGTCGTAAAAACTATCACGAGACGAAAACGTACTGTAGTGGTAAACTCTCCAACTCTCCAACATATTCATAGTTGCCGCGGCCTAACTATAATCTCTCTTACGGGGGACCGTAGTAAATATGACCAAATATTGGCAGTAAAAATAGCTGTATATGTAGGTTTTTGTATGAACCGTAGGTCCTATTTAATATAGACCCCCGTAATGGCATCTACCGGAGTATAAACATATTGCTTCAAGAATGCGCTACTATTACGGGGGGCCATAGTTAATAGGACCAACTAGTGTTGGTAAAAATACCAAAACATATAGGTTTTTGTGTGTACCGTAGGTTCTATTTAATACGGTCCCCCGTAATACTACTGTTGAAGTACCATTTCTGTTGTTTTTCCCCCGTCAGCACTAATTCCAAAAAAACTACCTGGTATATTTTATGGTTGTGTGACGTTATTGCTCACTGTGCTACCAGGCGTGGGGGTAAAAAATCGATCGACCACCCCGCCCAGGTTAACCCCCCCCCCCCTCTCAACGGCGGGATATTAGGGGCGGCGGTATCATGTACGGCCGTACGCTGACCTACCCGTTTCGTTTCAACTACCGGGGAACCAGGGAGACGTATGTTTTAAAGGGCGCACGCGCAAGCGCTTCTAAAAAAGAAGCGTTTGAAGCGAGATTCGAACCCGTGTCCTCGACAACTTCAACTGTTGAAGGTTTGTTACCTACTGAGCTATAGGGGTAAAGGGTCGATCGATTGCTCAGCCCAGGGTAATTCTTGTAGGTCATTCTTGTATCAGTTGGCAGTGGACAGTGGGCATCGATAGACACTTCGCACAACCTATTGTGGCTGGCAATGGCCGATGAGGGACACGCTTTCCACAATGTGTTGTGGTGGTGGACAACACCTTTCGATAGACACTATCACCTGTCTGCTTGCCGTCGCCTGTGTGCAGTACGTGTAGTCCGCAACGGCTATCGATGGATAGTTTGCACTCTCTTTCGCAGTTGACAGTCAACAATGGTTATCGATGGGCACCTCGAACAATCTACTGCGGCTGGCGATGACCATCGATGGACCCTGTGGCGGACGACATCTACCGATCGACCGTATCACCAGTCTATTGTCACCGACAATATCTATCGACAGACACCTTCCACAACAGTATATTGCCACCGACAGTATTTACCGATAGACACTTTCTATGGTCCATTGTCGCCGACAGTATCTATCTTCGATAGGCACCCTTCGTGCTGTAGTCTGTAGTCGCTGACGATATCAATTGACAGATGTCTTGCCTCGCCTATTGCCGAAGCAATAGACCATTGTTGTGGCTATTTGTCCACGGTGTGCGGGTCAGGATAGGTGTCAGGTGGTCACAAAACCACGCCACGGAGATACTGCATTCTGATGAGGCAACAGGGGAATAGGCAACGCGCGGTGCCATGCCATCGTACCGGTTACGAGTGGCGCAACGTACACACGCCAGGAATCTAGAAAAAATGAGAAGAGAGAGCCACGAAAGACGACGACGTGCAGGGCGTCAACCGTTTACCATTTTCACGAGCACTGCCGTTCGGCCAAGCAGGGATTGATAGCCGTTGAAAAAACTACCAACGTGTAGGAAATAAATACGATATACAGCATGAGCCTATACAATATGTAGTGTAACACAAATATGACAGGTGACACTTCGGCCGAAAATGTAAGGGCCGTTCGTGTATTGAAATAAAAAGTTAGGGGTGGTTACATTCCGTCCAGCGTGAGTGGTACCTCGCAGTCGTCGTATCACAGATCGGCACAGTAGACCAGCATTTAATATTTATCTGCCGTGAAATATCTGTATTTATTGCGAAAATAATCGATATATTACAACCCCCCTATGCTGTTTCTGGAAGTGGCCACACCGGAACATAAATTCACCCGTTAAAGCTGTCATCCACATGCAAAAGTCCACCTCCAAAGCGGTTATACTAGTAGTAGAATGAAGCTCACGCTTTGCGCGACTCGACGAACGCTCCACGGCCGTTCGTGCTTGGTGCAATAAGCAATAGCTGCCTGGGTCGGAGAAATCCGTCCCGGGATTGTTGGGATGCAAGGGGCTATAGTCATGCCATTACGGCCATGCATGGTAAAGCGTACCCTCCCCCCCCCCCCCCGCCCCCCCCTCCCGGCTACACCGGAAACTAACTCATTGAAGCTGTCATCCATATGCAAGTCCGCCTCACAAGCGGTTCTTAGTAGGATGCAGCTCACCCTTCATGCGACTCGCCGGACACCTCAGGGCGCTTCGCGCTTGGTGCAAGCGATATCTGCCTGGTGGGTGAAAACCCAACATTGTAGGGATGCCAGTGTCTATGGTCATACGACCACGCCCGCGCATGAGTTTGAGTGCATCTCTCCTATCGATTACCCCCTCCCCCCCCCCCCCCCCGCCTCGGGTATATAGGTTGGGTTGGCGTCGGTTGGCAACGGCACTGTAAAACATGCCGCTCACTACGTGAGCTAGACAACCAGGGTACCGTTTTTTTTTTTGGCGGTCACCCACAGCTGGTTGTCGAGTTAGATCATTTGTGCGAGGTAGACAACCTATACTCCGCACAAGCGGGAATGATCGTATCACGTAGTCTTCAAGGTAAGGCACGTAAGAGGCAGTTACATAGGACTCTCATTGCTGTCTCTGGAATTGCCTACACCGAAAATTGTAATTAACTCATGGAAGCTGTCATCCATATGCAAGTCCGCCTCACAAGCGGTGCTTAGTAGGATGCAGCTCACCCATCATGCGACTCACCGGACACCTCACGGCGCTTCGCGCTTGGTGCAAGCAATGGCTGCCTGGTCGGTGAAAACCCGACATGCTCCGTCCCGGCATTGTAGGGATGCGAGGGTCTATGGTCATACGACTACGGCCATGCATTAGATCGAGTGCATCTCTCCTATCGAGCACCCCCGCCCCCCCCCCCCCCCCCCACGCCTCCCCTCCGACACCCCTACCCTCTTATCATGAAGCGGAGATCGATGATCTAGTCGGGTACGAAGCTAGCTGCTGCTAAATAAAACAACCACTATTACGGGGGACCATAGTTAACAGGACCCATGGTATACATGAAAACCTATATATTTAACCGTTTTCACTGACAGTATTTGGTCCTATAAACTATGGTCCCCCGTAATAGTCAGCAGTCTCAGTTTGAGTGCTGTGAGAATTGATATAAATTGCATGTGTGTACGTAATCTTCATTCCACTCCCTATTTGACACTTCTGTGCCGCCTCTTCTTCCAGTCATGCCATCCAACGTAAAACATACCTGGTATTGATTATCAACAGAATCCAATGCGACTTGAAAGATGGGGGATGCTAAGTATCAACCCGACCTGAACGCTTGAGGCTGTATACACGGGTCGTTCGTGGTCAGTACGAACACCGTTTTTTTTTTTTTCTGGTGTTGGCACTGGTCATCAATGATTGCTATTACGGGGGACCATAGATAATAGGACCAAATATTGTTAGTAAAAATGGTTAAATATATAGGTTTTTATGTATACCATAGGTCTAACTAGTTAATAGGACCAAATATTGTTAGTAAAAATGGTTAAATATATAGGTTTTTATGTATACCATAGGTCCTATTAACTATGGTCCCCCGTAGTAGGTTAGTTTGCCATCCGACAAAACGTTTACGGCAGTAGCAGCATGATGAGTTTCTACATCGATTACTCATGAACGTTCCCACGAATAAAAAAAACCCAAGGGAAACCAAAAGAAGGAGACCTACTATCAATAGACTACATTCGACTATTGGGCTACTGAAGCCTATTGGACTAAGGCATCCCATTTGACCATAGTAGCCTATTGGGCCACAGCCAGTAGGCTAGCGAAGCCCAATAGCTTTAACGTCGATCACTCATAAGCATCCTCACACAGAAAAAAAACAAGGCACACGAAACAAGGAAGCCTATTGGGCTACTGTTGACTCTAGTAGACTATTGCACGACAGTAGCCTATTGAACTACCGTAGCTTTGATATCAATCACTCATTGACATTTCCAGAAAGAGGAAGAGGAAAACCAAGGGAAAGTGTACAACGAGCCTATGATTTTTCAACCCTATAGGGCTGGGCGCATGCGGACTCAGTCAGTAGCGAGTATACTGTCTTCAAAACCGATCGGTACACAGGATTGCAGAAGTCTACTGTCTCTCCTTTCTCGTCTCTCCTGCTGGGTGGGTTTCCGTACTATAACATGGCGTGTTTCTTGCGCACGTACGATAAAACTACCGGCGAATGTACATATACTGGCCAAGTGAATCAGTAGATCACTACTACTGCCAGTTGTGAAGGTGTTCCCTACTGAGCTACAGGGGTAAAAAATCGGCCGATTACCCAACCCAGGGTAATCCTTGTGACACTCCCCCCCCCTCTGAACGGTGGGAGCTTTGGGACGTCGGAGCCGTATACGTCTGTGCGTTGACCTATACTACCCGCTTCGTTTCGTTACCTGAGGAACCAGGGATATGTGTTTTTAGGGACGCACGCGCAAGCGTTTCTATAAAAGCAACGTTCGGAGGGAGGTTCGAACCCGTGCTGACCTGGACGTCGTCAAATGTGAAGGTGTTCCCTGCTGAGGTATATCGTAGGGGTGAAAGATCGATCGATTACCCAGCCCAGGGTATTCCTTATAACACCGTACACGCTGTGCTATTAATAGTGCCCAGCCCTACGTATTTAGTGCTATGGTACTGTTTCGATTCGAATGGGGCCGAAAGGCCGGTAATTACCTGGGTTCAGGTATTGGGATCGTATTGGTAGTACTTGGGAGGCGTATCTTAGATGGAAAACCAGGGATTTCCGCAGCGAGGCACGAGCCTTGCTCTCAGACTCCCATCGCGCACGAAAGGAACACAGCTTCTCTTGTTCTGTCTCTCAGCAAACAACACACGTGGGTCCCAACGATCACCTGCTCAATAGACAAAAACCCAACAAGGGATGACACAAAAAGCGTCCCGACCCTGAACTTAACAAAGTGGCGTCGTCGGCAGGACAAAATAGGACAGCACTCCCGTTTTTGGGACAAACTACTTGGAATTGGTGAAGAGACATACGTATACGCATGTTACTGTATCTTGGTAGCACCAGGCTTAGGAGCCCACAGGCGGAGCGACCAAAACTACAGCAGTGCGGTATTACGGGGGGGCATAGTAAATATGGTAGGACCAAATATTGTTAGTAAAAACGGGTAATATATACCAGGTAGGCTTTTGTGCGTACCGTAGGTCCCATTTATTATGGTCCCCCGTAATAGTGGTCCCTCTATGGTGCCGGGGGTTGCGTAGTGCCCACCTAACGCTTCGAGTATTGCCTGTCTGTAGAGTCGCTCGGCACCGATGAGGTTATCCAGTGTGGCAGTATGGGGAGTTTATAGTGCCGGTGTCGGCGTTATTGGCTGGCGCATACCAGGCAAGTACCGAGACACTAAACTACAAGAGGGGCCATTGCTATTAATAGCCGTAGCGCAACAGCTTCGGTCTTATGCACCATCTCTGCCGGGAGCGCGCAGCGAGGTACGAGCACGATTAATATAAAAAATAACGTAGTATCTCGGGTGTGGTCTTATCTACTATGACTATGTCCTACAGCAGAAGTTTTATGGTTATTACCATAATAATACACGAATATATATGTTAATACTATAATACTAATGAACACGACACCAGGTGAAACATATTACCAATTATTAAACTAATATTGTCAACATTGATTGGTGGTGGCCAGGTGGGGGGGGGGGGGGGGTACTCACGCCATGCATGGTTGTGTGGTCGTGTGACCTTAAAGCATCCCTACACAATGCCGGGACGGAGCACGTATTATATTATCAAAAACAACTGTCGAGGACATGGTACGCAGATACCGTCAATCTCCCCGATCACACACGCCAACCATGGAGATGCGCTATATAACCAACGTCCGGTAATACGAGACCCGCCTTCATGGGATGGTCTTCACAATGGTTGACGCCCGGGAGTACAAACCCAGAACGCTACCAGGGAGTGAAGGGTTGTCTTCTATTAATAGAATAGGATAATGACCCCCACCCCCCCACTCGCTTCCTCTAGCCTATGAGATCTCTCCGCGCGTGATGTGAAGGAGGTTGTGCGCAGGCACCTCCTCGCCACACATGCCTGGAACAGGACCAACGCCCAGATGGGTAGGGTGACTTCGTGTACTGAGTCAAGCTGGGGAGACTAATGAGGGGTTTTGGTGGGTTCAACCCCTACGCTACCTGAGTCAGTCGGGAGAGATGTCTAGATTCGAAGTAAACCACACTTTCGCGACGGTCACAGACAGGCCCGACGAAGGTGGAAGAACCGAGCCGGGTTCGAACCGGTACACGAAAACGTGAGAAAAAAAAGTGAGGACAGGGGTTTCCACTCGCTCTCCGGGGCGCACAAAAAACAAAAATAGAGCGAAAACGCGCGTGTCAAGGTCACGACGAGGCCGTCGACACCAACCAGCAGAAGAGGCGACTTCCTCCGTACGACAATGATAAAAAATGTTACGGATTGAACTAGAATTGTTGGCCCTGGGGGGGGGGGGTGTACTCGTTGTCGCGCAGGGCCTTGGGGGGGGGGGGCGGGGGCGGAGTGTACTCGACGGGAGATATATACTCGATCTCATGCATGGCCGTAGTTGTATCATGCTGGGGCGTGCGGCAAAATTTAGCAGGTGTTTACAGACTCTCCACATGCATATATAAATATATAAATACTACCAGGTATTAATACCAGGTATTAAATATAAGTTGAAGCTCATTCATTGGCTCAAGTTTGCACCGCATTTATTTGTGTCGACAACATTCCAGCAGCGTAACAATACGTACGAAGTTGGTGTCGTGGTATGTAGACAGTGGGCTCCGCTCGACTCCCTCGCGTACACTATCGCCCCTCTCGTAAAAAAGAGCTGGGTAAGAAACTCGGGGCTGGGATTTCCGGAAAAGAAGAAAATCGGCCAGAAAATTCCGGGAAAAGAAGAAAAAAATCACGAGGCAATAAGAACCTCAGTCTTGGAATTCCGTAAAATTAAGAATATCAACCTGAGAATTCCCTGAGGGAATAAGAACTTCGGGAGCGATTTTCATACTGGAGTTAGTGGAGAAAATAACCTTTCTCGAGTGGGAAATCTAACCTGGGTCAGAATCCCCGTGTCTCATTTCGAGGGACGGTACGTTCTACGTGCATGTTGTAGCCGTCTACCCCAACGAATCTCAAAACGGAAGACTCAACAGACACGACACGCAGGGTATGCGTAAGACATTTCGCAGAGTCGCCCAGTGTGCGCATTACCCTGACATACTGCTTTCGCCAAAAATTACGACCCTCGCCTAATAACCACCCCACCGCAGCATACCACACCGGGTGATAAAAAAGCAAAGCCCCCAAAAATATCACCCGGGGTCGGTTCTTAGGCCAAATTATCACGTAACGTGGACATGGGGGACACTGTGGAGCTTAAACAATAGCAACCAAAGCCGCCGTCTCCGGTTCCGCGCGCAAGAATGCCTGCCATCCTCCAACTTTGACCCGGGATGCGCACCCAATCTGTCGACGTTGATGTTGCTGGAACACAACAACAAAAAACGGTACCAGGTACATCAGTTACTTTTCACCACTGCAAAAACACGGTGCAAGTCCCTTCAACCACCGGAAACCAGGTACACTTTTTGTCGACCACTGCAAAAAAAAGTACAAACCGTTCTGTAACCTCTGCCAAAAGGGTACAAACCATTTTTTTTATCCACAGCAAAACGACACAAGGTACAAACATTTATTAATATTACGGGGGGCCATATTTAACAGGACCTATGGTATAGATGAAAACCTACATGTTTAACAATTTTTACTAACAATATTTGGTCCTGTTAACTATGGCCCCCCGTAATAGTAACCGCTGCAAAAAACAGATCAAATCCGTTCAACCGCTTTGCAAAAAAACAGAGCCCCGCAAAACGTTCGCAAGCAGTTTGTACCTAAAACGAGGGGAGAGGGCAGGTCCATCTCACTCCAGTTCGAAGGAGTTTGTGCTCGGAACGTGGGGAGAGCGTGCTCCAGGTTAAGTAAGGTCTCGTCTCCGCGTACATAGCCGCGACGAGCAGCACCTACTTTTTAACGACTTTTTCGGGACTCGGGAAGGAGCAAACCTACAACTCTGGCCGTGAATATAATCTTCGTTTGAACTCTGATGTGAACATCAAACGGAGCTATATTCACGGCCAGGGTGGTATGTACCAGATATGTATGCATGGATGAATTCCAGCCGGTCGCCCCGGTGGTTCAAGTGGTTAACCTCGAATTCTTTTTGTGTTTGAGTCCTGGGTTCGAGCCCCAGGTGGGTCGGACATTTGACCTTATTTGCAAAAATAAAAAATAAAGGATTCAAGTGTTGAGAGCGCCTTGCAGCGTGGGTAGGCGCAATTCGATGCGAGTCGACGCGGGAAGAAAAGGCTGAAATCTTCTCGCGATAAAAATGAAGGAACGTACCGTAGCGGGAAGAGGTAGAAGAGCCTGCTATGTGACCCCGGATCTGAGTTACGAGTTGGAAGGAGAGGGAGAGGAAGATGTGCAAAGATAATAAATGGGATGAGCAAATATATATATATATATATATATGTTATAAAACAAGAAAAAACTATGTAACCCCCCCCCCCCCCCCCCCCCCAGACAACCAGGGTAAACCGTTTTTTTTGTTTTGTTTTTTTTGGCGGTCGCCCACAGCTCGTTGTCGAGTTCGATCATTTGTGCGAGGTAGACAACCTTTACTCCGCACAAGTGGGAGTGATCGTATCACGTAGCGTTCAAGGTGAGGCACCCAAGGGGCAGTTACATAGTCCACTCCCATTGCTGTCTCTGGAATTGCCTACACCGGAAACGTCCATATGCAAGTCCGCCTCAGAAGCGGTTCTTAGTAGGATGCAGCTCACCCTTCTTGCGGCTCGCCGGACACCTCACGGCGCTTCGCGCTTGGTGCAAGCAATGCCTGCCTGGTCAGTGGAAACCCGACATGCTCCGTCCCGGCATTGTAAGGATGCGAGGGTCTATGGTCATACGACTGCGGCCATGCATTAGATCGAGTACATCTCTCCTATCGAGTATCCCCCCCCCCCCCCCCCACGCCTCCCCTTCCCAACCCCTCCCCACGTCAAGGTCAAAAGAGGAACCTGGCCTGCAAGAGCGTGGCCGTCGAGGAGAAGATACCCGGCGAAGCAGACGCCCGGAGCTGCAGTTGCCAACAACCGAGGCGGCGGCTTAGCCCCAATAGCAATGCTGAGGAACACAGTAATCAAAACAAAAAAATGTGTAAAGGTAGGGGGCATAAACGGTTCTCGGGCCCATCGCGGGTTCTGATTATTACGCCGCCACCCCCCCCCCCCCCCCCCCCTCCCCCCCGGTAATACCGCAAAAAAAAAGAAGTCAAACCAACTCCAAGTAGTTATCCCCAAATCTTGAGGGAGTTACATGCGCGTGCCAAAAAAGGAACATTCGCAGATGCACACTTCCAGTCTACCAACAACGCCATGAATACACCTACAATATTCATACCACTGCGAGTTGGGCGCCATAGTATAGTACTACACTCGTTACTCCTCTCTGCTTGTTGATTGTCCCTGAAACAAATCACGCCGCACATTTTTGTTTTTCAAATCGCGACTGCTTCACACACAAAATTGAGCACACTTGCAGGTTTAGATGCCGCAAAAAACTGCTGACTGCTGCTGCTGTTGTTGCCGATTTTACACCCCACCAAAAACGAAGCCCAGGCGGAAGAAGACAAAGAAGGAACAACAACAACAACAACCACTACAACCCCGATCAAGTTGAGTACGTCACAAACGGGACCAAACGGGACCAACCAAGAACGGGACCACCCAAAAAAACCTTGGGTTTTCGTACGCCCAGCGCCAAGAAAAACACCCTTCACAGCAGGCGAGCTGCGTACGGCTGCGAGCGTGGAGCAGAGAGCAAGAGAGGAAGACGGGCCTCCCCCCCTCCACGTGGCGCGTTTCCCACCCCCCCGAGCCTGTTCGATACACACCCCTGCCTTCATAAAACATGCCAGGAGACGGCACTCTAACCCCCTTGACTGACGGCACGCTTCCACACCCCTCAGAACGTGAATATAAGAACCGTTTAGTGCTCGTATCGATGTCTAAACGGTTCTTATATTCCCGCCCACGGTGTTTTTTTTTTCTCTTTTTTTTTCCGACTGACTGACGCCATATCACCACCAGGTTTTTGGTGCGGAACTCTTGGATCCACACCCCCCCCTTGACCGACGCACGCGTTCTGTTGACCGTCTCCTGGCATGCCTGCCTGCCTTCCGTACGGTCAAAGAGCGGGGCGTGTGCGGCAGTACTTTGGGCTACTCCCCCAGCCGAGAAGTCACACCCTATGGTTGGAGAAATTGCGTCAGGTCCTCATCCATCAGGCTGCTGCGGACCACGGGGCAGCGACCAGCAACGAACATATGCCGTCAGCTCTTTTCAATAAGGGACCGGCCTTTTCGGGCGCGTCAAGGCCTGCACCGGCCTCCTGAACGTACTACGGCAGTTTTAGAGTGGGTGGGCGGTCAGTCAAGACGTCAAGCCACGACGTCAAACCGCGGTCTCCAAGAAAATTTGACCGGCAACCTCGTCAAACCGCCGCAACATACTGGCTTTAGTGTACGCGAGCCGTCAGTCAAAAGCGGTCAAACCGGCAACCTCGCCATTCTTCCTTGGCGTGCTAGTTTTAGTGTTCGTGAGGCGTCAGTCAAGGGGTTAAACCGCGGCCTCCATATCACTCTTGGCCGGGAATATCTAATCCCCGTTTAGACTCTGATGAGAAAATCAAACGGGGATTATATTCCCGGCGTCAGAGTGGTGGCATATTTGGCCGTCAACCTGGCCGTGCCGCCCTAGCATACTACTGTAGCTCAATACGCGCAGAGTATAAGACGTCAGTCAAGCGGTCAAACAGGGGGTCTCCCTAGCATCTTTGAACCGGCAACCCCGCCTTCAGATACCAGCTAGTACGGTGTAGATGACCCGTCAGTCACGGCGCCAATCAAACCACGGTTTTCAAAATACACTTCGTGTAGTATGTGACCAGCAGCAACCTCCGTCATTCTGCCGTGTGTGCGCGCTCTGCCATGCTGTGCCACATGCCGTGCCGATACGGGTTTAGAAATCCGAGCACCTCCCCTTGCGCTCCCAGTCGCCAAACCTCGTCGGCTCGCCCAGCACCCCGCCCCTCGTCGGACCACCCCACTCCTTTCCCGCTGGCCCTTCTTGCAGCATCTCCTCCATCTCCTCCCCTTCGTCCTCTGCGGTTGCGGCAGCGAGTTTAACCGGGGGGGGGGGGGGGGGGGGGGGGGGGGGCGTACTCATTTGCTGCTTGCCTTAGCCATTAGGCCATTGACCACGCATCCCTTTCGAGACAGAGCATCGCTCCTACTCCTAATAGATACACCTTCAACAGTTGGGTTGGGGCGCTCATCACGTTGTTTGTACGTAATGATAATCTCATCTCCTTCCTGCTTCGCCGCCTGTGGCCACCATCTATCTCCTAGGATGACGATCGTTTCCTCGCTGCTATATACGAGTGTACCAAAACTCCTCCATGGGCCGTGAAACATGTACTGGTACATGTCAGACTCATCAACGATGCTACCCCTGGCCTTGGAAGCCTTACCTGGTACTACTACATACGAGTACCTGGTAGCTTTTCTTAGCTGAGCCCCCCCCGCAAAAATCAAGGTACCACTCTGGCCGTAAATATAACGACCACTTTTTCTTCATATTAACGTAAAAACGACCCTTACATTTCCGCCCAGAGTGCTGTGCTATGCTGTGACCCGTTTACCACCGAAAACATGATGGTGATGATGATGATGATGATGATGATGATGATGATGATGATGATTTTCTGAGATAAGCTCATCCCTCCCTCAAACCACGCCCGTGGTCAACTAAACAAGCCAACAACAAAAAAAGAGACGCGTCTCGGTGAAAGAAAACAGAACAACTATTCACCTGGTGCAAAATAAACAGGCACACCAAAGTACCCGTACCAAAGGGTGCGGTACTACTTGACCCTTTCAGGACTGCACTCCCGTTCTGGGGGCAATACTGTAACCGGGGACGATAGTTAACAGGACCAAATATTGTTAGTAAAAATGCTTGAATATATAGGTTTTTATGTATACCATAGGTCCTATTAACTAGGGTCCCGCGTACTACTTCATAATTGAGAGGTTTGCCTCCAGTATGAGGCTGCTGTCCTGAAACGGTTGAGCTGATGTGGTATAGAAAACCATCCCATATCACTTGCTTGCTTGCAAACCAAACAAACACCACGACCGCATCCATGGTAGAACACGCACACCCGAAAAAAAGGGGGGGGGGAAACAACAACATGTACCTGGTGCATCCCTGCGTGATATCAACACATGACCCGTAGCACGCACGATCGAAGTATCTATCACACACAGCTCGCACAGAAGAGACTCGACGAAATCTTCGATCTCACGGCCGACATATACATTTTCAATGTATAGGTAAGTATACATACATCCCTGCACTACTCCAAGTAATTTCCCCCCCCCTAAAGGTGGTCTATGGTCATACGACTACGGCCATGCATGAGATCGAGTACATCTCTCCTATCGAGTACACCCCCCCCCAAAGGTGGGTGCAGCTCTAACGTATAGACGGTAGTGGTCCCTCTACAGTACCGAGGTATTTCTTCCACTCCAGAGTTATTGGAGCCTGTCTTACGACCGCGGACTGCACTGTATTGTGGCGATGAGTTATGTGAAAACAACAACAACAAAAACGTTCCTGTTCAGTAGTGCAAGCTGCTCTGTATAGTGCCGTAAAGTCGCTTGCCACGGATGGGATTATAACGCGTGTGGCAGTGTGCGGAGTAACTAGTGCCGGTTGCCGTCATAGTGCCGGTGTTATTGGCTGGCGCATACCGGCACTATAGAGGGGCCACTGCTGTACGCCTCGAGGCCCAAAACAAATATACATACACTATTTAATAGCTTGCGGGCGTGGCCACCGGTGCGCGCCGATACCATGTAGAGGAGTTACTACGGTAGTAACTATAATCCGCACCGGACCCCCCCCCCAGCCTTGGCTTGGACTGGGGTGTGGGCATGGGTGAGGCGCGCGCGGGGGGGGGGGGGGGGGGGGGTTACTCGATATCATGCATGGGCGTAGTCGTGTGACCAAAGAGCCTCGCATCCCTCCAATGCCGGGACGACGGGGGGGTGTACTCATTTGTTTGCCTGCCTCAGTCATTTGACCATTGACCACGTATCCCTTTCGAGACGGAGCACCGCTCTTACTCCTAACAGAGACACCTCCAACATTTGGGCCCCCATTACGTTTTTTTTCCCCCCTACATGACATAGAAATTATCTGCTCTACAGCAGTAGGTACATCTTATCCCCATGCTGTTTCGTCGTTCTGTGACCACCATCTACCCCTCTGTC
Source organism: Nereocystis luetkeana (assembly GCA_031213475.1). NCBI lineage: Eukaryota > Phaeophyceae > Laminariales > Laminariaceae > Nereocystis > Nereocystis luetkeana. The sequence continues at coordinate 9,352,262 of JARUPZ010000012.1, read as the reverse complement.
CCAAAATATATATATTCATTTCCATTTAATATTAAAATGAAAACGGTCCTTGCTTGTCGAGACTTGACGCGGTATCTTTCAAGACGGAGGTGTATAAAAGCGAGCGAGCGAGCGCGCGGTCTGCTTGCGACGCGCGCTACCGGAGATGGGGTTGTGCAGCATCTATTTCTCTCAGAGGCTCCTCCCGTGAGAAGCTCTATCTATCCTGTTAGTGAGCAAATATTACGGAGGACCATCGTAAATAGGACCTACAGCACACACACACAAAAACCTACATATTTCGCTATTTCTACCAACAATACTTGGTCCTATTTACTACCATGGTCCCCCGTAAATAGTTGTCACAGCTTTCAGGAAAAAATAAATGGAAAGTACCAATCCCACCCACCCACCCACCCACCGCCTCGGTACATTATTTGAGACGAACACCGTAAAGAAGGATGCGAGCCATCGCACCCCCCAGTGTAGACCATTTTTTTTAAAAGCTTCTTCGGTCCACAACCGGGGGGAGGGTGCCAACACAACGCACAAGAGGGTGAGTGTTTTTTTTTTCTTTTCTTTTGAAAATATCTTGCCGAGGGCTTCCTGACAAGAAAGAGTCAGTCGGTTTTCGCAGCCTCTTGGGGGCGGAGCAAATCGAGCTATAAAAAAATCGATCTTTCAGGGAGGGGGGGGGGGGGGCAGCGATGACTCGCATCTTTGCGGTACTATTGCGAAACAAAAACGGCGATCCAACGATAAAGGCATGCCACATGGGGTACAATGGTATTACGGGGGACCATAGTAAATAGGACCAAATTTTATTGGTAAAAATAGCGAAATATACGGGTTTCTGTGTGTACCGTAGGTCCTATTTACTACGGTCCCCCGTAATAGTACATAAGGCAAGCCCTTTTTGGGTACCTGGTAGGACGTAAGGCGCGCCTTACGGGGTAGCACCTCGGATGGGGGCCTCCATCAGTCAGAACTTTTGCCTCGTAGGGAAAAAAAAGCGCCACCTCCCATCGTGGCCGCGATCGTCTTTCTTAGCGCAGAAACGCCATATGCCCCTCAAACAGTACGACGAACATTTACGTGTGCACTTTCGATATTACAGAGTATGGCACGCGACAGCGGTAGTTACTATTACGGGGGTCGATAGTAAGTAGAACCCAATATTGATAGTAAACATAGGTAAATACGTATATAGATTTTTGTTTGTATCATAGGTCCTACTTACCATGGTCCCCCGTAATAATCTCCTATTTTGGCGAAGGCTCGCGGCTTATCATGTTGAGCACAGGATCTAGAAAGCTCTTATCTACAGCAGGATTCAAGGTGATGTCTTCGCTGCGCACAAATGCTTTAGCTATAAATTATTATATGTAAACAGCTATCCAGCCTGAAATTCTCAACTACCAAATTATTAACACATATCAGGTATCGCGTACTGTACAAACAGAAACAACTATTGCGGGGGGCTGTAGTAAATAGGACCAAATATTGTAGGTACAAATAGCGAGATACATAGGCTTTAGTTTGTTCCGTAGGTCCTATACAATATAGCCCCCAGTGATACGAGTGTTACCCGGTTACCTGGTACACCCTGGTACATGGCGAGCAGCACTATAAATACTACCACGGGCACCTGGTACCAGGTATTGCCGGTCGCCCCGGTGGTTCAAGCGGTTAACCTCGAATTCTAATTGTTTGAGTCCTGGGTTCGAGCCCCAGGTGGGTCGGACTTTGACTTTATTTGCAAAAATAAAAAAGGATTCAATTGTTGAGAGCGCCTTGCAGCGTGGGTAGGCACAATTCGATGCGAGTCGACGAGGGAAGAAAATGCTGAAATCTTCTCGCGATAAAAATGAAGGCACGTACAAAATTGCATCGTACCCGTAAGCGATACCACACCCTTAGCTATGAATACGTCGTAGTGTTGAAAAAATGATAATACAGAGAGCGTTACGACGGCATAGTCATGGTCGGCATGACCCTGCACTCTGTCCACCCTCCTTTTAGTGTCTCTGTGTCGTGCTGCTGTAGTTTTTGTGACCACAGAAGAAGTATTCACAGTATGTCTAGGACGAGGGAACCAGCTCGGACACTGGGTGTGCTGGATGCCAACGGGTAGAAATAAACGTGTAGGACACAAGCACAGTTAGTGCGAACCGAGAGCAGCATTATATCAGCAGCAGGTATTAATAGAAACAATGGTTTAGTATGAAAGCACAAACACAGCAGAGTAGTACGTACTGAAATATCAGCAGCAGCAGCAATAGCAATAGCAGCAGGAGCAGCAGCAGCAGCAGCAGTACGAGCGCCAGCATGTTTCGCGCGCCCCGCGCCTGTCCGCATACCTGGTGCCGTACGAAGTAGCTCCCAGCGTTGTGCTTCGGACAGACGACTACTGTCCCGTGCCCCATCAGCCCGGGCTACCGGTATTTGGTGTGGCCGTGTTGCAATCGTAGTTTACTTTTTGATTTCGGAACTTCTTCCCTCTCACAAACAGTTAATTGGTTATTCACCTACTTTAATGACTATTTTCTGTACAATCAAGACTGAAGTACTGTACGTTGTGGGGTGTCGCGGTTGTATGCGTATGTAAGTCGACGTCATTGTCTGCAACTACTTGGAGTTACTATTAATATTAAGAATTAATAATATTACGGGGGACCATATTAAATAGGACCTACGTTACACACAAAAACCTACATACCAGGTATATCGCTATGTTTACTCGCAATAGTAGGTCCTATTTACTATTGTCCCCCGTAATAGTGTTATCTACAATGCTACCAACAAGTACCACGTATATACCAGATAGTTATTTTCCATCCCATGTACTGTAGTACGTTCGTCCTTCTACTCTGCAGCTCCCTCCCTCTCGATTGGCAATAGTCGTAACTCAGTTCCCGGGTCACAAAGCAGGCTCCTCTCTCTCCCCACTCCCAACCACGGTGCGTGCCTTGCATTCTTTTGCCGCGAGAATAATTCGGCATTTTTCTCATCTCGTTGACTCGTATCGAAAGGTGCCTACACACGCTAGAGGGTGCTTTCGACAGATAAATCATTCCGTCCTTTCGAGCCATCCTCCACGATAATCGAACTCCAGCCCAAGACTCCAGAAGAAACAGGGCGTTGCGTAGCGATGATCCGATTTGGTTGGGTGCTTCACACAATATTCCGAACGAACAACACATGATGAGGGAGCCCATTGGTTAAGCAGTAGGGTTGGGTCCTGGATCAGTATCTACTGGCAGTATTCCTGTACTGGCAGTACTCCTAGTACTGGATTTGAGACCGCCAGTACAGCCAGTACTTGGCCCACTTACGTACGTCCTACACTATGCCTCCTAACCACATGGAAACCCACCGAATTGCGCCGCATCAGAGGGGAGAGGCTGTGAGACGAAGGCACGCACACACAGAGGGAGTCGGGTACAAACGATGGAACAATATATCAGTAGCAGCAACACGCCCTCTGCAGACCCGGACGGCGGGTCTCAAAATCCCGAAGCCGCCGCTGCCTCGAGCGAACCCGGTGAAGCAGAAGTAGTGGCGGTCGCGCCACCTCCTGCTGCTGCTGCTGGCTCATCTATTCATTTATTGCTGCGCCTTTGAGTCGTCTTTGTTGCAGCTGCCACTATGCATTACACGTTGTCGTTGCATGAGATTGTACGGGTTTGCTCTGCCTTTTTACTTGCGCATTTTCTAGCATTACGATTTCCAACTGAAATATTTGTCCATCGCTTCAAGTAACTTGTCAAGTAAGGATGGGTTCAAATGAAAAATGCAGTCTACTAGGTTTTCAACTTGGTTCAACATGTTTCGGAAGCAGCTTGTTCATGAATATGTTCAATACGCTAGCTGTCATGCTGTCATGTGATGAATATCACCGACCAACTTCAAGATATCAGCCAAAAATCAATGATCAGATCTGATTATTGTACCTTTAATCTCTTCAGTTTTAGTGGTTCACACACGAGTCCGGCACCATCCGAGTGGCCCAAAACCACCCAAAAAATATGCTCTAGTGAAGCCAAATCGCGTAAAAACACGCCTCCGGCGGGGCGCCTCCAGCGGGGCCCTCCGGGGGCGCCTCCGGCGGGGCCCCCTCACCAGCCGGGGGGGGCCGGTGGTCGCGGCTGCGCCGCGACCACGCGGCTTCGCCGCGACACCAGTGTACTGTTTGGACCCAGTGTACTGGCTGCCGACGCAGCCAGTACACCTGGTACTGGCGCGCAGCGCCAGTACCCAACCCTATTAAGCAGGCGAATCAGAAGTTTGCTGCGCTTGCCATAAAACCAAAACCCCGCGAGAGTTACCCAAACCCAAGACATACTTACAGCAGTATTAGGTTGAAAACGTCATTTTGGTCACTTTTTTGCCCACTTTTCGTTGGTTGGGATTACCATTATATAGAAAACAGACTATAAGCAACCCAACCCAACCCATCCATATTCTCCGTCGCAAACGGGGACCATAATAAATGGGACCTACGGTACACACAAAAACCTATATATTTACCTATTTTTATCCACAATATTTGGTTCTATTTACTATGGTCCCCCGTAATACTATCACGGGTGACCACCATTACGGAGAAAAGGTAGCAATCAGAACCAAATATCGTTCACAAACAGCGGGAGGTGTGTGTGGTTTTAGGGTCTATCGTAGGTTCTGAATACTACAAGCCCCTCGTCGTAGACCAATGGGGCGACGGGGTGCCGTGAGCAGTGCTTCCAATAACCAGGGAGGGGTACATTGCATCAATAATCCACCGACAGCAAACACGTACCAGCAGGACCAATACCACCACCAGCAGCAGTGCGGTAGGGGTCCCCTCTATATTGCCAGTCTAGTACTACGGGGGACCATAGTTAATAGGACCAAATATTGTTAGTAAAAATGGTGAAACATATAGGTTTTTATGTATACCATAGGTCCTATTAACTATCGTCCCCCGTGATAGTGCCGGTGCCCGATATAATGCCGGTGATATCGCTTTGCACATGCTATGGGATGGATCAACCGGTGTGGCAGGCATTGTGCGGAATAATGTCGGTGCCCGCTTTAATGCTGGTGATGGGCATGGCCGGTCGCCCCGGTGGTTCAAGTGGTTAACCTCGAATTCTTCTTGTTTGAGTCCTGGGTTCGAGCCCCAGGTGGGTCGGACTTTGACTTTATTTGCGAAAATAAAAAATAAAAAAGGATTCAATTGTTGAGAGCGCCTTGCAGCGTGGGTAGGCACAATTCGATGCGAGTCGACGAGGGAAGAAAAGGCTGAAATCTTCTCGCGATAAAAATGAAGGCACGCACCGTAGCGGGAAGGAGGGAGAAGAGCCTGCTATGTGTGTGACCCCGGATCTGAGTTACGAGAGGGAAGGAGAGAGAGAAGGAGATGTGCGAAGATAATGAATGGGATGAGCAAAAAAAAATAAAAAAAAAAATGGCCTGGCACATACCAGCAACGTAGAGGGTGGGCCACTATTACAGGGGACCGAGGTAAATAAAACCAAACATTGTTAGTAAAAATAGCGAAAATTATAGGTTTTGGTGTTTACCGTAGGTCCTATTTAATATGGTCCCCCGTAATACTAAACAATAGGGTGTGTCTCAGGTAGTCATAGTCACCGCGGTATATTTCATCGTCTAAACCGCCCTGTTCCTGGCCTGCAGGATATCCCACCAAATTGTAACCCGCCCTGTCCGGGAAAGTAAACCACGTTATTAGGAGCAGTATTCATGCAGAACGGTCCTTAAATATCCGGACAGAAGGGCGCTTATTAACCCCGACAGGGCTGTATGAATACCTCCGTTTCGGAGACAACCTACTTGAAATTAGAGTTGGAGATACGTTTCTATACTCCATCTACACAGCCTGTGTCGTAGTTTGGTGACCAAAGAGCGTGTATCTCTCTAGGTTCGAAGAATCGACGCGGACACTGGGTGTGCCGGATGAATGTCGACACGTATTATACGAATGGCGGCTATTGTGAAGAACACACACAGCAGTTGCTGCCCTGCTAAAGGGGCTGGGAAAACGTCAACAGGTCAGGAGACGGCAGTTTTGTGCGTCATGTCACGCGTTCAGGAACTCCCGCACTGAAGCTGGTATTCCAAGTCTAAGCCGCTGCCCGTCAAAGGCGTAGACTGCCGGCTTCCTGGCAAATTTTTGGTCGGCAGGCATCACACTCGTGGGATGAGTAGTGAGCATCTGGATTGCAAGCATGTGTTGTTGTTGTTGTTGTTGTTGTTGTTGTTGTTGTTGTTGTTGTTGTGCCCAACACGATGAACACGGCATTGCATCGTCTACTCTGCTTCCTGCAGTGGTACAAACATAATGTAGTGTCTCTATGTGTCGTGGTTTGGTCACCACAGAGCTTGCACCTCCCCACGGTGAAGAATAGGCAGCCACTGGATGTGCTGGGTATCCACGAGCAAAAATAACGATGTAAGGTGAAGAACACGCACACGCACCTTTGCCTTGCGTACTGATACTCTGGGGTGCAAGTATACTCGGATACGAACTTGGAGTCGCGGTTTGAACTTGTCATCTTCCATCGATGCGTTTTCTTAGGTAGCCTGTTTCGTGACCACGGAAAGGCTAGAGTTTAGGGAAATGAGCGATTCATATGATAATTTGATAACATTATCATCCTTATCACCAATTTGATAAAATTATCATCCTTATCACCAATTTGATAAAATTATCACCCTTATCACCATCACCCGCGCATGGAAGCGTTGGTCGAGCGCTGCGTCGAAGCGTTTGGTTGCGGCTATTGATCCAGGCGAGCTGTCCAAGACGGGTAGTATTCCGCACCGGCTAGAGACCGCAAAGCCGCCATGTCGCCGACGGTCGCAGTTCTCAAGCCCCCCTGAGCTCTTGCGGCAGTCAAACGTCGGGCCCAGACAATATTGCCGTGGGAGTACAGAGTACGAGGTGCGATATAACACGTGTTGTGAGATAGCACACGGTACAACACGTGTGAAAATATAGCACATGGTGTAAAGATGTGTGACAAGATAACACACGATATAACACCCGTGTGAAAAAATAACAAACGATACGATACGGGTGTGATAAGATAACACACGAGATAATACCCGTGTGATACCATAACCCACGACGTCACACAGGTGATAGGATAAAACACGGTATCACATGCGTGATAAGATAATACACGATACAACACCCGTGTGAAAAGACAACACACGATATAACACCCGTGTGATAAGATAACACACGATATAACACCCGTGTGATAGGATAACACACGATATAAACACGTGTGACAAGAATCACATACGATATAACTCCGGTGTGATAAGACGACACACGATGTAGCACCCGTGTGATAAGATGTAACACCCGTGTGATAAGATAACACACCCCCTCGGACGAACATCGAAGCTGATCTTCCCCCAACAACGGCGAAAGCGCACACACGCACGCCGGGCCATGCGTCCTATCGAAAGGTCTAGACGAGATCTCTCCCAAAAGCCACCAAATATTCGGATTTGCGTGTGCTCTCCCTTCCTTGAGCACCAAAATCGGTTCGGAGACTTCGTCCCAGAGGGTGTATTAGTCTTGCGTGGACCCCATCAGTCAAAAATATGCTGGCCAAAAAAAGGTACAGTACCCCTATCGTACCATTATATACCACGCTGGCCTTAAATGTAAGGACCGGGTGGTCTTCATGTTAATCTGTAAACGGACCCTATGTGCGCGGTATACGGGCACTGCCTTACTCTCGGTAGCACCGCTATATGACGGCATCCCAGCTGTAGTGCGTGCGTTGCTTCTGATACTGCCGCAAACGTGACTGCGCAAACTAATATTCGTTGTGGTGGTAGGCATCTACTGCTGTATATACACGATAATGCTTCGAGGTGAAACAGGTTGAGCGGGCAAACGAGAGACCGTTTGACGACCCTCCCGGCACGGCACGAAGGATCCCACACGCTATTCCCACGCAATTCGTGCCCAAGTGTGGGGGCGCAGCAGCTGCACAGCTGGCGAAAATCTGCCCATTCAGGCAAAGTTTTTCCAGACGCGCCCGATTGAAATATCGCAGTTCTCGTAGTGAGGGAGGGTTTCGTCAAGAAACCGTGAGGGCTTTTTTTTCGCCGATGGTTGAGACCCATTCCGGTTTCGGCGAACGGCGGCCACTACCCAGACCCGGAACTCTAACCGTAACTCTAGCCAGAGGCCTGATTGGTTGGTGTGCCAGCCGGTCGTTGTGCTCGGATTGGCTTTATTTTCTGTTCGGGCCCATCTAAGGAGCTCACCTGAACGGGCAGATGTACGCGAACACACAGCCGTACGATGGACCTCAGCCTTCTGAGCACCGTTTTTGGCCCGCTATTGACGTGTAAGGGGGCCGGGACCAACTCTGATAAAGGAAAGTTGGTACAGTACACTGAAGTATAGCGGGCCTCTAATCCCCAACGCACTATGGCCCCCAAAAAAGGGCTCTTGATAGCTACTGTACCTCCTGAGAGAGGGGTCTCGCGAACTTTCGTATATTTAATGACTCATTTGTGGTACAGACAGGGCAGGGGTACCTCCGAAAAGAGAGGTCTCGAGCACTTTCGTAGCTCGTTAGAGGTACAAATACGACACAAGTACCTCTTAAAAAAGAGTGGTCTCGTGCTCTTCCGTAGCTCGATCGAGGTGCAAATGTGATACGGGTACTGTACCTCCTAAGGGAGAGAGGCCTCGTTTACTTTCGAGACTGCCTTGAGGTATACCTGGCATACACGAAAGCGGTATTGCACGAGTACCTCCTACCTGGTATCAATACTAGAGATGGTACTTCCGTAAATCCTTCGAGGTACAAATGTCGTGCGAGTACCTCCTTGGAAGAGAGGTCTCGTTTACATTCGTAACTCCTGTGATGTACTGCTGTGCATATTCTACCAGGTGCCGGTATGCGACTACCCTCTGACGCAGGGGTGTAGTTTTCTTTCGTACCTCTCGTAAGGGATACATACGCCTGCTAAACACCACGAGTGCCGTGATGTACCCATTTAAGGACCACCACGAGACAAGCCAACAAACGCCGTCTTATCTCTGATAGGGTCTTACATTTTACTACTCAAAACGACCCCATACAAATTCTCAAGTACTTTTTTTTATCGTGACAAGCACAAGCTGATTTACCTGGCCTTATCCTCTCTATACTATGGCGTTGAACCGGTTGGTCTTAAACCCTCTTAGAACCGCGGTCCCAATACGGCGACACATCACTCAAATTCCAAGTAGCTTGTTCCCAAAACGGGACTGCGGTTCTAAAAGGGTTAAAATGGGTAACGTACACCACTTCACCCCCCCCGACGGTCTGGTTAACTTTCGTACGTATATAACTACCAGTACTTCGGGGTATTTGATGTATACCCTTCGAATCGGCATCTTATTATTATTTTCTGCGACGTTAGGGGGGTGGGGATCCACTGGCGTAGTACGAGAGCCGCGAAACCGGCCGCTGCTTCCCGTTCCCTATCACACTGTCAGTACCCGGGAGTCCCCCCCCCCCCCCCCTCCCCCCCCCCCCCCCCCCCCCTCCCCCCCCCCTAGGCCGACTGCCCAACAGACGCAGTTTCGGACGACCGACACCCCCAACGGTAGAAAGCCATTGACATACTCCAACTCCCGAGGTCACGTCGACACTACGGCGTTTGGCCCCATACGGTACACCCTGACCTGGCTGCTTCCGCTCCATCCTGCCCGTTTTCGCTATTACGGGGGACCATAGTTAACCGGACCAACTATTGTTAGTAAAAATGGTTAAATATATAGGTTTTTATGTATACCATATGTCCTATTAAAACTATGGTCCCCCGTAATAGTCTGCAAGACACCATACCCGCATCCTCCGGGTTTTGCTGCGGGTATATTACTTGGAAGGCTCTGAGAATTTCCACCTGGATCATCCTCTGCTGCACCCCCCCCCCCCCCCCCCCCCTCGGCCGCCAGCGTAGTGGCTGCACCGATACGCGATGAGTGGAGGGCAGCTTCTTCGCAGGGGTCCTCTCCTGTCTTCGCCACCTCCTGGCGATGTGCCCCGAGGGCCTCCGTGTGCCTCCACACCACAATCTACTACGGGGAACCATAGTTAATAGGACCTACGTGACACACAAAAAACTATATATTTACATATTTTTACTACACAATATTTGGTCCTATTTACTATGGTCTCCCGAAGCAGTTGCCGCACCGATACGACGACAGGGAGGCGCCTTTTTCCCGGCTGTGTCGAACACCCCGACAGCAGCTCCGTGAGAGCGACGGCACCGCCGCCTGCTCCTATCCCACAAACGCGCGCCCCGGGCGTCGCCGCGCGTGCGCACGATTTACCGGCCCCTGTTGGGCCCGGTCGCCTTTTCAGGCCTCGAGACGAACCTCGATACCGGTGGCCTGGAGACACCGCAGCGAGGTAAACCGCCGCCCGTCCGGCGCTACAGCGCTGCGTCTCCCCCCGAGGCGAAGATTTCGTCCGACTTCGCCACGAAACAAATATCCCAACGTGAGGAGCGTCGGAAGAACTCGGCCACCCGGCCCCGCGCAATGAGGGCAGGCGTGTCCTCCCAACAACGTGTCCCACTATTAATAGGTAGGGTGGCGAGGTCTTAAAGCGGGGTTCCTGCGGCAACGCGCGACCATGCACCCCCCCTTCCCGTGCGCGTTTTAAAAAAAGAGGCGACGACGTAGGCGACCATATCTGCGCGTTGCGTTAGCGCGCCTGACAGGTTACCCGCGATAGTGCCGGCTTGATTCTACTCCGACGCAGCCAAGCTACGAATCTCGAGCGACCCCTGGATTTTACCAGTATCGGGAGAGCAAGGGAAGAGAGTTGATCGCAACAGCAGACCCAGTCTAGGCCTACCAACCGGCAGCGGGCAGTGTCGCGCGGTGTGCCCGTGTGCCCCTGCTCTGCACGCGCTGGTGTGCACGTCAAGCACGAGATACACCGAGCGTGACCCCCTGCTTCCGTCCTCCTTGCTTTCTACCAGGATAAAGCCCCGACGTCGGTAGAACCCATGGGTCGTTAGAGGCTACTGTATGACCATCAAACAGTGAAATTAGAATGGTGGATCACAAAAACTCACATTTCTCTTAACAATAAGATGCTTGACGTGAGAATGTTGTGCCTTTGAAACAAATACTGGCCCCGCTCTGGTGCCGGCCGCCCGCTACAGTGCCGGTGGAATTGCTTGGCACATACCACTCTGTCCCGCAATACAGGCACCTTCTTACTTCAAAATTGGTGTGAAAACGGTGCCTATAGAATGGGACAGAGTGGTACGGGATTAAAACCCTTTTAGGCCTGCAGTCCCGTTTTGGAGATAAACTACTTAGAAATTGACTGGTTTGACCCCAACAACGGGACTGCAGCTCTAAATGGGCTAACCAGTGCGACAGCAGTGTGCGGAGTGTATAGTGCCGGTTGCCGCTGTAGCGCCGGTATCATTGGCTAGCGGATATACGCTGGCACTATTTTAGAGAGAGAGACCACTAGTACGGGGGACTATATTAAATAGGACCTACGGTACACACAAAAAACTATATGTTTCGCTATTTTTACCAACAATATTTGGTCCTATTTACTATGGCCCCCCGTAATACTGGATACAATACAAACATGGTACCAGTACCCCCTAAAAAAGAAGCCTCCTTCACTCTCGCAAGTCATTGGACAAATTGAGGTACAACTGTGATGCGAGTACCTCCTAACACACGCGCTCGCAGAATACATAAAAAGCACGCTGCGAACGATGCATACGTGCGTACGTATCATAAGTAGCACGCCGATGACAAAGCACCAAACATCCCAACAACGGCACGCATACGCACAAAAATCGCCGACATCAAATATCGAACATCAAGATGTAAGCATGTAATTCTTTTTTAACAATTCCACCCGCAGCCCTTTGACGAAAAAACACCCAACCATTCACGGCAGACGGGACTGTCAGGAAAGATTCGTCAATACTCAGAAAAATCCATAGGGCTGACGTGATGTCACACCTGCCCGCCGGCGCTCCTCGCGCCTATAAAAAAAAACAGTTACCGTAGGCTCCCCCCCTCCCCCCGATGGATCTCGAACGATGGCAAAAAGGGCCCGCGTATCGTGTCATCATCTTGCCAAGCTATTTTTTTTCTCCATCTTTTTGCAGTGACATCTTCGAGGAGGAGGAGGAGGAGGAGGAGGAGGAGGAGGAGAAGGAGTAACGCTAATCTATACACGGTATACTTGCCGGTGGACACTACGATTACCAGGTACTTTATTTAGTGTTTGCGATTGTTCGGATTCTGGTTTTGGTTTGGTTCATTTTATTTCTCCCCCGATCCCAAACTAGTACGAGTATCACCTTCCAATAAAACAGGACAGAAAATAGGACGAAAGAGCCCACATCCTCGAAAACAATGTCGGCTTGGGTCTGGAATTGTTTGGTTTGGAAGGGAACTATATATAGTCTTGTTGGCCAGCAGAGCTCGAGTTGCCCCGGGCGAATGGACACACACCATGGGCAGGAAGCCGGCATCGCCTACGTCGAGCACGCACAGAGCACACCAGCTAGAGCGGGAAGGAGGGCTACCCGAGAGCAGACGGTTCGCGCCACACAAGCTATCTCACTAAGGTCCATGTGGGCGAGGCCATGTCAACGCGAGGCCGCGCCGCGCGGACCGGCAAAGGCACGAGACCGCATGCGGCGGAGAGTTGGCATGATGCCAGCATCGATGACAGACAGCGCTGCGTGCTTTATCGGCTGCTGCTGACCCTGCCGCTCTGCTTGCTGCTTGCTTTGGCTGCAGAGCGGCCAGATGACGCACTCTGGGCTCCGAGGCGTATCACCGCGCCGCATGAATACCGCACACCGCGAAGCATGCCCCACAACACGCACTGCACAACGCCTCCCAGTGCGGTCGACTGACACCCTTCGCATGACTCCTGTAGAGCACACACACCCCCGACGGCACAGCAGCACCACCTCACACCGACGCCGTCGGTACTCCATTTTCCACAGTTGTCGTTTCGTAATTTGTCTCTGTATTCCAAATCCATACGTGGCATTTTATTTCCACTTCAAAACCGAATGTACCCATTCGAGTTCTCGCGAAAACAGTTTCAAAACCCAATTTGTGTTTTGATAATTTGAGTAGCCTGTGGAAAACCCAGCCATATTTGGATTTTCCGTGAATACTCTACTGGTACAAAACCAATAGTTGCAGAACACTTGCTGTACGACACACCCTGTCGTTCCTACGTAACAGCAATACCTCGGAGTATATTATCGCATTTTTCGTTGGCTGCAGCCCCCCTGACTTTGGGAAAATCGGCTCTGGAAGTCACCCCAGGGGGTGTGCTATGTTATCACCCGTGTGATAGTGTTCACCCGTGTGATAGTGTTTTACGGAATCCACACAGAAAATACCACGGGTCGGGTCGGGTCGGGTCGGGTCAGCAGTTTTTTTTTTATCTCGCGGGTCGGGCCGGGTCGGGTCAAGAGGCTTTCAAAATCTCGCGGGTCAGGTCGGATCAAGTCAAGCACACCTAAACATTTTCGTGGGTCGGGTCGGGTCAGCCGACCCGACCCTACCCGTGAGGTTTGACCTGACCCGCGAAAAGCCCTGAAAAATACCCAGCAGTGCGATCGTATCACCCCCCCCCCCCCCAGAGAGCCTGCACCACCCCTTCACAAGCATCACCAATCAGGCGATCGCGTGGCATGTATGTACGTACGTATCGCACATAGCTCCTGCTGCAGTGTAGCCCCGCCCTTCGGACGCATCCCACAGTCCAGGCAGCTTCGTAGCTGTGTGTGACCAGTAAATGCCGAAATCGTCAGTTTTTTTCACGTGCCACAAGGGGCCAACAACGTGATACTGGTATATATATATATATAGATGAAAATCACTCAACCGCACGTGTCCAGTGTCCTCCCGTGTTCGTCGCGGCTTGCCATGGTACGATGCAGGCTGCGACAGTGGTGAACCAGACATAAATCTCGGACGACCTCTGCCTAAGGAGCTCTATGCCCCCCCCCCCCCCCCCCCGCCCCCCCCCCAACCCAAAACCCGTCCTTGATAAACGAGAAGAAGTTCAACCCGATGGACAAGCAGCGCCGCGGACTACGGTATGCACAACACGAGCGAACGGTATTCCCAGTGACAATGGGGTACCGCCTCACTCAGCTGAGGAGCTCCGCCAGTCAGAAGAAATTTAGCCTAAACGTGCCCAAGGTATGCCCTATCGCAACACGCGTCAAAGGTGGCTGGTTCGCTGGCTCGCTGCCCCATGGAGACTCGTAGGTGTGGGCGGGGAAGCGGAAGGGGAGGCGGGGACCAAGTGGCCTCCGGGGAAAGAACATTCGCTCGATACAAGCCAAGTCCCGACACACCATTTTTTTTTTTCCTGATTTCGTTTTCTATTTTTTTTTTTCCTGATTTCGTTTTCTATTTTTTTTTTTCCTGATTTCGTTTTCTATTTTTTTTTTCTACGAATTCCGGCATTTCCTGTAGACTGCTGTACTGCTGTAGTGGTGTACGGTACTGTACCACTCGGTCTCGAGATGGAAGACCGGCTTGGATTGAATAAAAATATACAAGTGTTCCTTACATTTTGGGACATGGTGATACTCGGTACCGATAAGTCACTCTGGACGGAAATTTGGCCACCGTTTGGAATATTATGTGAGTACACAACGATTCTTATGTTATCGGTCAGATTGATACTCTTAACCCTTTTAGGACTGCAGTCTCGTTTTGGGGACAATTTGGGACAAACCGCTTGGAATTCGACTGGTGTGTCCCCAAAACGGGACTGGAGTTCTAAAAGGGTCAAGACTACTGCCTTTATATTCTAGGTACACGTATCATGTACCAGTATGCGCATACCGGCAATGTGTACCAGGTATCAGGTACCACGCACAGTACTGTGCTGCTGCACCTGATACAGCTGCACAATATGCGCAGCAGATGCGCCACGCCTGGGGTTACTCAAGCAGGTTACTTCCACAACAGCTGAAATGACGGTGGTATGTATCGCTTGCTTCGTACCGTTACGAAGGACGAGGATCATCCGAAATCTGAAGTCTGTCGAATAGTAAACCAGAAAAACGCCATCCGAGCTTCCAGCAAACATCAACCGATTGTTGTCCAATAAATGGCGTGTACAGAGATAGTTGAGGACGTGTACGTATACCGCCGAGATACTGATGCTTGTAGTTCTACGTACAGCTACTCCTGTGCTGCTGTAAACCGAAAACACTGGTAGGGCCAGGCACTGGCACAAAGTGTGCTGGCAGGATAATTCAAAGGCAGTCATAATAACTACTTGCTGATTTGAGCCTTCCCTGTTCCAGCAGGTGCTGCCTTCCAGCAGGTGCTGCCAGCATATTTGCTAATAGTACGTACGTACGGGTAAGGAGTATGCCGCCCGCTACTACGGAGACCCGCCAAAATGCGCTTCGGAAGGAGAGGAGGGGAGGAGAGGAGAAAATGGATACCTGGTAGAGAGGGGGCGAGCCTCGTCATTTTCTTGTGCTTAGCTTGCTGGTGAGAGACTACTACCAACTCTATGCCCCAAAGGGAGGAGCGACGGACTCATCACACATTATACATCAGATTGCTTAAAACTATGCGCCTGCGTGGCGACCAATATACTGCAGCAACCCAGCATAATTACCCGGTACCAGTATTGCTATAGCTAACGGAGTCAGTATAAAAGTGGGATCGCAGTCGGGGTAGGGGGGGGGGGGGGTGTACTCGATGGCAGATATGTACTCGATCTCATGCATGGACGTAGTCGTATGACCACAGACCCTCGCATCCCTACAATGCCGGGACGGAGGATGTCGGGTTTTCACCGACCAGGCAGACATTGCTTATTGCACCAAGCGCGAAGCGCCGTGAGGTGTCTGGCGAGTCGCATGAAGGGTGAGCTGCATCCTACTAAGAACCGCTTTTTGAGGCGGACTTGCATACGGGTTGCTTCGCGAGTCTCCTGTTCGGATAAGTCGCGAAGCACATACTTACGACTGTATCTACTGATTTTGAAGCTGCTAGTGCCCAGCCGTACAAACAGGCGGATACCGATCGAGGTGAATACAGCGGTCTGTCAGTCTAACGACATGATCAATAGATGCCGGTACAAAGTAGTAGCCTATCAGGTATATGAGTACTCGTAAGGCACGCTGTGAATACTTGGTACGACAGTACCCAAATATAATTATTACGGGGGGCCATAGTTAACAGGACCTATGGTACACATAAAAGCCTATATGTTTAACCATTTTTACTAACAATATTTGGCCCTGTTAACTATGGCCCCCCGTAATAGGAAAGCTGCTCCAGGAAGGATTTCTTATGTAAGAATGGGCGCGTACTACACCGATTTCAGTATAATGATTCCTGAATTTCAACCAGCGAATATTCCACCAGTACGTACGTAGCATACCAGGTACCTGGTTTACGATTAGGTAAAAAGAGCGTTTGCGAAACAATGCCGTCAAGAAATTCCCTTTCTTTCCGCTAAAAACAGTGAAGTCCCTTCCCATCATGATATTGGTGTGTTTGCGGACGAGTAATATCAAATCCTGCAGGCGGCGCCTCCGAAAAAAAGAAGGGAAGGGGGGAGGCAAACACCGTGCGAGTAGCAACGGCAGCCCAACAACGGTGTCGGCGGCAGAGTTGACCGCAGTGCTGCCACTGCCCTCCCACGACCGCAAGCAGCGGCGCAGCAAGCGGAAGCTAGCTAGCGCTAGCCGCAGCTAGGGGCAGCATCAGCTCGAAAAACAAGAATAGACAGCATCAGCACCAGGACCAGCATCAGCGCCAGCATCATAATCAGTATCAGCATCAGCACCAGCTTCCATTTTAGCATTTTTTTATCGCTACTGCTGCTGCTGCTGCTGCTGCTGCTGCTGCTGCTGCTGCTGCTGCTGCGCTCCGCCTACGCGCGCCACAGCACCGGTGCGCTCCGCTCCACCACCACCACCACCACCACCGCCGCCGCCGCCGCCGCCGCTGTTGCTACCACAGTATGTAGGGATTGAAATAATACACGAGCCGTCATGTTGTCGCGCTCTACAAGCAAGGGGGTGCGGGCACAAGTACGAGTCCTTTCGGGACGGCGCATCCTCCACGACACCAAGCGGGCGAGAGCGTACCGTAGCGCAATCCAACGCCGCTCATCCGCCTTATTCTCCAGCTACACCTCTCGACCCTCTGTGTTCCCAGAGGGTATCGTGTTGTGTACAGCAACCAGCATCGTGCGTGGAGGCATGGAAGATTCTCTATGATACTAAGCTATTGATATGGAGAACCGAAATGTACCGTACATTTCGCAAAATTCCTACTTTCGCTAAAGTACTTGCTTGCCTTTTTTCAAGAATTTACCTCAAATTCTACCTTCGGCGTTTCTTTTGGGGAAGGGAAGTAACAAGAAAAACGCGACGAGTGTTGCGATTTTTTTTTTTTTTTAATCTTCGGTTCTCCAGACGTTCTCCCGAAAAAAATATTTGAGGTAAATTTTGAAAAAAAGGCAAACACGTACTTTATAAGGGAAGGGTGGGATTCTATCGAAAGTTGCGGTAATGTTTGCCTCTGTTTCATTGGCCTACACGTACCGAGCATTATCCCGAAGCAGAACGCATCTCCAAGGTCCTATAGCGCCACCAACCAGACAAGGGCACCGCTGTTGGCACAAATCGGCCCAACAGTACGAGCTGCGTATTACGCGAGCTACAGGAGCGGAGGCCTGAAAGGGTATCCTGATAATGAGGCGCAGGCGCAACATCAGAGGAGTGCTCTGAAGCCGTGAGCGGCTCAGGATTCATCGTCAACTGCACCTTGTGACGAACTCTGCGGAGCTCGCCGCGTCTGGTCGATTCGGAGAGGAGGCTCAAAAGAGAGAGCTGAACCACGCGGCGATGATTGCGGCTATTGTGTGCAACACCTGCCCGAGAAAGGCTGAGAGAGAGAGCCGACGTGGGCTTGGTGACTGTCGTGGTGCTGTGCTCCGGCTGGTGTGAGGTGTAAAGTGCGAGGGTGGATGGTGCACCGACTGTAATATCGTAAACGACGCGGGTTCCAATTACGCCGCATTACCTCGCCTCCCCACGCCCCTTCCGATTTTCGTTTGCAGAATTTTTGTTCACCTCACTCGCAAACACACCGAAATCATGGAGCGAAGGGAATTCGCTTTTTTTTTTCGCGGAAGAAAAGTACTGGTACATTTTTTCCCCCAGGGCCTGTATTAACGAGTAATTTGTTTTTTATTGTACTGTAATTTGAAAATAAAAATGTGAATTCTATTTGCTTTGATTTGGAATAGAATTTTCGTGAAAAACATAACTTCGGGTCCTATCCAGGAATAGCGCATTTTGCTGAAAAAATCGAATCACGCACAAGGGGCAACGAAAAACCGAGGACAACCGACGAGGCGAGAAATGGCCAGCGTCCTCCCCGGGGCGCCGCGGCCAGCGGCCGATCGTTTCTTCCAGCATTGCCGAAGAGGCTATCGCTCTTGAGACGTATTGGGCGGCTGGCGCAGCCCCGAAGCCCCACGCACGAAGCAGCGACGGGAATAGAGCGACCGAGTTTCTGAGGGAAGTCGAGACCTGGTCGGTGCTCGTGTGGTTTGCGAGGTACAAAAGGATGAAAAACCGGGTTTGCGACGGCCTTGTGATTTTTTGAGGCGCCGCGGATACTCTACTCTGTGCTGGGGGCCGTCGGGCCTCGCGCTGCGGCTGCTCCGGTGGTCCTGTCTCTCGGGAACGGCGAATTTCGCTTGTGAAGCGATCAACGACACGGCTCAAGGTTGCGTGGTTTGCTTCTGTTCCAGCGACTGCCACGTCAAGTTGGACAAACTCCCCAGATTGAATCACACGGAGATCAAAAGAAGTCTTAAAAAAACTTCTAGTTGAATTCGTTTTTTTTCGTTTTATTCGAATCTCCATTCAAAACGCCAGCTTGATGATTCAATTTTTGACCAATCAGATGTAAATCAAAGCAAACGACAAAAATATTTCGCAATCACACTAAAAAAATCTTCGTTCATACAGGCCCTTAGACTGTTCCTACCTGGTATGGGGTTCAGGTTTTGAGCTTCAGATTTTGACCCGATCGCATTTTCAGATGTGCAGTTTCGCACTTCGAAACAGTCTTCATACGCGGCAAAATCGGATATAATGTGGGTGAAGAGATCCGAGCAAACGCCGAGACCAACTGCTGGTGTGGCGCCGCGAAGAGACGTGCCGAGTGCCTGCCCTGCGCGTATGGTCCAAGCGTCCGACCCCATGCCGACGGCCTCTGGTCTGGCGGCGAAGGGACATGCCGTGTGCGCTACGTAGAGTCAACCTGTCGTGGTATTTTGTACCATGTATTTCACAATGTGACCGACTTCAGCAGCAGCAGCAGCGCCGGCGGTAGCAGCCGCTGCTACTGCTGCTGGGCTGCTGTTGCTGCTGCTGTAGTCGTGCGAGTACGTATCCACGGAGAGGTTCGCGCCAAGTGCGCTTCTCTTTGCCCCTAGGCCCGAGCCCGGGCCAACCGACTGTAGTCTGGCCACGCAGAGACGCGCCGCGCGCCGACCGCGCGTCGGGCGCAAAGCAACGTCGCTATACAGCTGTGCGACTATCCAACTCATCGATCGTTCTGCTGCGGCCTGCTGTCATGGAGAACGTCTTGAATTTAGAGGACCATGCCATTTTTCGATTTGAAATCTGAAATCTGATGACCCAAGTCCTCGGATTTGGCCAAAATCTGACGACTTGGGCCATTGGATTTCTCAAATCGACAAATTTCCGGTCAGATTGCACAGTCGGGTTGCGGAAAATAATGCTTCCATTTTAGGGATAGAAAAATACAAATCTGAAGCTCGAAATCGGCCCGCATAGCGAACAGTCTGAAATATTTTTTTTCGTTTTTTTCGAATCTCAATTCAAAACGCCTGTTTCGTGCGTTCACTTTTGGACCAATCAGATGCGAATCAAATCAAACGAAAAACATATCTTCGAAATTAAACAAAAAATATCTTGGTTGACCACTTTAGAACTGCAGTCCCGTTCTCGGGGACAAGCCGGTCAAATTCCAAGTAGTTTGTCCCCAAAGCGGGACTGGAGGCCTAAAAGTTGAAATACAGGCCCTTCTGTCGCAAACACTGAGGGTGTCTAAACAGAATCGAAATCGAAAATCAAATATCGAAATGATTATAAACAAGGCGCTGATTGGTCCCTGTTCAAAACATGTTCCCCTTCGTTTTTTAGGTTCCGAGAAAACGAACGATTTACAACCAAATGCCAAAAAAAAAAAGTTGACGGCTGGAAATCGAAAAGGAAATCGAAAACACGAACAGCAACAAATCAGCACATCCTACTGGCCAGCGCAGCCGCGTCAAAATATCACATCAAGACCGCCGTACACAGCATCCAACCCACAGATAGCACGGCAACACAGCCGCACAGACCCCCCGTAAGCAGTCAGCAGGCGAGCTACAACACCAGCCCCGACGTTCTCGGGCCTTTGTTTCCCGGCGTTCGAGCCTTAGCGAACACATTTTGAGGAAAATTGAGGATGATACCCGCGAGAACGAGGTCGGGAGTTCGTTCCCAGCATAATTTCAAGTTTGATCTCGGGGCGTCAACGTTGGAGGCGCCACCCCCTCCATGGGAGGCCCAACGACCTCCCGGAATCGAACTGCGTCGCGTTTGCCTGCTTCTGTGGTGGATCTGTGTTACCGAGCGCTAGATTGCCGGCATGTGTGCACAGTTGCGAACGGCCCAGGCAGATTGTGCTCTCCGTTGCCTTTCGCTTTTCGATTCTGCTCGGACACCTCGGCATTTTTTTTTGTCGAAATCGAAATGAATTCGATTTTCGATTGCGTTTTTCGATTCTGTTCTGACACTCCCTGACACTTTTTATGCAGTCGGAAACTAGGATTGAAAAAGCCGGTTTCCGATCGGTTATTTTTCCGACTGGATTGCGAATAGCTACCCTTCTTATCGTCCGTCGGATCGAATATACAGTTTTTGTGTTTTTTCTGCAGACCAGGAGGCGCTTGATGTAAGTGAGTGAGTGTATGTAGCTTGACCACTGCTGTAGCACCGAGAAAAAAGGGTAGGGTAGACGGAAGTCGGTTCCAGACTGCTTCGCCGTAATGCTCGTGGCGTCAGGGAGGTCTTCATCTTCCAGCAGCTGCGCCCAACCACACATACATGCTGATGTCTCGCTTCTTCCTCGAGCAGCGTGTGAGCTTGCTCCACACGCGGAGCGTTCTCCTCTATCTCGTCCTCGAGGCCATCAAGACGCTGGGTTTCTTCGACAGTTGCCAAAGCTACAGCCAGCGCAGCAGTTGGCAAAAGGTCATCATCGATACCGCACACTGCGGCCATCGGGTGCTGCTACGTGCTGCTGGCGGACATAGATGAGGATACATCACGCTGACTAGAGCCGAGCAGCAGCAGAAGTGACAGCAGCCAAGCCAGCGTCGCCGATGTTGCGGTGTGGGGTTGTGTCGTATGTCGTGTGTTGTTGTGTGTGTGATACTCGTACGGGTGAGCGGTTGGGCTTTCTAACATTTCCGGAGGACCTTTCACAATCTGGGAGAAGGGATCTTTAGGTTGGTAGGCTGTTCGGATGTTTTGGTTCCTGCTGGGATCAAGGTACGGGCGAAGACCCAACCCCACCCCTGACTCTAACTCTAACCCTAACCCTAACCCTGACCCCAAACCGCAGCCGAAACGGGGCAAAACTCGCCATAAACGAGGCTACGCCGAGTTTGCATCGAACCAGGAAATTTCTCAGGTGCCGACGACGATTCCGAAGTGCAGACCACGCTACACATTTTTCAAGTTAAAAACATCCCTAAAGATCCCTTCTCCCAGACTGCTAAACCTACTCCATTTCCGATGCACGAATCCAACTGACGAGTTGGATCGGAAATCTTAGTATTTTCGACTGTCTGGCCCAGTTGGTAATCATAATCGTATTTTTTAGAGTGAAAAGGCGCTTTTTCAACTGCACAAGATTACGTAGCTTTTTTGTCTCCAATCGGAAACCGGCCTTTTCAATCCTAGTTTCCGACTGCATAAGAAGTGGCCTGATGTACTTTCGTAATTTCGCAAACACAAAACTCATCATACCTCGCAGTAGATCATTATCATTGCTCGTTTTATAACTGCTGTACGTAAAAAAAGTACGTGGACTTCGGTCATCTAAAGTCTTAACCAAGTCGAGGAGGCAACGCCATCCCAATTTCCATGAAATATTTTACCACTTGTTGTGCACATGTCATACACTCATACATCACTGCTGTGACATTCTGGTACCCCTTCGCAGGCAGCTCTGCTGACCTGACGCTGTTGTACAGTGGCCAGCAGCTGATCGAGGTGGATGGATACAGCAGCAGTAGTAGCAGTCTCATGGTATGAGAGATCGTACGAGGACCAGCGTTGGCGACGACAGATATTCAACAACAACAGCAGTGACCACAAGAGCACAAACCCACCTTCGATTTCACCACAGATGTCTAGCTTCACGGCATCCTGTTCAGTCTTGCCCCCTCCGGGCATCGTCTCCGTGATCTCCACCGTCACTGCCGGAGAGCAGGCTTTCGTTCCACCCCCCTTGTTTGCAGGAGCAGTTGAACCCGACGAAATAAAACGGTGTCTAGCGACGAGTGCGGTTTTAGCGACAGCTCCCGCGGATGACCGGTGGAATGCACGGGCAGCGAAGCGTGCAGCAAGTGACATCCTCCCGCCCGAAGCGAACCAACTTCGTTCTTCGATAGTCCAGCTTCGTGTAAAGGGCCGACCGAGCACACTGCTGGGAAAACAGAGCAAACACAAAACACAAGCACAAAATACAAAATACGAAATCTACGAATTCTGGGAGTTCCAAAAACAGGAAGGCTGTTTGTTTCCGGGATTTTCCAGACGGCCCTTGCCTCGCAGAGTTTGCAGTGGCCTTGTTTTGCTTTGAGAAGAGACCGAGGGAGCTCGCCACACCCCACGCCACTGTTGCTTCCATTGTTCCTGATTCGTTTGTACTGTAGTGCCGAAAGGAGCTTTCCAGCAGGCGATCCCTATGTCGACGGAGGTGCTGTCAAAGTCGCGCTCTACAGCTCTCAAGGTCGATGTTTACAGGTGATGGAAGGGGTGGTCTAATAGCAAACTGCCATTCACTGCCGTTTCGGAAACCCACAGAGTCCAACAGGACGCAGCGAGCAGCGAGCAGCGACGCAGAGGGAGCTGGAAAGGTCTTATGCCGATGCTCCCGTTTTGGGCGAAGTTGAGCATGCTCCTTCTCCCGTTTCATTCGTTTTAGGTTCGTCGAAAAATACAGCAAAACAGAGTACTTACGTACGACGAGCATGCAATTCTTTTTATTTTTTTAGCGAATCCCGCCGGCCTGGCGAGTCTGGGCTGGGCTCGAGCAGGAGGGCTGTTGGAGGGGACGGGCGTAAGGTTCAAACCTGGTTTGTCATCAGGGTTTATTTTTCTCTGAGCGTTGCGGCGCTGCGGCGTATCGCTAGGGGTTGTCCTTGGCAGGCACCACTATTGCGAGCACCCAGATAAGAACAGCTAGTAGCTCGTGGCGGAATAATTGGTCGTAATTAACACGAGTGATGGTGCGTACGTATTCTACCATCTCGGTACTATTACGAAGGGTCACCGTACTCGACGCCATACGCAGCCTCGGTATTATTACCCGTCGTGCTGCCGGGGGCTGTTGTGGTGGTGGTGGTGGTGGTGGTGGACAGCAACTGCAGCAGCAGTGGAACTACTTGCGAGATACCTTGACGAGTGCTGCAGTATGTACTGCGAGTAGATCGTGCGTACGGTGCCAGAACATAGTCGTATCATATACCTCGTATGCTCTTCGGTTTACGTTCCTGGTACACACACAACAGGCATCCGTCGCCGTGTGGGCTGGCTGCCGCTGCCGCGCACCGGAGCACTCGTACGCACCTGATACACGTTATACGTACTCATATTAGTCTCCCCAGATGCCTGAACCTCTCTCCTGTGTGCCTGCTGCTTACATATCATCATATATACCACTGCTTATCGTACTGGTAGTTATTCATAGCTACCAGGTACTGCTGTATGTACTTTTAATATTATTAATAATACACTGTTGTTCTACGTAGAGCTGCACCCCCCTGGGTACCCGCCACTAACAGGCTAACAGGTACCCGCCAAGTATAGGTCCCATTACCGACCCGCGTAACGGGTACCCGGCGGGTGTTACGGCTGTTAACGGGTACCCGCGGCGCATTGAGCGGGTACCCGCTTACCAATTACCAGGTACCTGGGTATTGTTTACGGCTACCCGGAAGGGTAGAGGCGAATTTCCCCCCGAATGGCGGTGCTTCCACTTGGTAACTAGCAAAAAAGAGTGAAGAATCGTGTGGACTTTGATTGGATGTCCAGTACTACCGTACTAATAGTAGATACTGCTGTATTCGGCGCCATGTATAACATACCAGTACCTGGTAGTTTGGTATAATCACATAAGCAGGGCATTAGCCGTCGACACAAAGCCTTTATAATGTTGTCGTAATAATTACTGACGATAACTTCTATATAATACATACCATTTGTACTTGGTAGGTTTCGTGTGCACACATCCGTAGCCTATTATTAATAATAGCTGTGTGTGAAGTAGGACAACAGCAGTAACATGATATCTGCAACGTCTAAACTGAGTGTTGGCGGGTTTCTTTGAGTTCGGGCAGGTTTGCGTGCTCCATGCTGCTGCGGTAGAAGGGTGGCCAGGGTGTTGTCAATAGGGTGCATAAGCACACTCCACCAGCCACAGCAGCAGTGCCGATCAGATGACTTGCTTGCTTTCAGCGTTTGTGTTGTCCATAGTGCCAAACCCTGGCCTTTTGGTGCACTTCAAGGCCGGAAAGAGCGGAGGACACCCACGTACACAAGGCCCTGTTTTCGTTCGTCCTTCCCCGACTATCTCAAGACCTCAAGTGACGTAGACAAATCATCTAGTTTATAGATACAGATGTACTGAGCTATGCATATGATGTAAAAAATTATGTGATTTTGATGATGATGTTCTCTCTTTAGCTCATTTCCCTGAGAAATATGTACCGATTTCGTTTCGCTAGTCGCTGCTACTCCTTTCGTGTTGCGGGCTGTAGACTATAGACTGTAAGGATAGACTACGAATCTCAACGGCTGGTGGGCCTTTCGTTTGTTTTAGCTGCACAGAACGTCATCGAATTTTACCTTGCGTCACCCCGCCACCCACGCCGAATGACTCCATATACGAAAAAAATGTCAGATAGTACCAGTACAGCTTATGCTGTCGCCGGAAAGTTGAGCAGCAACGTAGGGCCTTTCTTGTCGGAGACCTTTTTTCCCATAAATTCTGTATTTGTTTCGCTCATTTTTGTTCATCTTCCGGATTTTCCTGTTTTTTTTTCTTCCAAATATGTGAAATTTAACTTTCCTGATATTTTAGCTTCTGAAGAATTTCACAGATTGTGACAGAACGCCTCCGTGTCTTGATGCATATTTCCAAAACCTCCAAAGTTTGGAAATTCTGGAAAAAATGCTCTCCGCTCAGAAAAACGTAAAGTTTCCATTGAAAAAATGAATTCCAAAGATACCCGTCACAAGCTTGCCGGTACAGGTTGGTATGAGCACGATTCTTGAAACGGAAAGTTCCAAACTTTTGGAAAAACCCGAAAAAAACAATTCTGGGGCCGATATTGGACAAAGATCGGCTTCAGAAAACTCAGGGCGGATGTTTGGTTCGAGGCGGCGAGATTCCGAGTCCTCGACAGACCTCGATCGACGAAACCAACGACTGCGTCATGACTTCTAAACGGAGTGCGCTCGTTAGGGGCTCCGACCCACGCTAGGGTCACCGTGTTCACACAATGACCGGTGTCATGTGGCGGACACTGGCTAGGCGTATGATAAAAAACAATTGGCCGCTGGTGTGCGCAAAACATAGGACAGATATCTCGATCAGTCTCGAAGGGCAAAAAATAGTTTTTTTTTTCAGGTTTGGGAGGTTACCGTAGGACGCCGCCGGCAAGCTCTTGCCCCCTAGATAGACCATGGATCCCCCTGATATCTCCGAGGCCGTCATATGTACTCGTTGGCCTTGCCCGACACCAACCGGGTTGGCCGTGGGCGGAGTCTATGTGGAGATCGAGCGTCTATCGTCGCACAAGCTGAATTTTTTCAGCGTGTTCGACAATTTGCAACGAGAAGAAAACAAATTTCGCCACCCGCAGCCGTTTGAAAACAGGCAAGACAAAATCAAACCTTTTTTCCCTTTTTTTTCCTCACAGCGGCGGTACGAGGATGTCTTCGGCTGTTCTTTGAAAGCAATGCTTTTGAAACAACACTTTTGGATCGCGCGTTCCCTTTTGTCATAGGTCTAGGCAGGGTATTTCGTATCTGTGGCAGGTGTTCGTCTGCTGATCTGTTGGTTTCTATTTCGTGATCGTCCGACCAAAACAGTCGCCGGTCCTTGTTTCTTTCTCTTTCGAGATCCGGGTGGGCGGTCAGTGGAACCGGCTTCAGCCACCTTTCAAGGGGTACATACACCCTTTTTTTCGGCTCGGTGTGACGTAGAAGCTCGCCTTCGCTCCTCATTGTATGCGGACGCTAGCCGGCAAAGTTCATTAAATAACCGTACCAGTACGTACGCATTACTATTACGGGGGACCATAGTTAATAGGACCTATGGTATACATGAAAACCTATATATTTAACCATTTTTACTAACAATATTTGGTCCTATTAACTATGGTCCCCCGTAATAGTCTATCGTGGTAATGAGGCGCGACCTCAATGCCTGCAGTGGTCCATTCTGCGGTACGTCATACTCACAGGTGCCTACGGATTGTGCTGAACCAAAATCAACGAGCATCTACGTACGTATTTTACGTGTGGTGTTTGTATCTGGTACGGCTTTTTTGTCGGAGAAAAAAGATCGGCAGCAGCAGCAGCAGCAGCAGCAGCAGCAGCAACAACAACAGCAGCAGCAGCATCAACAACAGCAACTACATAACACCAGCAGCAGCAGCAGCAGCAGCAGCAGCAGCACAGTACCAGCAGCAGCAGGACACATCGGGCCAGGGCCAGAGTCGACGTGCGCCCGGCTCGTCGGTCTAACCCTTGAAACCCTTCGCGCGTGTCTCGGACTCGTTCTGTGGTTTCCGTGTTTCCTGATCCCCGAGCGTGGATTTCGTTTTTACATATTTCAAGGCGGATACTCTCTGCTCCCGACATTTCCAATAGAGCTACGTACTACTGCTGTACTCGCAGCAGAGGTGCCACCACTATTCATATACTACCCTGGTACTGCTGTACGATGTCTACGGGAGAGCCTCTCCGTCCCCTTATCAGTAGGAGGGTGGGTCTGACAATATCACCCGCTACACGTATTAGGGGGCACATCCCAAAACGCTGCTGTTGACGGACGAATTGCACCCTTGAGCGTTACGGGCATCGCTCGGCAGAACCTCTGTTTTAAAAATATGAATGGTGTGGATTTGCAAAAAAAAAACAAAAAAAAACAGAAAAACCCGTCAGGAAATGATTTTTACCTTTCGATTTCGCTTTTTTTTTTTTTTCAAATCATGGGCCAGCCACGTACCTCCACAAAGACGCGTTGCCGCACCTGGCTCGACCAACTCTGCACGGCGAACCAGCGCACCAGGACGGGAAGGGTTCGTTAGTACGTGCGCGTGAACAGAACCTACCGGGGCTGGCATATGCTGCTGTGGGAATTGAGCGCGGTGGACGAACGTGGCCGGAAACAATGTTGGATCACACAAACAGACAGACACGCCTGACGAACAGATACAACTGAAAGAAGGCACCCTATATACGCTCATAGCATTCAAAAATGAAGAGGCAGTTTTAGTCCCCTTAAAAAGTCAAGCAAAAAAACGGCTCGCGCCTCTCGCTCGCGCGCCTCATTTTCATCACGCCTGCCGTGAGTTCTACAGAGGAACAGAGTGACAAACCTACATACATACATACATACATACATACGAACATACATACATACATACATACATACATACATACATGCATACATACATACATACATACATACATACATACATACATATATACATACGGCGGTGGTACCGACACCACGTAGCCCCTGCA
Organism: Nereocystis luetkeana; assembly: GCA_031213475.1. NCBI lineage: Eukaryota > Phaeophyceae > Laminariales > Laminariaceae > Nereocystis > Nereocystis luetkeana. The sequence continues at coordinate 9,324,113 of JARUPZ010000012.1, read as the reverse complement.
GAACCGCGCCCGAATTTTTGAGGACGAGCTACTTGGAATTCGTGCAGGAAGTATTTTTGCAAAGCGTGTGGGTTCTTAAGTTATTATCTCCATGTTAACCTTATTTTGCCCCTCACTACGCTCACATTCTTGCGCACGTCAGGCAGAGTGTGTTCCGCTGCCACTAGAATCCTACTTAACCCATTTAGTACTGCAGTCTCGGTTTGGGGACAGACTCCTCAATTTCTAAGTAGTTTGTCCCCAAAACGGGACTGCGGTCCTAAAAGGGTTTTAAGAACGGGTCAAAACGTTTTTTTTCTCGTGCTTTGCGCGAAAGACTCTTGATACTCGTAGCCAACTTAGATCATCCCTCCCCATTTCTCACGAGCTGTCGTCGCGTATATATGGACTGCAGCTGTGGGGTGCCTACTTATCCGGTTTAAGACTTTTCGGGAGTTAAACTTGTCACGAGGAAAAAACTACTTGGATTTAGTATGTCCAGCGGTAGAAAATAAGGCCATACTATTCATACAGATGAGACCACGTTTATATTACAGTAGCTTGGCACGGGTTGTGGTCTTGAAATCGGATGGGTATCCACTGCCGTAATAACCTACGAAAATGCTTGTAATGTTGCCATACCCTACTACTGGCCTGTATATACAAAAAAAAAACAGGGGGAAGCGAAAGGGAGCCTCGAATAACCCCCCCCTCCCCCTATTTTATATAGGTTTGGGTTGACGTCGGTTGGCAACGACACTGTAAAACATGCCGCTCACTACGCGAGCTAGACAACCAGGGTACCGTTTGGTTTGTTTGTTTGTTTGTTTGCTTGCTTTTCTTGGCGGTCGCCCACAGCTGGTTGTCGAGTTAGATCATTTGTGCGAGGTAATGAGCGTTTACACCGCACAAGGGAATTGATCGTATCACGTAGCGTTCAAGGTACGGCACCCAAGAGGCAGTTACATAGTACTCCCATTGCTGTCTCTGGAAGTGGCTACACCGGAAATTAAATGATCTCATTGAAGCTGTCATCCTTATGCAAGTCCGCCTCACAAGCGGTTCTTAGTAGGATGCAGCTCACCCTTCATGCGACTCGCCGGACAACTCACGGCGCTTCACGCTTGGCGCAAGCAATGTCTGCCTGGTCGGTGAAAACCCGACATGCTCCGTCCCGGCATTGTAGGGATGCGAGGGTCTATGGTCATACGACTACGACCATGATATCAAGTACATATCTCCTATCGAGTACATCCCCCCCCCCCCTGCCCTGCGAAAGGGATGCGTGGTCAACGGTCGAATGACTTGAGGCGAGCAACAAATGAGTCCGCCCCTCCCATGGCTTCGTACGAATCAGTACGTACGTACGAACACTTTTGTATCTTACCTGGTGCAAGTCTGAGCCTGTATCTGAGCACTCTGGCCGTAAATATAAGGAATTTTTGTACACGAATATCAAAACCAAGCGATTCTTATATTTTCGGGCAGAGTGGTACGTATACTATTACTATTGATAGTTGTATCTATACTGTAGCCTGCGGGTGTTGTACGTACTGCTGTACGAGCACCTTTTTTTGTTTTGCGGGCGAGCGACTGAACAATTGCAAAGTATACCTTATGATGTCTTCGTAAAAAGAAACAAGAGCTGTGAGAGCGACGACTCCGTCGACACTCACCTTTTTTGATGCTACAGCAGTAGTGCTGTAGGCATAACTTGGGTCTGTGCGAACAGGCGCCAGGTACTCAGTATCTCTCTGTACACCTCTGTACACGTAGGAATGAGAGTCAGTACGCGTCTCACGGACGCTGTCTCTTGCTGGACTTTGCTGGGGGTAGAAATACCGTGTCCCGAGGGAGGCATCACACCCCTTCGTGGGCGGCGCAATGTAATACGGAAAAGTCTCGAGCACTTTCACGGTGGCTCCTAGTACGGGGGACCATAGTTAACAGGACCTACGGCACACAAAAAACTATATATTTCCCTATTTTTACTGACAATATTTGGTCCTATTTACCATATGGTCACCCGTAATAATACATACATACCATACCAGGTACCTGGCACCAGGTACCGGTAAAGCCAAAAATGGGGGGAAATTGGCTTCCCGATGTAACTCTGAAGAATACAAATATAACATCGATCGAAAGCCTATCGTCAATCGTCAACCCCGTTTTTTAGGAGGACACCATCGTCGATCCACGCGGCGGTTATTGAGATGCAACGCATAAGAGCGGGGGGTTCGGGGTCATTTTGGGCTTTCGTTCACCATGGGCCTCCGTGATACGCACTACAGCAGTAAAGACTGTACAGAACAGGACATCTACAGCAGCAGTCAAGACCGAAAAAAACGAGCGCGTGTAAGAAAGTCGGGCTGAGATTTGCGGGACAATTATTAAATCCGGAAGTCGTTGCCTTGAAGCTACTGTGGTACGGGGGGACATAGTTAATAGGACCTACGTTACATACAAAAAAACATATATTTACCTATTTTGACGAACAATGTTTGGTTCTATTTACTATGGTCCCCCGTAATGGTGCGGAAAGTTCCCTAGCCCGAATACGAAAGCTGGATAACTGTTTCTGTTTCTTGCCACATGCCGGTACGTGTATATATATTATCAACGGTAAGTACTTGTTGTTATTTTCGTTTACGAGTTTGCGAGTCTGCCCGTCGATGGTCCTAATCTTTTTCTTTTTTTTTTCCTCGCTCCTCCTAAGCGCGTACTGCTGTTCTGTACGCAAATGTCTCCGGTTCTCCGGCTGACTTTTTTTTTTTTTTTTTTCTTCCTTTCTTCCTTCCTTCCTTCGTTCCTTCCTTCGTTCCTTCCTTCCTTCCTTCCTTCCTTCCTTCCTTCCTTCCTTCCCTCCTTCCTTCCTTCCTTCCTTCCTTCCTTCCTTCCTTCCTTCCTTCCTTCCTTCCTTCCTTCCTTCCTTCCTTCCTTCCTTCCTTCCTTCCTTCCTTCCTTCCTTCCTTCCTTCCTTCCTTCCTTCCTTCCTTCCTTCCTTCCTTCCTTCCTTCCTTCCTTCCTTCCTTCCTTCCTTCCTTCCTTCCTTCCTTCCTTCCTTCCTTCCTTCCTTCCTTCCTTCCTTCCTTCCTTCCTTCCTTCCTTCCTTCCTTCCTTCCTTCCTTCCTTCCTTCCTTCCTTCCTTCCTTCCTTCCTTCCTTCCTTCCTTCCTTCCTTCCTTCCTTCCTTCCTTCCTTCCTTCCTTCCTTCCTTCCTTCCTCCCTTCCTTCCTTCCTTCCTTCCTTCCTTCCTTCCTTCCTTCCTTCCTTCCTTCCTTCCTTCCTTCCTTCCTTCCTTCCTTCCTTCCTTCCTTCCTTCCTTCTTCAAAATAACGTTTTGCCTGTTGTTGCGTCGGCCGTCGACTGGCTGTCGTTGTGCGCTCTTTCAGTCTGGACAGCAAGGAGGCGGAGAGAGCGGCGAGGACCCTGAGGAGATATTTAGGGGCGGATGCAGAGGTCAGCGTGCCTCCTACGCTGCTGCGATCGAAGCTCAAGGTACGAACATGCCGGTCCTACGAATCTGTCGATTTTTCTTTCCATCTATCTCATCCCATCATCTCCTGTCTTGTCCGTTCCCTGCTTCTCCAGCTCCCTCGACCTCGCAAGTCAGGTCTGAGGTCACACAGCGGGCACTCGCCCTCTCTCTCCCCCCCCCCCTGCACTACGGGTACGGTGTATGTCTTCATTTTTATCGCGGGAATAATTCCGCGCATGATGCATTGCTACACACTATGAAACACGATAGGAGTGCAACTGCTGTACTATTTTCCGAGGCTCCTCACTCGATTTACAGCGTAGAAACTCTATACCCCCACCCATAACCTGGCCTTACTCCCTTTAGGACGGCAATCCCGTTTTGGGCACTAGTTCCTTGGAATAAGAGTCAAACAGGTGTGTATGCGCACTGCAGCACTAAAAGCATGAACAAATTGCAACTCGATGAACAAGGCCATAACATAACAATATGTATATATATATATATAATATACCCCTGGTACCTGGTAATATATATACAATTATACTTCGTATATATGCCCCCGCAGTACGCGCGATCGAAGTGCACGCACAGCTTTTAAATATGAGTTTCGACGAAACCCTCAAACTCACAGCTGTTGTTGTTTAGTTTTTACAAATATGGTACAACTGTTGTCGCTAGGATTTTGCGCAGCGGGCTACAGCTGTAGTCGCACGTCTGCCGTGAACGCAGTCGACTTGTTTATATATGTTGGTGGGGGCGATTCTCATTCCTGCTGTAGTGGCGAGGTCCCTCTGTAGCGCCGATGAAGTGGTACCGGTTAAGCAGTGCCCGCTACACCAGTGCGGCAGTGTGCTACAAATAGTGCCGGTTTAGTGCCGGTTGCCGCTACAAATAGTGCCGGTTTAGTGCCGGTTTCCGCTACAAGTCGTGCCGGTATCGTTGGCTGGTGCATACACACCGGCACTATATAGAGAGGGACCATTACTATTACGGGGGGCCATAATAAATAGGACCGAATATTTGCTAGTAAAAATAGCGAAATATTTAGGGTTTTGTGTGTACCGTAGGTCCTATTAACTATGGTCCCCCGTAGTACTGTATGTATGTGCAGAGATATACGACACAAAAAAAAACAGGTCAAGTCCACACGTGGTCACGGTACGAGCTGCGAGCACCAGGGATCACTCCGGACGGAAGTATAGGAAGCGCTTGATGTAGGTCCAGAGCGGTCCGAATTTGAGTTTACGAGATTTACGACACGGCGACCGACCACCTGTTCCCCCGCCGCTAAAAGGGAGACGAGCCACAGGCCCAAAGGTCACGCGTACTGGGCTGTACCTTACCTTAGCTACAACCACTCTGGCCGTCAATATAAGGACCACTTGGTCTTCATACTAGAGTCTAAACGGTCCTCGTATTTCCGCCCAGGGTGGTTTGAGCGAATGGGAGTTTCTAATTGTCGAGGCGCCAACGAAGTAGGGACCCCTGTCGAGTTGTTGAGGCGCCCACCGTCTACAGGCGAATAAAGAAACGAGGGCCGGCGATTTTGTTTCCCTCCGCCGCATAGCTCTTCGCGAGTCATGACCAGACCCGCGGGTCGGGTCAGGAAGTTTTTGAAATCTAGCGGATCGGGTCGGGTCGGGTCGGGTCGGGTCGGGTCGGGTCGGATCACCCTTATCCGGCCCGACCCGGTCTGACTCGCGCGAGGTTTGACCCGACCCGTGAAGAGCCCTGATGAATTAGAAGTTACTTCTTTTCTCGGTGTGCTCTTGTAAAGAGAGTAAATAGGTGCTCGATGTGAATTACGACGACAACAACTGTCAACAACAGGGCCGACCGCAAAGGCTAACATACTCGAAGTACAAGAACGACAATAGCTTTGACAGCAACAATGTCGACAACCAACAGCATTGACACCCCAACGATATTGACACCAACAACACTAACAACAACAGCAGCAGGAAGCGCGCTGGGTTTCTTGGTGGGCCTTTTCTAGGGAGTTTATTCGTGGTGTGTTGTTGAGTCTTGTACTCCAGCGACGACACCGTTTTAATCCATTGCATGATTGTATCGCCTTTCCCTCCCTGCCCCCTCCCTCTGTCTCGCTTTTTCCCCTCCCACCTGGTCGGCGACAACCCGACGTGCTCCGTCGTGATACACTGTAGGGACGCGAGAGTGTATGGGCATACGACTACGGCCATGCATGACATGAGTGCCCCCCCAGTACCCCCCCCCCCCCCTCTTCATCTCTCTTATTGCCCCATCAAACTCGTTGACGCTGCTGTCATCCATATTCACGTCCGCCTCACGAAGCGGTTTTCTGAGTAGGATGCAGCTCACCCTTCACGTGGGTCGCCCCAGCACCTCACGGCGCTTCGCGCTTGGTGCAACCAATGTCTGCCTGGTCGGTGAAAACCCGACGTGCTCCGCCCCGGCATTGTCAGGGTGCGACGGTCTATGGTCATACGACTACGTCCATGGATGATATCGTGTACACCCCCCTCCCTCCCCCCTCCCTCGGCATTTCCTTTTGCCCCCACGCCTCATCCTATCCCCCCCCTTTCCGTATCTATTGTCGCCTCGTGTCATACCTGCCCCCGTTTTTTCTGTACTTTGTTGTCGTCGTGGTTTGTGTGCGGACCCCCCCCTCCATCTGCCTCTACATCTCCACCCTCACCCCCCCCCCCCCCCTACGCAAGAAGTGCCTGCCTGGTTGGTGAACACCCGACGTACTCTATCCGGGCATTGTAGGGATGCGAGGGTCTCATGGTCATGCGACTACGGCCATGCATGATATGACCCCCCCCCCCCCCCCCCGCTCCACTCTCGGGTTGTCGTTGTTTCGGCAGGGGATCAAGCTGCGGGGAGGGGGCAAGGGGGCGGGAGCGGTGGAGATGATTTTGCTGTTGCACTATAACGAGGGGCGGGTGTTGCTGACGGACGAGGACGGCATGTACAACGACTTTATTTTGGAAGCTTGCAGAGTGACGGGTGAGCTTTTGCTTTTGCTGCTGCTGCTGCTGCTGCTGCTGCTGCCCCCCCCCCCGTCCCCCCACGCCCATTCGAAGCTATCGTCAGTATGCAAAAAAGTCCGTCTCATGAGCGGTTCTTAGTAGGATGCAGCCCATCCTTCATGCGACTCGCCGAACTCCTCACGGCGCTCCGCAAAGCTTGGTGCAAGCGATGTCTGCGTGGTCGGTGAACACCCGGGGTGCTCGGTCCCGGCGTTGTAGGGATGCGAGGGTCTATGGCCATACGACTACGCCCACGCATGAAAATGAGAAGTCCCCCCCCCCGCCCTCCGTCTCGAAAGGGATGCGTGATCAATGGTCAAATGACTAAGGCAAGCAACAAATGAGTACCCCCCCCCCCCCCCGCCGCCCTCCTCGATATTTTGACAGAGCACGACACGAGGAGGAAAACTAGTCCCACAGTCTGGGCACTAATTTGAACGTTTCAAAGAAGTCTTTCAACTTGTCCCGACAGAGAAGTACCTCGTCCACAAAACCGATAGAAGAATAGATGGTGTTTCCGGACAGAAGAGGTGTACCTGGTACATACAATACACAAAATCGATACAAAATGTGCACATAACAATGAGAACTGCTACGCACATACACTGCTTCGACTTGTGCGCGCATCGTACCCCCCCCCCCCCCCCCCCCCCCCCCCCCAAGCCGCCGCCACCGCCTCCATCAGGTGGCGTCACGGGGGACCATATTAAGTAGAACCTACGGTACACACGAACACCTATATGTTTCGCTATTTTTACTAACAATATTTCGTCCTGTTTACTATTGCCCCCCGTAATAGTATGGATTTTAACCCCTCTGTAGGACTGTACTCCCTTTTTTGGGAAGAAACTACTTGGAAATAGAGTGAAAACACATGCGTATGTGCAGCAGTGCAGTGCTAGAAGGGTTGGCGATGGGGGACCGACTTGGCTTCGTGATAAAGCCGACGCCTAGGAGTGCTTGTCATTTGCCGGTGCGGCGTAGTAGTCAGAACCCACTTTTTACCCAAGATATTTGGTATTCCCCTATGCTCACACACCGTACGTAGTTGGTTCTGATTTCTATGCGCCACCGCATCAGTGCACGGGGCAAGACGCGGCATGTGCAAGAAGCCGCGAGATGATTCGATTAGCGTTGTGTTGTACTGTACGGACACCGTATTTAAAATGGACACACGACGCGTTGTACACGTAGAAGTGGCGGTGACCTTACTTAAACCCCTTTTTCAGGTCGTTGTTTGATCCTAGAAAAGAGGCGTTGTACGATAAGAGGTTCACCCTGATTATTCTGAGGCTCCCATGCCCCCCCCCCAAAAAAATTAACGGGAACGAACAAACATATGAATGCGACTGATGCTACACGCATCTCGCACGTGTACGTACACCCTATGCCCTAATAACGTAGAGCACACGCTATATACTCATCCTTCAACCGTGTGCTCTACGTGGTGGCTCGGAAAGTTTTTTTTCCCCCCGAATGTGATACCTCTATCGTAAAACGCCTCGAAAGTGTTGAGAAAACTGTTTTTTCAAGGTCGTGGTTTGGACGATCTGAGCGCACACAGGTAGGTTTTCCGGAGTAAGTCCGTATGTCCAAAAATGGTCCCAGTCCATTTGCAACATCAGTACGCAGCTTTTCCAAAAAAACGTGAGTCCTGGAAAGGGTTTTGAAGCTGTGATATATGTGTGCCACTCTGACGCGGTACGATAAGACGCGCTTGATGTTCATGTTAACAGTCCAAAGGTGGACTACATTCCCGGTCAGATTGGTGTGTGTGTTTTCTCATCCACCTGAGGATAGAGGACACCAAATTTATCGTAAATACACGAAAACAAAAAAAAAACGAAGCGCGCTTACGTACCGCACCCACTCTCCGCGCTCTCGCGCGCTCTGCCCCTCCCCCCCCCGCCCCCCCCCGCCCGCGGTCACGCCCCCGCGCCCTCTTCTCCGCTTGGCGCGGCGGGTGGCAGATGGTAATGTGTTCGTTGCTTTGGCCCCGGTGTCGACTCCTCCCTCCGATCTGGCCAACGAGACCCTCGTCGCTGCCCTGGCGTATAGGTGAGCCAGGTAGACAGGTGGACGGAAAAAAGAAGGCGGATAGATAACGCTTGTTTACCGCGCAACGCTTGTGATGAGATGACACGGTATAAACACGCGTGATCAGAAGACATAGCGTATTACACGGGCGATGGGATAACGCACGGTGTAACACCCGTGTGATGAGATAACGCACGATATAACACCCGTGTGGTAAGGTAACACAAGGTATAACGCTCGTGTGATAAGACAACACACGATATAATACCCGTGTGATGAGATAACCCACGATATAACACCCGTTTGATCAAATAACACAAGGTATAACGCGCGTGTGATAAGATAACGCACGATATAACACCCGGGTGATAAGATAACCCACGATATAACACCCGTGTGATAAGATATCACACGATATCACACCCGGGTGATAAGATCACACACGACATAACGCCCGTGTGATATATAACACACGATATAAAACCCGTGTGGTAACATAACACACGAGGTCACACCCGGGTGATAACGTAACACACCACCAAACACGGTCTTCGTTGTGTCCGTCGGTCACTCTCGGCTCCGAAAAAATAATCGGTTCGGAAGTTCACCCCAGGGGTGTTGTGTGTCATCTGTCGTGTTTTACGGCAATATACAACGGCGGGCGTATGGGAGGTAGGTTTTGGGGGGAGGTGGGAGATAGATTTAGAATCACGCGTGTATCCGAGGGAAGATGCATCAGAAGGAGTATGCTATCGGGGAATATTCCCGGCGATTTTGCGGTACTCGGTGTGACGATCCGGGAAGCCCCGGGAGCCGGGGGGGGGGGGGCTTCTTGCGCCGTCTGAGGTTCGTGGACAGGCGGATAGGTACTGTAAGGGGTAAGGGCAGGCAGGTGGGCTTCTAGACGGACAGGTTGAGAGATAGGCGGACAGATAGACAGGCGCATCGGTTGACGGGCAGACAGGCGAGCAGGCAGACGTAGAGATTCGCTGGCAGGCGCAGAAAGACAGGCAGGCATGTAGGTGGGCCGACGTATGGGTAGAGAGACGGGCAGACAGGCAGGCGGGCAGGCAGTTGGACAGCCAAGACAAGCAGAGGGACAGGCAGATAAAGCGGACAAGACTGACAGGCAGGCGGGTTGGTGAACAGAGAACCACTCAGACAAGACAGACCAACAGATACACTGGCGGGGTGACAGGCAGGCTGACATACCGGCAAACAGGGAAGCACAGCAGACGGACGTAAAAATGGGTGGGCAGGTACATACCTGGTAGGTAAACAGACAGCCGGACTGATGGGTGTAGGCAGATAGGTAAACAGACAAGACAGACAGAGAGGCTGACGGACGGGCAAACACAGATAAGTTAAACAGAAAGACAGGCAGACTAATAGATAAAAATGCAGAGCATGCGAGCTCAACCTTTTCTTTGTTTCTGTTCCCGACGGCGTCCGGTGTGACGACTCTTGCACTTTTCAGGTTTGTTTATGTACCACTCTGTACCGAAATATAAGCATCCGTTTGGTTTAATATTTAGTGTAAAACCGGTGCTTGTATTATGGGACAGAGTGGGTAGATATTATTTTAGTTTTCGTTTTTCACTGAATTTGTTACAAACACGCCAGCTGAAAAATATGTTCTCTTGTTTTTGTGATCACCCCTTCGGGACGACCTATTAATAGGGGACAAACCAGCCAAACTCTAAGTGATTTGTCCTCAAAACGGGGCTGCAGCCCTAAAAGGAAAGGGTCAAGCATCTCTTTCACAACAGGAGACTGATTCCGAGAGGTCTATCGATAGTACTACAGCAGTAGTATTACGGGGGACCATAGTTAATAGGACCAAATATTGTGAGTAAAACTGGTTAAATATATAGGTTTTTATGTATACCATAGGTCCTATTAACTATGCCCCCCCGTAATAGTCAGAACGGACGCTGGGCCCAAACGATGATATATGTATTCCCCTGTATTTACTCGCCGTCCTCGGTTCTGGTTATTACCACACCGTGTCCCCCTGTAAAGACCTGTCGCAGGAACTTTTTTTTCCCTTCTCGGTACCTTTTAGTGTGGACAAAAGCCGTGAGTCAAAGGGGGATCTTGCCCTTCTCTTCCCCGTCCGCATTGTCATCGCGCATACCCACCGCCCGCCGCTATTTCTACGAGCAGGAAACATGTGCGCGTATAAGATACCAGGATGGTAGCTGTCCACGGGTCGGGTGAAACCTCGCGGGTCGGATTGGGTTGGGTCGGGTCGGGTCGGGTCGGGTCGGGTCGGGTCGGGTCGGGTCGGGTCGGGTCGGGTCGGGTCGGGTCGGGTCGGGTCGACGCGTGAGATTTTGAAGACCTCTCGACCTGACCTGACCCGACCCGACCCGAATCGACCCGGCCCGACCCGACCCACGAGATGTTAAAGACCTCCTGACCCGGGTACGGTCATGGATCCGTAAACAGCACCCAAAATATTTTTATTTCGTGCCTTGGGTTGGGAGTGGGGAGGGGTGGTGCATTTTCTACTCACCCGTAGTCTATAGCGCTTACAATCTTGAGGGGGTTTGTGTGAGATTTTCGGGGCGACTCCGCCCTTTTTGAATGTAGTATACCCTGGTGCACCAGTAAAATGTACTACGAGTGCGTGTTATTGTTTTGATCGCTTAACCCTTTTAGAACCGCAGTCCCGTTTTGGGGACTAAACCAATCAAATTATAGGTAATTTGTCCCCAAAACGGGACTGCGGTTCTAGAAGGGTTAAGAATGGCCAGGGGCTAGAGGCCGGTGGTCGTAACAGCTGCCGGGGTACGTTTTCAGTGCCTTGGCCAAGCAGCTACCTATCGTCTCCCAAAAAAACAACAACAACACCGTTGAGTTTTACCAGTCTACCACTACGTATATACTTCTACATAACTTATGTACGCCCCCCCTTGTTTGTTGGCTTCGTTTTTTCGTTCGGTTTCTCACTTTCCGTTTTTTAGTTCCCCCATCGTATTGGATCTCTCCCGAATAAAAATAATACCAGGTGTGACGCATGTGTAGTTGGTGGCGGTGAAAATGTTGTTGTCGGTCACACCTCAGGCAGATAGATCACCGACAGATCACTCCCACCTCATGGTGTAAAATAGTTGAGGGAAACATCTTATTCCGATCTTTTGTGATCCACGGTTAGCTCATGCTGCCAAGCGAGACCCGTGCGATCCGCCCGGTCTATTAGTAGCGCATGCTTCCTGGGTTGAGTATGTGCTGGGCAGATAGATCCTGCACAACCTATTACAACGGCACGTAGAGAACTAGATCACCTACAGATGTATCATGATACATCTGTAGGTGATCTGGCTCAGGGGCGCTGAACCTTTGACGCGACGTCCGCGTCACAACAGAGCCCCGACTTTCCTCCCCCCCCCCCCCCCCCCCTCGCCCCGCCTCCTTGCTGCTGCCTGTCGCGTCCCACCAGCGGAGGGCAACAGGGCCTTCTCTCTATCCACATGCAGAGGCGGTTTTTGACGTGGAGCAAGGTGCCAAGCGAGGCTCAGCTGGAGTGCGTCAGGAGCGCTCTGGACGGGGCTATGGAGCCGTTGGCGGTGAGTACCGTATGCGACGGTTGTATACCACACCTACGGTAATTACTTTTTGGGGGGCTCTAAGAGCGTTATCACCCGGTGTGTTATATATACTCTGGGGGTGTGATATACAGCGTACCGGTAGGTCGGTCGGTAGGTCTAGTTATTGGGTCGGTCGGTGGATATGTAGGTCTAGTTACTGGGTCGGTCGGTGGATATGTAGGTCAGTCGATCTTGTAGGGTTGGTAGATACTGTAGGTGTACAGGTACGTGGGACTTGCGGCATTTTAAGTGAGGTCAGTGGGTAGGTTATATAGGCAGGTACAGTAGTTGGGCAGTTAGGTACTCTAAGGTCGATCGGCAGGTAGGTATGTCTGTGCGGTTGGTTGGTCTGTCTTTGGGTGGGTGGTCGGTCCGTAGGTAGATCTGTCGGTCTGTAGGTGGGTCGGTCGGTAGGTTGTTGGCGGGGCGGTCGGTCGGTGGGTCGGTAGACAGGTCGGTCGATCTGTGGGTAGGTCTGTAGGTTGTTGGCGGGCCGTTCGATAGATCGATGGGTAGGTTGGCCGGCGGGTAGGTGAGTGGGACATACGATATTTTAGGTTGGTAGACAGATATGTGTTGGTAGGCAGGCAAGGAGGGAGGGAGGGAGGGAGGGAGGGAGGTAGAAAGGTAGCTAGGGAGGTAGGCAGGGAGGGTAAGTCGGTAGGTAGGCCATTAGGTCCGTAAGTAGGTAGATATGAGTCGGTCGGTGAGTAGGTGCCTCACATGATACTTTTTAAGTCTGGCCCAAAACAAGAACTTCTCAACTCCTTCGGGACCTGAAGGCATGCCTTAACCCTTTGAGTACCGCAGTGTGCAGTAAACGTATATTTGACTCTGCTTCCAAGTATTAAAAGGGTCAAAGGAGGTAGCGCCCGACACAAGTGGCGATTGCAACATCGGCCGCACGGAGCACAGCCCGTGCCTGCTGAGGCAGAGATGTTGCCGAATAACAATGCAAGGAAGTCTCCGACAAATAGGCGGCATGGTGCATAGAGCACTACTGTAGTCGTGCTGCAGCGTGCTCGTTCCTGCTCGACGGTTCGTGAGATCGTACCTGACATGTTTTTGATCGATATAGCCTGGTCCCCCACGAGGGTAAACCTTATGCGCTGCAGCCACGTTTCGGGGCCAAACTACTATTTGGAATTAGAGTGGACTCATTTTTGCAGTGTTTTAAATGGGTTGATGTTGGTTTCGTGTACTGCTGTACTTCATACCGCGTTGATGCTTGGAACTCGTATACGCGGCTTGATGCTTCAACCCGCACTCTACCGGGGTGATGTTTGGTGCTTTCATCTCACACCTCGCTTGGTTTCGTCAGATAAACGCCTCCTCCCCACCCCTCAATCTGCAGGACCTTTGCTCATTTTCATGTTCATTGTCATTTTCGTTTTTTTTTTTTTTTATGGTGCTCGTTTTTGTCCTCTCTTTCTGTCTCCGCAGGTTCCAGAATCGGTGCTGCAGCACTCGGGAGGGCGAAAATCAGGCGGTCTGTCCTTCTGCAATATTTTGTAGCGGCCGGCCGGCCGGCCGGCTGTTTTTTGTTGTTGTGTGTTTGTGTTTGTGTTGTATCGTTTGAGTTGTTTGTTTGTTTGTTTGTGTGTATGTGTGTATGTGTGTGTTTTTTTTTGGCGGGAGGTGAGAGCAAGACCCAAACAAACATACATACTCTAGTACCATACAGCTAGTGTATTAAGATGAAATAGTACAAGCCCCCACGAACGGATTTTCGAGCCGTTTTTTTCGAGACAATGGGGAAAGAGTGAACGCGCCGAGCGATGCGTGTCTGTGGGGATATCTCGACGAGTTCGTTCGTTCCTGGTCACCACCATTTTCTTAACGTGCCCTCCGCTCTCCCATGGCATGGTGTTGAAATTGAAGCGGCTCCTAAAGGGTTATTTCCGGGGGGGGGGGGGGGGGGGGGTGCTATGTTGCGTGACGTCTGTTAATGGCACGGTGTAGGCTTTCCTTTTTTCGCGCGCAGCGACAGCGACGGTACTGCTGCACCCTCTGTCGGCTCTAGACTCTGATCCACTGCCGCGCTCGATGCCCATCTACTGCCGCCTTTTTATACCTGGTGAGGCTTTCCTCGGCTGGGTATTCAACCGAGCTTCCACCCCGTTCCGTGCACGTAGCTCAGGTAGGTAACACCATTTTTTTTTTTTTTCCCCCATTCTGGTGGCGTCATTCGGCAGTGGACACGAGCTCGAATCCTTCTTCGAACGTTCCTTTTATAGTAACGCTTGCGCGTGCGTCCCTAACGAACACGTCTTCCTGGTTGTTCCCCCCAGGTGTTAAAACGAAGCGGGTATTTAGTCCCACGCACGGGCCGGGCCGTAGACGGCGTCGTTGCGTCCCAAAGATGTTGCCGTTCGGAGGGGGGGGTACTCGATATCATGCATGGCCGTAGTCGTATGACCATGAGACCCTCGCATCCCTGCAATGCCCAGACGGAGCACGTCGGGGTTTCGCCGACCAGGCAAGGCAGACATTGACTGGTTGCACCAAGCGCGAAGCGAAACGTAAGGTGTTGATTGGACGAGTCGCATGCCGTTCAGAGATAAGAGGGTGTTATACGGCTTACCCTTGGCGTAGTTGATCGATCTCTTGCGTCGTTAGTCCAGTAGGTAGCACGTTCACACGTCCTTTACTATCATAGGAACCTCCCCCCCCCCCCCCCCCTCAACAGCCCCAGCCTGATGTTTTTCGGTAGAGGTTATGCTACTACCTTATCACACGGGTGATAATATATCACACACCCTCGCAGGGGTATTCCAGGTCGATTTTTATCGGCAATGGGGAGAGAGCCCAAAACGCAGAGCGATATTGTATGCGTCTATTATGGAAAGGTCTCCATGACTTTTACTTGTTAAAATAGGCCACCATGTTCGTTTTTTGCGCCCGCTCCCCTTGAGGCATGTGTTTTGGAGATAATCGGCTCGGGAATTGATCCCAGGGGGTGTGTAGCCTTTTATCACACGGGTCATAAAGGTGAAGTTCATGCGGAACGCGCCCTTTTCTCTTGTCAGATCAAGCCTAGTATGGGACAGTCGGGTATCTCGGTCTCTCGGGAGAGAGGGCTGGTATATGCTGTCTTCCCAAATTACAGCAGTACGCGGTGCTATTCGCTTTGTTCGTTTGTGCAGATTTTTTTTGATAGAGTATACCTAGGCGCCAGGAGTAGAGCACGAGGCCCTTTCGATCGGTGGCGCTTTGTCCCCCCCCCCCCCCCCCCCCCCCCTTCCGTGGCGTTTTTGGTTTTCCCCCAGTGGTGCTTCGCTTCCCCCTGGTGGTGGCTTGGTTGCCCCCCGGTGGGCGCGGTTTGCTTTCCCCAGGCCATGGTTTGTCTGCCCCCGGTGGCGCGTTGCGCTTTCCCAAGGTGGCGTTTTTTTCTTCCCCAAGGTGTCGCTTTGTTTGCCCCCCGGCGGGGCTTTGCTCCCCCCGGTAGCGCCTTGTTTCTCTCGGTGGTACTTTTCATCCCCCCGATGATGCCTTGTTCGCCCCCGGTGGCGTTTTGTTTGCCCTCGGTGATGTTATGTTTGCTTCAGTGGTGTTGTTTCCCCCCCCCCTGTGGCGCCTTGCTTGTCCCCGGTGGCAATTTCATGTGCTTCCGGTGGCGCTTTCCCTCCGACCGTGTTTTGTTTGCCCCCGGTGACGCTTCTCCCCCCGGACGTGTTTTATTTTCCCACGGTAACGCTCTGTTTGGCGCCGGTGGCAAATTTTGCCCCCGGGGGCACTTTTCCCCTGGGAGGGACAGGAAAATGCGGCGCTTATCCTTTGCGCTCGTCCTCTAGAGCTGAACGGTCGCCCGCTTTCTTCGGGTGTGCTACTAGTACATGCCGCGTGCATTCGTGAGTACGTGTAGAAAGGAGGGAGGGGGCGAGGGATACAGAGGGAGGGAGATATGTTGCATTATTTCTGGCTTCGTGTGGCCCGAGACGTGCGCCCTGCCCCGCCCCCGCTCCGCGCCCCCGCCGCCCGCCCCCCGCCCCTCCGGGTTTTCGTCCACGCGAACTGATCGTGTTGCTCTTCTTGCTGGGCTTGTAGAGTGTGCTTAGCGTTTAGCACATCTATGCCAAGTACCAGCCGGGTATAGTAGTCTAGACTATAGCAGTACCATACTACAAAAGCGTTGCCTTAGCTGTACAGCAAAAACGCACATATAGAGTAAGATGTATCTTTTGCCCGCACCCTTCTGATTGGTCAATTTTTGTGTCGGAGTGTCCTTCCTGTCTAGTCGTTTTTTCAGGGGACTGTTTTGATTGACCGTTTTTTTTAAAGGAATGTTCTGATTGGTCCATTTTTTGAAGGAGTGTTCTGACTTGTTTGAAGGATTGTTCTGATTCTTCATTTTTCGGTAGGAGTGTTCTGATCGGTCATTTTATTAAGAGGGGGTGTTCTGATTGTCCACTTTTTAAAAGGGATCGTTCTGGTTGAGCGTCTTTTTTTTTTTAAAGCTTCTGATTGGTCATTTTTTTCCCAACGAGCGTTCTGACCGTTCTTTTCTCTACACGGGGAGTGTTCTGATTAGCCCAGTCGCTTCTAAAGAATGCTCTGATTGTTGTTTTGTTTCACGACGCGTTTTGATTGGTGGGAAGTATCTGGATGGCATGTGAGGCCATCCAAGGTGACTTTGCCTTCGGAAGCTTGTCGATAGTGCCTAGAGTAGTAGTGTCAGGTCGATCGAAACCTGCCTCCAGCGGGGTTCATTTTTTTGTTCTTCACTTGGCGCTGTCGGATGCCGTAGCATCGTCAGCGTGAGGCTGCTGCTTGCTTGCGTATTAAATGTTTCATACCAGGTATACAGTAGATACGAGCTCAAAGCCGAGGGAGTGTGCTCGAGGGTTTCCAACTGTGGAGGCTTTATCAGTTATTCCGTGTCCAGTCAGTGTTCAATACGTGTGTACTTGTGCGCGTGATGTTGGAGCAGTTGGACTATTAATACCAATATTAGTATAATAGTACACTGGGGTTGTCGGACGGCAAGCGCAATATGTACTGTAACGAAGTTGGGGTGTGAAAGACAGCTTATCGCTCAGCCGTTTTGGTGCTGCAGTCCCGTTTTGCGATAGACCACTCTAATTGTAAGTAGTTTTGTCACCAAAATGAGACTGCGGTGCTAACAGGGTTGAGACCTCGTGCCAAGTCCTTGTAACCCTTGCACACCTCGGACATATCAGATAGATCATCTACAGATAGATGATATACGAGATAATCATCTACAGATTAACGATCTACAGATAGATCATCTACATAATTATTTTCCAGATCCTAACCTGCCGCTCTGAGGTGCTGTGCAGGACCTGTATAGTACAGATTCAACGCAGGAAAGATGCCCCAGATTAGACAGATTATGTGGTTCCCACCTGGTAACGTGAGCTAGATCATACAGATCATACAGATCATCTGCCCTGAAATATCTAGAAAATCAAATATATGGGAATCGATGATATTTAGATGATCTGTATATGAGAATCGCTGATTTATTTGTAGATGATCTGTCCCAGGTGTGAACCCTTGTACAACTGCGCCTACACTTCGTATGCGGTGCGGGCAAACTTCTTGTTTTTTTTTTCACGAAAAGCCAACCTATGTTTCCGTGGTATGCCGCATCCAGTTTTGTACGTGCGTACGTACGTACGTACGTACGTACGTACGTACGTACGCGCGTGCTGTAAGATGTAGGTTTATAGGGTGGCTATCGCTACGTAGGGACTCGTGCTGGTTGGTGGATACTTTGTCCGTAACAAGTGTCGTCAATACTACAGTAGTTATTGCCGTGTTTGGCGCTCGCTGTTTTTGAAACAAATAAAAAATGACGGGGATCTTCGGAACGCGCACGGCGCGCGGACGGACCTCCGGCTTCGATTTTTCAAAGCTTGTGCTCAGCTTCACCCAGCTCAAGACGGGCCGCCATATCAGTAAAAATGTAGGCGGCCCCGTGTATGTAACTTATCGCAGCTCGCTCTGAAAAACATGCACCACTCTGACCGGAAATATAGTCAACGTTTGATATTGAGCCCAGAGTCTAAATGGGGCTTATATTATCGTTGGACTCGTGGGACGGAAATGCGAGTATCCTTGGGGTATAATATACATATCGATACCTGGTACCTGGTACCTGGTACCTGGTATGTAATAACGGCCCTTACAACTTTTCCTCCGTGCAGATTTTTATACCAGCTGCTAGCACTTGAGTTGCTTTGCACCACGTTCATGCGTGCGGTACGTATCAGGCACCTGATATATTCACTGAGTGTCACCCCTTTCCTTCGCCTCTCAAGTCCGAAGAGCCGATAAGGGTTACAAAACGAGTACAACATTTTTTTTCTTCAACAAACAGCGGATCGATAGTGAACGCACACAAAATAAAGCAGCAGTGGTATCATACATGTAATATTAATAGTTCGGTACTCGGGACATTTACGAGCATTATTGCTACTACTACTGCTGTCATTACTACAACAACAGTTGCGGCTCATCAGCGCAAAAGGTTCCTCGATCCAGCATCAAGGACGAAACGCCGACTCTTGCCGCAAGAAGCACACACAAAAAACGATTGTATTACCTGTAATGATGGTGCTCAGCACCGCCTCCTCAGGCGAGAACGCCCAGGACAGAGCTCCCCCAATGCATTCCTAAATGGAAGGACCGTTTCGTACTACTGCCGTCCTGTTCTGGGGACATACAACTCTAATTCGAAATAGTTTGCCCCCAAAACGAGACTGGATATTACGTTAATAGTTCTGCCGACGACGCTGGCTGTGAATGAAGGAAGACGGAAGTGCAGAGATGTATGTATTGATAGTAAGCTCGCGAACAGAGACACGGGGATGTCGATGCTGGATAGGGCGCGCTGCTTGTAGTAACTTAGTTCACGACCTCCTTGTTACCGCTGCCCAAGTGAGTTGAGAGAGAGAGAGAGAGAGAGCTCGAGTTGAGCGAGGGTGGGGTTCGTCGGGAACGAACACAACTCAGCCCAGACGCCGATCAAAACTAACCTGTATGCAGGTACATACGAGCCTACCGGGACGTTCCCACGAAGAAGATTTCCAAGCGCTACGCGTAACCATAACCATGTCAGATGCGCATACGACGGGTATGTTCCCAAAAAAGCGCTACGTACAACCAAACAAGACTCCGCATACGCGTAAGGGTAGTTTCCCCATGTACGCTGGGACCGGGTGTGCTATACTCCCATCACACAACCCAGAGAACATGCGCTAGATCACGCAAATTATCCGGATCCCACGCGGCAAAACACACTACTACTACTACTACTATTACTATTAGACCCGAAAAATACCTGCCCTGAGGCATCTATTATTGTACTCAATGCAAGTAGTTCATTTGAACTAGTAATAATAACTGCGAGGATCGACGAGCTGCCCGAGGGGTGGAAACTTTACACCGCGGTTTCTGAATACCTACCTACTCGTACACACCTGATGCCGTAAGCCCACCCCCCTGCTCTTTCCAGTGTTGACAGCATGGTCACCAGCCCACAACAACAAACACCGGTCGCCCTGAAGGTCCATATAATAAGTGGTCAACCTCGAATATACATTTTAATTGATATCTACCGGGATGTTTTGGGTGACGTGAGGGGCGGGGTTCGAATCCCGCTGGGTTCCCAAAAAACCAACAGCAAGACACACTGTGGGGCTCTTTTTCTGGTCGCGGAAAAGCGCGATCTTCAGCAAAATGCGATGAAAATCGACGCGCACCGGGAAATGTTCTCAATGAAACCCTGTTTTTTGGCTGCCTTTTTTTTTTTTCTTTCTTTAAATTCTCTCGTCCCATTTTTTCATTCTTTTTCGCCCTTCTTTTCTCTCTCCCTCCCTACTAAAAATCGCGACGTAGATCTGAGGGCCAAATGGCAGGCTCTCCTCCGCACTTTCCACCTCCCTTCGCACCTTAATTTTTTTTTCATCACGACTCTACTTCATTCGGCCCTTGCTTCTATCCTCGACGATTAGCGTCGAATTGCGCGATAGAACTGAAGGCAAGGACGGGGGGGAGGGGGGGGGGGGGGGGGGGGAGGAAGACACCAGTGAGAACATCTGTGACCGGGGCATATCCAGAGAGCTGGGGAAAAAAAGTGGAGGGTGAATGTACATGAAAAAAATTACCCCCTTGTTACATCTTCAATCGTCCCAGAAATTTCCAAGGCGGTCGAGGATGGTCTCGTATGGATACGGTTTCATGTCCACTATTAATAATAGCGCTGTCTGTTTGTAGCCAGCGCCAACGATATTATGCGTCTTGGTCGTGCTGTTCCTATATGGCTTCCAAGGTTGGATGGAGGTATTCGTTTTTCGGCCCAAAGCAAAGGGACACCAGGTCAGCCTAGAACAGGCACACCTGGTCACCTGAAAGCCCAAACAGGGTACCTGGTACAAAACAAGTGTATAGCCTGGTCACTTGGAAGCCAAAACGAGGTACCCCTGGTCACTTCGAAGCAACCCCCCCCCCCCCCAGCTAAATCTGGTCACTTGAAAGCCAGATACCGGTACACCGGTTCCATTTGGAAGCCAAACACAGGGTGGAAGCCAAACACAGCTATATTTTTTAAATGCCTATGGTAGTCCATTTCCACCCATGTTGTCCGAGCTGGGCCAAGGTCCACAACAGCCATGACGATAGAACGGGCGTTGGTTGGTGCATGCATCGCGCTCCACCTCTCTCCCTCCCTCTTATTCCTCTCTCAGCGGCGTTTTTGTTTCTTCTCTTCATGGTCGCGGCACGACAACAGCATCCATTATCCTCATGTGATTGGTAACCCGAGATTGCCGAAACGGCGGCCGAAGGGTCGCACGATATACGTAGAAGCCCTAACCCAACACCCCAGCCTCACGCGCAGGGGGAGGGGGGGGGGGGGGCGCTCCAAGCAAACCTCGGAGGTCCTCTCATCGCCTCCGCTCCCAACACACCGCTACCCCCACTCCGCCCGGTGAAAACCCCGACTCGAAACGAAAATCCCTGATTCAAGATGAACTAACTGCCTCAGCCCACCCAGCGCGCAGAAAATCTCCATCCAGCACAAGCATCAATATACTGAAACCGCGCTGCAAATAACGAGAGCCGCGAGCCGCAGCACTGCAAATACACGAAAGTCGAAACCGCCGTTCAGCCTTTCTTTACCCCGACGAGGGCTGCCGGATTCTCTCTCCCCGACCCCGCAGGCAAAACAAAAATTTATACTAGCAGTCTACTGCAGCCCCTCCCCCGGCAAGGCTAGGCTAGGCTAACAGGTCTACACATCTACATGTAGTCCCCGCCCCCCATCGCGTCGTAGTTGGCCTGCTGCTGCGCTTCGGACACCTCAACGGGGACTTCGGCGATTAGGCACTCGGTGGTGAGAACCAAGGAGGCGACGCTGGCGCTGTTCTCCAAGGCGTTGATAGTCACCTGGCAAAACAAACAAAAAAACACCGCGAAAAAAAAAATATATATATATATATAGGCTAAGTTTGTACCTGGTACATCATCACCGATGAAAAAAAAAACAGCTGGTCACCCAAAGAGTTCGATGGTTCCCTCGCGTTGTCTTTCGAGCTAAAGTAGGTAGTAGTGAAGCTGACGCACCCGAAGACAGTGCGGTCAGCAACAAATTACGATGCCGTGAGCGGTGGTCAATTATTAGGCCTAAAACTAGGGCAGAGAGCAAGAAGAAAAAAAAAGCCTGGATGATCGTTTCAATTTGGGAGATTAGTTTTCTGAAATTCAGAAAAAAAATGATCTCGTTCGCAAATAATCCCTTGGACTATTTCCAAGTCGTTTGTACATTTTGGCTGAATATCTACGCACGCCTACTTGACGACGTGTTCCCGAGAGTTCCACCGTGACCTCAACACAAAGCCGCTACGTATTTCCAACCATTTGACATGTAGAGAACGGCCAGTGATTTTTTCATCATTTTGATATACAGCAGTAGTGGTCCCTCTATAGCTATAGTGCCGGTACACACATGCGCCAGTCAACAATTATTACCGGTGCTGTGACGGCAACCGACACGAGCTACTCCGGCATTGGCTAATCCCATCTGTGCCAAGCGACTTCGCCGGCACTCTACACAGATTGCAGCCGGCGATATGACACTCAACCGGCACTATGAAGGGACCACCTACTGCACGTATATCCACTCTCCCCGTGGTTACAAAAATACCGAAACAATGATAGTGTACATATCGCATCCCAAACGCACAGGACAACCAAAGCAGAAATATACCTATGACATGACACCAGTATACAGGTCAGACAGACGCTCGTGGACCGAGAACCGGAAGTCGTTTTTTTTTTTTCCCCCCCGACCCAAAACTGACATTTTTGCTTTCGATTTTTTACTATTAACAGCAAAAACAAAAAAAACACCGACCGAAACCGACCGACATTTCCGGTTTCGGTTTGACAAAAAAAAAAACGCGCCCGAAACCGACCGACTCTTGAGCAAAAAAACGAAGAACAACGACCGAGTCTTTTTTCGTTTTCGGTTTCAAAACCCTGGACACAATGCATCAAATAGCATTAACCCTTGTTACGAATGCAGTCCTGTTTTGGGGATAAACTACTTGAAATTTGAATGGTTTGTCCCCCAAAACGGGGCTGCGGTTCTCAAAGAGATAACAAGACAAACAGCAACAGAAGCATAAGGTACCAGGCAGGTACCAAAGCAGTAGTAGAAAACAAAAATCAGAGAGCAGAAATAAACAACATGTTCGAGGTCATGCTTCGTAGACTAACCTTCAATTCCCCTTCTGAGTGACCTGATACTCTTCATCAGAAACAGAAAAACGAACTATTACGGGGGGCCACAGTTAACAGGACCAAATTTTGTTAGTAAAAATGGTAAAATAAATAGCTTTTTATGTATACCATAGGTCCTATTAACTATGGCCCCCCGTAAATAATAATTCGAGAACAAGTTATCTTCCCCCCGCTCCCCCGCCCGCCCCCCTCCCCCCCCGCCGCCCCTTCCCCGTCCTTACTATATTTACAAAAAAAAAACAAAAAAAACATCGGCTGTGACATTCAGGATTTCGCCGAAACTCATCTCCGTGTAAGCTTTTGGTGTGATTGATACTCGCGGTGCTTCGATCGCGCGTACTGCGGGGTTTTACATCGCCTCTTCTTGCAGGATGACACATCCCCTACGTATATGAGAGGGACAACGTATGTATGCCAGGCAGTTTTGATAGTGACAGTGACTCCTCCCACCTTCGCCGGATCGAGAACGCCTGCCTCGAGCAGGTCGAGGTATTCCCCACTCGCGGCGTTGTAGCCGTAACCCCACTTCTGGTTCTCGCATTTCGCCACCACGATCCCGCCTTCCACCCCTGCACAAAAAAAAAAAGAAACGCGAACAAATCGCAGGGCGCAAAACGAAAAAAAAAAAAAAAAAGGTCTCGAAAACAAAACGAAAATATGTGGAAAAGCGTCTTAAGTACTTTTATACCTCTTATTGAGAAAATCGCAGAACGCAAAAAAAAAAGGGGTAACAAAAAAAACAAAAAAAAAACACGTGTGGAAGCGGGGAATACTAAAGACAGAAAGCAGCGAAAAAAAAGATCACAACAAAAAACGTTTCAGTCGTACGTATACGGAAGCGTGTGTTTGATTGACCTTTGAGAAAATCGCAAAACGCGAAAAACAGGAGGTCACGATTTGTGTCACCAAACCACACGGAAGCGTAGACCCCTCCCTGGTTAAAACCCCTTGAAGACTGCAGTCCCACTTAGGGGACAAACTACTCTAATTCTAAGTAATTCGTCCCCCAAACAGAACTGCAGCCCTAAAAGGGTCACGCATGGCAGCGGCGGAACGCACACATAGCAGTCAGGCCACAAAAAATTACATCACCTCGTATCAGCTGGCTTGTTGTGTACCAGGTACCTCTTTTGACCTTTGACCTTGTAAACATGTCACAGTCTCTTACCAACAATCCCATCCCAATAACACCGCCTATTTATTACGGGGGGACCCTAGTTAACAGGACCTATGGTGTACATAAAAACCTATATATTTAACCATTTTTACTAACAATATTTGGTCCTGTTAACTATGCCCCCCCCCCCGTAATAGTAGGTCTTACAAAACTCCTACGGTCCCTCACTTTGGAAGGGCGAGGGAGGGAGCGAGGGAGGGAGGGGGCACAGCAGTGCCGCACGGAAAACACAAAAAAATGCTTGCTTTCTCGCAGACATCCTTCGAGCGGGATTTTGACGCCCAACAAGAAAGATGGGAAAAAAGACGCATGATACAATATTACTATCCACGCTCCTGGCACACACAGCGTCACTTTTCTGCGCTAGCGAGTATTACCGTATTTTCGTTTCCGTTACCATTAAAAAAAGCGTCCTATTCGGAGCGTCAAAATTTCAGTGTTGACCCCTTTAGAACCGCAGTCCCGTCTTGGGGACAAAGTACTTGAAATTTGACTGGTACGTCCCCACAACGGGACTGCGGTTCTAAAAGGGTTAATACGTATATAGCCTTTCTGATGACCACAGACCACATTTTCGGCGAGGAGGAAAACGTGGGAACAACAAGAGACTACCGACTCCTGTCTACATATCGCATTTTTTCCCCCCGATATACGATATAATATCGAATTATCGAAAGTTTCGATATATTGATATTGTATATATCGAACGTATTTCGCCCCTCCATCTCCTCCGGCATCTCCGTGTTCTTTGTGCAGATATGTACCGAGCGAAAAGTTCCCAATCATCAAAAATATGGAGATCGTATCGATTCCCGTCATCTGTTTTTTTTTTTTTTTTTTCCGTCGGTAGCGTACCGAACTCGATTCTCGTTTTGCATTGAACTCGACTATTATTCTCGATATCCAAGACGGCAAGAGGTTCAGCGCCAATCTCGGCATCAACCCCAACAGCAACAACAGCGAGACAACTACGTAGACCCCCTCCCCCCCCCCCCCCAACAAAATAGGGGGGGGCCTGGAGGCCGGTCCCGACAGAACCTGTATGGCTTCTGATTCACGTCTTTGTCATTTCCTGGGACGTCTCTAAGAGCGGAATCGCGACTTGGCTCGTTGTACCCACATACCAACCCCCTACCCGACATACCTGTTTCCCACCTACGCCCACCGCATCCCCCTCCCAGGCTCCCCCCCCCCCCCCCCCCCCCCCCCCCCCCCGAGCAACGTCTGCCTGGTCGGTGCAAACCCGACATGCTCCGTCCAGGCATTGTAGGGATGCGAGGGTCTATGATCATACGACTGAGGCCATGCATGAGATCGAGTATATCCTCTCCTGTCGAGTATACCCCGCCCCCGCCTCCCCCCCCCCAATCACCAGGCCACCCACCTGCGTTCTTGGCGATCTGCATCATCGGAGCGCTGAGGGAGCGCATGAGAATGCTCACGCCCGCCTTGCGGTCCTCGCCCTCTACTCGGTCTCGGAACTCAGCGTCTGTGCTCCGCGGGGGTGGGAGGGAGGGAGGGAGGGAGGGAGGGAGGGAGGGAGGGAGGGAGGGAGGGAGGGAGGGAGGGAGGGAGTGAGGCAGGGAGGGAGGGAGGGAAGGAGGGAGGGAGGGGGGGAAGGAAGGAAGGAAGGTCGTGTCTCTTCGACACGCTTTCTAAATATACACACTATTAATCGAGCTAATCAAGTCTGCTGTAAAAGGGTAAAAAAAGGCAAATATTATACGTCACGGGGCAGCTTTCGCAGACTTTCACTGCGCGCCGCGCAATGTATATAAAACCCCTGTTCTGGCAGGCTCTGGAGACTAGAGCCAACTTTTACGAGAATCCTCGGCAGAGATCGATCGACAAAACCAACCACACCGTCATGAAACCTGAACGGAATGCGCTGGTTAAGGTCT
Organism: Nereocystis luetkeana; assembly: GCA_031213475.1. Taxonomy (NCBI): domain Eukaryota; class Phaeophyceae; order Laminariales; family Laminariaceae; genus Nereocystis; species Nereocystis luetkeana. The sequence goes on along the minus strand of JARUPZ010000012.1, from coordinate 9,298,162 downwards.
CCGACCCACCCTAGTGTCACAGTGCTCAAATTTCGGTCGGTGATATGTGGCTGATCAGGCGTCTAATAAAAAAAAAACGTTTTGGCGCTGGTCTGAACGAGACAGACGACCAAAAATCTCGACCCCTCTCCGATGGCAAGCAATAGACCATTTCGTAGGTTTGACATCGATCGACAAAAACCCAACGACTGCGTCACGAACTCTGAATGCAGCGCGCTGGTTAGAGGCTCCGACCCACGCTAGCATCACAGTGCTCACACCTCAGTCGTTGATGTGTGGCGTGGGTGGGCCAGGCGTCTACAGAAAACATTCAGGTATTTGGCAACTGATGTACAGAAAGCAGACGACAAAAACTCTCTATTCCTCTCCGTTGGCACAAAAACAGAACTTTCTGAATGCTTTGACGAAGAGCGTAGGACGCCGCGGCCAACCTCTCGCCCCTAAGACCTCGGATTCCAATGATACCTCCGAGGCCATCATTTACACTCACTGGCCTTGCCCGGCACGAAGCTCGTTGACCGTGGGTGGAATACATGTCGAGATCGAAGGCCAATCGTCGCGTCACTGCGCGTGTCTGCGAGCTGTGTCTTCTTTCTTCTTGTTTTTGTGCGGCGTGATTTCGCTTGGTTCGCGCGGTTCCCGTCAATACAGCGATTCCATTGGAAGATGCCCCCCGTCGTTCGTGTTATTTCAACCTTTTGATTGGAGGATAGCTCTGGCGTCAACTGCCCCGTATTAAGTTACACTTGCCGGTTAGAACCCTCTTGTGACACTTACAGCGACACGGGCCACTGAGCCGTCGAAGGATTGGATACAACAAACGGATGTCCCAGTTGATACAAAGCAATAGGTCCGTTCGGCACGGGGTTGTCATGTGGGACCCCACCCGTCCATCTGAGCCCTCACGCTGCTCCTATTACGGGGGGCCATAGTTAATAGGACCTGTGGTACACATGAAAACCTATATACTCGACCATTTCTACTGACAAATATTTGGTCCTATTAACTATGGCCCCCCGTAAAAGGCTAGTGTGCGCCCAAATCGTGGAGATGTCTCCATCAGAAGTAGGAACGGGACTCCCCCTCGACAAGGGATGCGTGATCAAGGGCCCAAACGGCTACCGGTACCAGGTATGAAGTCACAAGGCAAGCAACAAACGACTATTAATAGCAAGCTGCCTCCCTCGCTCACCCATCCTCTGGAGGTACTGGAGGCAAGCGCCACCGCCGGGCACGATGCCGAGCTCGAGCGCCGACCTCACGGAGTTCAGAGCGTCCTCGTAACGCAGCTTCTTGTCCTTCAGCTCAGTCTCCGTTGCCGCGCCAACCTACGCGTGGCGTTACGGGGGGGGGGGGGGGCATATCAACAGTGACCAAACCCAAAATGGGACTCCTACATGCAAACACGGCAGATTTAGCACTGATTTACCTCACTACTTTAGTCACCCGTGATACCATGGAACAGCAACAGCTGCGATCAACAGTCAGAAATATCAGGAATAGCAACAGTATTGAAGAGCGAATCAACTGATACGAGGGGTGGGAGGGGGGGTAGGGGGGTCACAGTATTTATCAAAACCCGCCATATTGAGAAACCATACCTGGCATTTATGACGGTTTCGGGTACTGCGTTGCCCCGTATATAAATGCTGGTATTTATTTACCTCAGCGATAAAAAACAGCCTGCTTAGTACACATATTCACAGATCATCTCCAGATAGATCATTTACAGATATCATCTACAGGTAGATCATCTAGATCCTACGCCGCCGTCACGAGATGTCGTGCGGGATCTCAAAAATACCCAACCCAGGAAACACGTCCCAATAATAGAACACGCAGGACGTACGGCCCCCACCCCATAACAAAATCATACAGATCATACAAATCTTACAAATCATACAGATCATACATATCAAAAGTGTACCTGCCCTGAGAGGCCTATTAATAGATCATCAAGTAGGAATCGATTGTCTGCACGAGGTGCGCCCCCCCCCCAAAACGAGAACAAAAACGTGGGGTGCAACTCCAACGGGGAGACACACGCCCAGTCCACCAGAATTGTCCTGCGCGAAATTTCTCTCTCAAGCCTCCTGCGTCCAGCCCATTCCCCAGAAACGCCCCACGCGCGCTTCCCAAAACCACGTTCGGTTTTCGCCAGAGGGCTATCATCCTGCGAGCTTCAACCAACACTACGTTCAGTTCGCAAAGGACTACCGGTATCCTGCATGCTTCGCAAGACTGGTGTACGTACGTAAGCTCGATTCACTAGGATTCTCCCGCGAGGGTTTCTTTTCTCTCCGCACTACGTCATACTTATCCTGCGCGCAAACCCCGCGAGCTCCTTTCAAGACTACAGCACGTTACGTTCTCCCAAGTCTGGCGATTGTACGTTCAGTCCACCATAATTTCCCTGCTCGTTTCTCAACAAGAGACCATGGAGACTACCCCGCCCCCCGCAGTTCACCGGGTTTATCCGCGCGCCTTTCTATATTCATCACACGTATCCCGCCTGCTTTTTTCAAGACTTCGTCCGCATCACCAGAGGTATAATTATGCCGCGCGCGTGCTTCTGATGGCTGCGCCTCGCTTCGCCAAAGAAACAAAGCGCGCACGCTTTTCATTTCCAAGACTTTGAACAGTTGGCCAGAATGACCCCGAGCGCTGCTTCTCAAGACCGCAGTATACACGCTCGGATCGGCAGAAGCAACATCGAGCATTGGTGTGTTGGTTCCGTACGTCTGGCTGGCTCACCTTGATGCGGGCGATACCCCCTCCGAGGGCGGCGATGCGCTCGTCGGCCTTCTCTTTGTCGAACTGCCGAAAAGAGACCACCGGAAAACAAAAACAAAACACACACACGAACAACAAAAAAACAAAAACTCAGATGTCAAGAGACCAAGTGGAAGATATAACAGAGGGCGTCTGGGGTTGGCGGAGAGCTATTGAATCGTAGGAAACACAAATTCAGACGCAAGCAAAAAAAAAAAAACAGGCTTGACCGTCGTTTTTTTCGGCCGAATTTCCGCAACACAGACAATTCCAAAGGGAAAACACAAAACCTAACAAAATATCCACAGCATCATACACATACATATTTATGTAAGTGAATTCGGGTGTTAGAGAAGAGGTAGATTAACCGGCGTAGTGGTGCTTGTCGAAGCAAGCTCAGTCGGATTTCCCCGCTTTATTTCCGCTTGACTTCCGAATAACGGCCAAGAGCAACAGGGGGAAACAAAATGGAAATTCAAGGGTTCCAGCTTTGGGGCACCCTGTTGAATTTTCAGCACTTTTTTTATTTCTTTATTTTGCATTTATTTGGAAACCAAGAAAACCTCCCTTGCGCGGTGGCTATAGCAGCACCAGCCAAGCCAAAAATAGTCCCGCAGATTTAGCCGAAACAATTTACCGCTTACAGCAGCACGACGCGTTTTTTTTTTGGCGTCCAGGGGTAGCGTCTAATTTTTCTGAGGCTTTCTAGACTTGAGGAGCTCCAAACCTCACTCGCCAAAAACTGCTTTTGGAGGAAATAGGTAGGCCTAAACCCCGACTAATTAAGCTCGTATGACCTATTAATAGGTGCTAGGGAAAAACAATCGCGTGAGACTAATAGCGACATGAAGAAACAGAGAAAAAGAGATCAACGAAGCTGTGAGATCGAACTTTCACCTCGAAACTCATCTTTGCAAGCTTGGTGTGATGCTACTGTACATGTAGTGACGATTCGATCGCGCGTTCCTCGGGATGTGCTTAGGGTTTTTAGAGTATTCATTTAGTCTACATACAAATCACTACGGGCTCGAAAGCAAACGGATGGATTCGCTACCTATTACGGGGGACCATAGTTGATAGGACCAAATATGGTTACTAAAAATGGTTGAATATATAGGTTTTCAAGCTTACCATACGTCCTATTAACTATGGTCCCTCGTAATAGCAAGTATGCCACAAAAGGCGATGGTATACACAGTACATATCACTCTCGGGACCAAAGCATAAGGTACGCTTGTACATTAGCATCAAGACTCATCGGTCGTTACATTTCCGCCCAGCGTGCTTAGTTACGAGTTGGAAGGAGAGAGAGAAGAAGATGGGCGAAGATAATAAAATAAATAATACCTGGTAATATATTATATATATGCCGGATAGTCAACTCTCAGCAGAGGATCACCGTAACTCAGAAATATTTCGACCGTAAAACGCTACCACACGCCCATGAGCGCGTTTTTCGTAAGCACGGTGCGTGCATGGGTATACAGCCGCGCCTGCATGCGGGAACAACACATACCTGGCTGTCGCTGGCCTCGCCGTCTTTGCGGATCATGGCGATGCGCGCCATCACGGCTTCCGAGTTCTTGCCGTCCGACACGATGGTTGTCTGCTCCTTCATCACCACGATGCGGTCAGCCGACCCGAGCATCTCGATCTTAACCTGGGTGAGTGAGTCAGTGTGTGCGTGAGTGCGTGAGCGCGCCGTTGGCAGTGCTCACGTGCGCAGTGCGTGAGCGTGTTGCAGACTGCAGCAGTCAACATGTCAGATGAACACAAAGTCAAGGCAGGGCCAGGCAAGGCAAGGCAGGGCAAGGCAGGGCAAGGCAGATCAAGGAAGGCATAGCAGGGCAAAGGCCGGGCAAGCCAATCACGCCAGATCTCCAGTCAGACCCAGTCAAGTCGAGCCAAGTCAAGTCAAGTCAAGTCAAGTCAACCCCCTGTCAAGCCGTGTCAAGCCAAGCCAACTCAAGCCAACCCAAAAGCCGCCAAACCCAAAAGCCGAGCCCCGTCAATTCAGGCCACGGCAACAGAGCACCAAGGCAAGTCACGAGACAGGCGGGAACGACCAAACCGCCTAGCAGTAGTTACCTGATCAAGTGTGAGGCCAACCTCCTCGGCAATGTAGGTGGAGCCAGTGGCGATGGCGATGTCCTGGAGGTAGTTCTTCCGGCGCTCCCCGAACGACGGCGCCTTGACGGCCACCTACTCATTACCGTGTCGTCCCGTCATTGTTGATCCGCACCGTACCATCGTGGAGCAAAGTGGTAGACGGAGGGGAGGGGGGGGGGGGGGGGAGTACTCGATAGGAGATATGTACTCGATCTCATGCATGGCCGTAGTCGTATGACCACAGCCCCTCCCATCCCTACAAATCCCGGGACGGAGCACGTCGGGTTTTCACCGACCAGGCAGACATTGCTTATTGCACCAAACGCGAAGCGCCGTGAGGTGTCTGGCGAGTGGCATGAAGGGTGAGCTGCATCCTACTAAGAATCGCTCTTGAGGCGGACTTGCATATGGGAGGGGGGGGGGGGGGGGGGGGGGGGAAGAATAGGCGATTTTCGACTTCATGTTGGATGAGCATGCTATCATACAAAGGTCAAAAGCTAGACCAACGAACGCTGGGGGGGATTGCGATTCACGGAACAACATGCTACTGTACCAGACACCAAGGTATACACTGCAGTGCTGTACATATACTTGATATCACGATAGCTCCACATACTTGGCACTACGATAGTACCATCAACCAAGTGAAGAGGTTGCGTCTCACGATACGCTACTTGCCTCGGGTTCGATTCAATTGGTTTGGTTCGGTTCCCCCCCTACCCACGTAAAGCACGCCTCTACATTACTCTGTAGCGGTGGGATGTAGAGTAGTATTCATGACCAAACCCCTAGGGACAAACACTCTAGTACATGAGGTTTTAGTGTATAAGATGGGTCCTGATTACCATGGCTCATGGCGATATTTAATAGCTTACGACGAGGGCGGGTCGGACCTTCCCGAGCCACGTTCTCGGCTTGGTTTGATTCGAGGTGGTTTGTGTTTTAATCGAGTGGTACTTGGTTCAATCTTTTGGTATCATACGGCTTAGTTTCGATTCTGGTTCGGTCTTGTTTTGGTTGATTTTCGGTCTATACTGATGTATCGCTTCGTTTCGTTCTGTTCGATTTCGGTGTTGGATAATCTTCGCTTTTGCTCGTTCCGATTCAGTTTTGTCTACTCACCACGTCCAACACTCCTCGCATCTTGTTCACCACGAGGGCCGACAGGGCCTCCCCGACGATGTCCTCGGCCACGATGAAGAGGGGCTCCTTCGCCTGCACCATGGCCTCGAGGAGGGGGATGAGGTCGTTCACCTGGTCCACCTTTTTGTCGGTAACCAGGATCTGTTGAAACCCGGGGGGGGGGGGGGGGGGCGAAAGGAAGAGCGGCCAACGGACGAAAAGGAAAAATGCAATCAAGCAATCCACCAATCAGCAAATTCAATCAATCAAATCAACCAATCAGCCAACAACTACCCATTGAACTAAACAACCAGAATGCACACATACTTGGATTATTCGATTTGATTTGTCGAAAAACAAATTTCTCCCTGAGGTAATCCTGCGTGCCAGTTTTTGGGGCCTGTCCTGCCTCCGCGGACTCAATATTTTGGACATGAGGTAATGAGAGAACAGCAAAATATTATCTACCAGGTATTTATCAACGCATTCAAATCAACCGATCAATCAAACCAAGCCTTGCCGTCCGGGGGGGAAAAAACCAACACACCAACAACCAGCAAAAACATCAGCACGAAAAACAGCAGGGCCACGCATTCACGCTGTATATAATATACCTGGTACTCCACAACGCATTGCTCAACACATTTGTGCAATACTGCTGCACGAGTATTTTCTAACGTACCAGGTTAATATAGAGATTCTCCAAGATCGTGTATAGCAGAGTATCGTGTACTCAGAGATATCCGTGTACAAAACCTGATCGATTCGGTCACACCCGGGTAGATACCGGGTTCGCCCAGAGTATAAAAGTACCCGAGTACCCCCTGAGTATAAAGGATCCCGGGTACCCCCAGACTAAAAAAGGTACCCGGGTACAAAAAACGGTACCCGGGCACCCCCATGAGCATATGAGCACATACCCGGGTACCCCCGGAGCATAGAACGTTCTCGGGTACTCCCAGAGTGAAAAAAGGTACCTGGGTACCCCCCTGAGCATATGAGCACATACCCGGGTACCCCCAGAGCATAGAACGTTCCCGGGTACTCCCAGAGTAAAAAAAGGTACCCGGGTACCCCGGTGAGTACATACAGCAGGGTTCCGCGGTACCACCGGTGGTACGCTGGTACCAACCAGCACACTTTTAACGAGGGCAATCATACCGCACATGCAACATGCAGACACTCTTGCAGCTCTTGCTATTCACCGTTTTATTACGGGGGAACATACGAACGAGGACAAAAAAAATAGGTTCAGTGAAAAACGCCGCAACATGTATACCAGGGGAGGTTTTTATGTGCGTGACGGGGTCCTGATTGCTGTGGGCCTCCCTCGTAGCTACCTTCGGGTTCTTCATCTCGCACAAGGAGCGTTCCTGGTCGTTGATGAAGTAGGGGGAGAGGAAGCCGCGGTCGATCGTGAGCCCCTCCGTGAACTCCACCTCGTCTCCCAGGGTCTGGCTTTCCTCCACAACAGTCGACCCGGTGTCCCCGACCTAGAACCAGAGGCAAACCCAGCAGCGTGAACGCTTATAAATAGTAAGCTTGATTGATTCTGCCGAGGTAATAACTGAACCTTGCAGTGGGAAGGGAACTTGACAATCAGGACCGAATATTCCTATCGCCGGTGGGGGGCGATAGTTAATAAGTACCTGGTAGACCACACCTCGATGGTAAAAAAAGAGAAATATATAGGTTTCTGAGTGTACCGTAGGTCCTCTTCAATATGGTCCCCCGTACATTGTAAAAATGCTGGAGTATTTCAGTTTTTTGTTTGTTTGTATGTGTCATGGGTCCTGATCACTGTTAACATGCCCCCCCCCCCTGCCATAGTCCTCGTAGTAGTAGGCAGTAGTATTTTATACCCTGGCATAAGTAGTATTCATATCAAAGTAGGAGTAGTGCACAGCAGTAGGCGATACCAGGCAAGGTACACAGGTGGCCGGGACCCCTCCTCCCCCCCGTCATGCACAATGTGAGCGCAAAAACATCATTGTGGAGACATTGAACAACGTAGCACACCACTACGCGTACCGAACTGAGAGCTTGTCGACACTCTGTGGGGTTTGCTATTACGGGGGGCCATAGTTAATAGGACCTATGGTATACATAAAAATATACCAGGGTATATATTTACCCATTTTTACCAACAATATTTGGTCCTATTAACTATGTTCCCCCGTAATATTATCATGCTCAAAACGTCCACATTTGTGCAAGGGGGGGATTCCGGCGATCTGTTGTGTAGCAGGACTCCCTAGTACTTGCAGTATTACTGCCGATATTTAAGAGCAGTACTCATAGTAGAAGTTGTGTAGTAGTCGTCGTCGAGGACGCGGGCCGGGCCGCAGCGAAAAGTCGACGGATGCGACTGACCGTCAATCTCGCCACCTCTTTTCGACCACCGCACAAAACCCACACACGTCTATCTATCTTGATGCACACACTACAACAGCAGCAGCAGCAGCAGCAGCAGCACGACAGGAAGTAGATCAGTAGACCACTGCTTGATCTTCGGCAGTAGAACACTTACCTTCTCGAAGGCCTTCGCGATGATGCCGCCCATCACCGTCGAGCCCGACGCGATCGTCGCAACGTTCAGGAGGTCCTGCGATACATATTATGCGCCAAAAAAAAAGCGGGATAAAAAGGCCAGCAGCGAACAAAACCGTGGGGGCGAAAAGGTAAGACCCAACAGAAACACAATTCAAGCGCCCAACGAGGAGCAAAAAACAAAAATACCAAGTTTTTTTCGTCAGGCGCCAAGAGCGTGACACCACCTGGGTGCGTCTCCTGCACTGCAGTGGTAACCACAGCCGTGAGCGTAACCCTACCCGTAAGCGCAACAGTATCCGTTATATACCGTAAATGTAACCGTATCCGTTACCTTATGTGATACCCTTATAACCCACCGTGAACGCAGCCGTCTGTATCCGTTATATACCGTAAACGGAACCGTATCTGTCGACCATATCCGTTACCGTAAAACGCAACCGTCTCCGTACGCGTATCCGATACCGTCTTCGTAACCGTCTCCGTAACAGTAAATGTAGCCGCTAAATATACCGCTGGTGTACAGCCGTGTATACCCCGACGCTTCGAATAGACTTGCTACAAAAAAAAGCGGCCTCTAACCTCGTTGCGTATGCCCCCGCCGACAGAAAACAAAAACAAAAAAGTCTGTACGTATACACGAGTACCGATTGCCGATAGAGTCGACAGCGAGGAAACGTTTCACACGTCGAACATATCATCTACACATATACCTGGTATCATCTACAGATAGAATATCTACAGATATATAATCTAGATCCTGACCTGCCGTCTGAGGAGCTGTGCCGGATCTGTATCATACAGATCCAACCAACCCAGGAAACATGTCCTATCGTAGACCACAAGCAGACACAGGCGGCGCCAAAGTGAGCTGGATCATACAGATCAGGGATCTATCTGCCCTGAAAGATCTAGATCATCAACTTGGAATGATCTGTGGACGATCTGTGCATGATCTGCGGATGATCTGTCGATGGTTCTGTCAGAGGGGGGAGGTTTTCTTACCTCGTTCTTCCCCACAGGCACCGCCATCCCCTTGATCTCATCGATGATGAAGCCCGACGCAGCCAGGATGCCTTGTCGGAGTTCCACGGGGTTGGCCCCCGAGGTCACAAGGCGCATGCCCTGGTTGACGATCTCCTGCGTGAGGAGAGTCGACGTCGTCGTCCCGTCTCCGGCCCTGAGTGCCACAAGGATAAAGTCGCGGCACCCGGAACAAAAAAAAATGCGGCAATCGGAAAGAGATACGACAACATTTGGAACAAGACATGGCAATGAGAAAAAAATACCGGGGAATTCGGAGTGAAGACGAGCGAATCATGAGGCAATCAGGAAAACACGGGGAACGCGGAAAAATATACGGCCATCACACACAAAAAAAGACGTGGCGTTTGGAAATGAAGCAAGGGGTAAAAAAAATCGGCAATCGGAAAAGAGACACGCGAATTTCGGGGGGAAAAACACACGTGGCCGTCAGACAAACACGGGGCAATCGGAAAAACAGATGAGGCAGTCACGAAAAAAACAAGATGCGGCATTCGGAAAAAACACGAGCAGTTAAGAAACAACGCCGCTGTGATCGCCAAAAAGCGAGGCAAACAAAAACAAGGACGACGAGAAGAACGTCAGCGAAACCTATAACCCTAACAAGGCTCACCACAACAATAAACGATAACCACCCCCACCCCCCTTAACCCCTTTAGTACCGCAGTCCCGATTTGGGGACAAACCAGTCTAATTCCAAGTGATTTGTCCCCAAAACGGGACTGGGGTCCTAAAAGGGTTAACCCCCCCCCCCCCCCCCCCCAACCCAACCCGAACCCGAACTCGACAAGACGACAACAAAACTCACCGCAACAAGAAAACGATACCCCCCGAAAACAAAAAAAACAAAACAAACAGCCCCAACCCAACCCAAGCCTATAACCCAATCCGACACGAGCCACGACGGCGGCCCCTCACCTGTTGTCCGACTTCTGCGCGACCTCCTGGACGAGCTTGACCCCCACGTTCTCCTCGTGGTCTTCCACCTCGATGTCCCTGGCGATGGTCACGCCGTCGTTCACGATCTCGGGAGCGCCGTACGCACGTTCCAGCACCACGTTCCGGCCCTTCGGGCCCAACGTCACCTGCGGTCGGGTTCGGCACACCCAATCGAGTTGTGATGCGATACAGGAAACGTTGGGCTGGGTTTTGGGCAAACCCTTGTTAGAACCGCAGTCCCGTTGTTGGGGACAAACGAGTAAAACATCATGAGTAATTCGTCCCCCAAAACGGGGCTGCAGTCCTAAAAAGGGGCTCACGAAGTACTGCAGTATGTACCGTAATGTGAGGTCGGGTTACTCGTTTGGGTTGGGTTGGGATCTATACGGTACCTGGTACCAAAGTAGGTCGCGAATAATGTTACAGCAGTAGGTTAGGTTATTTTTGATAGGTCGGGTTACAGGTCGGGCTAGGTAGGGCTTTGGCTGGGATGGGCGAGAAGTTAAACACGTTCCTTCAGGGTACTCCGAATTTTGAAACTTTGAAACACTAAATACGGGTATGTTGATACGTATCATACCAGGTATAATACACATGAACTGAAGGTATTGTTTGATACTGTTGTACCAGCAGTCTTCTACTCGTGATGTAAGTATCAATACTAATCGTAGTAGTGGCCTCTGCTGGTACCTGGTATACAAACTTGCTTTCACCTAAGAGTAGCGTAGCTGGTGGGATACCGAATCTAGCCATGAACACGGTCCTTTCCCCTGACGTAGCTGGTGGGATACCGAATCTAGCCATGAACACGGTCCTTTCCCCTGATGCTTAGCTTACCTTGACCGCGTCCGCAACGGCATTGATGCCGTCCGCCAGTTTCTTGCGAGCATCCTCTCCGAAGATGACCTGCCCGTGTATTGTGCAACGGGCGTACGAACATACATTACTTACACAAGTTTCGGGTACGGGTATGAGTGCCATACAGAAGCTTGAAAAGGCTTCGTACGGGCAATGCCCGGGAAAATACCCCGCGTGTGTTTCTGCGTACTTGTGTACGTGTGCTGTATTAATATTAATAGTACAACACAGGCTTCAATTGCTACTCGTACTGATCATTTTTATTCGGACCCAGAAATTAATGTCACACATGGTCTGTCACATGTCGGCACAACGTGCGTTGACGGTCGACGGTCTGTTCCGACTGCGGGGTTACAGCAGTACATACGCCAGGGTTTAGGGGGCAGTTGCTGGTCGCTGGGTGCCGAGCCGTGCACTTCTCAGTTCGACAGAAAGAGTTACCTGGTACAGAATATTCAGGCACAGCTGTACATCCTGCTGTACGTACCATGTATATACTACTCTGTAGTGTTGCGGCACTACAACACTATTCAATATTCTAGGCATCGCGTGTGGCGTCCTCGTGTGTGTGTGTGTGTGTGTGTTTTTTTTTTTTGTGTATTTACAGCAGCAGTACTGCCGTTCGTTCCATCACGTAGGTATATTTTTGTCATGTGTACGTAAAGCGGTATTAATGTATCACACACAGACAGCTGTGCTCGTAGTATACCGCCGTATGATAGACGTCTACGAGCGTCGTCCGTTGGACTGCTGTAATATTAGTAGTCATATAAAAACAGAGAGAGTGGCTCCAAGCCCCACCGACAGGAGGCAAGGATGGCAAACAAACCCGACCAACGTGCATGCGTACTGCTGTAGATGCGGACTCACGAGCGGCCGAATATAGCTGGGGAGGGAAATGCGTTATGCCCTACAGCAGTAGTCGTACGAGCTTCATGGTACCATTCTACTGCTGTGCTCTACTGCTTGCTCTGTTTTGTGGACCCCGCTTGCTGCGGGAGGAACACGTGCGCCACGAAACATGAACATCAACCACAAAATCACCAAATACTGAAATTGCTTTTGACTGCTGCTGCTGTTGTGATCATAGCGGGAGTTGACGTTCAGTGCACGTCGAGAGAGAGAGAGAGAGAGAGAGAGAGAGAGAGAGAGAGAGAGAGAGAGAGAGAGAGAGAAAGAGAGAGAGAGAAAGAGAGAGAGCGGACCTGACTAAACCACGAGAGCCGAGACGGGCACATACAACAGACAGGCGTGCACCATCCAGGTGCGAACGCCGCACGAACCACCTCGCTGACGGCAGGCGTGCAATGAGCGGAGCCAGCACAGCTACGTGAGGCAAAGACAACGTGTGACTACAAGCGACGATGCGACCCCACAGACTACGTTTACAGAGCAAGCCTGCCAACACCTCTTTCGCTCTTGACATCACACACAGTAGTACAACTCAACCAAGTCGGGACACCCACCGACTTCGCCCCCATCGACAGTGCGCTGCCGGCACGGCTCCGTTGTCCCGCCAGCGAGACGGGCGCTCTAGCATGCTCGTTCGACGGTACGGAAGCGGTGCTCGGCCTCAATCCTGCGCCGTAGCTGCTGCGAACGACCGCCGCCGGTCCTACGACAAAGGCGCAGCATGGTTGGCAGACGACAATTAAGGCCCCGAGGAGCGCAATGGCTCTGTTCTGCTCTCTCGCCATGGTTCGAGTTAGGCGCGGCGGGTTTGGTTCCTGCGTTGGGGGAGCTGCTTGACGGGGCCTCTCGTCCGCTCAAAAAATGAACAATTCACGTGTTCATTTGTAAAAGGCATTTTTGTAGAGGAGCAAAGGGGACACATCAACACTCGGACAATAAAAAGTATTTTTGTTGCCAAAATAAGGTATACCTTGTCACTTTTGTGTCAAAACCGTTTAAACACTGAAAACAAGTATAAATCACACGCCAGCAGCCCTGCCATTGGCCAACGAACATCGCACGTGTTCTTGGCTTGAAACTGGCCACACCAGGTACATCTGAATTTGTCTACTTTGGCAACTGCTGCTGTTCTTCCCTGATTTTCAGCCAATCAGAGAGGCCACATACTACGTACACTGTTTTTTACTGTGTATTGCGTACCTGGTACCGGCCTATGTTGGGATATCCCAGGTAAAGGTACGCTGTAGTTGCAATTCATGAGCCGTTGGAACCCCTTTCTTTTGTCTAAAATAAAATGTAGATTTCCGTAGGAAACTGGCGTTTGACGTTTGAATTCGAGTAACGGAATACCTGTAGCTTGACTTACTACTACTCTAGCCTGACGTACAAGTGTGCGACGCACGCGTCCAGTCTCCGGTCGGCGTAAGACAGCGGAGGCAATGAGCTACGAGCACGTCGGAGCGGACGAAGGAGAGAGCTGGCTCTTTTTGTCGCAGCTGGTGGTGCCGTGGTATCACAACAACCTTCGCGTGATACCAGGTAGAAGACAGCGAGACCAACTTTGATCGATCGACTTTCTCGTGGAGCAACATTGCGGCTCGCCCATCACATGGACGACAACGCGACAACGTTGACTTGGCCGGGGGGTCTCATCGAGGTCTGTTTGCACCTATGACAGTAGAAAACTATCGTAGCTCGTAGCCCATAGCACAGGTGTGTACACAAGCAACACTCCTCGGTCGGGAAATAATCCGCCGTTTCGTCGGTTTCATAGTTCGACGTGGCACGGTACGTAAATCATAAATCATGGTATTATCATGGATGGGATCAAGGATCATGGTACGTTGTTACGCCGTTACACCGCCTCCTGTACGCGCCGAAACTACGAGCAGTCCTACGTAGGCCCTACGCCGGTATATGCTCTGCGAATATAGTACTGAATAACGAAGGTAGAGTCATCTTCTCCGGCAGGGTCGTCACTTTCACCCCGCTGGCCCACGCCTTGCTATATCCAACCCCCCCTGGCATCCGGACATTTTTCTTGTCTTTGGTTTTGGCCGTTGGTTTCAAAACGCTGTGTATCTTTAGCATTATTTTTATTGCTGTACCATATCTGCCGACAAAAAAAACGCACGTCAAGGAGAACATGCACCCCTCGTCGTCGTGTGTTCTTCCTCCACCTCAACGCACACTCAGCGAGGGTTCTTGCTATGCCAGGTACGCCCTCGTTTTCCGTTGGTACGTGAGCGGGCGGTTGTGGCCTTCGAATCATACTTTTGGTACCTGGTGCCAGGTACCAGGGATTGTTGTTGGTTCGGATTTAGGATGTTGCAGCAAGGTAGACCAGGAAGAGCCCAAAAAGGCGTCAATATCTTCTTGCAGTGAAATAAAGTCGATGGTGCATGTGATGTAGGTATGTGTCCCTGCGCCTCTTTGCCGGCTGAACCCTGGGATCGGTCTCTCCTCTTTTCGGTCATGGTGTGCATTCTCCGGTCGCGGGAAAGGCATTGAATGAGAGATGGAGCAGCAGACCAGCAGGCTTTCACCGTGCCTAGCAGGACGACTTGTGTCCGGTGCTACTACTACTTACTGCTGTATTGTAGTCGCGGAACACTCTGCATCGGTCACACCCTGGCGGCTACGATATGAACCGAGCGTACTCAAGACTTGGCTTCTTGACGTAAAGAGTATTGCTCGGCGTGCTATTTCCCAGGACCGCATGTATGATGTGGCACGCTGCAGTACGGCAGTCTGCATCATCAGCCTTCCCCACAGAATATTCCGTAGGTCAGAGTCTGCGAAAACTCATCGTGCCATCCGGCACAAGGCCCTACCGTCGCAGACTCGGCATGCCTCTGCACGGACAAGGACCGGCACTTTGTCGCCAGGTCGGGCGGTGGATTCACATGCCACCCTTGCTGTGCTGTGGCTTTTCCAACGACGTGGAAACTATAATAGACCCCATTGGATCGCAAAACCACAGCACTGAAACGAAGTAAGTGTTGACGCTGTCCGTTGCCTGCTCAGCAGCCTGCTTTCATTCTTATTTATTATCGGAGAGTGTTTTTTCCAGAATTTTCAAAGTTTGGAAATAATTGGAGATACGTATCAAGCTACGGAGGCGTTTTTTCACAATTCATGAAATTCCCCCCAACCAAGCGAAAAGCCCGACATGCGATGTGAAGTGCCATGTGCGCACGCAAATCTTGAGAAGGGCAGTGCCTAACGGGTCCTCAGCCGCACCGAGCGGCAGCCAGTCGCAATATAGGTCGGTTGTCTGCGGCTAGAGGAGGACGCGCGCTTCACTATATATATGCAAACTTATAAATATAAAAACTCGAAATGGCTGGGCGAAACACGAACCGGGACAGACCATGTGTGTGGCATGTATGTGGCGACAGGCACGAATGAGGAAGATAGCAGCATTCGATAGAACGGCCCCTGCTGTGGCTCAGATAGATATGTCCGATGTTCGTTCCGGACAGAGAACACGAACCGGGACAGACCATGTGTGTGGCATGTGGCGACAGGCACGAATGAGGAAGATAGCAGCATTCGATAGAACGGCCCCTGCTGTGGCTCAGATAGATATGTCCGATGTTCGTTCCGGACAGAGTGCGGGCGTGTTGTGGAGTCCGCGGGGGTGGGGGCGTGTTGCTGTGTAGGGAGTGGGAAGAGTGGGGAGTCGGGGGCAACGAAAACAACTGTGGCTTGAAGCTTGCAGGGTCAAGGATCAACTTCAAACCGGAGGGATCCCCTCGCAGGATTTACAACGCCCGTGTTCGCGTGATGGAATGGTTCCGGTTTGATTCACATATTTGAAAAACAATCAGGAAAACCTGGAAAACAATAAAATTGCGCGAAAAAAGTAGAAGATGGAACGGAGGAAATCTGGGGTTTGTGGAGAGGTATATAATCGTTGGCATGCGTAAACAGCAGGGGACGGACGAGAGGTTCATAGAGTTGATGATGGGTTGCAGTTGATTGAACTACTGCAGAAAGACAGAGGCTGGGAAGGGTTGATACAGTGAGGAAGAAGGCTATCTACCGTCGTATTCTACTCGTTCGTGTGGGTGTACGAGCAGGGGTTGGTTATCCTTATGGAGGTCGGCGAGTTGAAAGAAGAACCCGCCCGCCCCCCCTTGGGGTTTAGGTATGGTGGGCTTTAAGTACACGTTGGCAGTCTATATCGGGTGTGTGTTATATATATATATATATATATATATATATATATATATATATATATATATATATATGCTATTGTAGGCTAAGTGTGGATAAAGTCCAGCACTTATTAATAATAATTCCGGACTCATGAGCTAATCAAACATGGGACTTTGTAAAAAAAAGCTCTTCGATATGAATGACGAACATCTGCAAGTTAAAAAAATGCGTTGAGAAAATATGGAAGTTATGTATGGGGAAAAAGCTCTTCGATAAGAATGACCCTTAGCGTGAGGTTCCAGTGTGCTTCGTTCGACAGAGCAGACGTCGCACACTGACTACCGTGGGCCCCCGTTACGATTCACGCCGTCGCCGCCCAAATAAATATATATTGTTGGTACCATTGTTCACGTCAAAAACTGTTTTCACAGCAGGCTTTTCCTCGCCTGAAGCAAAGTCTGCCAACAATCCTGTTCAAATCCAAACTCAACGCCCCGAGCCTCAAGGTGTCTACTTGTACCTACTTGTACACCACGGTAGCTTCTTGGCCCGAAGCGCAGCCTGCTACGCGCGTTGATGTATTGTACGCTGTACCCATCACACACTAAATATGGCGCAATCCACAAACTGCTTCGGTACACACGGTGCCTGGATATTTTTCGTGGGAACCACCTACCACATATATAGGTAGCCTTCCCGATACCTTTTGAGGTGCCCGTGTCCCGACGATTGAACATCTTTTATTTTGTTCTGAATTTCTTGGGAATTCCACACATTTTCCGCGGACTGTCCACGGACTGTCCACGGACAACCCACGCACTGGCAATGTACTGCTCGCAAACTTTCCATGAACGCCCCACGGAATATCCATGCACACCCACCGACTGTCCATGGACACTGCACGGACAGCTCACGGACTGCCCCGCAGACTGTCCGTGGACGCCCCACGGAATCTCCATGCACACCCACCGACTATCCATGAACATACCACGGGCACCCCACGGACTGTCACCAGACTGCCCATGGACACCCCACGGACTGTTCACGGACGGCCTGTCCACGAACACACCACGGATTGTCCACGGACTGTTCATGGACTGTCCACGGACTGTCCATGCACACCCCTCGGTCTGTCCACGGCATGTCCTCGGACGCCCCACCGATTATCCACGGACGCCCGGTGGACTGTCCACAGACTGTCCACGGACGCCCCACGGATTGCCCATGCACACGACCCCATGGAGACGCTACGCATTGCCCAGAACTGTTGACAGACGCCCCACGGACTGGCCACGGGCGATCCCCGGACTGCCTATGAACTGCCCACGGACTGTCCCACGGACTATCCATTCACACACATTCCGCGGACAGTCCACGCATTGTCCGTAGAATGTCCAAGGACGGTCTACGGACCGTCCATGCATACTCAACCGACCATCCACGGGCAACCCACGGGCTGTCAACGCACTGACCACGGATCGTCCACGGACTATCTACGAAAACCACCCGACTGTCCACGCACTGCGCTCGGTCGACTCACGAACGCGCCACAGACTGCTCATGCACACGTCACGGACTGTCCGCGGACTGTACATGGACTGTCCGTGCACTGTCCACGGACTCCATACACTGTCTACAGACTGTCCACGGATGCCCCACAGACGCCGCCTGAACAACCTACAGACTGTCGGCGGACTGCCCACGGATTGTCTGGGGACTATCTATGCACACCCCACGGACTGTCCCGTCCGTGGCACCCCACGGGCTGTCCTGTCCGTGGAATGCGCACGGCCTGTCCACGGCCTGTGTGAGGACTCACGGATTATCCACGGACGGCCCATGGCCTGCCCGCATATACCCCACGGATGTGGGACAGACTGTCCTAGGACGCCTCACGGACGCCCGACAGACTGTCCATACACCCCCCACGGACTGTTCGTGGGATTTCCGCAGACTGTCCACGGAGGCCCAAGGACTGTCTGAGCACACCGCCCCATGGGCACCCCACGTACCGTCCAGGACTGTCCACGGACGCCCCACGGACTATCCATGCACCTCTCACGGACTGTCCACGAACTATCCACAGACGCCAGACGGACTATCCACAGACGCCCCACACACACCACCCCATGGGAACCCCACGGACTGCCCACGGAGTGCCCGCGGCCGCCCCACGGATGCTTCGCTGACTGTCCACTGACTATCGACGGATTGCCCCCGGACTCCCCCCGGACTGTCCACGGACGCCTCACGGACACCCCATCGCCGCCCCACGGACTGTCGACGGGCGCCCCACGGACTGTCCACTATCCGTTCATCAACTGTCTACGGACCGTCCACTAACTGGCTACGGCCCCATGGACTGTTCATGGACTGTCCACGGACTGTTCACGGACAGTCCATGCACACTACACCATGGGCACCCCACGAACTGCCCACGGCCTGTCCACGGACAAATCGTGGACCGTCCGTGTACAGTCCGTGTACAGTCAGTATACAGTCCGTGTACAGTCCGTGTACAGTCCGTGTAAAGTCCGTGGGGGTGTGTGAATGAACAGTCCGTGGGGAGTCCATGTGAACGCCGTAGGTAGTACGTGGACAGTCGGTGGGCTGTTCATGGACAGTCCGTGAACAGTCCGGGGACAGTCTGTCGACAACCTTTCAGGTGTCCATGGGGTGCCCGTGGAGCGTCCGTGGACACTCCGTGGGGGTATCCATGGGGTGGTGTTCATGGTCAATCCGAGGGGCGTCCGACCACACGGCGTGGACAATCCGTGGGGCGCCTGGGGGGGTGTTCACTGACATTCTGTGGACAGCCTGTGGACAGTCCGTGGGCAGTCCGTGGGCAGTCCGTGGGGCGTCTGTGGGGCATCCGCGGACAGTCTGTAGACAGTCCGTGAACAGTCCTCGGGGCGTCCGTCGACAGGGCGTGGACAATCTGTTGGATAGCCCTAGGGGTGTGCGTGGGTTGTGCATCGGCAGTCCATGAGGTGCCCATGGACTGCCCATGGGGCGTCCGTGGGGCGTACATGGACAGTCCTGGACAGTCCTGGACAGTCCGTGGGGTGCTCATGGACAACACTTGGTGCCGTTGTTGCAGAGGTGTGGGTCGCACGTGAATTGCACGTGGACCCCCCGCAGAGCGTCCGTGGAGCGTTTGTGGACAGTCCGTGGGGCGTCGATGGGTGACCGTGTACAGTCCGTGTGCAGTCCAAGGGTTGCCCATGGACAGTTCATAGACAGTCCGTGGGGTGTCCATTGACAATCCGTGCGTGGACAGTCCTGGACAGACTGTGGGGTGTTCATGGGGTGGTGCGCATGAACAGTTTCAGGGGCGCCCGTGGAAAGTCCGTGGACCATCCGCTTGGCATCTGTGGAGCATCTGCGGAAAGTTCGGTGGGCAGTCCTCGACAGTCCGTCGACAGTCTGTGGATATTTAGGGGACATTTTGTGGATAGCCCTTGGATATTCCGATGGCAATCCGTGGACAACTCATGGACAGCTCGTCCACAGCCCGTGGACAGCCCGTCCACCCGTCCACAGCCCGTGTGGTGTCGATGGAGTGTCTGTAGGGATTCCGTGGACAACCCGTGGTCCGTAGTCAATCCGCGGGGTGTGCATTGACAGTCCGTGGGGCGTCCGTGGGGTACTCATTGATAGTCCGTGGTCAGTCCATGGGGTGTGCATGGGTGGCCCGTGCGGTGTCCGTGGACATAATTGAACAGTCTGTCGTGTGTCCATGGGGTGGTGGGCAAGAACAGTCCGTGGGGTATCCGACCACAGTCCGTAGACAGTCGGTGGAGCGTCCATGGGGCGTACGTGGACAGTCCGTGAACGGTCTGTGGACAACTCGTGGTCAGTCCGTCTTCAGTCCGTGTTCAATCCGTGGTCAATCCGTGGACAATTCGTGGTCAATCCGTCGACAGTGTCCGCAGACTTTTCAGAGGCACTCCTGGACAGTTCGCGGGACGTCCGTAGACAATCCTGGACAGGTCGTTGGGTATCCATGCGGTGGTGTGCATGAACAGTCCGTCGACAGTCCGTGGGCAGTCCGTGGGCTGTGGCACATATGTGGGGCGTCCGTGGACAGTTCAGTGGACAATCCGTGAACCGTCAGCGGAATTGCCGTGGACAGTCCGTAAACAGCCCATAGGTGGCGCATGGGCAGTCCGTGGGGCATCCGTGGACAGCCCGTCTGGCGTCCGTGAGGTGTGCATAGATAGTCCATGGGGCGTCCCGTGGACAGACCTGAATGGTCTGTCATGTGTCCTTGAGGTGGTGTGCACGAACAGTCCCTGGGGCGTCTGACCACAGTGCGTAGACAGTCCGTGGGGTTTGCATGGGTAATCCGTGGGCAGTCCGTGGACAGTCAACGGATAGTCCGTGGGCAGTTCATGGAGCGTCCGTGGACAGGCTGTCGGCTGCCAAGGGAGTGGTGTACATGAACAGCCCGAGGGGCGTCTGTCGGGCGTCTGCGTACAGTTTAGCGGATAGTCCGCGGACATTCCGCGAACATTCCAAGTATGGTCAATCAATAGTCGGTGGACCGTCCGTGGACAGTCCATGGGGTGTCCATGGTTTGTCCGTGCGGCATATATGGACAGCCCATTAGGCGTCCGTGGACGGTCCGTTGGGTGCGAATGGGCAGTCCATGCGGCGTCTGTGGACAGTCCTGGATAGTCCTTGGGGTGTCCATGGCGTGGTGTGCATGCACAATCCGCGGGCGGGCCGTGGATAGTCCAAGGGAAGCCCGTGGATAGCCCGTGGGGCGTCGGTGGACAGTGCATGGGGTGAGCGTGAGGTGTGCATGGGCAGTCCATGGGGTGTCCATGAACAGTCCGTGAGGCGTCCGGTTGGCATCTGTGGACAGTTCTGGGCAGCTCCTGGGGTATCCACGGGGTGGTATGCATGAATAGTCCGAGGGGGATCTGTGGGGAATCCATGGGCGGTCCGTGAGTTGTCCATGAAATACACAAAGACATACTCACACAAAAGTCAAAATAATGTCAAAGATCGCACAGGAAGGACCCGACCTGGGTAGCGCACGCAATATCCCATGAGGGGTTGAGCTATGGGATCCAGCCGGCGCAGGGCACTACTGAGTGCGGGCGCGTTAACCCAACTCGATATCTGGATGGGCAGAAATAGGCATAGTAATATTCAGGCCATGAAGCAGTGTGCATGCGCGCTAGAGAGAAGTAGATATCACCTGGGTTGCAACGTGCGCTTCCCATGCGATAGCGATAGCGATAGCGATAGCGAGAGGGGGGGGGGGGGGGGGGGGGGGGATGGACAGCAAGAGCATTTCCGCAAACCCCATGGCGAAACAATAAGGGGGGGGGGGGGTTATGGTCGCGAGAATACGTTCGTATATCGGGCCAATTCCATATTGGGAGGCTGGCGTCGGGCGTTCGACATCACCAGATAGTACATACTTTGACTCGAGGTTTCGGGTGTCAGCGTGGGGTTGGTACTGGTTTAACATCGAGGGGCTTCCCCTCTCTCCCCCCCCCCCTTCCCCGAGCGGCGGTTGCACAACAACATGATATACCAGGTAACTTCGAAGGCACTGTGTCAATTGGAGTATTTTTGAGGTACGAGATAATACGGGTTTTGTACCTACAGAAGAAAAAGGCCAATCAAATCAACGCAGAGTACAATTTTACTGTAGTATTCTGACTCGTAGTCTTGGATCCTGTGATGTAAGCATTGGATTTTTGGATGAGGCCTCCTGCGCGGCAGGGGTCCTCGTCCGGTATTTCGCCCCGCGCTGAGAGGACGCGCGCGTCGCCTGCACTGCGCGGGGCTAGTACCTGCAAACGATCTGGGAAACCAAGCCTATAAATACTCATACTACTGAAGGGTGGGCGGGAGGTCTCAATAAATATTTCGTGCCCACCTCTGCTCACGAGGTTTTGGGAGCGAAAATGACGAGTGATCGTACGCGACCACTCCACAATACAAATTCAAGGCATTTCCGATGTTACAACTAGTTCCATGATTTGTGCCAAATCATTTCCTCTGTTGTCATCGCCAATTTTACGCTAAACTATTTTCTGAATGACGGGGTTCCCTAACCCAAAATCGTCGGAATGCCAATCTTGTTTCGAAAAATGACGTTTTTTTTAGACTTGGGCAATGGGATTATTCATCGGGATGCAATTTGATTTGTGCTGACGCCAGTTTTGGGGTGAGGTGTGGACCTCCTCAAGTGAGGAGCCTCAAGGAAATTTTGGGGTGAACCTCTATCGTAGAACGCCTCGGTTGCTAGTGGAGCAACCGGGTGCCCTAAATCGTGCCAAAAATTGCCAAGATTAGCGGCGGTGGTTGGCCGCTTCTGGTGTGTGTGTACGTCTCCTTGCTGGGGGTGGCTTCTCTTTTTCTTGTCGGGGGGTGTTGTGATGCGAGGGATGCTGCTTTGTTTCGTTTTCGTTTTTCATGAAGGATAAGTATATCTCCTTGCGGAAGGAGCTTGTTTTTTTCCCCCGCCGGAAAACTGCGTTGTGTATGGCAGATGCTTTTTTCGACGGGTGTTCACAGTGAATGCTGCATCATCTGATTCAGCCATGCTATGATGCAATATATTGCTGCTTTAATAGGTCGTGCTACAATATGTACGTCGTCCTGGCGCCAGGAGTGCGTACTTCTTCCGTGTCGGGGACCTGCATCGTTTAACGCAGCTAGCTGCTGCTACGTTACAGTGGAGATTTAAGCATTTTAACGATGGGTTGTTACTTTTAACCCTTTTAGAACCGCAGTCCCGTTATGGGGACAACCGACTCAAACTTCAAGTAGTTTGCCCCCCAAACGGGACTGCGGTTCTAAAGGGGTTAAAAGCCATTCTTAATATGTGCGCACGTAGCCTCGCGCCGAGGGTTCGTTTCTTCGTTGGCGAGGAAAGTTTAAAATGCGTCGTGTGACGCAGACACGATGGTATTTAGTTCTAACGCTAACGGCGTGCTCCTGCACCAATCAGCTCGGATTATGGGCGCAATCTAACCGTACGTGGGTTGTGTTGGTACGCTCCTGTACACGTCCATTAACGTGTAATACGTCGTGCTTCGCCTTTGCGTGTCTTTGTTTGGGTCTGCTGTGGCTGACGTTGGGAGTCACGACTACGCGAGTTGGGATGTGTGAGCTGGCTCGGGCTTACGGTGTTAGCCTGGGGTTGATGTTGGTTCAACCTCGAGGGGGGTTGCCCCTCTCTCCACCTCCCTTTCTCACTGCAGGGGTTCGACCATAATACCTGGTATGATACAAAGTCGAAAGGAAAGTGCAACGTAAATAACTTCTTCAAGAGTTTTGGTCAACGCGCAGTGTTTGGATACTGCTGTTGCCTGCGACTGTCAGGTACCTACTGCTACTACTACTACTACTACTACTACTACTACTACTACTACTACTACTACTACTACTACTACTACTACTACTACTACTACTACTACTACTACTACTACTACTACTACTACTACTACTACTACTACTACTACTACTACTACTACTACTACTACTACTACTACTACTACTACTACTACTACTACTACTACTACTACTACTACTACTACTACTACTACTACTACTACTACTACTACTACTACTACTACTACTACTACTACTACTACTACTACTACTACTACTACTACTACTACTACTACTACTACTACTACTACTACTACTACTGCTACTACTACTGCTGCTGCTCCTGTAAATACTATTATGAATAAAGCCAACGCTAAACATACGAGAACGGGCTCTTGGGAAAATGCAGGTAGACTTTTTGGAGTGATAGCAGGTAATAGTTACGATTAAAGTTCACATGCCTCGGGGCGAAAATTAGGGAAATACGTTGAACTATGGTTGAACACAATGTTCCCGTTTGAACATGGGGTGGTGCAAGGCTGATTGGATTGAATTGTTATTGTGTGGTGGAAGGAGCGTTGGCGTTCAATATTGCAAGCAGCGTCTGCCTGGTGGGTGAAACCGAACGTGCTCCTTCCCGGCGTTGGAGAGATGCGAAGGTTTGTGGTCATACGACCACGGTTATGCATGGCATGGGTACACCCCTCACCCTCCGTTTGGTGTGCTCGAACGCGCAGTCCCTGTGTGGAGGGGGTTGCATCGGGTTTGCCGGAATTCGAGAGGAGACTGAGGTATTCAACAAGAACAGATGGCCATGATGGAGTTATCACATCATTATTAATAGCTCGTTTCCCTGAAATCCTGTCTGTGTATCGGAAATGGAGATAAGATACCTGTTAAGAATGTTACATCGATGGCGTTGTTGCAACTCTTGGTTTTAGCGCAGCTGTGACTGCGATGTAAACAGTGCAGGCATGTTTTGGCAGGCTATAGTATGCGCGTGGGGTAATGCCGAGGGTGTGAAATACTTCCGTTCCCGAAACGGTTGGGCTATGTGGCGCTCACGTGCTATTGAGTGAAGGAGTTGTGCTTTGGCGAAACGATTTCCTGTCGAGCATATATATACCATAGGGGTGGAGGCCTGGGTTTACAAACACCCGTCTGGTTTATTTAAGACTCTCGAAAGACACGCACCGTCGCCAACTGCGTAGACAGCAGTGCTCCAAGCCGTTGTGAGGGTTGTTTCGGCCTGGAGGTGCCGTATATCGCATCGAGGCAGCAGTGTACGAAAATCAGTCATGGTTGATAAATGATCCGGGTGAACCTACTACTACTACTACTACTGCTGCTGGAGTAGTTGCTGCTGTACAATAGCCCATGCCCTGTTGCTGTAGGTATGAAGCCGCGGTTTGTATCGTGAGGGACCCCGCTGGTAAGACATTCAGGGCGCACTACTAGACACATGATTTCGGCGCTGTAGGGTGGTTCCACTCAGAGCTGAGCATGGCAGGCAGGAGGAGGAGACGTACTCTCGGAAGCCGAGATCGACCTTCTTAGCTACGGCCTGATCTCGACTTTTGTTTTATATATGGAAACGGTGGCAAATAAATGCGCAGAGGAAGGTTGTTTTCGATGGAAATTAGTTTTTTTTGACCCGACTTTTAACTTCGAAAAGGATTCGTCATCTGTCAGTGAGGGCGGGAACCAGGGGCGGGAACTTCAACGTCAACAATGCGAGGCGGCACAGCTCGCGCAACGCCTCTTTATTTTTGCCCTTCCTTGATGATCCCGGTATCAAACGAGAGCGAGGACGCAGCCAACGCCGAGGCGCACGTTGTGTGTAGGGACTCCAGCAACGCCCACCATTTATTTCTTCTCTCGGATTAAGGTGGTGTGCAGTAGTAGTTGTAGCTTCCTCTGTCTGCCTTTCGGTTTATCTTTTTAGTGTTGAATTCGAAATTCAATATAGAGCGGGTGGTATCCGGTAAATTAGGTTGATTGGGGGTGTGGTCGTTGTTTTCAGCGACGCCAACGTTTCTTTGGAGGAGCGAGTTACCAGGCCAAATTTACGCGAATAATGTGGCCATCCCCGGTGTTGGTAGGTAGTCCGCGTGCCTATGAAGATCAATTTCGTGGGTTCAAGTATCACCGACTGCATGCTCGTGGCTTTTTCTTGCAAAAAAAAAAAATTATTGATTAGCGGAAAGGGCGAGAGCGTGAGTTAGCTACATTCGATGAAAATCGACGAGCAGTGGGAATGCTGAACCCAATGCGAGACAAAAATAAAGGCACGTACCGGGGGGGAGAAGGGTGGACACCTGTGACCACGGCTTGCCCAGAATCTGAAGCTCGTTGAGGGTAACACCTCCCACGAGTAATAAGGCTGGAAAGTAAAAGTGATGCTGAAAAAAAATTAATGTGGGGTCGGCGGTGGGTAGGTACAGGGTAGACAAAGCGATCTAAAAGGTATTGGAAGTCTGTAATTCCTTGGTCCGCTGTGCTCGTGGATGGTCGTGAGTCGATCTGTTAACGGCGGTGGCCATGGCTTGCTGAAGGGAGATGCCTTCGGGTTTGCCGAGGGGCGCGTGTGATGGGTGAACCTCTTCCTTTCTTATGGCGCTCACTTCTTCGGAGCGAGGTTTGTTTGCCGAGGCGGCAGTCTTGCATAGTATATGTAGATTGAGTGAGGCGGAATCTTTTGACAGTGCTTCTATGTGTAAATAAGGAGGAATGAGAGCGGTGTCTACGACATGCATGACGACCACCTGTCTGTGCCAAAGGGGGACGCTTGTGGTCCCACTTGCCTCTAATCTCCGCTTCCGCTCAATAAAGTGGTTGCTCCCCCGTAGCGTCCATCGTATATATATATATATACCTGGTATATGCGTAGATCTCTGAAGATGAGGTCTAAAGCTTCTGAGGCGGAGCGTCGGTAACCCATAGTATCTCGTCCTAGCTGAGGCTCTCTTGAAGACTTTCGGCGCGTCCTGCTCTGGCATTTTTTTTTATCGCAGAAAGAAAGTCGCACGAGTTTGCCACCGAAAGGGGTTTTTTGGCCAAGTGTGTAGTGCGACCTCCTGGTAATACGTGCAGCGTGGCAGTGCCTGCTCTGAGTCTGTGCAAAACACGAGTTTGCCTCCTGCCCCAGAAGTGCCAGCTGCTATGAAGCGCACACATGGTGAAGGTTTTGAGTATTCAAACTCTTCTGCAGAGGTCTGGACGCGGTCCGGGGCGCATGGACCAGGTATCAAGGTATCGTGTATCTCAGGCCAGTCGCCGTTATGTCACCATGATGATCGAAGTCGCAACGGCGACCGGCCTTCAAGTAGATCGAACTCAAAACGCTGACTGTCAATGCTTCTGCTTCTAAAGTAGTTTTTTACCTGCAGTTATGCTACTACTGAGCGTAGACAACAAGTTACTGTAGTAGGCAGACGGCTGTACAGCAGACACTACAACACTGTCGGCATTCATCACGACAATAATAGGCGGGTATCGCCTGTACGGGTGACAGCCCTCATGACGCCGGGCTGTCTTGTTTCTTCATGCTGGCGGGAGACGCTTGGGAAACATGTCGGCAGACGTTTACCTGCTATTGGATGCGTTACTGACAGCGTTGTTGAGATGGCTATTACGGGGGACCATAGTTAATAGGACCAAATATTGTTGGTAGAAATTGTGAAATATATAGGTTTTTATCTGTGCCACAGGTCCTATTAACTATGGCCCCCCGTAATACCAGGCACGTACGGTGGCGTGTACGGGCGTTATATTTCCGGTTTTGGGGGCAGGAAGCACGCCGGTCTCATCCAGGCTTAGTTAGGGTCATTCTTATCGGAGAGCTTTTTATCCATAATTTCCACATTTATGTTGATACGAACATATCTCCAATTATTTCCAAACTTTGGAAAAAATGAGAATAAGCTCTCTCCGATAAGAATACGCCTTAGATCGGGATCCAGGTTAAGACCGAGGTACTTGCCGATTTAACTGGCCTTATCCACCCGAAAGCCTAAAACAGTAGGACCTTATACTATCGACGGTACGGGGGGCACGCGCCTATAAACTTCCTGGAATTTTACCACCTGGCGTACGGATACAACAGGTGTAATAACTGCCGTATCATATGATGTGTAACGCATAAACACATATCATTGCCACCAGATCCGACTGCGGATCGAGTCTCTGAACACCCCCCTGTGCTGTCCATACCAGTCAGCACCTCCTCTGCTGTGTGTTCTTCCAAATCGCATCACCTTTGGTACCGTTGGCAGCAACGTTTATTCTGGACCTCCCCTCAGCAACCGGGACTGGCACCGCTTTCTAGGCGACATCGCCGACAGCGTCAGGGAACAAAGACCTACCTCCCTTAACATCGTTCCAAGCGAAACGGCGAAGCAAGGCCGCGCTGCAAAATTATGGCGAAAACACAGCAGCAGCACCACCAACAGTCCGGGCTACAGGAGAAGTCGTCTTCTTCAGCTCTGCCCACTCGGGACCTGAAGAAATCGCCAGGTGCTCTCCCTAAGCATGAAAAATCGCTCGGCACCGGCAACGTGTCGATAAAGAAGAGTGGGCTCATCCAGGTGACACTGCGTGCGTTTTTTCATAATTATTCCGTTTTCCATCAGATTCTGACAACGTATGCGCATCGCTTGTTCCAATCCCACACCCACATACTACAAAAGGGTGTAACTACTTGATGACTTATAACCCAACGACTTAAAAAACATGGAAGATGCTATCAGTTAGACCTGGAACTTGACAAAAAATGCACAAAAAATAACAGTCCCCCTGTGAATGACTCTGCTGGCTCACCCTGACCGACGTTTTACCTAATATCAAATCTGAAAGCGTGACGTTTACATATTATGCCTTATTACCAATCAACAACGCTAACCAAGTGACTAATCCATACAAATAAGTTGCGTTTATTTTTTGCCTGCGTGTGTGTTCGTTCGTAAAGACTAAGCCATTCAGCCACTCCGGTAACGTTGACTCAGTGTCTCAGCCGTTTAACCTTCGTACACGAACAAAATAAGTCTAGGGATCGAGCTTCGGCAGACGTTGTAGTTCCACCTTTTTACCGCGAAAGGAGAGACAAGTGAGAATCAAGCGGAGAGGACCACGTTGAAAGAACACTCGACCAGAGGGTCGCGAGTGGAGTAAAACACTTGGAACGATTAAAAGAAAGCACGGCTGCAGTAGTAGGGAGGGGGGCGACATGAAGGGAAAACCAGGCGCCGAATAGGGGGTTGATCAGCCCCTGAAGTCGTTATCGGCGGGACGCTGTATGGAGCCCAAAATGTACTTATTTCGTTATTTTAATGAAATGTTAAACACCTGAGCTGCTGCTGCTGAGTCAGAGCTGACTGAGTATATAGCTCTCAGTGGTCTATCAATTCGTTAAACGAACGGCGGTGAGCCTGTTTGGGACCCAGGCAGTGTTTCGGGACATTGCAGTCTCGTTTCGGGGACAATCTACGACTACATTTAAAATTTGGGCGGCTGGGTGGTTTGTCGTGCTCGTTGGCTCGGTAGGTAGTCAGCGTGCCTATTACGATCAATTTCGTAGGTTCGAGTCTCACCGAGTGCGTACTTGTACTTGTAAGGACCTTTTTTGCATCACATTGAGTTCTGTTGCGGAAAGCGCGAGAGCGTGAGTTCCAATAACACTTGATGCAAAATCGACGAGCAGTGGGAGCTTTGTTTCCTATGTGCGATAACAAAAGGAGGCACGTACCGGGGGGGGGGGGGGAGAGACGACACCTGTGACCATGGCTTGTCTAGAAGATCGCTGAGGGTAAAACCTCCTACTGGTACCTGCTACGAGTTGAGCTGGAAAGTGACAGGGATGATAACAAAGAAACGGGATCGGAGTAGTAGTAGTAGTGGTAGTAGTAGTAGTAGTAAGTAGTAGTAGTAGTAGTAGTAGTAGTAAGTAGTAGTAGTAGGGTTAAAAGTATTGAAGAGCGTGCATACGTTCGTGTCAACCTTCGTATAGGGTACGGTAACAAGCTGCCGTAGTTCAAGTGCCACCATGCTCCGCGCTTGACGCACTGCACATACATCATATATCTCCCCTCCTTCTCCGCTTAAAGTTCGCAAACACACCCCCTACCTCAACATGCCCATCAGTTGGTTGCTTTGTTTGGCGGTAGATGCCGGGGCCGTCACTCCCCCCCCCCCCCCCCCCCAAGTTCCTCCCTCGCAAGTCCCGGCACGCGGGTTAATCCTCTCGGCGAGGGGACTGGCGAAAACGATATAAACGACGAGTGATTGCAGCAACGTCCACACTGCAGGATTAGGACACGAACGATGCAGTGAGTCGCGCGGCGCGGGCGCTGGGGCGCTCTCGCGCTGGTCGTAGAAGACGGCTGACCCGTTCTACGATAGAAGAGGTAGAACATTTCCGCTAAAATGTTTCCGGAAGACGGATCTCCTTGTAACCCAAACTCGTCGGAATACCATCATTCTTCTTTCGAAAAATGACGTTTTTGTATGCTTGGGCCATTGAGTTAGTCATCGGGAAGCGATTTGATTTTTGTTGAAGTCGGTTTTCGGGTGAGGTATCGAGCTCCTCGAGCGAAGAGCCTCAGAAAATGCAGGGTAAACCTCTATCATCGTAGAACGCCTCGGCTGACGATGCCATTTTGTGTTTGCATGGTTGTTTTGGTCGCTATCGGGGGGCTCCCCAAAATGTGAACCCTTTTAGGACTTACTTGCAGCTAGCTCCGTTTTCGGGCCAAAGTACTTGGAAGTTGACTGGTGTACCCCCAGCACGGGACTACAGGTTAAGACAGCGACCATAACAAGATATAGCTTCGGTGCTTGCTGCTGTCGACCAACCAACCATCTACGAGCACATTCAGCGTGAGCGCCCACAAGTATGGTTGTAGTAGCAATATCGTGTTGCACTCGTGACCCTATACGACTCATTGCCTTTGTAACTGGGGCTTTGAATTTGTATCATCATCTATCTCCCAATCACGCGGCGGCCGTCGCTGAGATCGTCGATTTTTACGTTCGACCTTCCCCCCTCAAAGTCCCAAGAACGTTACTAACACAGTAGTAGTGAGTATTACGGGGGACCATAGTTAATAGGACCACATATTGTTATTGAATAATACCCTGGTAGTAAAATTGGTTAAATATATACCTGGTACCAGGTATGTTTTTATGTATACCATAGGTCCTATTAACTATGATCCCTCGTAATAGTAGTTCATCCACGTTCATCTCACAATGGGTCTCACATTGCGAACCGTGGGCATTTGTGTACGGGCGCTCCGAGGCCATACACACGGAGTTACGGTACATATAGCTGGCCAACAAGGAAGGCGCGCGTCTTCACAGAGGCAACACGCGCCGATTACTTATGACCATCACGACACTGACTGATCGCACGACGCAGCCCGCAGGGGCGCTGATGTACGGTACAAGGGACGTGTACTATTAATAGTAAGTTCAACGCTGGGGGATGAATGCGCATGCCGATACGGTGGGGCTTGGGACGTTGCTACGAGCTCTTTGTTTACTACCAGGTATTATTGATGACATCGCCTTCCTTGTTTTTCTTGGCGCTATTATATACATGGGGGCCAGAACAGGTCAACTAACCCATGCGAGTAAACGCAGAAGAAAACAGCACATATCGGCAAGATTGATGGGGTTCTCAATTTGTTTTGGATCTGCATGTACACTATCTATGGTGCCAGGGTCAGTGCTCCAACTTTGAAGTATCACCTTTCAATGGCTCACGAGATATGACTGCGGCGGAATATGCACTGACTTCGTCCGTTTTTTTGGCTTGGCCCAGCTCGTATTAATAGTACCCAGCCTGAGCAAACTACGTTTAGCATCTCTTCTCTAGGTCGTCAATAACGCCAACACGTCGAACAAAAAACCAACGGAGTTCCGCAACAACATGTGATGGTACGTCTGATTGTTAGACTCTACAACAAACGTACGCAGATTCGGATTAGATTTTGTCACCATATATAATACCTGGCACCTTCCAGTATATATACGTAGGACCTCCATTCTAACGGATAGTCGTCTCCGTATATGCTCCTCCGATGCATCGGCTGGCGAAAACGAAAGCGCGAAGACCACATTTTATCCTATGCTAGCGCGCTTCTAAGGACAAAATCTGAAAGCGTTGAGAGGACGGTACGCAGACGTAGGCTCTTGTTTGCTGGCTTTGTGACACGCATGGGAGAGGAGCGTCTGCCGAAGAGGGTGATGTTTGGGGAGATGGTTGGGGGTAAGGGTTACTCCGGAGGACAGGAGTGGGACTGGATGAGGTACCTTGAGGAGGACCTCAAGGAGTTCGGCATCAAGCTCGAATGGTGGCGCGAGGCAGCACAGAAAGCCGGCAGATGGTTCCGCCGGGTCGAGGAAGGGGTGGAGGCCTTCATGCGGAAATGGCATACAGATGAGAAGGAGGCATCGGCAGAACGGCATAGAATAGCTGCAACAACGACCACAGCCGTTGACGCCAACGCGAGTGCGCAGAATGGCAGGGAAGAGGGGGGGGGCCGAATGGAGGACGAGGGGGAATGGGGGGGGGAGGGGGGGGGGGGCGGTGTGCCCAACAGACTGAAGCCTGGTTATGGCCATCATCGTCATGATGCACTCCCTTCTTTGGGACCCACGTAACTAGCATGGTGCCATTTGGGCAACTTTGCTTGTCTGTATGCTCTAGTGCCTGCCTTTCGTATTTTCTTTCCCCCCCGCCCGTGATCGAGGTGATGTTCGCCGGGAAGTTTGGGAAGTATAAGGCAGAAGTAGAAGAAAGGATAGAAAGAAGGGAAACAAGGTAGAATCGGAAAAACACCTAGAGATATACGGGAGATTGAGGGAAGGAATAGGAATGAAAACGTATCTGCACGGCCCAATGGACTTCGCGAAAACGCTGAAGCTGCGGTTTCGTGTAGGCCACCTGGACTTGCCAGAAAGAAGAAAGAGGTATACCAGTAGCCGGGAGGAGAAGGAGGAAATAGATGCACAGATGTGCCCGTGTGGCAAAGCGATAGAGAGTAGAACTCACATAGTAGGAGAAGGTGAAATATACAAGGAGGAACGGGATGTGTTAGAAGAGGAGATGAGGGAAATAGAAGAATGTGACATGGAGGAGTTTGACACACTAGATAGCAGCGAGAGAACGATCGCTATCCTAGGAGATAGATGATGGTGGCCACAGGCGGCCAAACAGGAAGGGGATAAGATTCGCAAAAAGTTTCTATGTAATATATGGAAACAACGTAATGAACGCCCAATTGTTGGAGGTGTCTCTATTAGGAGTAGGAACGGTGCTCCGTCTCGAAAGGGATGCGTGGTCAATGGTCAAATTACTAAGGCAAGCAACACATGAGTACGCCCCCCCCCCCCCCCCCCCCCGCCCGTGATTATCGCTTTTTTGTCCCTTCTTTTTTTTTTTCATTTTTTTCATTTTTTTTTCATTTTTCTTTCATTCCCGTTTGTACCTCTTTGTGTCTTTGTTAGTATGGTCCGTTTTGCCTTTTTTTGCGTTTTGCTATCTGCTTCTGTTTTTGTTTTGTTTTGTTTTTTTGCTTCGCTTCATCTTTTTTAGGTTTTTGTCTGCTATTAATGGTCTCCTTTTTGCTTCCCTGGTGTCCGCAGTGGTGGAGTGCGTATGCTTGTTTTTTGTTTTTGCCTCTGTTTTTACTTGAGGTATTTCTTCCACTCCAGAGTTATTGGAGCCTGTCCTGCGACCACGGACTGCACTGTATTGTGAGTTAATGTGAGAACAACAACATCAACATGCAGAATAGAACGCCTGTGATCTGAGTAGACCTGAGTTGTGGTGCGTGCCAGATTATTCGACATCGAAGTAGTGCCGCGTCATTGTGAGCAGGACATGTTTACCGAGAAGTTGAGGTGGCATAACCGCCCCGGTGGTTCAAGTGGTTAACCTCGAATTCTACTTGTTTGAGTCCTGGGTTCGAGCCCCAGGAGGGTCGGACTTTGACTTTATCTGCAAAAATATAAAAAAGGGATTCAATTGTTGAGAGCGCCTTGCAGCGTGGGTAGGCACAATTCGATGCGAGTCGACGAGGGAAGAAAACGCTGAAATCTTCTCGCGATAAAAAATGAAGGCACGTACCGTAGCGGGAAGGGGGGAGAAGAGCCTGCTATGTGACCCCGGATCTGAGTTACGAGTTGGAAGGAGAGAGAGAAGAAGATGTGCGAAGATAATGAATGGGATAAAGAAAAAAAAAAAACAAAAAAACCTATGCTTGACCGAATGGGAGACGGCCATGTCGGATTGCACGAGCCCCCCCACCTCACACTCTGTCAGATAGACCCTTCAATATCTTGCACGATAAACATGATAACATATATATGTCTCACGTGGACGAGCCCTGATCCCGATCAAGCACCAGACCAACATGTCCCTCTTCTGTGGACTGCCACCTATGGTGGCCCCTCTAAAATAAACACGACCTAGGTGTAGAAAAAAGAAAACGGGATAGAAACATTCTGTAGAGAAATCAGTATTGCTTCGTCTGCCCTTGTTTATGTGTCTGTATCACCGCTCTCGGTGCGTAGCCCCGAAACCAGTCCATGTAGAGACGCAGACGCCGAGCGCTCGGCGGGCGGAGGACTGTCTCCGCGGTGTCTGAATAGCTCCAGTGTGCTTGTCGCATCGTGGCGAGTGACAAAACCAGACAGACAGACGTCGAGACGGAAGGACAGACGAAGTGACAGATATTAGACAGCCCAACCGGTAGCTACCCCCCACGCTGTGGCACGTTTGGAGGCCGTTTTTCTTATATTTCGTACCGTTTGCGTACCCCCACCCCCACACGCACCCCCCCCCCAAGCACCCCCGCACCCGACGATTGCATAAGAGGATCGTGAACTCATCGCCGCGCTTCACGCTCCTTGGGTTCCGTCCTCGTCAGGATGCTCGACTCTTGACACCACAGCACCATCACATTATAAAAGGGTCATGGGATATTGGATGGGGATTTTTGCAAGGCTTATCACAGTGACTGAGAATCGTGGCGGGACGGGACGGGACGGGACAATTTTTTCTTGTTTGGCGGGAAAAAAAATGACAACGGGACGGTAAAATGAAGAAATAAAAAGTTGGCGGGACGGGACGGCGGGTGCACAATTTCTCGACGAGACGGGACGGTAAAATTCAACGGGACAGATTTTCACGACGGGACGGGACGTTCATTATTTTTTCTCCGGCGGGACGGGACGGTATTTATTTTTTTCCTCGGCGGGACGGGACGGTAAATATTTTTCCCCTCGGCGGGACGGGACGGTAAACCTTTTTTCCCTCGGCGGGACGGGACGGTAATTTTTTCCCCTCGGCGGGACGGGACGGTAAACCTTTTTTCCCTCGGCGGGACGGGACGGTAATTTTTTCCCTGACGGCGGGGCGGGAAGGTAATTTTAGTTTTCTTCGACGGGGCGGGACGGTATTTTGTTTCCTCGGCTGAACGGGACGGTAAATATACATCTATTTTTATTGCTTCAAGGTCTCGGGGCGGTTGTATGTGAAGACGTTCCCCCGCTGATGATTGCGCGAAGGGAGCCAGCCCGACGCAGACGTTGTTCTTGTCGACCCGCGGCCCACAAGCTCCGAGAAGTGCTACCACTACACGGGCGACGTTCTTTTTTCTGATTTCTTCCCACCCCTGCCCCACGTACTCTTGATGCGGTGCCAGCTCATGGTGGCTGTTCTGATGATTGTTGTGCTTGCGCTGTGTTACTGCTGGTTGTGGTGGTAGGTGGAGACAGGTGGTGTGGTGGAGGTGGTGGCGGCGGTGATTCTAGTGCCGCTCGCAGCTGATCGATCGACCCCCCGCCCGTGAGATAGGCACCCATGGCGCCCGTACCGGTCATACCAAAGATGCTAGGAGACAGCATTTTTACGCCTTGACAGACAGCCAGTTTGCCTTGTGACACATATATTTATACATACCTGGTACATGCTTTTGACTGACACCAAACTACTAGGTTTAGTGTGGAACACTAGGCCCTACGTCATTGACAGCGCACGTTTTGCGTCTCGCTTGATGACAGGTCACCTGACATCTTTTTGGGCCAAACCAGTATATATACTGGTGGTGTGGCCGTGAGTTGAGTGGTCTCTGTTCTGTTCGTGTGTAGTGGCGAGCTTGCGGCTACTTTGCTGTGGCAGTACTTACTTTCTCATTTCAACATATAAATATAAAGTCCAGCCATACAGCAGCTATTAGTAGCTGCCGATCATCAACGCCAGCACCTTTTGTGCTAAAGAAAGAACTAAATGTTGTTGTCTTCACATTGTTGTTGTCTTCACATTAAATCGTCCTTTCCACCCAGCTTCATCAGTACACCCAGTGCCCGTCCCGATTCCCTATCCTAGAGATATACTGATTCTGTGGTCACAGACTAACTGTGAGACAGAGGAAGACCAAAAATAAGAACTAAATCGCAAATTCAAGTGTCAAGCAAATGAAGTGTCAGCGTACTGGGTACGAGAACACAACAACACAAGCAAGAAGACCGGAAAAATAAGAGCGAAAAGGCAATTAACAACAAAAAACCCAAAAAATCTGAAATGAAAAAAAGAAAAAAAAAGAGAAAGAAAACAGAATGCAAACGACGTAAGGACTTCAGAAAGGCTACTATTAATAGACGGACAGCGTACGTACCCAGGAAGGGCAGGTATCTGCTGCACGGACGAAGCAACACGAAAGAGAGGGAGATACAGGCAAAAGTCTGTAAGAGCTAGTCGAACCGATACCTAGCCACCCAATCTATCATTTCTTTTCTGCATTCGTCGACAGCTGTATCAGAACAGCTGCCCCTCCCCCCTCCCCCCCTCCCCTTGTCGCCGTTCTTGGCGTCCTCTGCTGCGTGGCGCAGCCGGCTCTTCTGCGCTTCGTCCCTGTGCCATCTCGCCATGAAGCAGTCCGCCGCTTCGACGACCCCCCGGTACCACGTCCCGCTCTTCTTAGCCGCCCTCGGCCATAGCAACGTCTCTACTCCGAACAGCAGGGGGGAGCTTTCCGTGGACCCCTCGGTGGCTTGAAAAACCCCGAGGTCGTCTGCTAGGCATTGGGCCCAGTTCTTTTCCAGTCGGCCTCGTCCCGGGTTCTCCCCACCAGTCATCGCCCCAACCATCACCCGGTGGGTCAGCCGCTCATTGGTCGTCCGCTGTACGGCCCCCGCAAATAGGAGG
The DNA here is from genome assembly GCA_031213475.1 of Nereocystis luetkeana. NCBI lineage: Eukaryota > Phaeophyceae > Laminariales > Laminariaceae > Nereocystis > Nereocystis luetkeana. The sequence continues at coordinate 9,261,123 of JARUPZ010000012.1, read as the reverse complement.
CGTCGTTTGCGGATGGTCGTCTCAACGCTCTCGCATCGTCCCTTTTTGAGAGCCTTGGCGTACGACATGATGAGGTCGTCAGTGCGTTGCCGGCGCCGGGAGCCAATGATCCGCAGGAGGAGTTTGTGGTGTGCCGTTCTGAGCTCAGCGAAGTGCTCCTGACCAAGGGTCCACGTCACGCACCCGTACAGCAGGGTCTCCATCATCTCGGCGTTTAGCATGCGCACTTTTAGAGTGAGCGGGGCATCCTCCATATCGTACAGCTCCCGTTTAAACCGATCGTAGCATGCCCATGCGAGTCGGATCCGTCGAATGATCTCTGGCATAATGTCAGCGCTTGCGGCGACAAGGCCGCCCAGGTACAGAAACTGCATCGTCTGCCTATACCTCTGTCCCGCTGCTTCGATGACGAGCGGTGAGGTCCGGGGTGCCTGACTCGGTGTCCGCAGCAGCATGGTCTCCGTCTTCTTTTCGGATTCGGTGAGACCTGCTGCTTCGAAAACGGTCACAATGACGGTCATCATCTTCGCAAGGCCTTCCGCCGACTTGGACACAATGCCTGCATCGTCCGCGTACAGCATACCCCACACTGCTCTCCGTACGTAAGATAGTGGGTCAACCTTCACCCCGTCCTCGCCGAGGTCCTCCTCGAGGTGAACCAAGTCTCTCAAAATATCTGGGTCTTCTTCACAGAAGCGTATCTATCTGCACGGCGTGTATCACAGCAGCGAAGAAGATATGTGGTGCGGAGCAAATTCACATTTTCCAAGATTAAAGTGATGAAAATACGAAAATAAATATGTTCTTCAGTCATCAGCTGTGAGTTCGACTGGTTATTGATTCTATAGTAGTAGTTGATACACTCAATTTCCAATTTTGCAAGCTGCGTAGTACGCGCCTGTACAACTATTTACTCCTACTACTGTGTTCTATCTATGCGTATTTCATTCATAGTAGTATATGGGCGTTGTGTATAATTTACGATAACATGTAGTACCTCGTAGTTTTATACCAGGGTAGGAATTACTAGTTAATACTAAATTTGAGTACAACTCGATTTTATTTTAATGATTTCGTCATTCGTGGTGGGACTGGATGGGAACAGACGACCACGAATGAATGCATCTCGCAGGGGAAGAGGCACGTTGTGTCCGCCGGAGGCCATAATTTCGCGGGAGAGATTTTATCGGCGGGACGGGACGGCAATTGATCGTTGTCAGGGCGGGACGGGACGGTAATTGTTCGCTGTCACGGCGGGACGGGACGATAATTGTTCGGTGTCACAGCGGGACGGGACGGTAATGTTCAACGGGAGAGATTTCATCGGCGGGACGGGACGGTATGTGACGACGGTCAGGGAATTTGTCGGCGGGACGGGGCGGCGGGACCATTTTGACGGCGGTTTTACCGTCCCGTCCCGCCGTTACCGCCGTTACCGCCCCGACGAAATACCGTGATAAGCCTTGGACTATTGAAGCACAACGCTTCAAATCGGCAGTTTAGACGAAATGTATGCCTACTTTTCGCTTTGCGTTGTAGAGCCAAACCGCGGTGCCTGTTATAGTCGCGGATTCCTACGGTAAGGTGTGGTGCATATGTTTGCATAGCGAGGTGGGGTGAGGTGCAGCGCGGACAATGTGGCCCGGTGCGGCCTAAACTGGCATGGTGCGGCGCGGCTTGGTGGAACAAAAATGACGCAAAACCGCATCGCCCCGCACGATGACAAAACGCTTGCAAATAATGGCGTACACGTTTACTTATTGTTGCTTGTTGGGAGTCGACCCGTGTGATTCGGCGAGGGTTCCATTATTTTTTACGTCTCACCGTTCGGTTCTGTGAGGCGCGGGGTGTTACGTTTGATGGGCCTACGGTTTTGGTGCCAGAGGGCGGTATGGACCTTGTCCCAGCTTCGAACATAGTTGTTAAACTATGCTATGCTCCACTTTTAGCACTAACCTTAACGCCCACCCTAACCCATGCCCTGGCCGCCTGAGAGGGTTTCTTGGACTGAAGAAGTAACGAAGACTTGGTCTAGACCATCAGCCCTTGTGTTGAAGTCGGGCCAAGTCGTGTACAGTGGGTACACCTGTTGGTTTAAGACAGGCCTTGTTTTGGCTTGTCGCGGAACGCTCTTAAACCGGGGTGGTACCCGCTGTACGCTACCCTGGTAGTTTGTATGCTGACGCTCGTCAACCACTCCTTTCTCTCGCTAACCCCACCTCCACAGGTTCCCATGGGGAAGCAGGCCTCCTTCAAGCCGGTCACCGCCAATTTCGACATCGACATAGGCAGCTTCAGCCAGCCGGTCCTGCGACGTCTTGCCCACTACTACTTGCACATGCCCCTGTACGTTAGTTTGCTGTTTATCCTTAACCCTTGCTTTAGCGAATCTTTCGAGCTTTACTCTTGTAGGCGGCAGATGGTCAACATCGCTATTTGGAGGTATGCACCGTAAGGGTAGATCTTAACGACGAGTGTTTTTCAGTTTTTTTCGGTATTTTCCCGAAATATTTTCGGGAAAAAAAGCCGAAAAACTTCACCCTCCCAAAAAGTCGCCTCGAAGGTTTTAGGGCTCTTCAGGAAATTTAGGTACAAGGCCGTAGAGGATCGGGCAACCCCACCGCTCGAGCTGTGCCACCACTCGCGAGCGCGAAGAACTGACGGGGGTCGTTCCTAAGGTCATTCGCAAGTCATGGCCGAACGCAGAAGGCGCAATAGCTTTCTGGGCTCTCGTGGCCGAGTTTACAAGGTGACCGCACCGAGGCGGCCGACCGACTGAGCTCGGTGACGGCAATAGCTGAAACTTTTTCGCTTTGGGCAAGCGTTGGGCGTTGTTGCCTGACGAGTTGGTGATGGATTTCACTCCCCAAGGCACCGACACCTGCCTACGAACCAGGCCGATGACTGTGGGGCCACCGCACGCATGGATTCCGCGAGCGCAGCTGCAGTAGGGACGGTTTTATGCCGGTTGGACGATTATTTCCCGAGGCAACCGAGACACTTAAGTGTGGCTATTTCGTGATGTAAAGTAAAATAGTTTCGGCCAATCGCCACGGATTTTATGCCGACGTCTTGCGATCGTGGGGACTCCGTTGGGTCTTTTGTTTTGATGTTCGGGCGGAATGCATCCTTGGAAACGTTGCTCACAGCACAGCACCACTCGGACCGCCAGGGTACCTACTGTTGTGGTAGGACGACACATTGGACGCATTGTTTACAGCAGTGCCATTCTGTAAGGCTGTGGAAGTTTTGCAGCTCCTGTGTTGGTACCTATACCTAATCGCAAGCGCCGTCAAATTGCTCCGACGTACCCCGACGACTACCGTACAAAGCCGGGGAGCAGCTGCCGGTCCGACCCTGTGGCATTCGCGTTGGATCGTGTTGCCTGTATGCGAAGCATACCGAAGTATGCCGCGTAGGGAGATTTCGTGAACGTAGATGAAAACAGGTCTGTCGCTGTCACCTGTATACCTGCCAAGGGCCGACCTGTCAAACTTATTCCCACGGCCACCTCGATGTTTGCACCCAACGGCCAGGTACATGATCAAGTTCCCGTTTGCGATCTTGCTGGGGCTATGGAGCGCACTCTTCTGGCGCACGCCTACTGCAGAGGACGTGGTGGCGTACGTCGAGGGCACGACTATCGTAACCGTCCTTCGCCGGGATTGGCCAGGCAGGCACCATGCTTCTCCTTCATCCACAGAAGCCACGGGCGTCCAAGCGCATGGTTCGTGCGGGGAGCAGCGTCACTACTCCGTGAGCGTCAAGCGTTGCATGCTGGAGCACGTCTCTCGCGAAACCGGCGGCACCTTGGACGAGGGCATAGTCACCCCCATCAGATCGTGGAGCATGAATTACACGAAAACTAGAGCGGGTGGGGGTGGCCGGGACGCGAAGTGGGAAAACAAGATCCACTCTTTTGTCGTCAACGGAAAGACGCTGTCCGATCCCGAAAGTCAGCTTTCTTTCCTCCACATGTACTGGACCACAGGGGCCCACACCAAGTGCCACGTCTTCGCCAACGATCTGATCGAGCGCATCGCGTCGGACGACTCGCTTAAGACCAAGCTTGCGGAGTCGACGTGGACGACGAGATGGCTGCACCACGGACTCCTTCACGGAAGCAAAGGGCCTCTTACGACGCTTAGGTGAAAATACGTGGGGTTGGACACGTAGCTTGCGCTGGGAACGCACGATGTGGTGCGTACCTTGTAACTCTCGTCAAGTGCTATGTGTGCTGGTGACAGGCAGTCACAACGATTGCTTTTCGGGACAAGGCAAATTTTGTCGGATACATTTTGTCGAACGGCGCGGGCCTCGGGCTTCGTGTTTTGATAAAATGTGCAACCTAACCCTGTTTTTTATGTGAATGCGTTACCCTCGGGGATGCAGGGACGTTGGTGCCGGGTAGGTAATCATCTATCTTTTTTGCTCCACTGCATTTTGAGTCTATAATAATTCCATCCAAGGCATACATAGGAAACACAAAGCAGGCAGAAACCAGGGATGGATGCAGAACAAGCAGAACAGGGAAACGAGAGAGGGGGAGCCGCTCGAATAGACCCCGGCATCCTCTATTATTATTAGCAATAATATGCATACACGCTGTCAGAAGCGAGTCATCCCTTCTTCTGAGAATCTTCAACAACCACGCACCGCACTCCATCGTGTCTAGGCCGTGTGAATCAACAACTATCTTCTCGTCCGTATCGAACACCCACCATTCAAGCACTCGAGCCACTTTTCGCGCCTAAAGGATCTCAGCGTCCCTCAGGTTAAAACAGTAATTACCACAGGCGCAGCGCGCGCAGCTCCCCGAAATTTCTTTGGGCCGTGATCAGCCATCAGGGTGCAGTCGACAGTTGATTGAACAAGATACTTTGGGGATTGTCGTATTGGTCGTTTAGTGTCGTAGTTGCTCGTGATGTAATATGGTGCGTGTAACGGCTTTGCTTACTCTGCTGGCGCCAGGTTAATATATACCTGGTACCACCTTCCGTAATTTTCCGGCGCAATGGTTCACCGAACGCGTATGCTGCTTCTCTATTCAACTCTTTCTCTGGCGTTTCCAACGATCCAGCTGCACCTCCCATTGCTCCTGCGCTACCGCCTCAGACGTCTGGGATAGCTGATAGTTAAAGTCGGGAAACGTTTATTTAGGATAGCTACCATGCTACCCAGCAACGGCCAGAATTCTTTACCGAGTTGCTGATCGGTAGTATAGTCGCCTGTAGCGATCAGATCACAGCACAGAGCGAGGTGGTCCAGCAGTACAATCAGTGAGGTATGTCCCATACCGATTGAGTAGTCATGGGGTGGAACGCCGTGAGACCAGCTCTGTCGGGTTTGTACCTTAGAAGTCCGAACCCCGAAATACCGGTTCTAGTTCCATCGATGTTTTATGCTCGAGTTTTAGCTTTGCATAGCATGCTGGAAGTCGTGAGAGCTCTGTGATCTGGCTACCTCGCACACACGCACACTTGCGCACACTACTAGTAAATAACACTTGTCTTCTTCTCTCCTCCTCATCCTATCCTCTTGGACAAGACCGATAATCTACCCTGGCCTTGAGCGCCATCTTCTGTTATACCGTCGTCTGAGAGCTGGAGATTTTTGAAAACAACCACTCGGTTGACTCGGGCTGGTAGCGCTTGCTGCAGGCTGCTTGACCCAACTCAGCACCCGCGTGCACACGCCCACCGCGGAGATTCCGCTGAAGAATGTGCGCTTTGGCATCTTTTACTGCAACAATATCCCTGAAGGAAATGTTCTTGTAACGTTTTTGGGGTCCACACGTACTCGTTGCGACTACGACAAACACGAGAAGTGCGGTCCAATCCCCGTGTGATGTGGGCATAGCACGATATAGCTCATGCTACGCACGCTCGTATCCTATGAATCCTTGCAATTGAGTGCGACAATAACAGGCGCCGTCTAGTGGTCATAATGTTTAGGCAGTCCGCGTTGCTTCGTGTGGGTAGTGCTGCAGTCGTCATTTTCGCTGCGAAATACTTTGTCCACCTGAAACCGCAAAGGGTGTGCTTTGTAGGAAAGCCGCAAATACACTTCGAGCGATTGTCCGGTGCAGGAGGCTGATCATTCCCTGAATCAAAACTAGCAGGTTCTGATGACCTTCCAGGTACCAGTGGGATATTTTTAGTTTGGGAATGGGCAACTCAAACCGAGACGCGACAAACCGCCTTTCCTAGTATTTATTTCCTGGCACCAACACCTGACGTTGTGCGCCACGCGCTCTATTACTCATGCGTGGCACCAGGACCAAGGGAAACAAGTGGATGGGATTGGGCACAGCAACGAAACTGATATCTGTGGTGGCGGAATCGCGTAACATGTCCCCGCTAGGAGGTGCGGGTCACGGACGGGCCGGGCGTTGGAGTGAGCTGGAGCTACCTCTGGCGGACTTCATGTTGAGGGCACGGCGCGTCTTGCGCAGGTGAGAGAAACTTGCTGACACGACTCTCGAACGTCACCTCTGCTGAAAACAATGCTATTGATAACAGCGCCTACCCCTGCCTATCATAGAGAACCCCGAGGAGGAGGAGAAGGAGGAGGAGGAGGAGGAGGAGGAGGAGGAGGAGGAGGAGGAGGAGGAGGAGGAGCGCGCGACACGCGTGCATGCGCTATAGTCCCTGAACTCGGGGCACCGAGCGATATATGCCGTGTAAGAACTACGCTCCTAAATCTTACAATTCCAAGTACTTTGGGAATGCTGCTCTGAAGGAGTTAACCCTTCTGGGCCCAAGATAGCGACTGAAATGCTGATAACGTCCGTGTTATCAAACGCGTCTACGAGTAGCGAAGGGGTGCCAACTGTATGCCGACAAGTTACGACTTTTGATGGGCGAGAAAGCTTCAGCGGGGTGTGCCTCACCTTAAAGACTCTGAGCTTGCCTTTTCCGCGGATGTGTCGGCACCGGCATACACGGCTGGCGTGACGAAACGCACGGCAAACAAACGAATGCTAACACAGTGCGAGATCACCTGAAATCTATGTCGACTGCCCGCTTGAGGAATTCCATACCAGTATACCAGTATAGAGCTTACCACCTATTCGGGGTTCGGTCTGATTGGCTGAGGGTTAGGGGTAAGAGTGTGACTGGTTACATTCGTCTCGTACACAGTGTGCGTCAACCATGTTCTCGAATCTGTGGCAATCATTCTCCATCATACCGCACCCAAAATCTGTCGTTGACAAAAAAAAATGAAAACGTTACTCGATGAGCCATCCCCTGGCATGCTGACGGCATCCTATGACGACTGATGTTGCAATAGGCACTAACGGTAACGATATTGAAGGATTCCATGACCTACTGGAGGTAGGTGTGTGGTGAATACTAACTACTATGCGAAGCACCAATGGTATTGCAACGGTCATTGAAACATCTCGTAGCTTACTGAACGCATGTGACAATTCATTTAGTAAAGCACACATGAATGGTATGTCAGTGATATCTACGAGGCACTATTCAACGAACCTACTGCAGTGATCAGAACGGAGCTCTCCGTCCCAATGGCGGAGCGGTCTGCTTTGGGTTCAACAGGTCGTCCAAACGATCTACGGAACGCATGAGCTGCAGGTATAGGACACGTGACCTCACGCAGTATACCAGTGCAAACGTGGTTGCCTACGCCGTGTAATCTGTTGCTTGCGGATCTCGACACCGCCTTCGCACGAGGTGCGCAACCTAAATCCTAGGCAAAAAGTCATATAAAGAAGCGGTTGACACCCTAGTTAAGCTTTATTACGTAGGGTTTCAACGATGTTGGGTAGTAGATCGCCAGCTGCGGAGCTTCGCCGGTCATAAAAAGGAGTCTTGCCCACAAAGTGACACCCCTTTCACACCGCGCCTCGATAAAATGGTGATAGCATCGTGCTGGGTAGCGCAGAGCACGTCGCGTGTTGCGACCTGCGAGTCTACAACCTATCTATATGCGCGTATGAACGAAAGGCTCTAAAACTACCGCTGCTGCTGTGGTATTGTCAGGGCCATGCTTGACAACGGCATTCCCCTGGACTTACAAGAAGGCATGTTCCTGTCCGGCATCATGCACGCCGTAGACCACGTGCTCACCAACAGGATTCTATGGGGAATCAAGTTCAAAATCGACTACAACGGGGAGCGCCAAACGTGGTGAGCTTCTCAGGCGACGGCACCAAAGCTAAACATGTACACCACGAGACGCATGCCTTGATAGGGGTGGGTCCACACCACCCGTTATTTTCCTGAGGCTCCTCCCTCGAGGAGCTCTACTGTAAATTTATTCCTCATTTAACGAACTAAATTGGTCAGAAACCTTTGGCCCGAAACGTGCAACCCCTACCGTGATACAAATCACCAGCCAGAAATATTTGGGCCAAAACGTACGGTTGGTATGGCTCTGTCGTAGTACCCATCACGGCGAAGCGACGGAACCTCTCTACCGCGTGATAAAAGACGACTACCAGGAGGATTGCCGCCACGGGACCGGGCTTTTCGAAAAAAACGCAAAACGGGGTTGCCTTTTCAGCGTGCTGTCTTCTTGGAGTTTCGCCATGAGTGGGGTTTTCAGCGTAAATGTCCCCGGGGCTGGAGTATGATCTCCATGTCGGCGAATTTTCTAGGTTTTTTCTTCGTCCGGCACTCAGTGCTTGCGCCAGGCTACGCGATATAGGTTGGACATCTGGCCATGACCTCTGTTCTGACTGATGTGGGCGGGCCTCACACTCGACCAAGGCACTACCCCAATATTTATTCTCAATCCCTCGTACCTGGTATATAATATGTGGTTTTACGCTTTAAACTCGCTGTTTATTTGCGGGGAATATACGCGAACAACGTCTGTTTCAAGAGGATTTCGGGATTTTTTTTTGTATAATATTGGGGCTCCCTCCTCCTGCTAGGCACTTAAGAGAAGCTAAGCACTCCCCTTCCCTGCCGCACGTGCGTGGGGTGTGCTATACGGTCGTTGCGGTAGCCCTTAATTTTGTATGAGGTCCCCCACTTGAGGAGATAATGCATCACCCAATCACCGACGTAGAGAAGTGTTGCAACCTACCAGGTACGCCCGAAACACGATTCCCCTACGTACGATCTATACGCAGAAGTTGTCCGACGAAAAGTACACAGATGGCCGGGAGCCCCCCCCCTCGCACAAGGTGGGCGTGAAAAACGACCTCCTTGCGGAGACGTTGAACAATGCAGCGCACCGCTATGCGTACCGAGTTGAGAGGTTGTCAACACGTTGTGGAGCTTGCTGCGCGTTGTGCAACAACGTCTGGACAAGGGTCATTTCATAGCCATCACGTTATGCAAGGAAGGGGGTCGGTCCAGCGTTGAACACTGCAACACATCACTACTATACGTACCGAAATGAGAGGTTGCCGACACAATGTGGAGTCTGCTGTTTGTTTGTGCAACAACGTCTCGACGAGGGTCGTTCCATAGCCATCACGTTATGCAAGGAAGGGGGTCGGTCCCAGCCACCTGCGCTCTGCAAAAAACACGTCGGATCCAGAGATGTCGGGTGGCTGTTTCCCTTGAGTGGAAAATATTCGGACTTGAAAAAGGGCATACCCTATCGTAGCAGGCGTTACACCCGTCTACTACTGCAACATCACCCGCTTTCCCCGTCGCGCCCCCTCATGATCGCCTGTCGTGCACGTGACCTTTCGCCGATAAGGGGAGACAACTACGAGAGCGCTAGCTGGAACTTTATGTGGGTGGCGCCGACGTTGCTCCCTTTCTACAACAACAAGATCAGGTCAGGGGAATATGGTGTGGTCAAGCTAGTTCAGGGAGGGGGGGAGGGGTACTCGTCACGATTATCATGCGATGGCCGTAGTCGTATGACCATAGACCCTCGCACCCCTACAATGCCGGGACGGAGCACGTCGGGTTTTCACCGACCAGGCAGACATCGCTAGCACCAAGAACGAAGCACCGTGAGGATATCGGCGAGTCGAACGATGGATGAGCTGCATCCTATTACCAAGAACCGTTTTTGAGACGGATTTTCTTGCATGCAGATAGATAACAACGTCGAGCGAAACCGGTAGGGGGAGGGGGGGGGGGGTATACCGAGTTTGGTCAGAGTTTGGTGGCACTACACATACGAGCACTAACCCTCACCGTAATAACGATTTTTCTCTGAGAACAGTTCATTCGCCGGACAGATCACGATCTGGATCATCTAGATCAGGTCCATATCAGGGCTATATCTGCCCTGAAAGATCTAGACCATGAGGTGGTGACCGATGGTCTGTCCGGGGTGTGAAGTTCTTGCAAAGATGCGAATAGGGGGGTATCTACCTGGGTACATACCCGGGTATGACCAATACAATCATACTCGGTACCCGGTTACCGCAGATTTTTTTACCCTAGAATATACCTCGTTATACTGCTGCACCCGCGTACCCCGCTCTGGGAATGCGCATGCCTGAGAGGGCTAGATGTGAGTTCGAGCAACCAAATCTTGTACGGTTTGTCATAATCTTGGGAAAATGTTCTCCTGCGCTATGCCGTGTGCCCTGGTGTAGGTCTTGCACCAAGCCCTTCTACCGACAGCTCTACCGGGGGCTGAAGAAGATCGACACCCTACAGGTTGCGGACGACATCACTGCAAGCATAATGTATTGAGTCTTTAAAAGCCGCAATATGCAACGGCAAATATCCACAAACATAGCCGGCCGAGGGGCTGCCTGCTGCCGGCTCACACAGTGCGGTATATCCTGCAACCGAAGGTGGTGTTCCCAAGCGCTGGGGCTAAGACTCGGTCGATTTCGTTGAGATGTTTTTGTGTGTTCTTTGCTTGGATTGCGCCATACACGAGCGCCGAGGGGATGGCAGACGGATGGCGTCATTAGGGTTGTAGTTCATGGCAAAAAGGGGAAAGCCACGCGTGCCACACGAGAGCCCACTAAACGGTACACAATGTTCTCTCTACGAGTGTCGCAGCGTCTTAACGCTCAAGCCGCGACCGCGTGGTAGTGTTCCGGGTCAACTACATTCATACGTGGAGTCGATCGATGCTGTTGCAGTGTCGAACCCTGCTATAGTTAGTGGTTTTCGCCGTGTTGCTTGTAACACGCGCGATAACGCACACCCCCGGGGGTAACATGTCGACCTATATTATTAGTATTATCTCCGACGGGCGTGCTGTTGTGGATGGGTGGGATATGTATAACACGTCCCGAGTGATAAGCTCCACGCACGGGAGCCCCGCAGCTAGGGGGTGTAGCAACCAGGGGGGAGGCATTCTACGGTAGGATTTGGGCTTTTAATCCCTGTAAGGACCGCACTCACTCCCGTTACGGGGACAACACACTTAGAATGATAGTCATATTTAAGTTTATGTACAGTGCGACGCCAAGCATGTTATACCCAATGAGCGGCCACTAACGGGGGCTCTTCAATCAAGGAGAGCTACTCCAATAGCTTGGGGGGTCTGGGTGCCCATTTCGCAATAATTGCTTGAGAGATACACCTACCCACAATCCGAGAGCGGGGGGGTTGTGTGTCGGGCGTATACCGTGGCTCATTTTGAAACTAACTGGTGTAACAGCAGCCGCCGACGACACATAGCTTCATGCGTTGCACCCGAAACTACAGTAGTTGTTGAGTGGGATATCGCATGAAGCTCCTGATCAGGGGAAGGACACCCAGGAAGTGTACTTGGGCTCACCCCGACAGCTGGGGTGGCGCCTTAAGCGCGTTCTACGATGATAGAGGTAGCACATTTCCGCTAAAATGTTTTCTGAATGACGGCGCCTTACCTCAAAATCATTGGAAGGCCAATCTTGTTTCGAAAACTGTTTTTTTATACACTTGGGGCAATGGGATTATTCTTCGGGGCGCAACTTGATTTTTGCTGGAGTCAGTTTTCGGGTAAGGTATGGAGCACCTTAAGTGAAGGAGCCCCAGAAAAAATAGGGTGAACCTCTATCGTAGAACGACTCCTTATTATTATTTTCTGAGACTTTCTCACCACCACGTGAGGGCTCCACATCTCACGCGAAGAAACACGAAACGTTTGTTCGCGCAACCATACCAGGGCATTTCGTGTGCCCGAAGACGGAAAATAAATAATTAACTCTATTTCCAGTACGAAATAATTAAAGTGAAACCGAGGGTAATATATTTAATTGTTTTGGTCAGATAGCATTAAATTTTCCCAACCGGAAAATAAATAATTACAGCAAGTTTCCTCGAAGATTTTGATTTTTGAAACGAGGTTTGCACTTTGCATCACACCTTGGACCTGTAGCTTTGCCTCTGCTTCACTGCCCTATTACGATGTGCGCCGGTCTTACTGTAAAACAAAATGTACTGCAGTACTCGTAGTATAAATGGCATACCAGAGACCGGTTGAAGCCGACTTGGGGGAGACCAAACCGGTCAGAAAATATTGAGAAAAAAGTGCTACCGCCACCTGAGTATAGCACGGATCGGGGTGTGACAACGGTTCCATGCGCTTGCTATATGGAGCGTGGAAAACCCCAGCGATTGTTGCGGTCGGGGGCGATAACAGAGGCGGTGTTAATAAGGGCCGTATACATCAACATAGGGTGTGGTACGGTATGCAAATTTGTAAGTAAAAAGGTGCATGCCAACGCGCGAGAGGCGTCTTGTCTGAAACCATTTTGCCCTTTTCCATTTTTTCACCGGAGGATTGGCAGGAAACGCTATTTGGCGAGGCGCTGTGAGCGATGGGATGCATCCCTGTGCTGTCGGGGCCCTCAAAGGCTTTGCTGCTACAGCACAGTACAGTAGTAGTGCCAAGTCTGTAATAGCAGCGCGCAACCATGGACAGTAGCACTAAGATCCGGTAAAAGAGGTGATATCACAAAGTTGTGTTCAAGTTGAATGCAGCCCGGCCTTTCAGTTTGATGTTGATGGCCACATCAGTTTCGACAATGTGACGGTTACAGTATTACGGGGGGCCATAGTTAAGGGGACCTACTGGTATGGTATACATAGAAATATATATATATATTTAACCTTTTTTACAAACACTATTTGGTCCTATTAGCTATGGTCCCCCGTGACAGCATGTATGTGCCGGTTCGGGCTACCGGCAAAATTAGGGATTATTTGGGCCTTCGTTTTGGCTTGGGTGTGACGGGGCGATAGCCTGTGGGCGCACTCTTCCCTACCCCCACCTTGTTGGGACGACTATTATTGTTGATACTATGACATGGAAACCTGTCTCACCCGAGGATTACGAACGCTCTACTGTAGTAGAGCCTCGGAAGTCCTCATGGGTGGCAACGTTGGAAACCTTCGAGCTCACGTATTGCCACAAAGATTTTCCTTCGCGAGCAGCAGAGAAGGGAAAGCGCAGCGCTCAGAAATCTCATCGATCGGGAGCTGGTTGCTTCTTCTTGGGATGATGCTAATGCAATTGGTGAAGCCGATGATGCGAGGTATACAGGAAGAGTCCGATGGGAAGTGAGAGCTAACCACCGTCGGTACTACAGTAGGAATATATGCCGTACCGCCATCACTGAACTGCCTGACGGTGGCTGTGGGAGCCGGGGGGGGAGGGGGTCTCATAGGTGAGGGGTCTTCTGACCCGCGCGGGGATCTGGGTTGTCGGCATACTTTAGGACAGAGAAATATAACTTCACCCAAGCTCGATCTACGTACGCACAGTCACATGACTCTACACCCCACCCGGTAGTGGGTACGTAGTACTTTTATATCCACCACGGGTTGGGTCGTGAGCGAGTTTCGCAGACAGACTTCGTTTTTTTTTTTGTTATTTTCGAGGAGAACGCCTCGACGGTGGACAGCCGGGTGGGTGTTTGGGATGGTGGATGGTCCCGCAGTGCGAAGATGACGTCGCAGCTACTACTACTGCTGTACATCGGCAGTAATAAGTGAGCCCTACGGCGGAAGCAGAGCCGTAGCCAGGGAGCAGCACGCAGCAAGTTGTGTCCTATGTATGGTGGGAGTTAGTCACATGCACCCCCCTGTCTTGTTGAGCGGGTAGGGGGGGGGCGAATAGCAGCAGCAGCAGCAGCAGCAGCAGAAAGCCCCAAGGAGGATATATATACTAGGGAATACAATGCCCTCCCGCCCCCACGGCGGTCGGGCCAGATTCCGGTAGATAATATAGGAGCTATGATAGGTGAGCCAATACGTACATAGGTTGGACATTAATTGTGGCCCCGTGCTTTAAATTAATGAAAACCACTTTGTAAATCACTTTATGTAGGACCTCAATAATAGGCGCTAAAATTGATGAATTGTGCAATATTCATTTATTTGATGTTCTTGCTCCCTCTCTGGAACCTTTCACTGCAACTTTATTTGCTGTTGGTTGCAGCAGCAAGATGCAATATAATTTGCGGGTAATAGGGTAAACGCACAGCAGAGGGACCACACTCGGAGTATCGATTGTTTCCGTGTCGAGCTAATTTCGTACTCTGAATGCTGAGACTATTAGGGTGTTTACGGCCTGAACATTGCGAGTTACTGGGAGTGTGAGCAGTACTCAACTTCAAACCTCGAAACACTGCCTGAATGTTGCGAGTGAGTGCGAGTGAGAGTAGTACTAAATATCCGAATGCCACGGGTGCCAGGAGTGCCCGCAGGATCAGACGCCGAAATATCCGAATGAACGGTCGCCAATATTGTCACTTTAATCGAGAGGATGAGGTGTGTTAAATCGAGGTGTCAGAGCAGAGATCAGACGACCGTGCTGGTAGGATAATGAAATGATAACGATGTCGAACTTACTTGATCACAAACACGAGGATGATGGAGACGGTAGCAGCAGTGGTAACGCAAAATGTAAATGCACGAAGAACGGCTGTAATTATGGTTTGATCGGCAGAAGAGTGTGCCGAATTGGGTCGTCCTGAGCAAAGGCCAGACGAGGCTCGTAAGATATCAATATGGGCAGGTGCAGATAGATGCTCCGAGTACCTTGGAGTAAATTAACGAGTATCGGAGATACATTACTTCAGGTACTTCGTGTACTCGGAGTATTTCAGGGGTCGATACTCCGGGATACTGCTCGTACTCGGAGTATTTCGGGTATGATCACTCTCAATACCGCTTGTACTCGGAGTATTTTGGGGTTCGATACTCTGAAATACTGCTTTACTCCAAGTATTTTGGGGTTCAATACTCTGGAATACTCGTTGTACTTGAAGCATTTGGGAATCTTGTACTGCTCCTACTTTAAGTTCTCGGAGTACTTGGGCACTTCATAGTGCAAAAACTTTAACACTTGACTTGGAGTATTTTAGGGTTTCATATTCCAAGGTACGAGTAATACTCGTAGTATTTCAGGGTTTTATACTCCAAGGTACTACGGGTCGGAGGAGTATTTTACTCGGATGATGAAGTATTCCTGGGTTCAATACTCACGATACTCGGAGTACTCCGAGTAATTTAGATGTTTGTACTCCGGGTACTGCTTGTACTCGATTATAATCACTGCTCATACTCCCAGTACTCGGAGGTTTTGGCCCTGCAGTACTGCCCATACTGCAAGTACTCCGAGTATTTAGGTCACCAGTTCTCTAGTACTCGAAGTACTCGGAGTACGACAATTACTCGTGCGCTCGAGTGCTGCTCAAGCAATACGCAGCAATATGAATAACAACAACAGCAACAACAGGTGTACGAGTGCTGCTCGAATCGGGTGTTGTTGCTCGAGTGCTGCTGAGTGTTGCTGCTGCTGCTGCTGCTGCTGCTGCTGCTGCTGCTGCTGCTGAGTGTTCGTGTGCTCGTGACCGCATGGCCACAAGACATGAGAACACGCTGTATCCACCACGTACATACCTGGCAGTTTTTTTTTGTATCTCGATGCGATTCATCATTTATTCGTCTGATCTTCGTACCACGTATAGCGTTGCATGTAAAAGTAAGTAGTAGCGGAGTGTTCACTGCCCTTTTTGTACAATGTACCCATGTCACGCAGTTTTCTTGTCATTCTGCGGCTCCTGTTGTTGCTGCCGCTACTGCTACTACACACAATCGCGGTATAGCTGCTACTACTGCTGTTGCTGGCGCAGGTTTCTTTTCTTGTGGCTACCCTTATCTTATGTTTGCCCCTGCCACGCGGTTGCTTATCTTGATGCTTCTGTTGTTGCTAAACACGCTGAAACAAGAAAAGTGTAAAGTATCCAGCTTTTTTTACAAATCCTCCAGATCATACAGAAATCCTGCAGACCATACAGATCCTGCAAATCGTACAGACCGCATGTCGGTTAAGGCGTACAGATCATCCAGATCGAACAGATTCCACTAAGATAAGGTAGATCATGCAGATCCTGCAGATCATACACATCCAACCCGGTAAAGATGTACAGATCACACAGTATCTAGATCCCACTCAAGTACACATGTGTGAAATTCCGCCTCATACAGACCCATCCCAGCTAAGCATGATGCAAACGAGTAAGTAAGTGTCAAGTATCCAGATTTTACAGATCCTCCAGACCATACAAAAATCCCGCAGATCATACAGATCCTGCAGATCATGCAGACCCACCGATAAAAATGTGCATATCATGCAGATCGTACATACCATATTCCGGTGAACAGATCATACAGGTCACACATATATATTCGACTCAGGTAGATCATACAAATCCTGCAGATTTTACAGATCCTGCAGATGATCGATGACACCCGCCGATAAACATGTGCAGATCATGCAGATATTACAGACCCTATCTCGCTAAAGATGTACAGATCTGCTGATCGAACAGATCCCACCCCGGTCAAACTGTACTGATTGTACAGATAACACAGATTCTTCTCAGGTACACATCTAGGATAATTGTATCCAGACAGATCCCTTTCCGGCTAAACATTTGAAATGCCATTGAGATCGGCCAGGTCCCACCTGGCACACAAGTGGAAATTATACGGAAAACAACTGTCTCTCCAGGCAAACTAGTTGGAGTGTGTAGATAATCGGTCCTTCGGATCATTCATGCAGATCCTCCACATCATGCACAGATGGCGTTCAGATCATCCCACCCCGCACACAACTAAGTAAGTGCAAAAGTCAAGACCAAGCAGATCTCACCGCCAAAAAAAGAGTGATATATCTACATTATTATGCAGACCCTGCAGATCGTACAGATCCTTCATATCATGCGGACCCACCCACGCAAAGCTATTCATCAGCTAATCGCGGCAGATTTATGTTCGACTACCATACCCCACCCAGTAAAGGCGTTCAGATAATTAAGGATCACATCTATCGATGATACAGATCCCACCCAGGCGACAAAAATACCTGGATGATACAAACCCCGCCAATTTCCTTCTGAGTGCTACGCTTTCTTTTGAGCAATACAGTAGTTTTTTTTTTTTTCTGCCCCGGAGAGCGAGAGGAAACCCCTGTCCACACTTATTTGTCAAGTTTTCGTGTACCGGTTCGAACCCGGTTCGTTTCTTCCACCTTGGTCGGGCCTGTCTGTGGCCGTCATTAAAGTGTGGTTTACTCCGAGGATGTAGGCACCTGAGTCTAGATATTATCTCTCCCGACTCAGGTAGTGTGGGATTTGAACCCACTAAAACCCCTCATAGTCTCCCCAGCTTGGCTCAGTACACGAGTCACCCTACCCGTCTGGGCGTTGGTCCGCAAGCAATACAGTAGTCCATGCCTCCTACCAGGTATACGCCAAGACAAGCGAGAGCATCGAAGACTAGACTGCTGCTCTTCGCTTTTAGGAATAAATCAGTAGCCCATGACTCAGTTCACTACGAGACCATTTATACTCGAAAAAGAGGTGCAAGGGTTTTACATGCGTCTCCCTTTCAAACTTGTGACACCCCCCGGATGTCATGCCACCCACACCCCGAGGGGGAGGCCTTGTAAACACAGAAATGCTTGATAATGCAGCAGAGTGGGGAGGGAGGAGAAGAGCTCCCTCTACGCGACCATTCCGGATTTAGTATACCCGGAGTATCGAGTATAATACATACCGAGAAATCGAACGCTTTCGAGCCGCGAGCAATGTCGGTACAACCCCCAAAAAACCTCAAACCCGCTGCTGCACAGGTGATATAGGGCGAGTTTTGACGTCGTGAAAAGCGGTTTTGGATCATCGTGATTCTTTTAAGGTATTATTAATGTATTACGGGGGACCATAGTTAATAGGACCTATGGTATACATAAAAACCTATATATTGAACCATTTTTACTAACAATATGTGGTCCTATTAACTATGGTCCCCCGTAATAGTAGTGGAGCTCGAGCAGGGTGCCAACAACAGCATCATACATACGATGGCGAAACAATAGAAGGAGGAGGAGCAGCAGCAGCAGCAGCAGCAGCGTCAAGCCGAGTGGTAAAAATCGACGGGATTCGAACGAAGGCGGCACGAGCAAACAAACGTGAACCGACGGAGGATGATAAACGAACCGCACACATTCGCCTCATACATCCGCTCCTGCTAGGAGAGCCAGCGTCTTTCGCACCGTGTAGGTAGGTGGTTTGTGTAGTCTCGTTGCCTCACCACAGTTAGTTGCTGCATGCAGGCTTCTTCCTTTTCCGCTGCTGTACGCAGTTAAGTTGAGTTATCTTTGCTCGGGGCAAGGTCTTCGTGCCGAAACTCATCGTCATCGCCACGGGCCACCGACAACGCGGTGTAGCAAGCGTCGCTCCTCATCCTCTCTATACGGGAGGGGTCGGTTGGTTAAATAATAAAAATTGCCGCGGGTTTTCGAACCGTAAAACACCGTAACCTGTAACGGCAAAGCACGATCTCGACCAACAACGCGGCGGACTCATATACCTGGTACCTTCTCGTGTCAAGCGTGCATGATTGTTTGAGTACAGCAGTGTGCTGCGGTAGAAGGAGATAGGGAGGATGATTTGGAAATTAATTGGGTGATGTCGCAGAGCTTATAGAGGAAGGTACTGCTTTGTTATGTAGAGTACAAAATACGACAGAGAGGATTGCGTGAACCCCTCGGTAGCTCGAACGACTCTTATTTCGACGGGCTTCGGGTGAAGCGGCGGTAGATGACAAGGACCGGATGTTCAAAGCGCAGGAGGTCTGGACCACATGCGTGTTTCGAAGAGAGATGGCGTCGCAGAGGACAAGACCTTGGAACGTTGCACAAAGGCAGCTTGCTGAAGGTGATTTCGGAGTAGGTGAGATATTCGTTTTGTTTTACATTTTGTTGCACGGTGGCGCATGAAGGAAGGGAGCTCAAAAAAGTTGTGACTACGTGAGGTATATACCTGGTATTTTTAAACAAGTTGGTATTAGAGAGGTATTAGATACAAACTACTACGTTTTTGTTTTTGTTTTTGCTCGTTCATCCCATTTATTGTCTTCGCACATCTTCTTCTCTCTCTCCTTCCAACTCGTAACTCAGATCCGGGGTCACATAGCAAGCTCTTCTACCCCCCTCCCGCTACGGTACGTGCCTTCATTTTTATCGCGAGAAGATTTCAGCCTTGTCTTCCCTCGTCGACTCGCATCGAATTGTGCCTACCCACGCTGCAAGGCGCTCTCAACAATTGAATCCTTTTTTATTTTTATTTTTGCAAATAAGGTCAAAGTCCGACCCACCTGGGGCTCGAACCCAGAACTCAAACACAAGTAGAATTCGAGGTTGACCACTTGAACCACCGGGGCGACCGTGCAAATTGGGCATCACGCTGGCTATATATAATTAATAGATACCTGGTATAATATATGTAGCCGTGTGTCGCGACAGGAGGATTTTCGCACGACGTTTATTTTAGTTTTTACGCGACGTACGCACTCCACTCCAAGGGGTCAGCTGTGGAGGCACAGATATACGGGGTTATCGCGGAGCGAGGGAATCACATCTATCTGCGTACGAGACCCGCAAGAAGACGCAACAACCGCCAAGCTGCGCCCAACCTGCCGGGACGATTGGTAGGGAAAAGCCGCTCGAGGTATCATAGTCGCGTGCACTCTGCCGCGGGGAGTTTTTAATGGCGGAGGAGGGCGGGCGCATGGATATCGGGTGCTGACGGCAGCAATACTAATGCGAAGGGAACAGCGTCCGTATATATATCAGCAAGTCGAGCGGCATATCCGCACGCACTCCAAGACAGCAGCAGGAGGAGCAGCAGCAGCAGCAGCAGCAGCAGCAGCAGCAGCAGCAGCAGCAGCAGCAGCAGCAGCAGCAGCAGCAGCGGGAAGGTCATGATGAGGACATAAGGGCACCTCGCCAACTGGAGCTTTCTACATAGTCCGGCAACATCGCGGGACGGGGGGCTACGTCTAGTCTTTTGGGTTGGCGTTCGTAGGAACGAAAACCTGTTTTCGCGAAATGATACTACACCCTGTCGGTCGCAATATATTGAATATTGTTTTCGATCGTACACATTGGGCGTATATCATTTATTTGCGACTGGGTTTGGATTTGTTCCGGGAAAAACTGTGGGTGGTAGAAAATGTTTCGTCTAGGCCACGTCCTGGATGGTATACGTAGCCCTACCCCCCGGGACGTTTTGAGATGCGTGTTTTCCTGCTCGAAACAAACCGCCTTGTAAATCCAATGTTGCGTTTCCTTGGTGTAGGCAAATAACCAAAAGTAAGTGACTGATCGGACTGAAATATAGATATTTTACCAGGTGAAAAAATGTCCTGCGTGGACCGCCCTTAACCCTGAAACTTTATAGTATTACGGGGGTCTATATTAAATAGGACCTACGGTTCATACAATTTTTTAGAACCAGTATATATATATTTAGCCATTTTGACTAAAATATATTTGGTCCTATGTACTATGGCCCCCGGTATTTGTTACTCCTAGCGTAGCACACCTCTCGACCTACCGGCGTGCTATCACATGCCTCGAGCTCCGATACGGGGGGGGTACCCCAGTTTTCAATACTTGGGCTCAGGTGGTCGGAGTGAGCGGCCCCATACCGCACTACTACTATAAAAATCAAACCCTGTTGTTTCTGTTGCCACATCGAACCAAACAAATCCAGCGGTGCGTACTCCATCGTCGGGGAAAATGAAGGAAAGAAAGCCTAAAATTTGGAATGCACTCATGTACGGAAGACCCTAACCTCCCTCCCCCCCCCCCCCACACTGTAACATGTTTTCATTCGACGTTGCCATCCATATGCAAGAGAGTCGGCGTCACAAGCCATTCTTTATAGGGTGCAGCTCACCCGTCATGGGACTTACTTGCCGATCACCTTCCGTTTCGCTTGTTGATAGTGATACAATAGGTAGGTGCAAACGATGTCGACGTGGTCGATGAAAACCCGGCGTGCTCCGTCCCGACGTTGTCGGGATACAGGGGTCTATATAGCAATACAATGAAGGCCATGCATGATACGGGTACGCCCCCCTCCTACCGTAGCCCTAGTCCCGGGTAGATACCCTTTACTTCGAGACAAACCTTGCAGTATTTTCAAGTTTGATACTGACCTCATCATCATACCTCCCAGCTGCGGGGCTCCCGCGCATGAGGTTCGTCATTCAGAACGTGTCACATAGCTCACCCCTTCCACAACAGCACACCCGTGACGATACTACTTACATACAACTCTGTACTTAAACACAAAGAAAATTTACTTTGAACACTAGTATAGAAATGGTCCCTATATTTAGGGACATATCGGTGCGTCGATATTTTACCCCCCCGGGGTGCGTTATCGAGCGCATTACAAAGTGCAACAAAAAAAAAACAAATATAACAGGACTCGACACAGCAGCATCAATGGGTGCCAAGGATGAACACAGCCGAACTATATTTTTATTTCCATGAGCTATGACTCTAATGACGCGATCTGTCTGCCACCCCCTCGGCGTTCTTGCCTGGCGCATTCCAAGCAAACAACACCCAACAAATGCTCAACGAAATCTACCGAGTCTGAGCTCCAGCACTTACTTGGGAAGCACCACCTTCGGTTGCAGGATATACCGCACTGTGTGAGCCGGCAGCAGACAGCCCCTCGGCCGGCTGTATTTGTGGACATTTGCCGTTACCTATTATTGGGGCTTGTGGGACTCAATACATTATGCTTGCAGTGATATCGTCCGCAACCGGTAGGGTGTCGATCTTCTTTCGCCCCCGGTAGAGCTGTCGGCAGAAGAAGGGCTTGGTGCAAGACCTACACCAGGGCGCGCACGGCAAAGCGCAGGAAGATGTTTGCCCAAGAATATGACAAACCGTAAAATTGATTGCAATCGCATCTAGCCCTCTCGATCATACATATTCCCAGAGAGCGGTACGGGGTGCAGCAGTTCAAGGAGGTATATTCTACCTGGTAGGGTAGACATTCTACGGTAACCGGGTACCAAGTATGTTTGCAATGAATGGTCATACCCGGGTGTATACCCAGGTATATACCCTCCTGAACGCACCTTTGCAAGAAGTTCACACCTCTGACAGATCATTCCGACAGCTCATGGTCGAGATCTTCCAGCGCAGACATAGTCCGGATATGTACCAGTCAGTATGTTCCAACTCGTGTTGCCAGGTGCGAGCCGTGTATCTTGCACGGTCTGTAGGACATGTTTTCTATTGACTTTAAGCCAAAATCAGGTAAACTTGTCCACTTTTCGGCCAAAATCAGTTACTTCCTAAAAACAAGTACAAAACACCCCCCCGGAGCCCTGCTATTGGCCAGGCTGACATTGTAACTGATATTGGCTCGAAAAGGCCAAGGTATACCTGACTTTTTCTACTCTGTCTGGCTTTTAACTGGTTTTAGCCTACTTTGAACCAATCAGAGAGGCCATAGGTACCCTGTTTCTTCTCTCCGTATGCGTCTGCCCTCCCTCGGCTGAAATTCTTCTGTATTAAGGTATAAACTCTGTACTAGTACGTCGTATGTACGTAAAAGTACATATTTATACAAGCATACATGCGTACGCTGGTTTCACTTTTTCTTCTTATTAAGGGTGTGCGATGTGCGATATGTGCTTCAGTTCCGTGGTTGTTGTGATGTGTACTCTGTTGTTTTCTATGATCACAGCGGTCCATACAGCACCATGATCACACGGCAACTCGTCTGCACCCCCCCGCGCCGAAGTGGTCTCGGGTTTGGTACGGCACGGTAATTTCGGCCGAGCAGGCGGTTTCGCGAGGACGGTCTAGAAGCTTTAAAGCTCTCAACGGCGGGGGGGCGGCAGAGTAAATACTCCTGGCGCTCCCGCCGTGGCAACACAAACGAAGCTTATTAGTAGTGACTCTCTTCAGGTCCAAGTGGTACCCACACCATAAAGGAAACAAAACAATTCAGATTTTGGAGGCTATGTGGCACGCTTAAAATGATTTAGGCGCATTATTTTCTGGGCATTAGTCTAAGTGGAGCCCACCCCAAAGAAAACAAAACATTTCAGATTTTGGAGGCCTTGTGGCACGCTTACTGCTTATGGCGAATTCTTTCTTTACCGGATTTTCATGGACATCACACCGCATGTGGCGCTCGTTTTTTAATTGGTGACTCTCGGCGTTCAAAACGCGCTGGCGGAACGGAGCGCGCTCCTTCCCTTTCCGGTGGAGGCGGCGCCGCCCTCGCCGGGAGCAATGGAGCCGGCGCTAGACAGAGATCCGATGAGGAGAGGGCAGCTGGAGCAAGAACGCGCAGCTCCGAGTATCTCAGAGAGCCACCAAAACGAGGGAAGCCGGGATACCACGCCAGCAGAACAACCCAGAACGCCTTGGACAAGGTCCGAGGTAGCGTCGACAACCCCCGGACCGACAGCGCCAACCAACGTGAGAGAGGGGGGAGCGATCGCAAGGGGTAGAGGAGGCCGATCGAGAGGTTCTGGGAGGGGTCCACGAGGAAGCAGTGCAGGGAGAGGGGCCGACGTGAGTACGAGGCGAAACGCCAGGCGGGGGGGCAGTGCGCCACCCTCTTCAGCAGACAGGACGGGGGAGGGGGCAGAGGGGGAGGGAGTGGGGGGAGCGGAGGGAGAAGGGGAAGCGTGGGGACCGGGGGGGACAGATGGATCGGGGGGAGCGGGGGGTGAAGGAGGAACGGAGGGAGCGGGGGGAGCGGGGGGAGCGGGGGATGCGAGGGGAGCGGAGGGAGTGGAGGGAGTGGGGGGGGCGGGGGGAGCGGGGGGAACGGAGGGAGCGGAGGTAGCGGGGGGATCGGGAGCAGCGAGGGGAGCGGGAGGAGCGGGGGAAGCGATGAGAGCGGGGAGAGGGGGTAGTGCGCCACATTCGTCAGCAGGCAGGGGGTGGGCGGGAGGAGCGGGGGCGAGGGGGGGGGCGAGAGAAGCGAGGGGGCAGGGGGGGGGCGGGGTGGAGGGAGGGAGGGAGGCGGGGGAAGCGGAGGGAGGGGTGGGGGGTACCAGGAGCGAACCTACCAGAGAGGAGAGAGATAGTGAGGGTAGAGGAGAACCGGAAACGGGAGGGCCGCGGAATGGGGGGGGGGAGAGGGGGGAGAGAAGGGAGAGAGACGGGCCAAATAAGTGGAGGGAGAGGAGCCGCAATGGAAGACAGGGGGTCCGGGATGCCAAACGACGAGGGTCCAACCGGAGGATCTCCCAGGGCGTCGGGGAGGAGACCCGGGAACGGGACGCGCCCCAGGGCCTTCCTTGGCGACACCACAGGGGAAGTGGCGTGCGGGGTCTGCGGTGTAACGCTACAACTAGGGCACCGGGCGGTACGCTTTCCATGTGGAAAAGGGCGCCACGTGATTCACGCCCGTTGTGTGGTGGAGGCCCTTGCGAGAGGCGCAGCCCCGGCACCTCTCCGCTGCCCAGCAACCAACTGCGGGGCACAACATCCAAGACGGGAAGCACTGCAGGCAGCGGTCCAAGCGGACCCGGGGCTTCGTAATCGGGCAGCGAGGATGGAAGGGGGGACCATAGGTGACGAGGACCTCCGCAGCCGGGGGCTTTGGTACGGGTGGGACCAGAACAGCTTGGGTATAGGGCCACCACTTGATGCCGTTTCCTTGGATGACCTGGGCCAACGTTTTGCAACCGGGAAAACTGTGCAACCGCAGTTGGCTGGCGCACACGCGCGCATTAGCATTCACGTGCTCGGCATCCTCAACCACGCTATGGGTGAGCACAGGCCGAACCGAGAGTCGGCGACGCCGAACTCGCTCCTACGGGCGATCAAGCTATGGTACCTCATGCCAGCCCTGCTCCACTCACCGGACGGCCGAATCAAGAGGCGACAGAGGTTCGCGTTGGTGGAGAGCGGGGATATAGTACTCCTGCTCCCATGGCTGATAACATTCACCAGGGGAGGGGACCTGAGGCGACGGGATGCCGCCCAAGAAGATTCGAAGGAGACGAAGCTCGAACGGGCGTCGTCGGCGTGTCGCCACGCAGGAGGGGTCAAAGTGGCAGCTCGGAACCTGCTAGCAGAGCCACGATCAGCTGGAAACGAAACGACGTGGAGCACACTTGTGGCCAAGTTCCCCTCCGAAGATCGCGCCGCAGTGTCCGCGGCGGCGGCGGCGGCGGTGTTGGCGACCGCCACCGAGGTGGAAGACGGAAACGCCCCTCCGTGGCGCCCTGACGATGAGTACGCCTCCGAGGTGCTCTTCGACATCATCAGCTCCCGCAGTGCCCTTTCAGGCCCCGGACACGATGGTCAACGCTTTGCGCAACTGCAATCCATCATCCACACCGACATCGGGCGGGAAGAGTTCGGAAAGGGCATGACAGCCTTCTGGCGGAGAATCGTCGACGAGCCGGACGCGTTCCCGCCAGAATTCTGGCAGCTCTTCTTGCAGTCGAGCCTCACTGCCTTGGGGGAAAAGTGCCGGCCGGTCTGCGTGGGCATGACATGGAGGCGGCTCATCACCGCGGGGGCTATGCGACAGTGGCGGCCGCGGTTGGAGGAGGTCAACCGAGAGGTGAGGCAGTTTGGGGTCGCAGTACCCGGAGGAGTGGAGCATGTGGGACTGAGGGCTAGGACGTTACACGAGACGGGCAACTGGGTCGTCCTAACGGACTGCTCCAACGCCTTCAACACGGTTAAACGGACGGCGGTGCTTGAAGAGGCGGCCAACTGCGTTCCAGCGCTCACGCCGTTTGTGGCGAAGTGCTATGGCACAAGACCCGCCGACGTGTATTTCCGGATGGACTCAGGGGAGACCAGGACGATCGCCTGCTCCAGCGGTGTCCAGCAAGGGGACCCCATGGGGCCAGCAATGTTCTGTCTGGCGTTGAGACCAGGGCTGAAGCGTTTCCGACAGGAGTTCGAAGGAGAAGGAGTGGAAGCCTTCGCCTACATGGACGATGTATCTCTCGGCCTTATGGGGGTCACGGCCAACACGATTAGAGCTTTTGCCTTCCTCCGGCGAGAGCTAGACGACATCGGCATTGTGGTCAACCCCGCCAAGACCGTGGCACTACCACCCAAAGGACACGTCCCGACGGCGGAGGAGATATCGCTCCTGGAGAACGTTGACGTCCGCATCGCAGACGAAGGAGGGGTGACGGTGGTTGGTGTCCCGATCGGCTCGGATGAATACGTGCTGGGGCGAGCAATGGAGGTAGTGAGGGACGGAGGCGCGGACCGCCTTGCACGCTGCCTCGCTAACATGCCAGACAAGCAAGCGGCGGCCCTCATCACCGTCGAATCCCTCGGGCAGCGGACGGGCTACCTCGAAAGGGCTCTGGACCCGGGGCTGTCACTCGAAGCATGCCGAAGGGCCGACAACGGGGCTCAGTGGGCCTACGAAAATATCCTAGAGCTACCGGGAGCGGCGGACGCACAGTCGTTTTTCTAGGAGGGGTGCCCGGCCAGCCAACTGACTCTAAAACCCTACCAACAAGCCCAAGCACGCCTTTCGACGGGAGCAGGAGGGTTAGGGCTGCCGTCGACGGAAGCGAGGCGAATGTCTGCCTCCATCGGGAGTAGGGTGGGCATCCTGCCGGAGGTTCTAGCAGACCTCACGGGCCCGCTAGGAGACAGGGTAAAGAGGGGTCTCCCTCATTCGAGCATCATTGCTAAGCTCGGGGGCAGCCTGCGAGAGATCAGGGACACGTGGGGCGTGACGAAAGAAGCGATGGAGGGCATCGTCCCCGAATCCTGGCTGGAATGGAGCATGGGTGCAGAGGGGGACCTGGTCCCAGGGCCCCCTGAAGCCGACATGCTGGCGGCGCATGATGCCGTAACCACCAACTCCCGGAAGGCTCAACAGAGGTTGGGCAAGCTGGTGAATCAGGGTCGACACGCTGCACACACAGCTTCGCTGGAGGGGCTACCGGAGATTGCACACCCACCTGGACCAGGCGACCCGCTGGGGGGGAGCGAGACCAAGGCCTTCGCCAAAGCTCGCTACAGGAGCCTACAAGGAGCAGGAGCCACTGCTTGCCTTCGGGCGAGGCCAACAGACTCGCTCCGTGTCATACCAGCAGAGGAGTTCGTGGGCGTGGGAAGGCGCTTCATAGGCATCGAGGAGCACGTGGCGGTGAGGTGCCCCTGCTGCGAGGCAGTCGACGTAGACACACGCCACGCATGCATCTGTCCCAGAGCAGGGGCACAGGTGAACCAACATCAACCGTTGGTTCACGCGATCTCCCGCACGCTGAAGCGGCTGGGAATCCCTCACCAAGTGGAGAGCGGCGAACCGTTCACTGCAGACCGGAACCTGCGGATGGACATCGTTGTCAGGAGAGGAGGTCTTCGGGACGCTCCTAAAAGGGAATACAGGGAAAAGTCCATCCTGCTGGACGTCACCCATGCAGACCCGCAAGCGCAGGTCCACCTGCGAGGAGGCAGCGCTGATCATGATGGATCAGCTGCCTCTACCTCCGAGGCGCGCAAGCGCCAACACTACGCGCGTCCGGGACATGTGTCCTTCGACGAGCGGAGCCACAAACTAGTCACCTTAGCGGTGGAAAGCTTTGGGCGCCTCGGGGTAGAGGGCAGCAACTTCATCGACCAGCTGGCAGCTAGCGTCGTGGGGGGGAGGGATGGTGGGTCGATGGCAAGGAAGGGGGTAGTGAAGGAACGCCTGCTCCAAATCGTCTCGGTGACCACTCAGGTCGCCATTTCGAGGAGGGTGTCGAGGTTCAAGCTTCAGCTCAGGGACCGCCAAGAAGGAAGAAGGAACAGGGGAGGGAGGGACGACAGACCCACACCGATGGCGTGGGGATGGAGCTTGGATGCAGTTTAGGATTTAAGGATATAACGTAATGAGAAAGAAGGAGCAAATACAGCAAATAGAGTAGACAAGCTGAAAGTTGGCACGGAAGGGAGGTAGACTTGGTGCATGGGTTTCTTTTTGTTTCCGAGGTTTTCTTCTTTCGGGAAAGTTATGAGTGATCCATGTTGAAGATCATGCTGCACATTGTCAGATGGCAAGAGGAATAATAATTGGTTTGAGCATGTACATGATTATGGCCTTTGCTCTTTTCTATTTGCAGGTTGGATTTGTACTATACATATCCTTCATCTGTAGTATGCAGATACTGCACAACCTCTCACAACGGCAAGATTAGTATGACCTGAGCGATCTAGACGATCTAGATGATCTATATGATCCAGATCGTGATCTGTCCGGCGGTTGAACTGTTCTCCAAGAAAAATCGTTTTTACGGTGAGGGTTAGTGCCCGTATATATATGTGTCGTGCCACCAAACTCGGTACCCCCCCCCCCCCTCCCCCTACCGGTTTCGCTCGACGTTGTTATCTATCTGTATGCAAGAAAATCCGCCTCAAAAACGGTTCTTAGTAATAGTGTTTGCGATTTTTTTTTTAACTTTTACTTCTGAACAGACAAATATTCGGAAAAATGGGAACGAAGCCTAAAATGAGAACCAAGCCGTATCTCCAGAACCATGTGGTGTACCAGGGTATCAGATAACCAAAATGATCCTTTCTCCAAAATTTCTCCCGAGGTAACTTTTTGAGGTAAATTTCTGAAAAAAACGCGAAAAAGTACTTCAGCGAAGTCAGGATTTCATCAAAAGTTACGGTAACTTTTGGCTCTCTGTCTCATTGGCCTACACGCACCGAGCATCATCCCAACGCAAAACGCATCATCTCAAATCTCGAAGGATCAAAACACCGAGCATCTTCCATGCCACCATGCTGCTTGCTGTACGCATCACGACAACCGCTGGGAGCACAGAGGCTCGAGAGGTGCAGCTTGAGTATAGCGCGCACGAGCGGCGTTGGATTGTGCCAGCGGGCCGCCGCCGCTGCTACGTAGGGTACACGCTTTCGCCTACTTGGTGACGACGTGGAGGCTGCTTCGTTCCAAAAAAAGACTCGCATCACACTCGTACTCGTGCTCGCACAGAGCGCGACAGCTCGTGTATCATTTCGATTCCACCACACTGCATCAGCAGCAGCAACGGCGGCGGCAGCAGTGGCCGCGACAGTGGCGGAGGAGCGGAGCCCGCCGGCACTGTGGCGTGCGTAGGCTGAGTGCAGCAGCAGCAGCAGCAGCAGCAGCAGGCAATCCAAAAAGGGAAGCTGGCTGGTGCTGGTGCTTGCTGGTGCTGGTGCTGACGCTGTTTATTTTTGTTGCTCAAGCTGCCTCTAGCTGCGGCTAGCGCTTGCTAGCTGCCGCTTGCTGTGCTGCTGCTTGCAGTCGTGGGCTGGCAGTGGTGGCACCGCTGTCAACTCTGCCGCCGAAACGTTGCTGGGCCGCCGTTGCTACTCCCAAGCTGTTTTTTAGTTTTTCGTTCTTTTTTTTGGCGCGTTTGCCTCACCTCCCCCCTTCCCTTCTTATTTTCGGAGGCGTCGCCTGCAGGATTTGATTTACCTCAATCGCAAACACACCGAAATCAGGAAGGGAAGGAAATTAACATTTTTTTTAGCGCAAGTAATTTGTTTTTTTGTTTACCTCTATCGCAAACACTCAGTATCTCGGTGCGATTCATCATTTATCGGAGAACCTACTGCGTTGCGTGTAATAGTGTCGAGCTCATGCTCGAGCAGTACGCAGCAGCAACACAACAGCAACAACAGGCGTACGAGTGCTGCTCTAGTCGAGTGTTGCTCCAGTGCCGCTGATTGCTGCTGCTGCTGCTGCTGCTGCTGAGTGCTCGTGTGCCCGTGACTGCTCGGCCACGCCGTGCTCGTGTTTGTCTCGTGCTCGCTGCGCTTGAGCAATCGAGTGAACGTGGTCCCGTGTCTTTTTTTTTGCGGTGCAATAATAATAGGCTTGGAACCTACTCATGCTCGTGCGCTTGAGTCCTGCTCGAGTACTCGTATTAATAGTACGCAGCAGTACAAGAACAGCAACAACAGGCGTACGAGTGCTGCTCGAATCGAGTGTTGCTCGAGTGCTGCTGAATGTTGCTGCTGTTGGTGCTGCTACTGCTGCCGCTGAGTGCTCGTGTGCTCTTCTTGGCCACAAGACGTGAGAACACGCTGCATCCACCACGTCGCCAACGCGTCGGCCGGTGGCCCGTCCCTCACTACCGACACATACCATACACGTTGCGAGACACCATGTACTGCTGTATGCCCTAACGACGCTGTGGCCGTTCACTAAAAGATCCCCTTCCGGCTACAAACATTTGCAGGTCATTGAGATCAACCAGATCCCACCTGGCATACAAAGTGGAAATGATACGGAACATACCTGTCTCTCCAGACAAACTACAAGTTGGAGTGTGTAGATAATCGATCATGCAGAAGATCCTCCACATTATGCACACATGGCGCTCCGGCACGCAAGTGCAATCATCAAGACCAAGCAGATCTCACCGCCAAAGAAAAGAGTGATACATCTACAGTATACAGATCCTGCAGATCGTACAGATCCTTCGGATAAATTAGAATGCGGACCCACCCACGCAAAGCTATCCATCAGTTAATCACGGCACGTGTATGTTCGATTAACATACCAGGTATATGTATGTGTGGTTCATGCAGATAGATCGTGCAGACCCCACCCAGTAGATGTGTTCAGATCATCAAGTCAAGTATCACCTATATCGATGATACAGATCCCACCCAGGCGATAAATACCTCGATGATGCAAACCCCGTCAATTTCGGTGCTACGCTTTCCTTTAAGCAATACAGTAGTCCATGTCTCCCACCAGGTACCAGTATGCGCCAAGACATGCGAGAGCATCGCAGACCAGACTACATCTTCGCTTTTAGCAACAACAATAGATCGGTAGCCCGTGACTCCGTTTTCTGCGAGATAAATTTTACTCATAACAGAGGTGCAAGGGTTTTACCTGCGTCTCCCTTTTCAACTTGCGACACCCCCCGGATTTCATGCCACCCACATCCCGTAGGGGAACCTTGTACAGTATACGAAAGTGCCCACTAATAACGAGCGGTTGCTTGTTTCCGACAGGCGGGTTCAGAAATGGGCATCATACGTCCACCCCGGGGCCCACACGCTCGGAATTGCCTCGACGCTGCGCGTGGAGTCTTCGAACAGTGCTCTAAAGCAGGTCTTGAAGAGGTCGGGGACTATGGTGGATGTTGATCGGGCGATCATACGCGAGGTCCAAGATGATGCCTACAAGACGGCCAGGTAGACGTTCGGTTCTTCTAGTTGTTGTAGTCGGACGTCGTGCACCCATTTAAATGCGCCGACTTTTGAACTTGCGCTTAACATGTGCTCGGACGGAACGGGTAAGATGAAATATATGTATTGTTTGTCGTTTGTATTTTGTGTACCAGGTAGTATATATCGCAAGAAGCAGTGCAACAAACGGCAAGTGAGGCATTCCACGATGTGTGCTTGGGTGACACACGTGTCCACAAGAACCCAAGCTAGTTAACCGTTGGTTCTGGTCCTGTTAAACTCGACCCTTGCTGCCCAGCTGAAAAGCGCCGAGCATTATAGGTGGATCACTCCGGTTGAAGTACTTGTGCCTGAGACGCACAGCATTCAACACCAAAGTAGGTAAAAAAAAACCACGATCGCCAGGAGGAGCCACAAGCCAGGTTGTTCATGTCAATATCCTTGTCGAAGGGAGAAAACATATGTAAGAAGCTTCGAAACTAAAACCGTGTTGGAACGGTGTTGGGACGCATGTATACATCTCGCATCAACACGCCATGAAGAAGAGCTACGTAAAGGAAGCGACCTTAACTTTGTCTTCCACCTCTGCCGTCGTACCGCATGTATTGCGTGTTGTCTTGTGGTTGGGGTAGGCTGACAGCCGGTGGTACCCGCGACCGCGTGTCTCTCGGAAACGGGACCGCCGAGGGGGATTTGAGGGACAAGACGGTCAACCGCTTCGCCTACGTCCGCCAGGGCATGGAGCACGATCAGTGCAGCGTGTATGCTACAGAAGTGAGTAGTTCCATTATTTATGGCTGCATGCCGTTGACCCTCCCCGGCGATTGACTTCCCTCCCTCTTCCCCAAAACTAAACCGATATTTACCCCCGTGCGATTGAATTAGGATTTAATTGCGAAGGAAAAAAAGGGCATTCCCCTCTTGTCGTGAAGTTGACCTTAAGCGAAACGTAGTCACGAACAAGTCTGCACAATTCCAAATTTTGTTATGAAAACGCATCAATGTCAAGTGCCTACCCTGCTTAAAGTTTGGAACGGCAGTTGTCATAACCAACCGGTATTTTAGTCGCATTAACTAGGATCCACTGATTTACACCGGCTGTGGGAGATTGCCTCCGAAAAACGTGGAGATCAGTTTTTGACAAGTGCTGTCTGAGACATGCCAATCTTGATCTTTTCGGCAGTCTTGGCTAAAAGTGGCAATCTCGATTCAATCTCGATCTCCATTTGGCCATTTTCCAAGCGGTTTTGATGTTTGGGTAGTTCGACCGAGGGTCACATATTATCCTTTTTACTGCTGCTGCAAACAATATGGCACACTAATTCCAAGTAGTTTGTACCCGAACTGTGGTGTTTTACTTCTCACGAGGAAGGCAGACGGCACCCGTTACGGCGCGCTTGCCTCTTGTCCCTTAACGGACAGCCGTCAAGGCAGTCCCCACACTAAAACTAGTACAGTCAGTCTCGAATGGTCTTGACGGGCCACACTGTAAATTTAGATCATCACTCGACATCTTTCTCCCGCTGTCATACGGTGTACGTTTGTAGCCGAGGTATTGTTGTGTTGCTGTGTGGGGTGTGTGCTACGGGGACGCATTTTGTGATGGTTTCAATTGTTATAGGAAGGCGTTACGAGTATGGACAGTAGGTGGCAAGTATATTAGCTACAGAAATATGCAAAGACCGGCCGCCAAAATCGTCAATTCCATATCAAGGGAAAATTTCAAGATTGCGATATTTTCTACGCCTTTCAATCTCAATCTCCATGACTGAGTTTATGGTATCCTTCCTCCTTCGTCATGTGTTTTTTTCTTCACCCCGGTTTTGTTTCAGTACTTTGTGCTCGTGGGAGCCCGATCATTCCCCGTAGACGCGCGACACCGTTTTACATCACGAATAGCAGTGCTTTTCATGTTCAGCACAATGTCATGAGTACGTATTTCTGTAGTGTGCAACGAGGGGGGTATTGTAGACAGAAAGGTCCCGGTGGGTTATTGAAAGGGAGTTACGGCAATTCATCGTTGTTGCTCTGAACTGTGGCGGGCCTCTGCTTCTGTTGCAACGTACGGCACCGCTCGTCGATTAAATAACAATGAAGCCGCACACGAACTGCAGCAGTGCATGTTCGCGGCACCGCACTATTCTTCCTATCAAGATCACCCCAGAAAAAATCGCAGCAGTACGTAGCCCGCCCATATCCCGCCCCCAAAAGTAGGCGTTTCAGTTTTTGGGGGCACCCCCTTCATTAATCGCACCCTGATAATAAAACGAGCAAAGCACGCGTCCATGCGCAGACCTTCCACACTGTTGATACTGCTGACATGCCGCAATTTTGTCGTCCCCGTGCTCTCGGTAACTCGTTCGTCGCTCCGTCCCCAACGCTTGTGATACTGTTGCCAATCCCAAACGTCAGCACACGATGTCGGAGGTCGTCGCGTCTCTGGGATATGAAGCCGATGTTGTCGTTCCTGGAGCCGATAGTGTGCGGTCCCTGCTCTGCGAGTTAAAGACAGACCCTACCAAGGGGAGACTGCAGCATCAAGTCGACGACGGAGCGCCCGACCCCATCGACGCCACCATGGTCGCCCGCGCGTCAATTCCTCACTATGTGGATTTGGTCATCGACCAGGACATCTTCGAACTGGTGCGAATCACACCAGTGCTAGCGGAAAACGACTACGGCCACCTCGTCACGTTGGGGTCAAACGGCTTCTTCCTCTGCACGTGCCTGATGTCTCTGGTGGAGGGACTACCTTGCCGTCATGGAATAAAGGCCATGGTGGGCAAGAAGGTCGGCTTCAACGGAGCGTGCGTGGCACCCCGGTGGCGGACCAGCACGACCCCGTGGACGATGGAGGCGCTCGCCGCTAAGCCCGCCAAGCTCACGTCATCAAGTGCTGTGAGCTCGTCAGCCCAGCACACGGCCGGCACGTGTCTCAGCGTTTCTGCCCGCGCGAAACAACACTTGCGCTCGGCGGTGTATGCCAACAGCCTTGCCTTCGGGAAGGAACTAGCCGCACTGTCGTGGGAGGTCTTCTCACTCGAAGGGCACACCCGCATGCTCGACAACCTCACAGACTCTGCAAAGGCACACATCGAGGCGGAAGTGCGGTCGCAAAAAAACACCTCATCGCCTCAGGTTTTTCAAGGACGTATTTATTGTGCCGACATCAGAGGAAACGAGCCATCGGCCAGGGGGGGGGAGAGGCGCCAGGCACGTGCGCGCAGGGGGGGGGAGGTGCCGGGGAAGGGAGGGTCGGGGGAAGGAGTGGCGAGAGGAGCCAGGGGCAGGAGGGGCCGAAGGAGGGAGCTCGAAGGGGAGAGACCAGGGGCGAGGTAGGGCCGAGGGGGGAAGAGGCGGCGGGAGTGGCCGGGGACGAGGGAGGGCCGAAGGAGGGAGCCGGGGGCGCAAATGTAGAGGGAGTCGCAGCGTAGGCCGAGAGCAGGTAGAGGTGAGTTCGCCCGAAGAGGCTAACCCAAGCAGCAACGCCCTCGCTGGTCGTCAGGCGGACGTTTCGACAGGTTCGGGCGCCGGGAGTCACCCAGCACTGGTGTCCTTCAGGCAACATCAGTCGGCGCCCAATGGCACTGACATTTTCGGGAGGTCGTTCGCCCCGCTTCAAACTTCGGGCTACGTCAGGAACGCCCGCACTCGAGGCATGGATTCTACGCCGCCTCCGAGTGGCCAAACCGACTTGACACCAACCAGCACCGGAAGGGCTTTCGAAGCGGAAGTTCACCAGCCGGAAAACTTTGCGCCAGCTAGAAGGAACGGCCAAAGACTCCACTCCGACGGCGAGGAGCTGGTTTCTACTGCAGTTCACGTGCAGCCCGGTCCACCATCGCCACTCAGTGCTTCGCCCGAGGACTGCGTGGTTTGGGAACATTTACAGCCGTCGGTGTATGAGAGGCCACGCGGACAAAGCAAGCGGCACGTCAGCGCGTCTGCTAGCAGAGGGCGGGGTAGAGCAGAAATCTGGTCAAGCTACGCGGCGGTCGTCTGCACGTTAATATCCTGGGGACGCGACGCACGTTTTTATTGTTTTTCTTTTGGCGCGTGCTGCTGCCAGGGTCCCGGTATGAGGTCACGAGTAGAATTTCTGCTGGTGTTGTCATCCGACGGATCTTTGAAACTGACATTCGCTCCGTTGCGATGATATATACCGTATCAGTTATGACGCAGCTCACTCTCTAGCTGCAGCGTTAGTACACCTTGTCTCGTGAGCCCGCCGTCCTGCGCGTGCGCTGCTATTTTTTGTCGTCGTCGTAGGCGGTGGCGACGTAGGCGGCGGTGGCGGCGGCAGCGATATTTTGTTGGCCGTACGAGTGCGCCCACGGCTGCTGCCGACTCCTGGGGTCAGCCCCCTGCACCGGCGGCTGATTTCCGTTTGGACGGGGGTACCGGAAATAGTCGTAGCCACCGGGGGGAGCGGGGTACAAAAGCAAACCTCTCCCCCTACTCCCAACTGTTTGCGCACGACCGCCCCCATACCTTCCTATCCCGCCCCTGCCGCCAGGCCCTCTTCCCCCAGCGCCCCACTGCTCTGGCGCTCCGCTCCAACCGCGACCTCCCCGATCGTTGGCGTACTGGTGCTGATGGTGCTGCTGCGGCTGCTGCTGTTGCTGCTGGTACGGCTGCTGATGGTGTTGCTGCTGCTGCTGGTGCTGCTGTCCACCTCTGTTGTCGTTCCTTCTGTTCTTCCCCCGTCCGTCTCGTCCACCTCTCCCGCCATTGTTGAATACTCTCATTGCCCCGAGCTACATCGGCAACAACGAGGGCGTGTCCCGTCCCGTTCCTCAGCTCCTGCTCCATGGACATCCCCATCTCCCCGTACGCGCCGAACACCACATCTTCAAGGACTTTGTATGCCAACTGTGCGTTGGTGAGCAAAATGCTCTTTTGCGCTCCGAATGCAGGGTAGTGGTTATGCGCAAAATACTGGTTACCTTCAACAACTGGAAAAATCATTCCGTGAGCACATCTTCTGCCAATTGGGGGCTCAGCCCCTCGAAAACTACTCATTGGGGGTTTCCCCATCCTTCATGCGAAAATTATACCATGCCTGGGTCAGTCTGGCCTCGAGTGCGGCTGCCTGAAGCTGATGTGCCTCTTGAAAGCAGACCACGCCTCACTAGGACTACCTGCTGCAGCTACCAGAGGTGCAACTGCGGGGCATGTTATCTGACGAAGAAGAATGCCCCAAGCCCTGCTTGCCTTTTCCACCATCTCTCCCCCAAACTCTGCAACCAACGCCTCTCGACTCGATGTTTTCCGACCTACTCTAATGGGTCTAGCAGTCTCCACTGCCGTTTAGGCATTCCACTTCCCAAAAATGAGCATTCAGCCGCATCTATCTCAGACAGCATAATCCTCTCCCTGCTTGAAACAACCGTAAAAAAAAGTGGGCCTTACGGGGGCTACCCGTGTGGCTGATGTGGAACGTGGCTGCCTGTGTGGTAGAAATAGCATGGTGCGGGAGAGGTGCAGTCGGGACCTGCAGTGGGTTGGCTTGGGATGGGCTCTTGCTGCTCCTGGGCTCCGTGCCCTGTGGGCTTGCGCACCCCCCTTCGTGCCTTCTTCCTCCTCTGTGGTCGCGGTCGCATTCCCCCTTGCCGCTGCGCGCTCTTTCTCTACACGTTCCTGCGAGGTTTTCGTGAGGAGGGCATCAATCGCTTGTCGCTCTTCCACAGACAGCGTCGAGAACGAGGATAAATCCATGGCACAACCTGCCCCCGAGGCACCGTGACTTCATGTCGACGCTAGCGTGAGGGGACAACTCGTGCGTCGGGTGGTGCACCGCTCGACCTTGCCACGAGGCGCTGGAGAAAAAGAAGGGATGGTGTTGTGAAGTCTCATTTAAAGTTATGAGGCCAAGGGGTATTTCATCCTCTCATCCCTTTTCTCCGTGACCCTGGAAAAATCATCCTAATAAACGTTTATGCAACCCATTCGGGAAAACACGAATCCCACCGCATATTTTCGTCGGTCAATTTGCCGGTACACAAATCACACTACTATCAGCTCAATCACACTTTGGTTACGAGCAAATCCCACATAACTCGGTTTCTGTTTTCCTGCGACGAGCATGATAGAAGTCGTCTTATGACACAGGGAAGAGAGCGCATACCGAACTCTTGTGCAAGATCCCAATCTGCAATGATTCACAAGGCCGGCCGGAACAACCGTAAGGTCCCAATCGGTGTGGAAACAGGCAGGTGATATACAGTTATAACGATTTCCATCTCCAGAACATTTCAGTAGTTAGTTACACCGCTTTCATGACTGCGGCACGAGGGTGATCGAACTGAATATAATCAGAACGCAATTTATCATCGCGCAAACGGGCTGTTTTGGTCCGTGGCGCAACGTGTGGGTACATTTCTGTCCGGCGTAACTATTTATAGACCTGGCTACACTTCGTTACAACAACGCTTCAGTGATGCAGGCAGGAACACCGTGCCTGACATATCCCGGCGATAACGATTGTGATACATTCCGATCTTGCCAATTACGCAGGAGAGCGAGTTCAGTCGTCAGAGAGAGAACAGAACCCAAGTGTCAAGCGTATCACTGAAGTGGCCATACAATGATGTTCGGGTAAGACTTATCCATACAGCACTACTAACTACTGTTGTAGCGGCGTGAAAAGAATATACATCAAACAAATAGCTGCTGTTTTTCTTCTGCAATTACGAGAAGAAAAGGGGACCTTTAAGACATGGCATTATTAGCACAACCAAGCATACATATGTGTGTGCCCAATTTTTGCGCTGGCGCGATATGCATGAAGAGAGCGAAACCCATGACGACAGATCAGATAGTGAACGAGATAGACCGTGAAGCCGGTAAGGACCGTTACACTTCGAAATACTGATTAAAAAAACGTGCTACACAAGTACTTGTATGTGACAAGAAGCTCGCTTATAAATACCTCCAAATGGAGTATAATTTCCAAGCTGTATCAATACTAGCTGTAGCTCGTGAGAGAGAACATCGCAGTATAATATATATGGCGATCGCGTTGTGTGACCAACCAAGGGCTATTATTGGCAATCGAATCCAAAGTTACATCGTGACCCAATACATACCACCGGTATCGTTTGCAGTATCGGAACAAAAAGAGGGCAGCCGCCGGTACTGCTACACAGCCTACCAAAATAGCACACCGCTGGAGGCACGCCTCCAGCACACGCGAGACCCAGAAATAAATCGTTCTCGCACTGCTGCTGTGCATACCATGCATGAGTACTTCAGTAGCTTCGAGCACCACGAAATGAAGAGACGAAGTCACGCGTAATCTCATCCAACCCATCCTTGGGCTCCCACATCGCTGTGGTTTCAGACTAGCTTTCCAGCGTGGAAGTGTCGTGCGGGATACCACAGACAACCCAACAACTATTTATTGCGTACGACGAGAAGTATCTAGATTCGCGTGCCCGGATGGCATTCGAACAAAATGGGTATTAGCCTCAAGAGAGCTCATCCTTCACCGCGTGATACATACATGAAGAATTCAAAGTTTCCTTTCTTATGCTACACTTCGACGACAAGCCGATTGACTGGCCTGCCGGTGCCAAGTTTCACACCCACTTACTTTCAGAAAGCTGATGACAGAGTCAGTGAAACAGCTGACTTGCATAGATAGACCGGAATGGGCCCCCCAACACCTACAGGGATAGTCTGAGCGAGCGTTGAAACGTTGTTGTGGCGTCTGCTCTACCCTTGAGCAGTCTAGAGCACAACAAAATTACCAGGGTACGTCTCTTTTTTATATTAATTATTGGACTTACTTGGTGTACCGTTCACCGATGAACCTGATACGAATATGTTTTAGCGTGCCCCAAATAGTGAGGTTTAGAAATGTTCTTGCGGTGGTACTCGCTGTTTACGTATTCTTCGCGGGCCTACACCTACCTGGTGTAAAGCTGTAAAGCTGTGTCTGTAGCAGCGGGATTGGAGACAGGTTTTTACATGCCCTTGTTTCCATGAGCTCCAGACGGAGAAATGATGTATCTACCAATACGCAACTAACACGCGTTGACTAACAAAAGCTTTTGGAAGAACGCACAATCGGCTCGATCAAGTCGTGTCTGATCACCAGACAACATCGGGCGATTCGTCCACAGTTAGTTCCGTCCGGGAGCAACGGGAGCACAGCAGAAGGAGATACACGGAGATCCGTTGACTGGACTAAAAGATCGCTCACGGGTAACGTTCGCGCATTAACCAACGACGATGTAAGCAGGCCGTTCGCCTTCCTAGGGACGGCCAGAAAGAACAATGCGAAGACACTGCTGCTGCGTTCACAATCCGCATGATGATGGGAATGATACTATGATGATACTGGGGCGAGGCTGCAAAGTAAAGGGAGGGGTGCGGGCACCGGCCGCGGGGGGTGTCTCCCGTAATTCGTACCCCACAGAAGAACCGGTCCGAACATACATACATTCGTTTTCTTCAGAGTGGCGGATTGATGTCATAAACACAAAACGACCCCCCCCCCCCCCCCCCCCCACTATCCTCGGCCAAATCAAAGGCGCTCTCTAAGAAGACAAACATGCACACATTATTTCAGCGCGCTGAAGGCCTCTAGCCTCTATAGCTATCTACAGAAGAAGGGGTGAACAAGAAGAGTTCATTTGAGACTCCACCCGCTCACCCCATGGGAAACACAATTTCGGAAGGCAAACTGAACTGATTTTTCACCGGAGGTACATTTATATTTATTTCAGCGAATCGAATACTACCCTGGTATAATAAGTCAACCCTACATGCAACACGACCGATACTCCAACAGTAGTACGAAAGTATATTCCATTGCGGTTCTTCTTTTAGCCGCCGCAGGAAAATATCCCCCCGAGAGTGTCGGAGTTCGCACCTAACCGGCTGTATACTGCGGGGAGATATATACCTGGTATGCAGGGAGAATATATACCAGGTACGGTATGCATGTATGTTATACCCGTAACCATATGTATGTGGTGTGCAATAAACATACACAGTGGGATTCCTGTTTTGTGGGTCCACCGTGAACACATGCTACAGCAGTATACAGATGTGCACCTGCATTTTTCTGAGGCTCCAGAATGTGCGTCGCTCAAACCTGGCTGTGAGCGAAAACACGCGCAACTGAATAAATAAACTGATGATCGATCTCATGGCCTTCTACTCGTACTGTGTGTGTTAAGAAATATAGACAGTATGTACGTACTGTAGCTGACCTGTTCAGCAATTCTTGCAGCAGTCGACGAGTTGCAGCCACAAGCCGTCGTCGATAGACGTTGCTGTAAGGGACCGTCAAGTTTGAGGGCCTGGAGCGTTTGCACACACCCCACGTTCACTCGTCAGACCGCATCTGAACTTGCCACAGTTCATCGCCCTAAGCCTTTATTGCCCTGAAGCGGCTTTCCTACAAGAAGAAGAGTCATCCATTCTTTATACATCCTCGGCACACAGCGTGTCTGCTCGGTCAGTTGAAAGACTGACAGCGCCAATCTTTGCAACCTGCTGTGCAGGGGTATCATCGAATATTCCTAACTCTGTGTAGGTCCGTTACGAACTGTATCGTAAAAAAACACTGTTGGACAGTTTCTCAGTGCCTCATCAGGCAGAAATAGTTGCCTTGCAAGGCAAAACAGTGCTACCCCTCTATCATCGTAGAACGCGCACGTGGATTCTCTGGCTATGATCTCCCGCGTGATAGGTAATTGCAACGCTCGGGGCTTTTGGATGCCGGTGGGGTGGTAGTGCCAACCCCGCGCCATGCGCCCGCACCGCGACTATCCCGCGCACTATTATTTCGGGTTGAAACTAAAAACCGGCCCGAAAATACTGCTGATACATCTAGATCGGAATCCCGCAGACACCACGCTCATTAAAAATACCACCCGCATACTGCGAAAACCGTTTTTGTTTTTACTCGTAAAGTTTTAGTTTGCAACACGCCAGCACGCGCTGCTCTTTGTACGTATGCTACCTGTGTCTGGCGTCTACTATTTACTGCTGAGGCTTTCAGCATTGTTCTTGTACTATTATATGCATGGCCACAGCAATGTATGCTCGGGAACGTACGGTGAAAAAAGTCGGACTTCAATAATTTTGATCAAGGTATATATACCAGGTATAAAACTTTTTTTTTTTTTCTTAACCACTTCTACTTCCTCCCAGCTTAACTCGCAGGAGGTTTCGCCCTCGACGATCTTCTGGGCAAGCCGTGGTCACAGGTGCCGTCCCCCCCCCCCCCCGGTATCACGTGCCTTCATCTTTATCATGCATAGGGTTCAGCATTTAAGATTTCCAACCTGCTAGTCGATGCTCATCGAGTGTTGCTATCTCTCGCTCACGCTTTCCGGTATTAATTTTTTACGCAAGAAAAGTCCCTCCGAGCACGTGTGGGCACTCGGTGAGACTCAATAACACGAAATTGGTCTTATTAATATTACGGGGGGGGATATTTAATAGGACCTACGGTAGACACAATACCCTACATATTTCCCTATTTTCACCAACAATATTCGGTGCTAGTAACTATGGTCCCCCGTAGCAGGAGGCATGCGGACCACCCACCAAGCCACTGGGGACGCTGGCTCTTATATACGTACAGATAATATCATATATCGCGAATGGAAACATAATGGAATTCCTGGTGGGGCTTTTTTTCCCCCGTCGGTTTTCTTATTTTGGAGTTTTTTTTAGTGATCA
Source organism: Nereocystis luetkeana (assembly GCA_031213475.1). Lineage (NCBI taxonomy): Eukaryota > Phaeophyceae > Laminariales > Laminariaceae > Nereocystis > Nereocystis luetkeana. The sequence continues at coordinate 9,219,021 of JARUPZ010000012.1, read as the reverse complement.
CGAAACGTTGAAGCTTTTGCTACGTATATTATTACATGGCCGGATGACAAGACGGGAAGAACAATAATAGTTTCAGTCTGATCAGTGATATAAGGTGTGCACTCGAACCTTTTGTTGGTATTTAAACGTCCCTTCTATTCACGATCATGCTGCTGGTACCTGGCAATAGCAATGCTGCATACATTGTCAGCTGGCAAGAATAGCAAAAAACATGACCGCTCATGTTTATATCATACAACCTACCCGACTACACTGATTACTCGCACGTTTTTTATGCCAAGCTACTATCATTACGGGGGACCATAGTTAATCGGACCAAATATTGTTAGCGAAAATGGCTAAATATAAATGTTTTTTATGTATACCATAGGTCCTATTAACTATGGTCCCCCGGAATACAACAACTGTACTTGGTGGAGATGGTGTGGGACATTCTCCAATAATTGTTTAGCTGAGTAATACTCCCTCTAAGAATGGCTCTTTGGTCGACCGCCATAACGAAAGACTGTATCTCTGCAGGACAAGCATGGTGACTGAACAAGCCGGCGTGCAGTATACACTATAAACTCGAAAACAAACGAACGTCTCTCCAAGTACGCTGCTGCTCAGCAGTGTATCCGAGGTGTATACCATATACCAGGGTATTCTTCTATTTAGTCTCCATCCCATACCGCATATTATGTTCGAGCTTCTTTATCGTGCTCTCCCTCTCGCAATCGTACTTCAGACCCAGGGCTAAAAAACGACCCGCCCCCCCCCTCCCCCCCCCCCCCCTCCCCCCCCCCCCCCCCCCCTCCTCCGTCTCGAAAGGGATGCGTGGTCAATGGTCAAATGACAAAGGCAGTCGACAAAGCAGTACCCCCCCCCCCCCCCCCCCCCTCCCCCTCCCGCGTTATAGGGATGCGAGGGCCTATGGTCATACGACTACGGCCATGCATGAGATCGAGTACATATCTACCTCCTATCGAGTACCCCCCTCCCCGCCCCCCCGCGCCACTACGGTACGCGCCTTCCGGTTTTACCACGAGAAGGATTGAGCACTTTCTTCGCTTGTCGACCCACATCAAATTGTGCGTACCCACGCCACAACGGACGCTCTCGGCAGCTGGTGTCATTCAGTGCATAAGCACTCCATACCCTGGTTGGTACAAAGCGGTGCTCGTACGGGAGAATCGAACGCTCGACATCAACGCGACGTGCAGCGTAGTGTTATTGATAGTAGTATGTACTATTCATAGACCACCGGGGGAGCCCTCTGATCCATTTGTCCTGACCGTGTGCTTGAGTACTTCTTGTCTACATTAATGCGGCTCCCGCAACATTGAGCCCTGGCAGCTTTTAGGATATATATACGTAAAAATGTTCCCGAAACCACACTATATACATACATAAACGTACATAGACTGCATACATACATAATACCTGGTATAATTATTTCGGTCCACGAACACGGATGGGGAGGGGGGTGAGTTTAATGTTTTAGGAGGCCATTTGGCAGGCATAGATAGGGGGGTACGCGGCCATAATACAAAAAAAAATGGTATAGAAAGAAAGTAGTGGGTAGTATGTCACACTAATTCCTATACAAGACATGTTATATGTCTATTACGGGGGACTATAGTTAATAGGACCAAATATTGTTAGTAAAAATGGTTAAATGTATAGGTTTGTATCTATACCATAGATAGGTAGGTCCTGTTGTTAACTATGGTCCCCCGTAATAATAGTGCTAATTACTCTATATAATCAAGGGCTGGGGGTGTCGGCGTATTTGGTACCCCAGGTACTTTGGCGATTGGTGTTCGGAGATATATGGTACCACACGACAGCAGTAAAGTAGTTCATATTAAACCCAAATTATACCAACAGTTTAACTATAAAACGCAGTATTATTAGTACAATAATACTATTTCCTATATTATATAATCCATGATTCATCTCCCGTACTAAATAAAGTTTTTATAACCCGAGAGTGGGGGGTGGTGGGAAATTATCCCCGCATTCCCAAATGATAGGCAATTTTAAAGCAGCATACTACTGCTGCAATAACACACGGACGGGCTGTCAGACACTAAAAGGCCGCCACCCAGGGTGTTCAGCTCGGCTGCTTGTGGGCGAACAAGATCATGAGCACCGCCAAGAGAGCATGTCATGAGTACCGCTGATGATGCCAACGAAGCAAAAAACAAATATATACCTGGTATATATTATGCGTTCGTAGATACTGGTACCCTTGTATCGTGGCACCGCTGTCAGTTACACCACGGTACTCAAGTACGAACCGTTGAGCCATCCCACAGTAAGGGTGCAGCAGAAGTTCCTGAGCCCCTAATATTCGGAGCTCAATATCTCACCCGATAAAATACTTGGAAGAAATTCGTTCGTGCCACCCGACCGGTACTTGTATGCGCTATTAATAGCCCTAAAACGAATACCTGGTATTATACGAGTAAAATTTTCATCCTCCCTGCCTGGTAGTTCCTCACTTACTTACTTAAGGAACTCAGTTGGTCAGAAACCTTTGTCCCACAAAGTGCAACCCCTACCGTGGGGTGACTCCGTTTCGCAGTTATACGCACAGCAGTATAGCAGCTCGCCCGCATACATGCGCATGCGTGTTGGTGTCTGTCGAACGCATTGTTCCACGCCACAAGCCATACACTCCACCCGGCGAAATCGATCTCCTGAACTTCAACCGGAGCGCACACACGTGTCTTTTACCCTGACCGTGGCGAGTTACTCCTACTACTACTTGTACTGTTTTTGTATGTGTAGCTATAATACTATCGAGGGTCTCCTATCAGTTCCCCTTCGCGCCCTTTTCAACCCAAACTTACGGCTTCTACGTGTAGATATCCCATCATTTTTTCTCCCCGCAACGTTGAGGTGAAAACGTGGCTGGATTACAATGAAATAGTGCGAGGCAATATTGCAAATGAGCAGAACTGTAAGAAGAGGATATGTATACGAGCATTAAGAACGAGTTAAATCGATGTGAATCATTTTAGGACCGCAGTCCGCTTCCGAGGACAACCCACGTGAGTTCAAAGTAGGTTGGCCACAAAACGAGGCTGCAGTCCTAAAAGAGAGTTGACACGAAAAAAATCCGAACAGAGAAACAAGAAACATGTGTTATAAGTGATTAGAGAAATACTGGAAAATGGAGGAAACAGATAAAGAACCCAATGGGTAACAGTTGAACTCGTTACGTGATAAAATATTAGCTATTCGGAGGCAAATGGAGTCAAGGCAGGCACGGACAAAACAGCGAAAACCGCCCAATAACACGCTCCTCCCCATGACGTCATCTTTGGAAGCATGCTTGGAGTTCCGACGATTTTGGGCTAAGGAGCCCCGTCATCCAGAAACATTTTATGGGAAATAAATGTGCTACCTCTATCGTAGAACGAGTCAGATACAGCGGCAGAAAAGCATGAATAAAGAAACGGATTACAAGTTTCAATACTACGTACTCTCCTTCGGCCTGCGCCGTCGTTGGGGTGGGCCTAGGAAGTCCGCCAGGAGCTGCAACGGTCTCGTAGCAGTCACACGGGCATCGGGCTTCGGGCTGGGTAGAGAGGAAGCCTTGCGCGGTCTGGCTGATGGTGTGCTCACTTTAAGGACCGCGTGGGGTGATGGTGGTGTTTTTAGTTTAAACCCCGACGCCAAGGAGTTCATCCCTGAGGCGGGGAGGGTGCATCATCACGCCAGAGAGCGCTACATGGACAGCCGAGGGAGTGGAGAGGCTGGCCGCAGCGTGGGTACGCGTGAGCGTCAGGAAGAATGGGAGTGTCGGCGTTGGCCGGGACGGCTGCACCCAGTCAATGGAAATCAAGGCGCGTACCGGGTTACGAAACGGAAAGCCACATTCGTCATACATACGCTAGAAAAATGTATGAAGAAAAAGAAGAAAATAAGGAGGCGGGGACGAGCCTAATGTCGCCTGGCAAAGAAAGTATCGCGTGAGGTTCGAAAGAGACGGAAGGAAGCACTTGTGGCGGTCGCGACATACAATATGCGCACCCTGGCTACATAGGAGAAGATAAGGGACGGACATGACAAGTAAGTGTGTACTGGCAAAAGGGCCAGCAGCTCGGCTGTGAATTGGTCTGCAAGAAACCCGGAGGTCCGGCAGCGCGACGTTCCGTGCGGCAGGGTATCGCGCTTTTAGTTCAGGTCAGTAAAAAAAACAGCTTCCAGGTAAGGGCTATACGGAGCAGGTCTAGCTGTCGAGGAATCAATATGGACCAAGTTTGTGCACACTCACCAGTTCATTGACGAATAATGGCTAACGTCTCTGCGTTTCGAGACGACTGGCAAATAATGCGATGCAGTTCATTTTGTCGTTGCGATGCTCCAATAATAATTGATGGTATCAAGGACGCCGAACCGAAACGTAATTTCTGGCAGACGCTAGAGGACTTACTTGGTGGGTTCCAACGAAAGAGTGTTTGTTTATACTGATGGGTGCCAACACCCGATCTGGGCCAAGGATGGAAGGGTACCGTAACGATAATGGCAAGTTAGCTCTCGCCCACACGTTGTCCAGCACGCGCAAGGGTGGACTATCATACACACACCAGCACCAGCTCGAATGACCGCAAGCGGATCGACCAGATCCTAACCCGTAAAGCCTCCTAGAGTCAATGATGTCAAAGTCGCCCCACAGTCTCCGCCCCCAGCAAAGAAAGGCCAACTCAGACCACAACATATATATTTTATATCAAAACCCGACTAAGTAGAGGTAATTTTGCGCCCAACAAAACAAGTAAGTAAGTACAAAAAAAAAAAAAACATCGAGAGTTCGGCAAGCCGCTTTTTTTTATGTCCAATAAACAGAGTCGTCAACGAGGGTTGTTTCCATCTCTCTCAACCAGCTTATCCGACCCCGTAATGCGTACCAACCAGGTATGGCATGGTTGAGGTTTTCGCCACGGCCATTATTGATGCGGTCGTAGAAGAGGGACCACCCCCTCCACGTCGCCACCGCAGACATGGATGGTGTGAGTCTGCCAAAACCTTGGCCGCGTTCATATATATGAGCATGGACAGCGAGGGAGGATGCACGACGATTTTTGCGGTGCTACTACCCCCGGGATAGAACTGCGGGAGACACTGAGATATGGGTGGGCGACCCTGCAGGAAGATTGCTGCAGAACTGCACGCGTTTTTTTAAGACTACCTCGCCGAAACTGAGCGACTCTTCGCGAATAGCGAGCAGAGGAGATTCCCGGGAACCTTATGAGTGCGGTGGGATTGGAAGGGAATAACGCTAGGTGCGGGCAGTTTTGTAAGGGGCAAGGATAGCACGCTGCTGCGGGATAATGCGCAAATTCGTGAACGGTGATCGGCGTTCTACCACAAACTCTTGAACACGAAGAAGGTGTCACTCGATCCCACGATCACCTTCATCTCGCCTCCGTGACCGCTTATATATGCTGTCGCTAAGAGATGAGCTATCCGTAGACGATACGACGGAAGCGCATTTAAGGGCATGTCGAATTGGAAGTATGTTGGGCCAGATGGCCTCCCGGCCGATTTCCTAAACCTCGACCCCCCCCCGCGTTCGCCCAGTGCTTTCACAACACCCTTGTCAAGGTTTTGGCTCACAGGAAAAATCCCCCAGCAACAATAACGGAATTTTGTGATCATCCAGGACCGAACTGATTGCAACAACTAGGGAGGGGTTTCGGTTGTTGCCCATGCTGGCAACGTGTTTCGGGGAAATCGTCGCGTCCCGCCTTTACCCCTTTAGAACCGCAGTCCTGTTTGGGGGGCAAACTACTTGAAAATTGAGTGGTTTGTCCCCAAAACGGGACTGCGGTTCTAAAAGGGTTAAAACAAGGATTACTCCCGGAGGAACAATGCGGCTTCCGCCCCGCATACGATTGATATGTTGTTCGCCGTGCACCGGATGCAAGATCTCGAACGACAGAGGAACCCCCCCCCCCTTGTACGTGTGCTCCATTGATCTGCAAAAAGCGTACGACTCTGTCGACCGAGAGCTGTTGTGGAAGGTACTCACACGGTCTGGCGTACCAACCAAGACGCTTACAATTATTCGCAATTTCCACGAAGGCATGCGAGCTCGCGTGTGCACAGATGACGGCGAGCACTCGGAACTGTTTGATTTGATGTCACGCAGGGGCTTCGGCAAGGCTGCGTGCTATCATCGTCACTGTTCAACGTGTTCTTCGCTGCTGCGTGCGGTGTTACACCTGGCAGGCTTCGGCAAAGACAAAGCCTTCGTAAGGGATTCGATTCAACTCCTCAGTGATGCTGGAGTAGTCGGAGCGGAGGAGCAGGGGCCGTTGGCATGCGTACAGAGGGCATATGGGGCATGTTGTACGCCGATGACGTAGGAATTGTCTCGAAGTCAGCTGAGGGGCTAGCTAAATTGAGGGCAGTCATCGCGACTGTCTTCGAAGCGACAGCCCTCACGGTACCGGAAAAGAAGATAGAGAAAAGGCCTCAAGGAACACCAGACAGACCAGACAACTCTCGACGAACTGCTCGTCATCGAAGCAGCAGGCCAGAGGTAGGTGTAAACAGACGGCCCAGTTCCAATACCTAGGCGGCATTTTCCACGAAAACAGTGACCTCTCGCTCTAAATCGACGGACGGATCCGTCTGGTGCGGGCGCATGCCTCATTTTTTCCGGCCCGGAGTTGTATGATAGGACCACCGCCCCTGCTTAACATGAAAGTCAGAATGCTGAAGGCCGAGGTGATTGAGACCCTGTTGTATGGGTGTGCGACGTGGACTCTCAGAGTGGAACACTTTGCCAAGCTTCGAACGGCTTTCCACCAAGCCCCCTTGGGAGTCATTGGTTTCAAGCGCCGACTTCGTACTGACAATGCCACCCTCTCGTACGCGAAGGCCCTCAAGATGACACGTTGCGAGAGCATCGAAACAACCATCCGTAAACGGCGGCGCTTTTTTGCGGGGGCCGCGGCACGGCAAAACAAGGAGCTATCACCCAGTCGGGTAATGTTCGGGACAATGGCTGGCGGGGAGAACCCAAGACCAGGCGGACAGTGTAGGGCTTGTACTCGACACAGATGCATAGTCGAAGACCTTAGGGAGTTCCGAGCCACCGAAGGATCAACGGAACACTTCCCCTTGCTTGGTGTTTGGTGTTGAAACTGCGCCGTGGTCTACTGCAGAAAAAATGGCGAGAAAGTGGTGCCAGGGGGCCCTTGAAGCAGCCGAACAGTTCATGGTGAGGTGGCACGAGGATGAGGCACAGCTGAGTAGATAGGGCTGTGCATCCGCCGTGGGTGATGCCCAAGGGAATGGGGGGCGGGGGGGGTCAACAAGCGGAGGGGCGGAAGGAAACCCGACCAAGGGTATGGGACGAGGGGGGACAACAGGAGGAGGAGAAGGGAAACCGCGGTGGACAAGAGCAGGAAAGAGGCAGCCGGCAGAGTAGCAAGGCACCAGGCCGACTAGTAAGTGGAACATGTCTATGCTACTCGTCCCGCCAACTGCTACAGCTGATTCGAATGTGGTCTTCCTTCGTTTTATCTTCTACCAGCGCTTTGATCCGCCGACTCGTTACGGTAGAGGTAGCACATTTCCCATAGAATGTTTTCTGAATGACGGGGCTCCTTAGCCCAAAGTCGTCGGAATTCCAAGCATGCTTCCAAAAACGACGTCATTGTATACGTGGGTCATGGGATTTTTTTATCGGGATGCAATTTGAGTTTTGCTTAGGTTGGCTCTCGGGTGCGGTATGGAGCTCCTTAACTGAGAAGCCTCAGAAAAATTAGGATGAAGCTCTATCGTAGAACGCCTCCACCGTGATTTTGCTATCGTTACTTCCTTTTTTTTTCCTTCTTTTCCTTAAGGCAGGAGTCTTGTCGCGTGGGTCGATGACGAGCCTGCTTTCCTTGCTTCGTATTGTCTGACGCACTCTCTCTGCCGGGGTGGGGCATGGTTGACGATAGCTGGGCGAAGACGGAAGACAGGGTAGCAAGGCATCAGACCGACTAGAGTAGGTAACACCTGGTTATGCTACTCGTATCACAAACTGCTGCGGCTACTCGATGGAGGGTTTATTATAGTGTTTGTAAGCGGCGCTGTTTCTTTAGCTCGTTGTCTGCCACACCCCCTGCAGGGGGACACTTCATTTTGTTTTAGGACTTTTCGCGGGTCACGTGGTATTCAAAATCTCACGGGTCGGGTAGGGTCGGGTCGGGTCAGGAAGCATTCAAAATCTCACGGGTCGGGTCGGGTCGGGTCGGGTCGGGTCGGGTCAAGATTTTTTCAAATCTCACGGGTCGAGACGGGTCGGGCCAAGAGGAGATGAAAATACCACGGGTCGGGTCAGGTCATGACCCCCGAGAAGCGGGTCACTCGCGGGTCGGGCCAGCAGCATGACCCGCGAGTTGTTTTCTACTGACCCGCGGGCCGGACCCGCCCATTCGGCTCGCGGATCCGACACTCGAATCACTTCCCGCTCTCTTACCCGAAGGCTTCTTTTGTACCAATACTAAATAAGCACTCCTTTGGTATCATATTCAATCATTGAAACATCGCCAAATTCATACACGCATGCCCGCATCCATTCATACCCACTGCCGCCGGGTCATCTATCGCTGCGGGACACTAAAATGAACATTATACCTGGTATTATTGCTTTTTAAGAGCCGACCCACGGGCCAGATCCGTGGGTCGAACCTTCGGGTCAAGATAAATATTCTCGCGGGTCGAGGTGACCCGACCCGCGTGAAACCCGTGTCTCACGGGTCAATCGGAAGGTGGCGGGTCGGGCATCGTTGGATCAGGAGGTTTTGAAATCTCGCGGATTGAATCGTGTCTGGTCAAAACATTTTCAAACCTCGCGGGTCGGGTCGGGTCGGGTTAAGAGGCTTTCAAAATCTCGCGGGTCGGGTCGGGTCAAGTCAACATATCTCAATTTTTTCGCGGGTCAGCAGCAGCTGACCCGACCCGAACCGACCCGTGAGGTTTGACCTGACCCGCGGAAGCCCTGAGTTTTTCGGTTTATTTCCCCTTTTCCCATCAAAAAATGTGTATGTAGTGCCTGTCGTGTCCAGAATGATGACACGGCATTGCATGAGCCATGGGTGCACCGTGATGATGGCGGAACTTTCCGGGGGGTTTGGCCGTGATGCCTAAAGTCGACCACCCGCCCGAACCCTAACCCTAACCCTAACCCGAACGCTCTGGGGTGACCAGTGCTTGGATATTGCGGCTTGTGAAATATCTGTAACTAGGGAATAAGAGGCCTTCCCGCCCCCACGGCGGTCGGGCCAGATTGCTGTAGATAAGATAGGAGCTATAATAGGTGAGCCAATACGTACATAGGTTGGACTATAATCGTTGCCCCGTGCTTTAAATGAATGAAAACCACTTTGTAAGCCACTTTATGTAGGACCTCAATAAGCGCTAAAGTTATGAATTATTATGTGACATTTATTTGATGTGCTTGCTCCCTCTCTGGAATCTCACACTGCCACTTTATACCAGGTAAGCTGTTGGTTGCAGCAGTACGATGCAAATTATTCTACGGGTAATACGATACGCGCACAGCAGAGGGACAACACTCGGAGTATCGGTTGTTTCCGTATCGAGCTAATTTCGTACTCTGAATGCTGAGACTATTAGGGTGATTACGGCCTCAACATTGCGAGTGACTGGGAGTGTAAGCAGTACTCAACTTCAAACGTCGAAACACTGCCTGAATGTTGCGAGTGAGTGCGAGTGTAAGTAGTACTAAATATTCAAATGCCACGGGTGCCAGGAGTGCCCGCAGGATCGGACGCCGAAATATCCGAATGAACGGTCGTCAATATTATCACTTTAATCGAGAGGATGAGGTGTGGTAAATCGAGTTGTCAGAGCGAAGGCCAGACGACCATGCTGGTAGGATAATGAAATGAAAACGATGTCGAACTTTATAATGAAATGAAAACGATGTCGAACTTACTTGATCTCAAACACGAGGATGATGGAGACGGTAGCAGCAGTGGTAACGCAAAATGTATCTGCACGAAGAACGGCTGTAATTATGGTTTGATCGGCAGAAGAAGAGTGTGCCGAATTGGGTCGTCCTGAGCAAAGGCCAGACGATGCTCGTAAGATATCAATACGGGAAGGTGCAGATAGATGCTCCGAGTACCTTGGAGTAAAGTAAAGAGTATCGGAGATAAATTACTTCAGGTACTTCGTGTACTCGGAGTTTTTCAGGGTTCGATACTCCGGGATTCTGCTCGTACTCGGAGTATTTCGGGTATAATCACTCTCAATGCTGCTTGTACTCGGGGTATTTTGGGGTTCGATACTCTGAAATGCTGCTGTACTCCGAGTATTTTGGAATTCATTACTTTGGAATACTCATAGTACATGAAGTATTTGGGGATCTTGTACTGCTCCCACTTTAAGTTCTCGGAGTACTTGAGCATTTCATACTGCGAAAAATTAAATACTCGGAGTACTTTAGGGTTTCATATTCCGAGGTACGAGTAATACTCAAAGGTACTTCGGGTTAGAGTATTACTCGGAGTATTTTACTCAGATAGATGATGAAGTATTCCTGGGTTCAATACTCGTGATACTCGGAGTACTCCGAGTAATTTAGAAGTTTGTACCCCGGGTACAGCTTGCACTCGAGTATAAGTACTGCCCATACTCCCAGTACTTAGTCTAGGAGGTTTTGGCCCTTCAGTATTGCTCATACTGCAAGTACTCCGAGTATTTAGGCCACCAGTACTCTAATACTCGGCGTACTCGGAGTACGAAAATTACTCGATACTCCGAGTATCGAGTAGTACCGAGAAATCGAACGCTTTCGAGCCGCGAGCAATGTCGGTACAACCCCCAAAAATCGGCAGACCGGCTGCTGCACAGGTGATGTCGGGCGAGTTTTGACGTCGTGAAAAGCTGTTTTGGATTATCGTGATTGTTACTGATATTAAAGTAGTAGTGGAGCTCGAGCAGGGTGCCAACAATAGCATTATACGATGGCGAAACAACAGAAGGAGGAGGAGGAGCAGCAGCAGCGTCAAGCCGAGTGGTAAAAATCGACGGCGATCGAACGAAGCCGGCACGAGCAAACGTGAACCGACGGAGGATGATAAACGAACCGCACATTCGCCTCATACATCCGCTCCTGCTAGGAGAGCCAACGTATTTCGCACCGTGTAGGCGGTTTGTGTTGTCTCACGACAGGTGCTGCAGGCAGGCTTCTTCCTTCCGCTGCTGTTTGCAGTTGAGTTGTCTTTGCTCGGGGCAAGGTCTTCGCCCCGAAACTCATCATCATCGCCTCGGGCCACCAACAACGCGGTGTAGCGAGCGTCGCTCCTCATCCTCTCTACACGAGAGGTGTCGGTTGGTTAAATAAAAACAATTGCGGCGGGTTTTCGATACGTAACAGCAAAGTACGATCTCAACCAACAAAGCTGCGGGACGAACAGATACCTTCTCGTGTCAAGCGTGCATGATTGTGTGTGTGTGTACAGCAGTGTGCTGCGGCAGAAGGAAATAGGGAGGATGATTTGGAAATTGGGTGTTATCGCAGAGCTTATAGAGGAAGGTACTGCTTTCTTGTCTGCACTACTGTAGTCCACAGCGCGGCGTATGTAATGTACAAAATATTAGAGAGAGGATTGCGTGAACCCCTCGGTAGCTCGAAGGGCTTTCATCTCGATGACTTCGGGTGAAGCGGCCGTAGATGACGAGGACCGGATGTTCAAAGCGCAGGAGGGCAGGAACACATGGTGTTTCGAAGATAGATGGCGTCGCGAAGGGCAAGATCTTGAAGCACGAAGGCAGCTTGCAAAGGTGATTTCGGAGTATGTGAGAGATACATTTTTTTTTACGTTGTTGTTGCACGAAAGTTGTGAGTACGCGAGGCATACATTTTTTGAACAAATTGGTATTAGAGGCGATACAATGATGACGTTATAAATTGTGCATCACGCTGTCTAATATAATTAATAGATAGCGTGATTCGGCCGGCTTGGATGCCTGTGCTTGGAAAGGCTCTAGGCTGATTTGGCCGGCTCGGGATGCGGTGGCTTGGAAAAACTCTATTGATTCGTAGGTTGGTTGGGCCGCTTACAAAACAACCCTCAGCCAATCAGAGAGCGTAAATAGCCTACCTTCGGAAAATCTACCATATGGGGGCTTTTTGATGCGTTGTCTATTATGTATTCGTGTTTTATGTATGTTTGCCAAAGTTTCGTACTTTTGCCAACTTGTCTCTTCGTGCGAGCACTTTTCGGCAAAACACGAAGTACTCGGACAGGAGAAACCCGGCCGGTAGGCCCTAGCCTTTCAGGCTTGCCATAAAATTTGCCTTAATGCCCTTTTCGGAGAAGGGCGTGCCTTAAGAGGTGCTTCGAGCCTTAACAGCCTTACTGGGTTAAGACTCTTTGCCTGACGCTGAAAGAGGCCTCTCGGAGGCTCTAAGGGTCGACACGTATTGCATTTCGTTTTTTCCTGAAATTTCGGCATTTCACCAAATTCAGCGAGGGTTGAATCTTATCGAGTCTCCGTTGGCTCGGGAAATAATCGTCCACCCGGCACAGAACCGTCCCTACAGCAGCTGCGGTCGCGGAACCCATGCGTGCGGTGGCCCCACAGTCATCGGCCTGACTCGTAGGCAGGTGTCGGTGCCTGGAGAGTGAAATCCATCACCAACTCGTCACGCAACGACGCCCAACGCTTGCCCAAAGCGACAAACAAAGTCTCAGCTATTATTGCTGTCACCGAGCTCAGTCGGTCGGCCACCTCAGTGCGGTCACCTTGTGAACTCGGCCACGAGAGCCCAGAAAGCTATTGCGCCTTTTGCGTTCGACCATGACTAGCGAGTGACCTTAGGAACAACCCCTGTCAGCTCTGTGCGCTCGCGAGTGGTGGCACAGCTCGAGCGGTGGGGTTGCCCGATCCTCTACGGCATTGTACCTAAATTTCCTGAAAAACCCTAAAAACTTCGTGGCGACTTTTCGGGGGGGTGAAGTTTTTCGGCTTTCCCCGAAAATATTTTCGGGAAAATAAATACCGAAAAAACTGAAAAACACTCGTCGTTAAGATCGACCCTAAGGCACGTTTTTGGTGATTCTCGCGTATATAAATAACGCCGTTAGACTAGAACTCCCAAAAATAGGGAACAGGGGGTTACATCTTCGGATCGCAGCAGACAACTGCTGTGCTGAACGGCTTGTTCGAGCTGAGTGTCATGCTGTGTCACAACTAACTGTGGTTTTCGACGCGGCGCCAGGAAAGACTCGGCAAGCGGTGGTGCCTCAGCGACCGGTGGTGCTTCAGCGAGCGGCGGTGCCTTAGCGGGCGGTCGTGCCTCACTGAGGGGTGGTGCCCGTGCGCGCCCGGTCGAGGGGGAGGACAGCGGAGATAGATGATGGGGAGGGAGAGGGGGAGGAAGACGTTGACATGTAGTTCCTCCACCCTCCTAGCGGGAATGCGGGAATCGAAGGCCCAAGGTCTCGAGCGCGTTGTTTTCCCTGCCCTCGTGAACGTATGATATCTCTACAGCAGTAGGGATCGTCGTAGTGTGCAGTTGATGGATGCACACCATGCACGGTGTTTTCTGAATGGCTGCGCGCGGTTCTGTAGTACAACAAGCGTCGCAGTTGTGCTCAGCAAGACCACACCGGCAGTGCACAGTGCGCCACTTGGCAGGCAACCGGTACTTTCTTTCGTGTTTGCTGCTTGGGTGGGGATGTACTACTGTTGTTGTTGTCGTCGGGGCCGAAGCTGAAAATACATCGAACAAATTATTGTTATTCCTCTTGCCATCAGACAATGTGCAGCATGATCTTCAACATGGATCACTCATAACTTTCCCGAAAGAAGAAAACCTCGGAAACAAAAGGAAACCCATGCACCAAGTCTACCTCCCTTCCGTGCCAACTTTCAGATTTTTCAAAACAGTCTCTCTCCCGCTGCAGTACTTACTTGTTTCATTTCTTGCAAGTGCGTGCATGCATAGGGAGGTCTACCGCGGCATATTACATACCAGTTAATACCGCCTAGGTGATGAAAACGTAATACTTTATACCTGGTAACTACAAGTAAGACTCGTGCGCAACGAATACATAGACTTTATTGCTTCTTGTTCACTCTACGTGCACACATATTTGCCTTGTTGTTCAAAGGGTCACCCATTGATTTATGAGGCAAAGGTATCCGTCAACACTACCGCTATGTACACTACCGCCATAATTTTTTACCAGGTATGTACGTCGCCAACCCGGCGCTTCCCTATCCATTCTAGGTATGCTCAGGCGAGATAAACGTTCAAGGCTTTCTTTGAAGCTCGTGCTTATCTGCTTAAGGCTTGTGCATTACTGGTTAAGGCTCGTTAAGGCTCGTTAAGGCCGTTAAGGCTTCTGCCTTAAAAAGTGCCTTAACTCCATTTTTTTTCTCCTGCGGCGAGCCTCAACCATTTGCCTTGGTGGACCTACAAGCGAGCCTCAAAGGCTGGGGCCTACCGGCCGGGCACATTGGTCGAGAGGTCTCCACGCGACCTGGCACTCTGCTTTCCAGGTTCTCGACCAGACCGTCGCATGGGTGTTGCCCAGCGGTGGGGTTCCACCGTTCGCCGACGTCGTGGGTATCCGTATAGAATAGAACTACATACTTAGATCACAACCCCTGAGCGTGCTCGGTTGGTGCATCCCTGGCCTCTCAGAGCTCCCACTTCCAAACCGCCTCCTTTCATTACTTGCCGGGCCTTTCCAGCAGTTCTTTGTTTTCTCGGTCATTTCTTCCTTTTTTCTTCTTTCGTTTCGTGTGCGTGTTCTCCGAGCACGGCATCGCGGGAGGACCCGGCACCGTCGCGAGTGCCAGCGGGTGCTGGCGGGTAGAGAGGGGGTTGCAAGGAGCGCGGTCGCCGCTTTCGTGCCTAGGCGTCGCGTGTGCCTCGAGACACGAGGGATGCATGAACGGGCTTTGTCTGGCTTCGATTTATGATTGTTGATAGAGTATGTACCTGGTACAGGTACGAGTTTATTAACCCTTTTAGAACCGCAGTCCCGTTTAGGGGACAAATTACTTAGAATTTGAGTGGGTTGTCCCCAAAACGGGATTGCGGTTCTAAAGGGGGTTACGGTCGTCCGGGCGGGCAAGATAATATTCAAGCGGTGCTTATTTTTGCGACCACGCTGAAGCTGAAAGAGGGAGGTGTGCAGTTTGAACACCAACGTTATCGAGCTGGCGAACGACTGCCACGGTGAGCACCGGGCTTCACGCGGGGCGGGCGACGGGGCTGATTGTGGCAGAGAGTGATAAAAGCTTTACCTGGACCGAATCGGTAGCGAGGTGGTCGCGAGAGGGGCGGGCGGCGTACGAGGCTGAGAGAGAAGCTCTTCTGTGCGATTTTTTCCAACAATGGGAATGACTTACATTCCCATTGATTTTTTGTTTTCTTCTTTTTCGACCGGGTGTAAAGGTTTTCCAATCAGGCAGAAAAATATTACACGAGAGGGGACGGTTTTTTTTTTTCCTTTCCGAGTTCTCGGTTTCATTTTCATTGTTTTTGCTGCTGTGCCGTGCTGTGCTTTCGCTTTCTTCGTACATACAGCAGTACAGACATACCTGGTAGACCATATCGAAAGAAGAAAATAGGTACAGACAGTAGTACCCTACCTGGGGTGTATGTACGTACGTACGTACGACATCCGCGACGCGAAGCGTATATGTGGCATCCAAGCTGACGTCGGAGCTGTTTTTTCCTGAAGCATGGCGGCGGGACTCTTGGCATTATTATCAAGTCGCCGGTTTGATATATATTATTACTATCCTTGAAAACACTAAACTCAATCGTGGACCTCTGTTCGCTTCGCATAATTAGATGTACTTTTTTCCTTCCTGAGCGAGCGTAGCGGGCGGCGTAGGCCGCCCGCGGAGCGAAGCGCCTTGTATCTCTTCTTATTATTATATTGTACGACTCAACTAACTGTGTGGCCACACCCATATTCCTGGACTATTTGTTTTTGTTGCAGGAGTTGTACGTGGATGCGGACTACGCGCACGAGGGTCTGTCACAGCAGAGATGTGATGACGATGTCGTCAGCACAACAATGACATTATCCCGTGACAAGAAATCACGGCGGATTGGCCCGTGCCTCGCACATACGCTCTCCTTTTTCCCTCATCATCATCATTATTATTATTTCTCTTGCCCCCCGACAATGTGCAGCATGATCTTCAACATGGATCCCTCATAACTTTCCCGAAAGAAGAAAACCTCGGAAACAATTAATAATTAATTATTATTATTTCTCTGATGGTCGTTTCGATGGATCGTCCGTACCCCATACCGATCCTATACCAAATAAATCCTGTGGCGTGTCTCGTCTACACAAAACTCTACCTCACATTATTTTTATCGGAGAGTTTTTTCCCAGGATTTCCAACGTTTAAAAATAATTCGAGATACACGTACCAGGTATGTATGTATGTATGTATCAAGATACGGAGGCGTTCTGTGGCTATTCGCGAAATTCTTTCTCCAGAAAGAAGAAAGAAGAAAAAAAAACATGGTTGTTTATTATTATACCTTCCTTTCTCATATATATTGTTTGGGGAAAAAAATAAGGAAATCTGGGGTTTGTGGAGAGGTATCGAATCGTTGGCATGCGTGAACAGAGGGGATGGACGAGAGGTTCATATAGAGTTGATGATGTTGTTGTTGCAGTGATGGATGGAAATTATGGGGAAAAGGGTCTCCGATAATAAGAAAAAAGAAAGAGAAAGTGCCATAGATAGTCTGTGATGTCGAGCCGGCGGGGCTAGCGGGTCCTCCTTCATATACACCAGGGGCATATATATTTAACAATGTTGTATATGGTATAGTATTATAGCTGTGGTGCAGCGCGAGCATTTTTTTTCTTGGTTTTCCAAGGGAAAAAAAGCCTCTTCATCACGTAACGGATCATATTCATAATATGAATGTGAGACACATAATGTTACGTAACAAACGCTACTCGAATTTAAGACTTCTAAAAACTCGCTTTCCTCGACAGAGAGAGGGTATAGGATAGGGTGCCTTGTGCCTTGCTTTGAGTGTGTGTGATTCAACATTTTTTTAGGGCCAACACGTTTGATCAACGCGCTCAACGCACACGGCACCAATTCCAGCCCCGGCGGGCTCTGTGCACGCACACACACAAATACATGTTCTCGAGCTGGTACGGGGATAAGTCGTTCGCAGTTAGTCGAGCTACGAGTAGGTGCGGCGACTTGTGTAGCGAGATGGCTATATAGACACCAAGATCTAAAAAAGCAGAGCTGAAAACATCAAACGGTTTTTGTTTTTTGGAGTTCTACGAATGAATATGAACAACAATAGCGAAACGAAACCCAACGCTACGAATACCTGTTGGCAGACCCAACAGCTAGCTAGCTGCAGGTGATACTGCCAGGCCCACCATCCTGCTGATGAGGGGACGGAGAAGCAGGAGAAGCTCTGCTGGAGATGTACAGCAGTAGTAGTAGTGGTGGCACCTGATACAAGAAGTTCTCTTCTTCTTGTTGGGCATGCCAGGTCGTAGATTTTTCGTCTCGAAACTATTTCGTGTGCCCGAAGACGGAAAATAAATAATTACCTCTATTTCCAGTACGAAATATAAATTGAAACGAAAATTTCCTAATTATTTATTTTCCGAATTAATTGGGGGAGCCGAAATAATTAAATAGAAACCGAGGTCAATTTAATTTGCCGACTTTCGAGGTTGGGAGCAGGAAACATATATATACCACGGATTCAACAAAAAAACGAGAACGTTTTTTTATGTACGTTCGTGTACGAAAAGGGTTCAAGGGTTAGACCGACAAGCCGAGCGAATGGCGACGCTGACCCTGGCCCCGTGTGCCCTATTATTTATTGCTGCTGCTGCTGCTGCTGCTGTGCTGCTGTTGTTGATGTTCTTGCTGCCCCCACGTCTGCTGCTGCTGCTGACGACATTGGTTGGACCCGAACATCACGGATGCGTGTGACATATATATGACCGCGTGGGAGTACGTGCGTAGATAGATGTTCTCTTGTCGGTTGAGCATACTGCACATGATATGGTAATAATCTGCATCCGCCCGGCATGATGCATCGCAGATATGACTCACTGCCGACATTTCTGAGTCGCGCCTCATTGCCACCAACTAATATTCAAGATTCGGCACGGACACACTGGATGAAATGTGCTGGATCGGTATGTCGACGGTTAGAAAGAACGGTTTGATGTAAAGAACACGCAGCACTGCCTGCGTCCACCGTGTTGTATTCGTGGCAAAAAACGTACGGCTGCTGCTGCTGCTGCTGCTGCTGCTGCTGCTGCTGCTGTTGCTGCTGCTTGCTGCTGTTGCTGCTGCTGCTGATGTTCTGCTGTTGTAGGGGAAGCTCCGCTGCGGATGTCGTACAGCAGTAAAGTACTGTTTATATAGGAGTGATGGCCCCTGCCACGAGAATCTCTCTCTCTCTGTCTGTTGGGCATATATATGTCACAGATGTTTCGTCTTCGAATTACGCCGAGATTCGAGGTGAGGAGGAACACCAGGAAACACGCATCAAAATCGAGTGCGTACGTACGTGTACGAAGGGTCCAAGGGTTGGACCGACAAGCCGAGCGTACAGCGACGCCGACCCTGGCCTCGTGTGCCCTATCGCTGCTGCTGCTGCTGCTGCTGCTGCTGCTGACGATTCTCACTATTCAACGGGAGCCCCCCACACAGCATCGTAAAATAACGAATGACAATTAATTCTCCAGGGCCAGATAGAAAGATCTTGATCAATTGACCGTTTGGAAATATTTATTGATACACCGAAAAGCCCAAGAAAAGATATGATATAAAAAATACGCGTATATGAGTATACACGACCGTCGGGAAAACGATTGTATATAAAATAATGTGTAGGATTTTGAATCGTTGGAAAAAACAACCCGAAAAAAAAAAAAACAGCGGGCGAATTGTTTGTCGGTCTCGAGTAATAAATCATTTGCATAAAAACAGGAGTATCGTATCGTGTCCAGTCGAAGAAATTTACCGGTACCAAAACACGACCCCCTGCAAATCTCGAATCGCTATTGGAGCTTTCGCCACAGCAGTTATTATAGTAGGGGGCGGACACACACCACATCGACTTGACCCCGCCGTTGTCTGCGACATACGTACGGGCGCCAAGCGATCAGACTTGGCACGGTCCCAGTCTCCTGTGCCTCTCTCTACTCGTACACACTTTGGGACCACGGATTTTAGGCCCCTTCTTGATCACAATTGCCGCTCGTAGCCCTCCGCTGCTGCTCTTCTTGCTGCTTCGGGGGACTACGCAACAACAACAAAAAAGGAGGAAGATGGTGCGCTCCAGCTTCAGCTTCCTCGCCTGTCTCGTCGTGGGGCGCGTGGCAAGCCACCCCCTCTGCTATGTCGACGACAAGCCGACGGACTTAGAAGGAGTCCTGCTTTTTTGCCCGCAGGCGCAAGACGGCGCGTGCTGCACCGATATTGAGGAGGAGAGCGTAGAGCTCATCGTGGAAGCAGCGGGCCCCCTGACCTCGGACTGCTACGATCTCTACAAACAGGTGGGTTTTTTCACGCTGTGTTTTCGGTCACATCCCCAAGCACGGTTCGGCATGCTGCTCATATACTCGTAGATACAGGTTAGATACCCGGTATTAGTGGTAAGTAGGTAACAGAGTCAGTGGATCCTTGCTGTTGTCGTTGCTGTTGTTGTTTGTGTCGGTGTCTCCGCGTGCGATTGTCCGGGGGTACACTCGTAGATGCTTTGCTTGCTTGCTGCTGTGGCTGTGTGGAAATTTGGCACTATCCCCGAGCCAGTGGCAAACGGTATGTCGGATCGACTCTGTGGTTAGAGAATCATGATCATCGCCACTACTATTAAATATAGTTTAGTAGAGTACTTTGGCAGCCGGTCGCCCCGGTGGTTCAAGTGGTTAACCTCGAATTCTACTTGTTTGAGTCCTGGGTTCGAGCCCCAGGTGGGTCGGACTTTGACTTTATTTGCAAAAATAAAAAAGGATTCAATTGTTGAGAGCGCCTTGCAGCGTGGGTAGGCACAATTCGATGCGAGTCGACAAGGGAAGAAAAGGCTGAAATCTTCTCGCGATAAAAAATGAAGGCACGTACCGTAGCGGGAAGGGGGGAGAAGAGCCTGCTATGTGACCCCGGATCTGAGATACGAGTTGGAAGGAGAGAGAAGAAGATGTGCGAAGATAATGAATGGGATGAAAAAAAAAAAAAAAAAAAAAAAAAAAAAAAAAACATACATGATGACATGAAAGAGTATACTTGTACGTAGGTTGCTTGGGCTGCTGTTTGCAGCAGCAATAATAGGCACACGGCCTGCGTTGGATCGGACTGAGAGCGCACACGAAGGATTCCAGGCAAGGCACATCGTACCTTGTCCGTATACCCTACAGACAGCAGTAGTAGTATACAAACGCATTACGTGTGCGTAGTCACGCCGGAAAAAATCAAAGCGAGCCGTACAGCAGTCACCCATATATAAGATATCTCACCCATCGAATCAGGGAGGATAGTCACAGCAGCGGAATAAAATAAAAATCTGGAAATTTCTCGTTTTTTAAATAAAATCTGGAAATTCGTTTGATGATTTTACCTCCTCCGCCTGCGCCAACCCTCCATCACCCAAAGCCCGGTTGTCGTCTTTCAGTGCACGATATGGAATTGACAAAAATCAATCGGAAATCGTGCCTACAAGTATTATCGGTCTGGTCGACCTTGGTAGCATCCAGGAGAGTCACCGCCCAGTAGTCAATCGCGAGGAACAAGCGGGAAACGCGCGAACGGTTGTCACGCATGTTGCTTGTTGACCGATCGGTTGAACTCACAACTCACAGCCGACGTGCATGTTTTTGTCTTGTTTTGTGGTGTTAGCATCCAGGAGAGTCACCGCCCAGTAGTCAATCGCGAGGAACAAGCGGGAAACGTGCGAACGGTTGTCACGCATGTTGCTTGTTGACCGATCGGTTGAACTCACAGCTCACAGCCGACGTGTATGCTTTTGTCTTGTTTTGTGGTGTTAATAGAGTGTTTGCGATAGAGGTAAAAAAAAAAAAACTTTACTTGCGCTTAAAAAAGTGAATTTCCTTCCCTTCCTGATTTCGGTGTGTTTGCGAGTGAGGTAAATCAAATCCTGCAGGCGACGCCTCCGAAAATAAGAAGGGAAGGGGGGAGGTGAGGCAAACGCGCCAAAAAAAAAAACGAAAAACTAAAAAACAGCTTGGGAGTAGCAACGGCGGCCCAGCAACGTTTCGGCGGTAGAGTTGACAGCGGTGCCACCACTGCCAGCCCACGACTGCAAGCAGCAGCACAGCAAGCGGCAGCTAGCAAGCGCTAGCCGCAGCTAGAGGCAGCTTGAGCAACAAAAATAAACAGCGTCAGCACCAGCACCAGCAAGCACCAGCACCAGCACCAGGGGCTCCGCTCCGCCGCCACTGTCGCGGCCACTGCTGCCGCCGCCGTTGCTGCTGCTGGTGCAGTGTGGTGGAATCGAAATGATACACGAGCTGTCGCGCTCTGAGCGAGCACGAGTACGAGTACGAGTGTGATGCGAGTCTTTTTTTGGAACGAAGCAGCCTCCACGTCGTCACCAAGTAGGCGAAAGCGTGTACCCTACGTAGCAGCGGCGGCGGCCCGCTGGCACAATCCAACGCCGCTCGTGCGCGCTATACTCAAGCTACACCTCTCGAGCCTCTGTGCCCCCAGCGGTTGTCGTGATGCGTACAGCAAGCAGCACGGTGGCATGGAAGATGCTCGATGTTTTGATCCTTCGAGATTTGAGATGATGCGTTTTGCGTCGGGATAATGCCCGGTGCGTGTAGGCCAATGAGACAGAGAGCCAAAAGTTACCGCCGTAACTTTTGATGAAATCCTGACTTCGCTGAAGTACTTTTTCGCGTTTTTTTCAGAATTTTCGGAGAAGTAAAATGAAAAAAAAAAAACGCAAACACTCAAATAATAACTCTTTTTTATATAGAGCTCCAGCCCCGTTTTGGGGACACACCACTCAAATTGCAAGTAATTCGCCCCCAATTGTACCCTAAACGAGACTGCGGTCCTAAAAGGGTACCTGGTATAATAGTGCAGGCTGTTTTTTGTGGTAATATACCGTAGCAACATGTACATGTTGTGTTGTTTGTTACTCTCGCCCTTTTAGGACTGGAGTCCCCATTTTTTGGGGGGACAATTCACTGAAACTTCGAGTAGTTTGTCCCCAAAACGGGACTGCGGTTCTAAAATTAAGAGTACTGGCAGTCTCGGGACATACTACTAAAATACTTAGATTCGAAGTTGTGTGTCCCCTCAACGGGACTGCAGTCCTAAAAGGGTTAACTCATGGCCACAAGGCAGTCCGTGGCCACAGGAGAGGCTCCAATATTTCTGGAGTGGAGTAGTACCTCGGGCGTAAGATTGCCTCAAAAGAAAGTGCTGATGCCCCACGCGTCTCGTTGCGGCTTCGTACTCTCAGCCTTCGCGATTTTCGTTTTCATATCGTCTGTCTTTGCTTGCCAGCTGTGGTTTTACTGTTTATTTTACACAGCTCACAAGAGAGTCGAATATATCTGTGTGCCCTAGTGGTGTGTAAGTTGGATAGTCGAAACCGCGGGTACTTTTTTTTTTTTTTTTTCTCATCCCATTCATTATCTTCGCACATCTTCTTCTCTCTCTCCTTCCCACTCGTAACTCAGATCCGGGGTCACATAGCAGGCTCTTCTCCCCCCTTCCCGCTACGGTACTCGGTAGGTACAACCCGGACGGCCAAAACCCGTGACGGGTTCGGGTTTGACTTGAAACCCTCGGGTTTTTGGGGGTTACCAAAACCGGGGCACTCGGCTGGTTCGAACTATGACGCCCTTTTTTCACCGCCATAGCCCATTTTCCCCAGCCACGCCCCAGGGGGTACTATAATATTCATTTTTCAGAGCTGACTACTCGTACCCCTTCCTTTCCCGCCGCCCCCACCCCCAACCCTATCTATCCCTGCCTTCACCCGACTCCGTCCGCCCAACCCCCACCCCTATCTATCCCTGCCCTTACCCCACCCTCTCCACCCCCGACAGTTTCATAATGAAACCAAGTAAAAAGCACACGCCACGAGCGGCGACTTCTGGCTGTCGTACGTACGTATGAGAAATCACACAAGTTTTTTTTTTTTTTTGGTTTTGCGTGAACATTGATTGAGGGTGTTGCCTCCGAAATCTGTTGGGTTTTTTTTTCCCGACCCAGACCCAATGATGGCGCCTAAAACATTACCCGGTAAAGAATACCCTGGTACGTGTTTTTTAAGTCCGGTGTGCGTCCTGATTACTATGCCCCCCGCGTCCTGCTTACTATTGTAAAGCTACTCCGTGTTTCTCAACCCGATGTTCTTGCTGCTCGTGTCTACTTGGGGCTGCGGTCCCGGTTTGGGGACGAAGCACCCAAATTCTTCAAGCAGTTTGTCCCCAAAATTGGACCGCGGTACTATCACGGGGGGGGCATATTAAATGGGACTGACGGTACATACAAAACCCTACGTACATATTTCGCTGTTTTTTCTAACAATATGCGGTCCTATGTACTATGTATGGTTCCCCGTAATAAAAGGGTTGGCACAATGTTCCTTAACCCCTTTAGAACCCCAGTCCCGTTTTGGGGACAAACTACTTGAAGTTTGAGTGAATTGTCCCCAAAACGGGACTGCGGTTCTAAAAGGGTTGACTATATAAAATTTGGCTAAATCAGCTTCACAACCCTTTTAGAACCGCAGTCCCGATTTGGGGACAACCTACTTGAAATTTGAGTGGATTGTCCCCAAAATGAGACTGCAGTTCTAAAAGGGTTAACTGTGGGCGTCCCACTATTTTGTGTGTATACGGTTTCTGGTCCCTCGGTTGCAATAATTACTTCTACACTCTCTACGTAAACGTACGCTGATTTCGTTTTATCTTCTTTGGGGTGCACGACGTGCTTCTGTTGGTATGATGTGTGCTCGGTTGCGTGTACAGCATCGTGGACACAGAGGGCAGTTCGTCTGCCTCCCCCCGCGTCGAGGCGGCCTCAGATTTGTCACGGCCAAGCAGGCGGATACGCGGGGATCGTCGAGAGGCTTCAAGGCCGGCTAACCCTAAGCACCCGCCGTGGCGAACCTAACGAAGCCTGGTGACCCTCTGTAGGTCTAAGCGTAGCCCGTCGTGCCTACACCCTAACACTCCAGGAAACACAATGGCATATTTTTTAGCCTCGATACCATCTTCCCCAATACAACCTGGCGCAGAAGGGATCTCTGTGTCAATCGAACGTACATGCGTGGTGCTGTTCACGTAACGGGCGCAGGTCGTCAAGCACCGAGCCAGTGCCTTACCTGTGCGGCACAGGCCCCAAACTCACCAGCAAGAACTGATCCGGCGCCCGTGATATTCTAAGTTTAACTTCGGTTTAGAAAGTATCATAGATAATGTCACGTAAAATCGCGGGATATAGGGCAGATATCAAGTGATGAATCACCCTGCATATATCACAACTCACTGCGATATATCGAAAAATGCCAACTTTTTAGTCATTTTTTTGGGAGGGTATATATATAGATACCTTATACCCCCCCCCCCCCCCCCCCTGGTCATACGGCTACGGCCATGCATGAGATCGAGTACATCTCTCCTATCGAGTATCGAGTACACCCCCCCCCCCCCCCCCACCAACTGATTTTTACGTGGTACCGGGCTCGACAGTCGAGAAGACGTTGCAAGCGGCATTCGTGGCTGATCAAGTTTCGGGCGTTTGGCTTGAACCAGCTCGTAGCGGAAACAGCCAGCTAATAGGGGGGACCATAGTTAATAGGGCCAAATATAGTTTGTAAAAATGGTTAAATATATACCTGGTAGGTTTTTATGTATACCATAGGTCCTATTAACTGTGTTCCCCCGTAATAATAGCAGCTGGCTGAAACGCTGAAACAGGAGAGCAAGTGAGCAAGAACATCAAGCGCTGTACTGTATACTGGTGCATACGTACTACCTGCCTGCTGCGTACCAGGTACGTTTCTGGTATACCAGGTATGTTACCAGATCGGTCTCGGTACTCGGCATTAGGTGTAATACATCTATCAGCGCCTTCCACTTTCGATCCTACCATGGAATCTGGCAGGATTAAGCGATTGCCAGCCCACATGCTTTTGGAGATGATAATAAAACGATGAAATGGAAAGTAGTCGTAGTATTAACAATAGTGCAAAGTTGATGTTTGAAATATTTTCGACAGTCCGAGCGAAGCAGGAATTGACGTGTCTCTGTGTGTATTTTTTTATTGTACCAAGTGCATAACATATCAGGTGTCATACAACATAAAATTCCACCAGTATATTTTTTGTACCACCGTGAGAGTTGGGTATTAATAAAAAGTGAAAAAAAATGGAATTACGAGTATACCACAGCAGTATTAATAGTATACGAGGGATACAAATATCACAAAACAAATTACAAGTACATCGTACGTGTAATAAAATAGTGTTTTCATCTGTTTCTCGGACGTACTGCTGTGATTCCGAGAAAGCGCATGTTCGCTGGGGTCGGCTCTTTTGTGAGAGCGATCGAGAGCCGAGAGCCGACGGAGGTTATATCGCACCATTCCAAAGCCGTAAACAAAAAAAAAACAGCTCCATTTATTGTTTTGCCGGACTGCCGCTGTCGCTGGCATACGCTTTTGTTCAGTACCCCGGCTTTTATAACCGCAGTCCCATTTTGGGGACAAACCACTCGAATTTCAAGTAGTTTGCCCTCAAAACGGGACTGCGCTCCTAAAGGGGTTAACCGCCCTTCGAACTTGAGCAGCGAAAAAATTGTACCACGTGTACCTTGGCACCCGGAATCGGAATGGCGCCTGCTCGGACATATCAAGGCTTGTCATGGCCCGACGCAGAAGGGCCGGCTTGGCCCATCAACTGTTGATGTAATGGGTCGCGGCCCGTCCCGGCCCATCAAATTTTGGTGGGCCTGGCCCGTCAACGTTTATTTGGGTGGCCCCGGCCTATCAAATTTGAATTGGGTGGGCCGCGGCCTGGCCCGGCCCGTCCCGATAATTTTCCAGAGGATGGGCCGCGGCATCCCATTTTCAAAGATTCCCGGCCCGGCCTGGCCCGGCCCCGCCCGACCCATAAAAAATCCAGCATACTTATCTCCCATGCCCGGATATCAAAAGCCCCCCTGAACGTAAATTCGTACATTCTTGCCCCGGTGTGAGAAAACGCTTGTGACAGAGTAGCTTTAGCAATCTGGGAGAAGGGATCTTTAGGGGTGAAAAAATGGAGCGCTGAAAAACGATCGCCCGCCCCTGTGCGGAAGGAAGTCAACGCTCTTTACTCCTTGCTCTTTACGATGGCAGTGTATCGTAGTGCACCAGGTACGTTTCTTATAGTTGACACCCCTCCCCCTCCTCCTTTTTTTTACGTACAATACGGCAGTAATGTGCCAGGTAGATTCATTTTTTAATGCCTCCCTCCTCCTGTCCTTCG
The DNA here is from genome assembly GCA_031213475.1 of Nereocystis luetkeana. Lineage (NCBI taxonomy): Eukaryota > Phaeophyceae > Laminariales > Laminariaceae > Nereocystis > Nereocystis luetkeana. Next base: position 9,192,509 of record JARUPZ010000012.1, on the reverse strand, counting down.
TGTAGTTCGTCCTTTATCTTATGCTGGAGACCCTATTAATAGTCCAACGGGGGGCATAGCATACCATAGGACTAGATATTGTTGGTAAAAAAAGTATATATATACATATATATATACCAGGTGTATATATTAGTGTGTGTACCGCACGTCCTATATACTATGGTCCCCCGTAATATTAATATTAATAGTAGAAGCGGGCGACAGTTTGTCCAGTTCCACCTAAAATATTAACATGCCCCGTCCCTGTTGACGTTCACCGCTCGTAAGGTTGTTCTACTCCGATTCCTTGTGCTCACCGAAGGTTACCTCCACCCCCTATGATGGATGCAGCCTGCCGAAAATGGTTCGACTGTCCAGGATGAAGCGGTTTTGTATGGGAATGTTGCCTAAACCCGAAGGGTAGATGCAGCCTGCCGGGAATGGTTCATTGTCCAGGACGAAGCGGTTACATGGGCATGGGTAGTCGTCTCGAGACCTCAGTATACATGCCTTCGGCTGTAGCTGGGTGTTGCCTTCCGCTGTGACCTAACCCTTAAACCATCTGTGGGGACAGAGTACTCAAACTGTAAGCAGTTTGTCCCCAAAACGGGACTGGGGCCCTAAAAGGGTTATAAGCACGATATCATCGGCCATCGATCGAGCACTACTCGCAATGTGAACTTCAGATCGATCATTCATTCGTGTCTTGAATCTATTCTTCGTTCATGTTACCTACCGGGTACTCCACAAGCTTTTTCTGTACGACGTAGGGACTAGAGACCCCCGGGGGGAGACGCTGACACTGCCCGCCTTCTGTCACCTGCCCCTCGATTGTGTTTTACACCCACCCACCCCCCCCCCCCGCCCCGAGTGATTCCTGATATTTCCCACCGTGCTATCTTATTGTTTTCCGTCACGTACACCGCAGGTTGTGTGCGGTGTGTGCCACTCGTACAGCGCCCACCTCTACCAGCGGCTAGGACCCGAGCTTGATACTCTGGACGGGATGACGATGAAGACAGCTTTTTGCAACGAACTAGTGGACGCCTGCAAGGACGAGATCCCAGCCGTCGTGAAGACGTACGACGGGCTTTCGTACTGCGAGAAGCACGTCGGCGACACCGGCGATCAGTTCTGGTCGTACCCCTACACGGAACGTGAGTCGAGCCGTCCGCGATCAAATCTGTTTCGTGTCGGAGACTTACTGGCCCATGTAACACACATTGAACGTGAGCCGTCTACGAACGATTTCACTCGACGATGGTTTTTTAACTGGCGTACCAGGTACATAGGTACGGGCACTTCTCACTTCCGCACCCGCACACACCATCCAACACCATCGTAGGCCCCCCGGAACAGTAAAATCCGTTGGTATCAAAAAGGGACTGCAGCCCTACAGCAAAAGGGTTCACTTGAAGTAACAGAGGCCACCAGTGTTTTGTTTTTACGTCGGAACGTGAGCAGCCGTCCGCGATAGCAACAACCGTGTTTTCACGGGAGACTTGAGTCTACCGGAATATACACGGAACGTGAGTCGTCCGCCCACGATCACTTATGTTTACATAGGAACGAAAGTCGTCCACGATCAAATGGATTTTTATATGTCTTCTTAGTAGTGCGAGACTGGCCAGCCTGCATGGTATGCTGAGTCATCCAGCCACGATCATTTTTTTTTTTTTTTTCTTTCGTTTATGAACGCTAGCCGTCGGCGATCAGATGCGTTTTTATAGCAGACCTGCAGAGGCCCAGTGATCAAGTCTTGTGGTGGCACGACGATTAAGGCGACTTGCAACTAGCGCTGTACGAGGACCGCGTCCCTGATCCCCTGAAAGGCGTCCACGATCAGGCGTGTTCTTGAACGTCCCCGATCCCCTGAAAGGCGTCCACGATCGATCAGAATTGGTATCGCTGAGTTCTATTAATACCACGCGAAGGTAGTGATACCACGGTAACGATAAGACGAGCCCGCTCTCTCCTTCGTCCACTCGGACGTGCTCGTAGCCCGTTGCCTCCGCTGTCCTACGCCGGCGGAAGACTGGACGCGTGCGTCGCACACTTAATTGTACGTCGGCCTAATTCAAACTATTCCGTTACTCGAATTCAACCCGCCTCACAAACGCCAGTTTCCTACGGAAGCCTACATTTTTGTACGATACCGATTAAGGTCTAGCCGTCAATGGTGGAAAGCTTGTCGTCAAAAACAAGGCCGAAATTACGGCCCTATGGCGGCTTCCCCTTGCTCCCGAGTTCAGCCTCGTATATTGGAACATCGTTTGATTCCTGCTGGCTCTACTCGCCTTGTGCTGATAGTAGACCCACGGTATATGCAACTATTAATACAGTAGTCTAGTCTATATATATCAGCGCAGGACTTTTGATGCTTCGGGGTTGAATTTCGCCCACACGCGTCTCTGGGCGTCCCGTCTGTCATCAGCCAACTTTGATAATAGGGTCTTCCGCGATAATCCAATTTGGTTGGGTGAAACCGACCAGCAGACACGAGGGCGCCCTTTTCATTGCTTCTCCCCACCACAGCAATGAGTATCTCGTGGGGTAGGAAAACGACTGCAAGAAACCCAACCCGGGCCGAATTATCCGGGAATTCCCTAATATGACGACCCCCCGCAACTTCATTGGAGGCGTTTTCGACCCGGACACTGCACACTCGTGTTAGATGCCCCAAACATTCAATAGCTATTGCCCGACCGACATTCATCCACCCATCCCATCCCCCCCCGCCATTATCCGCTGCTCTGGTGCACAACCTACTCCGTTCCTCGCCGGTCAAAATTTTCTCCGCCTATCATAATATCATGCAGCTGAAATCTTCGAGCCAGGGCTGAACGAGGTGTTTCCGGACCTTAGCAACGAGGACGACTTCCCCGGCAAGACGATCAGCATGCGCCAGACCCCCGATGGGAGCGAGTTCTGGCTGATGGGCCAGCTGGGAGAGATCAAGAAAGTGGATGCCGACGATCTCGGCGACATAGTAACTGTCGTCGACATCTCGGCGAATGGCGTATTTTACGAAGCTTACGAGGAGGCGAGAACCATGGTTTCGGGTTGATTCGCACAGCACAGAAAATGCACGCTTCGGAAAGATGGGATAGATGGTCGGTTCCCCACGTCACTTATCTATAGAGTCTTTCAGGGGGGGACGTCTTTCTGATATATATGTATAATATAGATACATCCTGTGTGTAGCTCCTGTAGCTTCGGGATGGGAGCCGTCCCGGGGTTGGATATGTTGATCTGCGGCGGCACACAGATCCTGCGCAGCTCCCGATCTGGCGGCAGTTGAGGATACATTTAGATGGTCTACAAAATCTCGTAACCTGCCCGTTCCGACTCTTTTTTTTTTTTTTTTTGCTTTTTTCACCCCTTTTAGTACGGGGGACCATAGTAAATAGGACCTACGGTACACACAAAAACCTATATATTTCCCTAGTTTTCCTAACAATATTTGGTCCTACTAACTATGGTCCCCCGTAATAGTATTGCAACCCCCCCTTCTCGCCGGTGTGCGACAGTGGTAACAGGGTTAGGGTTAGGGCCCGTTCCCGCGTTTTTTTTTTGTTTTTCGGATAACGAATTACGGTGGCCGTTTATCGAGTGGGGTAATTTCGGCGATGGTGTATATACATAATGTAGGCATGCCTGGTGCGCCGGAATGGGCCAAGGTAGTCGAGACCCTTAGGGCCTGTAATGCCTACGAAATGTCGTACTCGCGCTTGTGGGACAAACTACCTGAAATTGGAGTGGGATTGCTTTTGCAAAGCGGTGTAAGAGCCGCTGCTACTGCTGTGTAGGATGTGCTGCGCACTGCTTGCGTCGGAGTTAAGCCCGCCGCCGCTGTTTTGTTTTACTCAACTAACCGATCGGTACGTACACGATCTCGGTTTGAATACAGTGCATGGGTATGCCAGGTATGAGTTATTGTTTCGATCACCCGTACTCAAGAGGCGTGGGATGCGGACGGGGACAGGGTGTGCGCCCGGCCCATTTATCTTAACACGGACCGGCGCAGCCAGTTGTCGTTGATTTGAACTCGATCCAGATGGAAAAGGCGTGTGCTGTGCCGTGCTGTGCTGTGCTGTGCTGTGGGGGTGGTTTTTCGACGCCTCCACGCTCTCCTCCTCCCCCTCCTCCCCCCTCCTCCTCGTCGTGGAACGGTGGCAGAGCGCGCAGTCTACATATTCGGTCAGTCGCTACTACATACAGTCCGTGTTCAGGGCCGAAACACTATCGAGACATCTAACACGCTTCTCAATTATATCTGTTGTTCTTCAAACTCTCCGACAGGGTCTTCTGGACATGGCGTTCGACCCCATGTTCGGGATCACCGACTACCCTATGTACTTCTACCTCAGCTACACCTGCGATCTCCACGACGGGGTGAGTGCATAGAGGGTGGGAGGCGTTTTTTCCATCCTTCGGTCTACGTAGCGCTGCCCTTCTTCATAGGTAGTCTCGAAGCTCTGTTATTTGGCGTCTTCCCTCCCCCCCCCCCCCCCCCCCCCCCCCCCCCCCCCCCCCCCCCCCCTCCTCCCCCCTCCGGTACTTTTCCATTATTGTCGCGCAGAGCCTTCAAATTCCCACTTCAAACTCGTCGATTTTCATCGTTTTTGTTTTTTTGCTAACTCTCGCTCTCGCGTGTGCCCCGATAGGAAGAAGGCACATAAAAGTACATTTTTTTTTTTTTCAAAGCGGAACCGGCCGGGATACGAACGCCAGCCCTCATACGCTGGTAGACTTATCCCACTAGACTAGCTCGCAGCGGCTGGTACGTCAGCAATCGGTCCAATTTATCACATTGTTTCTCGATCGTACGCCGGGTACAATCAAGGCGGAATGCCGTTCGGACAGCTACTGTAGCTAATCGTTTCGGGACTGAAAGAATGAAGGCACGTCGCATAGGTACACCTTTTGGGCAGAAGTAACGGCGCCTTTTGGCCGCGGCTTGTCTAGAAGGTCGACGAGGGTGAATAAAACCTCCTACGAAATTAGCTGGAAAGACCTGGGGTGACAGCCTCCTCGCGATACAAAAATAAAGCAAGGCACGAACCGTAGTGGGGAACAGGGGGGGGAGAGCCTGCTGTGTGACCCCGGATCTGAGTAACGCCTACTGCAGTAGGAGGGACAAAGAAAAGAAGGGAGTTAATCATTGATGGGATGGGGATTTTATTTATTTTTTTCCAGAGAAATGTAAGAAACAATCTTGTCTAAAGATCGCCTGTAGACGGCCCGGACCTTTCTAGAGTCGTCTGTAGACGGCCCGGGCCTCACTCTGTTCGTCTTGGCTTCCATCGCCGGTTCGCCCCCTCCGCTTTCGAGCTTACGGTTCTGCCTGAATGGGGCGCACGCGAAGGCCACGTAGCGTTGCCCGAATGCACCGTACTCGACCCCGCCGCGACTAAGAACCACCACGGAGCACAACCTTATAGGGCCTCCTCGCGGAGCTGACTCGCGTGTCGATCCATTGTCATGTCGTCCCTTGCCATGGCTTGTTGTCCTTTTGCTTGATGCCCACAGGAAGTCCAGAGGAACCGCATCTCCAAGTTCCAGTACTTTGCAGGGGACACCTCCGCAACCCTAGAGTCCGAGGAGGTTCTGCTCACCACCTTGCCTAAGTTCAACAGCATCCACTCTGCAGGATGGTGCGGGTTTAAGCCGTCGGACTACGGGGACGGGGTGAGAGGGGAGGGGAGGGGAGGGGGGGGGGGGGGGGGGGGGCTGTGCTTCCTTACCATGCCACGTAGATGTGTGTACCGTTTTCTACTCGGACGTCAATCGGATCAGCACACACAATATCTCGGGACCCCTGATGGGAGAAAGAACGGGTGTCTCCGCTGCTTATGTTTTGTCCACGCGCTGTTCATGACCTGCAGTACGTACGTACACATGCGTGCGAAGCACGCAGGTAGTTATGCCTCCAACTACCGTTCCATGTTCCGTCCCCGTCACTAAAACGACGCCACGAACGTGTGCGTTGTGGGATTACGTGTCGCATCGTAATCCACCAGAACTCTCGCTTAACGTGTACCTTCAGAGGAAAAAAATGATTTGTCGAAGCGAAGGTGCTTCCTGGAATCATTTTTTTTTTTTTTTTTTTTCGCAGGTGCGCGCCGTTTCTTTTCCCCGCCACCACTACCACTAGCTGATTTGTGTGCTTGACTTGACGCCCACAGCGGGCGTGCGCGGCCATTCCACACAGATCCTCGAGTTCCTCTTGCGGTATCCTCTTGCCCCCCCCCCTCTCACCTCTTGATCTCTACAGATCGATGCTGTATTTCTTCGTCACCATATTCTGGCCACGTAAAACCCTTTTAGAGCCGCAGTCCCGTTTTGGGGACAAACCACTCAGATTTCAAGTAGTTTGTCCCCCAAAACGGGACTGCGGCCTCTAAAAGGGCTATAATAACCCTTTTTAGTACTGCACTTTTTTTTCTCTTTTCTTTTTGCAACATACCAGTACACTTTTAGTACTGCACTTTTTTTTCTTTTTTTTTTTCAACATGACTTTTCCTTTCGAGTCTAACTCGTAGGAGGTCCTACCCTCGACGATCTTCTGGACAAAGCCTTGCGCGCAGGTGTCGTCCTTCTTTCCCCCCCCCCCCCCCCCCGATCCGGTACGTGCACTGCACGTACGAAGTATATAAATAAACCTAAGTATGACTCTGATTCCCAGAGTTTTTGTGCGCACAACAGGAGTGTAGCCCCTCTTCAAGGCCTCAAGGGATTGTGCGCCTTTTATAGTTTGTTTTGCCATGTGCTTTTCTCTCCGCAACAAAAAACATACACAAGCGCAGGAAACTACTTCCTTCCTTTGTTTTTATCATGTATGACCGGTCGCGCTGGCTTTTTCTTTCTTTTTTTGTCCCCACTCTCAGGAAACCGACCACGACCTCTACTGGACAACGGGCGACGGCGGGCCGCAAACCGACAGCTTGAACACCGGCCAGGACACCTCCAACATGATGGGCTCGATGATGCGCATCTCGGTTCCCTCTAATGGCACTGGCTACAGCATCCCCTCTGGAAACCTCGCATGTGAGCGAATGTACACAATGCCTCTCTCTACAAACGCCCCCCCCGATACAAATAGAATAGTGTTTGTTTCAATATACCAGGTAGTAAACCTTTCGGGAATGCATCAGTCCCGTTTTGGGGGCAAACTACTTGGAATTTTGGGTGGTTTCTTCCTGAAACGAGACTGCAGCCCTAAAAAGGGTTGGACCTGAAAAGGTCCTTTAACTTCGGGACGTGATGGCATACCAGGTGGTTTGGTGTTCCGTCCTCCTTATGGCCCTATTATTGTCCAATCGGTCCTGACATTCCCAATTCCCACCCATGCTAGTTGGTACTCAGTACTTACCCTGGTATGTGTTTTTACTACAGTATTACGGGGGACCATAGTTAATAGGACCAAATATGGTTAGTAAAAACGGATAAATATATACCAGTAGGTTTTTATATATACAGCAGGTCCTATTAACTATGATCCCCCGTAATAGTACGTGAAGTGAATACCTGCAGTCATAGGATAAGTTAAGTTTATGAGATGAATGAAGTACATCGGGAGTGTTTTTTTCCGAGGAGATGGCATATATATGTAAACATGAGAAGAAAAAAAAACATATGGCGTTGGTTTTCATCAAGAAGCAGCAGCAGCAGCAGCAGGTGCGAAGCGCTGTTTCCCCCCTCTTGCTGTTGTTATCCTTTGATATTTAGTGCGAGACTTAGGAGCAGCTTTTCGGCAAGTAGCCCAATACAGCAATCGCAGCAGTGTTCATTTAAAGGACGACGCGTGCCTACATATCTTTTCAATGCTTCCCTTTGATGCTTGGTTCCCTCCCTCCCTCCCTCCCTCCCACACCTTCTGTCGATATTTTCCGCACCTGTTTTATTGTCCGGCCATAGCCGGCAGGCCCGAGATTTGCGCGAGCGGGTTTCGCAACCCTTTCCGGTGTTCCTTCGACAGGGAAACCGACGTCCTCTACTGCGGCGACGTCGGCCACACTGACGTGGAAGAGATCGACATCGTTGAGTGAGTACATTGGGCTACTATTTACGGGGGACTATAGTTAATAGGACCAAATTTTGTTAGTAAAAATGCTTAAATATATAGGTTTTTATCTATACCATAGGTTGTACCAGGTATTAACTATGGTCCCCCGTAATATTACGGGGGACTATAGTTAATAGGACCAAATATTGTCAGTAAACAAAGGGAAATGCGTAGGGTTTTGTGTCTACCGTAGGTCCTTTTTAATATGGTATATATTTCGATATACCTGGTATATATATATATATATATATATATATCTTGATGGGTATCGAATGTCGCATTGAAAGCTCAACGCCCTCAGTTTTGTCGTGTGCCTCGGAGGTGGAAACCCCATGGTGCCGGTTGCCTGTGGAATCGCTTGGCACGTATGGGATGATCAGCCAGTGTGGTACGACCGCTGTGTGCGGGGTACACAGCAGTGCGGGTTGCCGTTATATTGCCGGTATTGTGGGAGGGGTGCATGCCGATGCTATACGGGGGGGGGGGGGGGGGGGGGGTCGCACTCCCTTCTAACGCGTACGAGAGGATTCATCCTTTTGAGAACTGCGGTCCCGTTTTGGAGACAACCCACTCAATTTTCCAATGCAGTTTTGTCCCCCCAAACGGGACTGTCATAGCAAAAGGGCTGAGCTCACGCTGTCAATGACTCGAGTCACTATCCTCTTGTCCCTCTTTTGGCGAAACCAGTTATAATGAATCTATCAATTGGTTGAATAACGTTGTAATGTTGACGCTCACCCATCGTTGCTCTGACCTATCAGTTTTTTTTTTTTTTTTTTTTTTTTCGCGTGGGCGTATCTTGAGAGCAGATGCCAAACCGGATCGTACCATTTTTACCGAGTATATATATATATATATATACGTGTATGAGTTTCGTGAGCGTAAACAGCTTGAGTATTTGATTTTCTTTCTCAACATACACATATATATATATATATATATTAGGTGCGGGAATAACTATGGTTGGTCGAGGTTCGAGGGAAGCCGCTGTCAGGAGGCCCAGGAGGAGCGTGACGGAGACTGCCAGGGCGCCTCGCGGAGCGGTTTCACGTTCCCGTACTTCGAGTACTGCCACCCCGACTACTACTCCACGGGAGACGAGGACCAGTTCACCGGCGACCAGGACATCTGCGGAGACCGCCTCCTCACCGGCCATGCCGTCATCGGTAATATCTCACACCTTGCGCACATACATAGGCGATGATGATCTATCAATAGATGATCTATTATTACGGGGGACAATACAATAGAGCGAGACGGCAGGGACTCTCTCATAGGCACTACTACCGATAGCAGTGTAGACCAGCAACACCGCACGACCTTCTGCACGTTGAAACATGCGCGTAGCAGCAATAAACCAGCCATTTCGATGGGCTGCGGGTTTTTAGTAGGTAGATGCTTCTTCGGGGGTGCTTGAGGAGGGGAGCGGTCGTTTTTTGGTGGACGAGATGGAGGGATGTTGGTTGTAGCAGTCTTCATGAGCGTCACATCAGTTTTTATTTGTCGTAGGATACTGCCGCGCTTTTGGTCTGGAGAGTTTCCTTCGCTTTCTGGTATTATAGTCGTTTATTAGAACAACACTACACATTGTCGGATGGCAAGCGTAATAATAATATTAAATAGGGACCTACGGTACACACAAAAACCCATATATTTCGCTCTTTTTACTGAAAATATTTGGTCTTATTTACCACGGTCCCCGGTAAATACCGTAGTCCCTCACCTGCCGCTGTGAGTAGGTTGCGCAGGATCTGTACTGGAGGGGCCCCGGACTGCCCAGCTCCCCCCCCCCCCCGCCGGGTATGATCTGCAAGAAGTCGTGTCAACCCTTTTTAGAACCGCAGTCCCATTTAGGGGACAACCCAGTCACTTTCCAAGTAGTTTGCCCCCAAAACGGGACCGCGGCCTTAAAAAAAGGGTCGGTAGTACTGCTCGCACCCAGGGGATGTTTCCTAGACCACCCCTACCACGACTGCTGTACGGCGTGTACACGATGTTGCTTTCTTGACGCCGACAAGAAGAGTCGACTGCTTTATCTTAACACAAAGAACACACCGTGGGGGATACGTTGCTCCCGACCTCCGTCAACCAAACCTTAACCTTACGTCTTTTGTCACAACAGCTTATATACCCCCCCCGCCCCCCCCCCCCCCCACACACGCACTTGTTGCCCGCGTGATGTTTTTCTGTTCATTTTTTTCTCTGCGAATGAAAAAAAAGGGGGGTACGTGTACCGCGGGAACTACTTCTCGGACCTTCTCGCCGGCGCCTACATCTTCGGCGACGCAACCAACAGGTAAAAAAGAAAAACGAGCGCGATTTGAATGCCCCCCTCCCCCGGTGGGAAACCCCCCGACGTGCTCCATCCCGGCATTGTAGGGATGCGAGGGTTCGTCACATGGCATACGACTACTAAACTGTGGCCTAGGATGGCAGTGAGTAGCAGTGAGTACGACCCCCTAGGGTGTGAGTATTTGACTATTTGAGTCCCCCCCATCCCCAACTCAAAACCTCTCACGGGGTGATCATTTACACCCCCCCCCCCCACCCCAACCCACCCCCCACGTCCACCGCTTTCCAACCATTGCCGGGTTATTTGGCCCCCCAATCACCGTTGGAGGTTGTCACCCCCCCCCCCCCTCCCCCGCGTAGGAAAGATGTACGAAAACCTCAAATCTTCGGACATGAATCGCGATACTGGAAACCCAAAACCTGTCCGAAAAAGTAAGTTTCCGGACAACAACGCCAATGAATGGGTGACGAAACCTGAGTTCCTGAGTTCCTGTTTTTTTTTTTTTTTTTTTTTACGAATTTTTATTTTTATTTTTTGTCCATTTTGTTTTTTTTTGCCGCCACCCGCCGCCACTCCTCTGCCCCTCCAGGAACATCTACTACCTGACCGAAGTCGATAACGAACTGGTCATGGGGACCATCGTCAGCGATTCAAGCGTGGCCATCATATCCTTCTCGGAAGGCATCGACGTGAGAGGGATAACTCTTAACTGCTCGTGTACCCTGCTATATTTTTTCTTTATGAACATACATACGGAGACAAAATCGATTCCACAGCAGTTGGTTTGTTCATCATGACCTACCTGGTATTGTTTTAATAGATATTTCAGGGCCGATAAAATAATCTATATTCCGTATGATCTGTATGATCTGTATGATCTGTATGATCTACGGGTATCGCTCATAACTATTTTTTAGTAGATATTTCAGGGCCGATAAATATTCTATTCCGTATGATCTGTATGATCTGTATGATCTGTATGATCTACGGGTATCGCTCATAACTATTTTTTAGTAGATATTTCAGGGCCGATAAATATTCTATTCCGTATGATCTGTATGATCTACGAGTATCGCTCATGTTTTAGGGTGTGCGTGACTATAGGACGTGCTCCCTGGGTTGAATCGTTGCGATACAGATCCTGCATGACGCTCAATAAAAGCGGCAGAATATAATCTACAGTAGTAGTACATGATCTGTACTCGTAGCTACAAACAGTAGACCGTGAGCTGCCCGACGTGTGTGGTGGGACTGTTCCTACATCGGACAGATAACAATGCAGGTCGCGATCTATCTATCTATCTATCTACTGCTGCTGTGTAGATAATCTACTTCAGATATAAATATATATATTTATTGTGTATTTATTGTGTACCAGGTATTGTTTTTGCTATGTTGATCAATATCCTGCGCATCAGCCGCACGCACGCTCGTTCGCGCAGACCGCAACAACGACGACAGCACTATTATTACGGGGGGCCATAGTTAATAGGACCTACCTGGTATGGGTATACATTAAAAAAACTCTACGATATCTAACCATTTTTACTAACACTATAATTTGGTCCTATATTAACTATGGTCCCCCGTAATATTTTAACCATTTTTACTAGCACTATAATTTGGTCCTATATTAACTATGGTCCCCCGTAATATTTTACGGGGGACAGTACAGCAGTATTAGCGACAGTGATAGTAATCAGGACCCCTCCATTTTCGCGGAGACCTCTACCTCTATATTTATTGCAGTCTGTTTGCGGGTCGTATATGGTACGTATCACACAACTAACTGTCTGTAGCGTTAACAATAAATAGCGATTAATCTACGTGCGCAGCGTATAATATTGATACTACTGCCGTAGCACACGCGATCGAAGTATCACAGGCAGTCAGTAATAGCAAGCATACTTACTTGTCGAGGAAATGTTCAACCTGAGCGAGAGGAATTAGGTGCATTTTTTTGTAATTTTTGTTTTTATTACAGCAGCAGCAGCAGCAGCAGAAGCAGCAGAAGCAGCAGAAGCAGCAGCACCTGGCACCTGGCACCTGACAAGGTTCACGACCCGACCGACCAGATTTTCATCATCGCCGTATCTTAACTATAACCATCGTGTTTGTGTGTGCATGCTGGGCGTTTGTTCTACTGCGCTGTTGTTTGCAGGGCGAACTCATGCTGATCACGAGCAACCACCAGATCTACCACATGCCCTGCGGTGACTTGTGCGCCTCAACGTGCCTCCCCCAAAGCGACGACGACGTCCAAGTCACGGTGAGGATGCTTTGTTTGTGTGTGTGTGTGTGTGTGTGTGTGTTGTGTGTGTGTGTTGTGTTGTGTGTGTGCGTCTTGACGTGTGTGTGTGTGTGTGTGTGTGTGTGTGTGTGTGTTGTGTGTGTGTTGTGTTGTGTGTGTGCGTCTTGACGTCTTGACGTCGCTATTACAGCAGTTTTAGTAGCATCAACCAGCACACACGCCACCATCGCGTCCTCAGTTCCCATACATTTTTCTGTACAGAGCGATTCTTATGCGAGCTACTGTTCACGGAGCGGGTCAAACGTCGCGGGTCGGATCGGGTCGGGTCGGGTAGGGCAGGGTAGGGTAGGGTCGGGTTTGGTAAGCGTGACCCGACCCGACCGGTGAGAGTTTGAAAACCTCCTAATCCGACCCGACTCGTTCAGGTTTGAATACCCCAAGTGACCTGCCCCGACCCGGCCCGGCCCGCCCCGACCCGACCCGACCCGACCCGACCCGACCCGACCCGACCCGACCGCTGAGGGTTTTGAAAATTTCTGATCCGTGAAGAGCCCTGCTCCGATGTGCCTGGTATGTACGTATGCCGCCGGGTGCCCACCTGGGACCCTGTCCCCTGTCCCCCATGTATTTTCTGGAAGAAAGCTGTTCGGCTTACAGTAGGTTACACCACACTCGTGTGACGTACGTACGTATCGTTCCATAGCTCCAGGATATTTACGAGCGAGCACATAACATTTTGTTCATTTTTTTTTTTTTTAGCGCGTTTTACGAACATCAGTTCAGAAGCTACTGCTGCTGTAACAAAGGTTTTCTGTTGCGATGGTTCTCTAAAGACCATGACGACCGGTCGTATGACAACTTACAAGGCTTTCGTCTGTTTTGAGCAACGGACGGTAAAAAGTCAGTGTTGTTGGCAACCGCGAACAACCGTGAACCGTCGGGGTCGTCGGTTGTTCCTGTCTTGGTGCTTCTCTTGCCTCGAATGTCTGATGACTGCCTCTCTCCTCCCACCACCCGCCCCCCTCTATCTACGAGGACAAGGCCCGACTTTGCCGCAGCGCTGTCCTGTCAAACACCTCCCTTTTCTCTTAATCTCACGACAAACCGCCCTCATCATGTCGGACAGACAGATGATCCTCTATCCCCACTCCATCAAGTGGATATTTCAAGGCACATATATATGTATACGTATATTTGTCAAATTTGCCTTTGTTTTCGCACATATCTCTTCGTACGCGCACTTTTGGCCCACAACGCCAAGTGAGTCGACTCATCTCGTTCGTGCGGTCACCGTGGTCGCGGTTTGGGCGCGATCCGCGCAGTGTGTCGCGCGTGGCAAGCCCTTTAAACTTTTTTGGCCGCGGGCATGGATAAGACAAATCCCCGGGGTTTGACATATTTTCGTTCTGGTTCTGGTTCTAGTTCTGTTTTTTTTATTCGGCGGTGGCGGATAAGACAAATCCCCGGGGTTTCACATATTTACGTTCTGGTTCTGGTTCTAGTTCTGTTTTTTTTATACGTACGTAAGTGTTTCCCCCGGGTTTCTGCGTGCGGCGTTCACCTTGAGGATGACATCTTCGTCAAGCGCCAAAAGTTGGAGTGCACGCGCCCCCACGTAAGCCCCACCCCACAAAAACAAAGCCCCGAGACAAGTTCGACGCCACATCGCCGGAGACAGCTTCGACACGCTACACCCTCCGCGACAACTTCGACGCAGTCAACGACCGACACGCTACACCATCCCCAACAACTTCGACGCAGTCAACGACCGACCATGGCCGAAGCTGTTGTTGGTGAAGCCCCAGGTACACCTAGAGACAACAGGAGCAGTACCCCCTTGGCCGAGGACTGTCCTCGGTGCGGCATCCAGCTAATCCTGCTGGAGAGCAACCACCCGAACCGGGCGGACTACCCGGGCTGTGCGGGGTATCCGGAGAGCTGTGCATGGACTGGGTTGAAGCTAATCTGGTCCAAGGCTTGCAGCTTTTGCTGCGAGGAGATGCCGGCGAAGACAATCTGCTGGACGCGGAAACTCGAAGGTGAGCTGTTTGCAATTTCATATGTTTTTCGTTTTCTGTGCCCGTGCTCTTACAACTGCTGTGCTCCGTATGAGCGTGCTCCGTATGCGCCTCAGCCAGGGTGTGTGTCTAAAAAGTTAACGCTGCCGTGTGCTTCTGTAACTCGTGCATGTGCGTGCGTGTGCGTGCGTGTGCGTGCGTGCATACCTACATGTACTGTCGTCGTGTCGTTGTGCTGTCGCTGTGTCGTGTCGTTATGCTGTCTGTAGTGCTTCAAGGCGCCGTTTTTGCGCTCTTTTGTTCAGTAAATGCAAAGATCGTGCGACATTGCAAATTAGTACAAATACGGTTCTTATATTTTCGGTCGATCGATCGTGAAGTTTTTTTTCGGTTTTTGACAGCAGTACTACAGCAGCAGTACATTTTTGCACCATCCATATTTTTTTCGTTTTCTGTGCCCGTGCTCTTACAACTGCTGTGCTCCGTATGAGCGTGCTCTGCGTGCGTGTGCGTGCGTGCATACCTACATGTACTGTCGTCGTGTCGTTGTGCTGTCGCTGTGTCGTGTCGTTAGTGTCGTGTCGTTATGCTGTCTGTAGTGCTTCAAGGCGCCGTTTTTGCGCTCTTTTGTTCAGTAAATGTAAAGATCGTGCGACATTGCAAATTAGTGCAAGTACGGTTCTTATATTTTCGGTCGATCGATCGTGAAGTTTTTTTTCGGTTTTTGACAGCAGCAGTACTACAGAAGCAGCCAGGGTATAAGTTTTCCCGGGTTCAACTCTGTGTGCCTGTATACCTCGCAGAGGGTGTTATGCTGTCGCTGTCGTGTCGTTATGCTGTCGCTGTGTGTCGCGTGTTCACATGGCTGCCTGTCCTTCGTGTCGTATATGCTGACTGTCGTGTGTTCATGGCTGCCTGTCCTTCGTGTCGTACGTTTGCTGTGTGGTCCCAGCAGTTCTCATATCTTCGGATCCTTTCTTTCTGATGCTTTTCCGGATTTGTTTCGCAGGCAAATTTTCCTCCACCGGAAGGGCGCTTTACGCGAACTTCCACCTCCACGAGGCTGACTGTGTGACCAAGACCGAAGACGAAACACCAGTCAACGCGAGGAAGCCCTCCACCAGCGACGTGAGTTGGGTTTCCCTTACTGTATTAATATTATTAATAGTAGTATATATCATCGTGTATTTTTTTGCCATATATTTGTCCGATATTGTTTTCGACATTTGTCCGATATATTCCGATATTTTTCAATTTTTGGTCCGATATTATTTCCGATATTGTTTTTTTCGATATTTGTCCGGTTTTTGTCCGATATTGTTTCCGATATCGATATTTGTGCAATATTTTATCCGATATATGTTTCGCTATTTTTGACGATATTTGTCCGATAATATTGTTTCGATATTTGTGCAATATTTTATCCGATATATGTTTCGCTATTTTTGCCGATATTTGTCCAATAATTTTCCCGATATTTTTCCCGATATTGACTGATTTTTTCCGATATTGTTTCTGTTATATATTTTGCGATACCATTTTCAGCAAATTAACTAATGGTAGGGAATTCCCATTTTACAACAAGCATAGAGCACAGGCGTCTAACATTCAAATACACGTCCCATTTTACAACAAGCATAGCATAGCACAGCACAGCCGTCTAACAATTAAATACACGTGGGGTTTTTTTGTTCATGTACCCCTGTCTGATCGTGTGATTGTATGATATTTTCCCGATGTTTGTTTCGATATTTGCATTTTTTCGATATTTTCCCCGATATTTGGCCAATCTTTTTCCGATAATTCCCCGATATTTGTTTCGATATATTTTTCAGCAAATTACCTTTCGTAGGGAAGTCCCGTTTTATCGCAAGCATCGCACACCTGTTGCTTTGTTTAATTTAGCATATGATAGCACAACACAGCAGCAGCGGAATCATCCCTCAAACTATCGAAGCACACAAGAAAAATATTTTATTCAGCTAATTCCCTATCGTAGGGAAGTCCCGTCTTACCACAAGCGCAGCACAGCACAGCCCTCTAACAGTAGTCGTATAATCGTGAAATATTTTATTCGATATATGTTTCGCTATTTTTGCCGATATTTGTCCGATAATTTTCCCGATATTTTTGCCGATATTAGACTGATTTTTTCCGATATTGTTTCTGTTATATATTTTGCGATACCATTTTCAGCAAATTAAGTAATGGCACAGCACAGCCCTCTAACAGTAGTCGTATAATCGTGAAATATTTTATCCGATATATGTTTCGCTATTTTTGCCGATATTTGTCCGATAATTTTCCCGATATTTTTGCCGATATTAGACTGATTTTTTCCGATATTGTTTCTGTTATATATTTTGCGATACCATTTTCAGCAAATTAACTAATGGTAGGGAATTCCCATTTTACAACAAGCATAGAGCACAGGCGTCTAACATTCAAATACACGTCCCATTTTACAACAAGCATTTTCATTTTTTCGCACGGCACGGCGCGACAAGCATATCACCCCTCAAGGTGCTACCCGACCACCATATCTGGTCCAGTATTATTGTTGTGCAATATCTGTTTCCGATGTTTTATGCCCGGCATAAGGTGTTATTTTGCTGTTTTTTTGCTCAAATACACAAAACACACGCAACTTTTATAGCAACAGCAGTAGTAGCAATCACATCTCTTTGTATGCGCATTCTTAGCTCGAGTTTTTTCAACAAGCACAGCACAGCAGCGAAATCATCCCTCAAATCATCAAAGCACAAAAGAGAAATCAGCCCTCAAAGCACCAAAGCACATGTACTACAGTAAGTGCTGCCCATATATGTTTCCGATATTTTGTGCCGACATAAGCGTGCCCGACATAAGGCGACAAAAATACGCCACTTTAAGAGCAACAGCAGTTGTAGCATTGTTTTCATTTTTTCGCACGGCACGGCGCGACAAGCATATCACCCCTCAAGGTGCTACCCGACCACCATATCTGGTCCAGTATTATTGTTGTGCAATATCTGTTTCCGATGTTTTATGCCCGGCATAAGGTGTTATTTTGCTGTTTTTTTGCTCAAATACACAAAACACCCGCAACTTTTATAGCAACAGCAGTAGTAGCAATCACATCTCTTTGTATGCGCATTCTTAGCTCGAGCGCCACAGTTATGTTGGAAGCGCGGTCACCGTAGTAGCGGTTTGGGCGCGGTCCGTGTGTACTACAACCTATCTGTCCCATTGTTTTCGTTTGTATGATACTTTACAATTATCCCTCAAGTGCATATCGGCCAGATTTCTGAAACTCGCTTCGCCTCCGCCACTCCCTTCTATATTATTGCCGCCTGTTACAGATTGGCACAAGGTGCCAAGACTGCCTCCGTGACGAGGACAGCGCCTTTATCGCTGAAGGCGACCATCTCGTGGCGTCGTGCATCAAGCCGTGGCACGTCGGGTGTGCTCTCAAGCGCCGCCGGTTGATGGTGGAGGAGATTACCACGGAAGCGGACTTGCGTGCAACGGAAAACAGCGCCCAGAGGTCTCGGAACAGCGCCTCTAGCCGGAACTCTACCCCGTCCAAGCGCGCCCGCGAGGGCCTCGCCAGGGGCGAGCAACTGGACCTTTCTTAGGCCCAGAACATAGAACATTGAAAACATTGAACTCAGAACTTAGAACATTGAGCGTTGCGCAAGCGAGTACGCGAGAAGCAAGCCAGTACGCGAGAAGTGTATCTCTACAGAGAATAGGAAGGAATTGCCAAGCAGACGAGTGCAGGAAACGCGTGGTTAAAAAAAAAATCATACAAGAGACATATCTCTACAGAGAATAGAAAGGAATAGAAGGGTATAAAGGAATTGCCATAGGTGACTTCTTCAGGGAACGCTTGGTTAAAGGTTTCATACAAGAGAAAATACAAGAAAAAATTTAAGTGATGAGCAGGCCTACATCGTCACCGGCATCGGGTTTTTCACGTTCTCATCGTCTTGGGGTTCTTCCATTTGGAGACCTTTCTGTCGTCTTGCCCGATCCGCACAGTGTTCGGTACTTGAACTTGAACAACCCACTCAATAACAAGTGCAAGTTTTGCAATGCCCTCAAATGGAAAGAAGAGAACATAAACTGTTGCAGCAAAGGCAAGTATGTTGTGCACCCACTCCTTCCTCTTCCTCAAGATATTAAGGATGTTTTTAGCTCGCCTAGTTTCCTGAAACGCCAACGCTCTTATAATGGCACATTTGCGATGACAGCCCTTGGAGCATCACCTTCGCCCACTTGGACACAACCCTCATACCCTAGCATGCTCAAGCTACACGGCAAACCGTATCACCGTGTAATGGATAGTTTCCGTGAATCGTACGGAGGCACCGTAGCTAACAACCAAGCAAGAATGTACATCTATGACAATGAGATTCAAACAAACGCCAAACGCTTGAAACTAGATGCAGATACTCTCACATACTTGAGCAATCGCATAAAACAAGACAACAAATGGGTCAAACAATATCGTACGCTGCTCCTTGAAATCGACCAGAGCGAACACCACAACCTGTGCATATCATTCGAGGAGACTGCTCGTGTTACACCAACCGCTCGCACTGAAATTGCAGCTTTATTATACAAAGACGATGACCGCACACCTGCCCAAAGGCATGTCTACACATTTCCACGCAGCGGTCCAACTGACGAATGTAGCCAGCCTCGGTTCGTGCCTATCTGGTCCGTGTTATATGAATCTCTACAATTCCCACTTTTGCACTATTTTGGCGAGCCAGGTTGGAGCCCAGGATGGTATGGTGACAACAGAAAATCCCGCACACTCTCAACCACTACTGGGAAACCAGTTCAGATTTTTCAATATTGTCGTCAACGACTCCTGTGCGAGCCCGCTTTCCAAATCCTGTCGACGCTTGCTCAAGAACATGCTTGTGACTCTTATGCAAGGCAAGATGATATAGTTCTTTCTTATTGCGATAAACAACTTCCAAAGAAACGTCTCACAACACTTAACGCTATCAACGACGCTCCCCCAGAGGCTACCGTTGGAAAACGCCTCCCAGTCAGTTTTCATGGAGCCCCAGCAAACCGCAAAAGAAAGCAATTGGATGCAATGGCCGTAGTCACACGTATGGGAAAGCCACACTTGATGGTAACGTTCACAGCAAACCCGAAATGGCCCGAGATAGTAGAAAACTTACACAAAGGTCAAACAGGAATGGATCGCCCAGATTTGGTCAATCGTGTTTTCAAAATGAAACTCCGATCTCTATTGGCAGATCTAAAGAACAACCTCTTCGGCAAGATGCATTACATGCTTTATGTTATTGAGTACCAAGGCCGAGGTTGCGTCCATGCCCACATCATCATAAAATTCGAAGGATCCAGCCCCGAGCAGTTAAAAGAAGTTGACAAATGGATATGGACAAACCTTCCAGATCCCAAAATTGCAAACGGTGAACTTCGACGAAAAGTCCTCCAGTATATGGTTCATAAGAAGTGTGGTACATTCAACCCTTCGGCACCTTGCATGAAAACAGATTCCAAAACCAAAAGAAAATATTGTAAGATGCACTATCCCCAACCTTTTCGCTGTAGCCTCGCTCTCAACGAAGAGTCAGGTCGAGCTGAATACCGCAGACTAGACAACGAAGACAACGCCACAATAAAATGCAAGAACGGTGAAAACAAGACCGTGGAAACGAACATAGACAATCGATCCATAGTGCCGTACAACCCGTACTTGATTATGAAGTACGATTGCCATGTTTGCGTCGACATGGTAACGGGACGAGCTGTCATTGCGTACCTCTATAAGTATGCGTATAAGCCTGCCGACTCTACTCGAGCAAAAATAACGTACAACGGCAACGAAATAGAAGCGTATCGCAGTGTCCGCTACATTTCAAGCTCCGAGGCAATGTGGCATATTTTTGGATTTAGGTCTCAAGAGCGCGTACCCACCGTCGTTCTACTCTTTGTTCACCTTCAAGGAGAGCAACCAGTTGTGCTAGACGAAGCAGACTCTACGGAGATACAACGATCGGTAGCCGCCTCCTCCGTATCAAACTTGATGAAGTACTTCGGACGCCCTCACTACCCACGATTTCACGACTTAACGTACCTACAATACTACGAGCAATACATTATTCAACCAAAAGAACGAACATCAAAGCGAGCTCATGCGGGCCATCACGACTCCACCGACGACGAAAACTCAGACGACAACGGCACGTCCACGAGGCAATGGCGCGATCGCTACCTCAACTTTGTCTATCCCCGGACAAAGCCAGTGGTTGCTCGCCTTCAGTACATGAGCCCTGACCAAGGTGATATATGGTTTCTACGACTGCTCTTACTTCATGAAGCCTCGACCAGCTGGACGCGTATCCGGACCGTCAATGGCCTTCTCCAAGAAACATTCGAACATGCAGCAAGAGCTATAGGTCTCGTTCATGGCGTTGAAGAATACACTATATGCCTGCAGGAAGCCATTGAGTTTTCAACCGCCAAAGAATTGCGTCAACTTTTCACAACGCTTATTTTGCATGGTGCACCTGCAACAGCCCTATGGGAGATTTTCCAAGACGATCTCGCCGCAGACTTCGCCTCTAATCTTGCACAACCCGCTGCCATTAATGCTGCCCTAAAGTCCATAGATCTCATGCTTCACAAACATGGCAGAACGACAGATAAATACGGGTTGCCCAAAGTTCACCACGACAACACAGAGTACGACCGCTTGCTCGGAGCTTTCGACCGACAACAAATGGAAGAGTTGTCCAATCAACTTATCCCCCAACTTACCCAAGAACAGAGAACAGTGTTTGATGCCATTACATCCAGCGTCATACAAGAGACAGGGGGTGTATACATGATCGATGCCCCCGCCGGAACCGGAAAAACATTCACTGAAATGACAATCGCTGCATCTCTTAGAGCCCGTGGTACACTCGTCTTGTGCACCGCATCTACTGGCATAGCAGCATTGATCCTTCCTGGTGGTCTCACAGCTCATTCAACTTTTAAACTTCCCTTCGGTCCAGCCGCAGTTAGTGGTAGCACGTGCAATATCCAAGCAGAGTCTCAAAGAGCTGACGTGTTGAAACAAGCAGGATTATTAATATGGGACGAATGCCCAATGTCAAGCAAATACGCTCCAGAGGCTTTAGATTTAACGCTCAGAGATCTCATGCACAACGACCTCCCTTTCGGTGGTAAAACGATTGTGTTCTCAGGAGATTGGCGCCAGTGCGGTCCAATTGTGAAGTTTGGTACTGCTGCAGACGTTGTCGATGAAGCTTTTTTGTCCTCGCATCTCTGGAAACATGTCCAACGTTTCCGTCTCACAAAGTCAATGAGAGATCGGGGAGACATTCCCTACGCGCAGACTGTACTAGCCGTTGGCGAAGGCGACATTGCACCGATAATGCTTGCCGATGGGTCTACCGTGATACCTCTCAAGCACACAACAAAGAACCCTGACGGCTCCGAACATACGTGCCAGATCAAGGGTACCACTAACTTCGAAGACCTCATTGAAGCCGTTTATCCTGATCTTTTGCAGGTAAACCACAACAATTTTGATGATCGTGGCATATTAGCACCCACTAATGACAGCATAGACGAAATCAACGAATTCGTTCTAGACATGTTGCCAGGAGAAGCCCAGCACGAGAAGAGTTCAGACCGACTCGTCACCGATGACACAGAAAACATGCCGGAGGTCGTGTCCGTAGAATACCTAAACACAGTTACTGTACCAGGCACACCTCCACATGATTTGCAACTTAAAATAGGAGCTTTGGTAATGTTCATCAGGAATATTAATTTTGACAGTGGCCTCGTTAATGGAAAAAAAGGAGTCGTACGAGGTCTCTCTGCTACTGTCGTTGATGTCGAAGTTATCGCAGAAGGATTTCCAATTGTTAAAATACCCAGAATTTGCTTCGAAGTTCAGATTGGCGCCAAAGGAATTACTTTCCATCGTCATCAATTCCCCCTCCGTTTATGCTACGCCATGACAATAAACAAATCGCAGGGACAAACACTTAAGAAGGTCGGCCTCGATCTCAGAGATGATGTCTTCACACATGGACAACTGTACGTCGCTCTCAGCCGCACCACCTCGCGACAAAACATCCTCTGCCTCGTCAAAGAAAATAGGCTCATAGATAACATCCCCTACGTTGCCAACGTCGTCTTTCGCGAGTTCATTTTGGCTGCAACTGGGAGAGAACCCTTGCAATTGAATGTTGACCCTTCCGCAAATAATGATAATGCAAAAATAAATGAAAACGACAGCGAAAGCAGTAGCGACAACGACAGCGATAACAACGACAGCGAAGTTAGCAGCGATGACGACAACAACAACAACACACACAACACCAACAACTGGTTCGTTGTTAATGAGGTAGGAGACGGTGCCTGCTTGCTTCGTTGCATCGCTCGCAAAGTGCATGGTGACCCTGAGAAACACTTCGTTACCCGACAGCAAATACTGCAACACATCCGTGATCACCTGCATGATCCAATACCCTCATTCGATATGTCATTCGATGAAATTATTTCAGGCGGTATTCAAAACGAATCTGTAGCTGCCAGTGGCCAACCCGACACACTCTATGATTCAGTGGGTCACTACCTCAACCTCATGTCCAACGCATATGCTTACGGCACACATATCGAAATTATCGCCGCCAACCATTTGTTCAACATCGACATCAACTTAACATATGCAGGTACATCCTATCCAAGCTCGCCCCCCGAACCAAACTCGTGCAATGTCCTGTACGATCCCGTGGCGCAGCACTACAGCACACTCCAGTACTGCGGTTGATACAAAATTCGTGCAAACTTTTGTTGTACTACTGTACAACGGCAATGTAAATTAACTTGCGCCACTCCCATACCCACATCCCGGAGGGGAACCTTGTATCTATTATTGTAGTCCCGATGTCGTACAGTGGAGAGGTAGAAGTACGTATTAACAGTACTGTAGTATGACCTACAGGAGCAGCAGGTATCTACGAGCTCATCATGTTGGCGGGTGGGACCCGTACAGAGACCGCCGTGTGACCTGTACCTGTGGCACAGCAGAAATACGTGCCACATGCATGTTTCCTGGGTTGGATCTGTACTATGCAGGTCCTGCACAGCCTTGCACAGCGGCAGTTGAAGAACTGCTAGATGATATATATGTAGATAGATAGATAGATAGATAGATAGATCGTGATCTGTCCGTCCGAGGTGTGGAACCCGAACCTATAATAATTATTGCGGACCACCCCCCCCCCCCCCCCCCCATTCCAATCCAATCAAAATCAAATCCCACTTAAATGTTCCAGGATTATGACCCGACGCTAGACGTACGATTCCTGACAACATCCCCCCTCCCCCTCTTTTCCAATAAACTCGCATATGATAAATGTCCCACATCCAGGGTTTTATGACCCGACGGCACTCGCACGACTCGGCCCTACTGATACGATTGGTTGCTGACCCCCCCCCCCCCCCCCCCCCCCCCTCCATATCTATGAAATCCCACGACGAAATTTCCCAGTCTAAGGGTTGCTTCACTGACTCCGCGGGTGACCGTGTGCTGAGCCTTGCCGCCAGCGACTGTGGAGACGGCGAAACGGCGATGAGCGCTCAGGTGAGCATTGCCCTGTGCATAGATAGATGCTTGCCAGGGACTGTTTGCTTCATTCATTGTCTGCAGGCAATACTTTTAATACCACTCCGTACAAATAATTATAGAACACCCACGATTTTTTTTTCTCTCTCTCTCTCTGTTAATCTCTGTTAATCTCTATCTCTCTCTCTCTCCCTCTCACTTGCCGCTGCCTTGCCGTAAATAACAGATTTGCGCCTCGTACTGCGATACGCTGGGGGCCAAGTATTCGGGGGTGGAATACGCCTTCGAGGTACCTAATATATGTACCTCGTATATATATATACCTGGTATATAATTATCAATGTGTACCTGGTATATTATTATCGGCGGGATACATATTTACATGTAAAACGCATCCCAAGATATATATTATTAATTAGATATTATGATCGGCGGGATACATATTCACATGTAGAACACACTCCAGGTCGTCTAGGAAATACGTCCACGGGAGTCGCTGAGGAGGCCACAAGCCGACGCTGGCCGGCCTTTGTGTGCCCCCCCCCCGCAGGGGTGTCTGTACACGCCCTGTTCCGGAACCCAGTACGAACCTGTGTTACTTTCAACCCGGAACCCAGGTGTCCCGGGGTGCCTTCCCGGTCGGTTGTTTCGCACCAGGTAATAAATTAGGCCACCGATTTCTGCCGTGTTAGAAATACACCCTAACCAGCAAGCTGACCGTTGGTTAAGTGATTGGGGATAATCTCTCATATGAGCACACAATCTGGGGTTCGTCCCCCCAGTCACACGCATTCACCGTTGGGTTGTACTCCGTCGCCTCTTTATCGTTCACTTGTGAGTCCTATTTAATAAGAGGGGTTTTTATATCATGTGGGCAAAACGTTTCACAGGGCAACAACGAGCAATCAAGCAATCGAGGAATCAGAGCTTTTTTTCGCGCCCGCCACTCGCGCGTATGTACAAGGTTTTTTTAATAAGCGTTTCTGTTTTCATTCAGCCCCCCCCCCCCCCCCTCCCCCCCCCCCCCCCCTCCCGCCTCCTATACCCCCCGACCACCTCTCCTGCCCTTCGAACTCCTTGCATGATGGTCGTCCCACCTCGTCGGTATGCTAATCACGCTCTTTTTTTTTTCTTTTTCTTTTTATCGCCACGATACCATTGTGATTGCTCGCACATGTGTTGCGTGTATCTACGCCACCATGTCCACACAACAACCAAAACACGTAACACAGTGCTTCTGTGGAAACGATGAGGACTTCGACAGGCTCGGCACCCTCGAGCCCGAGTCCTGCGAGATTCTCTGCGCGGCCAACCCGGACGAGTTCTGCGGTGGGCGCAACGCGATCCAGGCAAGCTTACCGTCGTAACGTTCGCTGCTATCTTTCCGTCCCCGACAGGTTCGGCGAAAGCCATACACTTACCGGGGGGGGGGGGGGGGGGGGGGGAAGGGGCCATCTTTTGTGTCCAGGCACGGTTAGCGCCCCTCTCTAGCTCCTTTGTTGTTGAAAATTCGCGAGGACAACATATTTGAGTCGCGGGGAGGGGAAGGGAGGGGGTGGGGGGGGGGGGCGTACTCATTTGTTGCTTGCCTTAGTCACCTGACCATTGACCACGCATCCCTTTCGAGACAGAGCACCGTTCCTGCTCCTAATAGAGACACCTCCAACAGTTGGGCGCTCATTGCGTTGTTTCCATAAATTACATAATAATGTTTTTGCTAATCTTATCCCCTTCCTGTTTGGCCGCCTGTGGCCAGTTATTTTGGCCAGATAAGAGATTGACATATTTTGCCGAGGATAGGAAGTTTGTTAAAGAGTCACGAGGGGTCGCTGTTCTTTTTTGTTTGTTTGTTTGTTTTTGTCTCTCTCTTCTCTACGTACTCTTGTACCTTTTTTTTTTTTTCGTGCGTTGAGGAAATGGCATACCCCGGACGATGGCAAAACATGTGTCGCGCGATACACAGGGAAAACATTGTTTCTACACACTGACGACAGATAATTCATCCCCGCTCCTTCTTCTTCTTCTTCTTCTTCTTCTTCGTCTACTCTAGCGAGAGCTTCCCTAAACCAGGCATAGGATACAGTAGATGTGCGCCGGACAATCTTTTGGCGCAAAGTGTTCTGCGTGTTTTTCTTTTTTCTTTTTTCTTTTTTCTTTTTTTAATGTCTACGCGACGGAGGCACGAGATGGAGAGAGATGCGGTCTCAAAACATGTTTTTATGGGGCAGATTTCTTTACGGCCTTGCTTTATTTTTCGTCCCAGCTGCAGAGCAAAACGACGGAGCTGCACCGTTGCCTCAGCTGCTGGTAACACCTCGGAACCCCGTAAGGGCTTGCACCGTTTTTTTGAAAAATATACTCGAAATTAGAGAGTACTTTCTGTACAGCGCAGAAGATAAAAAAAGGCGTTTTTTTCTGTATCACCCCTCTCTCCCCTTTTCCCCTACTCAGAGTGCAATGCCTCAGCTGCTGGTAACACCTCGTAGTATTTGGCGGCGTTTTTCTCCGGCTGTGGGCCGTCTCGAGCTCGAGGCTTCCGTTAGCTTGGCAGGCGGTTGTTTTTGGGGATTATTTTCCCTGTGTCCTCTGTTTGGGGGTGTCGATCGTTCTTAAGCCCCCCTGCCTCATTCTCCGTTTGAACCCTCCGCTCCGCGACTTTGTTTTTTCCCTATCGATCATATTAACAGGTGTACCAGGTTTCGTCCAGCATCCGCGTGACCGACTCCCCGACTCCCGCCGACCCCTCGTTCCAAGGCTGCTTCTCTGACGCGGGCGACACCAGGATGATGACCGTCAAGTCCAAAAATGTCTTCCCGAACTCTGCTGAGGTGTGCATGTGTTTGTGTGTTATGCTAGGTATATGCTTCGTGTTTGTTTTTTCCATCCGATTTTCTATCCTCCGACCTTCTTTTCTCTCTTCTCTGGCCCTCTTTCGGGTCATACCAGGTATAACCCAAATCCGGTGGCTATTACACAGCAAGCCCTTCGGCATACCTCTTTCCTTTTCTGGGGCTAACCCAGTAGAGTATACGTACGAGCCGCTTTCTTTGGTTTTTTCCTTCGTATTCCCTCTTCTTGCTTTCTTTCTTTCTTGCTTGCTTTCTTTCTTTCTTTCTTGCTTTCTTTCTTTCTTTTTTGTTCCCGCGAGTGAGTGTCTACGTGCGTGCTGGGGCTAACAATGTGCGGTTTTCTGTGCCTTTCCTTCGTCTCACTCCGCTCTTTTTTTTTCAGCGAAAACTCCTCCCCTGAGTGTCTTACGTGCCGGGGTCTATGTGTAGCACACACGCATGCACCGTTCCCCCTTGATCGTAAAAATGCCTCCATTATCTTGTTTTTTCGTGTCTCCACACGCTTGGGCTATATACGTACACCCTGCGTATGGAACATAAATCCACCGCAAGAGTTCCCTTTTTTTTGTCTTGCATCGTTTCATTTTACTTGCTGCTGCTGCTGCTGCTGTTGCTGCTGCTGCTACTGCTGCTACTGCTACTGCTGCTGCTGTGTGACATTGTGGCTCGATCTGCAGGCCTGCCTAGCGCTCTGCGAGGACTCTGCCTACTACGGAACGCAGTACGGATCGGAGGTGCGGGGGACCACATTAAATAAGACCCACTATTGCTGGTAGCAATAGGGAAATAACGTACCAGGTAGTTTTTTGTGCGTAACGTAGGTCCTACCAGGTACCAGGTATGAACTATGGTCCGGAACGCCCGCTCCTGTGACACCAACAGTAGTAGCAAACGCCGATCTGTTGTGTGTTCGCGCACGTATCCTCTCCCCGAACGGATCAGGCGCGTGACGTGAAAGTAACGATAAGCACGTACCTGGGTACTGTACTGCTGTACCAGTGCAGATGTGTGTCTGTGCGATTTTCGCGATTTTTGGGTCGTGCCTGCTGGCCTCTCTCGCAAAGCTTTCTTTCTCGGCTCTTCAAACGAAAAACCACCTCGTGAGTCGTTTATCGGCTGCCTGCGGTTGGTGTTGCTTTCTTGGCACCCCCGACACGGTTTGTCACACCCCACAAGGAGCGTACCGCAAAATAAAACTGTTCCTTGTTTTTCGCGTGGCAAACCGCTTCTCTTGGTCTGATGCATTGACGGGGGATCCTTGCACTGGGCGTGCGGTGCGCGGTTTCTGAGTTACATCGGGCGGCCCACTCGGGAAGCTAGACTAGGCTCGCGTTCTGTCTTTCCTCTCTCTCTGTCTCTCCTATCTCATATCCCCATTTCCATATCTCTCTCTCTCTCTCTCTCTCCCTCTCTCTCCCTCTCTCTCTCCCTCTCTCTCTCCCCCGCCCCTCCCCTCCCCCCTCCCGCTCGCTCGCTCTCTCATAAAAGTGCTGGTGCGGCGACAGCGACACCAATTACGCCGCCAATGGCATAGGCTCGTGCACGTTCGCCTGCGCGGGTAACGACAACGAGATCTGCGGCGGCTCCGACGCCATGAGCGTCTACAAAAACCAAGCAGGGGTTACGCCCGCGCCGGCAGACGTTGTGGAGACGCCTTCCCCGGTGGGCGTCGTTGATCCCGGCATCCTCGTCGGTTGCTTCCTGGATAAGAAGGAGGAACGCATAATGCCCAAGAAGTTTACGGCGACTCCGATGAGCTCCCAAGTGAGAAGGCGGAGCATTTGGTTGTTGTTATTGTTGTTGTTATTTATTTTAGTTTTTGCTCATCCCATTTATTATCTTCGCACATCGTCTCCTCTCTCTCCTTCCAACTCGTAACTCAGATCCGGGGTCACATAGCACGCTCTTCTCCCCCCATTCCCGCTACGGTACGTGCCTTTATTTTTATCGCGAGAAAGAATTCCCGCTACGGTACGTGCCTTTATTTTTATCGCGAGAAAGATTTGAGCCTTTTCTTCCGTCGTCGACTCGCATCGAATTGTGCCTACCCACGAATTGTGCCTACCCACGAATTGTGCCTACCCACGCTGCAAGGCGCTCTCAACAATTGAATCCTTTTTTATTTATTTTTTTTGCAAGTAAAGTCAAATGTCCGACCCACCTGGGGGCTCGACCCCAGGACTCAAAACACAAGTAGAATTCGAGGTTGACCACTTGAACCACCGGGGCGACCGGCTCTTATGAATGACCTTGGTTTGTCTGATGACTCTATAACACTGTCCCCGAATCGAGCAGTGCCTTACAGGGGTGGTGGCCTAGTGTCGAGCAGCCTTGTAGGAGTGGTGGCTTGCTTTTTTTCTCTCCCCGCGCGAAGCAAGGCATTTCGAAGAACTCTTCGTTCGTGCGTGGCCGGGCCACTTCTATTGCGGCGGCGTTCGTACGTAAACCCTGAGAACAGAGCGGTCCGACTATATATACGTAGTAGAGCCCTTCTACCAAATGGTGCGTCGTAGTACGCTCCCTTTAGGTGCAAGCTCTACCCCTGGTTGCTACGTGCTATCTACAGGGAGCAGTGACTGATTCACTCACTCACTCACTACGCAAAATAACTCCCGCCCCCCCCCCCCCCCCCCCCCCCCCCCACCTCCCCCCTCCCATGGACTGTCTAAAGACCTCGAACGAGTGTTCGAATTAAACCCCTCGGCTGCACGCACGCCTCACTATTTTTCGCGGAGACCTCATCGAAACCCATGTTTTTTTTTGTTTTTTTTTTCAAGTAAAATATACTCGGCTCAAGAGATCGATTTAAATCCTCTATAAACTCAATAGTTGCAAGCTTGGTGTGACACTATCGCGAGGATCGTATGATACCTGATACCTGCTTCCTGCTATTATTACGGGGGGGACCATAGTTAATGGGACCAAATATTGTTCGTAAAAATGGTCAAATATATTGATTTTTATGTGTACCTTAGGTCCTGTTAACTATGGTCCTCCGTAATACCAGTTACGTATGTATGTATGTCCTACGTATCATATGCACTCACTCACGCGTTGAAAATATATCAACTTTGGTCCTCCATTTGCGAGTCGAATACGTGCTCAACGTACCCCCCCCGCCGTCCGCCGTCCGCCGTCCGCCTCGTATGGTGTGTGCGCTTGCAGATCTGCGCAGGGTTGTGCGAGGGGTCGTTGTTCTACGGGACGCAGTACGCCAACGAGGTCAGTGCTTGAATCGAAACATTAAAAAAAAAAAAACGGAACGGGACAAGGATTCGCTGAATGTATGAGTGCGGCTCTGCTGTAAAAAAGGTATCAAATAAAATGCGTTTTTTTTTTTTACGAGGGTGTGTGTGTCCGACACACAGGGTTTTGACACTCACTCAACGGACCCCGAGAACCGAGCGTGGGCTCTCTCGACTGGATCTCCCCGCTCCTCCGCCGCCATGGGGGTATGTCGTAACTGCTGCCATCGACAGCAGCGGTAGCGTTCGCCTGTCGTGCTGTCGATGAGTACAACTAGCTCAAGTCACCTTTTTTGGACCGCTCCAAAAACCTACATGCCCCGTGCGAGAGCATGCCCGCGCGATCGAGGTATCACCCGCAAGCAGCGTACAACGACGAGTTTTAGAGGGAATTTCCCCGATTTTTTCGATCGTTGTGGGGGTGTTCCGGGGTACTTTTACCTGCCAGAAGAAGCGTATGTCGCTCTGCCTCGGAAGGTGAGGACCCTTTGTAAAAAGTTTTTTCATGTAGCCAAAACGGTCCTTGTATCTCTTTCGCGACACATACATGCGTAGCGATACCCTGTTGTACTTTTGTCGGGTTTTTTATTTCTCATTTTTTTTGTTGCTTTTGTCGCTCATTTGAACGTTTTTTTGGTTTTGTCTGCTTGATTGATTGCTTGGTTGATTGATTGATTGATTGATCGATTGATTGATCGATCGATTGTATTGTACACGTGTTCTATTGTCTCGTTTTCAATCCCTCGCCTGTCCTGTTTTTGTTTTGTTTCGTCAAGTTCGCTCTGGCTCACCTTTTTCTTTTTTTTTTCTTCTTTGTTTGCCTGTTTTTGACTTTTTTTTTTGTGTCTGTGTGATTTGGCTTGGCTTGGCTTGGCTTGGCTTGGCTTGGCTTGGCTTGGCTTGGCTTGGCTCTCACGTGACCACCACCAGTGCTGGTGCGGAGAAGAGAGGACAGACTACAACGTCCACGGTCCCACCACCTGCACCTCGCCGTGCGCCGACAACACCGGCGAGATATGCGGCGGCTCCTACGCCATGAACGTCTACTCCAACGGCGGCGTGTACGTGGGCTGCTTCGCCGACTCCAAGGAAGGCCGCATCATGTCCGGGCCGAAGACTGAAACCCCAATGAGTGCAGAGGTAAACAAACGTACATAAAAGAGGCGGTTTGTGTTTTGTCTTTCCCATCATTGTGTTCATGGTGATCAACGCTGTCGTACGCGTGGTAGCGGTGTACCCCGCGTCTACACTGCGTGCTTCTGTCGAGCGACCGCACCGGATCACGTCCGGGCATACTCAGGTCCTCGAACACGGTCGCGGGCAAAGAAAGGAAATAACAAAAAAGGGGGTGGTGATATTTTTGTGTGCGTGTGTGTTTGCCCAGACGTCGTTGTGTTGCGGTGGGTGTACGGGGTGATGATGACCTTCATTCGTGCGAGGAAAAATGACCCAACACGTGGCTTGTACCTTTCGAGGCAACCCGGTGTTTTCGGAAAACAAAAAGAAAAGGAGCAAAAACCGGTGTACCATGCGCGAGGGTGGGTACGTATTATGGTGAAATGAAGCACATTCGCACGATACGAGTATCTTGAGGTTTTGATAGTATGGTTGAGATGAAGGTTGGTACACGACCGGATGGCAAAGGGGAGGTATGGGGCTGTGGCCCGACTGCTGTGCTTGCAGGCCGAGCTGCTATGGTTGTGGACGCGTCCAGTGGCTCACAAGTAAGTGTTTGTATCGATGATTTTCCATGCCTCTGAGAATATATATACCTGGTACCTGCCTGGTATGCGTTTTTCGTCGTTTTCTCCGACCAGGGAGGGGGTACACGAACATTTTTTTTATTTTTTTTTTGTAAGAAAAACCCAACGTACTTACGTACGTGCTCGTGTCGGGTTGGGTTTTTTGTCAGAAATGAAACTCAACATTATTTTACTTGATTTTTGTAAACCCCGCTCCTCTGCCTGGGACTCACCAAAAAGTGGGGTGTCGATCGTATATATATATATATATATATTATACCTGGTATATATATACCAAGTACCTGGTATATATTTGTGTACCCTTGGACCCGCCCCCCCCCCCCGCCCCTCTCCTGCCGTCCCCGTCGTCGTTACGATATGATAGTCGTTGAAAACGCTACCAACCTAAGTGTGTTTTATGCCGTGTTTTGCGGGACCAAATACCGCATGGAAAATTCTGGAGTGGGATCGTACGTGTTGCTGACGGCAGTGCTGAGATGAGCCCTTCAAGCGAGACAATTGGGGAGGGGGGAAGAAGATGCTACTATTATTAACACGTAAACCCGGATCTGAGTTTTGACCATTTACGGGGGACCATAGTAAATAGGACCAAATATTGTCGGTAAAAATCGGTAAATATATGGGTTTTTGTGGATACCATAGATAGGGGTCCTATTTACTACGTTTTTTTTTTCAAGTACGAGTACTGTTTTCACACCTAAACCATCCCGTCGCTATGCAATATTGTCGGTAAAAATCGGTAAATATATGTTTTTTTTGTGGATACCATAGGTCCTACTTACTGCGTTTTTTTTTTTTCAAGTATTATTGTTTAACCGTCCCGTCGCTGTGTATTCTCGTACTCGTTTCTTTCTTTCTTTTTTCGTTCCCGCTCCTCGTCCCTCACTACAGATTTGTCGGGGAATATGCGAAAATTCTACCTACTACGGCACGCAATACGGGCAGGAGGTGCGTACAGCAGCAGTGAACAGACTTTTTTTTATTTTGGTTAGCTTTTGCCCCTTTTTATGTGTGATCGTCCAGCTCATTCCTGGTTTTGCAGCACCTACTACTACTACTGCTGTTCGTCGACTCCGACCCAAAGTGAAAGCGTTTGAGGAGTTAACCCTTGTTAGGACCGCAGTTCCGTTGTGGGGACAATTCACTGAAATTTCAAGTAGTTTTGTCCCCAAAACGGGACTGCGGTCCTAAAAGTGTCAACAGTTGGGATGTTTTGAGTTTTGTGCGCCGACGAGAATTAAGCTATGTTTATACTGAACTTAGAGCGGGGCGCGCGACCTGCGGTCTGCCGTAAATGTTCGAGCTTGCTGACCCGAAATAAGAAAAGAGATTCTCAAGCGGTGTCGAAATAAGAAATTCTCAATGCCGTATGGGGAGTTCTTGATTCAAGGCTCGAGTTCCGCACGAAAATTGAAAAAATCGAACAGCTGCGCTTGTACTGAAATTAGAGAAGGGTGCGCCCTGTAAGGGATCAATTCGTGCACCGGGTGCGCTTGGGTGATGCGCGGGTGAGGCTTGCCCTGGGGCGGAGAGCCTTGCTCACGGAGAGCGGTCGATCGGGAGCATTCGCGCCATAAGGCGGTGGAAGGAGAGACGAGAAATATATATTTTATCCTTTATCGTACTCGTAGACTATTAATAGTGTACTGATGGACTGAGAGCAAGGGGGCCACGTTCCCCTAGACTCTATAAGACCCCTGAAAGCAGGTCAAACACAATTTTATGCAACCCCTCGGGGAAACATAGTTATCATCACAATCTCCGTAAATGGATTGCAGTGACACAACAGTTACTCAAAACACTTGAACTAATACGACAATGACACGTATCAGACATGTGTACGGCTACATCATACGACCATGTCCGACAGCCTTCCTAGACGTAGCACACTGTCAGGATAATTGTGCCTATTCCGTACCAGGTCCACACTCATCCAACACATTAAAATCCTCTTGTCGTGACACTACAAGTAGCAGTGTATTCACCCCAAAAACAGAAATTCCAAAACCCACTATTTTTTTTTTTTTTTTTTTTTTTTTCTCATCCCATTCATTATCTTCGCACATCTTCTTCTCTCTCTCCTTCCGACTCGTAACTTAGATCCGGGGACACGTAGCAGGCTCTTCTCCCCCCTTCCCGCTACGGTACGTGCCTTCATTTTTATCGCGAGAAGATTTCAGCCTTTTCTTCCCTCGTCGACTCGCATCGAATTGTGCACTATAGAACCAAACAGCTGCCTCCCTGCTGTCAAAACACCAAAACCTCCAAAACCCAGACTCAAACCAATTCAATCAAGGTGAAACAAAATATTGGCCTTACTCCAACCTCTTTCCGGTAATCAACATACAGCCTTCCCTATGGTAGGTTCAACTGCATGAAATAGGAAAAATAGTAGATTGGCCTTCCAGATTTCAGTACCAATCTCAATATAATCTCAAAAATGAAAGACTCTGAAATTCATCCATATCAGTCGAATACCAAATCAATATTATTCCCTCAACTATCATACCAGCTTGTCATTCAATAACCATGTACCACTCAAAGCCTATAGCCTCTCTTCTGTGGGCACACATTTAATAACATTCAAGAAAAGCGTCAAACATCTCATTGACCAACACACTGCGGTCCTACAAGCCGGGTATGGGTATAGAGCTCACCAGAGTTGTACGGTGAGATTCGACTCATGCAATAGGGCATGCCCAAAAACTATACCAGCACATGTACCAATCTTCTCGTAGAAACACCCCGAATACCAACGCAACTCTCCCAGGTTCTTAACTGGAACCATCTTGTCCAATTCCTTGCCAAACTGGTCACACCTTGCCTTCTCCCCTACCGCAAAAATATCATCCACATGCACCACTATAGTCATCACTACTCTCCCCTCATCCATCAAACGAAACACGCATGCATCAGCCAGACACTGTTCAAACCCTAAAGTCAGTAAGCACCTAGTGAGGTGAGCATGCCACTGCCTCGATGCCTGCTTCAAACCGTACAAGCTCTTGTTCAGTCTTACTATCTTCCCCGACAGTCTACCGCATCCTAGAGGCAAACGCATGAAAACATTTTCCTCAAGATCAGACTGCACGAAAGCCTGCTCAACAGTCAAAATGGCAGTAGAACTTGTGTCGGCAAGATCTGATTGGAAGAACCCACACACAATTTCAAGCAAAAACGAACCACTACCTGCGCTTTTTACATAGCAGTACCGAGCAAAATAATAAAAAAGACACAACAAAAACACTATCAATACCAACCGTTACCCAATAAAATAGTACCACTACAACCACACATCACGACCGTCGAGCATCCACCTCATTTTCTCCGTTCACCATGCCCGGTCGTGATTTGGTCCTCTCGTCAACCGTCCACCTGATGCAATCAACGCAGTGTAGTCTCCAAGCAGAGATTCGGCAAATCATCGACAGCGAAAGGGGGGAAAAGCAAGGGTACTCGAATGAGGGAATCTGGTGACTCTTCATCCTATCGGACGAAACATTAATAGCTTGGTGATAGTTGGAAGAGGATATCACCCGCATGGCCTGTGTACACCTCAAATATTGTCTGTGGGGGGAGCAACCAGGGTCATGCAAACTATCAATCAAGATACCCGGTATTCCGTGTGAATTTCCGATGTGCTCAAACTGAACTCTCATACTACCCTCCCTAGTTTGTGCCCATCGCAAACATTATATATACCAGTCAAGTTTTCTATCCTCCAGCCGCGCTCGTCTCAGTAGTTTTTACTCGTATACGAACTGCGTTTTTGTTATCCAACACGTTACGTGTATCGTATATTACGTGAATCGTACGTATGTCCGGAACTTGACACGTATACTCGTAAATGAAAGCTCAAAGTTCCAAAAGTTGCAGTCACACACGCCACGCATCAAATGGCCATCACCAAATTATGACAAGTCTCGAAACGCTGCAAAACAAAAAAAACACAAGATCAAATCCACAGCGAAGACTAGACTACTCGTACTCGTACGAGTATCACGTTTCTAAAAACAAACCAAACACAGACAGCAAGAACGTGCCTGATGAGCAATTGCTCGAAGATGATGGTCCTTCACTTTTCTCGCACGCGCGCCCGCCGTAGCCGAGTCGGACGCCGACCGGCCACCTCACACCCCCACCCCACGAAGGTGCCGCTGCATGACCAACCCGTACCGATCCCAACTCGCTCCCAAGCGCTTCCATTCGGCGCACCGTCGTCCTCGTCAATGTTCTCCGAACACCCGACAGCTCCTTCCATCACACCAATCTCCCCCACCAGACCCATGCCATCCATTGGTACCCCCTCACGTTCCAAACCGTGCTGCTCCTCCTCATCCGACTCCTCCTCCAGTTCCCTCTCCCTCACCATTCCCATGCCATCCACCGGTACCACTTCACGCTCCAAACCGTGCTGCTCCTCCTCATCCGACTCCTCCTCCTCAGTAATATCCATCAACTCCTCCTCGTCGCCTTTCTTGACGTACGTAGACGCCCGTACTTGTTGTTGCTGCTGCTGTTGCTGTTGGGCCGCACTTTTTGCTCTCGATAGCACTGGGTCGGCGGGTGACGAGTTGTCGCAGCTCCTCGAACCATTGTCCTGGGCTTGGTGCGTGTTCTCTGTCTTTTTCCTTGCCTCCTCTCGTGCATTCGCGGCGGTTGCGTAACCCCTCCTAGCTCTCAGCTGCTGGTCAACATATTTTTCAATGGCTTCTTGTTGCTCCTTGACGGTAAGCAAGTGGAAAGATGATAAATCCATGCGGCATCCTGCGCCCGGCCTACCGTGACGCTCCTCCTGCTCCTGCTCCTGCTTCTGCTGCTTTGCTGCTGCTGCCGCTGCCGCCGCTGATGCTGCTGCTGCTGCCGCTGCCGCCGCTGATGCTGCTGCTGCTGCTGCTGCTGCTGCTGATGGGGCTGCTGCTGTTTCCTGTAGCTCCTTCCATTCTTCAGGAGTCCATATCCCTAACCCGATGCCCGCTCCCTCGCGGTGTCGCCTCTCCTGATCAAGGATCCTTGTCATCCAAGGAAGCTCCTCCCCTGAAACCACAAAACCCACCATGGTGCGCTGCACCCCGTGCCCGAGCGACCGTGACCATATGTCAGGCTAACGCTACGCTAGCGTAAGGGATCAATTCGTGCACCGGGTGCGCTTGGGTGATGCGCGGGTGAGGCTTGCCCTGGGGCGGAGAGCCTTGCTCACGGAGAGCGGTCGATCGGGAGCATTCGCGCCATAAGGCGGTGGAAGGAGAGACGAGAAATATATATTTTATCCTTTATCGTACTCGTAGACTATTAATAGTGTACTGATGGACTGAGAGCAAGGGGGCCACGTTCCCCTAGACTCTATAAGACCCCTGAAAGCAGGTCAAACACAATTTTATGCAACCCCTCGGGGAAACATAGTTATCATCACAATCTCCGTAAATGGATTGCAGTGACACAACAGTTACTCAAAACACTTGAACTAATACGACAATGACACGTATCAGACATGTGTACGGCTACATCATACGACCATGTCCGACACCCTGCGCCCCGGATGGAGAACTCGAGCCAGACCCTCAAAACAGGGCAGAGATTCTCTAACATTGATGACCAGTGACAGAAAAAAAAAACGGTTACAGCAACCAACCATTGTGACCACAACGTGATTGGGGGCATGGTACAAAGGGGGGTGTGCCCGAGCTACAACTATGCGAAGGGAGTCGCGCGGCGGCGGCACGGGCGGCAGCATGCGGCATACATCCCGCCCGTACTTCTCGTAGACGGTTGATACACATCAAGTGGTTGATGGGCATTCGAAGCTACCAACCATTGCGCTGGTCGCTATCGTGGGGTATTATGATTTTGAAACCAACCTCAATTTATTTATGGTGCTTTTTTATTATTATTTTCCAACGTTTCTTGCATATACGAGGTTGTAAATATGATGCGCAACCTGGTCGTTTATGTACGTTTTTTTTATGCTACAACACTATTACGGGGGGGGGGCATAGTAAGGGTCATTCTTATCGGAGAGCTTTTTTTCCAAATTTTCGACATTTTTTTCGCGCAATTTTTCAGTCTTCCATATTTCCCTGTTTTTTTTTTCAAATATTGGAATGTTAACGAACTTGATATTTTTGCTTCTGGAGAATTTCACGAATAATGTCAGAACGCCTCCGTATATCGATACATATCTCCAATTATTTCCAAACTTTGGAAATTTTGGAAAAAACGCTCTCCGACAAGAATGAGCCAAAATAGGACCAAATATTGTTCGTAAAAATTGATAAATATATAGGGTTTCGTGTGTACCTTAGGTCCTATTAACTATTCCCCTCCGTCCTAAGTGTTTTCTTACTTGATGAAGCGACAACACTATTAATAGTACGGGGGGCCATTGTAAGCAGGACCAAATATTGTTCGTAAAAAATGATAAATTTACAGGTTTCCGCGTGTACCATAAATTTTATGCGATCATGTTTCCTTGTGGTAAGGCGTACCTGGTAATGCTCCTTTTTTATTCTGGTATTGTTGTTTCTCAATAGGGTCATTCTTATCGGAGAGCTTTCCCCCCAATTTTTCGACATTGTTTTCTCGCAATTTTTCAATCTTCCATTGTTTTCCTGGTTTTTTTTTGCCAAATATTGGAATGTTAACGAACTTGATATTTTCGCTTCTGGAGAATTTCACGAATAGTGACAGAACGCCTCCGTATATTGATACATATTCCAATTATTTCCAAACTTTGGAAATTATGGGAAAAAACCCTCTCCGATAAAGAATGAACCTTATACCCGTATTTTAGTTCTTTGTTTTCTGCCTGGAAAAATAAAAGCGCTCTCTGATAAGAATGAACTTTATCCCGTTTTTTTTTCTTCTTCTTCTTCTTCTTCTTGTTTTTCTTGTTTTTTTGGGCTCTTTTGCCTTTGTCACGCGGTTTCGTATTCTTTCAGTGCTGGTGTGGCAATGACGACTCAGACTACGACACCCACGGGACCGCCATCTGCGACATGGACTGCGCCGGTAATGCTGGGGAAACCTGCGGCGGGAGAGACGCCATGGACGTCTACCTCGGTGGAAGCGGCACCCCGCCGGATCCTGCACCGGTGACGACGCCTGTCCCCGACATCTCCGGACCCACCTCCATCGGGTGCTTCGCCGACAGCAAGAGTGCACGGATTATGACCTATCAGGACTCCTCTGCCGACATGACCGTCGAGGTGAGTTTTGCGGGACACGGGCATGAAGAGCTACCTCCCCTGAGGCGCGTGTAAAAAACTCACGTACGCGGGTTATTCGTTTTTTGTTTCGGGCCTGAACAACGCCCCGACCTTGGCGGGAAGTCGCTTGCCTTGGAAGCGCCTCCCCTGTCCCTCGCGATGCCTAGCTTGACGATGCCCACCTTTGCAACGCCCGCCTTTGCGCTGCCTATATAGCCTGCAATAGTGCGACGCTTTTGCCTTGCGACGTTCACCT
Source organism: Nereocystis luetkeana (assembly GCA_031213475.1). NCBI lineage: Eukaryota > Phaeophyceae > Laminariales > Laminariaceae > Nereocystis > Nereocystis luetkeana. The sequence goes on along the minus strand of JARUPZ010000012.1, from coordinate 9,152,963 downwards.
CGCGATGCCTACACACAACGCCAGCCTCACTGCTGTGATGATAAATACAGACGAGTATATATATATATATACGTCGCGTACGTACGATGCCGATGCACGACACCGAGATACTATGGCGGGGTCCATATTAAATAGGGGACCTACGGTACGCACAAAAAACTATATAAATCGCTATTTGTACCATCATTACTTGGTTCTATTTACCATAGGCCCCGAAAAATAATACGAATAAAATTTTCCTTTCCAGCTACATTTCGCCTTCACGTGGGTTTTACTCTCTGTCGGCAAGGCTTGCCATCTCTCTCTCTCGGGTCGTGATGTTCTCTTTCCCTCCCATCGTTTAATGAACACCATTTATACTCCTTCCCCCCCCCCCGCCCCCCCCCCCCCCCCCCCCCCCTCCCCCCTCGATTTTTTTGTTTGCCTGTATACAGGGTTGTGCGTCGAGTTGCGCCGGCTTCCCCTACTTCGGAACGCAGTACGGCCAAGAGGTCAGTCACTGCGCCTCGCTCGTCTTGTCTTACATTCGCCGCTGGCGCGTGTGCTCGTGCCCACGCACGTATGTACCCACGCACGCATGCACTGCTGTGCTTCTTTCTGTACGTAGACGTGCGCGCCAATGGGGGGGGGCGGGAGGCGAGGCAGGCGGCCCGAGTGCCACCCCCCCCCCCCCCCCCCCCCCCCCCCCCCCCCCCGCCGGTGGCTCCGCTGACGGGAGTTGTTGTACGCGCTCTCGACGTGAGGCAGTGATGTGATATGCCCGTATCGGGTTCTCGTTCGTCGTTGTGGTTGGGCGCGCTCGACGTCGCCGTGATGGGATACCGCTTGTTTCTTCTGCTATTCGGAAGCAGTGCGTGCACCACCGCACTAGGGGGGGGGGGGGGGGGGGGGGGGGGGGTGGGGGGGGGGGGCGTACTCATTTGTTGCTTGCCTTAGTCATTTGACCATTAACCACGCATCCCTTTCGAGACGGAGCGGGGTGGGGGGGGGGGGTGTACTCGATAGGAGAGATGTACTCGATCTCATCCATGGCCGCAGTCGTATGACCATAGACCCTCGCATCCCTACAATGCCGGGACGGAGCATGTCGGGGTTTCACCGACCAGGCAGACATTGCTTGCACCAAGCGCGAATCGCCGTGAGGTGTCTGGCGAGTCGCATGAAGGGTGAGCTGCATCCTACTAAGAACCGCTTTTGAGGCGGACTTGCATATGGACGACAGCTTCCATGAGTTGATTTAATTTCCGGTGTAGGCATTTCCAGAGACAGCAATGGGAGTACTATGTAACTGCCTCTTGGGTGCCTTACCTTGAACACCACGTGATACGATCAATTCCCTAGTGCGGAGTAAAGGTTCTTTACCTCGCACAAAGGATCTAACTCGACAACCAGCTGTGGGCGATCGCCAAAAAAAACAACAAAAAAAAACCGGTACCCTGGTTGTCTAGCTCACGTAGTGAGCGGCATGTTTTACAGTGTCGTTGCCAATCGACACCAACCCAACCTATAAAAAATAGGGGGGGAGGGGGGGGGGGGGAGTACTCGATAGGAGAGATGTACTCGATCTCATGCATGGCCGTAGTCGTATGACATAGGGGGGGGGGGGGGGGGGGGCAATGCACTCGATAGGGAAGAGCGAGACCCGATCCCCACTTTGTTGTTGTTACGTAGCTGCGGTGGTTTTCGAATCCGGGGGAAAAAAAAACAATTAACGGCTGTCTTGACCCTTTTGCCCCTGTGCATGGGTTTCATAAAGAAGGCCTTTTATTGCCGTGATGACGCAGTGACAGCGGACCAAGAACACTGCCAGCTGGCAGCCTCGCCCCCCCCCCCCCCCCCCCCCCCCCCTCTCCCTGCCCCTCTCATGATTTTGTTTCAAACGCCATATCTGCCCTCTTTGAGGTCGTTTGAAACAAAATCGGTCCCCTGGGCTGCCGCGTGTTCTATGCCAGCATGGTTGACGCCTCGCCGGGACTCCGACTCGGTTACATCCAACCAACGTAGTTCCCCTTTGCTCTGGAAATTCACGCCAGCTAGTTCAGTCACCAGAATCTTGTCCTTTGAGAGAGCTGTCTGCTTTGTTTCATTGTGGCAGCCGGCGTTATGTAGTATTTAATGGGGGGTTTCTATCAGGGGGTCCGTAGTAAACAGGACCAAATATTATGACGGGGGGCCATAGTTAACAGGACCCAATATTGTTGGTAAAAATTGTTAAACATATAGGTTTTTATGTATACCATAGGTCCTGTTAACGATGGCCCCCCGTAGTAGTATTGTTGGTAAAAGTAGGTAAATACATAGGTTTTCGTGTGTACCGTGGGTCCTGTTTACTGCAGTCCCCCGTAGCAGAGGGAGGAGCGTGTTGTCTTGTGCGCTTCCTACGATACTAGGGAGGGGGGGGGGGGGGGGGGGGGGGCATGAGTGAAATGCATTGTCGGTTGTCTTAAATTAGTGTCGAGTGTGAGTCGGTGGAAATTATTATTGTAGTGATGACAAGAGTTGGTGATAATCCATGAAGCAGGGCAGGAAGATGGACGCCCAGCAGCGTCCTCGCTACTCCCTACCCATCCCTCCCGCCCGCCCAGACGTTTCGCGGGCGCGTATTATTAATTGGAGGTATCATAACACTTAATACAAGGGTCCTCACTTGAGTTCTAATGCATATACATGCAAGTATAGACTCGTTTGCTCTGGACGGTCGCTGTGAGGGCGTTTCGGTAAAGCCTTTCGCAAGATTTTCAGCCATGATTTCGCGAGAGCTCTGAACTTTTCGCGAGTAGACGTTTTTTTTTTTTTAATTTTCGGGAATAGTTTCAACAGGACTTGCCAGTTTTCTGGCCATTTGAACGTCGATCTCAGTTGCTTTGGCGTGAGTATATATACATCTATATTGTGCACTGGGAATATTTCGGTCAAAACATGCCACTGGAGATTTGCCATTATCGTTCCAAGCTGAAATACAACCTGTCTTGTCCTCACCCCCGCTCCCGCAATTGTCGTTTTTTTTTCTGTCCACCCGCTCTCTTTCCCCCCCGCCCCCTATATGTTTATAACCCCCTCAGTGCTGGTGCGTAGACGACTTCGACAAAGACCTCCACGAAGAAAGTGAAGAGTGCACCATGAGCTGCGGAGGCGACGCGGACGAGAAATGCGGCGGGTACAACGCGATGAGCGTTTACTCCAGCTAGGGGACGCGTGATGGTTTTTGTGGATGAGATGGATGATCGGGAAGGCCTTGGCCCCTCCCCTCTCCCCTCCCCCAACCCGGCCGCCTTAGTACGGTGTAACCCCCCCCCCCCCCCCTCCCGTCTCGCTCGGTTTTGTTTTTGTAGAAGGGTTCCCTTCCCCCCGGGTTTTGTTTTTGTCGAAGGGTTCCCTCCCCCCCGGGGTTTGTTTTTGCTTTTGTGTTTGGTTTTCGTTCTTCTCTGCAGGGACAACACCGATCCGGTTATAGAGCAGCGTGTACTGATGCGCCACCGTATATACCTATACCCCGCGCGTCGCCGGAGGCAACCGCGCGTTGAGAAGGGACGAGGAGAAAACACATCGAAAGAAAAAAAAAACGCGGGTAAAGTTGTCTACAGTAGCATTTCTATACATACATACTGCTGTATACACCCTCGTCAGGAAAAAGAGTTTCTTTTTTTTGTTCACTGGATGGTGACGGGGATCGGCTCAAAAACGCGTTTTGTTTCTTTCAGTAGTTTTTCAGTAGTTTTTCAGTAGTTTTTCTTCTTCTTCTTCTTCTTCTTCTTCTCAGCCTAGCAGTGATCATGTAGTTTATCGTCCGTAACGCGCCCGTTTGTTCGCGCGCGCAGACGTTTTCTTTGATTCTTAATATTTTTTTAGCTATCTGACGTGCTGTGGTCCGGGGGGGTGTGGTGGCCGTAGTGATGCGGCATTCTTGTGGTTTGACCCCTTTCTCTCTCTAACGAAAACCCTCGTCACGCCTCCTTTTCCATGAAAAGTCTGATCCGAGTGTTCGGCTTCGTTCCCAACACCGGCAACCGAGCGGAAATAAAGGGAATCTGAGGGTTGTTTCGATCGCAAGAAAAAGAAGCCGCACCAATATCTTGATGCTGGCCGGTTTGTTGGGCAGGCGCGCGAAGAAGCTGTGTTACGTGGGAGGGTCGGCTCGACGTGAGTCAAGTTGTTGACGTTTTTTTCTGCGTCACCCAACCGTCCAGTGGCAACCAGGAAGATTTTCTTTTTGTGTTCCCGAATAGTTTTTGAATCTCTCGCCGAAATAAGCTATTTGCCAGGTATATGCAATCGGTTCTTTCTTTGCTTTCAAGCGTTTGTTGTTGATGTTGTTGTTTTTTTCGTTCGTTCGTCTAATAAGGCGGAGAGTCTTACCATTTACCATTTTTTTAAAAAAATCGAATTATGTAGGGCACATTTGAATTGGACGTTTGACATACAAGCGACCCTCATAAACTCCCGGACAGAGTGCTGTGCGTTTGACCTAGAAGAGAGGTCGGGTCGGTAGGTGGTGGGTGTTGCGGACGATGGGCGAGGCGGTGCCACCCCCCTCATGGTCAGGTCGGTTGTTTGGTGTCAGCGCCCTTGCGCGATTTAGTCTGAAGGCTAGCGTATTGAGTTGTGCTGTATGTTCCCGCCCGGAGCAGAGCCTCGATCGCGGGCGTCCCTAGGGCATTTTTCGATGCCCACGTGGAGACATCATCTGTGCCACATATACGGGTAAAGAGAAACTGTGTACGTGTGCGATTACCCCCCCCCCCCCCCCTGTAAAATTTGGTTACTATTTCCTCTTAATGTTTTTGTTGTAGTTTTTTGTTTTTTGTTTTTTTTTTCCATTAAATTGGAGTGTGGTGACTGCTGTAGTGGTTCTAGTTTGTTGCTTTCACTGTCCGATATCATGGCACTCAGGCACTTCTCTGCCTGTCCCCGATTATATGTATTACCAGTTAGTAGGTCGGTTTTCTCTTTCTTTTTTCGACCCCGCGGAGAGGATCGATTTGAACTCTCCGTCGTCGCCTATCACCCGGGTGGTGAACAAACCAGTCTTGGGTGGTTTACGAGATGCAGACGCGGCAAGGGGTCGATTGTGTGCTTGGTACGTCTCGAGCGCGAGTTGCGTGAGCTTAGGAGCCCTGTGAAGTTGGGTTGGTTTATTGTAGGTGATGCAGGGTCACAATAAGAGCGCTAAAGGATGGGCATTGACGTTCCATCATATCATCACGCGCGCAAAACATAGGCAGGCGGTGAGTAGTAGTAGTAGTAGTAGTAGTAGTAGTAGTAGTAGTGGTCGATCCTCGATATGGAACGCAGTTAGTTCCTGGCAGCAGCAGCAGCGGCGGCGGCGACGGGTCGTCCGGGCTGGTGGTGATGGGGTGTGGCTTCTTCGAAATGATGGCGCGTATACCCCCACGCTTCCCCCCCCCAACGTTGCCGATTGTTGTGCTTAGCTTTTTTTCTATTGCTGCTTCTGGTGTTTCGGACCGTGAACTGAAGAGTCCTGCTGGTAACAATTTCATCATGTATGTAAAATTTCTCTCTCATGATGATGAGAGCCTCTCTCATTTATGTGTGTTTCTCTAATCCTTTTTCGACACACAAACGGCAAAACATACCAAAGCCTCCTCCGGACGTGTCAGATTATTGGTTATCGCGACAATTCCCCCCCCCCTCCTCTCCCCGTTTGGACGAACGGCAGGCAGAGCTCCGCAACGAAAAAAGCAAAGCAACAACCGAAAGGAACGAAACGCGTGCAATATTTATGTGCCTACCAGCACAAAACTAAAATAGTGCGTGCGTGTTTATTTTTAACATCAAACCCTACGATTTTTTCGGTTCATTTTTGTCCAGATGTTACAAGGATTACCCTGGGCTGGGCAATCGATCGATATTTTACCCCTATAGCTCGGTAGGTAAGATTTGACGCCGTCCAGGTCACGGGTTCGAACCCCACTTCGAACGTTTCTTTTACGGAAACGCTGGCGCGTGCACACCTAAAAAAACACATCTCCCTGGCTCCCCAGGTAATGAAACGAAGCGGGTAGGTCAGCGTACGGACGTATACGGTTCCGACGCCCCAAAGATCCCGCCGTTTAGAGGGGGGGAGAGTGTTATAAGGATTACCTTAGGTTGGGTGTGATCGATCGTCCTTTTACCCCTATAGCTCAGTAGGTAACACCCTCACACAGACCATTGCCTTCCTACCGCGACGAATGCCGTCTGCAGCCCACACCCACAACAAAAAAAGAGATGCCCGCTCATCTAGCTGTACCCTTCTTGGGCTCCCTGTACGCATCGAGTTACTTGGCCCACGCGAACACATTTACAGTCTGCTCCTATTACTCTACTACTACTACTACTACTACTACTACTACTACTACTACTACTACTACTACTACTACTACTACTACTACTACTACTACTACTACTACTACTACTACTACTACTACTACTACTACTACTACTACTACTACTACTACTACTACTACTACTACTACTACTACTACTGCTCGCTACGGGCAGGTGGTCGCACAGGCAAATAGGGACGAGCCGGGTTGGTAACGGTCTCCACAGGGCCAGCACTTAGCTGACTCAACTGCCCCTCTCGCCGTCACGAGCAAAAGAGGACGTGGGTTACTATTAGTATCGAAAAAAAAAAAAACACATCAACTCGAACAGAGAAAAAAGCGCCTACTACTGTGGACGATGTTTTACAGCAACAAGTTGCAATATATCCGATATACCCCAAATAAATAGCAATATCCACCTAGGAAACCCCGGGATGTACCCCGGATGCCCCCTGACAACCACGTATCCCCCCAGAGCAAAGCCGCAGGCCCAAAGGGGCTTGGGGCACGCGACAAAAATATTGACCTGCAGGGAACATACCCAAAGACGTTGAGGAAGAGAAACCAAGACGAGAGGTATGTGTTTGGGCCATCCCGGCTGAACGCCCTTGATGCGTGCTACGATAGAGGTAGCACAATTCCGTTAAAATATTTTCGGAGTAACGGGGGTTCTTTCATTAAAAAAAATCGTCGGAATGTCAATCTTGTTTCCAAAAATGGCGTTTGTTCAAACTTGGGCCATGGGAGTATCCATCGGGAAGCAATTTGTTTTTTGCTGGAATCATTTTTCGGGTGGGGTATGGAGCCCCTCAAGTGAGGAAAAGTAGGGTGAATCTCCCCTCTTCGTAGACGAGCTGAATCTCCTCCCCCCTACATGTAAATCAGTTTCGTTTTTACATTTCCCCGCTGGGCTGCGGATAGAGATGTTGGGCCTCGACAACGTCTCGAATTTCTTTTTTGAAAAAAAAAAGATATCTAATATCACCGTGAGTGACGACGGTGTTCCGATCCCCACACTGCACACTGCCCCATGCCCTGCCGTCGGAAGCGCGCTTCGGTGTGATTGATTGGTATATGGATAGATAGAGGTGTTCTGTTTAGGAGCGAATGGACGTTTCATTTGGCGGGGTCTGGCATCGAAGTTGAGCACGTGACACAGACAGGTCCGCCGAGAAAACACTCAATACACCCAACGCTGAAAACGTGTTAACGTGGTGCATGTCCCCCCCCCCCCCCCCCCCCCCTACCCTAGACCATGTTCCACGATAGAGGTCCACGCTAATTTTTTTCTCTGAGGCTCCTCAGTCAACGAGCTCATACCTCACCCGAAAAAGCTGGCTTCAGCGAAAATCAAATTGCACCGTGGTGAATGATCCCGTGGCCCGAGTCTACAAAACGTTTTTTTTTTTTTTTCGAAATCAAGATATGTATACATTCCGACGATATGGGATCAAGGAACCCCGTGTTTCAGAAACAAAATAGCGGAAAGGTGCTACCTCTATCGTAGAGCGGGTCTATAGACCATGTTCTAGGAGTCTGTGCTGCCGAACCTTTCTCCCTACCCGAGCGCATCGGTCGTTCTCGTTAGCGTGGTGCCGATCCCTCACTCCGGATGCCGACCCTCCAGGCCAGACCCAGGGTGGTAGTGCCACGGCGGCCTTCGACGAGATGACGCTCCTGAACGGGGGGGATGTCATGTCCGCCGCTCGCCGGCTGGTTCCACATGCGCGCGCAGTTGCCCCCCGCGACGGGATGAAACCGCACATGGTGCGGAGGAGCAACGTGTTGGGAGGTGCGTTCCCGGCTAGCACACGTCAGTGTCGTGTGGTCGTGCGGTCAATGTTTCGCTGTGAGCCATCCCGAAGCAGGGGGTGCACCAGATGTTCCTAAGCCCCTCACAATAGGAGCTCAATATATCAACCGATACAATACTGGGAAGAAATTTGTTCGTGCCACCGGATCGGCACTTGTATGCGCTAGTCCTGAAACGACTACACGAGTAAACTTTTTATTTTATCCTTACTGGTGAATCATACCGGGCGAAACACCTACCGACCCAAGAACTACAAAAAGCGTCAAACGTACGAGACAAAATATCGAGTGCAGCCTAGATATAAAAAAAAAAACCAGCTACCCACGGCTGCGCCTGACGATTCACCTACGTCACGCCGGACCCCCCCCGTGCAAACGCGCTATATTAGCCGAGTGTACTAGAAGACACCAAGGACCTCGTACAGAGTCGAAGACGTGTAGCGCGCTGAAACAAAAGTGAGCTTTATCAGTCCCGGGTCCTCCGAAAATCGAACCAAGTATACCCTACCCGTCGGCATGGTCGCGGTGATTTTCCCGAGCCACCACAGACCGTCGTCGCCTGTGCACCAAACGTGGGCCCCGTGGGGAAGCACGGTGTTGCAGTATCGGCGGGGCCAACGGGTGCGCGCGATAAACAGTCATAGCCAGGCGCCAGAAACCGCTTGCCGTTACTCTGATAAATCTCCCGTTTCGCCGCCAAAACTCCAACATACAGAAGCTTAGCCCCGAGAGGAGATCCGCCCGGTGTGTCTGCTGAGGAGCAGGGGCCAACCGCGAGGACTTTGTAGGGGCCCGTTCGGTTTACGGAGAGTTTAGCCTTGAGGACCTTGGCGTCCGTGTCAGGCTTCATGCCCGGGCGGATGGTGACCGCCGTATCGTACAGTCACGCCCAGCCGCCAACGGTGATTTTGGGGACTGGGCGCAGTGCCTCGGACAGGGCGAAGTCCCGACGGTTCACGCGAGCAACGGTGAGGGAATGGTGTTTGCGGACAATACCGTACGCCCGCTGCTTGCGGTCCGTCACCAAGCCGCAGCAGGGTAGGTAGCCGCGGGCCACACTCTGGTGCGGGCGACTCCAGCACACTCGAAAATCGTGAGAGGGAAGCTCGGGAGTCAACCCATACGGACCTCGGTTGGAGCCAAATCCGTAACGGCGCCGACGATGCTCTTGTGCACTCAGATCAGACATAAAGGATTTGTTCGTCCCCGTTGTTTTGGAGCTCGTTGACGACCATCGCCAGCATCCGGGCCTTCGTGTAGTTTCTCACGTTCCACTCCACCGTTGCCGTTTGGGTGGTAGGAGGTGGTGACAATCTTCCGAACCCTGGTGGAACCGATAAACGGCGTGCGAAAGCTTGGAGCAGACGTCGAGGCTGTTGTCCGAGAGGTTACTGCGCGGTCATCCCCAGAGGGGAATATGCCGCTTTGAGGAGAGTATTAGTCCCTCCCTGAACGGTGAACTCAGCCGCTGTGACTGCGAATGTGTCGGGTCGGCGGTTGAAAGGAGCTGGGTGAAAGGCAAGGTGTAGGTATTTTCTCCAGGTGTTACCGCGAGAGGGCCGAAGGAGTCGACGCCGACGGCGATGCCGGGCCCTTCTGGCAAGGGCATCGTGATGGTGGGCCACCGGACCGTCTGCCGCGACGTTTTCCACGCCTGACACCTCAAGCAGTTGCGCAACCACCGCCAGGTGCATCTTCTCATACCGATCTACAAACAGAAACGTTCGAGCATACGTAGGGTGCGCGCGGTTCTCACGTAGCAGGAAGCTGTGAAATAGCAAGCTTGTATGACCCAGGGGTGCATGAGCAACACCACATTCATTCAAATAGTCTCGTCGGTCGAAAAGTAGTCCGTATAATCTACCGGGCGCTGCGTGCTCGACACAGGGGGGGGGGGGGAGACGGCTGTCGGACGAGTAGGACGATGTCTGCGTCGATGGTGTGCGATCAGCCTTTGCTATTACGGGGGACCATAGTTAATAGGACCAAATATTCTTAGTAAAAATGGTGAAATATATAGTTTTTTATGTATACCATAGGTCCTATTAACTATGGTCCCCCGTAATAGCTAGCTCCTGAACCTCCGAAAAAGGAGGGCGCCGGTGAGAAGGAAAGCACAACGAAAAGTCGGAAGGAAAAGCTTCCGGCCGGCCAAGGGTTATGTAGCGCATGGCGGCGTTGCACACGGGCTCGACCTGTTGTGCAAGTCGGTCGTGGTGACGGCCGATACATCGATTGGGTCGGGGTTAGGCGGAATCTTCTCCCTCGCGAAGTTTTCGTCGGGAGGGGAGCGCGCTGGGCGGCTGCCGTCGCTGCGGTGGGGGCTTCTGCAGAGCCCATGTCGTCCACCGAGGGTACGGCTAAAAACCGAAGCGAAAACGGTGTTGGCGATGTGTGAAAACTACAGCGACGGTATATGGGACGACGAATCTCCCCAAAGTAGCTGAAAGTTCCTCAAATCTCATACGTGGCTTGTCTCCGCGACAATCGCGAAAAGTCCGAGGAGGTGGAAGGCAGCCCACCCGAAGCGACGCGTTCGGTGCGAGGGGACCAACCAGCCCACTCAAGCCGACTCCGGGAGTCAGCGAGCGAAGATTGAGTGCGGAGCTCCGGCATTAAACCGGCATCCTCCACGGGAGTGTGAAGCTGTCAGACCCACTGCGGTCGTGTTCTGTTGCGGTCTCCGGCAAACGGGATAGAAAAATCAGCATTTCCGTTGGATGGCGCTGCCCTCGCATTGGTCGAGTGTGTAGTGCAGTGAGGGAGCTCGATGCCACCACTGGGCGCGCTGCTTTTGATCGCTTTTGTGGCCCGACAACATGCGGAATATCGTGCCCCATAGGTAATGTCGAAGTCGTTCAATGGCCCAGACAATGCTACCAACTTCGAAGTCCAGCGGGGTCCAGTGCCTCTCGGAATCGAGGGTAGCACGGCTAATGTACGTAGTGGGCCGTACCAAAACCGTCCAGTTGTTCCTGTTCGAGCGCGCACCAACCGTCGATACGGGCGTCGCAGTGCGTGCGAAAGGGGCGGCAGCCGTCGGCTACGGCGTCCCAGTCAGAGAAGACCAACATTGGTGGGGTGGCGAGGTTAGCGATAATCTGGCCTACGGCAACCTCCGTGGCTGGCGTAAAAGTCGTACGTAGCACCCTTCCGAAGGAGGGAGGTGAGAGAGCGTACCCGCTTAGACTATTCGGGTAGGAAATTGGGATAATATCCCTCGCCGCCCTTCAGCGCGCGGACGGACCTGCTCGAGATTTCGGTGCATGGACGGTGTCATCGAAGCCGGCACTTTCCCCGCATTTGGGCGTACACCCGCAGGCGAAATGGAGTGGCCCTGAACAGTTGCATCCTTGACGCCTAGGCGAGCCTTTAACGGAGAAACCTTGTGGTTGTGCGTGCGTAGGCGCTCGAACAGGGATCGTATCGTCTTGACGTGGGCCCTTGGGTCAGGGTCGAGGACGTTCACGTCGTCCAGGTAGACCGACCCTTGTGCCAAACCTCCATTGACTTCGTTGATCACCTTGACGAACCAGCCGGACGAATCACTACTGCCCTGGGGCTTAACGAGCCACTCGTAGAGACCCGTGGGGGGAAAAAAACGCGGTGAGATGAACAGTGCCCTTTTGCGTGGTAGTCTGGTGGAACGAGGAGACCAAACCAAAAGAGGGAAACAACCCGCCCCTTCCCCAGGAAGTCGAGGACATGGTCCACGCAAGGAATAGAAGGCTGGCTGAGGCTGTTAATCTGATTGAGTTTCTTGTAGTTCAAGGTGATCCGAACGCCTTCAGACTTCTGCGGGATGACCACCAGCTCGAGTACGGAGAGGTCGAGGGCTGGATCAGACCTGCCGCTAGATATTAGTCCGAGGTGGCATCAACTTCCCCGGTCATGATGGGATTGATGCGGTTCGGTCGGGGCGTGACAGGAGCGCTTCCTTCCGGGATCGGATTCACGAAAGGTATCACGGAGCGGGAACCAAAACCTACTTAGAGAAAACGTCGGGACGTTCACCGAAAACATCCCCCAGTTGTTCGATCACCTCCGGGGTCCAGTCTGTGCCGTGCAGATCGAAAGCGACCGCTCGCAGATGAGACGGCCAACGTGTCTAGACGCGCAGGAGCGAAGCGTGCTGTACTGAACTTAAACGCTCAAGCCGGGCAGGCGAGGGCGAGGCTGGAGCCGCGAGGGGTCAAGCCGTAACTGCTGAGACCGGAGCCATATCAGATAAACCAGAGGCAAGGTTGAGGGCTCGGTGGTCGTGCTGTAAACCGTCCTACGGGACTCTCATCAGCGGGGCGTGGGCGACTCTGAGGGTGCCCCTAGGCTCGAGATCCGCCACTCCAGCGAGGGGAAGAACCTGTCGCCCGGAGGCCACGTAATGCTCTTCAACCGAGGGTAGGTCGATTTGGGGCTTCGTGTCGACCGATGTAATGCCCCATGGGTGGCGGGGAGCCATCGCTGCGGACCAAGTTGACTGCAAGCAGTTGAGGATCACCGGACAAGGTGACGCCTACATCGTCCTCGTAGTGTAGATGGAAACTCTACCCGAAGCGTGTCGGGGTTGATGGACGGACATGCGTGTCGGGGCGTGGTGAACTAACTCCAGCTCGCCAACAACGCGCTGGTCCGATGGCCGAGGTGGCAGAGAGCAGTAGGAGCGGCTATAAAAACGCAGCCAGCGGGCACGCCCCCCGCAGTACTGTATGCTGCATCACTGAGGGCGGAGCCACGGAGCCCCTAACTGCGAGGGAGCACGTAGGGTCATCTTCTCGAAAAAATTGGACGCTCAGGCGTACACTCGTCGACGGTTTCGGACGCGTCGATTCTACAAAATTCCTCCAAGATTCGAGGGGTGCATTTCCGCTCGCGCGCAATGGATGCCGCACCTAGCGAGAGCATGTGATCTATAAATCGTTTTCAATGAAAGTCTGTGGGGAGCATGTATCGAGAAGCGCCAAACAACAAAAGGTGCGAGAGCGCCAGGTCCGCTGTGAATCGCGATTTTGGTTGTACAAAAAGCGTCGTCGAGGGTGTTGATGCCCCCGACAAGGCAGCGTCCGTGCTCTGACAGCGCCAGGGAGGGGTCGGTACTCGATGCGGCAGCCCAAACCTCGGGACTGTGGTCAACAGGCGCGTCAGAAAAACAGGCCGAAAACACCAAAGCGGACCTGGGCAGGCGCGGGCCACGGTCAAAGGGCGAGGCGGCGCCGGTGAAAGCGCATGAACTCCGTCGGCCATGGTCGGAGTAGGACATTGATTACAGGAGGCGTGGTGCGCCAACCTCACCTCATTCGCTCGAACGGTGTCGCGAACGGCGGAACAAAACTTTCACGAACAATGTTTCCTCGCCACCCAGAGGGGCTCGGGCCTCGGGGTCGTCGGTCTGGAGGCCGATGCCCCAAACGGAGTCGAAAGGACTGGCTTCAGCCTACGTTTAGGTGCCAGTGCTCAATACGTGCTGCTTCATGGCGGGGTTCAAAAATGCCTGCAAGGACGGCGTCTTCCCGAACGCGACCCCAGATAGCGCAGTCGAAGTTATGCACGCCTCGACCGATGCGTTTGTGCCCGCGTGGGTCGGGCGAGGATATAGTCCTCTCTGCTGCGCAGTCGTCCCGGAAAAGGCGAGCCTTTCCGGCCATCATATACTGCTCCGCGCAGGAACGTGACACATCGTCAACGACAAAGGACGAGGGGGACCGCTGCGAAAAATAAGAGGGGGACTACCAGAACAGAACGATCCGCTCCGTCGAATACTCGAGAGTAGGGTCAAACACCGACGGTGTCGAGCCGTCGGTGGCCGCAGTTGCAATGTGGGGAGGGGGGAGTGTGCTTCTCTGACAACACTTAGCCCCCGGTGCACGAGGCGGGTCCGGGGCCACATATACTGCCTCGGCGTCATCATTGCCCGTAGATAACAAATGGCCAGAAAGCTCTCTTTCTCGTCCGATGGGTTTTGCCCTAGGCCAACGGAGGCAGGCGGCTCTGAGCCCGTTCTGCTTGAAGAGAGCTGAGATTCTTCCGAAATTAACGGGTATGCTGTCCGGTTGATCTGACCGGAGGGCGTGGAGTCACCGCTGGCTCGATGGGCAGTGTCAGGTTAGTCCGGTTACACTGGAGCCGAAGGAGCGCTGCGCACGTGGTGTGACGCGCGCGAAGTCGATAGAGGGCCTGCAGACCCTGTAGACGACTTCAGGAACGGGGTTCAGATGGGTGGCAACAACGTGCCCACCGGAGAGGGGTTGATCTGCTGGGGAAGGGGGAGGAGGTAGCTAATCTTGTCGACTCCTCCTTTATAGGAAAAGGGGTGGAGCGGCCACCGTTATTGCGAGGAAACGCTGAGTCGAGCTTTACCATAGATCTCGGGGGTTTTGGCGCCCTCGGCTACCCCGCACCGCACCTCAAACCGACCACCACCGCATGACCGGGAGGAGGTGAAGGAGAGAGACACTCTCGCTGAGGAAAACGATGCGCCAGCGCGCAACGATAGTCGTGTTGCACGGCGCCTGGCTTAGGAGAGCGGCGTTTGGCGCGCCTGCGCTTGTGACCGGGCTGACGGGGGCGGCGTTTGATGCGCAGGCCCCTGACGCCAGGGGAGACGCCCGGGGGCTCTCCGCTGAAACAAGTGTGGCTGGGTCGCTGCGTCGGTTTGACTTACGGGACGACGTGCTGGGCCCGGTTGGGGCAGGTCGGCGCTGAGCGCTGGACGAGCCTGGGACACGAGCATCTTGTTGAAGCAATACTTTGTCTCGCGGCAATGCTGGCGGCGGACGGGCGGGGGGAGCCGTACCGTCGTCGACCTGTCAGCTGCCGGCGCGGGAGGTGCCTGGTTGGCGTTCGTTCGGGTTTTCTTCAGAGGTATGCGAAGCACCACAGCGAATCCTGGAGGCGGGCACAGGAGTGGAAGAGGCGGGGGCGGTTGGAACACCACTGTGATAGTCAGAGTTAGACTGCTAGTATCCTCGTTCCGCGTGTATGTTGCAGTCGTCGCGTTTGTTTGTTTCTCGGGCCCTGGTCGTGGTGCTGCCCACGCGAGTGGCTGGAACGGCGCATTCGGGCTTTCTGGTGTGTGCTGTTTATTCGGTCGCGAGGGTTCGTCCTCGTGGCGATGTCTGACCGTGTGTTCTTGCCAACGTTGGAACACCTCGCCGTCGTCGCCGAGCGTTCCGAAGTCGGGGGTTCAAGATGCCGCAGAGGGGGTTGGAGCGGTGTGCCTACACTGTTGGAAAGAGTGTGTGTCTCCGTGGTAGTTCAGGCAGTGGACTCGGTTTTCTCCGAGTACGTCGGCGGGAGCGGACGATGAGAGTAGGCCGCTCCTGAGCAGGGGCTCATCGGTCTGGATGGACATGTACAGGCAGCGTGAAGGTCGGTGCAGTGTGGTGTTGTTCAAGGGGCCAGCGGTTGTGAGACATGTCGAGCCACGGATCGAGGCGGTCAGGGATGGATTCGCCGACTTTCATTACAACCGGATTATTGCGCGATCCCGTCCGCCATTAAGGTAACTGAGAAACTGTCCGGCCCTCGTTGCGACCCTTCCTGGCGGGCGGGGCCCCCGGCGGAGCGGATGACCCGCCCATCCGTCGAAGAAGAGCAGCCTAAGAAAATCGTTGTTCGCCGTTGATGGCAGGTTGTGGCGTATTGTTCGCTAGGAGTTTCGAAAAGCCAAGCACATGGCGTCCAAACGGTACGGTAGCCAAAACCCTAGGGTACAGCGTGGTCATCAAGCTGGGGTACTGCTCCTTGGCTGCCATCCAAACCACCCCCAAAACAACCTCCACCCCCGGTGCCAAAACTACGCTCAGTCCCTGTTGATGTCGACACCGCCCCTCGAAATTCCCGGATAAAATAGCCAAAAGAGGTCTCGTTGGACACGCCGCGGCCGACGTGGGTGCTCAGCAACCTCAGGAGGAGCGTGAGCGCTTCCGGTCCGGTGGCCTTACCTACGAGAGTGCGCGAAACTTGCCCAATCAAATCACCAATCGAGGTGGTGAGGAGGGCGGTCGTAGGCTTGTCAGGCGTGAGGGATGTCTGGAGGGGGTACTCCCCACCGGGGGTTCAGTCGGCAGAACTAAGGCCTTCGTGGCTGTCGCCGTTACACATCATCTGAATATCAGACGCTGAGGGCGTTTCCAAAAGGAGTGCGTTGCTGCGCGGCGTCCGAAGGGTTGATCGGGGAGGGGAAACGAGGGATGAAAATGCGGGCGATGTCTTTGAGACCGAGATACTTGTACGCCCGTTTATGTTCGGCTGCATGCTATGCCACGGTGGCTGCGGCGGCGGAGGCGACCACCATTGTTCGAGCGTGGGCAAGCTTAGACAACAGGTGTACGAGGAGGTCCTCGAAGACGATCAGGCGGCCAAGAAGCTCGGCTGGAGAGGCAGAATGAGTTGTCGCAGGAATCAGTTGCCTCTTGCTGCTGATGCCTGTGATCTCGGGGGCGGGGGGGGCTCTTCTGCTGCTGTCCGTGGAGGGGCTGGAGGAGCTGGCTCCGTAAGCGTCTCCCCGTCAGTGATTCCTCTTGGGTGCCGGTGGACCCGATTGTCGGCGGGGCGGTGGAAGCTCTCGTGGTTCAGCTCAGGCCATCTCCCACTCCTGGGCGCTGGTGGGCCTCGTTGGCGGTGTGGGCCCGACGCCTGTGGTGAGCGATGTACGATTTAGGGTCGGTCCTGCGGATGATGGTCGGGGAAAGCGTCGTGTGCCTTCCGAAAGCTAACCATCAGGTCCCTTATAGGCGAAATGTGCTGGAGCTCTCCCCAGAAACCCTTAGACATCTGAGTCCACGTGCTGTTACCAAGAGCTCGCCGTCGGGCAACTCTTCCCAGAGGCTACGGGCACTGGAGACCACTGCTGTCGCCGCCTCGGTAACCTGACACTTGTTTGACCCGTTCGCCATGCAAGCGACACTCCCCTGCGGGAAGTCGGCGTCTCTGAGCCTCCGGGTCGAGGCGTCGGGGGCGACCTCGCCGGGGGGGGTGCTGTTGCGAATTAGCAAAACCGTGGGGGTGGGCTGCGCGCGGTTTAATCTGAGGGCTGGAGAGGGGACAGTCGCAGCTGCTTGTAGACCCACCGCTGGCGCGGCCGGGGGGAGGCGTAGACCGCGAGGGGTAGACCCCCAGCTGGAGCTCCGGTCTCGTTGAGCAGATGTGTCTGCTTGGCGATTGCTGCTCTGGCAGCCTGCAGTGCTTCACTGGCGCGGGGGGTAGAAAACGTGGCTTCCTGAGAGGCGCTGACGGCAGCTGACGCCAATTATCTCACCTTGGTGAGCGCGATCTCCCGGCTTCGCATCGTCTTCACCGGGGCAGCGCCAAAGGCTTCGGCCTGCGCCAAGGTCCGCTCGGCCGCGACAAAAATGTCGGCTTAGTCGAGCACCGAGTGTTCCGCTGCGATCTAACATACGTGACCCGAGATGAAAGGTCCATGTGTGAGCATGATCGACCTAGTCGGCGTCAGGAAAGAGATCCATGCACCTGGGGGTATAACGGCCGTGTCCCGAAGATTATCCGACGAAACCTGAGGGGCAGAAAACTGTAGTCCGGATCTCGCTGTCGCAAGTTGGGGGTTGCAATACGCACGGCACCCTCTGATGTTGCGGGTCTGGGGAATGGTATTTTTCCAACCGCTCTCGCCACTTCGTCCTGCCGCCACTTCGTCCTGCCGTCGACGCCACTTTAGTTCAAGGCCGGGACACGTTGTATCCCATCCCTTGTTAGGTTTGCCCGTTGAGCAGGTACTCGTTGGCATCCACGTGTGTGTGGTGAATGCTTAGAGATAGAAGAAGAGCAGCTTTAGACCTTTCAAGCACGACGAGAGACTGAGAGCAAGGCTCGTGCCTCGCCGGAAGACCCCGAGTTTTCCACGTGAGATACGCCTCTCCCAAGTACTACAACTACGATCCCAATGCTTGCATCCAGATAATTGCCGGCCTTTCGGCCTCATTCAAAGCAGTACCATATCACTTGCTTTCACCGTCTTGATGTACCAGTATGTTTATTGCAGTCCTGGGTTCCTATGTGTCCTGCTGCTTTCTAAAAATATCAATGGACAAGGTTACGAAGGACAGGGTGGATGAGGTGTTCCCGTGAGCTATGCGTATATGTACGCGCACAACTTACTGAGCCAGCATCTACCTTGCACCAAGTTCCTAGTACGTACAACTCTCGCGACCATCCCTGCGGGCCACGATGGACAGAGTTGCGTCTCCTGTATCGGCACAGCATGGAATGTTTTTTTTTCAAGTCTATATATTGCAGCCATCATTGCTGAACATTCCGTGGTACATACGCTCTTCGTTCTGCCGCAATGTCTAACCGTATCAGCTCATCCGTATAGATGAGTCGCAAACATATTACCAAACACCGCCACCAGGTATTATCACCGGTATGTACCTATCTACTGTACCGAAGCTGAAGATAACGCGACACGCGCGACGATTGTTAGAACCAGGTATCTCTGTCTAGCAAGCGCGGCACACACGCGCATATATATGGTGTGTTTTGATAAACTAATCCGCTGAGACCTCTCCCCAGGCGCATCGTTTTTTGAGTTTTTTTAATCTCCTTGCTGTCGAGAAAACCAGCCTGAAAAAAAAAAACATGCTCGCGGCGGCGCCTGGAGCACGCGTGAATGATAAAACTATGTGATGCACCAAACCAGAGCGGCTCCCACCAAAGATACACAAGTAATGGTGATACACGAAGTACCAATTAGGGGATTGTTTTTTGTATTTGGTAGCGGCCGCCCACCGCCTGTACAGAGGGCGCGTCCGTACCGACAAGAAACTGCGTATGTATGCAATCAACCTCTGCGGTTTTACACAACACGTGAGTGCGCCGGAGAGGTTTGACGTTATCGTCAAGTGTACACGGATACAGGTCACCATGCTATCGTTGATGTTGGTGGTCAGTCGCCATACCCACGCCGTTTAACCTTGGGTCAAGGAAAGGTTCCTGCGCTACGACAGATTCCCCCAAGGATAAGGAATCGCACCTACCATATCACATTCGAGCTCTGCAGTGAGTGGCGAGATTGAGCCGGACGCCCCGAAATATTCACGTTCCGGTTTTGTGTGCTCGGATACATGACGCCATAATATCGGTATTGTTGGTGTTCAATACTCATACATACATACCCGCGCCGCTCTACTATTTATTACGGGGGGCCATAGTTAATAGGACATATTATGGTGTACATAAAAACCTATATATTTGACCATTCTTACTAATAATATTTGGTCCTATTAACTATGGTCCCCCGTAATAATCAGTTATGATGGTAAAAGCACCAATCAATCAGGGTAATAAACCCTCTTACGTCGCCAAAAAATAGGCTGTCCCGGGCTGCACCAAATCTGGGACGCAATCGGGCAAGGAATCGTTTGTACCGGGCTGCAGCAAGTCTGGGACGTAGTTGGAGTGATCGTGCCGGACGATGTAGACGTGAAGTTATCCCTTGTGTGTGGATATATGACGCCGACCTATTGTCACTTTCGTTGGTCAATGGCCTCATCGGTTCCGTCGTCCTCATCAGTTCAAGCGAAAACATTTACGCCATAATTATAATGCGCTCAAGGATGACGAAGCTCATGTTATGTATGTGCTGTTTCCAAACGATATCCCCGGCGTGAATCAAACCACCGCGAACGACATGTATTTCACGTTTTGTGCGAGGCATGCGGGTCCGTCTCGCCCGAGCATATCTGCGTGGAGTTTTCAAATCACACAAGTTGTTGATCAATCGATATGGGCGCGCCGGCCACAAGCTCATTTACAGTACCACCTATAATTCGACGGGCAGCTGGCAGGGTAAATGAGTTTTCGACGCGAGCGGCCTTTAGCGCGCCGTACGAACAAAACTTGCGCGTATGCGGGGCTATTGGCTATTGTCGCCCGAGATTGTCGGCATGGAGTATAAAAATCGCACATACATACATACATGTTGATGGCCAATCCTTGTGGGCCGCTTCGGTCACAAGTAAATCAACCGTGCCAAAACATTTTATGGGGATTAACTGGCCGGACGGAGTATAGCACATGCCATTTATTTCAAGTAAGTAAGTGTGGACTGACCCTTTAGCTCGCATGCAAACTTGAGAAGTACGCGCAATAGAAACAAAGACGCGTTCCACGATTTAGGTAGCACGTTTTCGCTAAATTAAAACGGTTTCTGAACGACGGGTTTCCTCAACCTAAAATCGTCGGAATGGCAAGCTTGTTTCGAAAAATAAATAGCGTAATTTTATACTTGGGCCATGGGATTATTTATTCCTCGGGATGCAGCTTCATTTTTCTGAAGTCAGTTTTGGGTGAGGTGTGGAGCTCCTCAAGTGAGGAGCCTAAGAAAAATCAGGGTGAACCTCTATAGTAGTAGAACGCCTCTAGAGGAGCAGCGTTTGTATCTTAATCTGGTTATTTTGCGCTATATCCCTGGGTTTCGTAACGGAATTACTTGGCTCTATGAACGTATGACGCGTGTAAGACAGTTTCAAGAATAATAATAATAATGATCGATGTTGTTGTGTGAAGCTTTGAGGGTAGTACCATCTTACGCAGACGTGGCGAGGTATTATAACTGGGTTGATTTTCGAACCCCACTTGAGTTTGATACTGTTCTTTATTAGTATTTTGACAGCGTCACCTCTATGGAGGGGTCGTGTCGGGAGTTGACACCATGTAGCTACGTACTCAGCAGAAGGAGTAGACACCGTAGCAGCACAGCTCGATTTGTGGCGCACAACCCGTAAGTATGCAGCTGTTTGTCGGCTCAGAAGTTCTCTTCGAAACCTCAAGTGCGTATTTTAGATGCATGCGTATTCAACTGGACTGTCAGCTCCTCCAGAGGTTAAGAGACAGAACCATGTGAAAGCGGTAGGAGGTCCCTCAGACCTTGCTTCGTTTATTATTGGCAGGGTCATCGAGGATGGTCTCGAGAGCACGACATTATTAGTCTCCCCCTTGTTCACTCTTCATGCGGTCCTTTGCCTTTCTTTTGTTTGAGCAATATTAACTAACACCAAACGTTAACGTTTTGATCCACCTAACAGTAGCTCGAGCGTTTGCCTCTCTGCCATCTGATCTATCTGCGTCTCATTTGACCGACAGCGAGTGAGCTCGTTCACGGTCACCTGCCTCGGACCAGACATTGCGCTGATGTGTATACACACTCGACACGCCAGTACGTTTGCCTGTTTTGATGCTGGTGGGGGCTATCGATAGTTTTATGAAGGTAGATAGGTACCAGGTATGATATTCCATATTTTTTCATATTATTCCGCTTGGAAATAGACTTGACAAAACATTTTTTCCGCTGGCCTCGGACGAGCTCACGTCTCGTCGCCCAGTTCGGGGTGCTGGAAGTTAACTGTGAGAAATCCACACACAGGGCACCCGAAAACGTATGGTTTCTACCACGACGATCGCCTCCGCGAGGGCTTTGACCCGAGGCGTGCGGCATGTGCGTAGCCGTTCCGAAAGAAATTTGCCCGTGGGTGACCGTTGAGTGACCCTGATCGGACAGACAGACACATTTTCTGAATCCGTTCTAGATACCACAAGTCGACACTTACTTGTGGAACTTAGGCCTATTCGTGCTTTCAACGAACGGTACGAGTCAGATGGCTCGCAGGTCTTGCACGCATTAAGGGTACGTGCATCATGTGTCTGGAACCACATCGAGGATAGGTGGTTAGAGTCACCCCACGGTAGGGTTGCACGTTTTGGACCAAAGGTTTCTGACCAATTGAGGTCCTTAAAATAATGAAGAACTACCGGTTAGGATGGTTTTTATACTCATATACCTGGTATTCGTTTTAGGGCTAGCGCATACAAGTGCCGGTCGGGTGGCGCGAAAACAAATCTTCCGAGTGTTGTGTCGGTTGAGATATTGACCTCCTATTGTGAGGGGCTCAGGAACGTCTGGTGCACCCCCTGCTGTAGGTTGGATCGGTACTACTGCTGTATCATACTTATTTTAGAGGGCAGAGACATTCGTGCAATGTGTGTTTCGAGGATTCGCGAAGTTTACAGCCGACGTAGGTGTTAGTAGAACTGCGTCGATCGCTGTCCCTGTAGCGAGCGACTCGCGAGAGAGAGGTCGTGTGTCGGGCACGATCCCTCTTTTGGATGGAGTCACGAAGAAGCCCATATCTATTATTCTTGTTGTATCTATTTTTTGTTTTCGTTCAGCTAGCTGCGAGTTAAATGCGTACCAGGTACACCGGGTTGGTTGGTTTCCACCGCGTATGAGTAAGCGATCTGGCATTCCGAACAAACAACCCACGAGACAGCCTGTTGCTTCCAAGAGCACACTCAAGCCAGAAAAACGAACCCACCCGCGCGCTGTTAAACACGTGCTTCTAAAAAAACGTGCCAGACTCTCCGCTCTTCAACCCCGCGATAACAAGCGTACGGCCTTGTATAATATAGGAGCATCGGCGGTTGTTGCTCTCAGTTGCCGTTTAACCCATCGCGTCTACAAATATGTACCTAGCCCCATACTGCCGGTTCACCTCCGCTGCCCTTTGCAGGTGAAAGCGTCCGCATCCACCACCATATCAATATAAATCACCCTCTAGAAACCTCGGTGATATGCTGTGGCCCATACCGTCTGTGCCGTCAAAGGAAAACGGGGCGTGCGCGAACGTTAAAACGTGCCATTTCTAGTCCCGAAATCGAAACCAATGCTTGGAGATCATCAGCGTATCTCGACTTTACCACGGCATTCTTGCATATAGACGTTTAAAGTATACATACATACCAGGTGAAGAGGTGTAGATGGTTCAGCCTCTGCTCCCTATGCGCGCCGCATGCTCCCATCGCCCCGCCCAGCCATTGCCTATACTGGAAAGAGATTTTAGATGAAGACAACATCCTAGAATGGCTTGCTGCGCCCTCCCGCCCTGACCGCTCCTACGTGTACCCGGCGTGCGTAGGTGGACGTTTGGTTGTCTTCTAAACTGAGCTGTTCCCTACGTTACAGTAGGGGTTGAGATACACTTAGTCCTTTCCCTTCCGTAGGAGTTCACCCATCACGGCAGTGTGCTTCTGGGAAAATACCAGTGTGGTGTTTGTACTGTTATCGTCGACTACCGCACTGGTGGTGTCGCCGACTATCGCCATCTCCAGCAAGGCAACACCCGGGGGCTAATTCTGAATGCAGGAAAGTGCCCGTTCTACTTCGTATGCGATAGCTCTCTTGCCGCTCCCACGTGTACCTATGCAGATATGGTAAATATGCCCCCGCCCAAAATCTATCTATTCCATAGCAGCATACGTAGCGCGCGCGCGGGGACAGGGGGGGGGGGGGGGTTACGAGATGGTGTAAGCAAAAATTACGACACCTTTCGGCAGAAAATCCCATCTATCCTGGCAAGGATAGCAACGTGCGCCATCTCACGCAATGGCTGTGCTCGTATGACCGTACACCGTCGCACCCCTACAATGCCGGGATGGAGCATGTCGGGTTTTCATCGGCCCGGCGGGGAGGATACGCTACGTACAAAGAACCAACTACTGCACAAACTGCAAGCGTGGCAGCACCCTTTGCCGTCAAAATCGATTCAATCCAATCCAAGGCGGGGGAAATATTTTACCTTTTTTTTTTAAATAGAACACGAATTGTAACGCCATTTTTGGCGTTCCCATCAAAAGTTGACTGGCCCTCCAAAACCATTACCGTTGTTTCCCCTAGTGCTACTGATGGAGTTATCCGACATCATTCCCGAGTGTTTTCCCCCCAGAACACTGTCGGCGGGGGACTTGTTAACTCTCCATCCTGGCGGTGAGATTAGCGGGGGGAAGGGAGATATTATACATACATCGAGAAAAAAACGTGACAAACACCCGTTTGTGGTATTTTCTATCAAAATCGACCCATCTCTTCTCCAAAAAACATGAACGGCCCTTCTATTGCCGAAACAGGTTCCCCACACTAGTGCTTTAAGGTACAGTAGTCGTTTCCTCCCCAAGCACACGAGAGCAGTTCCAAATTAACTATTCCTCCTGTCCTCCGCAAAAACCTGAGTGTTGTTGTCGTGCTAAAATCAACCAGTTTGTTGTCCTGCCCAAAAGCATAGGGTGCAGTACGTACTAAGCCGATGGCTGCGTAGGGTTTCCCTACGTATCACGAGCGTATTTATGAAGGGATTGATAAAACGGCCATATGTACCAGCGTGCTGTGCGCCAGGAACCGCCTCCCTAGTGGGGGCAAACCGTGCGCTGCAAACCACCATATCGCAAGTTGTTTAGCGCCGAACTACGAAGCTCAGCACAGCAATGCCCGTCGACTCTTTTGTTTTTGGACATCGTACACGTTTGTCTGGCAGCTACCCAAAAAACAAACTACTAGTAGTACTACCTCACTACCCTCCGCAATCCGTAGACCCCCCCCCCCCCCCCCCGCTCTCGCCGCAATTTAAAATAGAACGCTTTGAGGCCCCTTCCAAGAGTACGACCTCCAACAGCAACTAACTCAAAGAAGAGCTGAAGTAGGTTGCTGTGAAACCGACCACGCTTAACCCTTTTAGGACTGCAGTCTCGTTTTGGGGACAATTAATTGGGGACAAATTACTTGGAAATTGAGTGCCTTGTCCCCAAAACGGGACTGGGGTTCTAAAGGGGTTAAGAAGGAATGCCGAGTATCTTCCGTGGATCGGTACGTTGACACACTTTTTAAGCCCCTGCCAAAGGTGGGTTACATGCTAAGGACAGCGGTAGTTTACAGCCGTGCTCTTACAAGAGGAATGCGATGCTATCTGTTTTTTACTAGCTTGCGCCTGTGCGCGATGGAAGCAAGGCTTGCCCTGTGTGCGATGGGGAGCAAGCTGATTTATATGTTCGAAGGGGGTTGGCCGCCCGAAGTCGACCCGAAATGGCAAAAAAAAAAAAAATCCCCCAAGGTTGTGTTTAACGAACATGCTTAGTTCGTGTGCCCTGGAGGCACCCGGACGCCTACCCAAGTACGACGAAATCATTTAGGATTGATACCCGCGTACCTTGTATGCTCTACAGGGGTACCCACGTACCCGCCCGGGTATGTATTTCGTTTGCACCCAGATGTGATATCAGGGTATCCCCTGGTTGAGGTCTAGGGGCACCCGAGTACCCATCCGGGTATGGCCGAAGCATCCATGCATGATACCCGGGTATTTACCCCGGAGTATACACCCTAATATACACATCGGAGCCATCCCACGGTAGTAGGGGTGCACCAGACGTTCCTGAGCCCCTAATGTTAGGAGCTCAATATCTCCCCCGATAAACTACTTGGAAGAAATCCGTTCGTGTCATCCGACCGGCATTTGTATGCACTACTAGTAGTCCTGAAACGAATACGCGGGGTAAAATTTCATCCTCACTGGTAATTCTTCACCTAAGGAACTTCAAATAGTCAGAATCCTAAGTCCCACAAAAGTCACAAAGTGCAACCCCTACCGTGAGGTGACTCATCGTTGACATGGGTATACGAGTGTCATTAACCATTCGTTGGGGGTCAAGATCCCCTGTTAAACTTCAACCGTGATGAGACGGGTAGAGCAGATAGACAGGTCCGCGAGCGGGATGCACTGCGAGTACCACTGGTTGCGAACGACGCAGGAGGCTCCCGACCAGCACTCCGTCGGCCCGCTCCAGCCTTCGCCGCCGCACTGCTCCCACGAGCCCTGAAGACCTTCCTCGGGAGCGGGCGTGCACTGCCACAAAGGAATGAAGAGCGAGCAGTTGGAGGGGGGAGCGGGCGAGGCGTCGGTGGTACAGCTACTACTACGAGGTACAGTGACGCAGTAGACGTAAACCGCTAACAACACAGCGCATATATATGGTATATGAGACGTTCTACGATGGAGGTTCACCCTAATTGTTCTGAGGCTCCTCACTTGAGACGCGTTCTACGATAGAGGTAGCACATTTTCCACGAAATCTTTTCTGAATGACGGGGGTTCCTTAGACCCAAAATCGTCGGAATAGCAACCCTGTTTCGAAAACTGACGTTTTCGTATACTCGGGCCATGGGATTATACATCGGGAAACCACTTGGTTTTTTGCTGGCGTCAGTATTCGGGTCAAGTATGGAGCCCCTTAAGTGAAGAGCCTCAGAAAAACTCGGGTGAACCTCTATTATTATTATTATTTCTCTTGCCATCCGACAATGTGCAGCATGATCTTCAACATGGATCACTCATAACTTTCCCGAAAGAAGAAAACCTCGGAAACAAAAGGAAACCCATGCATCTCTATCGTAGAACGCCTCTTAAGGAGCTCCATGCCTCACCCGAAAACCGACTTCATTCAGCAAAAATAAAAATGCATCGCGGCGAAGAATCCCATGACCCATGCCTAGAAAACGTTTATGTTCGAAATCAATATTGACATTCCGACGATTTGGGATCGAGGGACCCCGTCTTTCAGAAACAAAATAGCGGAAATGCGCTACTTCTATCGTAGTACGGGTCATAGGATTCAGAGGTTGCACTGCATATATGTTTATATGGGTGCGCGGAAAAAGCTATATTTTTTTATAAATAGTGCCTTCAGTATGATGACAATAATGTGCAAATGGAAGTGATTGCAGTTGGCTATATGATCATGATTCCACTTGTCACCTGACACCGCTGTACAGCGGTTGTTACAATCATAATACCGTCGGCATACAAAAGAGTACTATTGATATTAAAGGAGTACAACCCAATGGCTTACAACATTGAAGGTGTTACCAATCAGACCTAAATATATGCTTGGCAAAATCCTACCAAACGCTATTACAGTCGCCCGTTTCAGTGACTCTACTGACTCCCAATCGACGTTTCACCAATAGATTTACTCGCAATGGGGTTTGCGTGTTTGGTCCGTACAGTAAGTTCCGTCAAGTACTCAGGTCTGATTGGTATCGTCTATGCCTGAAGTCATTGGCTTATGGATCATATCAAACATGTTCAAATGGTGTGAGTGAAACAAGCGCGACACGTTGTCAGGTGGCAACTAAGTTATGTTACTCGTAGTTAATTTCTTCGAGGAGGCGACCTAGTACCCGTAGCCTGCGGACACACATCGCCACGCCCCCGCCTCCCCCCCCCACCCCGCCCGAGAGATCACCCGCAACAATTCCAAACTGTTTATCGAGGTATGGCTTTGACGAGGTTGGTACACACACCCAGGAAATTTGAGCAAGCCCTGACTGACTGTGAACGACTGGTGTCGAGGAAGATTTGACCTTCAGTTGATCGTCGACTATTAATAAGAATGTTTTCGATCGAAAATACAACACACTTGGATTGTTTGTACTGCTGCTGTATAATATGCACCCCCCCTCCCGCGAGCAAGGCGTTTTGTTTAATCACCCCAAATAATTCACCCTCACGCAGTAAAACGCCCCCTTTCGCCACACCATTTGCCGTCGTTCTGCGCCCGTCACCACGTTCCTTACGATTTAACTCCACGGCATCAATCAGCGACTCTCTCTCGTCAATTGTGGGGGTTTCACTTTCCGGGCCAAATATTTGACGAGGAGAGCTATTATTGTGTACGGTAGAGGCTTATAACACCGCTTGCTCATGAAGCTCCTCACGTGACCTCGGTAGAAGTTCTACCAAGGTCACGCAAAAAGACTGGCTTCGAGAAATTTGAAAGCTGGAGGTGCTACCTGATGAATAAAAAATCCTACCAGGTACCTGGTACGTAGTTGGTATATCGAGCCATTCCACAGTGAGTGGGGGACCAACAGAAGCTTCTGAGCCCCTCACAATAGGAGGTCAATATCTCACCCGATACACTACTTGGAAGAAATTCGTTCGCGCCCCCCGGCCGGCACTTGTATGCGCTAGTCCTAAAAACGAATATACGAGTAAAAGCTTCATCCTGACTGGAAGGCCCTCCCTTAAGGAACTCAATTGGTCTGAAACATTTGGCCCATACAAAGTGCAACCCCTACCGTGGGGTGACTCCGACCGCGAATAAAAACGTTAGGCGCCTACTATGGTGTTCGAGCGATAGTTTGGGCTACCAAGGCGACCGGTGAGTCAAAGCTATTTGGCCAAAAAAGTTATGTTTAATACTCCTTTCATAGCACGCCTAAATTTTTCCGACTTACTCGGCACTGTGGGGCAGCTGCCAACCGAGGGAACTACGGTACGTACTTGTGTACGGGAAATCGTCAGAAATCGCTCTCGATTACGAGCAGAGTGGGGACAGTATCCATGGGAGCATCGTTCATTGGCGTCACGCGTACAACGTTTCTTACAAGACGCGACTTTCTAGGTGGAGGTACACTGGTGTACGACACTGCTGTACATCCCAGTGAGTGAGTGATCGAGCCTCCGAAAACACTTCAAAATGGGAAGATGACACCAAATAAAACCGACAACAACACTTGGAGCTAAGACGCTACAATAATTCTAGAAGCAGGATGACACAACCTACACCAACACTACCACACGTAGGAGAGTGGAGAAGCAGCGACGGAAAAACGGATAGGCGCCGTAAGAAGATGAGCAGAGGGCCGCGAAACCCACCTGGGAGTAGGTTTCGGCGAGGTCTTCGCAGGCGTACCCCTCGGTGCAGCACGTCGATCCCGACCAGTTTAGCCCGCCACACTGCAGTTGGTTGTCAGTCAAAACGAAAAGCGGGAGGGGGGGGGGGGGGGGGGGGCGGGGGGGGCGGCGTTCGTGGCAGAGACCGTCGAGGGTGAGGGGCGGCAGTCAGGAATCACGGCGCACTGGGGGTGCGTATATACTTGGTTTGTTATGGCGTGGCTGGTATCATCTCAGGTGACGCGTGCCAAACGTTAGGGGTGGCACGTTTGGGCGGGAAAACATCTGATTGGCGGGCTCTTTCCTTGGACCAAACACCCCTCGTCGAAACTGAAGCACCGGTTAATTAATGTTTTACAGCTACAGGAGATCCATAATATATATCCCTTCCTTGCTGAAGCTATAAACACAAAAAAAAATGTGGTTTATTACATCGGTGGTAGCATCTTGTTGTAGATACCTGCGACATACATGAGATCGGATCGAATGGGCCGACACAATGTTTTCTTTCACAATCAGAAGTCAGTCTTCGGGAGAGATGCACCTCACGTGTGTCTTAGCAGCTTACTTGTAGCAACAAATATAGGTCCACCTCTATTCTCGGAGGGACTCGTGGTCTGACACACGCCAAGGTTGAGGTGCACTAATTTTTTATTAAATTATTTCCTGGGGTTCCTTGATTTAGGAGTGTGTATGCTACTATTAATGGTAGACCGTTTTGAAAAAAAAAAATGAAAGTGCAGCCCGATGAGCAGTGTCATGGCCTACTTACAGGTGTGCAAATAAATGCTAACAATATCGTATAGAAAGCGAAAAGCATTCCGGCGACTTCGACTTTGGGGTTCAGGAGCAGCCCCCTCATCATTCAGACAGCATTTTAACCGCGAAAGCGTGGTCCGCCTGGTGGTCTATGCGCAGAATCTTCGAGACAAAGAGCCGGCTAGGGGTCGGCACAGTAGATTCGTAAGGGGGAGGTACATTTAGTGGCCCGTTTTTAGGTCGAGTAAGCAGGTTTGGTTCGTTCGCGGCGTCCTCCTGGCTTGGAGGGTATGTTTGGTTGGATACTGAATCCCCATTTTTTATTTTTTTAGGTGAGGGTACGATTTGAAACAATCGTGGCAAACGTAACCAGAAAGGGGTTTTGATCAAAACAGTGGTTGGGTAAATGAATGAGCGCATGTCATGTGACGAACGACGAATATCACTGGCGTTTTGAGAGTGACAGAAAAAAAAGAGAGGTGATGCTGTCTGTCAGGATATTTGAGGGCTGTCGGGACTGAATGGTGTATAGCTAATGAATGGTGTACGATAGATACACTGCTGTCGGGCAGCAACAAGACAAGATAAGGGTTGAAACTTACTTTATGAGTGAAGAGTCCTTCCTCGTAAGGGGGTTAACCCCGGTTTTTGGCTCAACGTTTTCAGACCGGTTGAGCTCCTCAAGTGAGCAGCTATTGGAGTTCCCGACAGAGTATGACAACTTTGCTACAGTCCATAAAATCAAGGGCTACCAGTCCGGGCGGAAATATTAGGACCATTTAGACAGTATAATGAACACCAAGCGGTCCTTATATTGAAATACACCCATTAGCGCATAGAAAGGCTGGTCGGGCGGTGCGAACAAAAACCTATTATGCAGCTCCTCGTGTGACGCAGCAGCTCAGGAAATAAGGCACCACCCCTTGAAAGACATTGCTCAGGAAAAAAGACGCCACCCCTAGAAGGCATTGCTCAGGAAACAAGGCACCACCCCTTGAAATACATTGCTCAGAAAATGAAGGCGCCATCCGTCAAAGGCATTGCTCTAAACCAAAAATGGGAGGAGAGCTCGAGCTCACGGGATCAGATCCTCAACGTCATAAAATATGCAACATCACCGACACTCACGCGCATACTGCGCTGTCCAAACAACTCTGCAGTGAGCCGGAGCTCGAGAGAAATCTACGATGAACAAATCCGAGACACATCTCCACTGGACACCTCTAATAAACATCTGCCATAGACACCTCCGATAGACATCGTTCGGGCGAGAACATCAACGCACACACCCCCCATGTGCCAGTTTTTGCACGCGGGCTTCCTTGGCGCACTCACTTGGCCATACGCCCCCACCAGCAGATCGCAGTTCCCCTCGCCTTCATCGTCCCCGGGCAGACGACTGATTGGCGCAAACGTCGCCGCCGGCGCCACAGGTGCCGGCGTAGGGATGGTCACATCCCCTTCAAAAAACGGTGGGTGGTGCCAGCGAAGGCGGTACGGCGGCGGCGGCAAGGGGAGGGTGGTTGCTCATTCGTTGCTTGCCTAGGCCATCTGACTATTTACCGCGCATGCCTTTTCGAGACGGAGTAGGGCGCCGCGTGGGGGGGAGGGGGGGTAATCGTATCCTGCATAGATAGCCGTAATCGTGTGGTCATACACCCTCGCATCCCTACAACGCCCGGACCGAGCACGTCGTTGTTTTTTGACCGACCAAGGGCAAACAAACATTTGCTTGCGCTACTCTGCTCGTACCGAGGTTCGAAGCTGCCGTGAGGTGTTGGGCGCGCAGAAGAAAGAAAGGGTGAGCTGTGCCCTACTCTGAACCGCTTGGTAGGCCGAGAATTCGGTACCTTGTCCGAGAGGGGACGCGGGTGGGAGGGCTACCCTAGCCGTTACTATTTTTTCCTTTGCTTTGTGGTACTATTACGGGGGACCATAGTAAATAGGACCAAGTACTGTTATTACGGGGGGCCATACTTAACAGGAACTATGGCACACATAAAAACCAATGTGTTTAACCATTTTTACTAACAATATTTGGTCCTGTTAACTATGGCCCCCCGTAATAGTAAAAATAGCAATACATATGACCCGTTCTACGATAGAGGTAGCACATTTCCGCTATTAATGTTTCTGAAAGACGGGGTCCTTCGACCCCAAATCGTCGGAATGCCAATCTTGATTCCGAAAAAAAAAACGTTTTGTAGACTTGGGCCATGGGAATATTCGCCGCGATGCATTTCGATTTTTGCTGAAGCCAGTTTTCGGGTGAGGTATGGAGCTCCTTAAGAGAGGAGCCTCAGAAAAATGAGGTTGAACCTCTATCGTAGAACGCCTCATTATATAGGTTCCTATTTAATATGGTCCCCCGTAATAATAGTAGGAGTTCTGTTCTCAAAATTGAAGCGTTTCTTGTGGGCTTCCGACGACCAAGGCTACCCATAAGGTGGGAGGGACCCCGCCCCCCCCCCCCCAGGTTACCACACCTCAGCCGCGCAGAACCACTCGGCCGGCCGGGCGACTTCAAACCGTACACCCCCACCCCAATTATTCGCTGCCTCCAAGCTTGTTTTCGGCAACTTAAGTTCGTGGCATGTATGCATGCATGCATCGCGATGCGATGCGATGCGATGCGATGCGATGCGATGCGTGTTTGTTTGTTGCGCTTCGGCAACGATAGGACGACGCATGCTGCGATAGGGATAATTTGTTGTTAATACGAAATGTTGTCTGAATGACCGGCTCCTTAACTTAACCCAACATTGCCGGAACGCTCTTTAATGTTATTTTTCGCGATACTAGCATTGTTTTACCTTTGTACAGCTAGTAGGCCACGGGATGTTTCGTGGGGCTACGCCTTCATTCTTACCACAGATGTATATTATTTTTTAATAGTACAGAGATCCCCTAGGGAAGTACCTCAGAAAAAAAAGAATGGCGAGCATCTGCCTTAGCATGGGTCAAGACATCCTCTTTTCCAGCCCACCTTCGATTGGTGTGCAGAGCCACTCGCCCGAAGGAGGGCCCGAACGCAGTCGTTATATTGAACATCGGTATACAGCCCCCCTAGCACATTGCATAGCAACATTTTTTTTAGGGAGGCGTTTTCTAGCTGATTTGAGAGCTCTTACCGCACAGCACTCCCTCCGCCTCTGCGTTGCAACCGGCGAAGACCACGTTCGTATCGTCCCTATGTGTGTAAGTATGATGTAAAATTAAAAAAAAAAACAGGAACAACGACGTCGTGCGCGAGAAAGAGAGCAAAAGCGAGCGGGTGAGCCACCCGAAATTAGGTACATTTATTTCCCATCCGCATCAAAAATAACCTATTTAGCAGTAGTAGTTGATATTGTTGCGCTTGTTTCCAGATCCGACAATCAGTGTGCGTAACATGAGCTTCCGCATTGATATTTCGTCAACCTCCCGTTCGGTGGGCCTCACAGCTGACGTATTTATCTGGAACATACATTCAAAGTGTAACTGCAATACCTACTGTGTAGCTGACTACATAAATAACAACGAATCAGCGACATACCTACAGCCAGCCAACTCGCACCCCAAAGTGAGAATGCGTGTGGGCTATCAAGTCCGTTTTTCCAGAGCCGATGAGCGTGAGTGAGAAGAACGAAGAATTACTATCCTTCATGAGTTCATATGCAATACATGCATGCAATATATAATATGCAAACCACAACACGCGCGGTCGAAGTAGATCACATAAAGTTTTTTACGGTGACCTTCGACGAAATCCTTCATCTTAACAGCCAAGCTTATATATGTCTGTTTGGTTTTGCACCAAAAGAGAGGAATGGAATGGCTTGCTTACCTCGGCAGGACAGGAAGGCACTCCAAGTTGCAGTTACCGCGAACGTTGCTGTCGCAAAAACAAGTTACAAAAAACGAAGCATGCACACGTTGGACATCGCAGATACTATGAGTTCAAAGATCAGACACATATCAGATCGAACAGTGCAACGGCAGAGGGGTGGTTCCTTGTGAGGGCGGTGCCTTATTTTATGAGCTCACACAGGAGCTCAGCAACTCACCCGAAACAGGATTTCGAACAAGTTTGTTAAAGGTAACCCGACCAACATTTCTATGCGCTAGTCCTAGTAGAATTGCCATACTGTATAATAGCCGTTTTAATAATAATAGTTGCTGACATAAGTCGCTAGTAGTTGCCCACTTGGGCAGCAAATATTTGCTCATTTGAAGCTCTCAACCCACCACAAACTAGTGAGTCAAAAAGTGCCACCCCTCGTGCCGTGGGATGAGGGATTAGTCGACCCCGTTAGCTCACACATCGGATATATAATAATTATCAGATCCCATTATTAACAGTAGTAACTTACACATGGGTCCTTATATGATCCTACTACATATATATTGAAAGTTCACATCTCAAACATACATACCAGATCCCATTGGTTCACACATCGAAACTTATCAAATCGCAGCCGGCGTCCCCCGTGGCTTGGTAGGTGGTCCGCGTGCCTATCAAGATCAATTTCGTGAGTTCAACTCTCACCGAGTGCATGCATGCTCGTAGTAGGGGCTTTTTCTTGCATAAAGAAATTGATTAGCGGAAAGCGCGAGAGCGTGAGTTAGCTACACATTCGATGAAAGTCGACGAGCAGTGTTGGGAATGCTGAACCCTATGCGCGACAAAAAATAAAGGCACGTACCCGGGGGGGAGAAGGGTGGACACCTGTGACCACGGCTTGTCCAGAAGCTCGTTGAGGGTAAAACCTCCCACGAGTAAGGCTGGAAAGTAAAAGTGATGTTGAAAAAATATACATATAACATATATATATATATTATATATATATATATATATATATGTTCACACATCCGATACACCATATCCCACTAGTTTACATATGGGGCGCATCATATCCCCTTGCCATCATACCCCCTTGGTTCATACATCGGACATACCAGATCCGTTTAATTCACACATCGGACATACCAGATCCCGTTAGTTAATACATAAGATATATTGGATACAACTATTTCACGTATCGGACATATCACATCCCATTGGTTCACACATCGGACATATCCGATTCCATTGGTTCACACATCGGGCATATTATATCCCACAACCGTAGTTCACATACGAAGTATCGCATAAATCAGAGCCCACTAGTTCACACATCCACATTATCAGATCCCACAGGTCAACGTCTGTTGTAGTAGATGTTCGGGTCGGGTAGATCCTTCATGGCGTCTCATGGTCTCAACGATCTCAACCAACATTTCGTTGCAACAGGGAATATAGGATCTACTGCTGGCAGGTTACGTACACGATCTACAGCAGCAGATTAGATCGTGATTTGTCCCATATGTGTGCGGAAACATTGGAGGAGCTGTAGGTGCCTACGTACCGGAGAGGGAGCCGATTTCAAGTGGGGTGCAAGGCCTAGGTTTAGGTATTTACAGGCTTACAAGTAAGTGCTCGTTTTAGAGCTGAGTTTTCCATGTTTGATTTGACAACACTCGATAGCACGAGTGCTGCATACATTTTATACAGCGACGTCACGGCTTCGCCACGCGGCAATGCTGCATTATCGCATACCTGGTACGCGTCAACGCCTTTGTTGACTCTCATCATAATCACCTACAGAAAGTTGAAGAAATCAAAACCTTGGAAAAATCGGGCCGTTGACGCGTTCTACGATGATGATAGAGGTAGCACATTTCCGCTATTGTTTTCTCTGAATGATGATCCCGAAATCGTCGCAATGCCAATCTTGGTTCGAAAAAAATCGTTTTTGTACACTTGGATCATGGGATTATTCATCGAGATAATGATTTTTTGCTGGAGTCAGGTTTCGGGTGAGGTATAGAGCTCCTCAAGTAAGGAGCCTCAGAAAATTCAGGGCGAACCACTATCGTAGAACTCCTCCGTTGTTGCTCGGAAATAAGCCCTAACCCTAACCCCAGCCCAAAATAAAGTGTTGACGTTCACGCGCTTGACACCGCTGCTCAGCACCCCCCCTGTTTTGTTCTACTCACAGCAGTTGTGACCAGAACCTCATCTATGCAACCGTGTAAGCTCCCCCCCCCCCCCCCCCCTTTCGCCCCCTCCCTACACATTTGCGCTGTTGCTCTACACTCCTTTTCTGCTTGACTCACATTCTTCCTTTGCCCGACTCAAGTTGTGAGCTGCTTTTCAGAAACAGGGAGAAACGTGTCCTCTTACAACACTTTTTTACTCCATGCTGCTGCTCTACTGCACGCTCCTGCTAAGCTCGAATCACGCACGGACCAGCTCGTCTTCGTCAATGACAGTACAAATTCGCCCCTGAAACTGGTCTACAACTCCTGCTCAGCTCGACTCACAGTTTTATCAATTTGCCCATGCCAGTGAGCAAGTCCTCGGGCAACCAGGTGATGTCGTTGTTTCGGAGGAAGCTGTAGAGGCAGAGTCGTGTGTCGGTGCGCGCCCGGGGGGTGGGAGGGGGGGAGGAATGGTCGGCGAAGCGATAATAAGCAAGGGTGCTGGTCGGCATGATCCCTTTAGAATAGCCCGCAAATGTATCGGGATTAACCACCTTAATATGTTGTCGTTGAATACTCGGCGCTGTATGTAGCGAAATAATTTTAATGCGGAATTCCACCTACGGTAGCCACCCAGGTTGGGTTGGCGTCGGTTGGCGGCGACGCCGGAAAAATCCCCGATCAGTGAGTGAGCTAGACCCCTAGGGTTCCGTAATCGGTTTGCTTTAGGCGGTCGCTAAGGATGGTGGTCGAGATTCAGTATACTGTGCGGGATGGAGAGCCTTAAACTCCGCACAAGGGGGGGTGGTATCGTCTCTGTCGGCGAAAACCCGACGTGCTCCGTCCCGGCGTTGTAGGGAGGCGAGGGTCTATGGTCATACGACTACGGCCATGCATGAGAATGAGTGACCAGGCCCCCTACTCCTCCTATTATATAGGTTGGGTTGGTGTCGGTTGGCAACGACACAGTGGAACATGCCGCTCACTACGTGAGCTAGGCAACCTGGGTACCGTCTGTTTTTTTGTCGGTCGCCCACAGCTGGTCGTCGAGTTAGGTCCTTTGTGCGAGGTGACAAAACCTTTGCTCCGCAAGACGTAGTGTTCATGGTAAGGCACCCAAGAGGCAGTTACATAGTACTCCCATTGCTGTCTCTGGAAATGCCTACACCGGGAATTCAATCAACTCATTGAATCTGTCATCCATATGCAAGTCCGCCTCACAAGCGGTTCTTGGTAGGATGTAGCTCACCCTTCTTGCAACTCGCCGGACACGTCACGGCACTTCGCGCTTGGTGCAAGCAATGCCTGGCTGGTCGGTGAACCGACATGGTCCGTCCCGGGATTGTAGGGATGCGAGGGTCTATGGTCATACGACTACGGCCATGCATGATATCCAACCCATCTCTCCTATCGAGTACACCCCCCCCCTATATAATACACCTCGAATGTATAGGTTGGATTGGCGTCGGTTGGCGACGAAGCTGTAAAACACGCGTCTCATTGCGTGAGCTAGACAGCCCGGGTACCGTTTGGTTGTTCGTGTGTTTGTTTTCTTGGCGGTCGAGTTTGATCATTCTTGTGCGGGGATAAGAGACGTTCTACGATAGAGGTATCACATTTCCGCTGAGTTGATTTCTGCATGACGGGGTTCCTCAAAACAAAATCGTCGGAATGCCAATCTTGTTTAAAAAAATCATGTTTCGGTGTACTTGGGTCATGGGATTCTTCATCGGGATGCAGTTTGATTTTCGCTGAAAACGGTTTTCGGGTGAAGTATGGAGCTCCTTAAGTGATGAGCCTCGGGAAAAATTGGGTGAAACCTCTATCGTAGAACCCCTCATTATTACCTGAACTACGCACAAGTTGGATTATCGTATTATGCCGTGTGCATACGGCAAGGCACCCACTAGGCAGTTACATAGTAAACCCGTTGCTGTCTCTGGCAGTGGCGACACTAAAACAAAATGAATTAATTGACGCTGACATCCACAAGCAAGAAACCCGCCTCGCAAGAGGTTCTTAGTAGGATAAAGCCAGCCCTTTATCCGACTCGCCCAACACTTCACGCCGCTTCGCGCTTGGTGCAAGCAATGCCTTCCTGGTCGGTAAAAACCCGACGTCCGACATGCTCCGTCCTGGCATGGTAGGGACGCGAGGATCTATGGCCTTACGACCACGGCCATGCAGAATAAGGAGAATACCCCCCCCCCCCTTCCCCCCCTAGTTCCGCCTCGAAAGGGATGCGCGATCGATGGTCAAATGGCTGAGACAAAGAACAAACGAGTACGCCCACCCCGCCCGCCCCGGCCCCCGAAGACGATGGTCAACGCTTGTACTTTCTTCGAGCTTCGGTGCAAGATAGGGGGGGGCTGTATATTCTGGAGGTACACACGAAGCACGCTATGTGTAGGGATCAGCCTGCGAGGTTCTGAGGCTCCTCGTTCGAGGAACTTTCCATCTCTCCATAAAAATGGCCTATCATGAAAAACAAAAAACACGCTTACAACGATGAGACATGTGATGGCCTAGACCTGCAACGAAAACCATCGCAAAACAACACACCATACAAGGTACCGGTAGCTCTTTATCGAGCCCTTGTTTAGTACTGCAGTCCCGTTGCGGGCACAACCCACTCAAATTCTAAGTATGTTGTCCCCAAAACGGGACCGCGGTCTTAAAAGGGTTAAGTCGAGAAGCATCATCGGTCAGAAATATTCCGGCGAACGAGTGCCTCTCTTACCGTAGAATAATAGCTGTTGATACAATACTCGATACATCGTTGAGCACTTTTCAGAAGACAATGCGGGATGACTCTGGGCGTGGCCTTACATTTTCTTGATCGACCCTACTTGTCCGGTGGCCTCGAAGCACTCCCGAAGGTCGCCGACGTCGCTGTCTGTCAATCCGCAGTTGTTGAGGTTCCTGTTGCGCGGCATCCCGGCACACGCATCAACCGACAACACAGCACGGGGTGCGGCCGTTGAGAAAGGGGTCCTACTTTACTTTTTCCAGTCGAAGTAGGGGCGTGGTCAGAGGCAAAGGGCTAATATCTGTGGGGCATTGCGAGTGATGACAATCCTACAGCGTTCGTCGATGAGGTGCGGGGACGGGGGGGGGGAGAGAGAAAGAAAGAGAGAGGAAGAAGAGAGAGAGAGAGAGAGAGAGTAGTGAACCAAAGCATGACCAGTACTGCATGCAGCGTTGTGTGAAAAGACAAAAACACATCATCCACCAGCTCCCCGGCTGGAAACAAGTACATACATGAAGAACAATGCATCGCAAGCACTGCCAATTTCCCTCTGCCTTGATTATTTTGCTCTGGGCCAGTCTGCTGCAGTTCACCGTCCGAGGTGTTCCTTAATATTCAGGGAGGAAGGTTATTACCCGGGCCACCCGTTTTAGTACAGCGGTGAGCGACACCTCTTGAACGACTGGGAGCTACGAAACAATGTTGCTCGATTAGGCTACACATGATGAGCTATAATGCACCTTGACGCCCGTACAGATCAATCTTACGGTACGGAGGTAGTAGCATATTCCTTGCTACACATACATACGTCGAAGAATGTGTATAAACTGTGTGTACCGCTGATGTTTTGCGTCTCTTGGGAAGTTTGGGACCCCAGGTATGTGTACCCACGGACTCCCACTACTCGTACACTTGACTATTTCCGGAAGTGAAATAAATAAAAGTGTATGCCCAATAAGGGGAAGGTTATAAGCTTCAAAATGAACTTTCGTAGCTATTCAGTGATCTGAGGTACAGTATATGCCTGGTATTTATTTACCAACTAACAGACAAAACGGAAAAATGGGAACGAAACAAAAAATGAGAACGGACGTTTTTTTTTAGAAAGCAAACCAATTGTGTACAACTCCAAGAAAAAAAGTTGACAGTCCTGTGGGGCTGTACAGCAGCCTTCGAATGAGCTGTCGCTCAGGCTGGAAGTCCTCGGCATCGCCGCGGTAGCCAGCATCTAGAGAAATCGCAATAGAGCCAGCGTATATCGCTTTTTGCGCCCACCCGAAGGCACGAGATGGAGCATGACCGTTCTGACGAGCTCCTCTCACAGGGCTGGCCAAGGGGTTTCGCAGGATCATTTTGGTTATCTGATACACCACATGGTTCTGGAGATACGGCTTGGTTCTCATTTTAGGCTTCGTTCCCATTTTTCCGATTTGTCTAACTGCAGTCCGGTCACGATTTTTAAGTTACCTCGGCCAGGTCGTGACATACAACAGTAGTGGACAGATCATGATCTACATACAGCAGTAGATCATATAGGCGCCCGTCACCTGACGCTGTGAGAGGTTGTGCAGGATCTGCAGAGCGCAGATCCAAGCTGAGTCTCGAAACGTGTCGCTTGATCGTGCAGACATGTATGTGCGAGTTGTTCCACCCGGCAACGTGGGCTACATCTATTATTATGTAGATCGATCATAAAGGCATTATCGCGCGGTCATACAAGCACGATCGCGAATGGAGATACCCTGAAATATCTAGACCATGAAGTAGAGGAATCGAATACACGTCCGAGGTGTGACGACGTGTTTTGTGTCCGTGCCGCGCCTTGTTGCGCTTTTATCTACATCACGTGGGCAAAAGGCCATATCGCACTCGGCACCCAATACCACTTTGTACCTAAAAATAACAACCGTTCATATAGAATATTGATGTAGAAAATATTTCTATATTTCGGGTCTGTGAGTGGTCCGTCTCAAGGAATCCACCGCTTAGCTTAATGTCTGGGGTCCTGGGAAAACAAGAAAACATGGCACGCCCTACTGTTGTTGTAGTGGGTGGCCGCCCAGAAATAAAGCAGGAGGAACCCAAAAAACCCTCCCAGCGGCGTCTTTCCTTCTCCTTCCACCGTGATCATCACAACAAGCGGTTTACCTAGGTACAGCAGCAGTACATATTCAGCACTCGATACTACTACAATGCCCTCTCTGCATGCCGAGGACGGCAATGTTCGCTAAACTTTGTGCTGCCCTGGGAAAACGTAGTGAATGGAAACAACCTCCCTGGGATGCAACCGAAATACGCAAAACAAAAACGTGGGGCCGTTTTCCTCACACTGATCTTCCTGAGCACCGGTAGTCGTCGTTGGTGCTGTCGAGGCAAGCGTTGACGCTTTTGGCTCCTGCACAGGGTGGCGAACGGGAAACAAGTGGCCCATGGGGTTCGTCGTCGCGTAAGGCGTCCCGTCCGCATACAGGGGGTTGTAGTCTACACGTCGATGAAAAACTTCCGCTTAGGTTGCAAAAACAAGCACGTGGGCGTCCGCGTGCGTACATCACAAAAAAAACAAACAATTTTCACAAGCACGGAGCACCGCCGAGAACGAGATATTCGTCTGTCGCAAGTCAAGTAGGCGCCGTCGTGTATAGCAGCACCCGCAAGCTAATAATGTGTCTCCACAAGAATAGTATCGTTGAAAAAATGCTACTTAGCAGAGTTGCCGTCTATATAAATATAATGTTCCCTGTAGTGCCGCCGTCTTGTCTCTTTACACAAAAACGAGTTTTGTTTTTCAAAGGTTCCTCGTATGTATGTATGCGAAGCTCCGCACCCCACGGAAAAACCGGTTTTGATAATTAAAATGCACGCGTGCAAGCCCGACCAACGAACCCGAGAGGGCTTGCCGTATCGACACGAAAAACGTATGCGATGGTAAAATACAAAAAAGAGTTTTCACCAACACAATCGAACGTTAGACACACGCATCAAGAATATAATTATGGCCATGAATGAAATAGCACAGGTACGTATAGATGGCCGAGAATTAATGGCTGACTGCTTGTTGTGTGCTACGTTTCTCAGTAGCAAGGAGCAGTACAGTTATATCCTGAATATCCGCCGCAAGATCCGCATCCACATACATATATATATATATATGAAACCCATGGATGCACCCCGGATGTTTCCTGTCTATCGCAGATGGAAAAATGTATTGAGTGGTGTTGCTTTGCCGGGTACAGAGAGGATCTCCTCCCCCCCCCCCCCCCCCACCCCCCCGCCTTGAGTCCTTAACCCTTTTAGAACCGCAGTCCCGTTCTTGGGACAATCCAGTCAAATTTCAAGTAGTTTTGTCCCCAAACGGGACAGCGGTTCTAAAGGGGTTAACGCTGCGTGCGAGGGGCTTACCTGGTGTGATGGCGATGTCAGCGCAGTTCCAGAATTCCTCAGGGTAGGGGAAGCCCTCGCCGCACGGAGGGGGGTCGAGGTGGATCCAGTCGGACACCAGCGGAGCGCACCCTCCCGGAACGGAGTTGGGGCTGAACTCCTCGTACCCCGGGTGCCGGCACGAGTTCCCGGTGTCTGTGGCGTTTGATTGTTGTGCGCGACACGTGTCGTACTCAAGTCAAAGTTGGGACACAGACAGACGTCGGTTTCTTGAACCGGTTTTTGGGAGACGCGTGATCTTCTTAAAACATTTCTTTCGAGGAGAGGGTCGGCTTTTGTCACCCCTTTCCCAACAACGGGGGGTCGGTTTTTGAACGCCTTTTTTTAGGAGGGGCGTCGAGAATTTGGTCGTCCCGTTTTTTGTGAGAAACGCCATTTTCCTTCCCCCTCGAGGAGGCAGATTTTTCACCCTTCAGTATGGGAGATCGGCTTCCCAATCCACTTCTAGAAGATTCGTCCGGTTCCTTACCCCTTTTTAGAACAATATACGTCATGTTTTTGTCGCCTGTAAAGGGGCATCAGTTTCTTATTCCAAACGCCTTTGAAAGGACGGCATATACAAACAAAAACACAACTTTAGGCTTGCTGTTATTCCATTTGCCATCATCTGGCAATCAATGTGCAATGCCTATTGCAAGCTCTCCGCCCACATCGTATAAATAAGGACAATACATAATCCAATGACGTCAGACTTTATTGTGAAAAAAATATTTACTACCTGGTTCGAGTAAGACCTTGTTGAATACCTGACGAGAAAATATACCAGTCAAAAAGTTGAATCCCCCTTATTTATGGTAAAAAGCAATCATCGGGTCGAAAGATACTGGGTAAGCAAGCATCGTATCTAAAGATACCGGGCGTAGCCAAATACCGGATCCGAACATACTGGTCAAGTAGACGTCGGACCCAAAGCTACTCAGCAGTGAGCATACATCGGACCCAAACATATGTGTACTGGGACAGCAGACATCGGATCCAAACTCACTGGGTAGTAAGCACAGGCATCATATATATCCAAAAATACTGGGGAAGCAAATATCGCATCCAAATGTGCTGGGTATAAGAGAAAACCGTCCAATTACATACAATGGGTAATACGCAAACATCGGATCCAAGTATACCGGGTATAACTAAATATTGGATCAAAAGATGCTGGGCAAGCAGACATCGGACCCAACAACTCTGGGTATGAGCATACATCGGATCCAAAGATACTGGGTAACCAAACGTCGGATCCAAAGACACTGTGGGTGAGCAAAAATGGGATCCAAAGATACTGGGTAGTAAACACTCATGCATCGGGTCCAAAGACACAGACTGGGTGCGCAATATCGGATCCAATGATACTGGGTACAACAGCAACCTTTCGATCCAAAGATAAGGAACATATACTTACCTTCTGCCCAGCCGAAGATCCCGGCATCAGTAAGAGATGCCTGTAATCAAACGTGCAACTCCCTTCTACCATGCCATGAGCAGGCCCTCGTTTAAACTAAAACTCACAGTAAATCATCTGCACGACGCAGCGAGTGCAGCTCAGCCCTTCGGGCAGCACAAAGCGACCGGTCACCAGGTAGCCGGCGGTTGCGCCGTCCGTCTTCGTCTGGTCGGTCTCGGTGGCGCGGCAAGGCGGGTCCAGGAAGTAGCGACCCGGGTGCTTC
Organism: Nereocystis luetkeana; assembly: GCA_031213475.1. Classification (NCBI taxonomy): domain Eukaryota; class Phaeophyceae; order Laminariales; family Laminariaceae; genus Nereocystis; species Nereocystis luetkeana. The sequence continues at coordinate 9,109,699 of JARUPZ010000012.1, read as the reverse complement.
GGGTCTATAGGGCTGGCGCCCTCGTCGTCCGCCGCACGGCTGAGCGGGTGTTTGTTGAAGCATTCCTGGGTGACGACGCCGTCTTCCCCGTCTTCTAGGTCGGCGGTATCGCAGATGAAGTACTCTATGTGACCCTGAGTATTTTTTTAAATCAAAATACAGAGTAGTAGGTGCAAGTATAGATATGGCAGCCGGTCGATTGTGTTTTATGAGCCACGCATATCAATGGTAGTACCCTGTAGTACCGGGAAACATACAGTCAGCATTAGCGCTGTAATCCATCACCAAATAAATGTGGTGCGTAAACGCTTACGTACGCACGCGCACACATTTTATTTGGGTCCACTTTATTGGGTGCTGATTGGAATGCCCCCCTCCGGCAATAGTTGTGCGTGACCTTGTCGAACTAATTAAAGGTGCGATGACCGATTCGTCAGAGATCACTTGTTGCAATTTCAAACACGTTTGCCTCCCTGCATTCTGTCTGTCTGTCTGTCTGTCCGCGTACGTCCAGGTGCGGCGCTGTAACCTAAACCTGACGGCAACGATCTGAGTCATGCGCTCCCCAGTTTATCGAAGGCTTTGATTGCCGCAATGCATATGGCCGGGAGACCCCCCCCCCCCCCCCCCCCCCCCCCCCCCCCTCCCTGCATTTCGTACGTAATGTGGGCCTATTTTTTTGGTATGGAGGTGTCGAACAATGTGTGAAACCCCACAATTGTCAAGGTGTTCACAACCCCTCAACGACGCATAGTGGTGCACTGCCATGCATTGTTCAACGTCTCCACAAGGATTGTTGCACGCCCACTATAATACAAGAGCTTGGGGGGGTCCCGACCGTCCGACACTACTACGGACTCTTACAGGAACGAGACCGCCGCTTCCGTATATATAGGAGAAGTACACCTGTTTTCCCTACGGGTACTATACCGGGCCCGAGATCACCGCTTTATTACCAGCGCGAGCAGCCCTGTACCTCTCACTCAAAAGGTGTATCGAGGGGGAAAAATGCTGTGCAGAGTAAGAACCATTTCCATGGAGTTACTGAAGGCTACCTGGGATAGAGTTGAAGGGGACCATGAATGAATGGGGTTCCGATATTTCGCACGTGTGCTGTTGCCCATGAGGGCTCGTGGCGTTGCTGAGTGTACATGCGCATGAACCTGCCAAAAGTCCTGCCCAGTATGTTCGGCTGTGGATCACCGCATAAAATAATATGGACACCCCGGGGCGATAGCCCCGTTTTCAAGCGCAGCACCCTCGCCAGACTCTTTTGCGCGCGTCCCGGCACATGCCAGCATCAATTTTGCTGATGTCGTTCTTCACTCCACACGCATAGCGCACAGAACGAAAGGGCAGAGCTAACCCGAACAGGTTGACGATAAGCGAAGCAAAAGGTCGGAAGGAAGTAAGTGAGGAATACACGGCACCGGCTACAGGAGGCAGCCCTGGCCAACGAGACAGGGGCGCTCCTGAAGTTCCGGTGTCGACACGGCGGTATAGCGAGGATCCACTCGCCTCACTCGAGATAATCTCTGAAAAATTGCGCAGAAACCGACTTTTAACAGCAAATAAACGAAAGTGCACACGAACACGCAAAACGCGATGCACCAGGTATCAGGTACGGTACAACACTTACTAATAAGATAACACACCCCGTAGGATTTCAAAAGGGCTTCTCGACAACGGGCGGAGGGCGTACTGAGTACGACGAACGATACGCGCCATGATGCAGCCTTCTCGACGAGATCTGTCCAAACCCACCATTTTTGTTGTGTGTGCCTTCCCTTAACCCCTTTAGAACCGCAGTCCCGTTTTGGGGACAAACTACTCGGAATATGACTGGTTTGCCCCCAAAAACGGGACTGCGGTTCTAAAAGGGTTAAGCATGTTTTGGAGGAAACCGGGTCTGTAGTAATTCGCCCGAGGGGGTGAGCTATCTTGATTATATGTTTCCCACCCATGGTCTTCTTTTAGGTGGACGTACTTATGTTCAGTCCCATGGCCTGCTATATATAGAGATTCAGATACGTATGAAATACACACAAAGTGCGAATACCGAACATAGCATGACATAAATACACAAAGGGCAGCGCAACGGTGTTTCGTTAGCTCGTCCGTCGGGAAGCCTTGATACGTTGTCGTCATTGCCGTTTTCGCTTGATCGCTATACGGGTGTGTGCCTTATTCCTGGCAGGTGGGAACTCTTCAATGGCTCTGAAATGCAGCAGTAGCATGAAACACGCAGTTAATATATCACAAACGCAACTCTCCAACCAATACATCAACAAGTTACTATAACCCAAGTCAACCATTAATTTATTTCGTCTACCCTACCCCGCCCCATTTATTATATACCTCGTACCACCTGGTATATACCCCATTTATTTGAAGTATTTCATTCACCCAAGCCGCATTTATCATATATATGGGTGGGTCCCAAAAAAAAGGCCTATATAGTCCACTTACCCAGTGAAAGGTAGATATGACTACTTTCATCTCGATGATCGCCCCCTCTTCGTACGTGTCGAGCACCGGGTAGATGCTGCTCTCCCTCCCGAACGTGTTAGTCCCCTCCGCTGCCGTCTACAGCGCGTTCACGTCATCACGGCGCAGGGATGTCACCAGAGCATGTTGTCACGGCATGCTCATGACAGCACTACTAGCGACCACAGCATGCCCTCACGGCCTACACTGTCGTCGCAGCGGTGCGAGGTCAAAGCGGCATGCTAATTCGGCATGTCAGTGCGGCATGTCGCCAGATCGTGTTCACGTCATCAATAGAGCGGTATGACGCCAGAGTAGTCATCCCGACGTTGCTAGGCACAGCACCACATGATACCAGCACGGCTTACTCTGTCATCACGACGGCACACAATCACCCTGGCCTTCCATCACGGTATGTCTCTGCTACAGCATTTTGTTTTGTCAGAGGGGGTTATCATGGCATGCACATCATCACAGCACACCACCACGGTCTTGTCAGAACAGCATGCGATCAAGGCGACATGCCTTAACAGCTCCTGTCATCGCAACACATCACAACAGCATGGCACGACGGCCTGCCACAACAACATGCCTTGCCCCGGCCACCTGTCATCACAGCATGGCATCACAACAGCATGATATCCCAACGTACCCTCACGGCCTGCCAATAACAGCCTGTCACTGCGGCCCGTAACAACGTTATCACGGCCTGTTGTCACGGCGGCATGTCGTCACAGCATGCCGTTCTCCAACCAAGAGGAGCGCGGGGGGCAAATCGAGCAGACTACCAGCACGCAAAGCCTCCCGCTGCTTCAGGTCTGTTTGTTCCATGTCCTGCCGAAAATGGTGTTACCGTGAAGTAGGTTTTCCTTGTCGTCTGACTTTGGCACCTAGGTCCTGTCGCGTCAACATATAATATATAGGGATACTACAGCAACATCCCCGCCAAAATGTAACCTTCCCCTTGTCACCCACATATTCTGGGTCACTGCAGCAGTAGTCCACGGGGCTGTACCCGGTGGGAAACGCGAAAAGCTGCGTCATTGAAGACTGTAACCGGTAAGTTAACTACGCCCGCTACAGGTGACTACTGCATTGTTTGCTGTGCCACCCCTGCCTATATAGCCTTTTCCTCGCCACCACAACGGGGCTAAAGCGGGAACATATCGCGAAAAGCGATCGGTTGAAGGCTATGTCGGCACGCTATTCCTTCGGCCTACGGTACACTACTGCACGCGCAATACCACCCCTGCCAAGTACAACCTCCCACTCGTCTCCTACGTGTCCTGGGTTGCCACATAACTCCGAGAAGACAAAACAATCAATCTCCAGATTGTACGGCGTCGACATGATGAGACGAAAGGGTAACATAATGAAGACCTGGACATTAAAAGGAAAAACCAGTATGCAGAACAATCCCCTCACCTACGCGCTACTACAATTGCCACCCATGACGAAACATACTCTGCCTTCTCCTCGTCACCCCACACACACCTGTTCTGGGTCGCCACAGATTCCGTGGCGGACCGAGATCTCTTGTGGCTCGAGGTAGTTGCCGTTGCTGGCGAGCTCTCCGAGGTCGTAAGCAGCCCTCAAGGGCCAGTTCCCCCCCCCGTACTTTTCCAGGACATCCGCCGGCGTGTTTGCTTCCCCGCGCGCGCGCACCGCCATGGGTCCCCTCGACTGGTAGCAGTGGGGGCAGTAGTTGATGTCCGGGAAGTCGCTGTAGTCGGGAACCAAGGGGGAGCGCGCAACATCCCCATCGAGCGATGCAAGATGTATACGCATGGTTATATAATTCATTTAGGTACACCTTTTCGAGGGTGGTGCAGAAAGCGCGATGGCGCTGAAGGGGGCACTGAACTAAGGGAGGCACACCTTGGCTGCGAACGTTTGGAGGCGTCGTAGCTCGGGCGGGGTCAACAGAGCGAAGGTGCTCATAAACTAAAATATCACCACTCTGGGCGGAAATACAAGGAGGGTTTCAACATTAATTAGTGTCTAGACCAAACACTCCTCACATTCCCGTCCAGATGGATAGACGTGTGCTTGTACGGTACGGGTATCACCCACAACCTTTCAACATGACATGTGTATGAAGACCAGGCGGTTATTACGTTCACCGGTTACACCCAGAGGGGTAAGTATTTGTATTCTCCCCCAAAAAATGGACGTGAGAACAGACGCTTCCCCTCGGCCTATCTGAGGTGTTTGTTCGACTAATCATGTTTGAAAATAGTGGAGGATCAACGGTTTTGGATGCCGTACATTATCACACTATTGCGGGGGAACATAGTAAACGGGACCAAATATTGTTGGTAAAAATATATACCTGGTATATAGTTTTTTGTGTGTACCGTAGGTTCTATTTGATATGGTCCCCCGTGATAGGGTGATAAAAAAACACACACACCCCGCTGGGACGAACGTTCGAGCCAAATTTCCCCAGAGGAAGGAAGGCACGCGCATCGGAGACGATGGCTTTAGGACGATCTCGATCCGAGAAAACTAGCTTAAAGATTTAACCGAGGGGGCGTGTTATCTTATTTCCCGTGTGATACGGTAGTCCTTCGGTTGTCGAAACCCCGTCTGCCAAAAGAACTTGTGCGGCCTTATTACAAGGGAAACCCCAATCGTAGCGCGCGACACGGGTCCCAAAACACCGAGGCAAGCCTTGAGGGTGCCATTCGGAGGCAGGCGTAGGTGACGGGGTCCGTGCTAAGTACACCCCACGTTTGTCGAGGACAACGAGCGGTCACAACAGGACTATTGGGGACCGCTGCCGGGGAGCTGAGAGCTGTGCGTCGGGAGTGGAGGCCACGGGGGAACGAGATGTCGACGTCGTGACCTGCGCGAGACTTGTTAAGACACGGGTGAAGCAAATGTCAACATCGATATAACTTGCGTGTATGTATAATACGTACATGAATCGGGAGGCCTGTGGTGGGGGGGGCGGGGGGTCATACTTACGGATAGACACGTGAAAAAAAAAAATCAGAGCCGCGTCCTTCGAGAATGCGCGAAACAGGCTCAAATGATATCGAAATACAGAGAGGGCGGGGAAATAAAAGAACATACCGAAGTCACCCTCGAGGCAGCCGTAGCAGTTTTGTGGCACGCGTAGCATGAGCACGAGTAGCATAGACAGGTCACTACTACAAAAGTCGGTCTGGTACCTTGGTACCCTGTCTGCCATCTCCTTTCTGCTTCCGCCACACGAGGTTTCCTTAATACGCCCGCCCGCTTGTGTACGGTATCTGGGTTTCTGGCATGCGTATGCTGCGCCGGTCGCATCCAGTACGATGAGATGGCATTGCATTCCCCGCTCTCCTTACCGTCTTACGACGTAGTTGTCACAGATGATGTGGCGTATTATATCTCTGTGACCACAGCTCTGAGCTTTAATTCTTCTTTAGGATTGAAGAATTAGCACGGGCACCGGGTGTACTGGATGTCGACGGGTAGACAGAACGTTGGGGCATGATAAGGGATACCAAACGATGCTTACATTTCCGTCTAGGTCAGTAGGTGTATAGATATTATTCTGCTGCCGTGGTAATTACGAACGGACACCAGTTTTCTGGTTCTTGTTGTCGGCGCCTTCTTTGTGGGGGGGGGGGCGTTTTGAAATCGCTGTAACAAGCATTTCCATTAGACTTCCACCCGACATCCACAGTTAGTTCGTGAAGTGAAAAACGTGTAATAATGAAAAGTGATGAGACAAAAGGTGTATTACCTGCCATTTATGTCACTGGTCTTCGTCGTATACCCTTCATTCATGGGGAATGACACTCACTCGGCAATTATTGGGAACGTGGTATCATAGCTGTTTTACACCATGCCAGCCAACCCGGGAAGACTCGACGATCATGGCCGTTGATATTCATTCGTAGGGTGGGTTTTGGTTCGATTGCTCTTTTGTCCCTGTATGCCCGTGAGTCGTTACTCTGGCAGCACCCCCGACAGCAGGCGTGTTCCACTCTGTGTTCACGACTATTAATACCTTGCGTTTCGTACCATGCCAGGTAGAACTCCAGACAGCTACCGCCGTAGTCAGTAGTCGCAAGCTGGCCAGTTGTGGGAATGGGGGGAATTCTAGGCGTGTGTGGATGCCCGCGGCCATGTTACTGCAGTCACTGTGGTTAAGTTTGCACCTTGATTCCATGTCGTATGTGCTTGCGCCTTCTTCGCCTCGTAGGTTTTTACACTATCAACTCGTACGTGGGTGAAAGTTGACACAGGACACGAAGTTTGAACTTGGGGGAATGTGGTGAGCTTGAGCTTTGTTTTTACCTATCTGTCTGCCGGAGGATGAAAAAAAAAAAGAAAAAAAAAAAAGGTGGGAAGCGTGTCTCGTGCTTCCCGGCCGATTTGTATGTTTTGTACTCCGCACGTACGTGTGGTGTTTCGGAACTTCTTATTAACCCTTTTAGAACTCCAGTCAGTCCCGTTTTGGGGACACCAGTCAAATTCCAAGTTTTTTTTTTCCAAATTGTCCCGAAAACGAGACTGACTGCAGTCTTAAAAAGCTCCACACCACCTTTCTTCGCGTGACCACGACCCCTTGATTTGGGAGTTTGTTGTGAGAACTACAACAACAAGACGCACCTCATACGTACGTACCAGCTTAACCCCCCGTCTTCTCAACGCAGATGGCTCGATTTCATCCCTGGTGCGAAGAAAGTGATCAACATGTTTTCTTCTTCTCTTTCGATTTGTCTTCTTTGTTTTTTGTTTTCTCTTTCAAAGTATGTGTATGTCGTGCCTGTCGTATCCATTAATCGTATAGTGATACGGCATTGCATTATCTTTGTTGGCCACCTGGCCTGTGTGGGGGGGGGGGCACGACAGATTGTTTCTTCTAGCTTTTTCTTCCATGTTTTTTTTTTTTGCTTTCGATTTGTCTTCTTTGTTTTTTTGTTTTCTCTTTGATTGTTTCCTTTCGTTTCTCTATTTCATAGAATATGTATGTCGTGTCTGTCGTATCTAGTATGATGACATAGCATTGCATTGCCCACTGCTGTGCTTACTGCATACCGGTACGTGGCAACGTGGCACATCCGTGGCGTAGCTTTGTGATTACATAACTTGTATCTCTTCTAGGATTGAAGAATCGGCACGGACACTGGTTGTGCTGGATGTCGACGGGTAGAAAGAACGGTTTAATGTGAAGGAACACACACACGTCGTACGGTACGTAAAAGTACGTATTTGCACTTTCTTTTTTTTCTCCTTTTTTTTTTGCTTATCCCATTTATTATCTTCGCACATCTTCTTCTCTCTCTCCTTCCAACTCGCAACTCAGATCCGGGGTCACATAGCAGGCTCTTCTACCCCCCTTCCCGCTACGGTACGTGCCTTCATTTTTAACGCGAGAAGATTTCAGCCCCTTCTTCCCTCGTCGACTCGCATCGAATTGTGCCTACCCATGCTGCAAGGCGTGTGTGTGTGTGTTCTTCACATTAAACCGTTCTTTCTACCCGTCGACATCCAGCACAACCAGTGTCCGTGCCGATTCTTCAATCCTAGAAGAGATACAAGTTCTGTGGTCACAAAGCTACGCCACAGAGATACTACGTTGCCAAGGGTGCAGTGTGAACTGCAGTGGGCAATGCAAAGCCATGTCATCATACTCGATACGACAGGCACGACATACGCAATCTATGAAATATTGAAACGAAAAGAAACAATCAAAGAGAAAACAAAAACAAGGTAGACAAATCGAAAAAGAAAAAGAAGAAAAATGAAAGCAAAATCTAAGAGAAACAATCTGTCGTGCCCCCCCCCCCGCAGGCGAGGTGGCCAACACTTGAAAAAGAACGAGCTGGAAAAAAGAAGAAATAACAAAAAACACCACTGCTTGTGAACAGAGTAAGACAAAGAACCAAGGAGAAAGTAACAAGGAAAAATAACAAAGGGGAAATAACAGGCAGACCAAAGCCCAAAGCACCTTCCAGGTGGCGGCAGCAGCTTGTGGTACGAGTAGTATAGCCAGGTTCTCCCTGCTAATCCGCCTGGTACCTTGCTACCCAGACTGCCGTCTCCGCCCTACGTTCGTCAACTATGCCCAGCCCCTTGGCGTCAGACAATACGAGCCGAGCAGAGCAGGTTCGTCTTCCAACCACGCCACACGGCTCCTTGAGTACGGCTTATCAATCAGAAAAGGAAGAGGAAGAGAAAAAATGAAATGAAAATCACGGAGAGTCAGCGCAAGAAAGAAAAAAAAACAAAACTAAAAGAGAAGACAAGGGAAGACCACGTTCGAGCCAGCTGCACCAGTTGGTAGCACTAGTAGTATGGTCATATTCTACTTCCTAGTCGACTTGGTGCCTTGCTACCCTGTCTGCCATCTCCTTCCTACTTTCGTCTACCGCCGTTTCCCTTCTACCCCTCCTGTTCCCCCCCCTCTCCGCATTCCCTCGGTCGGGCTTTATGCCACTTCTCCTGTTGCCCCCTCCCCCCCCGTTCCTTTGGGCACCATCCACGGCGGATGCGCGGCGCTGTCTACTCATCTCAGCCTCAGCCTCGTGCCACCTCACCATGAACCGTTCGGCTGCTTCAAGGATCCCCCGGTACCACTTCCCCACCTTTTTGGCTGCAGTGGACCACAACGCGGTCTCAACTCCAAACACCAAGGGGGCAAAGTCCGTTGACCCTTCGGTGGCTCGGAACTCCCTAAGGTCTTCGACTATGCATCTATGCCAAGTCTTACACTGTCCGCCTGGTCTCGGGTTCTCCCCACCAGCTATCGTCCCGAGCATTACCCGATTGGGTAATCGCTCCTTGCTTTGCCGTGCCACGCCCCCCGCAAAGAAGAGAAGGCGTACGCTGGATTCACTTTTTCTTCTTTGGGGTGTGCATTTCAGTATTTAATAGTTCGTAGTGATGTGGAATCGGCACGGACACTGGTTGTGCTGGATGTCGACGGGAGAAAGAACGGTGTAATGTGAAGAACACACACACTCTGTGTGTTGTTTTCTATGGCCACAGCAGTCGATACAGCACCATGGTCTTTGTCTGCACCACCCCGCGTCGAAGTGGTCTCAGGTTTGGTAGGACAAGATAATTTCGTGCCGAGCAGGCGGTTCCGCGAGGACGGCATAGAAGATTTAAAGCTGTCAACGGGGGGGGGGGCGCCAGATACTCTTGGCGCCCCCGCCGTGGCGAAACGAACGAAGCCTATCAATAGTGTACACCCTAAACCAAACAAAGCAATGCAGATTTTGGAGGCCATGCGGCACGCTTGATGCTGCGTAATTCTTTTTTACCGGACTTTTTCATGGACAGAACACGCTCGAGGCGAGCGTTTTTACTTGGTTTTAGTATGTAACTGATTTTGGCACGAAGGGATCAGGTATACCTGATTTTGGCATTTGCCCTTTCGTTTTGTCTTTGATTGTTTCCTTTTGCTTCTCTATTTCATATAATGTGCATGTCGTGCCCGTCGTATCGATTAATATTATGATGATATGGCATTGCATTATCTCCAGCTCGTTCTTTTTCAAGTAAGTGTTGGCCACCTGGCCTGCCGGGGGGAGGCCACGACAGATTGTTTCTTCTAGCTTTTCCTTTCATATTTTTTTGTCTTTTTTGCTTTCGGTTTGTCTTCTTTGTTTTTCTGTTTTCTCTTTGATTGTTTCCTTTCGTTTCTCTATTCCATATAATGTGTATGTCGTGTCTGTCGTACCTAGTATGATGACATGGCATTGCATTGCCCACTGCTGCTGTGCTTACTGCATACCGGTACGTGCAACGTGGCATATCTGTGGCGTACCTGTGTGACCACAGAACTTGTATCTTTTCTAGGATTGAAGAATCGGCACGGACACTGGTTGTGCTGGATGTCGACAGGTAGAAAGAACGGTTTAATGTTAAGAACACACACACTAGGGTTGGTAATCAACTAAAATACGGCGTTGATTTGATTATTGATTATTTTGTGTGTGTTTGGCTTGATTAATCCTGATTATTTGATTATAATCATCTGGTCGTGATTAAATCACCAAAATAAAAGTTGATTGATTAATCATGATTTTTTTTTTTTAATTGAGAAATACGAGGCGCTATCATGTCGGGATAATAGTGAAGGCGGCTACAACACCACGACACCTACGGCAATCGTGCCTTACGCAATCGCGCTTCTCAGTTGCAGTAATAAGAAACGCCGGTAAGCGCAAAGCAGCGGCGCCGAGGGCCGCAGAGCGTCGCCGAGAGACACTTGTCGTTGGTCGTAGGAACACTACCTCTCTGTTGTTCTTTGAAGTTAGTTAGGATCAAAACGCTACGCACTGCTTCTCCGCAGCCGCCATCCTCCCAACCTCATCTCCATGGAATGTGTACCAAATTAACGATGTACTGGCCCAGGTCACGGAGCATTCTCATACCAGTATGATTTAGAGGGTGTGTTCCACACACTTTTTCACACTCAACTCTGCTCTGGTAAATCCGCTGGGGCAGATATGTCGGTAATCTGTGAGCTAATAATCTCGGCCCAAGCCGCATAAAATCTTTCGAACCGAGGGCGCCCAACCCAAAATCCATTTCTCCGCTACTCATCCTCTCCGAAAAAACACACAAACGGGGCGGAATAAAAAAAAACTTTTTAGACAAGGGCGCATCAAAACAAAAGCCATGACCCACACCACTCCCCTCTCCGAAAACCCATCATGGGGCGTGAAAGAAAAACGCCGTACGTATCGCCTTACAACTCACAACCCACAAGACATCTATCTCGTAGAGTTTAGTGACTTCACCCCCCCCCTTAAAAAGCAGCAGCAAGCAATTCGAAATTGCTCAGAACACACAAGGTATCAACACCTCGATTGCTGGCCCTGAAGATGAAAGAGGTGATGCCTACGGTCGAGTGCTCAAAATCATCCGACACTATTATCCACTTCTTCAGAGTGCTCGGCCACGTTCCTCTCCCCAACGCACGGTTGATAATGGCCGCCAAAGGTGAGTTCCTGCAGAGAGCCGGCCACTGGACACCGTCAATCTCCTGTTCGAATGCCACACTGAATTCCAGATACGCCACCAAACCAGGCCACGCTACGCCCTGCCTTCTACCGTTGAACCTGTCGCCGAACACTATATCTCAACGTCGCCGTCGGAGCGCATAATATAGCAAGTCAAAACCGCGGTTGACAAGATGTCCTACTCAACGCTCCGTACTCGCATCCGTGGCACCCGCGTCCCATGAGCCGGGCTGTCGACGATCATATTCGGGGTGAGCTTCACCAACACCCACCGTCGGCAGCGGAGGATGTTGTAGAGAACGACCAATTTATCGCGCGACAACCTTCGCACAGCTGCACACAGCTGCAGCGACGTTTATTGTAGTAGTAGCTGATTTATTTGTGGATGTGTACCACAGCTTCCCATCTATGCTGTCCGCGACAACGAGCAAGGCAACCTCCATTGTTCCTGCCGTGCCAGCGGAGGCTTGCATCAGTGCCACGGCGCTACTCGAGCACGCCCTGGACAGTAGGTTTCAGGTCAATAGGTAATCGATAGGTTTCTGTTCCAATAGGAGGGCTATTATTGTTGCTTGCGACAGGTATCGATTGGCACTTTTTTAAGGCTATTGTGGCCGATAATGGGCATCGAATGACGTATTCACTGATCTATCATCTACGGATTGATCGGAAAATAGCCTTTGGTACCTATCCATCTTGACACCTTGGTCGAATATAACGTATCGATCGAACACACCATACACTTATTATCCCAAGAACAGTAAGCGATTTATTGCACAATTTTTTCTGAACGCATTATTAATCAAATAAAAGGGCATCGATCGCTTCGTCTCTGAACATGACATGCTGGTAAAATAATGGATATCGACAGAGAATTAAACATACCCATCCTGAGGAAAACAAATTATTGTATTTTTTGCTTTGAACTACTTATCGGTAAAATAAATAGGTATCGATAGACCATTTTACCCTCCCGCTGCAGGGGACGACATAGGTATCGATATATATGCAAAACCCCAACCTGTCGACAGACCCATAGGCATATTCAGTAGGCCATATTGCCCAACGAACCCAAGGATTTGTGGTCTGGTATCTCCGATAGGTTCGTTGTTAAGATGCCTCCAGTTCGCATAGAGCTTACTAATCCACGCGGCGTGCCCCTTCAGGGTGGCGCAACATCCCCACACGACATCCGGCGGTGTCTGTCGTCGTTGTATCGGAAGAGCTTGAGGTGGATGGTCTTCGCAACAAGATGGTGTGAGGCTCGAGACTGTAGTGTTCTAGACCGACATGTTTATGTGCCTTGTGGTTTCTTCTTATACCCTGGATAATACCCTATTAAATATAGTGAGGCTATCGGACGCACAACAGGTCGGAGATGATGGGTATCGATACCTAATGCGAGCCACCATGGGTTGATTTCGGGGTATATCGATAATATGTATGTATGTATTGAAAGCAACACAAACGGACAGGGGCGGCGGCCACAACAGCTATTGCGCATCAGATAGGATTGTGAAGGTGTCTATCGATAGTTATCTTGGACACCAATATTGTTTGAAAGTAATCCTCAATAATAATTATTAATAGCGAAGATGAAATTATGTGGGGAATGGAAATTAATTAGGAAACGGCTGGCAGAGAAGCGTATGTATGAGGAATACTGCTGATTTAAGGAAGGATACTCGGTTCATATTGGAATGGCATATATATACGCTGTACTGTCACAAGGCAAGCAAAATAATAGGCTATCGTGCGAACAAAACCTTCGCATCGCCATATATATATCGATAACTATTAATATTATGCGTGCCTTCCGACAGTATAGCGTGGATGTCATTCCAACATAAACCGAATATCCTTCCCTAAACGATAACTATTATTGATAAAATCGATAGGTTTGCAGTGATATCGATCGATGCCTCCTCTATTATTGGTCAATTCAGTAGGCTTGCAAAAATATCGACCAATATCTATATCGCTCAATTGAATAAAGTCTGCAAGGGTGTCGATCGACACCTACCTATGGACCAATTAATAAGTTTGCCAGGGTGTCGATCGACACCTATGGACCAATTGAATAGTCTAAAAATGTATGTGTCGATCGATACCATCGCGCAATTCAATAGGTTTTGCAAGTATGGTGATTGACACACCATATATATATGGATCGACACAACATACATACACTTAGCTGAACAAAATAGGTTTGCAAGGGTGTCCATTCTTACTTCTTGCTTTTTGTAACTCCTCAAGTAGGTTCGAAAGGGTATTGATAGATACATACATTGATCAAACAATTAGGTATCGACCGACAGTTTTTTTCATCCCTATCTTAGCCTGTTGCATCTAAACATATTTCACTGAATATATGTTGGTCAAGAAAATACTAGATAGATTTTCAGCCTATTGCATCTATTAATCTGAACCTATGGGCCAAATAGATAAGTACCGATCGATAATGTCGCATCCACATCTATCCTAAAAACAATATAGCCTACTACTACTGTAGGCACCATTTATCTGAGTAAAAGAAGTAGGCATCGATCGACAAAAAAAACTCACACCTATCCTATTAAGAGGAACAAAAGGCTATTGCACGAAATTCTGGGAACATGTTGATAAAATAAATACGTATCGATCGGTACTTCTCTGAACATATAGGGAAATCAATAGGTATCAATAGACGGTTCCACATATATATCTATACTGAAGACGATAGTCTGTTGTACCTATTGCTCTGAACCTATATTGGTCAAATAAATAAATACCGATACACAAATCCATGTATTATCCATCCAAACAGCAAAATAGGCTTTTGTAAATATTGCTTTGAGCATATTGATATAACATTTGTTATTGCAGGGGGCAGTAGGTATCGATATGCAAAACCCCAACCTATTGGCAGAATATCGTAGGCATTTATTTGCAATGCCACGCAAATACGAAGCAAAAAAGTACTTTTTTCGAAAATAATCAACAATAATCAACAAATTTAGGTTGATTGATTAATCATGATTATTTTTGAGATAATCAAATAATCACGGTTTAAAAACGTGATTAATAATGATTATTTTAGTTGATTACCAACCCTAACACGCACACACACGCACACACATTGCCCACTGCTGTGCTTACTGCATACATACGTGGCAACGTCGTATCTCTGTGGCGTAGCTTTGTGACCACATAACTTTCATCTCTTCTAGTATTGAAGAATCGGCACGGACACTGGTTGTGCTGGATGTCGACGGGTAGAAAGAACGGTTTTTTAATGTGAAGAAGACACACCTTGTTACGTAGCCGATTTCACGTGATTGTTCAAGCATATTCTTGTGTTCCTTCGGTACGTTGTGTGTTCGTCATGCATGGCGTGGTTCATCTCCCCAGAAAAATGGCGATCCAATCGATGGGCTCGAAAATTGGCACAAATCATGGAACCGTCGATGGTACCGGAATGTCTCGGAATTTGTATCGAAACGAGGTCACTTCTTATTTTCCCTTGGCTCTCTGCCCTAATCTGTTTGCAACTAGTGGTGTTTTTTTTTTCCTTTTTTCTTTTTTTCCCAGCTCGTTCGTTTCGAGTGGTTGCCACATCGACCGCGGGGGGGCGGGCACGATAGTTTGTTTCTTCTACTGTATTTTTACTTTTTTCTTTGTTCTTTCTTATTTTGCTCTTGTTTCTTTGTTTTAGTTTTTCCTTCAGTTCCTTTCGTTTCTCTATTCATGCTAAATTCATATGTATGTCGTATCCAGTATGATGACATGGCATTGTATTGCCAACTGCTGTGCTTGCTGCATACGTGGCAACATCTGTGTGTGTTCTTCACATTAAACCGTTCTTTCTGCCCGTCGACATCCAGCCCAACCAGTGTCCGTGTCGATTTTTTAATCCTAGAAGAGATACAAGTTCTGTGGTGCTAAGCTGCGTCACAGAGATATTACGTTGCCACGTATGCAGTAAGCACTGCAGTGGGCAATGCAATGCCATGCCATCGGTCGCCCCGGTGGTTCAAGTGGTTAACCTCGAATTCTACTTGTTTGAGTCCTGGGTTCGAGCCCTAGGAGGGTCGGACTTTGACTTTATTTGCAAAAATAAAAAAAGGGATTCAATTGTTGAGAGCGCCTTGCAGCGTGGGTAGGCACAATTCTATGCGAGTCGACGAGGGAAGAAAAGGCTGAAATCTTCTCGCGATAAAAAATGAAGGCACGTACCGTAGCGGGAAGGGGGGAGAAGAGCCTGCTATGTGACCCCGGATCTGAGTTACGAGTTGGAAGGAGAGAGAGAAGAAGATGTGCGAAGATAATAAATGGGATGGAAAAAAAAAAAAAAAAAAAAAAAACGACAGGCACGGCACACACATTCTATGAAATAGAGAAACGAAAGGAAACAATCAAAGAGAAGAAAAACAAAGTAGAAAAATAAAAAGAGAAAAAAAAAGTAATAAAAGCAAAAACTTGAAGAAACAGTCTGTCGTGCCCCCCCCCCGCAGGAGAGGTGGCCAACACTTGAAAAAGAACGAGCTGGAAATTTTTTTAATAATAACAAAAACATCACTGCTTGTAAACAGAGTAAGACAAAGAACCAAGGAAAAAATAACAAAGGGAAAATAAATGTGGCGTAGCTTTTTGTGACCACAGAACTTGTATCTCTTCTATGAAGAGGATTGAAGAATCAGCACGGACACTGGTTGTGCTGTGTGTGCGTTCCCTTCACATTAAACCGTTCTTCTACCCCGTCGACACCCAGCACAACCAGTGTCCGTGCCGATCCTTCAATCCTAGAAGAGATACAACAAAGCTACGCCACAGAGATACTACGTTGCCACGTATGTATGCTGTAAGCAATGCAATGTCATGTCATCATACATAGTTTGTTTTTTCCTGGTTTTGTTTTTCACGAGGCAGAATAGTATCTACCGGTACTCGTCACTGGTTTTTGTAGTTTAACGAGTTGTATACCCTTCATGGGGAATAACCTACGCAATTATCAGGGACGTGGTATCATAACTGTGCTGCACCTTTTTTGTGTCAGACAGTCCAGGAAGAGATGGCGATCGTTGATATTCGTGTGGCAGTAAGGTTCGATTGCTCCTTTTTTCAGTGCATATCCGCGAGTCTTCACTCTGACAGCACTCCAGATAGCAGGCAGGTGTGTTCCTCTTTCGTTTTCACGACTACCGTGCGTTTCGTACGGTGCAGGCAGCACTTCAGACAGCATCCGCTGTAGTCATCAGCCACGAGTTGGTTAGTGGTGGGAACGGGGGTACTCTTCTATATTATAGTTGAGAGGATATACCCGCGGCCATGTTAGTTCAGTTTTGCACATTGGTTTTATCTTGTGTGCGCTTTTTCCGTCTCGTGTATTTTGAGGCAGCCGAATTTTCGATTTTTTTTTTGTTTTTCGGATCTTCCTAGGGCTCCAGCACCTTTGTGTGACCACGGACTCCTTCGTCAGAGAGTTAATGTGAGAACAACAACAACAACAACAAATAGATACGACAGGCACGAGATACGCAATCTATGAAATAGTGAAACGAGAAGAAACAATCTGGATGTCGACGGCTAGAAAGAACGGTTGAATGTGAAGAACACACACATAGACACACACACTTCTTCTTGCCGCTCGCGAAACCTCGGGAGTAGAGTTGGTCGCAACATTTCTTCAGAAAATCGAATTTCAAACTAAACATGTTGCAACGTCATATTACTCTCCCTTATTCTGGTTAGTTTCTCTTGTATCAGTGCCCACATACATTATATGAAAATCATCCTGTTGATCCGGGTAGCATCCAAGGGAGCGAGTGGCCTATATATCTTCCAATCAAGGAACTACACCTATGCCGGTCGCCCCGGTGGTTCATTTCAAGTGGTTAACCTCGAATTCTACTTGTTTGAGTCCTGGGTTCGAGCCCCAGGTGGGTCGAACTTTGACTTTATTTGCAAAAATAAAAAAGGATTCAATTGTTGAGAGCGCCTTGCAGCGTGGGTAGGCACAATTCGATGCGAGTCGACGAGGGAAGAAAAAGGCTGAAATCTTCTCGCGATAAAAATTGAAGGCACGTACCGTAGCGGGAAGGGGGAGAAGAGCTTGCTATGTGATCCCGGATCTGAGTTACGAGTTGGAAGGAGAGAGAGAAGAAGATGTGCGAAGATAATGAATGGGATGAGAAAAAAAAAAAAAAAAAAAAAGAATATAGAATACACACGAACGAACGGCATAATAATATAATACCAGGTACAACTTGTAAAATTCAGGTTAACCCCTTTAGAACCGCAGTCCCGATTTGGGGACAATGTACTTGAAATTTGAGTGGATTGTCTGCAAAACGGGACTGCGGTTCTAAAGGGGTTAAAGTAAAAAGTGGGGTATAGACGAGGCGCATTACGCTGCTTGCACAGTTAGGGATCAACTATTTAACCAGTCGAACTCACAGCCGACGTATTTCATGATTTTATAAAAGGGCAAATAAATGCCAAAATCGGACCTGGTCCGTTTGAGCCAAAATCACTTAAAACCAAGTAAAACACGCGCGCCACGAGCGGTGTTCTGTCCGTGAAAGTCCGGTAAACAAAAATGCGCCTGAAGCATTAAGCGTGCCACATGGCCTCCAAAATGTGACTTGTTTTGTTTCGCCACGGCGAGGGCGCCAAAGGACAGCTTTAAATCTTCCAGACCGTCCTCGCGGAACCGCCTGCTTGGCACGAAATTATCTTGCCGTGCCAAACCTGAGACCACCTTGACGCGGGGTGGTGCAGACAAAGACCATGGTGATAAGACTCCTGTGAAAATAGAAAACAGCCGAGTATACATCACAACAACTAACTATTTAATATTCAATAACTGAAGCACGGCGTCGCTGGATGGAAAAGTGAAACCAGCCTACACATACATGTATGTATGCATGTACACATACATACATGTATGTATGCATGTACTATTAAATATTAAGAATACGTACCAGGTACTTTTACGATCGCCCCGGTGGTTCAAGTGGTTAACCTCGAAATCTACTTGTGTTTGAGTCCTGGGTTCGAGCCCCACCCAGGTTGGTCGGACTTTTTACTTTATTTGCAAAAACAAAAATCGAAAGGATTCAATTGTTGAGAGCGCCTTGCAGCGTGGGTAGGCACAATTCGATGCGAGTCGACGAGGGAAGAAAAGGCTGAAATCTTCTCGCGATAAAAATGAAGGCACGTACCGTAGCGGGAAGGGGGGAGAAGAGCCTACTATGTGACCCCGGATCTGAGTTACGAGTTAGTTGGAAGGAGAGAGAGCAGAAGATGTGCGAAGATAATGAATGGGATGAGAAAAAAAGCAAACAAACAAACAAACGTACGACGTACGAGTACGGAGTTGATACGTTAATACAGAAGAATTTCCACCGAGGGAGGGCGGACGGAGAGAAAAAACAGTGTACGTACGGCCTCTCTCTCTGATTGGTTCAAAGTTGGCCAAAATCAGTTGAAAGCTAGACAGTGGAAAAAAACAGGTATCCCTTCGCCTTTTCGAGCCAAAATCAGTTAGTACGATGTCACTTTTGGCCTATTATAGCAGGGCTCCTGGGGTGTGTTTTTAGAGTGTAACTGATTTTTGCCGAAAAGTGGTCAGGTATTCCTGAGAGTTTGGCAAAAACCCTTTATAAAACCTACAACGCGGCCCTCGCACCTTCAACCTTCAACACAATGCCGCCTCGGATGCAGGGGAACAAACAAGTATGTGATCTTTCCATATGTGAGATTTCCAACTATTTTAGTTTGCGAAATTTAACAAAAGAGTGAAAAAAAAATCGGGGCCAACATAATATCAATAATTCATCAAGAATAGAACGTAATGAGACGGAAGGAGCAAGGACGGAGAATGGAGTAGGCAAGCCGAAAGTTGGCACAGACTTTATGCAGAAGAGGGAGGTAGACTCGGTGCATGGGTTTCTTTTGTTCCCGAGGTTTTCTTCTTTCAGGAAAGTTATGAGTGATCAATGTTGAAGATCATGCTGCACATCGTCGGAAGGCAAGGAAGGGCAATAATAATCATGTTTATTTTCACAAATTATTTGGAAAAAAGCTCTCCGATACCAACGAACGGCAGCACGACGAACGATCGGAAATTATTCCAGGGGGGGAAAAAAGAAAAAAAGCAGCCGATAAAAAAACGGCCCTTCGAGTGAGTGCAAAAAAAGGAGTTAGGTAGTGATTTCGTTTTGTCTTTGGTGCAGTGGTACAAGCTGAGGTGAAACTGAGTAGAAATCACCACACAACCGCCATGTATGTATGTACATTGTGGGTGGTGTTCAAGGGTATGGGCGGGGGCAACGGTCGGAGGGAAACCGCACGCAGTTGATTGACGAAAGCAGGAAGGATACAATAATAATAAATACCTGGTAGCTGATAGGCTAGCAAGGTACCAGGTATCAGACCGCGACTATTAACACTTCGAAGTAAAGTGGGTAGAATCTGTCTGCCAATCCAATCAATAAGCTATTATACTCGAGTCTCGTCCCACAAACTGCTGCTACTGTAATACTGCTACGGCTGCATGAAGGGTTCTTTCATGATGCTTCGGTTCTAGTCTGCCTGTGACGCCTTCTACGAAAGAGGTAGACCCGTTCTACGATAGAGGTAGCACATTTCCGCTATATATATATATAATAGTATTCTGTGTCTGAAAGACGGTGTTCCTTGACTCAAAATCGTTGGAATGTCAATCTTGATTTCGGAAAAAAAAAAGTTTTCGTAGACTTGGGCCCTGGGATTATTCGCCGCGATGCATTTCGATTTGTGCTGAAGTCAGTTTTCGTGTGAGGTATGGAGCCCTTTTAGAACCGCAGTCCCGTATTTGGGGACAATCCACTCAAATTATAAGTAGTTTGTCCCCAAAACGGGACTCCGATTCTAAAGGGGTTAAGTGAGGAGCCTCAGATATCATAGGGTGAAGCTCTATCGTAGAACGCCTCGGTAGCACGTTCTCGCTAAACTCTTTTTTGAACGACGGGGTTCCTTAACCCAAAATCGTTGGAATGCTGGTCATGTTTCGAAAAATGACATGTTTGCATACTAAGTCTTGGGTCATGGGACTCTTCATCGGGATGCAATTTGATTTTTGCTGAAGTAAGTTTTCGGGCGGGGTGTGAAGCGGGTGTGAAGCGCCTTAACCTTTTAAGACCGCAGTCCAGTTTTGGCGACGAAACCACGAAAGTTTGAGGCAATTTGTCCCCAAAACGGGACTGACTGCGGTCCTAAAGAAAGGGGTTAAATGAGAAGCCTAAAAAAATGTAGGAACCTCTACCACCACCGCAGAACGCCTCATGTTTATTCCTTTCGTTCTTACAGCTGTTGTTGTTACAGTAGTATTTGTCCCTGTTGAAAATTAAAACGTTGTGTTCGTTTTTATATGTATTGTATTATACCTGGTATGTATTTATTATCTATCTGTCGTGTCTATGATGGGAACGACGTTTTTGTTGAGGTTAATTTCCCGATTTCTGTCGTTCGCTTCTTTGGAGTTTTCCATCTTTCGATCCACCATGCTCGCTCGTAGAATGTGTAGTGTGTGGTGCCTGTCGCATCCAGATACCAGGAGCTTGCATCGCCTCTTACTCTCCTTACTGCGTTAGAATACGATAGTATATATATATATATATATATATATATATATATATGTGGTATTCTTCTTGTGACCACAGAGCTTGTTCTTATCTATGAACAAGATGACGAATCGGCACACACACTGGGTGGGTGTGCTGGATTTCGACGGGCAGAAGTAACGGTTTAAACACACACAATGCGGTACTATGCGATAGATTGAACGGAGGAAATCTGGAATTTGTGGAGAGGTGTTGAACCGTTGGCATGCTTGAGCAGAGGGGATGATGGGCAAGAGGGCCATAAAGTCGACGACGGGTGCAAAATGGGTTGAACTGGGAAGACAGAGACTGGGAAGGTTTGAGATAGTGATCAAGAAGACCATATTTGCTACTACTCGTGGGTGTGCACGAGCAGGGAGGGGTCTGGCATTCGGTAGGAGGTCGGTGAGTTGAAAGTTGTCGTTCGAATACCCCGGAGAACCGATTACCAGATGCGTTTTATTTACATAGATAGGACTACGAACGTATACCCGTAGATTTATTTGTTCGAATCACACAACATCGATAAATCAAGATGTGAGATCGAGGATTTTGCTGAAACTCAGACCAGGTATGTATTACTGCACTCGTAAGTCTGGTAATGGGGTGTCGACCTTCTTTGTTGCCCTCTCTCTGTGTTCCGTGAGACAACAGGTCTTTGTGCGTAGAGTTACCCCTGCCTGTCGTGTTCGTCGCACGGTCGGTGTACACGAAAAGCTCGGCCGCTTTCAGGTCGAAACCCTATTGCTTTGTGTTCGATGAGTAGCAGGTTACACCCACGACGAGTGGCTCTCTACCGCCGCGCGCGTGTGAATTCAATCTCTTACCTTCACCGCCGCTACCCTACATCCCCCGATCCCCCGCGCCTCGCCCGCAACGCCCCGCCCCCGCCCCTACCCCAACACATGCCCTCCAACTCCAACTCCTCCACTATCCCCCCGCCCCACCCCCTCACCCCACCCCATCCTCCCCATTCCTACCCCCACCATCACCACTGCTATACTAACCCAAAATCAGTAGACAGGTATTATGGTCTTCTTCATCACTTCTTGCTTCGACCCTTTCCAGCCTCTCTCTGTCTTCCCAGTTCAATCAACTGCACCCCCGTCATCGATTCTATGATCCACTTGTCCATCCCTTCTGTTTAGGCATGCCAACGATTCGATACCTCTCCACAAACCCAGACTTCCCCCGTTCAATCTTACTTATCCCACGTGTATTGTATATAAATACTGTTGGTTGGTGCCTTTTTTTTTTCTCTCATCCCATTTATTATCTCTGCCCATCTTCTTCTCTCTCTCCTTCCAACTCGTAACTCAGATCCGGGGTCACATAGCAGGCTCTTCTCCCCCCTTTCCCGCTACGGTACGTGCCTTCATTTTTATCGCGAGAAGATTTCAGCCTTTTCTTCCCTCGTCGACTCGCATCGAATTGTGCCTACCCACGCCGCAAGGCGCTCTCAACTGTAGATAGATGTGGACACGGATATACAATATTAGTAGTATAATACCTGGTACCTGATACGAAATAATCGCCTGAATCACGGATCACGGCTACGTACGAAACTACTGCAGGGGGCGCCCGAGGTGGTATTGCTAATAATTTAGCAGTACCACAGCAGTAGTAGTCAGTCCGGCAATCACATCAAGTCGGCCTCTATTCGAAAAAGCAACACCCAGCCGTGCGGGTGCCCGCTATGCGCAGCTGCACCTCCGCACAAAACTTGGGTGCAGGCGTGTGCACAAAACGTTTGTGCAGGACGCGTGGGTGTCATAAATTATTTGAACTTTGCACGTGGACCCAGACCTACCCAACCCCAGGCCTGCCCCGACCCGACCCCTCTCCGTAACCCGATACCCCGAACCCAACCCTTCGGGGGGCCCGAAGTGGGGGCAGGGGCTGTCACACGGCTCTGCCGCGTGTTTTGGTGGATCAAAGCCGCGGACGGCCGAAGACCCGCCTTGACCAATAAGACCCGCACCCTGCACAATTCGTCAAGGTATTGTGCAGGGTGCAGCTACACATAGATAGATAGGTGGAGTCAGTCGTGCGGTCAACTCACCCTCGGTTGGTTCGAACCAGGGGTATAACTATTATTACGGGGTACCATAGTTAATAGGACCAAATATTGTAAGTAAAAATGGTTAAATATATAGGTTTTTATATACACCATAGGTCCTATTAACTATGGTCCCCCGTCATCGTGGTCTGGTCAGCGCGACACGTGACGCAAGGCGTTTTGCGCGAAACATTGCGATATAATATGCGCGAATACATGGCAGGCATTCAATTTGCCCGAAAACCAAATAACGAAGTGTGCGTTTCAAAAATTCACGAACCTCGAAAAGGCGTTTATCGGGATCAGAACCTAATTTTCTTTCGTTCTGCTAAACACAGACAGGCAAACGAAAAAGGGCTTGAAAAAAAAACAAAAAACGCCCGCAGCGAATTCCAAAAGGGGCTCAACTTTTTTTGCGCCAAAAGCGAACTTAAAAATAGTTTCTTTTTTCAAATTTAATAATCACTTTCACTTTCCAGCTTAACTCTTAAGTTATAAATACAGTCAGTACCTAGTATTATTAGGAGGTTGTACCCTTAGTGATGTTCTTCAGGACAAGCCGTGTGGGCACAGGTGACGTCCCTCCTCCCCCCCGGTACGTGCCTTCATTTTTA
Organism: Nereocystis luetkeana; assembly: GCA_031213475.1. Lineage (NCBI taxonomy): Eukaryota > Phaeophyceae > Laminariales > Laminariaceae > Nereocystis > Nereocystis luetkeana. Next base: position 9,085,941 of record JARUPZ010000012.1, on the reverse strand, counting down.
GTCGCGCAGAGGGTTTAGCGTTCCCACTGCTCGTCGATTTTTATCGCATGCAGCTAATTCACACTTTCTTTCGCGCTTTCTGCTGATCAATTTTTACGAAAGAGAAATTCCCGACGAGATGCACTCGGTGAGACTTTTGAACCCACGAAATTGATCTCAGCGCCATTCTTATGTGAGAGGTTTCCCCGCATAAGTTCCACTTTTGTTTGTCCCAATTTTCAATCTTCCATATTTTCCTGATTAATGTTTCCAAATATATAACTGAAATTTAGCGAACTTGATTTTTTAGCTAATTTAATGGAGAACTTCACGAATAATAGTGACAGAACGGCTCCGTCTATTGATACGTATCTCCAAATATTTCCAAACTTTGGAAACAACTATGGAAAAAACGCTCTCCGATAGGCATGAACCTTGCGGCCGAAAGAGTTGCGAACCCAAAATCCCGAGTTGTCCTGCGCGCAACTCCGCGGCTGTTGTTGCGGAAAACGGCTAATATTTTGGCCCGAAGTGTTGCTCCAGCGTAACAATAGCGCAACAGCTAATATTTTCCCTGGTTCGAACTTAAAACCTACTACCAGGTATTTTATTACGGGGGAATATATTAAATACCTGGTAGGACCTACGGTACAGACAAAAACCTCTATATTTCCCTATGTTTACTAACAATATTTGGTCCTATTTACTACGATGGCCCCCCGTACTATTAATATTAATAATAGCAGTTCAGAAAATGTGGCATTTTTTTTTCTTGGGGACCACAGGTATCTACGTACTAAGATGAAAATTCATCACGACGTATTGATATTATTAATAGAATTCTTAATGGATACCTGGTACCAGGTATTACGTAATCGGTGTCTAGGATAAAGAGTCAGGACGGACACTGGGTGTGCTGATGAAGCTGGGTAGAAATATGGACGATTTAATGTGAAGACAACTACAATTATTTTTTTTTTATTTTTTTTATTTTTTTCCATCCCATTCATTATCTTCGCACATCTTCTTCTCTCTCTCCTTCCAACTCGTAACTCAGATCCGGGGTCACATAGCAGGCTCTTCTCCCCCCTTCCCGCTACGGTACGTGCCTTCAGTTTTTATCGCGAGAAGATTTCAGCCTTTTCTTCCCTCGTCGACTCGCATAGAATTGCAATATTAATATTAATAGTACTGGCAGCAAACAGCGACGATATATTTACCTCTCTCTCTGTATCCCAGGAATATCAGGTACATACGTTTGTACAGAACAAGCAGTACGACACTAGTTTTATACCGTACGAGTACTATTAATATTAATAGTAAGTAGTCTAATACCTGGTACTCGCACCTCGTACGTGTACACCTGGTACTTGTTTATTTTGTATGAAACAAAGATTGCGTGATGGCGTCTACTGGTCGTATGAAACAAGGTTTGCGTGGCCGGCCGAGTAAGGTAGGTGAGCGACTTGATTGAGTGTGTGTACGACTCGGGGATGTGGGCCCATATATAACATACAGATGTGCATGTAAACACGGATGCAAACGTTGATAGGCGAGCACCACTCATGAATGTGGTGTGGGGAGGCTGGGTGTGCTGCGCGTATATTAAATACACCACCACCAGGAGGGGAGCTGATGGCATCGGTAACGCTCTATCGATGCACAGGTTTATATTATTAATATAGGTACTCGTATTGAACCGTTTTTCTTTGGCAGCAGTTAGTTCGCAGGTCAAGCATCTATGTATACGAGTACTCGTAAGCGACCTTTTTTGCTCTCTGTTTCACAACACTCGTCGTACGTACCTCGTAGTTCTTGTGACTACATGATATATATGTGTGTGTGTGTTCTTCACATTAAACCGTTCTTTCTACCCGTCTACGGCAAGCATTACGCGTATATACATATCGAACTCACACATGATACTTCTCAGGTGGATACTGTTTGCTGCTGTATAGGGGAAATAATCGGTCCACCAGCTGTACGGGCACTGCGACCGCCGTGAGTTAGTAGTGTGCTTGCTGTCGCGTTCGTGCGGTAGAAATGGCAAACGTCCGGGATCAAGCCGTACTCGTCCCAAGCGCCGACCCCGATCGATCCTATTTTTCACTCCTTATAATGAGCGGATCTACCAGGTACCAGGCAGGGTATTTAAAAACTGTTTCCACAAACGAGCACCGACGATATACATACTCTGTGGCCAACGGGGTTAGAACTGCAACCAACCACCATTATTGTTTCCAGGATAATGTGTACGTGGAATCGGGTGTAGGGTCGTTTCGATTTTAGCAGCAGTTAAACCAACAATAAATAGGCGATTTTCCAACGCAAAATACAACAGCGAGCGAGCGCGCGGTGTGTGTGTGCGTGTTGCAGTGTTGTGTGTGCTCTTCGCGCCAAAAGAGATTTGCGCGTGCGACAATTATTATACTACTTGTACCGTAAGCAGTAGTATTCAAACCCCAAGCAGGCCGGTCGCAGCAGCCGCGCCATACGAGCGCAAAAAAGGAGAACTTACAAAGTCTGGAAGGCCGAGGTGTAGTAAAAGTTGCGGCTGACAGGCTCCATGAGGTACACGTGGCCGCCCACCTCCCTAGGCAGAACGTTGAACACCAAGCATCCGGCAATGATACCGATGAATGTCGAAACCCGCGACGAAGCTGCATGCGGCCGAGTCATCGTCTCGCCGCTTGATGGCACGTACTTTAGTGGATACGGAAAGACTGTGCACGGGAAGTGTTGCTCTTGGTGAAGCGTGATTCTTAGTGCCGAATGATTGCTCTGTAGATAGATGTGCTGGTTGTTGATTCTTGTGCTTGCCGTGCAGCAGAAGGGAGACAAGGGAGTGAATTGAAGTGGGGGGTATACTGCAACAATTAGCCCGGGTGTATTCAATTTTTTGCTCAACTAAATAGTGTGCAAGTAGAAAGATTTCACTTTACTTCTACTCTACTATTTACATGCCACCTCATATGCACACTCAGGATGAATGCCTCGCAAGGTGTTGCACGTACCGTATCATCACCGGTACTGCTGTTGTGTGTATCTGTACGCATGAAAAACATCGATTATCGACCATTGTAATAGTTGTTGTGCTATTTCATCGGCAGCAATCTTGGGCGGCACAGACGGGTGCTGAAACCACCCAAATAACAGTCACCTCTATCATAAAACGACTACCAGGTACATTCGTAGATAAACACTTTTTTTCTGTTTTCACATTTACGCGGTCGCATAGCCTGACGGCAGAATATACCTTGCACATTCCAGGATGAAGACACAACATACAGCAGTATGTTGTACCATAAAACCACATATCCCCACACAGCAGTACTTCGAAGTAAATAAACGACGTGTTTTTGGTGTTCACACCTGTATTATACTATTAATAGCCTGCGCGGTCCGTCGCATATTGACCGCGTCATCTACGCTGTCCGTTTCTGGATGAAGAATCCCGCCCACGCTACTGTTCGTACCACGTAGTATTAAATAGTATCAGGTACACTCGTGCAGACACTGGGTGCGACTGTTTCCGCTGTCGGTGAGTAAAATAAAAAAATGGTCCCCTCAAAAACTTCCATGTATGTGGAAACGACACACCCACGAGCACATCATCATCGGATCGGTATAACGATGTACAGTAGAAAAAAAAAAAAATGTACAGTATAATAGTACCAGTATTATGTACCAGGTACGTATATATACCAGTTCGGACAAAACTTTCGGCATCTGGCCCAAGACAATTGAGACCCTTGTAGGCACCTTTCCTATCTATGAGTATCTGTGTATGTACCGGTCTCTAAATTTTAAAAAAGCGAATGAATGTATATATAGGCCATGTAGGCCATGTGTGTCTTCTTGACACTTTTAGGACTGACTGCAGTCTCTTCTGGAAACAAACTACAACAAGCAGCAGGAGTAGTAGTATATAAAACGAGCAGTATATATATTTAGAATTTGACTTGTTGTTCGTTCCCAAAGCGGGACTAGAGTCCGAAACGGGGTGGTAATACACCTATTTCTACCCATAGAGTAAATCTGCCCACATAGTACGCCGTTTTTATGTCGTTATCTTGGACAAGTAAACAACCCCACCTCTCAACCTCCGTCTCCTGGTCCCTACAATACGGATGCGACACTTGTCTTCTGCCGCGGCTCCATGTTGCCGCGACATGGACTACATCTCGCAAAGCCGCGGGGTGCAGTGGGCAGTATCGGGTGGGTCAGCGTCAGAAATCAAGCCAGTTCGTGCCAGAAACCGAGGTTACTCGTTAGATAACGAGTCACATCATTATGCACGCTATGTCTACGAGTAGAATCATGCCATCAAAACCCCCCCTCATGATTTCACTCAAAACAATGGTGACAAGAGGGGGGGGCGTAATATTATCGCTGTCGTTTTCGTATCACATACCCCCCCCGAGTTTTAGGTGATACCAGGCTCTATTTATTTGCCGAGGCGTTGAGATATATATCATTTTTTTTCCGGATTCGGGGAGGACAAAGCAAAGTATAAGAATGGCAGGGCATTCGGTATTCGAATATTATTTATTTATTTTTCGGCTTCAGGGAGAGCAAATAAATGTGACTTCGCGTGTGCGCTGCCCTGGGGCGTTTCGGTTACACACAGAGTTATTGTACAGTACAGTAAAAGTGGGCGTCCGAAACCTCAATTTATTTATTGTCCGACCTTGAACGAACACTCTATCGTTGTACTAGAATATATAATATATATGATGAGTCGGTCCCACTGATAATCAGACAAATAATCGGAAAAATGGGAACGAAGCCTAAAATGAGAACCAAGCCGTATCTCCAGAACCATGTGGTGTATCAGAGAACCAAAATGATCCTGCGAAACCCCTTGGCCAGCCCTGTGAGAGGAGCTCGTCAGAACGGTCATGCTCCATCTCGTGCCTTCGGGTGGGCGCAAAAAGCGATATACGCTGGCTCTATTGTGATTTCTCTAGATGCTGGCTACCACGGCGATGCCGAGGACTTCCAGCCTGAGCGACAGCTCATTCGAAGGCTGCTGTACAGCCCCACAGGACTGTCAACTTTTTTTCTTGGAGTTGTACACAATTGGTTTGCTTTCTAAAAAAAAACGTCCGTTCTCATTTTTTGTTTCGTTCCCATTTTTCCGTTTTATCAGATAGTGAAGAACACACACACGCTGTTGAGCTGTATTATACCTGATTCTTCAAAAAAAAAAAATCATTACCAATTAATTATCTTTCCATATATATATATATGATCTCTGTGGCGTAGCTTTGTGACCACGTAATAACTTGTACCTGGTACATATATATATATATATATATATATATATATATCTCTTCTAGGATTGAAAAATCGGCACGGACACTGGTTGTGGTGAATATCGACGGGTACGTAGAAAGAACGGTTTGATGTGAAGAACACACTCAACCACTTTTTTTTTTTTTTTTTCTCATCCCATTCATTATCTTCGCACATCTTCTTCTCTCCTGCTCTCTCTCCTTCCAACTTGTCACTCAGATCCAGGGTCACATAGCAGGCTCTTCTCCCCCCTTCCCGCTACGGTACGTGCCTTCATTTTTATCGCGAGAAGATTTCAGCCTTTTCTTCCCTCGTCGACTCGCATCGAATTGTTGTGCCTACCCACGACTTGTGCCTACCCACGCTGCAAGGCTCTCTCAACAATTGAATCCTTTTTTATTTTTATTTTTGCAAATAAAGTCAAAATCCGACCCACCTGGGGCTCGAACCCAAGACTCAAACAAGTAGAATTCGTGGTTAACCACTTGAACCACCGGGGCGACTATAGAACTACATACTTAGATCACAACCCCTGAGCGTGCTCGGTTGGTGCATCCCTGGCCTCTCAGAGCTCCCACTTCCAAACCGCCTCCTTTCATTACTTGCCGGACCTTTCCAGCAGTTAGTTCTTTGTTTTCTCGGCCATTTCTTCCTTTTTCTTCTTTCGTTTCGTGTTCGTGCGTGTTCTCCGACCACGGCATCGCGGGAGGACCCGGCACCGTCGCGGGTGTCAGCGGGTGCTGGCGGGTAGAGGGGGGGTTGCAAGGAGCGCGGTCGCCGCTTTCGTGCCTAGGCGTCGCGTGTGCCTCGAGACACGAGGGATGCATGAACGGGCTTTGTCTGGCTTTGATTTATGATTGTTGATGGAGTATGTACGAGTTTATAAAGGTCGTTCAGGAGGGTAAGATACTATTCAAGCGGCGCTTATTTTTGCCACCACGCTGAAGTTGAAAGAAGGAGGTGTGCAGTTTGAACACCAACGTTATCGAGCTGGCGAACGACGGCCACGGTGAGCACCGGGCTTCACGCGAGGCGGGCGACGGGGCTGATTGTGGCAGAGAGTGATAAAAGCTTTACCCGGACCGAATCGGTAGCGAGGTGATCGCGAGAGGGGCAGACGGCGTACGAGGCTGAGAGAGAAGCTCTTCTGTGCGATGTTTTTCTTTCCTTCTTTTTGACCGGGTGCAAGGTGTTCCAATCAGGCAGAAAATTATTACACGAGAGGGGACGGGGATTTTTTTCCCTTTTCGAGTTTTCGGTTTCATTTTCATTTTTTTTGCTGCTGTGCCGGGCTGTGCTTTCGCCTTCTTCCTACATACGAGTACAGACATAAGAGCATATCGAAAGAAGAAAATAAGTACAGACAGCAGTATCCTACCTGGGGTATGTACGTACGTACGACATCCGCGACGCGAAGCGCATATATATATGGCATTCGAGCTGGCGTCGGAGCTGTTTGTTCCTGAAGCATGGCGGCGGGACTCTTGGCATTATCAAGTCGCCGGTTTGCAATTACGACCTAAACTCAATCGTGGACCTCTGTGACTTTTATATATACATATATATATCGCATAATTTGATGTACTTTTTTCCTTCCAGAGCGAGCGTAGCGGGCGGCGTAGGCCGCCCGCGGAGCGAAGCGCCTTGTAATACATACCAGGGTACCAGGTAATTATTTCTTGAATACATAATTATGTCTACCCGTCGACATCCAGCACAACCAGGGTCCGTGCCGATTCTTCAATCCTTGAGAGATACAAGTTCTGTGGTCACGAAACTACGCCACAGAGATATTTTTACGTCGTTCATGCAGTATGTGGCAATGCAACGCCATACCATGATGCTGAATACGACAGGCACGACCTACGCAGTATATGAAAGAGAGAAAACAAGAAAAACAAACGAACAAACAAACCAACAAACAAACAAAGAAACAAACAAACGAACAGAAATAAGAGAAAACAAATCGTATGCCGGTCGCCCCGGTGGTTCAAGTGGCTAACCTCGAAATCTACTTGTGTTTGAGTCCTGGGTTCGAGCCCCAGGTGGGTCGGACATTTATTTGACTTCATTTGCAAAAATAAATATAAAAGGATTCAATTGTTGAGAGCGCCTTGCAGCGTGGGTAGGCACACTGCGATGCGAGTCGGCGAGGGAAGAAAAGGCTGAAATATTCTCGCGATAAAAATGAAGGCATATATATGTGTGTGATAAAAATGAAGGCATATTATATATGTGTGAATGATATATATATATGCGGTACGAGTAGCATATAGCCAGGGTCTCCCTGTCAGTGCTAGTCGGTCTGGTACCTTGCTACCCTGTCTGGCGTCTCCGTCCTGTGTTCGCCAGCTATGCCCCACCCTCGGAGAGGATACGGCAGACAATACGAAACAAGCAAAGTAGTCTCGCCACCCGCCCACCACGCCACATACATGATGACTCTTTTCATAAGAAAGTTAAAGTAGCCATACGAATATCACAGAGGATCAAACGTGGAAAAAACAAGAACAAAAAAGTAGGAAGACCGCGTTTGAACCACTATTAATAGCAGCAGCAGCAGTTGGCGGCACGAGTAGCATGGATATATTCCACTTACTTACTATTAATATTAATAATCGGCCTGGTTGCCTTTTGCCACCCTGTCTGCAGTCAGTCTCCTTCCTATAATTTGATTTCGTCCATAATGGTTTCCCTTCTACTCCTCCTCCTCCTGTTGCCCCCCTCCCCCCATTCCCTTGGGAATCACCATCGGTGGATGCGCGGCGTTGCCTACTCAGCTATGATTCATCCTCCTCGTGTCACCTCACCATGAACCGTTCGGCTTCTTCAAGGGCCCCCCGGGTACCACTTCCCCGCGTTTTTGCTGCATGCAGTGGATCACAGCGCGGTCTTAACTCCAAACACCGGGGGGGAGCGCTCCGTTGTGATCTTTCGTTGGTACGACTATGCACATCTATGCCAAGTCTTGAATGCAATGCCATGTATGTATGTGATCATATATACTGGATACGACAGGCTGCACGATACACACGCATTCTATGAACTAGAGACAATAAACCAAAAGGAAAGAAATCGAAAGAGCAAAAGGGGAAAAACTGTAAGCTGTCGTGCCCTCCCGCAGGCAGGGGATGTGGCAGGCTGCTTAAGAACGAGCTGAGGAACCAACACCACTACTACTCGTACGTATAAACACGTGACAGACAGAGTACTACTACTGCTGAATTGATGAGGAAACCAAGGGACATAATAGTATAAATAATGTACGGCAGTATATATATACGTATACCAGGTACGCACCTGGCACCCTGGTACCAGGTACCCGTTCCCCTCGCTGCCCCGGCAAGGAATGCTGCGAGGCATGCCCTATCAGGCTAATAGCGAGTGGGGTAGGTCTTTCTGGCGGGTGTAAGGCCGGACTCGCCCTCAAGGAGTGATACCTTCTTGCTGCTGCCTGTGGCCGCGAGGCTCAGGCGGCAGTAGAGTTGGGTCGTACGTGGTGCGTCAGGCACGGAGACCTACGATTCGCGCGTCTTTTTTAGGCAGCTGCGGCAGAGCAGCAATGCTCAATCGGGGTGTCCGTGCGCGGAGGCAGGCGCCACCACAGGCCACACTACGGCACAGTCTATTTCGCCGGTAGGAGGCCGGATTCGACGACGAGGGAGGAGGGAGACTGAGCGTCGACGTGCGGGGAAGAGACGGATTGACCTCCCCCTGCGCGAGAATTTTATTTTTCAGATCAGAACCGCAAGTAAGTGCGAGGAGGATTTTGTTTTTCAGGATGACGGAGAAAGGGAATCGACTGGAAGGGAATGGCAACGAGTGCACGCGCAAAGCAGCGGGTGGATTGGGCCAAGGTGGTGAGGCGGTCATGAAGAGCGGCAGGAAGACGGTGCACGGAGACCCATGATCTGCGCGCACACTATCCTCACGAAAGAAGCAGTCATAGTTTGTTTTTTCCTGGTTTTGTTTTTCACGAGGCAGAATAGTATTTATCTACCTGTACTTGTTATTAACGTCGTCACTGGTCTTGGTCATTTAACGAGTTCTATACCCTTCATGGGGAATAACCTACGCAATTATATGGGACGTGGTATCATAACTGTGCTGCACTTTTTTTGTGTCAGACAGTCCAGGAAGAGATGGCGATCGTTGATATTCGTGTGGTAGTAAGGTTCGATTGCTCCTTTTTTCACTGCATATATATCCGCGAGTCTTCACTCTGACAGCACTCCAGATAGCAGGCAGGTGTGTTCCTCTTTCGTTTTCACGACTACCGTGCGTTTCGTACGGTGCAGGCAGCACTTCAGACAGCATCCGCTGTACTACAGTAGTCAGCAGCCACGAGTTGGTTAGAGGTGGGAAGGGGGGTACCCTATGGTATACGGAGTAGTTGAGAGGATATACCCGCGGCCATGTTAGTTCAGTTTGCACATTGGTTTTAGCTCGTGTGCGCTTTCTTCGTCTCGTGTATTTTGAGGCAGCCGAATTTTCGATTTTTTTCGTTTTTTTCGGATTTTCCTAGGGCTCCAGCACCTTTGTGTGACCACGGACTCCTTCGTCAGAGAGTTAATGTGAGAACAACAACAACAACAACAACAATGTAAGTACGTGCCGGGTATTGCGTTTGTTTGGCCCTCTGTTTGCTCAATTTCTCTATACATCGAACCCAACGTCGTCCCCGGTGGCTTGGTGTGTGGTCCGCGTGCCTATCAAGATCAATTTCGTGGGTTCAAGTCCCACCGAGCGCATGCTCGTATGGGTTTTTTCTTCCGTGAAAGAAATTGATCTGCGGAAAGCGCGAGAGCGTGAGTTAGCTACATTCGATGAAAATCGACGAGCAGTGGGAATGCTGAATTGATTAGCGGAAAGCGCGAGAGCGTGAGTTAGCTACATTCGATGAAAATCGAAGAGCAGTGGGAATAATGCTGAACCCTATGCGCGACAAAAAATAAAGGCACGTACCGGGGGGGAGAAGGGTAGACACCTGTGACCACGGCTTGCCCAGACGGTCGTCGAGGGTAAACCTCCTACGAGTTAGGCTGGAAAGTGGAAGTGATTATTAGAAAAAAAAAAAAAAACGTATATTGCGCACACGCGACAAGCTAACCTGTCTATCATATGATACGCCTGAGAAAACTAGGTACCAGGTATCGTACAGCAGTTCTTCCAGGTTCTTCAGTACCACCGTAGTAAATATTATATACCAGGTACGAGTGTATATACTCCCGCACGCGCCGCCGTTACAAGCATACCGGTATTATGGCAGACCTTATACACGAGGTAAATAAATCTATCAAAAGGAAAGACACGCACTCTAGGGGTTCGGGTGGTGCCACAACAAACTATCATAATTAATAGTACCAGTGCTACTGCTGCCGTACAACAAAAAGTACGGCTAGCCGCAGTGGCAGCAGCGCTCCAGATATTCAAGTAGTATCGTACTACGGGGGGCCATAGTTAATAGGACCTACGGTGCAAACAAGAACCGATATATTTCCCTACTTTTACTAATATTATTTGGAGGCGTTCTACGATGGAGGTTCACTCTAAATTTTCTGAGGCTCCTCACTTGAATAGCTCCATACCTCTCACCCGAACACTGACTCTTAATAGAGCAAATATGAAATAAAAATTCCATCTTTCTTGACGAATAATCCTATGACCCAAGTTTACCAAAACGTCATTTTCGAAACAAGATGGACATTCCGACGATTTTGGGCCAAGGCGCTCCGGCACTCAGAAAACATTCAAGGCGGAATCTTTGGACGCGTCTTTGGTCCTGTTTACTATGGTCCCCCGCAATAGTAGAAAAGCGTTCCAAATACTCCAGAGAAGTGCGCTTACAAAATAATAATAGAAGACACGATCAGCCTACTGGGATGCCGTGTGTCCAAAACTTTCCTCTCGAACGAAGTCGATCAAAAGCTTCATCACTATTATTTGCGCACAAGACGAAAGATAGCACCCCCCCCCCCCCCTGGGGAGAATGTTATTACAAATCGATTTCCGATAAAAAAAAGGGGGGCGGGGTGGCAGGGCACACACAACGACAATTTTGATGTGTGTCTTTCCAAATATGTTGACGACATATATATTTCGATAGGCACGTATGCATAGTTCGGCGTTCCCACACTCTCTCTTGACAGAATCCTTACATGGGCGTGCGTGCGCCGCCCATGAGTTTTAATAGATCAGGGAGTCCGGCACAGATGTTATAAGGACTACCTTGGGTTGGGTAATCGATCGGTCTGTTACCCCTATAGCTCAGTAGGTAACACCTTCACATTTGGCGTCGTCCAGGTCACGGGTTCGAACCTCACTTCGAACGTTTCTTCTACAGAAACGCTTGTTGTGCGTGCACACCTAAAACCACACATCTATCTCCCTGGATTTCCAGGTAATGAAACGAAGCGGGTAGGTCAGCGTACGGACGTCTTGTGGTTCCGACGCCCCAAAGACCCCGCCGTTCAGAGGGGGTGAGAGTGTTATAAGGATTACCTTAGGTTGGGTAATCGATCGGTCTTTTACCCCCTATAGCTCAGTAGTAGGTAGCACCTTCTCACAGAGGTAAGCACTTCCTCAGCCGGTGTCAAACGGACTGGTCGGTGTTCAAGCTTCTCAGCTCTCAGAAGCACACGAAAGAAAACGGCGGGCGAGGCGAGTTATTATTATCGGCCTTGCCCAACAGGACAGGATGAGGAGGAGGAAGAGAAGACAATAGAAAATATCAGAAGAGAAGTGAAGAGACGTGGACGAGTGCGCGTGTGCACAATCAATCGATCACGGAGCTCCTAAGTCTCAAGACCCCCAGCATGCGGTGAAAAACGCGAACTCGAAAAACATCGGCTGAACTCAAAACGGCATTTATTTCACGGTGGCGCCGCATGTGTACCCGAGATAACTGATTAAACCAGAGGAAAATCGCGAACGATATTCGTATGGAAAAGGCCAAGAAGAAAATATTAATAGCAAATGCTTCGAAACAAGTATTGAGAGCTGGTTGTGTGAGCTGGTCGAGACGCCGGCCAGGCAGGGGTGGTGTGTGAAATTGTAGATTAAGTACCAAGGTGGTATTTCACAATCGCTAACCTGGTACACTATAGAATAGTAAAACTAGGTACCAGATATTCACCAGGTAGGTACCATTTAGGCTATTCAGCACAACAAGCAGGAGTCTGTGTGCAGGCAATACGAAACAAGCAAAGCAGACTCACCATCCGCCCACGCCACAAGAATCCTGTCATAAAAATACATTCGAAAAAGCAATACGGAAATAAGAAAATCACGGAGGATAAAAGAACAAAACAAACATCAAAATAAAAAAAGACCACGTTCGAACCAGCTGCAGCAGCTGGCGGCACGAGTAGCATATACAAGTACATGTTCCACATGCTATTATAGTCGGCCTGGTGCCTTGCTACCCTGTCTGCCGTCTCCGTCCTACTTTTGTCCTCCGTGGTTTCCCTTCTACTCCTCCTTCTGTTGTCCCCACTCCCCCCATTCCCTCGGGCACCACCCGCGGCGGATGCACGGCGCTGTCTACTCAGCTGTTCCTCATCGTCGTGTCACTTCACCATCAACCGTTCAGCTACTTCTTGGACCCCCCGGTACCACTCCCCCGCCTTTTTTGCTGTAGTGGGTCACAGCGCGGTCTCAACTCCAAACACCAGGGGGGAGGGGGGGAGTGTTCCGTAGGTCCTTCGGTGTCTCGGACCTCCCTCAGGTCTTCGACTACGCATCTATGCCAAGCCTTGAACTGTCCGCCAGGTCTCAAGTTCTCACCGCCAGCCAGCGTCTTGGACACTACCGGACTGGGCAATCGCTCCTTGCTTTGCCGTGCCACGGCTCCCGCAAAAAAGAACCACCGCCTGCGGATGGTCGGTTCGAGGCTCTCGTGACTTGTCATCTTGAGGGCCTTCGCGTACGAGAGGGGGGGGCGTGATCGGTAAGAAGTCAGCGCGGGAAGCCAATGACTCGCAAGAGGACTTCGTGGCAAGCCGTTCGAAGCTTGGTAAATTGTTGCGTTTTGAAGGTCCGCGTCACACACCCGTACGGCAGGGCCTCAGTCACTTCGGCCTTCAGCATTCGGACTTTCAGGGTATGTGGGGCGGCCGTCCTATCGTACAACTCCGGGCCGAACCGTTTGAGGCATGCCTGCATGAGACCGATCGGTCGGTCTGACTCGAGTGAGGTCAGCGTTTTCGTGGGTATGTTACACTGGGTTTTCTACGGATCCGTGTGTTTCCAGAGAAGTGGCTAGGCTCAATAATCGAAGGAGATAATATGATTAAACCCAGAGATAAACGCCTGCCCGTAAGAAAGGATGCGCGACCGATGCAGCTCGCAATCTCTCGTAGCTACCACCGTGGCCTTGTTTGTTACCCTTGGCGCTACAATACTCCAGAACAGGACCGGTAAGGACAGCGCTTACGATTGCCCACTAACAAGGACCGCAGGCTGCGTGGTGCAATGGTCAGTCGGTACATGAACTTCGTCAGAGTGTGAACGTGGCATGTACGCCCAGTATAGAGTGGGCTGGGGCTCTGGAAAATGATACAAACCCCAGTGTGGAAACAAGCGCTCCTTAGAGCAGGGTCCCGGAGAGGTAGCTCCTATCATGAGTTCTACGCATACAGGTGTTGTGACTACTTTCGCATAATTGTTTCATGCACACCACGACGTTGTGACATGGTGTCCAATCTGATAATTAAACTCGAGTTTCCACCGTCACAATGTGGTGTATTTTTCACTCTACAAATTAGTATGTGTCTCAGTATTTCGCGCTGCAGGGGGGGAGGGTCGCTTCTTATCAGCCTCGAACCATCGTTGTTTTTTGCTGTTGGATAGTTCGGGCGGGGGTCGCTCCATACCAGCAGCATTCACCTTCGTGTCTTGTTTGTTTTCGGGGGTTGGATAGTTCGGGCGGCACTGCGCCGGCAGGAGTGGCGTTCGCATACAGATGTCGTCGGGTTTGACATATGCGTGCTGGCTTCAGCGGCTCGGCTTCACCATTCGATCGGTCTTCCATGGTCGGGGTTTATGGAGGCGGGTTTCCGCGGTCCGGCGCAGAAGGACGATCTTTAGTTGCTTCCGGGGTGGGGGTGGATTCGTTCGTTCCATTTTTTTTATCTTAAGCGTAATTTCGCAAGTCTGGAATTGGTCGTGGCTGACTGGATTTCGAGGACGGAAGCCGCCTGTTCGCGCTCGCAACCGGGGAGGCTCCGTAGAGAAGGCGCCCGGTGAGCGTCAAAGAATATCCTAATATTACAAGGGCATCCCGTTCACGGTGTTAGGGAGTAACGCGGCGCATGAGTGTGCGTGCTGGAGAGGATTTTTTCTATCGGAAAAGGCCGGGTTTTCTCTCCCCAGTTTGGTTGGAATAGTGTGTCTCGCATCCACCGCTTAGTATATCGCGTGACTGTCCTCGTCCGGCCAATCAGCTGGGGGGGATGTCACAGCAGTGTTTCCAAGGATTCGAGGGCTTCCAGAGACGTGGTTCGGCCTAATATTTGCAGGGGAAAGTAGTATTAACTCCCGGCATAAACGCCTGCCCGGAAGAAAGAATGTGCGGCCGATGCGGCTCGCAATATATCGTAGCTCCCCCCGTGGCCTTGTCTGTTACCCTCGGCGCTATACCACTCCAGAACAGCACCGGTCAGGACAGCGCTTACAATGGCCCACCAGCGAGGACCGTAGGCTGCCTGGTATGTTGGTCAGTTGATGCATGAACTTGGGCAGTGTGTGAACGTAGCATGTACGCCCAGCATAGAGTGGGATGCTCTGAAAGATAATGCTAACCCCAGTGCGGGAACAGGCGCTCCTTAGATCAGGGCGAAAGGGCTGCGGAGAGGTAGCTCCTATCATGAGGTCTACGCACACAGGTGCTGTGACTACTTTTGCATAATTGTTGCACGCACGCCCTGACTCTGTGACAGATAATGCCGCCGAAGTATAAGAGCTGGGCAGTTTGTTTATACATCCGACCTACTGCTTCGATGAGGAGCGGTGGGGCGAGAGTTATCTTGTCTGGTGTTCATAAACGCATTGTCTCTGTCTTATTTTCCGATACCGTGAGACCCGCTTCTTTGGAGACAATTACGATGACTGTCATCATTTTAGCGAGCCCTTCAGCCAACTTCGAGACAATTCCTGCGTCAGCGGCGCACAATATGCCCCATACAGCCCTTTGCACGCATGCCGACGGCTCCTGCTCCTCTGCTCCGACTACTCCAGCGTCATCGAGTAGAACCAAACGCCCTACGATAAATTCGTCTTTGACCAAGCGTACCAGTACGATGTGGAACGAAACCGCGAAGAAGACGCTGAACAGTTACGGTGATAGCACGCAACCTTGCCGCAGCCCCTGCGTGACATCAAATCATTCCGAGTGCTCGCCGTCATCTGTACGCACGTGAGCCCGCATGCCCTCGTGGAAATTGCGGGTAGTTGAAAGCATCTTGGATGGTACGCAGAGCGTGTGAGGACCTCCCACAGCAGTTCTCGGTCGATGGAGTTGTGTGACTTCTTCAGATCGATGAAGCACACACAGGGGGGTTATTACCTGTCGCCCGAGCTCTTCCAGCCATCTCACGACGGAGCGTTGATCGTGCGGGGCGGAAGCCGCACTGTTCCCCCGGAATTAATCCCTCGGTCTCGCAGTAGTTGCTAAGGCGAGACATGACGAGTTTCAACAACACTTTGCCTGCGCGGATAGCAAGAGAAAACCATCAATCTTGGTTGCATTGGTTGCAACCAGTTCGGTCCTTCTTTGTGAAGGGCCTTATTGATCGCACGAATCTTTGCATTGCTGGGGGGCTTCTCCTGCTACCCAAACGTTGACATGGATGTTGTGAAAGCTAGTACTGGGCGAATTCGTAAACATGTATACCATTGCAGTACCTGCACAGCCAATGAAGAATTGTACGATGCGATTTATGCTGCTGTATCATATGATTATTAGTTGGGTGGTATTATCACACAATTAACTTATCGCCTGTGTCATGTGCTATAATAGTGCTGTGCTGCAATGTAATGCGAATGCGGGGTGGTCTTGTTAAGAGCCTCAATATCCGAAGAAAACACCAGGTCGTACTCCGCCGATATTGCCAGCACCATGCGAATGCTTTAGAGCCTGCAGACGAGGCAAAAGAGCTGCCGCAATCATTGCGAGGCAATTCCTCCAATCCTAGTTCATACAGCAAGGCGCCCCTTGTGCGCGTTGTCCGCCTTGACTGGGTACACCCATCCACTCCCGATAATCGTGTGCCCCGCGGGGGCAGAAGTTACTATCATTAGGAGGGTAATAAATTAATGTTATCTTTCACTCTTGCCACTTCCTTGCCCGAGGCCGCTCTCCACTGCGCTTCTGACGGTGGAGGCATGGTCTCTTTGAAAGTTTTGGGGAGTCCGTCTTCGTCCCCGCCAAATAACTTTGACTTGTCGCGGTGTAGGTGTATTTAATGGCAGATTGTGCTCGATACGTCTCATACACGATATCCCGCAGGGCTTCCCTCGTATAGAACCGAAGCGCTCTGACCTCAGGCGCTGACAGCGCGGGCCCGGTGGTGATCAGATAGGTGAGAAGAATCTGAACGGTTGTTAGCGCTACGCCTCACAAATGAGTGTGCTGCAGTGCCAGCACTCGTGACCACAGGCGTCACATTTTGACGCGGATGTCCTCGCTGGTGAAGCGGAGGTGCTTCAGCCAGTTGTGTTTCCAGGGACGCTCCAGTGGGCGACACCGGGTGTTCTTGCGTGTTCGAGAACGCCCTCTTGCGAAACTCCACCCGTAGGCTCTCGCCCGGGCATAGCCCCTTCTTGCGTTGGCTCTGCAGCTCATCGGTCCAGTGTGTCCCTCCTGGCGATCTCGCGTGTCCCCTCCAAGAGGTCAGCCACGGGCGAATTGTCTGAGAGCTCGCCCACGGCGATGGTCACCAGAAACACCGGGAAGAGGTTCCAACACGGAATTTTAATCGCGAAGCTCGAGCAAAAGGTCATCGTCTGCGGTGTAGTTTTGGTCGTCCACTCGGTTTCTTGGTTGGATAGCCTGATTCGATGTTTCTTGTAACACTGCCGGGAATAGGTGCGATGGCGTCTCGATGAAGACAACGTTCCTGGTATCCACAATGTGCCAGGTGGCCAGATTGTACGCTCGTTAGATCTCGTTGTTGCTGATTTACCCCACCAGTACACCTTTCACCCCTTTAGGTTCAGTTTGTTTTAGTATGGATCGATGTGCACAAAGACCCGGGCACCGGCGTCCACGCGTAAACCGCTTGCAATCACCACAAATTGTACGAATACCTCGAGTGAGCTGGGAGCGTCGGGCTTGGGCTTCGCCTAATACGTCTCTGTCCACTCGATGTACTCGTCGGACGCAATTTGTGGTGTATGTGATGTGCTCACTGGTAGGCCCGAGGGTCTCTGGAATTAGGGACCCTATCAGGTCTACGAAACTGAGCCGGGAAGAGAGCTTGACCTTGTGATCGGCGCTGTTGAGATGAGCCGGCTGGTGGCCTCTTGCGCACGGCCCTTACATCGCAGTCGGGCACAAACCAGTCGGAACTCACCCCATTGTAATCGAGGTTCTGCAGGAGGTCAAAGCTCTTGCGGTTGAGATATCCTGGACGCCGATGCCGCAAGTGGGCGTTTGCCGTAGCTTCCCTTTTCAAGCTCCGGCCCGTTGCCACAGTCTGTCCCGAAATCCGGGCATCATGGTGTCGTCGAAATAGTGGCCATGGGTCATAGCCGTGTAATTACCGACGATATGAGCTCGGAATCCCATTTGCTGGGTCGGTTATTCCTCGGCTATGAAGAATGGGTAGCCAGTATCTTCTACCCTGACGCCGCCCAAATAGCTGCTAATAATGTTGTGGGCAAGACGGGAGACACCTACCTGTGGCAAGCCAGCCCCTGGCGACGCATAATGCTGTATACATGTGTGTCGGGTACTTGACCGAAGATCGCATCACACGAGAATCAGAACATCAGTCACTCTCATTTTCGGTTTCGGTAGCGTGTATGTAGAACCCTACATCCAACTCTTCTTGGCGTTAAGTCTGACCTCCGCTGCTAACATCCATTGTGGTCATCACGCGACGCGGCGACCGACGGTCGTCTAGGCCGCCGGCGAAATACACATATTACACCTGTGGTATGTTGCACCGATATATCTGGTTGAGACACGTATTATGCGTATGTATGCTGTAATGCTACAATATCCTACTGGTATCATTTATTATGTACGACACGCAGAAGCATCACAGACTGATGTACTTACAATATATAATCTGATTGAGGATGACGTTCGTCTGCAGTACTCCATCAATGATTCGTGGGTGCTGTATGTACTACTAATATAGGATATCGTCTCCACGAAGATAAAAATAGTGATGTACTCGATGTACTACACGTATGATACTACTGTGTGCAACTGTTAATTAATATAAATATTCATAACCTGTGACTCAAACACATTGCATACAAGTAAGTAGTAAATGATTCATTTTACCCACCCGTACCCCCCTGTTCAAAACTCTTGTCGCTCGGACTACTGATAATAATGTAGATTGTTACCAGGTATTAACAGCAGTTGTGGCTCGTGGGCGAGTCACTACCCGCTGGTGTTGTTGGTTTTGTTTTGTGGTTCGTGAGCAAGCCAGGCAAGCCATCCTTCCTTTATTTAGCTCGCAGGTCGTTTTCCAACATACTTACTTGCTCTTTTCACGTATTAATGTATTGAACATACGTACGAGTGCCCTATTTCTCAGCCTTTCTTTTTTTTTCTCCATTGTTTCATCGTTTCCCCTTCCTTGTTCTCCAGCCGGCGTAGATCCGCCTGCGCAGGCGAAGTTTCAGAACCTGCCAGCAAAAAAAGGCCCGATATTCATTTACTATGGAAACCCGCACAATTGTTTGCGAAGTGAGCACACAAAACACAAACAGCCAGAGTGCGCAGCGGACGAACACACACGCACGTACACACTAGCTAGCTACGCAGTCGGCTTGAGAGGGCGGCTCTACGGCGGGTGCGACTAGCGCTACTGCTGTATGTAGTGATATTTACATCATACCTACCAGGTAGTTTTTTGTACGCAAACACACTCTTGCACGCAGCTCTCACACTAGAGCCACCGCACACAGCACCACAAAAGCATCAGCAGCATAGGAGGAGCGGCATGATGAGCTCCCCCGCTGTTATAGCTGCCACCTCACAGCGTGCTAGTTTCTCGTTTAAAGTACCCCTTCTACAGCTAGTATAGGCATCTTACGAGAAAAGCAACAAGAAATAATTTCCTCATCACAGCTAACGAAATTATAATATTTGTAAAATGAAACGATTTCAACATGCTGTAAAGTCAGATTACCCTCCCTTATCCGGGTTATATCTAGTATCAGTGCCCAGAATGATTAATATGTAAATTGTCCTGTTGACCCGGGTAGCATCCAGGGGAGTCACTGGCCTATATCCTTGACAAGGAAATGCATACCAGGTATAGAATACACGCGAACGGCATATCATACAATTTGGCAATTCTGTAAAAATGGGATATATATAGACGAGACGCATTACGCAGCTTGCAAAGTTGAGCATCGACTATATAATCAGTCGAACTGCGTGCAAGAGTACGTACGTACGTGTACAAAAAACGATGATGTAACAGGCCTACAGTATAGTAGCACCAGTCGCACCCGCCGTAGAGCCGCCCTCTCAGGCCGCCCGCTTCGCGATATTCTGCGATATTTTTCTGCTGCTGAGCTGTTACGGGGGACCATAGTAAATAGGACCTATGGTATACATAAAAACCTATGTATTTAAAAAAATGTACTAACAATATTTGGTCCTATTAACTATGGTCCCCCGTAATAATAGTGTGTGCGCGCCGTGTGCTCTCTTCGTGGGGGGAATTCCTAATAATTGTGCGGATTTCCATTGAAAATATCGTGCCTTCTTTGGTGGCAAGTTCGGGACCTGGTATAAGTACCCCATGGGGTACGTGCATTAAAAGTACCTCAACGGGGTACTTTTAAAACTACACGTACCCCAAAGGAAGGCCTACTATTATGTGTAACTATAAAACCTGATAAATACATTCAATGTCGACTTCTCCCAAGCATTTCATCCGGTGCGCTACTATTGCTGTACAGCAGGCACGGCACCAGGTCACATACAGCAGCAGCAGCAGCAGCAGTAACTATCGTCACTGGTGGTATCTTACACTACCACTGCTCCGTGATACTACGTCGACGTGGTTCGTTAGAGTATGATGCTCTCACTCGTACTCGTATCATCCTTCCTTTCTCGCAGGACAGATCATGGCCTATTAATAGTGCATCGTTATGTATCTATCTGTAGTCCATAGCTCTCCTTCTACTCCCGGCGAAATCTACGTACATCCTGAACTATGTAGATCCGTGATAGTACGTCGATGTGGTTCGTTAGAGTATGATACTCTCACTCGTACTCGTATCATACTTTCTCGCAGGACAGATCATGGCCAATTAATAGTGCACTGTTTATGTATATCTATCTGTAGCCCATAGCTCTCCTTCCACTACCGGCGAAATCTACGTGCATCCAGAACTATATAGATTATCCCCTTACGCAGGTCATGGGCAGTCACCAGAGAGACGTAGAAATGGAGGCAAGTGAAAGTACGTACAGAAGTATGCTCCTATTCATACTACTACTGCTGGTTTGTGCTCACAATTTTTTTAGCGGAAATGTGTGCAGAAGAGCGCTATCAAGAACACATACAGAGTAGCTTCCTAACCGCCCTGGCCTCACGATTCGGGTGATAATGTATTAATCTGTTTCCTGTTTCTCCGTGACTTTTTTGCGATTGACACTATTAGTAATATAATACAAACTGCTGCTTTGATGATAACATGCTGGTACCTAATATTGTCGTAAAGCAAGAAGAGCAGACGCCATGGTGCGCGAACGACCACCCACCGCACGTGCAACAAATAAGCAGGGCGAGCATCAGGCCTGCTGGACTGGACCACTCCCGGCCTACTGCGCAACATCTTCAGAAAGTATATACCGTATATCTGTACACCCTCTGAGTTCCATA
Source organism: Nereocystis luetkeana (assembly GCA_031213475.1). Lineage (NCBI taxonomy): Eukaryota > Phaeophyceae > Laminariales > Laminariaceae > Nereocystis > Nereocystis luetkeana. The sequence continues at coordinate 9,064,585 of JARUPZ010000012.1, read as the reverse complement.
GCTAGCTGTCAGATTTTGTAAACGATGTCTGCCTGGTCGGTAAAAAGCCGACGTCCTCCGTCCCGGCATTGTAGGGATGCGAGGGTCTATGGTCATACGACCACGGCCATGCATGATAATGAGTACACTCCCCTCCCCCCCCTCACGGCGCTTCGCGCTTGGTGCAAGCAATGTCTGCGCGGTCGGTGAAAACCCGACATGCTCCGTCTCGGCATTGTAGGGATGCGAGGGTCTATGGTCATACGACTACGGCCATGCATAAGATGGAGTACATCTCTCCTATCGAGTACCCCCCCCCCCCCGCGCTACCGTACAGTCAGATTTTGCAAACGATGTCTGCCTGGTCGGTAAAAAGCCGACGTCCTCCGTCCCGGCATTGTAGGGATGCGAGGGTCTATGGTCATACGACCACGGCCATGCATGATAATGAGTACACTCCCCTCCCCCCCCTCACGGCGCTTCGCGCTTGGTGCAAGCAATGTCTGCGCCGTCGGTGAAAACCCGACATGCTCCGTCTCGGCATTGTAGGGATGCGAGGGTCTATGGTCATACGACTACGGCCATGCATAAGATGGAGTACATCTCTCCTATCGAGTACCCCCCCCCCCCCGCGCTACCGTACACATGTGCATTTCTATCGCCAGAAAGGTTCAGCACCTCCTTCCTGTGTCGAATCGTGTCGAATCCTACGCTCATCTCACTCGGTCTTCTCGCTCTTGGTGCCCACCTACGTCGCTTTGGGTCTCTTTCTCGACGAGCGTAGCTCCGTGCAGTCTACATGACTCCTCTCCTTCTTACATTTCACAGACGAATTGGGCGGATTGAGTATATCTGAGATATTGCCGGGGTCGCTAGAGGGTAGGGGGCCCCGCACAAAAGCTTGCGCATCCCGCGCGAACCTCGCCGCTACTTCCATCCCTACATTGTAGTAATTCGGGCGGTTTTGGTTGAAGTGGTCGATAACACTCCTGACGGCGGCAACGCATGTCTCCATCATGTTAGCGCTCAGCTTCCCTTTGATGACCGCACCTAGGGCGCTGCGCTTGACATGGTTGTCATCCTGCATGCCTATCCCCCCGGAATCGTCAGTGAAGCCCCCATCGTACGTCCCTCGTTCATGCCCGTCGAACACGCTGAGGTCCGCCTTGTGGATACTCCACTCGTCACCAGACGATCGCCAACGAGGGTGGATACAATCGCCACTGAACTCTACGGCGCGTTGCAGCCGCGTGAAGAGCGCAACCAATACGTGCCTGCTTGGCAAGCCACAACGCAGCACCTGCAAGCAAGTGCATAGTTGAAAGCCGTCAGCCTCGACAACGACGATGTGCGTGCTTTCTTCTTCGTACCGGAACACTACTTTCACGACAGCGGTTAGCTGCACGTGCTCAACAAGTTGGTGAAACGCGGGCAAAGATGTCGCCCCAAACTTGGCACCCAATGGATCATAGTCCTCATCGAATCCTTCCTCGGGCACCTCACGACATACATCGTGGTGGTCACTGCTGTGCTCCGCTAACCTCCCCAGATAGTCGGTGGCACCATTCCCCTCTGCCAAGACGTCTGTATCGTACAGGGTGGTCGTCCGTAATTCCGCCAGCATTATTTTCTGCACAAGGGTAGATGAAAACGAGCATTGACGATTAGTCAAACTGTGGAAGCGATAGACAGTAGTGTTTGGTTATATGGCACCACCTTCTAGGCCACTCTATTAGCACTCTGTCAGCGCTGACTGAGTGGTCTAGCAGGTATAAATAGTGTAATGTAACCACATTTCACACTGGGTCCAGGGGAAAGAGGTGCAATCTGCTCACGGTTATAAACATATTTCAGAATGAGAATATACCACTGTTGGAGATTCTCTTCAATATCACTGCCCAGGAAGGGATACCGGTACGTTATACCGTTGTCTCCTCACCTTATGAGCGTAGTGGCTGACCTTGACTCTTCCGAGTTCCTGCAGCATAGGCTCGAATGACTTGAGCACTTTGTCCTCCAGGTCCTTGATGCTGACGGCGGGGACCTTCGCGGCACGTATTTGCGGTCGTTTCCGTCATTGTGGGCAGGATAGTCGAGGGCTGTTCAGGGGAGCATGCAGAACCGAAGACATGGTGTAAGACTTGACGTGTCGAAATATACCCCCGTAGCTGGGCCTAGTGTCAAGGTCAGCAATCCATCGCGAACTGACCAACTTCTAGAGGACCAATTTACTGTTCGTCTAGGATACTAGACTTTTCTCCTCAAAAGAGGTCTCCTGCCGTCTTTTTTCCAACTGTTTTTGCCAACTGTTGATTACATGTACCACCAAAGAAAAACAACATGAGCGGTTGAACTCAAGTCAACTAACTGGCCGTTTATTTCCGGATCGCCCTGAAACGAAAAGACACTAGGTCGCGGAATAGAAAGCATGTCATAGTGATGTACAGGATTTGACATGAAACATTGGCGCCGCCCACCCTCGCCGCATAGCCCTTGGTTCAACCTCAAGCGAGGGATTCCACAGCAATGGCCCTTGTTCGTCTGGCCAGCTCCTCCTTCACCCAGTTCAGGGTGGATTTCCTGTTGATGACGTGGCGTGTTTTTAGCACACCGAAGATTCCCTCCACCCTCGATGACGCTGTCATGTTCAGGGTCATGGCGATCGGGTGGTAGCAGCGGGCCCAGAGTTTCCGTTGCCTGTATATACAACGATTGAACCATGAGATAATGTTACGGTTCTGTCGAGCAAGGCATTAAGGTTTTGTCTCCGACAAGAAAATGAAAATCATGATCGTGTACGTACCCGTCTGATGGTCTGACTCACCCGAACAGGTAGCCGCTGAGGTACGCTTCGCACGCCGAGTCCTTGACCATTCCCATTATCTTCGCCCACATCCCGTCAAAGGCCTGCAACCCGTGGACGAGCGACACGGCGACAGAAACCCACGGCAAACGCTGGTAAGGTGACCTTAAAAGCACCAGGTATTGGACACTCAATTACAAAACACTAGAGCAACCACCGCGGAGCAAACCCACAGCGAAACGTGGTCGCCGGTCCTTACAATTTCGACCGTGCCACTCACATTCTCCGACGTAGCATATGCGCAAACATGTATCAAGCCTTGTAGGTGTGAAGTCCTTTGCCCGAGCGCGCCTTGGCACTTCTACTTGACATTTTTCATCAAGTGCCAAAGGCAATGCATGTGCACGGTGTTTGGAAGATGCTCCGCAACCGCGCTTGTCATGGCAGCGTCGGTGTCCGTAATAATAACCTTCACGGTGGGAGGGAATACACTACAACACGTTAGGGCTTAGCCCGTATGGGCGTAACACGCGAGCACAAAAAGGCGGTAGCATTACATGTTCGATCGACGATAACTGGAGGCAAGCAGAGCAACCCATCACCAAGTTTCACTGCGGCAATGGTAAGCACCCGCGAAATGAAGAGCGCCTGTCGCTTCACGAAGTAAATGGCCAACCCTCCAGTCGACAATATTTGAATGCGCACCCCTTTAGCTATCGTCGCGCTCAATACATCGTTCGTGGTAATTGAACGTTGAACTGCACAGTGACTGGCCATTCATATGCAACTCACCACAGGGTGCCCACCACAAATGGCGACAAAATCCTTCAAGGCGTACGCGAACGAGGTCGTCTGCTCGTCCGAGAAGAAACCTTGGGCCAAAACTACAGACTTGTTCTCGGAATCAACACCGATGAACAACATCAGTTTCAGGTCATACCTGTCCAGAAAAAGGACGCAGGAACACGTTGGAAACACTATGGACGGTTTCGACGATACCACAACTGCGGAACTGTTAACACATATATATATGCAAAGGAGTTGTCAAAGTCTGGCGCACCGTGGGCGATCGAAAGGCGTTGTGGTTTCCACTAACGAGACTCGCTTGTTCGTCAGACAGGTGTTGTCCTGAATAACAAGGTGGCCGTATTGCTGCGTACGGAGTTGCTAATATAGTATACCAGTAGAGCGTACTTGCATAAAACAACGGGCCCACAACCCCACAAAAATAGACGCGACCTGCCTCTTCCTCCACATGGTCCGGCACGATCGGAAGCTCGCCCACGGGGCAGTCAAACACTTTCAGTACCGTGCATTCCTCCGTGCAGAAGTTAGAGAGCTGATGCTTGGAGATAGCGGTCTGGTTGGAGGCACCACCTCGAGTGTTTAGCGGGTAGATGAGTTTGCTCAGCATGCCTTCCAGCTCCTCCGTTTTTTCGCCACGGTCGTATGGTACATCACCTTGCCACAACAATGGAGGGCGTGGGAAGGACGGCAAATATCTTAAAGGAAAGTCCGCATTGGGCGACAAATGCGGCATGTTCACGATGCCGATGGCTCGAACGATTGCTCCGGCGGATGCTGGCCCCGACGGTAGTACGGAGAGGCAACCAACCTTCAACGGAACGTTACATCGCAACGCCCGGTGTGCCGATGGTTGGCGCTATTCTGTACCTTACTGCGACGTTGCTACGAGAAAGACGACGGCCTTCTTCTTACCTAGCCCGTCTCGCTCATCTGTGTCTTTTTGTCCCTGCGTTGATGCGTTCGCTTGCTGTTTTTCTTCCGAGTTGAAATCTTCTTCTTATGTCCAGTCATGATGCTGTCGTCGTCCCGTTCCTGTCGTTCACACGAAGCACCGGTGGTTCTTGATAACCAACCAAAAACACCGTGCGTTGTATTGTTGCTATGAATCGTGAATGCCGACACAACCTCGAATCAATGCGTCAAGTGTGTAAGGACTCATGCACGACGAAGACCACCATTAGTGTCAACTATCACGAGTCGAGATACGCCTGATCAGGCCCCTACATTACTGCTTGATTTATGCTGACCGTAGCTCGCTTTACGTCTGACCTTTTCCCATTCTGATTCGGAACCCGGCTACGCGAAACGCCTACATGCCGCTCTACGTATACCAGTGCAAGGTATTTGATGTTATTAATGGCATATAATTATGAGCCCTCATCCTAAGCACATGCCCTCTGCAGTAGAAGTACCAGTATGCAACAAGTACGTATCACCGGTTTACCACAACCCGCTGGTGTTTGTACACAATTAATACGAACTTGCTTTTGTTTCCCGTTCACAAATAATACGCAGTAATTATGGAAATATTGAACACCATCCTTGCTGCCCTTTGTCAGCAAAGCGCAATCAGCCCTGCACAATACCGCATGATGGAGCTATTATTGGCATTTTGAAGTCGCCAGATTCGCACAAGCATGTACCTCCTTCACCATTCCGTTTGACGTGCCCCCACTAACTTCCTTCTGCGAGCGCAGCGGGCGGCGTTGGCCGCCCGCGAAGCGGCGAAGCGGAGCCCTTGTAACACTCGAATATCAAAATTCAAATTAAAAAAAGAGACCGGTCAGCCCGGCACAACGAGTTGGTTGTACCTGCTCTGTTGTACTAGGTCATAACCCGGAATAAGCTGCCTCGTCGAGTTAATGCAACTGCAGCAGCACTTAGACGGGAACTGCTAACCTTCTATTGCTGTTGGGGGGTGTTCATCTGTCCGTTACGGTAGCTTGGCGCTTGCAACACAGCAGAAGACTTCCCGACCAGGCTTGCTGGCTCCAACCTCTGAAGCCTCTATCTATTTACCTCTCTGGTTGCCTGTAGTGCCCGCAGATGGAGAGTTTGTGCGTTTGCTTCTGGCTGCTGCTTGCGTGGCTGGGAGTGTTGGCCGTTTCGCTTGCTCTGCGGTGCTGGCGAGGGGAAGCTGGCCGGGGAGGAACGGATGTGTCGATAGGCATGTGGGGATCTTGCCGACACAAACGAAATGCACTACGAGTACTGTAGAAACCCTATGGCTTATTTGGGGTACTTTTAATCCACGTACCCCATGGGGTACTTATACCAGGTCCCGGCAAGTTCTGCCTTGCGCAGACGGATCTTCTCCGGTCTCCTTTTTTTATTTCACTTTTTTTCGCTTGATGTGTGCGATGTTCTTCACTCAGCTACCAGATATCAGGTACCTGGTATATATATATAAGGCATTGATGTGTCTTCATACCGGGGTGTTCGTGCACTCCAGGGTTTTTGGAGCCTGCCCTGTGGTCACGGACTATTAATACCTACCTGGTAGTTGTTTCGGCGATGAGTTACTACTGCTGCGAGATCAACAACACAACAACAACAGCAGCAGCAGCAGCAGCAGCAGCAACAATAACAACTACAACAACAGCAACAACGGCAACAACAACAACAACAACAACAACAACAACAACAACAACAACAACAACAACAACAACAACAACAACAACAACAACAACAACAACAACAAGAAGGAACCAATATTAATATTAGTATGAATACGAGTACTTCGTATCGTGCGTACATATTGTCGACGGGTAAAAAGAAAGAACACACACATAGTATTCATATTAATATAGTACATACTTCTATCAACCTTTTTAGGACTGCAGTCCGGTCGCCCCGGTGGTTCAAGTAATTCTACTTGTAAGAGCCTCAGGTGGGTAGGACATTTGACTTTATTTGCAAAATTAAAAATAAAAAGGATTCAATTGTTGAGAGTGCCTTGCAGCGTGGGTAGGCACAATTCGATGCGAGTCCACGAGGGAAGAAAAGGCTGAAATTTACTCGCGATAAAAATGAAGGCACGTACCGTAGCGGGAAGGGGGGAGAAGAGCCTGCTATGTGACCCCGGATCTGAGTTACGAGTTGGAAGGAGAGAGAAGAAGATGTGCGAAGATAATGAATGGGATGAGAAAAAAAAAAAGAAAAAAAAAAGGGGGGACGGTATCGGTATTGTCGTCTCTCCTGTGCTAAAGGCTGTGTATGACACACACAAACATTTCTTTACAGCCTAAGCGCCAATTTCAAACAATAGGTTTCCTTCTTCTTACACGTGATCTTCACAGACACTTCGGTGCCACCTTTGTCATCTCTCTTCACAGGGGCAGAGCCTCGACACATACATGCATTATTATTTCAGATAATTCAATGCCACGCCACCCCCCCCCCCCCCGCGCCTCGTTTTCATACAGTAATGTTCATGGCGTGCCTGTCGTATCCAGGATGATGACATGTCATTGCATTGTCCACTCTGAGTACTGCAAACCAATGTATGTGCTGAGTATCTATGTGGCGTAGTTTAGTGACCACGGAACTTGTACTCGTATCTCTCAAGGACTGAAGAATTGGCACGGACACGGGTTGTGCTGGATGTCGACGGGTAGAAAGAACGATTTATTGTAAAAACACACACCACATGCCAATGCACTGCTGTGTGTTATTCATATTAAACCGTTATTTCTACCTGTCCACGTCCTACGTAGATATAGATGCGACAGACACAACACACTCGCCAGCAACATATACTTGTTGGGAAGGACAGAAACTTGACCGAAGTGCCGATCATGTCTAACAATCACGAGCGCCTGTTGGAAGCGACAGAACACTCGGCTGAAGCACCGAACATGGCTGACGATCGCCAGCACCTGTTGGAAGCGTTGTAAACTGTACTAAAGTGTCGATCATGGCTAGCGACTATCGACACTTGTTGGAAACGGTAGTAAAGTGCCGACCATGGCTAACAATCACCAGGACCTGTTGGAAGCGATAGAAAAGTTCGCGTGCCGGTAATGGCTAGCTGTAACTAACTCTTGTTGGAACCAAATCTAGTTACGAAACCCAGCTGACTTCCTGTTCGCGCTTCTCTGCCAGTCTCTCAGGGGTGTCCGCTCGGTGGCCGTGCTTTCCACGAACGGATATCCTCCCGTGTAGCCCCGCGCGCTACCTCCGATGCAGTTTTCATCGTTTGATTCCGTGGTGACTCTGACTCGTGACGGCCGTAACTGCTAGCAAAGTCGGTGTTTGAATGCGCTTGCTGTATAACGTGGCATATGTAACCACGCGGCGGGCCCCTATGTCGTAGGTCGAGGAGAGAAGATAAAATACTCGTACAATAAACCAAACACAACACACACCAGGTTGGGTCAATACCGTTCTGTCAGAGACCCCACCACATAAACCACACACAGGAGGTAAGCCGCACCAAAATTGTCACCGGCTGCACCACTCACATATAGACAGGCAGTATCGTTATCATCAAAGCCTGGGTCGTATCATTTAACATCAGCTACTGCTCCCAGGGGAGCAGCTCCATCCCTCCAGCCACGAGGCATACTATATAATGCCTCGATACATAATACGAAACCCCACAATATATGAAACCCCCGATATCTGCAGACCTGTATCAAGCTACCGCATACCACAAACAGTGGGCGCTGCCGGTGTTGCATTTTTTTCTCTCCGTGGTACACTGTTGGTCGCTGTGGCTGGCGGTGTTGGGGAAACAAAATTTAGCTCCAATGCCGCGCCCACGGCCAGCTGCACTGCCACTGCTGTGGCGGCCTCTTCCGCCGTTCTTACGTCCGCCGCCGCCGATGTGTTTCGTGCAAGTCCCCCGCATTATTCCCGCGCCTTCTTGTCGTTTTCCTGCCGGCATTCTTCATGTAGCGACCAATCTCACTGAAGATAAAGAACCTCAACCGAGTCGAAGTCACTTTGCGCATGCATGGCAACCTCGCGAGCCACAACTAAGTTTCCGTGCATATAGTCCTCAGCGTCCGCTGGACGTCCTGCCGCCCGAAGTGACCCTGGGTTTAGCTGCAGTTACACACGTACTCACACTCGTCCGGGAGGCACTTCCGAACCTTGTCCGCGAGATGATGGTCATGATCTCCCCATGTTTTTGGAGTCGATCCCGAGACTCGTGCAAGCATTGAACACTCAACGCCTCGAATGCGAAACCTCGGCCGTTTGATAACATGCAAAACAGCGGGTATTCTCGCCCCCGAAACGATGCACCATACTCGTAAGCCGCGAATTTCAGCTTGTATTGTCAGTCCAAATCAAGTCGCAGTATTTGACCCGAAATCAAGATATATTCTCCGGAATGATTATCCCTTGAATATATTGTTGTGGTGCAGTTCTAATCATCTCGTGTAGGTTCCTCCGTAGACCTCTCTTCCGGTGAACTCTTGATGTACGCGCCGTGCTCTTGATCGAGGCTCGCAACCTATCAGGGATTGTTGTCTCTGCTCCCGGGATGGCGTGGTAGCAACGGCTAAAGCTGGGGCAAGGTAATAGGCGCTCAAACTGGAGTTGGTGTATAGGTAGAAGAACAAACAAGAATGTGCATTAAACCACGGGACCAAAACTGGCTTAGAACAATACACTTGCTGGAGTCTATGTGGGTGCTGTAGATGCTGTGCTGAACAGTGAGGAGTGACAGCATGTGGGCTACCCCCAGCGCCATACCGTCTAGGACTGTTGGACTGTCGTTCTCTGTCACAGCTACTATACCTACTGGGCCCTAGTCTCGTGCAACAGTCTAGAAGAACGCTCTGTTGCTAGGATCTTGGAGAAAGCTCCTATCGTAGCAATCATCCGGAATGTTCCGGTTCAACTACGGTACCGTCATAGACTGGTTTCACATTGCACCCCCTTTTGCACCCTGGGTGTACTTGTATATTGGTAGGCTATCCATCCGCCCTATCATGACCACTGTAGCAGCTTCTGGCAGCGATCAATTGTACTAAACGTTGACTACCTACGTATAGGCTATCCAGCCTACGCCTAACAATGGGGTGCCAGATTGATTCATATGAGAGAGGATGGGAGGCCTTCCCTCTCGCATCTACTTCTACTTCCTTCACTCGATAGTTTGATGCAATGGTTCACGTATTCTTCCTTTTTCCTTGTGGCACACCTTGACTTTGACCTACTCCTCCTCGTGACCGTGGTATTCCCATGCACGTGGTGAAGTAAAGGTCATTCCATTTGACGCTGCCATCCATATGCAAGAAAGTCCACCTCACAAGCGGTGCTTATAACCCTGCAACGCAAACGGTGGTGGAAAGAAGGAACGTGATGTTCGTGAAACACCGTCACAGGGGGATTCACTGCCGGGGGGCTACTACTATGAACGCGAAGGTCCCGTCTGGAGTAGCGACACGACGATGAGGGACGACAACCTACTGCGGGACGTTCGAGACCTCACACAACGCCTCAGCTTCAACGCTTCGCTAGACGGCCACAACGTGCCGGCGATACAGTCTACCAGCCCGGAACTGGCCGACATCCTGTGAAGGCTTCACCAACTCACCAACAATGACTTGCAGGGAGGGAAACTGCTACACTGTGGACAACTGTAGCAGAGCGGAAAATGACCACCGCCGCCGTCCCCAACCGACGGCGCTGAAGGGGCCTCTGCCGTACGAACTGGAGGAGCGATGGTCGAGAGGCAACAAGAGGCCAGTGGAAGCCCAGAGGTTACGCTAGCGGTGACTTGTCGAGCGGCGGCAGCTGCCAGAGGGCTCAGCCCTCTGGTTACCAAGCGTACGTTGCGCGAGCTACAGGAACTCAACCTCTCCACCGCCGCAGACCTATCGGACATGGTTCACCAGCAAGAACTGCTCACCTTCGCGGAATGCGCCTACGCCACTACCAAAAGGCAACTCCTGACGCGTCCGGAGTGGGAGAAGAAACCGAAAATTGTTCCAAACACCTTTCCAAGAGGCGAGGAAACTGTTCTCTGAGAGGCAGCGGAAGACCAAAATATAGCGAGCCTGACGAAGGACCATGTACGACCTCGTCCCCGTCACCTCGGTTCCTGCGGAATCGAAAATCATCGGCTCACGGTGGGTCTACAGATTCAAGGCTGATGACACACAAGGCTAGGGTGGTGGTGTTGAGTTGGGGGTTGGTAGCAGGGGTTCACTGCGGGAGCTCCTGTGAGTCGTCTTCAAATCGCCCGCATAGTGCTAGTTTAGGCGGCGGAGAAAAAAATCGATGTTTTGCAGCATGATGTCCCAACAACAGCATTCTCAACCTTTTGTCGGGCAGACGATACCTTGTGCTAATGGCGCCAAGACGCGAGGAGACAGGCAAGAACGGAGCAAAGGAGGTTACCTAGTATTGAGGCTTCACGAGAGCTTCTACGGAATCCCTTAGGGACCGACCAACCGGCATGGCACCATCGTCAACTTCGTGACAGCAATACGATTCACGCCACTCAAGTCCTACCCCTGTTTTTACATATCTGCGAACCCGCAATCAAGAAAGCCATGCATGCGAGCCGGAATAAGGGCACGGTCATCTTCACCATCTACGTCGAGGATAATCTGCTGTCGGGTAAAAACAGGGTGCTGCTCAAGAAGCCGAAGGAGAAGCTGGTGCGGCGCTTCGACATCAAGTGCGTGTGAAATGCATCGACGGTACTCGGGACGCAAGTGACCCGTGACTTCAAGAAAGGAACACTCACGATCTCACAAACGCAATACATCAAGTCGGTATGGGAGAGTGCAGCACTGCAGACCGGTGTACACGATCGGAGTCGGGCCAGAGCCATCGATCAACCAAGGGGAAGCGACCTTCTAACCAAAGCAGACACGCAGCGGTACCAATTCATCGTCGGTAGCGTCATGCACCTGTCCGAAGCCTGTACGGCGTCAACTCGCTAGCCAGGGCAATGTCGGACCCATCGAAAGCAGACCTGTGAGCAGCCAAGCATCTTCTCCTGTACCTCGCGGGCAGCATCAATTTCAACATACAATACAACATTCTCAGGCACCAACCGGAGCAACAACTCGAACAACGGCAAGTCAATGTGATGTTACATCATGAAAATGTGCAACTGGCCAGTGAGCTTCAAAATGGGCATGCAAAGTCTTACAGCCCAGTCACCGATGGAGGCTGAGCTGATACTCCTACTTGGAGTCTAATGGTGGTGGTGAGAGCCGTGAGAGGGTGGAGCAGGCCCGTGATTTCTCTCTAGGTACCCAGGACCAGATCCGTTCGCTGCAGCAACATTTTCTGCAGGACGTCGTGAAGGGAAAAACTAACCCGCTGCATTATGGCGCATATCGGTCGAAACGGTAAATAGTTACTTGATGGCATCGTGAAGAAATATCCAACCCGGACGGTTATGCTGTATATTGGTTGGAACGGTGACATACACCGCCGCGTTGGTATCGTTGTCGTCACCGTGTTTCTGTTATGTACGGCTATAGAGGTACTACGTAGTGCTACCTGCTGCTACCCCCGGCTACAGCAGTTGGGCTGACCGTTAATCAGAAATGTAGGCGTTCACGTCCAAACATATTTCCAGGCGGTCTTATATTCCGCCCGGATAGTATAATGACAAAGTTTTGCGTTTTTTCAAACAATCACCGGGGGTGGTATTGCGTGGGGGGTCGTATCTTTTGGAGGACTGATACCAACAGACCGAGACATATACGGTAGTCTGCCTGTCAGACTATTTGATTGTATGTATGTTTCTTTTTCTCACAGTTTCCGTCTGTCTTACAAGTCTTGCATACAATAAGGAAATTAGCAGGCGGACGGCCTGCTGCGAGCATGAGTGAGCCTTGCTTCTAATTAGCGATCTCCCCTAACATTATCAACAGCGGTGGGTTAAGCTGGCGTAAGTGTGAACGCCGGCGCTTAAACTGTTGAAAGTGAAACATGGTTTCGAGATCCAACCCAGAAGAAATATACCTCGGTAAACTTGAACTTTTCATGGACGCTCTCGAGCCACAGAGTGAAGCCATCGCTATAGATATGAGAAATATGATGAAGGCCTGCAGGAAGAACAACGATGGACTTGGCATCTTCCATCAACTCGACAAGGTACGCGCTCTATAGCTACAAATGAAATGCGGGTTATTGTACCGACTGGCCCACTGCAATGCTACTCGTGTTGCTTCGTCTCCAAGGTGGAGACTACTTGCTCGCGGCGAGCTTGTTTCTCGGTGCTGTTGATAGCGTCCCGGCCACCAACCATCAAAACCGTTTGTGCAATGATGAGGTGAAGCCGAACGCGCAGCTCAAAGCTGCTTCAGCCTTTGAACTAAAAAACGATTGATAGCCGGGTGCTTACAGGGGTGCCCTTTTTTGCTACAAGCAAATAAATGCGAATTAAATTGGCGGAGTAAAAAAAAGTAGAGTTCATGTAGTACGAAGTGGATTAAGACACAAACTATTCCTCGCCAGATTTGCCTACTCGAATACCAGTAGAATAACTAGTCGTTATTGCTCACGTTTTTTCGTTGCTTAGAGATAAAAAAGAGCAGCTGTATTATTTTGAGCACAATAGTAGAAGACTGGCGGAAGAGCTTGACTTTGCGGGAAAAACTGGTTTCCCATCTAAGACACACCTGCCAAGTGGTACAAATACGATCCAAAAACCCAGGCAAGGACCGACCAGTCCACGGCATTCGAAGCAGAACCATCACACTAGCCCACTCTGATGTTGAGCGGTATGTTCAAACATACGTAAATGAAATGGAAACGCCAATTCCACGAACCAAAACACAAGTCGAAGATGCGACTCCTCAAAACTCACTCTCACGCCTGTGAGCGCCCAGAAAAAGAAGTAAGGGAATGCCTACCCGTAAGGGATAGGAATAACACGTCAATGAAAGCAACCTGGTATCGTCATACCACCCGCAAAGGAGAGTGCAGGGCGATCATGTGTCGAGGGAAACGCGAAAAGTCGGAACCAAACGTCATGCAGTCCTGTGCCCCAGTATGAGTAGTCCATTTTACCCAGATCGCCGCCGACTCGCGAGCGGGGAGGGACGGCAGGACGAAGAGGAGGATAACACGGGATACGATGTACCACCTAAATCCTTCCCGTGCTACAAATTCGAAGCTCGATTACTCAACCCAGTGCCGACACTGATCGGGGGGGGGGGGGTAGGCAAGACAAAAAAACTGCGAAAACCACGCAAACCAGGTCCAGAAAAATAATATCCGAACAAAGGCTATCAAAAGAGAGAAACGCCTGACCCTATGGCTAGACAAACATCAAAGCTAAAGTATACCACGGCTATTGGAGCCGTTCGCGACCCGAGGTATTTTACACGTGATTTTGTAGTTGATGGGGGTCGGTCTGCCTGTGTGTCAGTGTTTCGCGTGGTTCTCTTGTGTTGTTCTTTTGATGGGCGTTGTGCTTGTGTTCTCACAAATTCCCCAGTCGTCTACAATTTCCACGGAAATCGACTCTCGATTTAATACAGCGTAAGGCACATGACTAGGCTAACCCCCCCGCCTCCTGCCCATTTGGTCGCGCTTTCCTTGCGCCCTCTTCCTACTATCGCTTTCGCCCTTTCAGAAAACGGCGGAAATAGTCGTAACAGTGTTTTGTGGACACCTTCTTGAGATAGTTTCCCCCCTCTTCGAGCCAAAGCAAGCAGCTCCAAATTGTCCTATATTTGCCTTCCTATGCTTTTCTGTACGTTGGTCGTGTGAAACTGTTTTTATTTAACGCATACTGCGGTACGGGTTTCCAGATTCTTCGGTCTGGCCACGACACCGTCCCTGCAATCCCCCTCCGTCTTTTTAGTATCCCCGAGCAGGTCGCGGTGTTGGGTTTCGCTCTTCAGCGATCGTTTACGTTCCGCTCTCTCCTGCGTGATACTGCACCGGCCGTGACGATGTCTGTCCTCGGTGCAGGCGAAATTTGCCACCCTCCCGTTCCGCCCTCTCGACCGCGAGATCGGGTCTCTGGCAGTTTTTAATGTTTTCCCCCCAGCTTGGTTTCTTCTATCCCAATAATGTCGTCGCCGTTCGAGTGAGCTGCGTCGCGCCGTTATGTTTTCCGTTACGCTACCCCCCGGTTGACTTCCGTTCATTTGTCGTATATTTGTAGTGCCCCGTGCTTTTGCGATGGTTAGGGTGCTTTGTTGTTTCCCCTTCGTGTTTTACTCTCGGGTATTTTCAGCCAATTAATGGTGCATTGGTCGGCCAGTCTCAGCTTATGTCACTCCTGTCGAGCGAGATTTCTTCCATGGGTTTTGTTCCTCGACTCAGCGTCCGGGTAGTACAAAAAAACAAATCGTGTGACAGCATTTTCAATCTCGTTGTTGTTTTCTTCGCTGGTGCGCGTGTAGTTGGCTTCTGCCTTAAATTTCAGTGGCGTGGGAGTGGGTTGTCAGGGCCGCATTTTCAATCCATTCTCTGAATTCTCCGGTTGGGTTGGGTTCTTGCCTGAGTTTTCTATATAGGAATTAAGTAGTTACGGCTCTTCAGGGTGGGCTAGTGTTATGATATCCTCCCTCCCGTGGTGCGGATTTTTCGATTTGTAGCAAGCATCCCCTCAGCATATCTGGCTGGCGCTACCGCCTGGCTGGATGAAGTCTCGCCCCTTAGTCAGAAGGCATCCGGCAAGCAAGCGACTACTACTACAAGAAATAATATGTTCCGAGCATCTTGCGTGAGAGACCAGAGCAGAGCCAGAAGCACTGCGAGTACCTGGATCACAAGTTAGTACCTACGCCAGTAGGTATATACTGACTTTTATTATAGCAGGGGTGCATCGAATCGCATTGCCCGGCAATTTGCCGACAGCAGTACGACCATGCATCTGCAACAATAAAATATGACAACGGTGTTGTGTTCTCGTACGCGGTACGCTGGCGCTTCACTTGCTTGACGCTTGGATTTACTACCTGGTATCTTTTTTTGTTTTTGGTCCTCCTCTATCTCAGTCTGTGACCACATAATTGATATGTCAGACGAAGGTAAGGAATCAGGACGGACACTGGGTGTACTGATGGAGCTGGGTAGAAAGGACGATTCAATGTGAAGACAACAACAACGGCAACAACAGCAACAACAACAGCAACAACAAAAACACAACAACAACAACAACAACAACAACAACAACAACAACAACAACAATAATAACAACAAAACAACAACAACAACAACAACCACAACAACAACAACAACAACAACAACAGCAGTTGTTGATAGATTGGTTTGCGTAAGTTATGAGTCAACCCGTTTAGGACCCCTGTCCCGTTTCGGGGGCAAATCACTCGGAATTAAAGTGATTCGTCCCCAAATCGGGACTGCGATGCTAAAGGGGTTAAATTTAGCAAACTTGTCTCGTTCGCAATATACTCGAACAGCGATACAACAACAACCCTCTCGTCACTTTTACCGGATCGCGATAATATTTTCAAGCTCAGATATCCCCTGGCACAGATTCCCTAAATCTCTTTCGAAATACTTGGTATGGGGATGACTCGGTGTGAGGACCTTCAACAATCTGGGAGAAGGGATCTTTAGGTTGGTAGGCTGCTCGGATGTTTTGGTTCCTGTTGGGATCAAGGTACGGGCGAAGACCCAACCCAACCCCTGACTCTAACCCTAACCCTAACCATAACCATAACCCTGACCCCAAACCGCAGCCGAAACGAGCCAAAACTCGCCATAAACGCGGCTACGCCGAGTTTGCATCGAACCAGGAAATTTCTCAGATGCGGACGACGATTCCGAAGTGCAGACCACGCTACACATTTTTCAAGTAAAAAAAATCCCGAAAGATCCCTTCTCCCAGACTGCTAAACCTACTCCTCGGTGTTCTGGGATCGTCGGAGGGTTCGAGACCTCGTCCTCCTGCGCGAGCAGGTTGCTCTTCTTTATAGGGCCGTTTTTAACGACACTGTGAAAACTTGCCAAAATAGCAAGTCTTTGGATTTTTGGGCTTGCAAGTCTTGCTATTAATAAAAACTTGCCAAATGAACTACAGGGTGTAGCAAGTCCAAATTTCCAAACAATTGCCAACGGAGGTCTTGGGGAATATCCTTCAAAAATCTTGGCAAAAAATCGGGCTGTTTGGGCAAATCCAAATGTCCAAGAAATTGCTATTTTGGCAAGTTTTTTATGAGAAAACGCCAGGACACAAAGTAGGCCGACCACGAGACACGAGATGTGAGAGCTAGCTAGGCATAGCGTGATGGAGAGTCGCAAGCGGCACGACAGGGGGGGTGCGGAGAATCTTCCGCAAAATGAAGGATAGCCGGGACGACATGGAGTGTCGACAGACACTTCCTTTCGGAACAGGTGGTTGATCGGGGTTACCGGACAGACTCCAGACTTCCTTGACCATGGCTGGTCCTGACAACTGAGACTTCATACCACCTGAAGACGGGTAGATGAGCCCCATGTGACCTGTATTGTATATATTATCCTTTAAAAAATGAAGAAACAAACCAAGGAACACGTTGTGCCCAGGAGAGCAGGTGTATAACGAACGGTGTTGTTGTCTGGCATTTTGCCGAGAATATTTACCTGGCAAGTATTATATCGCTGACATTACGGCGTTAGTATTTAACCCTTTTAGAACTGCAGTCCCGTTTTGGGGACAAACCACTCAAATTTCAAGTAGTCTGTCCCCAAAACGGGACTGCGGTTCTAAAGGGGTTAATAGCAACAATTATCTTCTTTAACAGAGAGGGTCCCAATAACGTGTTCAAACGTCAAGCATCCTCAGGCACAACAGGAGAAGTGGCAGAAAGCCCGATCGAGGGAATGCGGAGAGGGGGGGGAACAGGAGGGGTAGAAGGGAAACGGCGGTAGACGAAAGTAGGAAGGAGATGGCAGACAGGGTAGCAAGGCACCAAGTCGACTAGGAAGTAGAACATGACCATACTACTAGTGCTACCAACTGGTGCAGCTGGCTCGAACGTGGTCTTCCCTTGCCTTCTCTTCTTGTTTTTGTTTTTTTTCTTTCTTGCGCTGACTCTCCGTGATTTTCATATTATTTTTTCTCTTCCTCTTCCTTTTCTGATTGATAAGCCGTACTGAAGGAGCCGTATGGCGTGGTTGGAAGACGAACCTGCTCTGCTCGTTTCGTATTGTCTGACGCCAAGGGGCTGAGCATAGTTAACTGTTGACGAACGCAGGGCGGAGACGGCAGTCTGGGTAGCAAGGTACCAGGCGGATTAGCAGGGAGAACCTGGCTATACTACTCGTACCACAAGCTGCTGCCGCCACCTGGAAGGTGCTTTGGGCTTTGGTCTGCCTGTTATTTCCCCTTTGTTATTTTTCCTTGTTACTTTTTTCCTTGGTTCTTTGTCTTCCTCTGTTTACAAGCAGTGGTGTTTTTTTCTTACTTTATTTTATTTTTCTTTCTTTTCTCCAGCTCGTAATTTTTCAAGTGTTGGCCACCTCGCCTGCGGGGGGGGGGCACGACAGATTGTTTCTCTTAGATTTTGCTTTCATTTTTCTTCTTTTTTTCTTTCGATTTGTCTGCCTTGTTTTTGTTTATCTTTGATTGTTTCTTTTCGTTTCACTATTTCATAGATTGCGTATGTCGTGCCTGTCGTATCTAGTATGATGACATGGCTTTGCATCGCCCACTGCAGTGCACACTGCACACGTGGCAACGTTGTATCTCTGTGGCGTAGCTTTGTGACCACATAACTTGTATCTCTTCTAGGATTAAAGAATCG
Organism: Nereocystis luetkeana; assembly: GCA_031213475.1. Taxonomy (NCBI): domain Eukaryota; class Phaeophyceae; order Laminariales; family Laminariaceae; genus Nereocystis; species Nereocystis luetkeana. Next base: position 9,046,306 of record JARUPZ010000012.1, on the reverse strand, counting down.
GCACGGACACTGGTTGTGCTGGATGTCGACGGGTAGAAAGAACGGTTAAGTGTGAAGAACACACACACACACATCATGCATTTGAAAAGATGGAAAACGAACGAACACTATACAACGAAAAACGTATTTTCGACGTTTCTGTCCGAGGGGGGGGCATTGAAAATTTACGAACGACACGATTTTTGAACGTGGAAGTGTGGTGAGTTTAACCCCTTTAGAACTCCATCCAGTCCCGTTTTGGGGACAAGGCATTCAAGTTCCAAGTAATTTGTCCCCAATTGTCCCCAACCCGAGAGACTGCAGTCCTAAAAGCTTTATTTTTACCAATCCGCCGGAAGATTTATAAAAAAAAAAGTGTTTGCATGCCTTCGGGCAATTTGCCGACAACGTTCACCATTCTTCTCATCGTGTGGTTCGTGCGAAGTTCAAAATGGGCTCCGCAAAATGGCATGGTTGATTGTATTGACAGCTACGATAGCAAAGTTACTTCGATATTTTTTTTTTTTTTTTTTTTTTTTCTCATCCCATTCATTATCTTCGCACATCTTCTTCTCTCTCTCCTTCCGACTCGTAACTTAGATCCGGGGACACGTAGCAGGCTCTTCTCCCCCCTTCCCGCTACGGTACGTGCCTTCATTTTTATCGCGAGAAGATTTCAGCCTTTTCTTCCCTCGTCGACTCGCATCGAATTGTGCCTACCCACGCTGCAAGGCGCTCTCAACAATTGAATCCCTTTTTTTATTTTTGCAAATAAAGTCAAAGTCCGACCCTCCTGGGGCTCGAACCCAGGACTCAAACAAGTAGAATTCGAGGTTAACCACTTGAACCACCGGGGCGACCGGCTTACCTACAGAACTCCGAGCACTTCCCCAAAACTCAGCTCCTACCCAGCTTTACAAAAAAGGCGGAACCGAAGAAGAAAGCACAAAAAAAAACACGTTTTTCCCTCGAGGGTGGAGAGTGGAAAGTGGAAAGCATTTCGTTGTCCGGCAATTTGCCGGCAGCAGCGTATAACTTCAAACAGCATTACTATCACCACATGGCAGTATCTTATTATATACTACCAGGTACGCGTTTGCCGTAAACTTCAGTACATCCTTCAAAATTGTATCGTTGACATTTTGGCAGTTACTTGGTAGTTGTTATTATTGTTATCTTCACATTAAATCGTCCTTTGTACCCAGCTTCTTCAGTACACCCAGTGTCCGTCCTGATTCCGTTTCCTATTACGGGGGGCCATAGTTAACAGGACCTATGGTATACATAAAAACCTATATGTTTAACAATTTTTACTAACAAAGTTTCGTCCTGTTAACTATGGCCCCCCGAAATAGTAGAGATATACTGATTCTGTGGTCACAGAGACTGTGAGACAGAGGAAGACAAAAAAATATAAATAATGCGCGAATTCAAGTGTCAGCAAGTGAAATGCCAGCGTACTGGGTACGAGAACACAACAACACAAGCAAGACCGGAAAGATAAAAAACAAAAAGACAATAAAACGAAAAACAATAATCTGAACTGAAAACAAATACCGTAACGAACGGCATTTCTGCGAGTGTTTGTCACTGTTCTTTCTACCCGTCGACCTCCAGCACAACCAGTGTCCGTGCCGATTCTTCAATCCTAGAGAGATACCTGGTACAAGTTATTTTGTGGTCATAAAACTACGCCACAAACGCACGCAGGGCGGAGACGGCAGTCTGGGTAGCAAGGTACCAGGCGGATTAGCAGGGAGAACTTGGCTATACTGCTCGTACCACAAACTGCTGCCGCCACCTGGAGGGTGCATTGATTGGGCTTTGGTCTGCCTGTTATTATCCCTTTGTTATTTTTTCCTTGGTTCTTTGTCTTACTCTGTTTACAAGAAGTGGTGTTTTGTTCTTTTTTTCTTTTTTTCCAGCTCGTTCTTTTTCAACTGTTGGTCACCTCGCCTGCGGGGAGAGGGGGCACGACAGATCGTTTCTCCAGGTTTTCTTTCATTTCTTTATTTTTGCTCTTTCGATTTGTCTTCTTTGTTTTTGTTTTCTCTTTGATTGTTTATTTTCGTTTATCTATTTCCTAGATTGCGTATGCCGTGTCTGTCGTATCTAGTATGATGACATGGCATTGCATTGCCCACTGCTGTGCTTACTGCACACGTGGCAACGCAGTATCTCTGTGGCGTAGCTTTGTGACCACATAACTTGTATCTCTTCCAGGATCGAAGAATCGGCACGGGCACTGGTTGTGTGTGTGTTCTTCACATTAAACCGTTCTTTCTACCCGTCGACATCCAGCACAACCAGTGTCCGTGCCGATTCTCCAATCCTAGAAGAGATTCAAGTTCTGTGGTCACAAAACTATACCACAGAGATACTACGTTGCCACGTGTGTAGTAGGCACTGCAGTGTGTGTGTGTGGGTTCTTTACATTAAACCGTTCTTTCTACCCGTCGACATCCAGCACAACCAGTGTCCGTGCCGATTCTCCAATCCTAGAAGAGATACAAGTTATGTGGTCACAAAACTATACCACAGAGATACTACGTTGCCACGTGTGCAGTATGCACTGCAGTGTGTGTGTGTGTGTGTGTGTGTGTGTGTGTGTGTGTTCTTCACATTAAACCGTTCTTTCTACCCGTCGACATCCAGCACAACCAGTGTCCGTGCCGATGCTCCAATCCTTGAAGAGATACAAGTTCTGTGGTCACAAAACTATACCACAGAGATACTACGTTGCCACGTGTGCAGTATGCACTGCAGCGTGTGTGTGTGTGTGTGTGTGTTCTTCGCATTAAACCGTTCTTTCTACCCGTCGACATCCAGCACAACCAGTGTCCGTGCCGATTCTTAAATCCTAGAAGAGATACAAGTTCTGTGGTCACAAAGCTACGCCACAGAGATACTACGTTGCCACGTGTGCAGTATGCACTGCAGTGGGCAATGCAAAGCCATGTCATCATACTCGATACGACAGGCACGACATACGCAATCTATGAAATAGTGAAACGAAAAGAAACAATCCAAGAGAAAACAAAAACAAGGTAGACAAATCGAAAGAGAAAAAGAAGAAAAATAAAAGCAAAATCTAAGAGAAACAATCTGTCGTGCCCCCCCCCCGCAGGCGAGGTGGCCAACACTTGAAAAAGAACGAGCTAGAAAAAGGGCAATGCAAAGCCATGTCATCATCCTAGATACGACAGGCACGACATACACAATCTATGAAATAGAGAGACAAAAAGAAACGATCAAAGAAAAAACAAAAACAAGGTAGACAAATCGAAAGAGAAAAAGAAGAAAAATGAAAGCAAAATCTAAGAGAAACAATCTGTCGTGCCCCCCCCCCCCGCAGGCGAGGTGGCCAACACTTGAAAAATAACGAGCTGGAAAAAAGAAAGAAAAATAAAATAAAATAAGAAAAAAACACCACTGCTTGTAAACAGAGGAAGACAAAGAACCAAGGAAAAAAGTAACAAGGAAAAATAACAAAGGGGAAATAACAGGCAGACCAAAGCCCAATCAATGCACCCTCCAGGTGGCGGCAGCAGCTTGTGGTACGAGTAGCATAGCCAGGTTCTCCCTGCTAATCCGCCTGGTACCTTGCTACCCAGACTGCCGTCTCCGCCCTGCGTTCGTCAACTACTATGCCCAGCCCCTTGGCGTCAGACAACACGAAACGAGCAGAGCAGGTTCGCCGTCCAACCACGCCACACGTCTCCTTCAGTACGGCGTATCAATCAGAAAAGGAAGAGAAACAAATTGAATGAAAATCACGGAGAGTCAGCGCAAGAAAGAAAAAAACAAAACAAAAAGAGAAGACAAGGGAAGACCACGTTCGAACCAGCTGCACCAGTTGGTAGCACCAGTAGTATGGTCATGTTCTACTTCCTAGTCGGCCTGGTGCCTTGCTACCCTGTCTGTCATCTCCCTTCTACTTTCGTCTACCGCCGTTTCCCTTCTACCCCTCCTGTTCCCCCCCCTCTCCGCATTCCCTGGATGTCGACGGGTAGAAAAAACGGTTTATAGTATGAAGAAAACACACAGATATACTACATATTTCGGTATGCAGTAAGAACAGTATTTAGTAGACAATGCAATGCCATAATATATATGCCGTGATACTGGGATCGCTGATAATATATATGCCCTGGTACCAGATACCCGTTCCCCTCGCTGCCTCGGCAAGGAATGCTGCGAGGCATGCCCTATCAGGCTAATAGCGAATGGGGTAGGTCTTTCTGGCGGGTGTAAGGCCGGACTCACCCTCAAGGAGTGATACCTTCTTGCTGCTGCCTGTGGCCGCGACGCTCAGGCGGCAGTAGAGTTGGGTCGTACGTGGTGCGTCAGGCACGGAGACCTACGATTCGCGCGTCTTTTTAGGCAGCTGCGGCAGAGCAGCAATGCTCAATCGGGGGGTCCGTGCGCGGAGGCAGGCGCCACCACAGGCCACACTACGGCACAGTCTATTGCGCCGGTAGGAGGCTGGATTCGACGACGAGGGAGGAGGGAGACTGAGCGTCGACGTGCGGGGAAGAGACGGATTGACCTCCCCCTGCGCGAGAATTTTTATTTCCCAGATCAGAACCGCAAGCGCGAGGAGCATTTTGTTTTTCAGGATGACGGAGAAAGGGAAACGACTGGAAGGGAATGGCAACGAGTGCACGCGGAAAGGAGCGTGTGGATTGGGCCAAGGCGATGATGCGGCCATGAAGAGCGGCAGGAAGACGGTGCATGGGGACCCATGATTTGCGCGCACACCATCATCACGAGAGAAGCAGTCATAGATTGTTTTTTCCTGGTATTGTTTTTCACGAGGCAGAATAGTATCTACCGGTACTCGTCACTGGTCTTCGTAGTTTAACGAGTTGTATACCCTTCATGGGGAATAACCTACGCAATTATCAGGGACGTGGTATCATAACTTTGCTGCACCTTTTTGTGTCAGACAGTCCAGGAAGAGATGGCGATCGTTGATATTCGTGTGGTAGTAAGGTTCGATTGCTCCTTTTTTCACTGCATATCCGCGAGTCTTCACTCTGACAGCACTCCAGATAGCAGGCAGGTGTGTTCCTCTTTCGTTTTCACGACTACCGTGCGTTTCGTACGGTGCAGGCAGCACTTCAGACAGCATCCGCTGTAGTCAGCAGCCACGAGTTGGTTAGTGGTGGGAACGGGGGTACTCTTCTATATTATAGTTGAGAGGATATACCCGCGGCCATGTTAGTTCAGTTTTGCACATTGGTTTTATCTTGTGTGCGCTTTTTCCGTCTCGTGTATTTTGAGGCAGCCGAATTTTCGTTTTTTTTGTTTTTCGGATCTTCCTAGGGCTCCAGCACCTTTGTGTGACCACGGACTCCTTCGTCAGAGAGTTAATGTGAGAACAACAACAACAACAACAACAATGATAGGCACGACACACAACATACCAAAGAAAACAAAGAATAACTATAACAAGGAAAACACATCGAAAGAGAAAAAGGGAAAAATATAAGGAGGAAAATGTCGTTCCTCCCCGCAGGGGATGTGACAGACACTTGAAGAGAAAGAGCGAACACCACAACACTTACAATCTGCTGCCGCTACCTGGAGGGTGCTTTGTTCTTTGGTTTGCCTGCTACTTTCCCTTTCTTTGTTATTTTTCCCTTGGTTCTTTGTCTTACTCTATTTTATTTTTTATTTTTTTCCAGCTCTTTCTTTTTAAATGTTTGCCACATCGCCTGGGAGAGGGGGGGGGGGGGGCACGACAGTTTGTTTCTCCTATTTTTTATTCATTTTTTTCTCTCTTTCGATTTGTCTTTGTGGTTGTTTTTTTTTATCTTTGTTTGTTTCCTAGCGTTTCTCTATTTCATAGAATGTGAATGTCGTACCTGTCGTATCCAGTATGATGACATGGCATTGCGTCGCCCACTGCTTTTAGAACTCCAGTCCCGTTTTGGGGACACACTATTCAAATTCCAAGTAGTTTGTCCCAAATGGTCCCCAAAACGGGACTGCGGTTCTGAAGGGCTTAATGCATACGTGGCACATACGTGGCAACGTATTATCTCTGTGGCGTAGATTTGTGACCAACATAACTTGTATCTCTTCTAGGATTGAAGAATCGGCACGAACACTGGTTGTGCTGGATGTCGACGGGTAGAAAGAACGGTTTAATGTGCAGAACACACACATAAACGGAGTATAACTAAGAACCAAGGGAAAATAACAGGCGAACCAAAGCACAAAGCACCCTCCAGGTAGCCGCAGCATTTTGAGGTACGAGTGGCATAGACAGTAGATAGCCAGATGCTCCCTACCAGTCCGTCTGGTACCCTGCTGACCTGTCAGCCGTCTCCGTCTTGCGTTCGTCAACTATATGCCCCGCCCCTCCACGTCAGACAATGCAAAACAAACAAATTATACTCGTCATCCACCCACGCCACACGACTCATTTCGCAAGTCTTTTTAATATAATAAGAGAGAAGAGGAAGAAATGAAATGAAAATCACAGAGGATCAAGGGCAAAAGAAAACACAAGACAACGGAAAATCACTTTCAAATCAGCGGCACGATGTGGCGGCACGAGTAGCATAGGCATCCTGGTCGGTCTGGTGCCTTGCTACCCTGTCTGCCATCTCCTCCCTACTTCTGTCCTCCGCGGTTTTCCATCTACCATGGTACTCCTCATGTTCCCTCCTCTCCCCGCATTCCCTTGATCGGGTTTCCTTCCACTCCTCCTCCTTCTCCTGTTGCCCCCTCTCCCCTCATTATTGGACACCACCCACGGTGGGTGCGCAGCGCTACCTACTCAGCTGTGCCTCATCCTCGTGCCACCTCACCATGAACCGTCCGGCTGCTTCGAGGACCCGGTACCTCTTCCCCGCCTGTTTTGCTGCAGTGGACCGCAGCGCGGTCTCAACTCCAAACACCAAGGGGGCAAGTTCCGTTGACCCTTCGGTGGCTCGGAACCTAGGCATCTATGTCAAGTCTTGATCTGTCCGCCAGGTCTCGGGTTCTCCCCAACAGCTATCGTCCCGAACATTACCCGACTGGGTAATCGCTCGTCGCTTTGCCGCCCCACGTCCCCCGCAAAGAAGAGCCGCCATTTACGGGTGGTCGTTTCGATGCTCTCCCAACGTGTCATCTTGAGGGCCTTCGCGTACGAGAGGGTGATGTGGTCAGTACAAAGTCGGCGCTGGGAGCCAATGACTCGCAAAAGGACTTGGTAGTGAGCCGTTCGAAGCTTGGCAAAGTGTTCCGCTCTGAGGGTCCACGTCACACACCCGGACAGCAGGGTCTCAATCACCTTGGCCTTTAGCACTATGATTTTCAGGCTAAGGGGGGCGGTCGTCCTATTATACAACTCCGGGCCCAACCGTTTGAGGCATGCACGCATGAGACGGGTCCGTCGGTCGATTTCGAGCGAGATGTTAGCGTTTTCGTGGAAATTGCCGCCTACGACTAAGAACTGGGCCGTCTGCGTACACCTGTGGCCTGCTGCTTCAATGACCACAGGTGGTGCGAGGGTTGTCGGGTCTGGAAGCATTGTCTCTGTCTTATTTTCCGATGCCGTAAGGCCGTCTGCTTCGAAGACAGTCACGATGCCTGTCGTTATTTTCGCGAGCCCTTCAGCCGACTTCGAGACGGTTCCTGCATCGTCGGCGTGCAGCATGCCCCATGCAGCTCCGGCACGCATGCCAACGGCTCTGGCTCCTCGTGTCCGACTACTCCATCATCACCGAGTTGAACTAAATCCCTCACGGTGGCTTCGTCTTGGCTGAAGTGTACCAGTACGACGTTTGACGCAGCAGCTAAGAACATGTTGGACAGCAGTAATGTTGACAGCACACAGCCTTGCCGCAGCCCCTGCGTGACATCGAACCACTCCGAGTGCTCGCCTTCATCCGTACGCACGCGAGCCCGCATGCATTCGTGAAAATTACGGATAATTCTAAGCATTTTGGTTGGTACGCCAAAGCATGTGAGTGCCTCCCATAGCAGCTCTCGGTCGACAGACTTGTGCACTTTCTACAAATTGATGAAGCACACGTACAGGGGGATTTTCCTCTGTCGTCGGAACTCTTGCAACCGGCGCACGATGAACAACATATCAATCGTTGATCGTGCGGGGCGGAAGCCGCACTGTTCCTCCAGGAGTAATCCCTCGGTCTCGCAGTAGTTTGTTGCTGAGGCGGGACTCGACGCTTTTCGACAGAACGTCGCCTGCGTGGGCAACAAGCGAGACGCCGCTGTTGTAGTGCTTGCAGTCAGTGCGGTCCTTTTTGTGAAGGACCTGCTTGATGATCGCACCCTCCCATTGCGGGGGGATTTTTCGTGTTGCCCATACATTGACAAGGGTGTTGTGAAAGCACTGGGCTAATGCGAGGTGGTCAATTTTTTAGGAGTTCGGCCGGGATACGATCTGGTCCATCAGCTTTCCAAAGTCGGCATCCCCTCGAGTGCTCCCGTCATCTCGTCCACGGATGGTTCGAGTCCTACCAACCGTCGCATGTGTTGCCTGGCTTGTGTATCTGTATCCCTTACAGTAGCATTAAACTGTTATTTTGTTCCTTTTACACGTCAACATCCAGCACAACCAATGTCCGTGCCGATTCTGCAATCCTAGATACCTCGTACAAGCTCTGGGGTCACAAAACCACGGCGCAGGCAGAGATATTACAATATCATTACCATACGAGTATAAGGAGAGTAGACAATGCAATACCATGTCATCGTACGTACTGCATACGACCGGCACGACACGCACAACCTATGAGACGGAGAAAAATCGAAAGAAACGAAGAAAAACGAAACGGGAGAAAAAAACAAAAAAAGGGCCGTGATGCCCCCCAGTAGGACAGAGTAGGTTTAGCAGTTTGGGAGAAGGGATCTTTAGGGATGTTTTTTACTTGAAAAATGTGTAGCGTGGTCTGCACTTCGGAATCGTCGTCCGCAACTGAGAAATTTCCTGGTCCGATGCAAACTCGGCGTAGCCGCGTTTATCGCGAATTTTGGCCCGTTTTGGGTGCGGTTTGGGGTCAGGGTTAGGGTTAGGGTTAGAGTCAGGGTTGGGTTGGGTCTTCGCCCGTAGCTTGATCCCAACAGGAACCAAAACACATGAACAGCCTACCAACCTAAAGATCCCTTCTCTCAGATTGTTGAAGGTCCTCGTAGAACACGTGGCAGACAGCGCAGAACAAGCGAAAGAAACAGTGCCACCACATGCATAAACAGAGTAGCACTTGAGAACGAAAGGGAACAGCGGGCAAACCAAACAAACAAACAAAAACACTCTCCGGGCAGCAGCAGCAGCACCAGCAGTTAGTGGTACGAGTAACATACTGTTAATAGACAGGTTTTAGCTACTATACAGCAGCAATAGTCGGTCTGGTACTTTGTTACCTTGTCTGCCGTCTCCTTCTCCTGCTTTCTTCGCCAACCGTGCCCCACCCGATGCGCCAGGAAAAATACTAAACAAAGCGGGCTCGCCATCCACCCACGAATCAAGTCCGCTTTCATGATACGGACAAGAAAGACAGATGAAAAATAAATATAATAAAAAATAACGGAGGATAAAACAAACGGAATCAAGTGCTGAGAGCGTCTATTAATACTACGGGGGACCATAGTTAATACGACCTATCTATGGTATAGATAAAACCCTATATAGTTACCATTTTTACTAGCAATATTTGGTCCTATTATCTATGGGCCCCCGTAATAGTTGCGTGAGTAGGCGCAATTCGATGCGAGCAGACGAGGGAGGAAAGGGCTGAAGCATGCCCGCGATAAAAAAGCAAGGCGAGAATCGTAATAATGGGGACAAAGGAGAACCCTGCCTTGCGACCCCTGATCTGAGTTACGAGTATTACGGAGGACTCTTGTAAATAGGACCAAAGATTGTCAGTAGACATAACTATATATATTGGTTTTTGTGTGTACCGTAGGTCCTATTTAATGTAGCCCCCCGTAATAGCAAGGAGAGAGAAAAAGAAGGGCGAATGTAGTGAACGGGATGACAACAAAAACTAAGATGATGTAGAACAAAACAATTAAAAATACGTCGTATATACGTGCCTGGTAGGTCCTAACCGTTCGCCGACAATTCGCTCTATGTATTATGTATCCAATATTGCACGATTCACTGCGATGGTCGTGTGTATTCTAAGACTACTTTCTTGGTGTTGTCGTCAGCCTCATTTATTGTCCTCCCGAGCACAAACAAAATGCCTTACTTATACTACGCCTTCCCAATCTTGCAGTTAGAATGCTAGCCCTCTCGCCACGCTCTATCTCTCCTCCTCGCCGGCGTCGTCGTCGATGGATGTTCTCGTGGGATCGTCGGTACCGATCCTGTACCTAAACCGAGCACGGCTTCCACGCTGTTTAGTGCCATGAATATCGAGTCGAGCCGGGGGCCCTCCCCTCACAACAAGACTTCATTTATACAGGTTTTCGAAAAGTTATTTCATGCTCAAGTCTCTTCCGCAGGCAACAAAAAATGTTTGAAAATGTAGAAGAATGTCCTAATAGTGTACCTGGTAGGGTTTATCGAATCGGAGAGAAAAACGAAAAACTCGGGGTAGGGCGGGGAGGTTGTGTGGTTCCGGTGGAGAGATACCTGGTACTGAGATGTCACGAGAGAATCACAGCTGCACGTATATTCAGGTCAAGCACACGCAGAGGCAGGCATGGAGACCAGGGCATCAACAACCAGCGGGAGCCTCCGAGCAACATGGGAGAACCCTAAGCTCTAGGGGGTTCCGCAAGAGACGGAAGCCTGGGGGCATCGGAGACAATGGCCCCGAGAACATAAAAGGAGCAGAGCGGGCGTCAGGATAACCGGATTCCAGAAATAGGAAGGTGGGAAGCAGCGCGTAGAAGTCCCCCGAAGAATCGACAGAGGAGGACGGATATTGGACGAAAAGAAGAGGTGGGGACCAAGAAGAGTTGAGGTGAGCGGGGGAAATGTGGGAGCTGGAAAAGAGGGGTGGGCCATGAACAGCGGGGTGGGGAGCCATGAGAGGGGAGCCGGAAGGGAGAAAAGGGGGATGTGTCGATGAGCCGAAGTGTGGAGGGGAAAACCACAGGGGGGATTAGGGGGGAGGGAAGCGAATTCAGCCGGTGGGGGGGGAGGGGAGCCGGTAGATGGAGACACGGAATATAGCAGCTCTTTCAAGCAGCCGGAACCAACATCATGGACGTAGGCGACAAGACATGGGGTTGATCATGTAGGGTGGGGATCCGAGCGGATAGCGGCTCATCGCCGTGGGGTTTTATTAAGTAACGGGCAATGTCATCGCTGTGCCAGACAAGGCGAGAGGGACCCGATGAGCTTCGTCGACCTCGACCTGACATTGTACGCGAGGGCGGAGCTGTCGGGGAGGCGAAGAAGCGAGGGTGGGACATCGCTGCCAGACACGGTGGAGGCTACGATGGGGCATGATCATGTGCATGGCAACGCCTACGACGGACGACAGCACGCGGATGGGAATGGAAGCGTTACGCCGGGTGGAGATTCAGTGGGGGCGACAGTTCCAAGAAGTGTAGGAAGAGATTAACCACTTCTACGTGACGAAGAAAATGGTGGTGGAGACAGAGGCCGTCGAGGAGGATTTCACAAGGCGCTTCATTGCGGATCTGATTAGGTTGAGGGAGGTGGTGCGGATGACTGCCATGAAGCTGAAACGGAGGGGATCTACGTGGCGGACAGCCAAAGAGGCAGGGTCGCTGCCGGAACCGGCCTTTCGGGAGACAGAGACGTGGTTGCAGTTGGCGCCGCTACATACCAGGGCCACAAGGTGGAAGAGTGGGGGGGGGGGGCATGGGCGGGGGGGGGCTTCGCTGAGAGCAATCGCCGAGGAGGTGAAGGGTAAGTAAGGGTACGCGGAGAGCAACCGCCGGGGAGGAGACTGGCGGGGGTTGGAGGACAAAGCAGGAAAAGGGAGGGGGGGGGGGGACGGCAAGACACGTGGGCCAGCAGGGAGTGTTTTTCTTCAAGAAGGATGGGCATTGTCCGTGCATGGAGAGATAGGGGGACTGTAAGTTCGAGCATGGGGAGGAGAAGAGGTGACGCGACGAGAAAAGAAGGGAGGAACGGAAAGAGAAGCTGCCACCTGGGGTGGGGGATGGGAAAAAAAGGAGACGCACATGAAGACACGGGCTCTGTGAACGCGCGGAGCCTGCCGAAAAGACGCGAGGAAGGGAGTAGTTGCAGGCGCAAGGTGGAGGTCGCCACGGAAACCAGCACAGCTGGGAGACAACAGTCGCAGAGGGGCCGGCGCCCGGGTTCATCAGATTTGTCGACTCAGGCGCGGTGAAGCAGCAGGGGGTGAAAGAGGGTGAGGACGGAGGGGGGGGGGAGAAGAGGGGCGCAGCGAAGGTGTGATGAAAGGAGAGGGGGGCGTAGCGTGGGGTAACGGGGCCGCGCAGGGAAAAAGAGTGTGTATGCTCGATAGGGGGGGCAGATGCGGGAGCAATGGGGAAGTGGGGGGCAACCGGGCTATACATAGAACGGGACGGGCCGTGAGCGACGGGGCCACGCACGTAAAGGAGGGACAGATTCACGTCGGGCCCGCGCACAAAAAGAGAAAGGGGATACGTGACGGACCCGAACAAGTAGCGGGCCGAGGAGTGCGCGGCGGGGCCGTGCGTCAGGTGGATGGGGGCGGGGTACGGCGGGGCCACACACAAGACAGGAGGGGAGGGGCGCCACGGGGCCGTGCACGGAAAAACTGAGGGAGATGCGTGGCGGGGGCGTGCAGGGATCGAGGGGAGAGACGCGCGGGGGGTGTGCAAAAGGAACTAGAGGGGGGAAGTTCGCGGCGGGGCCGTGGGCAGATCGAACGGAGAGGCGCACGGCGGGGCCGCACACGGAACAAGAGAGGAGGGGCGTGGCGGGACCGTGCACGGAACGGAATGAGGGGGGAGATGCGCGGCGAGGCCGTGCATGGACGAGAGGGGAGAAGCGCGGGGGGGCGCACAAGGAACGAGTGGGGGAGTTCGCGGCGGGGCCGTGCTCAGATCGAGGGGGGGGGGGCGCGACGGAGCCGCACGCGGAACAAGAGAAGACAGGCGCGGTGGGGGCGTGCACGGAGCGAAGGGGGAGATGCACGGTGAGTCCATGAACTGACCCGGGGCGCAACAGGCACGGACAGTAGAGTGGGAAGAGTCACAACAGTGGAAGGGGGCGTTAGGGCGTTTGAGGATGATAGGGGGTGAGACAGGAGAGTGGGATTGGCTGGCACGGGTGGTGGCGGAGGCAGGGGGGGAGGTGTTACAACGGGAAGGAAATGATTTGGCGAAAGTGGTGAGAGGGTTGGAGGGAGAGCTACTGGCTCCCCATATTGACGCGAAGTGGCTGACGAGGTTTTTCGGAGAACAGCACAACATCGACCAATTCAAACGGCTAGAGCAGATTGCGAGGGTGGGCGTGCCGGTGGATGTAGGTCCAGGGGGTAATCTCTAGCGCGAGCTGGCGAACGGGAACCATAGCAGCGACGACAGGCACGCAAACGAGGTGTGGGAGAAGGCAGTGGGCGGCGTCAAGTTGATGAAAGCATTCGTGGTTCAAGCGAGATTGGCGAGGATGGTGCGAGGTCTGCGGGGGAACCCTGTGGGAATGGTAGACGAGAAAGGGAACAGGAGGATCATTCACGATGCGACTTGAAGCGGCGAGCCAAAATAGGGGGACGAGGACGCGGGCGGCCAGTGAACGAGGCGGCGTACTGAGATCAGATCCCGGAGTGACGCTTGGCGGACTTGATGCTCCAGATCGTGCAGAAGATCTTGACAAAATCGGGAGGGGAAGGAGTATCCTGATACAGAAACAGGAAGTGACCAGTTAATTTCGTCACGTGGGGATGGACGCGCCAGGGGCCGTGAACGTCGAGGACGGCCTGGGGGATTACCCGCTCGTCGACCTACGGCTGCATAACGGGTGAGGGGGAGCACCGGGTGGTGGGGGGTATTGGCCAGCGCCATTCAACAAGCGCATCGGCAGAAGACCCGTGGATCAGCGACGATCCTGGCCGGTGGAGTGGCGGCCACAACGCATGCTCGGGTCACAGCTGACACGAGAGCAGAGGTAGAACCGTTGCCAGAGAGTTGCACCGTTAAAGCGGTAGAGGGGGGACACCGTGTGGGTGGCTTTCTTCATGGACGACGCGGTGTCGGTGGAGAAACAGTGAGAACCGGACAGGGAGCGCTGTCGCAATTTCTAGTGTCGATTCATTTTCAGGCCATGGGAGCGACGGGGGGGGGGGGGGGGGGGAGCCCCTGCTGTCGCACAAGAAGGTCGCGGAGTGGGCACCACATCAGGAAGTGCTGGGTTTCAACTTGGGCTCGGAGAAAATACCGGCATCATTGCCACCCAGACATATCAGGGAATTGCAGGAACTGCTAGAGGAGTGGCCCGAGGGGAGGCGAACGGCGACGGCACCGGTGGTTCTCGTGTTGGCCGGAAGAGTGCACCACGTGGCTCACGTGATCAGGCCAGGAAGGCATTTCGTGCGGCGGCTTCTGCAGCTGAGTAAGCTGAATGTGAATGGGCAGGATAAAAGATGGGGGGGGGGGGCGTTGAGGAGGAGTAGGAAGAAGGCGGAAGCCACGAGGGTGTTGAGATTGGCGGAGGAGTTCATGGAAGACGTGGGGGTGGTGGAGATGGTGCTGTGCCGTTCTTCATATTAGTGAAGCAGACCCACAGAAGAACATGGTCCTCGGAAGCGTCGTTCGAGGCTGTTGGGGGTATGTGCTTGGAAACCGGGGTGTACTGGCGATACTGTCTGTCGGAGGGGGAGAGGAAGAAGACTATTTCGAACAGGAAAGGCCAGGACGGGAATCGGTTGTCTATCAACGTTCTGGAGTTGATGGGGATGGTGATGACAGCTTACGTGATGATAGTGATCAGGGGGGATAGACCAACGAAGGAAGGAGAGTCGATGCTGATGAGGGGAGACGGTTCATCAGCGGTGCAGCGGGTAATTAATTGCGGAGGGGGGCAGAGGAAGGAAAGGTCGGGTGGATTATGGGGATGTTGGAGAGGATAGGAGGGTGGACCTTCCAAAGGGTGGAGCTTCGAGGCAAAGCACGTGCGTGGAGAATGTTCTGGCGGATGGGATAACGGGGTGGAAGGAAAATGAAATTCAAACCAGGCTGACCACAAAAACACCCTATCGTCCTTTGGCAGGCCCAGTAGCTCGCACTGGAGGGGAAGGAGATGTGTTCGGAGATTTTTCACGATGCTACGCACTCGGATAAGTTGTGAGGTCGACTAGGAAGGCTTATGCGCAAGGTTGAAGGGTCATGCGGGGAAGGGGAATTGACTGGGACGGGAGATGAACGAGTGGGAGCTAGTAGAAGCGCTGACGGAGTTCATGGCCTACTGCTGCGCGGAGAGGAAGAACAAGGAGTCGACCGTGGCGGGGAAGCTGGTAGCGGTAAACGATCATCACTAGCAGTGGGTGGGGTTGTCGTTGCCGCTGCAACGTTTCAGGATCAAGGCAGGGAAAAAGGGATCAAGACGGCGCACGTGTAGGCCGGGAACCAAAGGCGGGTGGGGAGATCGTTGACTTCGGAGATGATCAAGGTGATGGAAGAGAGCATGGGGGAGTGGGGCGTGGGGGGGAGGACTGCGGGGATCGGCGTGGCTTTGTCATACCAGCTGCTGCTGAAGGCATCGGAATTGTGTGCAAGGGAGGGGGGGGGCGGGGCACCAGGTTTACTGCTTGAGGAGGGAGGACATTGTCTTTTTCGAGAGGAGCGTACAGCTGGGTCCGGAAAGACGGGAGGCGGCGGACACCGCGAAGGTGAATTTCAAAGGAAGCAAAGGGGATCTAGGGAAGAAAGGGGCAGTCATGGTGAAGACGAAGGGGGCAGAGGGGGGGGGGGCTACGGGGGAATGTGGTGGACTTGTTACTAGTGCTGTTCGAGTACTACCGGACAATAATCCCTGGAGGAGAGAGCGCGCCGCTGGTGGACTACAAGAACGGCGGGGAGTTGAAGGTTTAGACGAGAGGGCAGACAGAGTACTGTCTAAGGAGCAGACTGGAGAGGGTGGGGGAGAAATGGCGATCGCACGGGAAGGGGGCAGTGGCGAAGTTGATATCGGAGGGAGGGAAGGTGGGCGTCGCGGCCGTTTATGGGGTGCGTGAGGTCGAATGTTGAGGACCTGGGTCTCTCCACAGTGCTGAGAGTGCTGGTGGGTAGGGCGGGCGAGCCGAGTAGGCAGCCGGGGAAAGTGACGAGGTGGGGCGGCGGGGTAGGCGGAGAACGCCGTTTCTGAGTAGGACTTTGGCTGCTGAGGTTGTCGGTCAGAGTGGTAGGCAGGTCAGCCGCGTACAATGGCTGGAATAGGAGACGGGGGAGGGGGCAGGGGGGAATGGATGAGGGGAAGCCGTGATACTTCCACCCACCTCCCCCGTGAGCGCCACGGAATACTAACGAAAACGCAGTTTTCGTGAAGAGTAGACCAAAGTAGAAGAATATCCAACAGTCTGGGGTTTTGCGAATCGGAAAGAAACACGAAAAACTCGGGGTAAAGGGGGGGGGGGGGTTGTACTCAATATCATGCATGGTCGTAGTCGTTTGACAATAGACCCTTGGATCCCTACAATGCCGGGACGGGGCTCGTCGGGTTTTCACCGACCAGGCAGACATTGCTTGCACCAAGCGCGAAGCCCCGTGAGGTGTTGAGCGAGTCGCAAGAAGGGTGAGCTGCATCCTACTGAGAACCGCTTTAGAGGCGGATTTTCTTGCATATGGATGACAGTATCAATGAATTGAATTAATTTCTGGTGTGGCCACTTCCAGAGTTTTACTATGTAACTGTCTCGTGGGTGCCTCACCATATACACACTACGTGATACGATCATCCGCTTTGTCCGGAGTGAAGGTTCTCCCCTCACGAAAACGATCTAACTCGACCGCCAGCCGTGGTAACCGCCAAAAAAAACAAAATGGTACCCTGGTTGTCTAGCTCACGCAATGAGAGGCGCATTTTACAGCGTCGTCGCCAACCGATGCCAACCCAACCTATATATACCAGGTACCACGGTATATAATATATGTAGGGGGGTGTGGTTCCAGTGAATTGATAGCTGGTACTGAGAAGTCACGGGAGGATCACAACTGCACGCATATTCAGGGCAAGCACACATAGAAGCATCGGTACAGCAGTCGCAGCAGCAGCAGCAGCAGCAGCAGCAGCAGCAGCAGCAGCAGTTGAAAGGCTCGACGGGCCGGGAGGTGGGAGAGTTGAGATATAGTACGTGGATCGTCGATCGCAATCTCCCACCCCCACCCACCCGATGGCGCCACGATCAGGGAGACTGAAGGGGATGTCGGGGGGGGCGAGAGAAGGGGGGGGGGGATGCGCGGGGACTTTGGCTGTCGAGGCTGTCTGTCAGCATGGTGGGCAGGCCAGCCGCGTACAATAGCTAAAATAGGAAACGGAGGAGGGGGGGCAGGGGCATATAGACGAGGGGAATCCATCACAGTTCCACCCACCTCCCCGTGGGCGCCGCGGGATACTAACGAGCATGCCATTTTTCGTGAGGAGTAGACCAAACCGTAGGCTGCATGCCGTACGCCGCGCCTCTACCTATGTAGAACGTAAAACAAAGGAAAGGCGTAGGCCGTAGGACTAAAGAAAGCAGTAGGCCGTACGCCGTAGGCCGTACGCGCAGGCCTCACGCCGTAGCCGTAAACCGTAGGTCGTAGGGCAAAACAAAAAAATAAGCCGTACGCCATAGGCCATACGCTGTACGCCGTAGGCCGTGGACCGTAGGTAGTATGACGCGGGCTGGTATGGGTTCACGAAAACGCCGATCTGAGGCGTTTCAGCCCCGGATTTCGCCGTGGACATGGAGGCAGCGATTTACACAGGGGATACCCGGCCCTCTCCCGCCGCGGGAGGTCATGCACTAACCGGCGCGGGCGAGAGAGCTGGTGGCGATGGATTCGGCGCAATCGTGTTGAACTCGAAACTAGAGGGATCCTCTATGGTTGGCGGTCTGGGAGAGATCTCGGCCACGATCCGTCATGAAGAGAGCGAGGTAGACGCGGACTTCAGTGTCGGCGGTTGCTGGCGGGTAAAGGGGGGTTCCGAAGGACGGGCACGCCCGATCTCGTGCCTAAGCGGTGGATGGTCATCGAGATGCGAGGGGGGCATGGAGTGGGGGTCTGCCCGTCGCTTGCTGTCTACCACATCTACATTTGTCTGTACCTGAAAGGTCTTTTTTAGCAAAATAAGGTTTAATGGAGCTTCTTTTGTTCGAACACAGTGAAACACAAATGAACGAGGATCTCATGTTGAAAAGAGGTATGCTCGAGTCAGTGCACCAGCTCAATGGGGCACCGCGTGCAACACGCACGGCGGCCGACGGGGCTCAGCGTCTGTGAGGCAGAGAGGCGGGGCGAAGTCGGGGGGGAGTATAGTGGAGATATACGTGATGGACTAGTGGGTGCCAGGAGCAGAAATCTGACCATGAAAAGAACATTAAAAACAAAAGTAGCAAGCAAAAGGAGTTTGTAAATTGGCATTCTGTTGAAGAGAGGGGCTAGCGAATAGTTCTAATTTTGTTGTGGGTTCAGGTATATGCCTGGATACCTGGTACCAGGTATTGTTTTGATTCCGAACGTTCGCACTTGCACTACTGCTGTACTGCTTCCGCGAGGGCGGGAGCGAGCGATCGAGCGATCGAGCGATCGAGCGATCGAGCAAAACTAAAAGCATAAACATACCAGGTACATGCGTATACACTCGTGAGTGTGGGTGGGGGTGGGGTGGGGGATGAGTTGGTGGGTGGGTGGGTGAGTGGGTGTGCAATCTGTGCGTTGTTGCTTATCGCGGTTTCCATTCAGATGGGGTCAGTCCTTTTAAACCTGAGCTTGAAAAATATCAATTCACCCCGGGGATTCTGTTTTGTGTCCCCATCTTTGTTTCACGTACAGCGCGCACAACCACAGCAGCAGCAGCAGTCAGTGAGAGGTGGGTATGTTCCCGCGGTATTTTTTTGGACGTACGTAAATAGTGCAACACGTATCGTACAGCAGCAGTGTGTTTGTATTTATGTTTGATGCTGCTACTTGTACGTATCATGCAGCAGCAGTGGTACAGTAATATACGTGGTAGTATAGGATATGTAATGCGCAGTCGTTGTTTTTTCGGGGACGGTAAGTAATCGCCCGGGTTTCGTTTTTTCCCCCCGTGGTATTTAATGGTTCTATTACGCACATCGGCAGTGTGTTTGCACGTTTGTTCGATACTACCACTATTAATAGTTCGTATTAGGATACGTACAGCAGCAGCCGTAGTAGTGCAAGAGACTCAGACTACGGCACGACGAGTACTTCCTTAGGTAACATATAATATGTACTGATGTAATGCTGCCTGTACATCGCGGTTTCCACATGGAGTTTTTGTCCTTCCGGGGACGGAAATTTATCGACCCTCCGGGGGGGGAGAGTTGCATGGTTATATTGCGTAATAGCAAAAACAGCGGCAAGAGAGCGGCAGCACGAACGACCGAGTGAGCGACGGTGGCGGGCGATAGACGAAGATGGCCCACAAGGTCGCGGCGATTGACCAAGCGGCGGTGCTCTTTGTGTAATAAACCACTGAGTGGTGTGTTTGCCCCCAGAATTTTTTGGACGTACGATGTGAAGGTATCTCACAGCAGCAGCAGTGCGTTATTTTTTCGTACATTTTAAGAATGGGCACCGCACAGTCGCAGGAGTACATTGTCACCTGCCGTCGCTCGGTAGGTCGTGCCGTCCGTCGTCGTCAGTCGCTTTTCATCGATCCGTTCGTTCGCTTGTTCACTCGTTTTTCGATGTCGTCTCTCCGTACTTAGTTGGGCGGCCTTGGGCCGCAGTCGTCGCTCGTCATCGCTCGTTCGGTCGCGCCGTCAATTGTAGGCCGTCGCTGTTTGTCCGTTCGCTCGATCGCTCGGTCGGCCCCTCGATTGATCCCTCTCTCCTTCTTTGGCCCTGAGAGCCCCGCCGGCCGCAGTGCGTGTTGCACGCGGCGATCGCTTGGTTGCTCACGGCGTCGCTCGTCGGTCGTCGGTCGTCGGTCGTCGCTCTTCATCGGCTCGTTCGTTCGCTCGCTAGATCGTCGATCGTGCTATTGTAAGGTAGCTTATTGGCGCCGCCCGCTCCAATGCTCGATCTCTCGCTCCGTAGTTAGTTGGGCGACCTCGGGCCGTGGTCGTCGCTTGCCGTCGCTCGGTAGGTCGCTCCGTCGGTTACCGGCCGACGCTCAACCTCGTCGCTCTGTACTTAGTTAGGCGGCCTTGGGCATCGGTCGTCGCTCGCCATCGCTCGGTCGTGCCGTCGGTCGTTGCTCCCCGTCAGTTCGTTCGCTCGCTCGACCGATCGCCCGCTCGTACGCTCGCTCGCTCGCTCGCTCGATCACGCAGTCGTTCGACCTCGTTGCTCCTCAGATAGTTGAGCGGCCTTGTACCACCGTCGCCGTTCGCCGTCGCTCGGTTGATCGCATCGTCGGTCACTCGCCACCGCTCTTGTATGGAAATACAGTAACAAGGTTGATGGAAACTGTGTGTTACATTGATATGGAGAGAGACTACGCGAAAACAACAGCGCGCAGAATAGTGTACACAACATACAACAGCAGCTGTTGTCGCCGCTAGGAACCCGTGCAGCAGAATATTTGTACGTAGTTTATCATCAGCGTGTGTGCGTTGGTTGAGCCTGATCGGTCCGTCGATCGGACGATTGCTCGGCCATCCACTTCATCATCTCGAAAAGGGTCAATTTCCCCGTCGAGGAGCTTGTCACTTCTTCGACACTCACTATGGCTGAGGGTCGTCGCTGTGTACAATACGAATATAGTTAGCCCTAGTCCTAACCCTAGTACTTTAACCCTAGACCAATCAGACCCTGGCAACGATTGGTTGGTTGGTTGGCAGCAATTCCTTTGTCTCGTACACAGACGAATTCAGCCCATAATTACATATGCACCATGGTCCGCCTCAGCGATCGTTTCGCACCTAAACGACACGTAGGAATACAAAACAAAGTTCGGTATTTCGACAGGGAGAAGTTCCGATCTAACGGTGCCTGACGAGTCATGCGCAATACGAAGAACAAACCGCGTGGAAGACCCTGAGGACGGCGTGCGCGAATCTGCCAAGGGCGATTGACGCAGCGTTGCATACCTACTTCGAAGAGTATCTTGCTGAAAATAAGAGATTCCTCGCCGACAACGACCAACGGGGTTTCTACAAACACTTGAGGGCACGGTGGAGTTGGACTGTCGGAAGGCGAGCAGCGAGCAGTTTATCAGGGACGAGGATGGCATGCTACTAAGGGAAAAGGTGCGCATTCTCGAACGATTGGCGAGGCGGTTCGTACCCTCATGAACACGATGTTGTCTAAGCTTGACACAGTCATCAGCGCCCTATTTTTCTCGTCAGCTGTTGGCACCGTCGTTCGGAGATGAACCGCCCATGGATGGCATGACGGCGGTAACCTGGGGTATGACTGACAGGAAAGCGGTGGGACCAGACTCCCTTCCAGTCCAGATACTGAAACTCGACCACCCCGAATTCACACGGTGCTTTCACAACTTACTTTCCACTGTGTGGAGAACGGGTGACGCCCCCCAGCAGATGAAAGAAGCGACCATTAGGTCCTTCATGAAAACAAGGATCGCTTTGGTTGCAACAACTACCGAACGATTTTTCTTGATGCTCTTTCAGGTAAAATATTGCTTAAAATGATCGCGCCCCGCCTCAGTGACTACTGCGGGGCCAAAGGGATGCTCCCCGAGGAGCAGTGCCAGTTTCGCCCAGCACGATCATCAGTCGACATACAGTTCGTCGTGCGCCGACCACACGAACCCGAACGAGCTACGAAGCAAATCCCATAGTACATGTGCTTCATCGACCTCCAGACAGCGTATGACTCCGTCGACTGAGAGCTGGAAGCTGTTGGATTTCACATCACTAAGGAGCTGAAGCATGGATGTGTGTTGGCACCGCTTCTGTTCAATTTCTTCTTCGCTGCTGTGATACACGCCATGATACGCTTGAGTGAAGGCCCCGATATTCTGAGGGACTTGGTTCACCTCGAGGAGGACAGGGTGAAGGTTGACTCACTAGCAGGCGTACAGAGGACGGTATGGGGTGTGCTATACGCGGGTGATGCATGCATTGTGTCTAAGTCAATTGAAGGCCTTGCGAAGATGATCACCGTCATTGTGACCGTTTTCAAAGCAGCAGCCCTCACCGTATCCGAAACGAAAACGGAGAACATGCTGCTGCGGACACAGAACCAGGCACCCCACACCTCACCGCCCGTCATCGAGGCAGCGGGACAAAGTTATAGACAGAACATGCGTTTTTTTGCGCATTGGCAGGCTTGTCGTCGCAAGCGCTGATATAGTGCTAGAGATCACACGACGGATCCGACTCCCACGGGCATGCTACAATCGGTTCAAACGGGAGCTTTATGATATGGAGGATATCCCGTTCCCGCTAAAAGTGTGCATGCTAAAGACCACGGTGATGGAGACCCTGCTGTACGGGTGTGTGACGGAGACTCTTGGCCAGGAGCACTTCGCTAAGCTCCGAACCGCACACCACAAACTTCTCTTACGGATAATGTTTTCGAGCGCCGACAACACACCGACCATCTCATGTCAGACACCGAGGCCCTGAAAAAGGCACAATGCGAGAGCGTTGAGACGACCATCCGCAAAGGACGCCTTCTCTTTGCGGGGCCGTACAGCGGACAACCAACGAGTGGTTGACCCGTCGGCTGATGTTTGGGACGATGACGGATGGGGAGAACTCAAGACCAGACCGAACAGAACAAAACTGGACCCGATGTTGAGCAGACGACCTCAGGGTTCTTCTAACCACCGAGAGATCCACGGGTTCCCCTTTGCTGTTAGGTGTAGAGACAGATGCTATGACCGAGGGCGGCCAAGAAGAGCGGGAAGTGGTACCGGGCCGTAGTCGAAGAGGTAGACTGTTTCACGGCCAGGCGGTATAGGGACGAGGCGCAGAGAAGCCCGCTGCGCCCCGGAGCTGAGGAAGAGCGGCGACAAGGGGAGGGGGGGGGCACCCGTTCAGATACAGCGGTCGACTGATCATCGAGAACACTCTGTTATGATCAAAAGTCGGGACACTTTGTATCCCTGCAGACAGGTTTGCTTATCAAGTTGGCACCGTTGATACTCACGCTTGTGGTTTGCTTAGAGATAAAAGAAGGGTAGCTGTATCCCTTTCGTGCACACGGAGACTGAGAGCCAAGCTCGTGCCTCGCTGGGAAAACCCCTGGTTTGCCATCTAAGATACGCCTCCCAAGTACTACAAATATACTTGAACCCAGGTAATTACCGGGCTTTCAGCCTCAGTCAAGGCAGTATCATAACACTAGCCCACTCTGATGAGCCGTGTATGCAAAATTATGGGAAACTCGTGGAACCCCGACTCCACGAACTGGAACATGAGTCGAAGATGCGGCTGCTCAAAATCTACTCCCACAACTCTGAACGGATAGGCAACGAAGCCGACAGGGTACGTAACAAAACAATATGAAAGGAAGGCCTGGCCCTAAGGGGCAGGACTAAATCATCAACGAAAGCCATCGCCATGCCACCCGCAACGGGGGGGAGTCAAGGCAGTATCATAACAACAAGGTAGCCTGCACGGCGTACCAGTACGGTGCATCGTTTTCTGAACAGCATAGTATCGCGTCGATGCCTTTCACGTTTTTCGGGCCGAGAATACCTGCATTGTTTTCATGTTCCAAAATGACTCGAGGTATCGCACTTACTTGAGGCGTGAAGTTTTCAGTGCATTCACGAGGCGCCGGGTCGGCTCCATGAACATGGGGAGGTCGTCACGAGCCATCGCCTCGCGGACAGGGTCCCCAAGTGCCTCCGGAACGAGTATGAGCACGTGCGTATCTGCAGCTAAAACCAGCTCAAGTTCGGGCGTGAGGACGCCAAGCGAACACTGAGGAATATTTTGCGCTGGCACCTTGGCTCGCTCCTCGTCGCACGGAAAAATTGTTGTGGGCCGCGGGGCCGCCATGTATGCACAAGATATGACAAGTCCCCACAGGTAATCGAACAACCAGACTGGTCCCGTGCATCAGCACGTCGACAGAGGTGCCGATCGGGCGACTCTACAGCAACTGAAAAAAGAAGGGCAAGTCTTAAGTTAGCGTTCATGCATAGTAGACCATTATCATCGTTTGATTCCGATGCTTACCATCTTGACGGAGTTTTAACAACCGAACCGTTTGATTGAGCGGTCACGTGGGATATCCGATGAATATGGCTTATTCCATTGCATGGTTTTCCGATCCGACCCACACAGGAACGCGCAACGCGTCTCGGCACACCTGCTTTGCAGGGCAGCCAATCCAAGCGAATGTCCTTTACTCACAGCTGGAACTATGCTCGCATCATACTGTACACCAACGAAGAGAACGCAATTTGTCTTCGAAATGGAGGCTCGTATTACGAGGGATCCATGTTGCATTCCTCCCCTGGCCGATGATGCTCGAACTTTATATTGGCTCACCGTATCCACGCACCGGGTAATAATACTGTTAAGAGGACTCTTTTCAGGATAGATAGCGAATACATCACGCAGCGCCACTGCGAATATAATTATTCTTAGTGATACGAAACACTGCTAACAAACGTAGTTTGTGCCGGAGATGGCGCAGGTCACCTGTTCGGGCGTTTTGTTTGTTTTTCTATTCGGGTGTTTGTGCTGACAGGTAGGGCCACCAGGTGGATATAGTCCCCGTCTGTTTGTTTGGGCGACCGTCGGCAATTCGGCTGCCAGAAAAGGGATCGGTCGAGCTATTTTCAGGTGCGCACCAAGACAGATATAGGTTAAAGCCGACTTGAACACCCTGTAGTCGGCGAGAGGTATGCCTACGCTTCGCCTTGTGAGCCATTTTCAGGGACGACGGAGCGTTGTCAATAACAGAGAGGGCCTATTACGCGGGGCCATAGTAAGTAGGATCTACGGTGCACACAAACACCTACACATTTCGCTATTTTTAACAAGAATATGTGGTCCTATCTACAGTGTATGATTCCCCGTAATAGGAAGCCTTCCCCTGTCTGGAATACGCGGTATACCTATCAATGGCTCTAAAGGCCTAGGTATACCTATTTCTGGCATTTTTCCTTTCGTCTCTCGTCGAGAATTTTTGATGGAGAGTCAGCAACGGGCAATGGATTTCGTTTTTTTCTGTTCCTTTGTTTTGTTGGTTGTCTCTCTTTGATAGAACGTGTATGGCGTACCTGTCGTATCCAGTATGATGGATGTCATGGCCTTGCTTTGTCTACTCTGCTTTGGATAACAATGTACGTGGTATATTTGTGTTAGTTCTTCACATTAAACCTATATTTCTACCTGGAGGGTGCTTTGTGCTTTGTGCTTCGGCTTACCCCTTATTTTCCCTTGGTTCTTAGTCTTTCTCTGTTTTCTTTTGTTTTTCTATATTTCATAGAATGTGTATATCGTGCTTATCATATCCTGATAGATGACACGGCATTGCATTTGCTTTCATTTTTTTTCTTTTTCTCTTTCGATTTGTCTACCTTGCTTTTGTTTTATCTTTGATTGTTTCTTTTCGTTTCACTATTTCATAGATTGCGTATGTCGTGCCTGTCGTATCTAGTATGATGACATGGCTTTGCATTGCCCACTGAAGTGCATACTGCACACGTGGCAACGTAGAATCTCTGAGGCGTAGCTTTGTGACCACATAACTTGTATATCTTCTAGGATTGGAGAATCGGCACGGACACTGGTTGTGCTGGATGTCGACGGGTAGAAAGAACGGTTTAATGTGAAAAACACACATTGTCCACTGCTGTGCTTACTGCATACCTGGTACGTGGATACGTGGCACTGTATGCAGTATCTCTGTGGCGTAGTTTTGTGACCACAGAGCTTGTTTCCCTCTAGGATTGAAGAATCGGCGCGGACACTGGTCGTGCTGGATGCCGACTGGTAGAAATAACACGTCCAGCACAACCAGTGTCCGTGCCGATGCTTCAATCCTAGATATATACAAGTTATGAGGGCATAAACTGTGCAACAACTACGCCACAGACTTCCCGTTCTTTGTAAGAACGGTTTAATGTGAAGAACACACACACACACCTGTCGATGTCCAGCACAAAACCAGTGCCTGTGCCGATTCTTCGATTAAATTATTGTGTGTGTGTGTTCTTCACATTAAACCGTTCTTTCTACCCGTCGACATCCAGCACAACCAGTGTCCGTGCCGATTCTTCAATCCCAGAAGCGATACAAGTTATGTCGTCACAAAGCTACGCCACAGAGATGCTACGTCGCCACGTGTGCAGTATGGACTGCAGTGGGCAATGCAAAGCCATGTCATCATACTAGATACGACAGGCACGACATACACATTCTATGAAATAGTGAAACGAAAAGAAACAATCAAAGAGAAAACAAAAACAATGTAGACAAATCCAAAGAGAAAAAGAAAAAATGAAAGCAAAATCTAGGAGAAACAATCTGTCGTGCCCCCCCCCCGCAGGTGAGGTGGCCAACACTTGAAAAATAATGAGCTGGAAAAGATAAAGAAAAAAAGAAAAGAAAAAACACCACTGCTTGTAAACAGAGTAAGACAAAGAACCAAGGAAAAAAGTAACAAGAAAAAATAACAAAGGGGAAATAACAGGCAGACCAAAGCCCAAAGCACCTTCCAGGTGGCGGCAGCAGTTTGTGGTACGAGTAGTATAGCCAGGTTCTCCCTGCTAATCCGCCTGGAACCTTGCTACCCAGACTGCCGTCTCCGCCCTGCGTTCGTCAACTATGCCCAGTCCCTTGGCGTCAGACAATACGAAACGAGCAGAGCAGGTTCGTCATCCAACCACGCCACACGGCTCCTTCAATACGGCTTATCAATCAGAAAAGGAAGAGAAAAAAAAATAATCAAAATCACGGAGAGTCAGCGCAAGAAAGAAAAAAAACAAAACAAAAAGAGAAGACAAGGGAAGACCACGTTCGAACCACCTGCACCAGTTGGTAGCACTAGTAGTATGGTCATGTTCTACTTCCTAGTCGACTTGGTGCCTTGCTACCCTGTCTGCCATCTCCTTCCTACTTTCGTCTACCGCCGTTTCCGTTCTACCCCTCCTGTTCCCCCCCCTCTCCGCATTCCCTTGGTCGGGCTTTCTGCCACTTCTCCTGTTGCCCCCTCCCCCCCCGTTCCCTTGGGCACCATCCACGGCGGATGCGCGGCGCTGCCTACTCATCTCAGCCTCAGCCTCGTGCCACCTCATCATGAACCGTTCGGCTGCTTCAAGGATGGACCACAACGCGGTCTCAACTCCAAACACCAAGGGGGCAACTTCCGTTGACCCTTCGGTGGCTCGGAACTCCCTAAGGTATTCGACTATGCATCTATGCCAAGTCTTACACCCTTAAATTAATAGAAAGATACAAAGATTTATGGCCAAACAACTACGCCACAGCAGTCTCTGTAGATTGAAAAATCGGCACGAACACTGGTTGCGCTGGATGTCGACGAGTAGAAAAAACGGTTTAATGTGAAAAACACACACCCTGGAGGTGCAAGATGTCAACGGGTATTTCGGGGTGTATCATCACCGTAGGACGACCGCCCCCCTTATAGTCTGAAAGTCCGAATGCTGAAGGCCGAGGTGATTGAGACCCTGCTGTACGGGTGTGTGACGTGGACCCTGAGAGCGGAACACTTCGCCAAGCTTCGAATGACTCACCATTAAGTTCTGATACGAGTCATTGGCTTCCAGCGCCGACTTCGTACTGACCATACCACCCTCTCCTACGCGAAGGCCGTCAAGATTACACACATTCCGAGAGCATCGAAACGACCATCTGTAAACGGCGGCTCTTTGTTGCGGGGGGCGTGGCACGGGAAAGCAAGAAGCGATTACCCAGGCGGGTAATGTTCGGGACGATGGCTGGTGGGGAGTAACCGAGACCTAGCGGGCATAGATGCATAGTCGAAGACCTGAGGGAGTTCCGAGCCACCGAAGGGTCAATGGAAGTTGCTCCCTTGATGTTTGGAGTTGAGACCGCGCTGTGGCCCACTTCAGCGAAAAGCTGGGGAAGGGTCCTCGAAGCAGCCGAGCGGTTCATGACGAGGTGGTACGAGGATGAGGCTGAGCTGAGTGGGCAGCGCCACGCATCCGCCGTGGGTGATGTCCAAGGGAATGGGGGGAGGGGGGGCAACAGGAGGAGTGAAAGGAAACCCGACCAAGGGAATCATTAGGAGAGGGGGGGGGGCAGGAGGAGTAGATGGGAAACTGCGGTGGACGAAAGTAGGAAGGAGATGGCAGACAGGATAGCAAGGCGCCAGGCCGACTAGAAAGTACAACATGTCTATGCTACTCGTGCCGCCAACTGGTGCAGCTGGTTCGAACATGCCGGTCTTCCTTTCTTTGTCTTCTCTTTTTTCATTGCTTTTTGCTTGATCCTCTGTGATTTTCGTTTTTTATTTCTCTTCTTTTCTTGTATTCATATGTATGCCTTATGAAAGGAGTCGTGTGGCTTGGGTGGATGACGAGCCTGCTTTGCTTGTTCCGTATTATCAAACGCCGAGGGGCGGGGCATAGTTGACGAACTCAGGGCGGAGACGGCAGACAGGGTAGAGCAAGGTACCAGGCCGACTAGCAGGGACAACCTGGCTATGCAATATACTCGTACCTCAAACTGCTGCGGCTACCTGGAGTGTGCTTTGTGCTTTGATTAAATATTTGCCTGTTGTTTCCCTTGTTTCTTTCAGTTCTTACTCTGTTTACAAATACGTAGTGGTGGTGTTTTTTTTGTTGTTTTTTTTCTTCAACTCGTTTTTCTCAAGTGTCTCCCACATCCTCCGCGGGGGCCACGACAGTTTTTTCTTCTAATTTGTTTTCTCTGTTTCGATTTGTCTTCTTCGGTTTTGTTTTCTCTTCGTGCTTGCGTTCTCTCTGCGTGCTTTGTTTCCCACTGGTATTTGTTTATATTCGTTCTCTACTTCATAGAACGTGTATGTCGTGCCTGTACTATCCCGTATGATTACACGGCATTGCATTGTCTACTATGCTTACTGCATACCTGGTACGTGGCAACGTGGTATCTCTGTGGCGTAGTTTTGTGAACCCAGAAGTTGTATATCTGTAGGATTGACGAATCGGCACGGACACTGGTTGTGCTGGATGTCGACGGGTAGAAAAAACGGTTCCCCGTGTGAAGAACACACACAGGACAAATGTTTTAGAGTGTCAACCCTTTTAGTACCTCACTCCCGTTGGGGGGTCAAAAAGCTTAAAATTAGAGTCGGAGTTTGGTTCATGTCCTGGATTTCTGGCGTGCCTATGCTGTGCCTTCCGTATCCAGTACGATGGCATGGCGTTGAAAATCGTCGCGTCCCGCCTCATGAACTACGGCGAGACCGAGGAACAGTCCCTGAGGAACAGTGCGGCTTCCGCCCCGCACGATCAACGATTGATATGTTGTTCGTCGTGCGCCGGTTGCAAGAGCTTGGACGACTGAGGAAAATCTCCTTGTACGTGTGCTTCATCGATCTGCAGAAAGCGTACGACTCTGTCAGCCGAGAGCTGCTATGGAAGGTACTCACACGCTTTCGCGTACCAACCAAGATGCTGATAATTATCCGAAATTTCCACGATGGCATGCGGGCTCGCGTGCGTACTGATGACGGCGAGCACTCGGAATTCGGAATGGTTTGATGTCAGGCAGGGGCCGCGGCAAGGCTGTGTACTATCACCGTTACTGCTCAACGTGTTCTTCGCTGCTGCGTTACACGTGGTACTAGTACGCTTCAGCCAAGACGAAGCCATCGTAAGGGAGTTGGTCCAATTCAGTGATGCTGGAGTGGTTCGAACAGAGAAGCAGGAGCCATTGGCGTGCGTGCGACGGGCTGTATGGGGCATGTTGTACGCCGATGATGCAGGAATTGTCTCGAAGTCGGCTAAAGGGCTCGCGAAAATGATGACAGTCGTGGTTATTGTCTTCGAAGCAGCAGGCCTCACGGTGTCGGAACACAAGACAGATGCAATGCTCCTACAAACACCAGACCAGACACCCCTCGCACCACCGCTCGTCATCGAAGCGGCAGGCCTGAGGTATAAGCAGACGACCCAGTTCTTATACCTAGGCGGCATTATCCACAAAAACGCTGACCTCTCGCTCGAAATCGACCGATGGATCCGCCTCATGCGAGCATGCCTCAAACGGTTCGGCCCGGAGTTGTATGATAGGACGACTGCCCCCCTTAGCCTTAAAGTCCGAAAGCTGAAGGCCGAGGTGATTGAGACCCTGCTGTACGGTGTGTGATGTGGACCCTCAGAGCGGAACACTTTGCCAAGTTTCGAACGGCTCACCACCAAGTCCTGTTGCGAGTCATTGGCTGCCAGCGCCGACTTCGTACTGACCATGCCACCCTCTCAAGATGACACGTTGCGAGAGCATCGAAACGAACATTCGTAAACGGCGGCTATTCTTTGCGGGGGGCGTGGCACGGCAAAGCAAGGAGCGATTACCCAGTCGGGTATTGTTCGGGACGATAGCTGGTGGGGAGAACCCGAGATCAGGCGGACAGTGTGAGACTTGGCATAGATGCATAGTCGAAGACCTTAGGGAGTTCCGAGCCACCGAAGGGTCAACGGAAGTTGCCCCCTTGGTGTTTGGAGTTGAGACCGCGTTGTGGTCCACTGCAGCCAAAAAGGCGGGGAAGTGGCACCGGGGGATCCTTGAAGCAGCCGAAAGGTTCATGGTGAGGTGGCACGAGGCTGAGGCTGAGATGAGTAGGCAGCGCCGCGCATCCGCCGTGGATGGTGTCCAAGGGAACGGGGGAGGAGGGGGCAGCAGGAGAAGTAGCAGAAAGCCCGACCAAGGGAATGCGGAGAGGGGGGGGAACAGGAGGGGTAGAACGGAAACGGCGGTAGACGAAAGTAGGAAGGAGATGGCAGACAGGGTAGCAAGGCACCAGACCGACTAGGAAGTAGAACATGACCATACTACTAGTGCCACTAACTGGTGCAGCTGGTTCGAACGTGGTCTTCCCGTGTCTTCTCTTTTTGTTTTGTTTTTTACTTTCTTGCGCTGACTCTCCGTGATTTTCAATATAATTTCTTTCTCTTCCTTTTCTGATTGATATGCCGTACTGAAGGAGTCGTGTGGCGTGGTTGGATGACGAACCTGCTCTGCTCGTTTCGTATTATTGTCTGACGCCAAGGGGCTGGGCATAGTTGACGAACGCAGGGCGGAGACGGCAGTCTGGGTAGCAAGGTTCCAGGCGGATTAGCAGGGAGAACCTGGCTATGCTACTCGTACCACAAACTGC
Organism: Nereocystis luetkeana; assembly: GCA_031213475.1. Taxonomy (NCBI): domain Eukaryota; class Phaeophyceae; order Laminariales; family Laminariaceae; genus Nereocystis; species Nereocystis luetkeana. The sequence goes on along the minus strand of JARUPZ010000012.1, from coordinate 9,014,980 downwards.
TGCCGCCACCTGGAGGGTGCTTTGGGCTTTGGTCTGCCTGTTATTTTCCGATTGTTATTTTTCCCTTGGTTCTTTGTTACTCTGTTTACAAGCAGTGGTATTTTTTCTTTTCTTTTTTTCTTTTTTCCAGCTCGTTCTTTTTCAAATGTTGGCCACCTCGCCTGCGGGGGGGGGGCACGACAGATTGTTTCTTCTAGTTTTTTCTTTCATTTTTTCTTTTTCTCTTTCGATTTATCTTCTTTATTCTGTAATTTTCTCTTTGATTGTCTCCTTTCATTTCTCTTTTTCATAGAATATGTATGTCGTGCCTGTCGTATATAGTATGATGGCATGGCATTGCATTGCCCACTGCTGTGCTTACTGCATACGTGGTGTTTGTGGTATGCGGTAGCTTGATACAGGTCTACGGATATTGAGGGTTTCATGTATTGTGGGGTTTCGTATTATGTATCGGGGCACCATCTAGTATGCCTCGTGGATGGAGGGATGGAGCTGCTCCTCCGGGAGCAGTCGCTGATGTTAATTATACGGCCCAGGCTTTGATGATAACGACACTGCCTGTCTATACGTGAGTGGTGCAGCCGGTGACAATCTTGGTGCGGCTTACCTCCTGTGTGTGGTTTATGTGGTGGGGTCTCTGACAGAACGGTATTGACCCAACCTGGTGTGTGTTGTGCTTGGTTTATTGTACGAGTATTTTATCTTCTCTCCTCGACCTACGCCATAGGGGCACGCCGCGCGGTTATTTAGGCCACGTTATACAGCAAGCGTATTCAAACACGATATCGTGTTTCCGGGCCCGGAATTTGCTGAAGGGTTGCTGTTATGGCCGAGGAGATCGAGCTGCTTCGGCAGCGACTTGCGGAGGTGACGACTAATCTGGCTGAGCGAGACGCGACGTTGGTTGACCGAGACGCGACGGTGGCAAAGGAGAGAGCGTTAAGGGTGTGAGCCGAGGCAGCGGCTCAGGGGGATACCGCTGGGAGGAGCGGGCGGCCCATACAGCAGACAGGGGCGCAGGCAAGTGTTGGGCAGCCTGTGCCGGAGCCAGACTACCGTCACCAGACTCCTCCGGTGCTCTCTTGTCGTCGCAAAATAGCATGCGGGTACCCAAGTTTGCTGGGCGCAGTCAGCTGCATTTGTGGTCACACAGATTCCAAACGTTTTTGACGGCGCGGGGTCTGATCGGGGCACTTGAGCCCACGAGCGACCCCATTCGGATAGTCGGAGGTTTAGGAGGGATGGAGGAGCGAAACCGGTCGATTTACCTCCATGGGCAGCAGAGAGTCGAGAAGTGCGAGAAGGCATGGGAATCCTTATGGAAGACATGCAAGGACAGCCTGTGGAGGAACGCATGCATGCCGCTGGGATCGGTGGAGGGAGCATGGAAGGCTGTGATGGATTGGTATCAGCCACAGGGTGATGCCGAGAGGGATCAGCTCGAAAAAGAGTTCGAGAATATCGGAATGCAGGGAGATGAGGACCCAAAGCTGTTTTTCGCCCGTGCCGAGGGGAAACTCAATGTCTTGTCCGCATTGGGTATCCGCAAGTCGGACCGTGAGGTTACTCACATACTCACACGTCGTCTTCCGTCCGAGTTTTACGACGTGGAGCAGCGTACTAGTTTGCTTCGGCCCGGTATCACGCGACCGGAGATGGAGGAAATCGTCCGCACCTCCCACGCTAACCGCAAGACGAAGGAGTTGGAGGAGCGGAAGTTAGCGGCGGTGGCGTCAATGGCTCCAGCGCCGTTGGCGGATCCCCACGCCCTCGCCATTGGTGGGGATTTTCAGGGCAGGTATGGAGGCGGCGGGCCACAGCAGCAGCAGCAGCGATCGTATGGACAGCAACAGCCACAGCAGCAGCAGCGGCGGCAGTATGAACAGCAGCAGCAGCAGCAGCGGTCGTATGGACAACAACAGCCACAGCGACAGCAGCAGCGGCAATACAGTAGCACCGCGCAGCAGCAGCAGCAGCAGCAGCAGCGACAGCTGGGGGGAGGCCAACAGCAGCAACGTGGGGGTGAAGGCCATAGTTACCAGCAGCCGCACCCACCTCATCCGCAGCAGCAGCAACTGCAGCCGCAGAGGCCGGGGGGCACTGCTGGGGCAGGTAACACCGGAAGGAGGTGGTATCAGCCCGAATCCCCTCCGCCTCCAGGAGCGTTCATGGGAGAAACGTACAAGCGCGACCGGTGTGGCACTTTCGGACATAAATCCGCGATTTGTCGAGCGCCGAACGCCTTTTCGGGGGTCTGCAGCACTTGTGGCGCTTTCGGTCATATGGCCAGGCAATGCCGCACTGCCCCGCCTACCCGTATGCATGCAAACATTGTCGCGGCCCCTCCGTATGGCCCTCCGGCACCTCAGAACCACTACAGCAGTGCACCGCCACCACCGGGAGCTTGGCCTCTGCACCAAACTGGCTTCGTATTTCGTGGCGACGAATTGGACGGGGGCGGTGTGGGTGGAGGCGTACAGCAGTGGGACGGGGGCGGTGTGGGCGGCGGCGAACAAAAATGGGGCGGGGGCGGTATGGGCGGCGGCGAACCAAAATGGGGCGGGGGCGGTATGGGCGGCGGCGAACCGAAATGGGGCGGGGGCGGTGTGGGCGGCGGCGAACCGTACTGGGATGGGGGCGGTATGGGCGGCGGCGAATCATGCTGGAACGAGGGCGGTGTGGGCGGCGGAGTGCAAGGTCAGCCAGAGCCGAGTGGAGTAGCCGGGGAAGCTTACGAGGGCGGACCTCTTTCCTCGACTATCGAAAGCCAAGCGACGTCCAGCAGCGATCAGCAGGTCAAGTGGCCCACTCTCCTCGTGGCGCATTTGACGTCTTTAGGCAAGTGGCACGCTCTTTCTGTTGGTGGTGGTCTCGTGAGGCCAACAAAGCCTAGGAGTAAGATTCTGATTGGAGATAGTGCTGCGTCAATCCATTGCACTGGTGATTGTACATTATTTTACAACAAGAGACCCCCTACCCCCGATGAAAAGTTTTTGATCATAGGCGATGGAAAGAAAATGAAGGTAGAGTTTTTCAGTTGTGTCGATCTAGTGATGCGCTGTGCGGAGGACGTAGCCGTGACCCTGAAGAATGTGGCGTATGTGCCAGGGGTCCCCTTCGACCTTTGCTCGTTTAACGTGATTCAAGAGGAACACGTCATCATCCTTGACCACAACGGGGCACACATGCTTAACGGACGCGTGTTTTTCCGCAAGGAAAAGTTCGGTAACTACGAGTAGCGAGGCACGAGACACCCCCCGCACTTGCTGCTGCAGTGTTGAGGCCTGGTGGGCAGAGATGGATAGACGTCAACGACCTGCACTGTTCTCTTGGCCACGCCCACGATGTCATTTTACGCGAGACTGCTCGTCAAATGGGCATCAAGGTGACGGGACGTTTGGGGTATTGCGATGGGGGCGCGGGGGGGAAGAGAACCCGCAAAGCCATCGCAAAATTCACATCGTCCCGTGCTGAGAAGAGGATGCAGCGCCTGTTCGCCGACCTCGCAGGACCCATGCCGACGTCATCGGGCGGCGCTCGGCACTGTTTGATGATCGTCGACGACGCCACCAACATGGGCTGGCCGGTATTTCTGCCGGACAAGAGCGCGGCCACCGTTACCCTCGGTTTCCGCACTTTCATGGCCGCCGTAAATGCCTACGGGAAGCCTGGATGCCTTCGCGCGGACAACGCGTCTGAATTCACCAGCGCCGAGTTCCAAAGGCGGATGACCGAGAACGACGTCCGTCGCGAGTTCACCTCCGTCGACGGTCCGAAGCACAACGGGCGGGTGGAGCGCAAGCTAGCTCTTGTTGCCGATGGAGGCCAGGCTGCATTTTTGGAATTCCAGACCATGTTCGATGGGGTGGAGTTTCCGGCCAAGGCGCTCAACTACGATCGCACGTGGCCGGAAGCATGGACGTGGATGTGCGACGCGCTCAACCTCATGGCGCAAGTGGATGACAAACCCGACATGAGGTGCTCGTTCGAGAAGTTCCACGAGAGGCCTTACAGGGGCCCGGTGCTTCCATACATGATGCCGGGACGCCACAAGGCCAAGCGGGCGGCCAAGTCAGAGCCGAAGGGTGAGCCATGCTTCTACCTGAAGTCCGGCAACGACCACGCCTCGGATTGCAGCAAGATCATGTTGTCGCCATCCGGCATCGCGAGCTACTCGACCGATGTGACGTGAGGCTACCGGCGCGCACCGTTAGATGGAGGGACCGCGATGACCGGGTCCCCGCCACCGACCAGGGGGGGGGGCTGTCGGTGACCCAGCTCAGCAATCGCAAGCGCCGCGGGGCTTCGAGGTGTGGTACCAGCCGTCGACGCCATCGCCTGGTGTAACGCCAGAGTCTTCGCCCACACCCCTGTCGGCTACGTCGTCCGTACCGCAGCAGCAGGAGCCGACGCCAGAGACCGTTGCATCGACGGAGTCCTTGCCCATGTCCCTTCCCCCTGCGCCACCCGCAACCATTGCATCGCCAGACTCCTCGCCCGCACCTGCGCCCACTGTGTCGGAGATGCCGGTGCAGCAGCAGCAGCGACCGCGGGTATCGCCGGCGGTGACGCGGTCGGCGTCGCGGCAACAGGGGGGCCTGGGTACGCAGCATGGCTTCGTTTCGATGCTAGCTGCGCGGGAGAATATCGCCATGGTCATCGCCGATCAGTCTCCGCCGCACATGCCCGCCCCTGAACTGCCTTCATGCCCTGCGAGTGAGTTGGTAACGCTCGACTCATATCGCGAAGCGTGCGAGGATGAACACGGAGACGAGTGGTTCCACGCCATGGACACTGAATTCGACGGTCTGTACCGCGCGAAGACGTTCGGTGCTGGGGTGGATGAGAAGGATAGAGGCACATAGCAACGAAACGGAATCAACGAGATCTCTGCTAAGTGTGTTTATTCTTGGAAGGTTAACGAATTTGGCAGAGTAGTGCGGGCAAAGGCCAGGTTGGTAGCGAGGGGCTTTGGACAGCGTACAGGAGTTGACTATTTCGATACTTATTCCCCGTGCCCATCCGTTGCGAGCATTCGTTTGCTCGCTGCCGTCGCGCGTGACTTGGGATTGGATTTATGCCATTTTGATGCCGAGCAGGCGTTTGTCCAGTCAGAGTTGAGCGAGGGCGTCTACATGCGCCTCCCCAAGGGGTGCGGGTCGATGTCCGGTAAAGTGGTCAAGTTATGTCGCAGCCTGTATGGTTTGAAGCAGGCGTCGCGGCAATGGCATCATCACTAAGTACGTGGTATGATGGGTCTTGGTTTTGAGCAGTGTGAGGCTGATGCGTGTGTCATGCGTTTGGTGGAGGCGGGGGCCGTTTCTATCGTAGTAGTGGTGCATGTGGGTGACATATTTGCGAGGGGGCTTAAGAGTAGGTGTGACCAGTTTTGTGAGGACCTGAACCAGTTCGTTCTTATCAACAACCTGGGGGAGTTGCGATGGTACGCAGGTTGCCGATTCTCTCGAGACTGGGATGCAGGGACATTGACGATATCGCAGCAGGTTTTCGCTGAAAGCACCGTAGCGAAGTTCGGTGTCACCCGCGGCAAGTGCATTCCTGCGGTGGTTGACCTAAAGCTTGAGGTGTTTGGCAAGGATAAACCAGACGTTGATGAGCCTTTTCGGTCGTTAGTAGGTCATTTGATGTGGCTGGCGAATCAGACCCGCCCGGACATCCTTAACGCGGTTCGGGCGGTGGCAAGATACTCTGCAGCACCAAAGTTATTTACATTGGCAGGCGGCGTTGCACATCCTTATGTACATCAAATCTGCGAGTACGTACGGTATTACTTTCCAGAGGGGTGTGAGTAATGGAGTTCAGTTGGAGTTGTACGTGGATGCGGACTACGCGCACGAGGCCAATGACCGGAGGTCTGTCTCTGGTGGAGTTATCATGTGCGCTGGTGGCTGTGTATCGTTCTACTCTAGAACGCAGAAATCTATTGCCCTCTCGTCCACGGAGGCAGAGTATGTGGCGATGGCCACCAGTTTCCGCGAGGCGATTTTCATGCGTTATCTCTGGATTTTATTTTTCCGGACCGCGATGTTGGATGTACCACGGTGAAAGAAGATAACCAGGGGGCGATACATTTGGCGAAAAACCCTGTGACCACTCCGAACAGTAAGCACATTGATGTCCGCCATCACTTCCTTCGGGAACGTGTTGCTAATGAGGAGTTCGAGATTGTCCACGTATCGTCGGCATTGCAGCATGCTCACTTCCTCACGAAGCCTTTGCCCACGGAAGCGTTCCGCTTTCATCGCAACTTTGTGATGAATTTGTGGTGATTTCTTGCTTTTATTTCTTGGTTTCGGATGTTTTGGGGTATTGGGTGATGAGAACGGAGAAGAGTAATTTTTAGGGAATTGGAGAAAGTATTGGGATGTACTCATGCGTTGGGTAATGTTAATACGCCAATAGGGTATGCCGATGGTCTTGATGAATCGTGCCGTACCCATTGGCTATTGGTCAAGTATGCACAACGTACAGGGGACCCAAAATTACTAGTATCCATAGTACTTTCAAATTTAGATGCAGTATGTTGTTGACTTTTGCATACTCCCGGAGTGAGCTCCTACTAATAGCAGGGGGGCTATAATAGTTCGATTTGAGATGTCCTACATCAGAGACGTTCTGTTGTTCTGCTCTTCTTCCAGAGTGCAAAACAGGGGGCCGATGCTATCGGGCGGTACGATATCTATGTGAAGGCGGTGTTATTGATTTTTTTTTAAGGTTCTACCAACATACTTCCGTTTGTTGGATTTTTTCCCTTCTCATAGTCACTGTCTTGATATATTTTAGGAGGTCTCCACCGGAATCGAGATTGAGATATTTGGTATCGGGAGTGCCGTTTTACATTGGCGATTCTGAAGTGTGGAATTTGGGGTTGCCGTTTTACTTTGGCAACGATGAAGAATGGGATTTGGGGTTGCCGTTTTACCTTGGCAATTATCTATTTATGGAATTTGGGGCTTGCCGTTTTACCTGGCAATTGGTGATAAGATATTCGGGACCTATCGTATCGCGCACCGAATAGGGGGGCTGTTTGTGGTATGCGGTAGCGTGATACAGGTCTACGGATATTGGGGGTTTCATGTGTTGTGGGGTTTCGTATTATGTATCGGGGCATTATCTAGTATGCCTCGTGGATGGAGGGATGGAGCTTCTCCTCCGGGAGCAGTCGCTGATGTTAATGATACGGTCCAGGCTTTGATGATAACGTTACTGCCTGTCTATATGTGAGTGGTGCAGCCGGTGACAATCTTGGTGCGGCTTACCTCCTGTGTGTGGTTTATGTGGTGGGGTCTCTGACAGAAAGGTATTGATCCACCTGGTGTGTGTTGTGTGTGGCTTATTGTACAAGTATTTCTCTTCTCGACCTACGCCATAGGGGCACGCCGCGCGGTTATATAGGCCACGTTATACAGCAAGCGTATTCAAACACGTGGCAACGTAGTATCTCTGTGGCGTAGCTTTGTGACCGCAGAACTTGTATCTCTTCTAGGATAGAAGAATCGGCACGGACACTGGTGGTGCTGGATGTCGACGGGTAGAAAGAACGGTTTAATGTGATCAACACACACACTCTCTATAGCCCACTTGAGACTCTGTCGTATGGAATAAGAAACCGGAAAACAAAACAAGGTTTCCCCTCATCGTATAGTAAACCCCAGGGTAGTGCCGTTGGCAGACATGAGCCATTTATTTCCGATCACTGCCCAAAACATGAAAACCTGTGTTTTCAACACACAGACACACGACACCTACCACCCCCCATGATATCTCGCCTCACAGGGCACGAGATAGCGTCAAATTTTCGAGGCCGTATGCTCCACTGCTCTGGACGTGATTGCTACCAAGTTTGAGGGGCGTTGATGCTGTGTGACCGGAGTTCTCGCTCGAGACGTGAGAGCCTGACCCATTTGTGGCCTATCTTTTTTAGACGAAAATGGATTACCAAGTTTTGAGGGACGTTGAACCAGTTTCGTCTAAAAAAACAGGCCACAAATGGGTCAGGCTCATCTCACGTCTCGAGCGAGAACCCCGGCCACACAGCATCAACGTCCCTCACACTTGGTAGCAACCACGTTCAGAGCTGTGGAGCATACGGAGGTTTGACGCTATCTCGTGCCCTGTTAGGCGAGATATCATGGGCGGTGGTAGGTGTTGTGTGTTGAAAGCTTTTTCCTTCTTCTGCGGTATAATACCAGGTATATACCAGTACCATATAGTATCTCCCATCGGCTGTGTGGGTTTCAAAGGGGAAACCCTGTTCTGGTTTCTGGTTTCTGGTCCCATAGGAGTCAGCCGAAAAAACAAAAGTGCGGAATCCGTTTGGCGATAGAACTGCAAGGCGCGTATCCATAGAGGTTCGCCCTAATTTCGTTTAGGCTCTGCGTATGAAGAGCTCCATACCTCACCCGAAAACTGGCTCGAGCAAAAAGTCAAACCGCCCAGATGAAAGTATAATCCCATGCCCCAAGTATACGAAAACGGTTTTTTTCGGAACAAGATTGGCATTCCGACGAATCTGTGGGTTAAGGAGCGCCCAGCCATTCAGGAAGTATTTTACCGGAAATATATGTTCTACCTCTATTATCATCGCAGAACGCGTCAATAATATACCTATACTGCTGGTTATTGGCCTATATAGTATGCCGCTCTTTGTGAGCGGGGCAACGCGCCAAACACCTGCCCACGCACGCACGTGGATGTGTTACCGACAGTTAAGGAAGGGAGTAGGACAATGGCGGGCCAAGATAACACTACTTGTACGTACGTAGATGGAGACGTTGGAATAAAAAACATTTGGAAAATTTCAGGACATGTCCGGTGATAAAACAAAAAGGAAGACGTTCGCTGTCAAGCAGGGCTTCTTTTGTAGGGCCGAGAGTTCAACACTAGAGCCCTTGAGAGTTGCTGCCGCCAGTTACATGTGAGCACCAGGTATGGACCTGCTTGAGAGTACGTTCATACATACATACCTATTTTTCCTTTCCGTTTTATTGCGTCCCCCCGACGAAAACCAGGGCAATACCCTTTCGACCCCGTGCAAACGTGTCTTCCCGACTTCATTCGAGAGATACCTATATTACGGGTTTAATGTGGAGAACACACACATTCATATACTACGGGTGTTTTTGTTTTTTTGTTGTGCTTCGGTTTGCCTGACTGCCCTTGGTTCTTCGTCTTTTACTCTGTCTGTGTGTGTGTTCTTCACGTCTTGTACTCTGTCTGTACAGCAGTGTAGTGCTGTAGGTATTAATATTAATATTAATAGTGGTCTTGTTTCTTTAGCTCGTGTCTATTCAAATGTCTACCAACATCAACCCTGCGGGGGGGCACGACAGTTTGTTTTTTTTTTCCTGTTCTCTTTCTATTCGTTTTTTTGTTTCGTTTGTTTTAAAGTGTAACCCGTCACTGTCGTATCCTGTATATGATGGCACACGCATTGCACTCCCTGTCCACCGTACTTATTACTGCATATCAATGTCGTACGTATTTCTGTTGCGTAGTTCTGTGGCCATAAAACTTTCATCTCCCTAGGATTGAAGAATCGGCACGAACTTTCATCTCTCTAGGATTGAAGAATCGGCACGGACAATGGTTGTGTGCTGTGGATGTCGACTGGTACGAAGGACGAAGAACACATACCTATCTATGCCTACAGTGCGCCAGATGGCGTCCCCGGTGGCTTGGTAGGTGGTCCGCGGGCCTATCAAGATCAGTTTCGTGGGTTCAAGTCTCACCGAGTGCATGCTCGTAGGGACTTTTTCTTGCATAGAAATTGATTAAATTAGCGGAAAGCGCGAGAGCGTGAGTTAGCTACCTTCGATGAAAGTCGGCGAGTAGTGGGAATGCTGAACTCAATGCGCGACAAAAAACAAAGGCACGTACCGGGGGGGAGAAGGGACGACACCTGTGACCACGGCTTGTCCAGAAGATCGCCGCGGGTAAAACCTCCTACGAGCTAGGCTGGAAAGTAAAAGTGATGAAAAAAAAGAAGATGGTATTCATACATAGAAATATGGATTACGATACTATTGCCACAACAGCAGTATATAATTAGTAACTGGTATTTTGTCTTTTCTCTTTCGGTTCGTTTTCTCTGTTTTCTGTATTTGTTTTGTTTTTTCGTCAACTTCTTTTGTTTTGTATATTTCATAGAATGTGTATGTCATGCCGCCTTGCGTATCCAGTGGGATGACATGAGCATTGCAGTGTCCACCGTGCGTGTGTGTGTGTTCTTCACATTAAACCGTTCTTTCTACCCGTCGACATCCAGCACAACCAGTGTCCGTGCCGATTCTTCAATCCTAGAAGAGATACAAGTTCTGTGGTCACAAAGCTACGCAACAGAGATACTACGTTGCCACGTGTGCAGTGTGTACTGCAGTGGGCAATGCATACGACAGCATGCCAATGTACAGTCTGTAGTAGTATCTACCGTAGGCATAGTTTTGTGGCCACATAACTTTTATCTCTCTAGGATCGAAGAATCGGCGCTGCCACCACGCACTGCTGTGGTTGTGCGGGATGTCGACGGGCACGAAGAAAGAACGGTTGGATGTTGTGGACAACACACACGCAACACACACTGACTGTGTTCACACCTTGCGCGGCATTATTTCGGGGTATGCACATATGTACGCGTCGAGTAAAAAAATGAAATAATTTTTACGTATATGGGTCACATTCTTATTTATCGGAGAGCTTTTTCCCCAAATTTTCGGCATTTTTTTCGCGCAATTTTTCAATCTTCCATAGTTTCCTGTTTTTTTTCCAAATAAATATTGGAATGTTAACCCCTTCAGAACCGCAGTCCCGTTTTGGGGAGAAACTACTTGAAATTTGACTGGTTTGTCCCCAAATTGGGACTGCGGTTCTAAAGGGGTTAACGAACTTGATATTTTTGGTTCTGGGTAATTTCACGAATAGTGACAGAACGCCTCCATAAATTGATACATATATCTCCAATTATTTCCAAACTTTGGAAATTATGGAAAAAACGCTCTCCGATAAGAATGAACAGGCAAATACAGCGGCAGCTGTATTGTGACTCGCGAGTATATAGTTGGAGCGCACTCCCCACTTCAGTTCACTCCCTTCTGGCCCTTTTGCCATACAGCAAGCAAAAGAATCAACAACCAGAGCGGGTATATCTATTATTACTACACCGCTACCAATCGGCACCAAGCAGAAGACGCACGCTGCGCCCCTCGATCAACCCTTCCCGGGCGCATCAGCCTTTCCGTACCAACAACAGCATAAGTAAATAAGTACCTTTGAGTGGCGAGACGATGGCTCGGCCGCATGCTGCTTCGTCTTGGGTTTCGGCACTCATCGGCATCATTGCCGGATGCTTGGTGTTCAACGTTCTGCCGAGGGAGGTGGACGGCCACGTGTACCTCATGGAGCCTATCAGCCGCAACTTTTACTACACTTCGGCCTTCCAAACATCGTAAGTTACTTCGATCTTTTTCACTATGGTGGTGCGGCTGCTGCGACCTGCTTGGGGTTGTGACTACTACTGCTCTACAGCAGTGTAACAAGTGCCGAACGCGCAAGCTTGACGAGCGCGAAAAGCACACTCACCGCGCTCGCTCGCTGTTGATTTTCGCGTCCGAAAACTGCCTATTTTTCGTTGGACTGTTGTTGGCAAAAATCCGAACGGCCCTATATACTGGTTCCAAGTATTTTGTCCTCAAAACACTGGTTGCAGTTGTACCTTTTAGCACCGCGCTCTCATTGTCGGGACAAACCCAGTAACTCTCATTAATCCCTTTAGCACCGCACTCCCATATGTGGGGACAAAGCACTCTAATTATAAGTAGTGTGTCCCCAAAACGGGACTGCGGTTCCAAAAGGAGTTGAGAGTACTCGTTTGAGGGAAGTATCACTTGCCTGTGTGTGGTAGACCCGCTAGTAAGGTGTCAAAAATAGGATCGATTGGGATCTGCGCTTGCTTGGCGAAAATAACTGATTCAAGGAACGGGTGTTTTTTTTTTCTTTTCTTTTCTCATCCCATTCATTATCTTCGCACATCTTCTTCTCTCTCTCCTTCCAACTCGTAACTCAGATCCGGGGTCACATAGCAGGCTCTTCTCCCCCCTTCCCGCTACGGCACGTGCCTTCATTTTTATCGCGAGAAGATTTCAGCCTTTTCTTCCCTTGTCGACTCGCATCGAATGGGTATACAGCATGATGATTGTGATCTCGGACGTGATTTCAATTCTACCCCACGAAAGTGTCCGTACAGCTACTGTACCGGTTCCTTCTCCTACAAGTAGGATTGCGAGCTAGACGTGTACACCACCGTCGAGCGTGCTGTAATGTAGGGTTGCTGCTGTACACTCCACAGCACAGTCACAAGCGCAGCTACCTGCTGCACATGGTATCATGAAACAGGGCCAAAAAAGGTCGCCCTCGAGAGAGGAAAACGCTACCACTACACAGCAGCAGCAGTATTATTAATCATAATAGTCGAATCCCTATGTATAATAGGGCCTTGACCCTTTCAGGACCGCAGCACCGTTTGTGTGGGGGAAAGCACTCAAATTCTCACTCGTCCGTCCTCAAAAAACGAGGCTGCGGTGCTACAGTACAGTAGAAGGGCCCTCCCCTCGTGGCGTACCAGGTATAGAAGAGCACGCCTCGCCTCGGGACCCACACCGAGAGATATGCCATTATTAGCCAATCTAAAACCGCCGTCCCCCGTTTTGGGGACAAACTACTTGAAATTTGAGTTGTGTGCCCCCGAAACGGGACTGCGGTTCTAAAGGGGTTAATAGCCCGTGTTTTTGTATCGGTGTTTCCCATGGACATATCGCCTCTTGCCCAAAGTCGTACCCACTCGCTCGAGACAGCGCGTGTTTCATACAAACAAATATCGCGTATGTACGTCTGCGGCATCGTCGCTTTCGGATAGAAATAATGGTTTAATGTGTATGACACACACCCACACCCAGAGCAGCTAGTATCAATACGTACGCACGTTCGTCGTGATGAATTTGATTCCCTGTACGTAGGAGGTACCTCCGTGCGATCCCCAACAGTAAAAAGTGCCGCCTTTTCTGAAACAGCTGGGTTCGTCAACAGGGGAGGGCTCGTATGGAGGGGTGTCGCTAGAAGGAAGTCTGATTGCCGACCCTACCTGCCACCACCACCTCGTGCGCCCCCTATGGTTCCATACGTACGTGGGAGATCAAGGCGATCTTGTCCATATCCTTCCATCGTATCTACCGATCGGTAAACTTCCACAGCAGCAGCAGTACTAACTGTATTGATTTGCAGCTGCAATAGCTGCAACGCACCGAAGGAAATTACAAAGGGTTGACCCTGGAGGCCCGACGCGAGAGCTTTTTTCTGCACACCTTCCGACGAATCGTGCGTGGTGTTGTTCGCGGAAAGCCGAAAGGTCGACACACCCCATCATGACGGGGGACTATAATAGGAAATACCAGTAGGAAATAATATTGTTCGTAAGAGATGGGAAATATACAGGTTTTTGTGTGTACCGTAGGTCCTATTTACTAAATCTGTGGCGTAGCTTTGTGACCACAGAACTTGTATCTCTTCTAGGATTGAAGAATCGGCACGGCGGACACTGACTGGTTGTTCTGGATGTCGACGGGTAGAAAGAACGGTTTAATGTGAAGAACACACATGGTACGGCTGTTGTTCTTGGAAGTACCAGGTACATGAATATCTATGGAATAAGATGCCCTACCACCGGCACGGCGATGGTATGTGTTCACTTTGAACCGTTCGTTCTACCGGTCGACATCCAGAACAACCAGTGTCCGTGCCGATCCTTCAATATCTGGTATTCATATTAATAATATGTGGTCACAAAACTACTCCACAAAGATACGAACACCATGATATCATACATCCCGGTGGTTCAAGTGGTTAACCTCGAATTCTACTTGTTTGAGTCCTGGGTTCGAGCCCCACAGGTGGGTCGGACTTTGACTTTATTTGCAAAAATAAAAATAAAAAGGATTCAATTGTTGAGAGCGCCTTGCAGCGTGGGTAGGCACAGTTCAATGCGAGTCGACGAGGGAAGAAAAAAATGCTGAAATCTTCTCGCGATAAAAATGAAGGCACGTACCGTAGCGGGAAGGGGGGAGAAGAGCCTGCTATGTGACCCCGGATCTGAGTTACGAGTTGGAAGGAGAGAGAGAAGAAGATGTGCGAAGATAATGAATGGGATGAGCAAAAAAAAAAAAAAAAAAAAAAAAAAAAAAAAAAAAACGGCCGTGACGAAATTGCTCTGGCTTATGGAAGGAAAACCACGTCAACCGTTTTTCACCCTTTTAGAACTGCAGTCTCATTTTGGGGACAATCCATTCAAATTTCAAGTAGTTTGTCCCCAAATCGGGACTGCGGTTCTAAAAGGGTTAAACGGCGGTCAGTCCCGTTTTGGGGATAAACTACCGTGTGAATTTGACTTGTTTGTCTCCAAAAACGGGACTGCACAGAGTACATACTACAAGGGCTAAAAAAAACATCTTAGTACGAGTGAGTGGTCGATAGCGACAGGCAATAAATAATATCGGAACTAGAGCAACCAACAGTCACATATTTATCAGATATCGGGAAAATATCAAACAACTTTCAAAGAATATTCCCTGCAACTCAATCGGACCTACATCGCAACTGACGACGTGTTCGTAACAATTTAATAAAAAAGCTGAAGGGGATTTGAAGCTGTCAATGGTGTGTGCTAGGGTTGGATATCGAAACCAGAAAGGTTTCGGTACGAGAAGGCCGAAATAACTTCGATAACCCTATACCATGGTCGGATGGCAAGAGAAATAATAATACACCCAGTATGTAGCACCGGATACCTTGCCCACATTTATCGCCATTTCATTTGCCAAATGACCGTGTAAGTACAGCAGTGCTTATATCAATCACACCATCCACGTATAGAAGGGAAATCATAATTCAACGACTTCAGAAAGGACCAATCAGACCAGGGATTTAAATAGCTGTTGCGCTGGCGCAACATTTTGGTCTAAATGACATTTTTCCTGAGCCCCTTTGAATTCGCCGCAGGCTTTTTTTTTCAAGCCCTTTATCCATGCGAAGTAGAACAAAATACGTTTAGTTTCTGATCCCGATACACGCCTTTTCAGGGTTCGGTAGGCGTTTAAAACAGACTTTGTTACTTGCCATGCCGGTCGCCCCGGTGGTTCAAGTGGTTAACCTCGAATTCTACTTGTTTGAGTCCTGGGTTCGAGCCCCAGGAGGGTCGGACTTTGACTTTATTTGCAAAAATAAAAAAAAGGGATTCAATTGTTGAGAGCGCCTTGCAGCGTGGGTAGGCACGATTCGATGCGAGTCGACGAGGGAAGAAAAGGCTGAAATCTTCTCGCGATAAAAAATGAAGGCACGTACCGTAGCGGGAAGGGGGGAGAAGAGCCTGCTATGTGACCCCGGATCTGAGTTACGAGTTGGAAGGAGAGAGACAAGAAGATGTGCGAAGATAATGAATGGGATGAAAAAAAAAAAAAAAAAAAAAAAAAAAAAAATGTGGGCAGATATTCGCGCATACTGGTAAAATGTTTTGCTGCGCGCACCAGACACCGGACCACTCACTATACTCCTGAATCATTCCTGAATACTTGACGAAAACTAGACCAAAATTAAGCGTAAACCCCGTCATGGATATCTTCACCTGTTTCCTGCAATCACTTCTACCCGCCCTTTCCTAATTCCCCTGTGATTTCCGCCCCCCCCCCTGCACCTACCACCCTGGCTGCTACCTGCTGCTGCAAGTAAGTGCTAAGTTCTCTCCTCTCAAACTATAAAGAAAAGGTCGAATGACAGAGTGCGCTGTTTTAATACATGTCCAGGCTTTTTTTAACTGCAACGCCCTGAAGGTTGTGCGGTGCAGCTGCCCAATACTGCTTGAAGTCGCACCTAAAGGAGGGTCTTCCCACGCCGTCCTGCTTCCTCTGTAGCCGTATTCCCTCTCCACCCCTCGCCGTGTAACTAGCTACATTTACTTACATATGATATGTGATGACACCGCTATCCACCCACATCGCAATGTTGTTGTATTTCATTGGTATCCAAAGTACACTCGATAAGAAACAGGAAAGCTGGCTTAGGATGGATTTATTCAATGAGAATGGGCGTATTATACTAATTTCATTATTTAGTAACGAATCCCGAATGTCAATGTTTCTTGCTAATCTCGTTGCTCGTTTTCTTAGTATAGGCATCCTGAACTGCTGTACTCCTACTACTATAAGTATGTGTATACTAGGTATAACTCAGCTGTTTGTCGCATTACATGTATATACAGCAAAAAAAGTAGATGCATGCCGGTAAATACAACATAAGGATTAAAAATAGTAGTTTCTTCACCAGAATCAACGTACCATGTAGAGGCTGCTGGAGACATAATATGAAGCAAGGAACCTGGCCCAGGCTGAATTTCCTACTCGAGAAAAGGGGCGCGTTGTCCACTAATTCCAGAAAAAAGACTCCCTGATTTCCTATTTTTTTCTTAACCGAGCAGGGGGGGGGGGGGGGGGGGGGGGTACTCATTTCTTACCCGAGCAGGGGGGCGCGTTATGCACCAATTCCAGTAAAAAGATTCCCGAACTACTTATTTTCCTATCAATCTTAGCCTTCCTTTTCTTGGGGCTCGTGTCCCTATTGCGTACCAGGTACATGCACACACCTGGTATTGAATACTCCAACCAAGTAATCAGATGGTGTTACACCCATGGCCTGATATTATACGTGTATACCAGGTTATAATGCTGGTTTGTTGCCGTGTCCCCTATCGCCCAGCGAGGGGCGTTCGGCCTTTTATCGTTTTATCGTATCGTTATCGTTCATCGAATTATCGAGACTAATATCGAAATACCCTAAGTTTTTTCGGTTTTTTCGGTTCGATAAGTTGTTTTTTTTTATCGAACGATAGATAAAAGATCGAAAGTTTCGGTACGATATCCAACACTATTACGGGGGGCCATAGTTAACAGGAGCAAATATTGTTAGTAAAAATGCTTGAATATATAGTTTTTTATGTACGCCATAGGTCCTGTTAACTAGGGTCCCCCGTAATAGTGTGTACTCTCAAGAGCTTGCAACGGAGTATGTTTATTATCAGGTACCCTGGTATGCGTTTTTACGGTTCGTTTGTACCGCTCAGCGTAGTTCTCACCTGGATGGGAGGTACACGCTCGTCGACCTAGAGGACGAGCGACGGTCACGCGCATATTTCGTTGTGCCCCATGGTACTTGCTTCATTTCGATGGCACTTCCTTCCTTGGGGTTTTAACTTGGCCTTCAGGTACTACTACAGTTCTGTAGTTTGGTATAAGCTCGCATTCTCCCGCAAGCAAAAAAAAGAAAGAAGAAAGCAGCCATACGAGAATATATACATCGACGGATAAATGACGGATGAAAGTGTGTATTCTGTAGGGTATGTGGATTGGTTCCGTAAGGGTATGAAAGCCTTACAGAAGTTACAGGCACGTGTACATGTATTAATTCTGCGCGTGAATCGTTTAATATTTTCGACCCAAGCCCTTAGGGGTACTATGGCAAAGAAAGCCCCTCTCTTATCCCCCCTTCCCGTTCCACCATGGCCTCCTCCATTCCCGACACCCCTCTCTAAGCTCTCCCGGGCAGCAGCGGTCCACCTGCAATCCCGCTCTGTCTGTCCGTTGTCCTTGGTGGTGCACGAAGTGTATTTACATGAGAAGCAGTCGCTTGGATCCCGCCGGTGGGATACGCCTCCGAATTCGCCACCAAAGCCTGCCTGCCTCGTCTTGCTACAGCAGTGTCTCCGAGCATCATCGCGCCCCCACCCACTCACCCCCCCCCCCCCCCCCCCCCCCCGCGAAAAAATATAGGTACCTGTTTAACTGATGAAACATGTATTAATAGTAGATACACTCATATATATATATATGCGCATCAATTGCAATTTTTTCGCACGCCCCTTGATTCTCGACTACAGCGACTTCCCGGACATCAACTACTGCCCCCACTGCTACCAGTCGAGGGGACCCATGGCGGTGCGCGCGCGCGGGGAAGCAAACACGCCGGCGGATGTCCTGGAAAAGTACGGGGGGGGCAATTGGCCCCTTAGGGCTGCTTACGACCTCGGAGAGCTCGCCAGCAACGGCAACTACCTCGAGCCGCAAGAGATCTCGGTCCGCCACGGAATCTGTGGCGATCCAGAACAGGTGGGAGGACAAATGGGAAGGCCCGTGTTTTGGCAGTGAGTGGTGGTTGCTGTGCTGTATAGTAACCCGTAGCTGGGGTTCGGTTAGCTTGCCTCGGTTATAACTTTCAACCACCAGCTTATCATGTTGCCCATCCGTTACATATCATAGCCGTCAATCCGGGGATTGATTTGTACCATCCCCGGGGTTTTGTGGCGACCCAGAACAGGTGGGTGACAACTGGGGAGCCATATAATTGGCGGGGATGGTAATTGTATGTTCAGCACTAGCCCGTAGCTCAAAAGTATTGTAGAGTGCCGGCTATAGCCGTTAACGATGCCGGTTTCATGTTACTCGTACATACCTGGTAGACCCATAGACTACAGCAATGACCCAGAACACAGGTGGGTAACAAGAAAAAAGCTGCATTTGGCAATGCATAGCACCGCAGTAGCCCATTTCTGATGTATTAATACAGGAGTTAGCTTACCGATTATAACCTTCAATGATGCAGCTTTTCATACTACCCCGTCCGTTGTGGACGTACGTCCGGGGATTATGTGGCGACCTAGGCGGAACTATGTGCTTGCCGGTAATTTGCTCGCGTTGCCTTCGGCTCTTCTGCTGCGGTGACATGCCGTGATGACACGCTGTGGCGATGTACGCGGTGATGGCATGCTGTGATGACGGACCGAAATGGCATGACATGCTGACAATGCTATGATCCTGCCCGTACATAGAGAATAAAGCTACGACTGACCACTCCTCGCTTACGGAGTGTCGCGGTGGTTCATCCCCTCGTTGCTCAGGGGTGCATCCTTTGTAATCGAACAAATGACAGGTCGTGATGGCATGCCGTTGTGGCTGGCCGTGATGACATGATGTCAGGGCATGCCTCTGTGACAGGACTAGTTGGGGGGGGTGGAGAACATGAACGGATAGCATGCTGTGACAATGTCCTGTAACGAGATATTGTCAATACCATGCCGCTGTAATTTCGCACTGCTGTGATGACAGTAGGCCGTGGCGGTATGCTGTGAAAGTTTGGCAATGCGGCGAGGAGCTTGCTCTGGTGACATGCCGCTCCGTGATGGCGTGCATGTGCTGTGATCCGTGCCGATATGTTGCGTTTGACGTGCCGTCAAGTATAGATATGGCATGCCGCTGAGACTACGCACCGCTGTTGCGACAGTAGACCGCGACGGATTATTGTTGCGGCAGAACGTGATGTGGCATGCCGTGATTTACACCCTGTCCGTGATGGCATGCCGCTCTGTGATGGCACAAACGCGCTGCAGACGGCAGCGGAGGGTACCAACACATTCGGGAGGGAGAGCAGCATTTACCCGGTGCTGGACACGTACGAAGAGGGGGCGGTCATCGAGATGAAAGTCGTCATATCTACCTTCCACTGGGTGAGTAGACTAGACCGGACCGTTCTTTCAGAGTCCACCAAACTACTTCTGTGAAACTGAAGTTGCTTCCATGAAAGCGTTCGCCGACTACCACCGTGGAAGCTTTCGCCAACTAACTACCATGGAAGCTTACCATCAACTTTCAAGGACAACATGACGTCCACTGCTATGGAAGCTTCCACGGGAGTAGACTCAAAACACCAAAGAATGTAGAAGACCGCACGGTCATGAAACAATCCCATGGCCTCTTTGTTTTTTATGCTTCCGTCAACTATTTGTTGTGATTCCTGTTTTTGAGTAGGAGGTACAGGAGTAGTATCAACCTGGTATACCCACAGTTACAATAAGTTACTTGCCCTGTATCGGATAGCCATCTCACGGTAGGGGTGCAACAGAAGTTAGCCCCTCACATTAGGGGCTCAATATGACTCTCGATACAATACTCGGAAGAAAATTGTTCGCGCCACCGGATCGGCACTTGACTTGTATGAGCTAGTCCTATAACGAATATGCGAGTAAAGTTTTTCATGCCCTAACTCCTGTTCCTCACTTCTTCGGGAACTCAATCGGTCAGAAACCTTTGGGCCAAAAAGTGCGACCCCCTACCGTGGGGTGACTCCGCGACGTTCCAACGTTTTTACTCGTGTATAAAGCATTTATTGCTGTATAAATCCATGCTGCGGCAATGGAGGGGGGCGCTAAACTGGAGCCGACAGTTACTCATGACGCAGGTTGTTACGAGCAGTTCGAGGTTACATTACCGCAACATGTACTACGCGAAAACACGTTTGGTTTTGAAAGCGCAGCACCACAGGTGGCGGGAGCCCCTCTTGCACCACGTCGGTGTACACAAAATACATGTGGAGGTATTGAACAGTGTAGCACACCATTGGGCGCACCGAATTGAGAGGCGGACGACAGCTTGTAGGGGTTGTTATAATGTTCAATGCCCCCGCAATCCGCAATGAACGTTTCACGCCCAAGCTAATGCGAGCGCGGGAGGGTAGTCTCGTCCACCCTTGAAGTGGTCTGGCAAGCCCC
Organism: Nereocystis luetkeana; assembly: GCA_031213475.1. Taxonomy (NCBI): domain Eukaryota; class Phaeophyceae; order Laminariales; family Laminariaceae; genus Nereocystis; species Nereocystis luetkeana. Next base: position 8,994,324 of record JARUPZ010000012.1, on the reverse strand, counting down.
CTTAATTCGCATTTGCCTAGCAACGTCAAGCACACGTACATACACCAGTGACCCAAAACAAACCAATCTACCGCCATACCGACTTTTACAACTATTGCGTCTGCCACCCGACCAATGTGCCAGTGCAGCATGAATAAGCTTGAACGTTGATCCCTCGTAACCACCCCCCGGAAGAAGAAAACCACGAGGAATACCCCCCCCCCAAACACCATCATCTTGATAAAACTCAAAACAAAAACAGGGCCACCTGGAGTACTTCATCTGCGATACCGCCGACCTAGAAGACGGAGAAGATGGCATCGTCACCCAGGAATGCTTTAACAAACACCCGCTCAACCGCGCGGCGGACGACGAGGGCGCCAGCCCGATAGACCCGAGGCACCCGGGTCGCTACTTCCTGGACCCGCCTTGCCGCGCCACCGAGACCGACCAGACGAAGACGGACGGCGCAACCGCCGGCTACCTGGTAACCGGTCGCTTCGTGCTGCCCGAAGGGCTGAGCTGCACGCGCTGCGTCGTGCAGATGATTTACTGTGAGTTTTGTTTCGAACGGGGGCGTGCTTATGATGCAAGAAAAGAGTTGCCGTTTTTGGGGCCGGTCAACTCTTGCTGACGGCGCGGGATCCCTCAGCTGCGGCACCCGATGTTGCATTTCACCTTTTTTCCCCACAAGAGGGACACCATATTTTCCTACGTTTTGTTTCAAGTTGATTTCAAGGTCTGATCGATGCCATGTTCCACAAAGTCTGAAGCAAGTAATTGGTACTCTAGAGATTCCCGTGCTCTGTGTGTGAGGGTGGGATCGGTTGAAACAGGCACTCCGCGTTGTCGAAGAGGAAATCGGACGAAATTAGCTCTGAAAGTAGGCGTGTTTGTGCTTGATAGTTACACCCATACTGCTGTCGTAAGAGAGCACATGATGTTGTGTGTCTAGCTCTCTCTCTCTCCTATTTTTTTTTGTCCCAAGAAGGTAGTTAGGTGACGTACTGATGTTAAGTGTGGAGCTCTTCATGAAAATGATGTCGTCACTCCTTCCCGAAAGGTAAGGGCATTGTGGATTAACTATTTCTATGACGACGGTTGTTGTATCCCGGTACAGAGTGGCAGGTATTATCCCTGCCGTCCCATCTAAAGGAGACAAAAAAAACGGCGTCCCTTCTAAAAAGGGTGAAAGAGCGGACGCACCCCCTCTCAGCAGTGGATGAACTCCTATACTTAGTAGTGCAGTCCCGATTTGGGGAACAACCACTCTAATTCCAAGTTCGTTGTTCCTAAAAGGGTTAAGAAACTGACGTCTCTATAAGTAAAAAAGGGTTGAAGAAGCACCCCCCCCCCCCCCACTCGAGGCATTGGGAAAATCCCCCTTTCTAAAGGGGATACGAACACACAAGCGTGTCTCCTAAAAAGCGATTTAAGAAAACTGACCGTCCCTTCTATACCGTTGCCGTGAACACGTGTGTTTCGCACACAATCAAACGCCACAGACACCGGGAACTCGTGCCGGCACCCGGGGTACGAAGAGTTCAGCCCCAACTCCGTTCCGGGAGGGTGCGCTCCGCTGGTGTCCGACTGGATTCACCTCGACCCGCCTCCGTGCGGCGAGGGTTTCCCCTACCCTGAGGAATTCTGGAACTGCGCTGACATCGCCATCACAGCAGGTGAACCACTCGTAGCGTTAAGGACTCGAGGCGGAGGGGGGGGGGGGGGGGAGAGAGACTCACGTGTTGCTTCCCTTACTAGAAGTCATTTGATCATTCACCACGCATCCGTTTCGAGACGGACGGAGCACCGTTCCCAGACCTGATGGAGAACTCCAATGGTTCGGCGCTCATTGCGTGGTTTCCATGTACTTCATAAAAACGTTTCGCTAATCTTGTCGCCCTTCCTGATTCGCCGCCTGTGGCCACCATCTGTCACCTAGGACAGCGATAGTTTAGTTGTCTCGCGGCTATTGGGTGTACGAAACTCCTCTATGTCAATGTTTGGCTAACAGGAGAAGTCCCCCAGCAATGGAAAGATGCGGTCATCAAGGTCCTTCACAAAAAGGACCGAACTGACTGCAACAACTACAGAGGGATTTCGCTTCTTGCCCACCCAGGCAAAGTGTTGTTGAAATTCTTCGCGCCCCGCCTCAGCAACTACTGCGAGACCGAGGAACTACTCCCTGAGGAACAGTGCGACTTCCGCCCCGCACGATCAACGATTGGTATGTTGTTCGTCGTGCGCCGGTTGCAAGAGCTCGGACGACAGAGGAAAATCCCCTTGCACGCGTGCTTCATCGATCTGCAGAAAGCGTACGACTCTGTCGACCGAGAGCTGTCATGGAAGGTACTCACACGCTTTGGCGTACCAACCAATATGCTGAGAGTTATCCCCAATTTCCACGATGGCATGCGGGCTCGCGGGCGTACTGATGACGGCGAGCACTCGGAACGGTTTGATGTCAAGCAGGGGCTGCGGCAAGGCTGTGTACTATCACCGTTACTGTTCAACGTATTCTTCGATGCTGCGTCAAACGTCGTACTAGTACGCTCAGCCAAGACGAAGCCATCGTAAGGGATTTGGTTCAATTCGGTGATGCTGGAGTAGTTCGAACAGAGAAGCAGGAGCCATTGGCGTGCGTGCGAAGGGCTGTATGGGGCATGTTGTACGTCGATGATGCAGGAATTGTCTCGAAGTCGGCTAAAGGGCTCGCGAAAATGATGACAGTCGTGGTGACTGTCTTCGAAGCAACAGACCTCACGGTGTCGGAAAAAAGCACAGAGACAATGCTCCTACAAACACCAGACCCGACGACCCAGTTCTTATACCTAGGCGGCATTATCCACGAAACCGCTGACCTCTCGCTCCAAATCGACCGATGGATCCGCCTCTGCGAGCATGCCTCGAGCATGCCTACGGTTCGGCCCGGGGTTGTATGATACGACGACCGCCCCCCTTAGCCTTAAAGTCCGAATGCTGAAGGCCGAGGTGATTGAGACCCTGCTGTACGGGTGTGCGACGTGGACCCTCAGAGCGGAACACTTTGCCAAGCTTCGAACGGCTCTCCACCAGGTCCTGTTACGAGTCATTGGCTTCCCGCGCCGACTTTGTACTGGCCATGTCACCCTCTCGTACGCGAAGGCCCTCAAGATGACACGTTGCGAGAGCATCGAAACGAACATTCGTAAACGGCGGCTCTTCTTTGCGGGGGGCGTGGCACGGCAAAGCAAGGAGCAATTACCCAGTCGGGTAATGTTCGGGACGATAGCTGGTGGGGAGAACCCGAGACCAGGCGGACAGTGTAAGACTTGACATAGATGCATACTCGAAGACCTTAGGGAGTTCCGAGCCACCGAAGGGTCAACGGAAGTTGCCCCCTAGGTGTTCGGAGTTGAGACCGCGTTGTGGTCCACTGCAGCCAAAAAGGCGGGGGAGTGGTACTGGGGGATCCTTGAAGCAGCCGAAAGGAGGTTCATGGTGAGGTGGCACGAGGCTGAGGCTGAGATGAGTAGGCAGCGCCGCGCATCCACCGTGGATGGTGTCCAAGGGAACGGGGGTGGAGGGGGCAACAGAAGTAGCAGAAAGCCCGACCAAGGGAAAACGAAGAGGGGGGGGGACAGGAGGAGTAGGAGGGAAACTGCGGTAGACGAAAGCAGGAAGGAGATGGCAGACAGGGTAGCAAGGCACCAGGCCGACTAGGAAGTAGAACATGACCATACTACTAGTGCCACCAATTGGTGCAGCTGGTTCGAACGTGGTCTTCAATTGTCTTCTCTTTTAGTTTTGTTTTTTTCTTTCTCGCGCTGATTCTCCGTGATTTTCATGTTATTTTTTTCTCTTCCTCTTCCTTTTCTGATTGATAAGCCGAACTGAAGGAGTCGTGTGGCGTGGTTGGATGACGAACATGCTCTGCTCGTTTCGTATTGTCTGACGCCAAGGGGCTGGGCATAGTTGACGAACGCAGGGCGGAGACGGCAGTCTGGGTAGCAAGGTTCCAGGCGGATTAGCAGGGAGAACCTGGCTATACTACTCGTACCACAAACTGCTGCCGCCACCTGGAGGGTGCTTTGGGCTTTGGTCTGCCTGTTATTTTCCCTTAGTTATTTTTGCCTTGATTCTTTGTCTTACTCTGCTTACAAGCAGTTGTGTTTTTGCAATTTTTTGCTTTTTTTCCAGCTCGTTATTTTTCAAGTGTTGACCACCTCGCCTGCGGGGGGGGGGCACGACAGATTGTTTCTTCTAGTTTTTCATTCATTTTTTTTTTTCTCGCTTTCGATTTGTCTTATTTTCTCCTTGATGGTTTCCTTTCGTTTCTCTATTTCATAGATTGCGTATGTCGTGCCTGTCGTATCTAGTATGATGACATGGCATTGCATTGCCCACTTCGATGCTACTGGATACCTGGTACGTGGCAACGTAGTATCTCTGGCGTAGCTTTGTGACCACAGACCTTGTATCTCTTCTAGGATTGAAGAATCGGCACGGACACTGGTTGTGCTGGGTGTCGACGGTTAGAAAGAACGGTTTAATTCGAAGAACACACACACGTGTCACATCCGTCTATTTCCTCGTCTCTTCTAACACATCCCATTCCTACTTGTACATTTCACATTCTCCTACAATGTGAGTTGTGCCCTCTATTGCTTTGCCACAACGACATTTCTGCTCACTACTTTCTCCCCCGGCTTCTCTGTAAAGCTCCTTCTTTCTGGCAGGTCCAGGTCCCCCATACGGAATCGCACTTTCAGCGTTTTCCCAAAGTCCGTCGAGCCGTGCGAACGCTTTCATTCCCATCCCTTCGCTTAGCCCCCGGTACATCTCTTGGTGTTTCTCCGATTTCACCTTGTGTCTTAGCGCTATTAAAGTATTTCATTTCTTTCTACCCTGGTACATGCCTTGTACCTGCCAACCTTCTCTACGGATATCATACAAATCTCCTTGGTTGCTTCCTATTAACTAATAATATCAACTTCTTGCTAATAAATACATCCTTCCAAGTTTTCTCGACTACGCTGTCGACCTCATTCTAACTCGCCCATTTGTTAGTGTTTCACATATAGCTATCAACCATGTAATGGGGGGTAACTTCTTCGGCCATGTTCCTTATTTTATACCTGGTACAGCAGTTTGTCATTTCAACTTTTCTTTGCCTCATGTGGGTACGTTCCCAGTTATGCTGTATTACTCGTCGTCCTTGAACACCTTCCTTCCGTTCCCCTCGCTGCCTCGGCAAGGAATGCTGCGAGGCATGCCCTATCAGGCTAATAGCGAGTGGGGTAGGTCTTTCTGGCGGGTGTAAGGCCGGACTCACCCTCAAGGAGTGATACCTTCTTGCTGCTGCCTGTGGCCGCGAGGCTCAGGCGGCAGTAGAGTTGGGTCGTACGTGGTGCGTCAGGCACGGAGACCTACGATTCGCGCGTCTTTTTAGGCAGCTGCGGCAGAGCAGCAATGCTCAATCGGGGTGTCCATGCGCGGAGGCAGGCGCCACCACAGGCCACACTACGGCACAGTCTATTGCGCCGGTAGGAGGCTGGATTCGACGACGAGGGAGGAGGGAGACTGAGCGTCGACGTGCGGAGAAGAGACGGATTGACCTCCCCCTGCGCGAGAATTTTTATTTCCCAGATCAGAACCGCAAGTGCGAGGAGCATTTTGTTTTTCAGGATGACGGAGAAAGGGAAACGACTGGAAGGGAATGGCAACGAGTGCACGCGCAAAGGAGCGGGTGGATTGGGCCAAGGCGATGATGCGGCCATGAAGAGCGGCAGGAAGACGGTGCATGGAGACCCATGATTTGCGCGCACACTATCATCACGAGAGAAGCAGTCATAGTTTGTTTTTTCCCTGGTATTGTTTTTCACGAGGCAGAATAGTATCTACCGGTACTCGTCACTGGTCTTAGTAGTTTAACGAGTTGTATACCCTTCATGGGGAATAACCTACGCAATTATCAGGGACGTGGTATCAAAACTGTGCTGCACCTTTTTGTGTCAGACAGTCCAGGAAGAGATGGCGATCGTTGATATTCGTGTGGTAGTAAGGTTCGATTGCTCCTTTTTTCACTGCATATCCGCGAGTCTTCACTCTGACAGCACTCCAGATAGCAGGCAGGAGGTGTGTTCCTCTTTCGTTTTCACGACTACCGTGCGTTTCGTACGGTGCAGGCAGCACTTCAGACAGCATCCGCTGTAGTCAGCAGCCACGAGTTGGTTAGTGGTGGGAACGGGGGTACTCTTCTATATTATAGTTGAGAGGATATACCCGCGGCCATGTTAGTTCAGTTTTGCACATTGGTTTTATCTTGTGTGCGCTTTTTCCGTCTCGTGTATTTTGAGGCAGCCGAATTTTCGAAAAAAATTTTGTTTTTCGGATCTTCCTAGGGCTCCAGCACCTTTGTGTGACCACGGACTCCTTCGTCAGAGAGTTAATGTGAGAACAACAACAACAACAACAACCTTCGTCTTTTTTTGCTGCTGCTGTCCTCTGTAATGTTTCCAGCTGTTTCACAAACTTTCCGTTCCCTTCCGTTGGTTCTCCTGCATGTTCTAGCTTTGGTACTACCAAATTCATCAGGATACATCTCTTGATCCTAGTGTTGAGGTGCGAGTCTGTTAGGATCGCATCCATCTAGTATACGTTTTATTTACCCTTTCCTATTACGGTCGCCCCGGTGGTTCAAGTGGTTAACCCTTTTAAAACCGGAGTCCCGTTTTGGGGACAAACTATTCAAATTTCAAGTAATTTGTCCCCAAAACGGGACTGCGGTCCTAAAAGGGTTAACCTCGAATTCTACTTGTTTGAGTCCTGGGTTCGAGCCCCAGGTGGGTCGGACTTTGACTTTATTTGGAAAAATAAAAAAGGATTCAATTGTTGAGAGCGCCTTGCAGCGTGGGTAGGCACGATTCGATGCGAGTCGACGAGGGAAGAAAAGGCTGAAATCTTCTCGCGATAAAAAAAAAATGAAGGCACGTACCGTCGCGGGAAGGGGGGAGAAGAGCCTGCTATGTGACCCCGGATCTGAGTTACGAGTTGGAAGGAGAGAGAAGAAGATGTGCGAAAATAATAAATGGGATGAGAAAAAATATATATATATAGATATATATAGTAAATAGGAACTACGGTACACACCAAAACTTACGTATTTACCTGTATTTACCAATAATATGTGGTCCTATTTACTATGCTCCCCCGGAATAGTCAACGTTCGGTGATTCTTCTTCTCCCAACTTCCAACTGACATGTTCCATGTTTACCTTACCTTCGTTCGGTACAAGTACTGCGCATTTCTTCAAGTTCGCCTTCACTCTCCATTTATTTCCTAGTTATTACGGGGGACCATAGTTAATAGGACCAAATATTGTTAGTGAAAATGGTTAAATATATAGGTTTTTTGTGTGTACCAGAGGTCCTATTAACTATCGTCCCCCGTAATAGTGAATTCTAGCGCCTTCTGTAAATGTTTCCGAAATCTTCCGGCCGCGTTCGGCAATTTCTGTTATCTTGCGCTCCACATACGTTCTATGATCGTATTCCCAGCTTATTTTTCGTATCGCTATCATCTCTGGTCTTGTCTGCTGTTCCTTCTCGGTGTCGTGTCTGTTGTTCCTTCTCGGTTGTCGTTGCGAGTGCTTACACGCTCTCTTCTTTGAGATTTATGTCCGTCTGCGTTTCTGGTTGTGCCTACTTGCTCTGCGCCCAAAACTACTTCTCCCCCATTCCCTTTTGAGCCGTTTCATGTTATCTTGCCTCCCCTTGCTTATCCAGCCTAGGACTGCATGCTTGCTTCGTCGCTTCCCTACCCGTAGCTAAACGAACCCTCCATGCGCTAGTATTTTAACGCATGCCGACACTTTTTATGTCGCCTGTGCCCTGCCACACCCCCTGCTCGCTTTGGGCTCCATCGTGACTCGAAAGGGTTCTCCCTCCCGTCCTGCTTTTCCTATCTCTCATCAGCACAGCAGTCCTACTTCGTCGCGCTTCCTCTTGAAGGCAATCCTCATCATGTCGCTAGGAACTCTTCTCAAGTACTAGCTAGCACTACTACTGCAGTACTTTACCCTGCCGAAGTTTCTTTCTCCACCCACCCTGCCTCGCCGTCTTTCTCTTGATCCCTTCCGATAATTTCCCCGATTTGTCTGTTGGTATTTTGTAGTGGGAAGTGTTAGAAGTTACTCCTGTTGACTCCCTAATTATTTTTTCTCGTTGAAGGTATGATGTACCTCAGTTCTTCTGCCGGCGCACCGCACTGAATAGTGTCTCCAACACAGGATCGTAAGCTGGAACAAGTTCACCACCCTTAACACGAGTACCCCCACGTTTTGTGTAAGGTGATCCGCATGGTACCCATCCTGGTGTCCCACCCACGATCGCAGTTTCTATCATTCTTCCACCCCGCTGCTGTCTGGGGAGGGGGAGGGGGGGGGGTGTACTCGATAGGAGAGATGTACTCGATATCATGCATGGCCGTAGTCGTATGGCCATAGACCCTCGCATCCCTACAATGCCGGGACGGAGCATGTCGGGTTTTCACCGACCATGCAGCCATTGCTTGCATCTAGCGCGAAGCGCCGCGAGGTGTCCGGCGAGTCGCATGAAGGGTGAGTTGCATCCTATACTAAGAACTGGTATGAGGCGAATATGCTTGCATATGGACGACTGCGCCAATGAACTGATCTACTTTCTGGTGTGACCACTTCCAGAAACAGCAACGGGTCTACAATGTATCTGCCTCGTGGGTTGCCTTACCATACACACACTACGCAATACGAGCGTCCCCCTTTTGCGAAGGGAAGGTGCTCCCCGCACAAGAATAATCAAACTCGATGACTAGCCGTGGTGGCCGCCAAAACAAAAACACGGTACCCTGGCTGTCTAGATCACGTAAGGAGAGGCGTGTTTCACAGCGTCGTCGCCGACCAACGCCAACCCATCCTATATATACCAGGTTTTGAGGGCGGGAGGGTACTCATTTTTTCCCGCATTTGTCCTTCAAACATTGGCCACGCATCCCTTTCGAGACGAAGTGGATAGGAGGGGGGGGGGGGCTCTACCCGGCTGAGCAACTACCCAATATACTTCGTATCTGTGATAACCTGGGGACATCCAGAGGGCATCCCCGGGTTTTCCCATGCGGATACGGGTATGGCGGCGGCTTTACAGGACACATCGCCACTGATAATATAGCCCACAGCTGCCAAGTCATCCATTCTCTCGGCATATATCTGCAGTTCATTAGATATATATGGTGATTGGCGTGTGTAAAAACCAGCTCTTGAGCTGAGGTGTACGCCTAGACTCGATCGCCGATGACCGGCAACACACAGTCAAGATGCTCGAGGCGAAACACGTAGCCACTTGTCAGGTGACGTGTACGTGGGGCTTCAAAATAGAAGCGGAAGAATAAGATGGTGTGGTGACCCCAAGCCACAGTGTAGATTGATTTGATGAGCTGAAGGGGGGGGGGGGAGGGGGGGGGGGGGGCGTGTGCGCTCCCAGCTCGCAACAAAGGCCGACCCTTCCATTTCGGTCAAACATAGAACACAACTAAGGGAATATACCGTTGTATTCCGTTCGAAATAAAAACAACGAAGAGAAACCTCCAGATTTCCTACAAAAAACAATATCTCTTGGGGTACATACTCATGATCCCCGTGTAGCCTATCTATGCTGGTACTCCGACCAGAACTACAACAGTAAAAGTATGCTACCGGTGACGTCACCCCACGGTAGGGGTTGTACTTTTTTGGGCCAAAGGTTTCTGACCTATCTGAGTTCTCTAAAAGAGGAACTACTAGTTAGGATCGAGATTTTACTCGTTTATTCGTTCTAGGACTAGCGGATACAAGTGCCGGTCGGGTGGCACGAACGAATTTCTTCCAAGTGATGTATCGGGTAAGATATTGAGCTCCTAACGTGAAGGGCTCAGGAACGTCTGGTTCGCCCCTACTGTGGGATGGCTCCGGTCCCGGAGGGATACTGAAGATATCCTTTCCATTTACCAATGATAATAGCACGTACTAAATGTGCTGTCTGCCGTAGATCCATGGTACTACTTTGTCACTGCGACTTTATTCTGTGCGTACGGGTCCACAGCAGTATATGCGTAAAAAGACAGCTGCTGCTATCCTACTCTAACTCAGACTGGAAAACTGTCTGTTGCACCTAGAATGCGTCAATGTATAGCAGATGACATGATGAGTGTAATCGAGTAACGAATGTGATGACTACTGACAAGTATCACCTCTAATGCACTAGTTGTGCTGACGAGGGCGGTAATGCTTGTAAAAAAATAGTTCAGGTACAGCTCGCTCTTAGGATAATAGTTCGTCGGGTTTGACACGCATTTGTTTCTCGAAATCGGGTTTTTGGTGAAATGCAGAAGTTTTCATGCGAGGAACGCTTGGTATTACGCATTCTTCTACGGGCGCCAACTCGACCCCTTACGCCAAATATTGTTTGAGGTAGCTTCCGTGGACGTAAAGACACTTCCATGGAAGTTGGATATTTTCGCATGGAAGTGAAGACAAGATTGAATGGAAGCTTTCATCAGCGTTAACGGAAGAAAATGTACTTAACTTACAGAAAAGCTGGGTTCACTTCCGTGGAAGTTGTGTACTCGTAAGCTTGCATAGAATCCGGTATTCTTCCAATCTCCCTGCTGCCCCTGCACCCGCTTTTGGCAACATGAGCCCACAATGGGCCCCTGCTCCCACCCGGATCCCACCCACGAGGTGGAGAAATATACCAGCTCTCCGCAGAAGCCGCCGGAGGCCCGCCGGTCACCCTGATATCAGGAACCGTGGGAGTCAACATACTTTCATGGAGGCTAAGAAAACTACCCGGGGAGTAAAATTTTACTTACATGGAAGTAACAACACCTCCATGGTAGGAAAATATAGATTACACTAGTTGTGGTAACTTTTGCCTTTATGTAGAGTAAAACTATTACTTACTGTAGTTCCAAAAAAGTAAAAAAGCTTCATGAAAGCGAACAACTTCCATGGAAGTAAAACGTTTTTTCTACTAATACCAAGTAAATGAAGTCCATGGGAGCTGTGGTGCAAGTATTGCGACGTCGGTGGGAAGTTGTGGGTTCAATGGCGGCTTCCACCGAGCGTGATGATCGGGAGACCAAAGTAAATAGAACCAAATATTTTAAGTGAAAGCAGGTACCAGGTAAGTAAGTATATACCTGGTAGGTTTTTGTGAGCACCGTAGGTCCTATTTTATTTACGGTCCCCAGCAATAATCTTCCTATCTATGGAAGAAAGTACTGTAGACAACTTCCTTCCATGCTAAAAATGAAGGCACGTACCGTAGAGGGAAGGGGGTAGAAGAGCCTGCTATGTGACCCCGGATCTGAGTTACGAGTTGGAAGGAGAGAGAGAAGAAGATGTGCGAAGACAATAAATGGGATGAGCAAAAAAATAAATGAATAAATAAAAATGCAAGTAAACGATTTCTTCTCTGCGAAGTAAAGGAATCACCATATATTGGAAGCACGGGAAATCGATGGACTCTTGTGCAAGGCGGCAGTGAATGGCAGCTAGCTGCCACCAAACGTGGTCGTGGAGGTTTTTATTGTTGGACGCTGGTGAAAGCTTCCACTTCCAACAATAAAAACCTCCACGAATTTCAATGGAAGGAAGTGAAAATTGACTCCCGTTCCGTGGAAGTTTGCTGACTTTCATGGAAGATTAAAAATTAAGGTAGACCCATGCCAATGGAAACGCGAAGTTGAAAAGTTTTTTTTCAAATATATGGCTTTAAAAAAACAGCCGAAAAAATTCTCGTACCGCCGCTGTGGGAAAAAAAGAGAAAAATGTTTGATTTTTGCTTTTTTTCCCCCAACGGCTGCAGGCGGCGCAATTTGTGTTTTTCTGGTCGCAAAGTGTCAACACGGTGATCGAAACCAGCTCGCGCGACGATCGACGCTCGATCTCGACATAGACTCAGCCCACGGCCAACCTACTCGGTATCTGGCAAGCCCAACGAGTATAGATGACGGCCTCGAAGATATCAGGCGGATCCATGGTCTAGGGGGCGAGAGCTTGCCGGCGGCGTCTCACGGTATCCTCCCAAACCTGAAAAAAAGTCTATTTTTTGCCATTCGAGACGGATGGAGAAGTTTTGTCTTCTGTTTTGTGCAAACCAGCGGCCAAATGTTTTTTTATTACACGCCTGGTCAGCTCCCGCCACATGACACCGGCCATGGGGTGAAGACGGTGACCCTAGGGTCGGAGCCCCTAACGAGCGCACTCCGTTCAGAATTCATGACGCAATCGTTGGTTTTGTTGATCGATGTCTGTCGAGGACTCGGAATCTCGCCGCTTCGAACCAAAGATCGGCCTGAGTTTTTCTCAAGCCGATGTTGGCCCAACATCGGCCACAGATTTGCTTTTTTCGAGCTTTTCCAAAAGTTAGGAACTTTTTTTTTTTTTTTAGGTGGCCCATAGGAAGCGTGTTCTGAAAAAATTTGGTGGGTATCTTTGAAATTCAAACTTTTTATTGCAACTTCGCTGTACCATTGGCATAGGTAAGTAAATTCACTTCCGAGAAAGGAAGGATATTTCACTTGTATGAAAGTACGGGTAGCTTCCATGGAAACTAAATGCAAAAAATTGAAGTATATGCTAAGGAGAGTAAGGTGGTTGACTCCGCCAGATCTTATGTTTTCAAGGTTACTCGTGTGGTGAATTTTTGTTTGCGGGCGTTATACACTTACTTATGTACGGACACCTACGCACCAGGTACTTGTTTTTCAACCCACGCAGAAACGTTTGTTCTCAACTGCGGTACACTCTGTTGTGAAGCTTTTCTTGTTACGGGCGCTTACCACGACGATGCCTAAGTACTTGCAATTCAACCGACACGTGTGTATGAGGTACTGCTGTGTCGCGACATTTTTGTTTGCGGGTGCTAAGCACGACGACGCCCGTCTGTGTGCTTCCTGCGCAACCGATACACGCTTTGCTCTCAAAACAAGTACTCGGTGAGGACAGTTTGTTCGCGGGCGCTTGAGCACGACGACGTCTCCCCGTTTTCCATGCTGTTGCCCTTTGCAGGAGCAGGAAGCACCAACGCTTGCCTCGACAGCACCAGCGACGACTACCGCTGCTCAGGAAAAACGATGTGAGAAGCACGGCTACTGTTTTGTTGTATCTTGCCGTTGCATTTCAAGGCGGGTTAACTTTTAGTATGTGTTTCCAGGACCCCTGGACTTTACACCGAGTATTACCGTCCGCGTCATGAATGGGGTACCGAGCTGCCGAGAGTAAAAACTACTGATGTGTACTTACTGTACACTGCTTGTGATGACGAAGGAGAAACGCCGCTGAAGGGGTTTTTTTCGCTCCTCCTGCTACATTTTCAGGGCGTCTACTACAGCAGTACGTTTTTGTTTTTGCCAGATCCCCGTACATTCTATTAATACATTATGAATCCCTTGTAAATAGTGCGTACCAGGGGTATACATAACAGGGTGTCGAGGGCGAAATGTCCCACCCCACGAGAGAACGTAGATGTATAAAGCGCAACGAGTCGCGGGCACAGACACAAAACTTCTATCAGCTCGAACAGGTCATCGATTCCCACGTCATGGTCTTGAGTGTTTCCAGGAAGGTCTACTCCCGATCGTGCAGGTATGATCTACAGCAGCAGTAGCTGATGCTGACGGGTGGGACTCGCATATTCTGCATGATTCTACGGTATGACATTTTTCCTCAGGTTGAATCTGCACTATGGGGACCCTGCATATCCTCAATATCTCAATACGGTAGGCGAAGGAATATGTGACCTACTGTAGATAGATAGATAGATGGATCCATGATCTGTATGATATGTACATGATCTGCTTGCGGTGTGCGGCATTTCGATCGAAATCGAAGGACGGAAGATTTTGCCAGAAGGCACTTGCTATCGTAACCGTACTGCAGTGTGTATGTATACTGCTGTACCTCCGGTCGCTGGATGGATAGTTGCAAAAGGTGTTCGACGTCGAGCGCATTGTGCACACGAATTGAATCCCCGGGCGTGTACGAGTAAAGTACGAGTGGGCCAGGTAATAAGTATTGTTTGACTGGAATCTGAAGAAAAAAGAATCCGGACGGCGAAAGGCAGCAGACTAGCCCAGCAAACGCATCGAATCAGGAGGGCATGATGAACAACACATGTATCACAGTGCATCGCTTGCGTGCATAGCTGGTAGCTGTGGTGGATGACGCGTTTTGCCTATTTCTTCAACGCTGCATGCAGTACATGTCTTGATCCAATACGTACACGCTTTCCCCCCCCCGCATCGGCGAACGTTGCAGTATTTCCCATCAGTCTCTTGTCGTGTACTAAAAAGGGTGCAGTATGTCGATCTCCGCTGTCTGAGCCCCTTGCCTCTGACCGCGCCCCCTGCTTACCGTAGACCAGAAACAGTAAAAAACAATTGTGGGGGCCCTTCTTCACGGCTACGCCCCCTCTGCTGCATTGTTGGTTGCTGTGTCTCCCGTGATGCCGTCGCGCAACAGTGACCTCACCGACTGCGACTTGACAGAAAGCGATGTCGGTGACCTTCGGGAGTGCTTCGAGGCCACTGGACAACTGGAGAAGATCAAGAAAATGTATGGCCGCACAGGGTCATCCGCTCGCATTATTACCCCCACGAAACGTTTTACGTGCGATAAGACCTATACAGTCTTTGGAGGCGTTTTATGGTAGGGACACCCGCTACGATACGTAATAGGTATAGCATTATTGCTGCCCTGCAAGACAAACTTTTCTGGCTGGCGACCGACCCTCCTCAAGGACATGATGCATAAAAAACTACCTGGTATTAGTAGAATCGTTCGGTCTTCCGATCGTTTTTGTTGCAGGTGTACTGTAAGGCATCTGGCCTTACTCGTCGGGGGAGTTAAATGCGCGCTTACCCTTGAAGCGATCTTGTTTCATATTGTCACTGGGATTTTTAGTTCCTCCAGCGAGGATTCTCAGAGGTTTGTTGATGCGCCACTATCAACCGTACTGTAGCATTCGCCCAGAAGGGGACGCACTTTAGGGCCGGGATATTTGTGATCGTGATATATACTTTGCAGATCGATGTTTTTCGTGACAGTTTTACGAGGCCATGGCATTGGTTGGTCGGATAGTCTGTAACCCTCTTGAGACTTGAGAGGGGAAATTTGATGATAAGAAAAAAAGAAAAAAACGTGGCGGTTACAGAGATGGCTATAATAATACCTGCTGCGTGATCGGGAGACGATACAAATTGGTGTCCCGAGTTACAGCAGTGACAGGGAGTCGTCCGGCACTGGAGCAACATGCTCGCACCCCGTACTGCTGCTAGGCACTCACGCTCCTGGTAGACGGTTCAATGGTTGGTAGCACTAAAGCTATCAACCATTGTGTTAGTCGATATAGTGTGCATTTTTTCTCAACCCTTTTAGGGCCCCAGTCCCGTTTTGGGGGGCAAACTACTTATAATTTGAGTGCTTTGTCCCCACATATGGGGCTGCGGCGCTAAAAGGGTCAACATCCATTTTTTATGTTTCACTAGGATACGAAGCTCAGGTGAAGAAGAGACTCAGAAAAAAATGCAGGCGGCACCCGAACCGTAGCTCCTCCCTTGCGGCAGGAGCTGTGAAGCCCCTCCCTATCTTGCGCCGAAGCTCGAAAGAGAGTGTCGGCGTCAACCATCGTCTTCGAGCTATGACGAGTAACTGCCTCGTGGGTGCCTGGCCGTTTAAGTTATGCGATACCGTCCCCCTTGTGCGGGGTTGAAGGCTCTCCATCCCGCACGATATGCTGCATCTCGACCGCCATTCATGGTGACCGCTGAAAGCAAAACCGGAAACGGTACCCTGGGTGTCTAGCTCACCCAAATGTCAGGCGTGTTTTGCAAGGGCGCTGCCAAGCGACGCCTACCCAATCTGGGCACCAGCTGTAGGTAAAATCCCGCGCATATTGATTTCGCGACAGCACCAACGATGACATGATCAAGGTGGCTTATCCTAGTAAATTTTAGAGCAATTCCCAAGGGCGCATGTCGACTGGCACCATTAGTTATCGCTTCGCCGACCACCCCCCCCCCGTCCCTCCGGCTCACCACTCCGCCCGTACAGCTTCCTCCGAAACAATGACATCACCTGGTTGCCCGATGACTTGCTTACTGGCATGGACAAGCTGGTCACAATGTGAGTCGAGCAGAGCAGGAGTGTAGAGCAGCGGCGTAAATCTAGGTGTAATGATGGGCTTGCGCACAGGCATGGACAAGCTGGTCGCAGAGTGAGTCGCACGCAACAGGAGTGTAAGGCAGCAGCGTAAGGTTGCGAGGGCGGACTCGTTCACTAGCAGAGATGAGCTGGCCACAGCTGCTCTGAGTAGGACAAGGCAGGGAGGAGCGTTGAGCATCGGCGGCAAACGTGAGAACGTCAACAGTTTGCTTGGTGGTATGCGGAGCAATACACGCGTTTTTTTGTGTCGTGTTTTATATTTTCTGTTTTCTTGTGTGGTTGATTCTGGAAAGGCAGATTGTGAATAATAGTCGTTTCCATATGCACACAAGCAAGCCCTAGCTACAGTACCTGCCGATAGGCTTGCTTTCGATACTTACCAGCAACAACGGTTATTAACAGTTTCCTGTGTGTTTTTCTTCTATTTCCGTGTAGTGGCTGTTTATACGAGCAACAATGGCGTTGATTATGCTCTAAATACACGTTGTCGGATGGAAACCGCGATATCACAGCAACAAGTAGCACATATATTAATAGTAAATCGTGTTACCAAGCATTGTCCATACAATACAAGCAAAACCCGGCATAGAAATAGGCACCTACCTGTAGGATATACGAAAAAAACAATCGACGCGCCGCAGGGCGGAGTGGAGTACTATACAACCAAATGAAGAAGTAATACCCTAAACAAATACCGGGTGTGTTATCTTATTTCGTGCTGTGATCATAACGCACCCGTTGGTTTTTCCAATCCGAGCTCTGGGTGTATGTGCGGTGTTGTCGTTTTCTCTTTTTCTGGGACGCCCTCGTGTAATCTTGTAAATAATACAACCTGGGTTTTGCCCCCCCCCCCCCCCCCCCCCCCCCAATTAACCGGCTCCCTTTCCGGACGGCATCCACAACATCTGCAATGTCTCCAATGTTTCCACGCATCGGACGGACGACGATCCACTGCAGCAGTAGTAGTTCATGTACTTCGAAGTAGATCATCTACAAGCATGAGGTCCTAAAGATTCCCTGTTGCGATATTCTTTTTCAGAAGCGAGAGCCGCGTGAAGCAGAACCTGCCCGGCAGAAAAGCAAAACACACACGGGTCAGACATACTTCGAAGCATGTAGACAGAGAGCTACAACGAGCGGTGATTATCGATTAAGACCATCTACGACAGCAGTGGATCCTGTGCGGTGGAGCCTGCTTTCGCTGTTGTTGCCATATGCTCTGCAACAAGAGTCGTGTGAGGTGTGACACAGGCCATGCCCGGCAAACCCAGGACGGAACCAGATCGTTCAGACCGTAAGACACGAGGGATCTTAAATGTCCGCTCCGAAGATCTAGATCGTGAAGTTGTGGGATCTGACAATGTCCAACATGATCACCAATCGTGAATTATGGGATCTGATCATGTCCGATGTGTGAACCGATGTGATCTGGTGTGTGCGATGTGTGAATTGATGGGATCTGATTATGTCCGATGTGTGAACCAATGTGATCTGGTGTGTGCGATATGTGAATTATGGGATCTGATTATGTCCGATATGTGAACCAATGTGATCTGATTATGTGCGATATGTGAATTGATGGGATCTGATATGCCCGATACGTGAAAATTCTAGGATCCGATATGTCCGATATGTGATATAATGGGACTGGATATGTCCGATATCTGTGAACTAGTGGGGTCTGATTCTGTCCTATATGTATGAGCTAATAATAATGGGATCTGATACATCCGATGTGTAAAATATTGGGATGAGATGTGACCGATATGTGACACAATCGGAAATTGGATCACGATATATCCGACATGCGTTAGTTTTTCTGTATCTCGTTTTGCCACAGGAGCCTTCGCGGCAACTGCAACTTGGAGTGCGTTCCGGTCCTGCCGAGGTGAGCGAGCCAAACGTGCACATTTGAAAGCTGTGCATGATATGCTCGCTTCGATCGCGCGTATTGCGTGTTGTGGCTTGCTGCAGATTATTTTGCGACGCCATGGAGGATATGTAGAGCGGTCGGGTAGTCGCGAAAAATAAACTTATAGTCGCGCTCATCGGCTCTAAAAAAATGATGACATCAAAATAGGGATGTACGCGAGTTGGCTGAGGTGTCGCCGATTATTTAATATTGAGTCCACGTAGTCGGCTAGGCATTGAAGTTATTTAATATAGCTCTTACAGAAAGGTCAGGTCGGAGTTCGACATGGTGAGTCCTTGATGAGTGATCAATGTCGAAGCTCGTGTTAACACACATTGATTGTCGGGTCTGGCAAAGCAAACGCAATGATATCAGTTGTTCGATTGGCTATTTTTGCCGACAGCATTAGATCTAACGTTCTGGGTGGCTCACTCGCTCGATCTCGCTAACATGACGGGGGTTTTTTTTATCAAATACATAGGGACGACACGGCGATCATCCTTGACGACTGCAACGCAGAGGCGGAGGCAATGCAGTGCGGTGAGAAGAGTCCTTCACAATAGCCGAAAAACGCCTCCCTAGAAGAGTGACACCGCGTTCAATATCGCAGCACAGCGTTCACGCGTTCTGGGTGACATGATCTGTCGTGCCTCACTAAAAAAACGTGGACTCGAACTGGATAACATGCTGGGCACTGTTCGTTGGCGAAAGCGTGACAAAACAAAATGTCATAACGGTGCATGCATATCACGAAGGAACCAAAAAAGGCAAAAAAAAAAAAATGAGAAGAATAATAATAATTGATAATAATAATAATTACCACGAAAGGTTGGGGGGATAGTTGTGCTGGGGGTAGTAGTCACTCGGCTATGAGCGGCTGAAAACACGGAACCTAGGAGTGACCCTCCCCCTACCGTACGTGTCCTTGGTCAGAACTGAAATAAAAACGCCTTCTTTTTGAGAATTCCTGGTAAAAATGAAAACGCCCTCTTTTTTGTGAGAATCCCTGATAGTACAAACACATGAAGCGAGTGTTGATGTAACCCCTCTCCCCTGCCGCCCAGCTCGCAAAGAGGTGCCGAGTCCGCGCCCAACAAGTAGGATGCATGCCACCCTTTATGCGACTAAAATCGGGAACACTTCGGCGAAGCTTCGGCCTTTGGGTGCAAGCGAACGTGCTCCGTCCAGGCATTGAAAGGTTGCGAGGGCCTGTGGTCATACGACTACGGCCATGCATGACATGAGTACACTACTCCACCTCGAAAGGGATACGTGGTCAATGGTCAAATGACCAAGGCATGCAGCAAATGAGTAACGCCCTCCCCGCCGCCCCCCCTGCCCCTGCTGGCATCACCCACCGTTTTTTGTAGGGGAAGTAACCACTCCCACGCCGGCACCTGTCGCGCCTGCGGCGACGTTTGCGCCTATCATGCCCGAGGAAGATGAGGGCAATGGAAGCTGCACTGTTCTGGTTGGGGCGTACGGCCAAGTAAGTGCGCCATGGAAACCCGTATGCGAAACTGGCACACGGGGGGAATGTAATGGTGTTCCCGCCCAAACGAGATTTTTTCTTTCGGAAGTGTCTGTTGAAGATATACTCAAGAGGTGTTTATCGGAGATTTCTGTGGGAGGTTCTTAACGGAGAGGTCTACGAGTGATCTTGTCGGGGGTGCGGGTATAGCTTACAGCAATTTGTTAGCCAGCGTGTAGTGCAGTATGCGGGCAGTCTTGATGTCGATGCGTATTTCCTGTCATCGAGGATTTGAGGCGTTTTACGACAGAATTCACCCTGACTTTTCTGAGGCTCCTCACGTAAAGAGCTCCATACCTGACCTGAAAACTGGCTTCAGCCAAAATCAAATTGCATCCCGATGAGTAAATCCCATGGCCCAAGTATACAAAAATGTCATTTTTCGGAACTAGACGGGCATTCCGACGAATTAAGGTTCAGGAGCCCCCGTCATTCAGAAAACATATTAGCGGAAAGGTGCTATCTCTATCGTAGAACGCGCCATTTGTCCGGTGTGTTCGCTCATAGTTTCCACTATTGTTTGTCATGTTTTCTGTCCCGAAAGTGTATCGTGCACAACTCCCTCCCGACAGATTCGACTATTAATACTGTATCCTCAAATATAGTACTAAATATCTCGTTCTGTATATCGCTTTAAAAACCAACAATGTGCGAGGTGACCGGCAAATGCGGTCGTTCACATAGCCACCGATGGCTCATATCAAAGCCCTTTATACCTGATATAATATTCGCCATCTGGCAATGCGTAGCGCTGGTTCCAATCGTACCTCCCACCCACACCTATGGGGGGGGGGGGTTCGGAATCCAATCAAATTACTTTTTTCAACCTGGGAGATGTGTACCCAGTCCGAACCGAAAACTTGATGAGCGTACGAGTAGATCAATATCGTGACCCCCCCTCCAACTCAACGCTGCTTAGGCCTGTTGCGCGCTTCACCAACCACGCGTGTGTCTAGGCCCCGCACTCCTCGTGATGGAGACGTGACGCATGCCACCCTAGCAGATGCGCCTGTTTTTTCCTCTAGGCTAATTCGCTTGAGGAATTCCTTGTACGTATGTCTCCCGAAGAAGACCTAGGTACACAAACAAGAATGTGGTGCTTCGACGAGGGTGGGTAGGCACCCCCAAGTGAAAGGGTCCCGCTAACACTTTTAGAACGGCAGGTCCGACGTGGGGACAGACCGGTCAAGGAGTGTGTAGATCCCCCAGGTAAAAGGAAAATTCCATGTAGCTCGTCTCGAAACGGGACTGCGCTCCTAAACGGAGAGCTTTTCCACTTAATAATCATCCGAGATTTTGGTATGGTTGGGTCAGGGTCAGGTTCCAGGGTTGCTCTGTTCGGCTTAGGATGGTTAGGAGTAGCTATGTTCGTCTGACCGTACACAGGCAGTGTGTGTGTGTCAACCATTGGTCAGAGCAACCCTCCGTTGAGGACCCCGGCCGGTCATAAACTGTGTATTCTCCCAACACGTTCGTCACCTAACCCGTCCACAAGACGCAACACCTGTACACACCCCAGTGCCATTTACATGACGCCGTGATTTCTGGCTCCCGCCTCGCTTTCGATGGTCTCTGTCCTGAACGTTGCCCCTGCCGCCCCCCCCCGCTTTCCGTCTTTACCGACAACCAACTGCAGTGTGGCGGGATAAACTGGTCTGGATCGACGTGCTGCACCGAGGGGTATGCCTGCGAAGACCTCGTCGAAACCTACTCCCAGGTGGGGTTGCGTGTTGCCTCTCGCTTCTTTTTTTCTGCTGCCGATGTTTTTTTCCCCACGCTGCGGGAAGCGACTAGTACTACTGTCGTCATTGTTCGTAGGTAGTTTGGTATATTCTTAATTCATCCCACGGTTTTTAGGCTTGATATTTTCTGACCGGTTGAGCTCTCCTCAGGTCAACAGCATCCGGTCGCTCAATACGTTTACCGCGTTGTGCTTTTTGACTCTTGCGCTTGGCAACCTTGGTCGGGGTGCGCGAACAAACTTCTTGGAAGGCGGGTTTCGGACGTTGAGCTCGTGCGAGGAGCTCTCAGAAAATAATGAGCCGCCGCACCCCTACAATAACGCCGTGGCAATTGTTATGTGTACGAGTACACAAAATACGTCTTGTTGTCTTGCGCTTCTCTTGGGGGTATCTTCGTGCCAAAACTACAAAAACAAATCGCATCACTCAAAAGCACTCCGTCTTCCCCCGGTTTGTTTTAGGAGTGTGTTCATAGTCCGTTCCAGTGACAATTTGGCCTGAAAAGTGGCATTCCTACCTGTCAAGCACCACGATTCGCTAACGATGCCACGCATTTTAGTCGGAAGAAACGTGGCGAAGGCGCGGCGGCAACGAGTGACGTGACGGAAGGCGGCATTTTAGCGGCGCGTGGGTAAAAATATATGTTTCGGCCAACACGAAACCGCCGCGCAATAGTAGTAGTCATAGAGAGATGGCGTACAATAGCAGTTATCAAGAGAAAGAGAGATGTATGTACAATTGTTTCTCGAGGTATTTTCATGCAAAAAAGCAAGCGTGCTTTTTTCGATCAAAAAACATTATGTCCTCCGTCCAATAAAACAGGGGCAACGCACTGTTCATACCAGCCGTTCACAGCAGTCAGTGCTTGCTCGTATTACCGGGGGAGTACCGCCCCCATATCGCCAAAGCGACAACCGCATCCGTTGGCAGCGCTCAACCGTCATCTGTTAAGATGCCCGCCGCTGACGACTGCAGCAAGTATACGTATGCCGAAAAAAAACACGCCACGCAGGATAGCGAACCCCCTCGCACGAAACTTCGCAAGATGTCGAGCGAAAACGCCAAGCGATGCATGCCTCTTATGGGAAGACATGTTCTGGAGAAAACCGGACTCGGAGGCCCACCCCAGGAGTGTGTGTGCTACCTTGCTCGATTTACGGCACAGCGCACTACGTCTATTGCGTTACTTTACTCGAGACGGCTCTACCAACGGCGCATCACCCGCCTCCCCCTTAATCTGCTCCCTTCTCTCATATTGTGGCAGTGTTCGCCCGCTCCCGAGGACGGTCTTCAGGACTCGTGGGAGCAGTGCGGCGGTGAAGGCTGGAGCGGGCCGACGGAGTGCTGGTCGGGAGCCTCTTGCGTCGTTCGCAACCAGTGGTACTCGCAGTGCATCCCGCTCGCGGACCTTTCTATCTGCTCTACCCGTCTCGTCACGGTTGACGTTTAACAGGGGATCTTGACCCCCAACGAAAGATTGATTTACCCACGTCGACCGGTATTTTTTATTTGGCGGTATACGCTGGGTTACCCGGGAGTTGAACCTGGATGCTTTCGCGATACCCGGGTAGGTACTCGGGTACCTCAAGATATACCCCACCAGGGGGTACGGTACTGTACCAATCCCGGATGCTTTTCGACATGCCCGGGTAGGTACTCGGGTACCTCCAGACCCCCACCAGGGGGTACGGTACCCGGGTATCAGTTCTGGATGTTTTCGCCATACCGACGTGGGTACTCGGGTGCTTCGAGAGTATACGAAGTACGCCCACTAAACTAAACCTTGCGGACATTTTCTGTGTTGGGCACGTCTTTGAGCGAATAACCCCCATCTAACACATGAAAAAAACACAGCTTAGTCCCATCGCATGTAGGGCAAGACTCGAAGTACTGTCTTACATCTTGTAAGAGCGCGAGTGTATACTCTACTGCTGTATACCTGATACATGTTTGTGTAAGGCGCCTCTGTTAGGGTCTCACACGGTTGTTGTCACGTATCATTAGTCCACGGAACACGCACGGTTTTCCTATTTTCAAGGGTGGTTTTGTTGTCTACGATCTGGTTTGGTTGCTGTGGGCGGTCGTATTGAAAAGGGAGACGGGCTTCGAGCGACAAACACGGGTCATGTTCGGATGCGGCAGACACATGCTTAGGGCGGTGAGCGCGGGGGGGGGGGGGGGGGGGGGGGCGGGGGGGGGGTACTCGATAGGAAAGATGTACTTCGATGAGTCACATTTCCGCCTCCGGCGTAGCCACTTCCAGAGACAACAGTTGAAGTACTATGTGTCTGCCTCTTGGGTGCTTTACTCCATAGGCGTTACTACTGTGCGTGATACGATCATTCTCCTTGTGCGGGGTAAAGGCTCTCCACCCCGCACAGATGATCTGTTCACTCGACCACCAGCCGTCGCCAAAAAAAACACAAACGGCACCCTGGTTGTGTGGCTCAAGTGGTGAGCGGCAATCGTTGCGGTGTCATGGCCAAACGACGCCAACCCAACCTACATATAATATATCGGGGGGGAGGGGGGGGGGGGGGGGGGGAAGTTGTCCTGGGAAATACACGAGGAGCGTTGCCGCGCTTGGCTGGGCCAAGTGGATACCCCGAGAGTCCAGCAAAGAAAAGAGTCGACGGCCATTCCTAGCTGTGTACTCGACCTCGTAAGCTGGGGGCGAAACGATCTATGGTACGGTGGTTTGCATGCAGCCCACTGCTTGGTCCGGCTAAGGAGACGGCTCCTGGCGCAGAACACGCTGGTACTACATATGGGGAGGACGAGAGAGTGGTTGGTTTAGAACTGCGCTCGTGGGGTGTTTGTTGGGGGGGGGGGGGGGGGTACGACGAGCTGAACCTACTGGCAGAGTGTGGGACAACTGCTGTATGTGGACAGAAAAAGGGTTAATTCCTGCTTCTGGAGAGGTGGGTCTCGATTTTGATAGAAAAGGTCACAAGGGGTGTTGTCACGTTTAGTTTGTCTTTTCTCAAAACACGTATCATATTTCCCTCCTCCGCGATATTCTCGCGCCCGATGCTGAGAGGGTTTATGATTGCACCCGCGTTTTGTCTTTTTTTCAACACTTTGGATAACACTCGTTCTGTAGGATTAGGTTGAACTATTAATTATGGTTTTGGAGGGCCGTTCAATTTCGGTGAGAGACACGCCAAAACTGTTGTCACAAGTCGTGTGCTTTTACTTAAGAAAACATAGTATCGCCCTCCCCCCCCCCCCCCCCCCCACTTGAATTGGGGAGTGAATCGATTTTGACGACAAAAGGGTGCTGTCACGCTCGTAGTTTGTGGCGAATATTGCCGCGTATCTCCCCCACCTGGCCGGTGAAAACCTTGTGCCGTCCCGGCACTGTGCAGGTGCGACGGTATGCACTCACACGACTCTATGCATGACATGATACACGTTGCTACCCTGCCAGGGTACAGGTGGAATATTTGGGCGAAAGTTGACACGAACGGTTTCGTCAAATTTTCTCAAGACATGGCATACCTCCCGGCCCCACGCCCCGCTGCTACGTGTGCATATGTGGAATGGATAGTTTTCGTGTGGTTTCCTTAACCCTTCTAGGCCCGCAGTCCCGTTTTGGGGACAAACTACTCGAAAAAATGAGTGGTTCGTCCCCAAAATGGGACTGCAGTTCTAGAAGGGTTAACGTATCTGCAGAAGGTACGCGTGGGGGCGTAAATAGGGTGATTAGGGGTGGGCGATATCCTGCATGTACAACTAGGCCGCGGGTTCGGCCTTGCCGAGGATGGTGATACTGGGCGATACCAGTACATTAGGCGCTGCGAGTACGTGGAGCATACTGGTACTTTCGCAAAACTACTGCGGTATTTTCTCGCGGCAACCTAACGCAAAACATCTACAAAGGGAGTGAGAGGGCCGACATATACGAAGCGCATCCTAGGGTAGGACATACATACCCCACTTTTTTAGGAAAGTGCCCAAACGCCCCCCCCAAGCCCAGTACAGGGGGGGGGGGGGGGGGCGGGCGGGCTGCACGTCACTGCCAGGTGTAGAGTTGTAGCCCCCGGTGAGCATTGCCACACGGTATATATGGGGTGCTGCACCTTATTATCTGGTATCCTCACGTAGGGAGGTCAGTACCTCACCCGGAACATCACTCCGAAGAAATTTTGTCACAGCAACCCGACCAACAATTCTAGGCGCTACTTCTGTAGTTGCTTGCTCACTTGAGGAGCCCAGCCGGTAAAAAAAATCGCCTCACAAGGCAAGAGATGCAACAACCCCTTACCGTGGAATGAGCCCTGTGAAATGAGATCTATCAGGAAATAGCCCAACCGGGAGATGGGCCACGGAGCGCGCACGGGGGCCGGGGGACTGAACTATCGGCCTCGAATATCTATTTTTGTCTATACAAGATGGGGTGGGAAGAACGAGAGAATGCGCGTGACCTCAAAGCACACCTGGTAGGTCTCAATTCCGGAACTCGTAATGAAAGCGCGTTTTCACGTTCGCGCACATATTTTTTTTGTTTCCGTTCATGACACGGACGGTATGGGCCACGGTAGTGAGGTCGATCTCAAAGTAGATGTTCCAGGAGGACTCAAATCTTGATGTCGCCGTGGATTGCGCGGTCCGAGATCCGTGAAGTCGGACGTACAGGCCAACCGCGTTCTTCCAAGGTGGCGCGGGAGTGCTGACACGCGGTATTTTTCACCCCGCAAACTAAAGGGGACGTCCACCATTGACCAAAAAAACAAAAAAAGCAGTATTACGGGGGACCCTAGTTAACAGGACCTATGGTATAATACATAAAAACCTACCTGGTATATATTCAGCCATTTTTACTATCAATATTTGGTCCTGTTAACTATGGCCCCCCGTAATAGTTGTTCTTGAAGGACCGATCCGGCGCGTTTAAACACATGGCGGTACAATAATCGAGCGTGCCAGGAGTCGTAAAGTAGAAAACGACGACCCCCTGGCAGGGTACATGAACGGTCGATCACGTTGAAAGATGGGCGTTGATGTCCATATATATGTCCATGTGGAGTCACTTTGCATGAGTGAGCTGAACGTCTCCCATCTATAGGTGCGGATATATACGATATGCGGCGAAACTCGAGTTTTGTCGTTTCTAGTCGACACCAATATTTATGACCAATCGCAAGCCATCTCGGCCCTTCTAGGTAAAGCCGGAGTGCGCAGCGGAGACACCCAGCTTTGTATTGGAGTTTAGGTTCTTGAACAACAAAGCCGTTCAGCTGAGCGGCTCGCCCTCGCTTTCTTGGCTGCTCTTGGCGGGTCGCGCGACCCGGCCTCCGCCGGGTTTTCTTCGCCACGCGCGGTCGGGGGCGGCCCCGAGACCGCCAAGCGCGGCCGCGTCGGACCTCGCTCTTGTGGTAGATTAAGGGAAGGCTCGGCACAAGTCTCAGCTGCTGCTGGAGATTGATACCTGGTAAGTCTTTTCGGCGAAAATATTTTGAATGATCCGCTTTGTCATCGATGGAGGAGATTGACAGTCATACTCGACGAAAATATCTTGAAAGCTCCGATTTGTCGCGGCCAGGCCTCCGCCGCGCCTTCTCCACCGTGCGCGGTGGGAGGCGGCCTCAAGACCACCGATCGTGACCGTGTCGAACCCCGCTCTCTGAGGTATATCGGGGGCCCATGCGGAACCCATGTACTTTTAAATAATCACATTTCCTGTATCGGGAAGTTGGTCGCCGTACAGGGTAACCAGCTTTCCACAATGAGTATCAAAGAGCGTTACTGGGAACGTTGCAAAGAAGGTTGCAGGGAACTGGACGGGCTGCCACAGAGTGCACCTGCCAGTACCTTGGGCACAATTCGCGATGATCAGGTACAGGCAAACCCCCGCTCGATCACCCTCTGTCATTGCCTATTTTGGCCACAAAAGAGCTTTTCAAACCGTCTTCTTTTTTCTTCATCGCGAGTGATCTTCACAGACAATTCGGTGCCACCTCCGCAATCTCGCTTCACAGAAACAGCCTTGACGGCGCTCATTCTTTTTCAGGTTATGAGCCTCGACATTTGACCTCCGAAACGAATGACAAACGAGCTACGACGTCCTGCTGAGTTCTTCAAGATCTACCAAGAAGTTCGAGCGGAGATAGATCTTCAATTTCTCAAGTGAGGAGGAAATCATTTGAAGAAATAACGATCAAGCCCCGACGGCAACAGCGGCATGGTCATGGGAGATCCAACCAAAGCAGCTTACGCGGTGGACAAGCGTATCACAGCGGTCGGCGGCAAGTTCACGGGCCGCAAGTAGGACGTATGGAAACGTTCGGCGCAGTCCGCTATAAGCATACGTCATTCCGGGATCTCTGATTTTTCGGAAGGGCGTCCTTTTGCCCTGAGCCCGATCGCATTCGTCCTCGTGCATCCTCTATGACCAGAAGGCCTACACGTGCTGTGAAACAGCCACAGATCGTTGATGAATCGGGAACAACCCAAGTCAGTACATCGGCTACTACTCAGCCTGGCACGGGGGCTACACCTCCTGCCGACACGGAACCAAACATCCCCGCGTTCTTCGACTGCACATGGATCCGACACACAGTCGGCAGCACCATGATCGTATTTGGCATCGTCGGATCCAGTTTCGGCATCATCGGTCTACTGGTAATACGGACTACGACAGCATCTGATCTCCGACATCGACGGACATCCAAACCTGGCACCAGTGGCAACCGACATATTTTCGACTTCTTGTTCCTGGGCGCTTTGGAAGCAGAGGCGAGTTTTCCTCTCATATTCAAGCCAAGGCGAGGTGAATTCGTGAATGGGAAGGCTGCTTGGAATGGCTTGGTCATAAATACTACCGGTAGGATGTACTGTTACGGTGGACCATACCTGGTAGTGAATAGGATCAAATATGTTTAGTACAAATAGATAAATATCTACCCTGGTAGGTTTTTGGGTGTACTGCAGGTCCTATTTACTATGGTACCCCATAACAGGATTTAATTCGTCAACGTAAGCACATACATACTAAAAACTCACCTCTTCAGGAAGGGATATGTAGGAAGGGTAAGTCCCTGATATATTCACGAATGAAGTAAATCATTTGAGAGGCGAGCTGGTGCACAAGGACGAGGTGGTCAATGACGACAGCAGACTGGGCACAGTGCACGAAGGACTCGCTGATATTTACGTACAAATAAAGTTCAGCGCGGAAGAAGCGGATAATGATTTCTCCCTTGATCGAGCAGTGACTGCTAAGCGTAGCATGTATGTGTGCTGATCAAGTTATGCACAACGGGCCTTCGCGCAAAGCCAACTAGCGTGAATCAGCCATTGAAACTACAACGGCATCATCAGCGGTAGTGACCTGTTCACACTTTAAAAGGACAGGCCATTGTTTCAAAAAAACGTTTTGCACGCAAGAAATCGATGGGTAAATCACCTTCCACGGTACGCAAGAACGCTTGGTGTAGCCTGCTGCACCTCACCGATCGCCACGACATTATAGTGGGTGCCTGGTTCAAGAGCCAGAGCACGACAACGGCAATAACCGCAATTATCGACCCGGTCAGCGAAATGGCCTACGCATCAAACATAATACAGGTGCTCACGCCAACACAGCCATCACTCCGAGTCCAACAACACAAGTGGAAGTCTACACCCCCGATACATCGGGCGGTCCATTCGCTTCTCGTATGACTACGAGTACCCCAAACCGGTCGTCTCGCCCGCCGGAGGCCCCGTATACGTTTCCTACGACGCACTCCGTGTGAGCGAACCAACCGGTGAAAGCGAACCCCTGACGGCCGATTGTGTGCTCCCGCCAGCCATGCACGGCGTTTCCATTTGTGGTTGCTGAGGAACCGTGCCACGCAAATCTCCGCCGATGGCCTTCTCTCCTCTCTAGGCTACACTCCACGACAACGAAGCCTAGGGTTAGAGCGGCGAACCTTCTGCCGAGGCGGGGCTCAGCCGCGGTGATCCTTGCCTCTATGGTCTTCTGCCGTGTCCGCCGATCTACCGAGACCACGGATCTGTGGTGATGAAGCGTGTGTAGGTACGTTTATTCGTGCGCCGCATGTAGGGATGGATTTGGGCGCCTGACGTGGTTCTGAGCATGCGTGCCCCGTTGGCCCTGGATCGGGAGATCAACGAAGCCTAGGGTACAACGGCGGTGCACATCGCATGAGCAGGGCACGTGCGCGTAAAGCGGTCTCTTCCACCAACTTGATTCAAACACTGATTATCACCCGCCCTCCCCTCGCCCCGAGTGAGGTCCTGGTGGATGACCCCCTTCCTCTCCTGACCGGTACAGCCCGCCGCGAGGCAGCCATTGCCTTTGCCATGACCTCTTCGCTGCACTGTCGGAGTGCTCTTCTATAGGCTTCTTTAACTGATTCGGCCGTGCTGTATGAGGGGCAACGAAGGTTGGCCGCCGCTCTGACGTGAAGGGCAGCCTAAAACGGCTTGTGGAGTCGGTGAGAGCAGCTGCCAAGACGAATAATCGGGGTCGCCAGGAAATCGTAGCACACGCAGCACTCTTCCAGGGCCACCTCTCGAGGCTCCGCACTCTCTGCGGGTGTCGGCGACGCTGTCCGTGGTGGCGGCGGGGGCGGCGGCTCTTGGGTCGAAGCGGATCCCGGCGTCCTCCCACCGAGCGCCCCCCGCGGGCGTCGCCGGCGACGGCCTTTGGGTAGCGGCCACTGCGCCTGTGTGGTCGCTGACTGCGGTGACGCTTCGAGCGCCAGGACCACTTCTGGTGTCAAGGATAGTATCCCTGTCGGAGGGGGGGGCAGTCGTCGGCAACGGCTGCCGCGGCAGTGTCACAGGTGACGCCGGGGGTGACCTGGCATAAGGCGATACAGTCGGTTGCGGTCGTGGTCTCGCTGACCGAGGCGGCGCGATCACCGACCTCACCCATGGGGTCTGCTGCGACGGCGGTCGGGACTGACCCGTTGGCGAAGGCTGCCTTGGACGCGACTGGGACACCTCCGGTCGCACCGTCGGCGGTATGGTAGGCACCTCCTGCAGCGGCTGCGTCTCCGCCAGCTACGAGCGAGGGCTTCCCGACAGGTACTCTCGACCGACCCGGTGGGGGGAAGACACCCAAGTACACCCGAAGGTAAGTAAGTTTGAATGATTGGCTGGCACTTGTAGAGCCAGCACCACACAGTGTTTCTCTTCCAGATGGAACCTACAACTCGAAGGCCAGATTCATGCACCATACGGGCAGTCTCGATAGTATCCCTCCACCCCCTGGATACCCCTTTGATCAATCGCCTAACTCCTCCCCGGCCGTTCCTGTCTTGACCGGCATATCTCCGGCCCGCCCGCTCTGCGCTGGAAGCAGTCACACTGGCTCTGCAACGGCGCGCCGTCGATGTTCCACTTTCGCCCCTCTGGCGGTGCTATTCGTTACGGTTGAAACAGGCAGTCGCAAAGGTCTTGACAAAAGCCGTCGAAGATTCCGTGAGCAAGCTGGTCGTGGCACACCATGTACGCCGACAGCGGCCTACCGATGGCCACGTTCACGAGCACGCTGCTTCACTCGGAACCAATCCGAACCGAGCAACACGATAATTCGTTGCAATTGGACGTGTCCGGGGAGAAAAGGGTCACCGCCTGTTCGCAGAGTTCTGCTCGTGTTTTTTGGCAACGCACCGGGAGCAGGATGTGTCCCTCCGATGTGTGCAGCTGTACTTCGCATGAAGCGACGACACCCATGTGTGGCGAAATCCGGTGACCGGCGCCCATCCACGACGCCCCTTCCAGGAAGGTAACACCGTTTTAAGGGCAGCTTGGTCCTCGTCTGGGCATTGCCACCAGAGTACCAGGTGGGATGTGAGGATCCGGCTTCGCTCGGATACTAAGTAACAGTACCGTGACGGCCTCGCATCCGTTTGTTCGTTTGGATCGTTCCAGCAGCGACGGTTACAAGTTGTAGAGGGTTGCGTATATCTTCGCAGGCGTTATTGTGAATTTTGCCGTGTGTTCATGAGGAGAGTTCGAGCACTCCGTTCTCCGCTCCGAGCTACGAGCTAGGCTCCGCTCTCTCTCTCTCCTCCTCTGTCCTCTAATACAACGACTATAAAGAATCTCATCAGACCACGTGGTGGCCAGGGCATCCAGGTTTGGACTCTACAAACACACTAGTGCGCTTGAACGTTTGAGGTCTGGTACCAGAAGCCAAGATGCCTTCGGAGAGGTCGGCTCACGTGGAGCACGATTCTCCGGGTGAGCAAGATCTGAGGCGCGAGGTAAGGCTGGCGATTGAGCACAGTCAGGCGTCGATGATGAACGCCATGAGGGAAATGATGGCCGAGTTCACGAGGAACAACGGCCGATCGGAGTCCGGCAGCGCTGAGGGAAGCGCTGCTGTTGGGCAAATCCCGCGTGGGATAGTGCCCGCTGCTGTAAGAGAAACCCCTGCTGCTGCTGTAGGCATGGCACGGGATATTGCATCAGAACATCAGACAAATTTGCGTGAGGGCGCCTCGCCAGATTTGGGAGTAACTGGACGCGGAAGAACTGCGTTGCCTGTCGAGGTTGGCCCACCGAGGGGTCAGCCAGACCAGCCTGGGAGGACTGGAGAATGGGGTGCATACCCTGGCGGTGAGTTGGATGGTGGATTTGATCTACCTCTCTCGCGTCATTTGGCATTCAAACATACTCCTGTGCCATCATTTAGTGGGCTGAAGCCTGAGTTCAACTCCTGGACAAGAGACGCTAGGTATTACGCCAAAGGAGTTGGTTTCTTGTCTGCTTTCGTGTCAGATCCACCGCAGTACATTCCCGTAGGGGAATTGGACACTGAGAACTGGATGCTTGTCGCTAGGGGGTTTAGCCGCGAAAGTGTGCACGTGCATACTCTGGCGTGGAATTTCCTGTCGACTGCGCTCAAAAGCAAGAGCGACAAGAACATTTTACACAGGTGTACCTCGCCGAGGCAAGCGTGGGACGCTCTCCTTGCGTGGTACGGCCCTCAAACGACGGGGGCCAAGTCGGACCTCTCGAGGCGCTTAAATAGCTTTAGGATAGCGCCGGGGAGCAACCCGCTCGAGGAGATGGGCAGGATCGAGGATCTTGCCGCGGAAATGCGCGCAGCAGGAATGTCAGTAGACGACCATATGCTGTGCACCATTTTTATTGACGCTCTGCCTGCTGAATACGAGGTGGAGGCTCGGAACCTGGCATCACGTGACAGCATCGGCCGTGATGACATCATCAAGGCTGTCCGAGAACGGCATCACCGAATTTCTGGAAACAGGAAGAAGGGGTCCAACGCTGGCCACGCAGGCCATGCTATGTACGCCGGCGGCAGTGGCGGTGGTCGCGGACAAGGTGGAGGCAATGGCAGAGAAAACGGCGGACGGCGACGACAGCCTGGACGAGGTGGAAGAGGCACCAACAAGGGCGGTGGTGGTTCAGCCGCGGCTGCTGGTGGCAATGGCAGCAGCGCCAAAGCCACCAGCGGAAGTACTCCAGTGGGCAAGTGTCATAGGTGTGGCACGAAGGGCCCTTGGAAGAGCGACTGCACGGCGAAGCTATGCAGCCGATGCCAAGGACGGGGGCACTCTGCGGATGCCTGTCCCATGTCCATGGACCGCTGCAGTCGATGCAACGGGCTGGGGCACGCTGCTGATGTCTGCCCCTCATCGAAAGAAGAAGCTGTCATGGCGGTGGCGAGCGAGGTTGGGGCAAGGGACGACGACCAAGACAAAGGTACGGTCCAGGCCTCAGCTTTCAAGGCCGAGGAAGCAAGCAAGAACGGTGATGGTTCGGGGGAAGGGGAACCTGGTTGGCAGGTAGGAGACGAGGCATGGATATGCGATAGTGGTGCATCTACTCACATGACGCCGTCAGCTGACTGCATGATCAACTATATAGAATGCAACCTGGAACTGCGAATCGCCGATGGATCCACTCGATCGATTGAAGGTTACGGTGACATAAGCGTTATCTCTCGGTCCGGAAATGGTCTCGTGCAAGTGCTGCTTACGAATGTTGTGCACGTGCCGGATCTCCGCTACCACCTGTTTTCCCTGCCCACTCTCGTCAAAAACGATCACACTTTCGAAGGGCGCCCCACGGGGATTGTAGTCAGGCTCAATTCAGAGCGTTCGATCGTGTTTCCGCTGAGGGGGACCCTTTTCAGCCTGTACGGCTACCGGATCGACCGCAGTTGCGGGGAAAGTGCCTGTGCTGTACTCGCCCCGGGGCAACCGCCCCACAAGTCTACGATCAACATCAATGATTTCCACTGCGCGGCTGGGCACTCCCATGAGGTACTACTCCGCAAGACCGCGGAGCAGCAAGGGATTGTCCTCGAGGGAAAGCTGCTGGAGTGCAGAGGGTGCTCCATGGCAAAGGGTCTCCGCAAAGGTATCAAGCAGTCCACACACACACGAGCAGCTAAGAAGCTTGGGAGGGTTTTAGTGGATTTGAGTGGACCTAAGGTGGTAGAGTCTCTCGGAAGAAAGCGGTATACTCTGATAGTGCGCGACGATTTTTCACGGTATACGTGGGTGTACTTCATGCGCCACAAGTCGGACGCCACGGAATTGCTCGAGCAGTTTCTTGCGGATTCTCGTGCAGATGGTGTCCCTTCTACTGTGGTAATCGTCCGATCTGATGGAGGTGGCGAATTCCGCGGAGGCAAGTTTGGCGACCTGTGTAGATCACGAGGGATCAAGCAGGAATTTACGACAGCCTACAGCCCCCAATTTAACGGAGTAGGAGAGCGCGCGCTGGGTTTGATCGAGACGGCCGCAATGGCGGGCCGAATCCAGGCTAAAGAGCTTTTCCCGGCACGCAACTCCCGGCCACTGCGTCATTGTGGGCGGAAGCGTCCCACTGGGCGTGTGACGCCTTGAACCGCACTGCAACGACAGCTAACCCTGAGAGCAAGTCGCCGCATGAGATGTGGCATGGTAGCCCCCCCCCGGTAGTATTACTACCTTTTCTCAAGCCTGGCTACTGCAAGGTGAAGAGGGAAAACAAGTCACAGGTGAAAGCACAAGAGTGCTTTTACCTTGGCCCTGCACCCAACTACCCCCGAGACTCAGTACGAGTATTGACGAGGCAACGCACTGTGCTAATCACGCGAAATGTCACCTGGCAACGCGTGTCGCCTGCACCACCTGTACCTGCCCAGGCGAATGACTCCCTGTCTACGGAAAAGGGGGGTCCGAGGCGGACGACGTGAGCACGTCGGATCGAGGTGTTGGGGGGGTGGTGAATGAGCTGGACGACGGTCTGGCTCACTTGAACGACCTCGACGTGACGTGGGGTTTTGACCTGGACGCGTTTATGCAGGAGCGCATACATCAGGTACCTGTCGCCGGCGAGGCCGGCGACGAAACACCAGAGACGATGGGTTCGTCTCAAGGGGGCGCCATGGACGCCTCCTCGGCCCCGAGGGGGAGGGCCGAAACAGCTGAGACGATGGGTTCGTCTCAAGGGGGCGCCGTGGACGCCTCCTCGGTCCCGCCAGGGAGGGCCGAAAGCGACCCGGGTGCAGCATCAGTCTCCGACACCGGCCAAGGGAACGGTGAGGGCCCTCCCGCGATCCTGTCGGGCAGGCCAGCACACGAGCTCAGCAGCTGGGGACGGCTCCCTCCAACAGTACAGGGCCGGACCAGGGGTCAGAGCCAACGCCTGGAGGGTGAACCTGCTGTGAACCAGCTAAAGATGGACAGAGGAGCCGCAGACGCGCTGCTTGCGGCAGCGTACGAGTGGTGGACGACGCCTGGGAGTATCCTGAATCGTACGTCATGGACGACGGAGGACGCAGTGGCCTTGATGGCCGGGGGACCTGCCGTGGAGAATAAAGGGGAGTTGAGCGTGTGCATGCCGAGTGGTTTCCCGGAAGACGTAGAACCGCCCCCGCAGTCCGTAGCAGATGTAGAGCGTTCCCGATATAAAGCGGCGTGGCACGAGGCCATGCAAATTGAGTTGGACGGTCACAAAACGACCGGTACATATGAAGCCGCGACACCGCCACGAGGGCGGAAACCTGTAGGCGCGAAGTGGGTGTTCACCTACAAGACGGATAAGGATGGTATGATAGTAAAGACAAAGGCCAGACTTGTGGCTAAGGGTTTTAGCCAGGTGCAGGACGTAGATTACTTTCAAACGTTTGCACCAACTCCTTCGTCAGCGTCAGTTAAAATTCTGGCGACTGTTGCCAACGAATATGGTCTGAAGATTTTTCATCTAGACGTCGCGCAAGCTTTTGTTCGCGCGAAACTCGACGCCTAGATATACATGAAACTACCCGGAGGGGGTGGTGACATGTCAGGAAGGATCGTCCGCTTGAACAGATCACTGTATGGTCTAAAGCAGAGCGGACGGCAGTGGGCCGGATTATTGGTGGAAACCGTGGTAGAGTACGGTATGGAGCAGTGTAGGTCTGACCCGTGTGTTTTTCGCATGGTTGTGGACGACAAGGTAGAACTGATCATGGCCGTCCATGTAGATGACATCGTGATCGCAGGATCGGACGAGACATGCAGAGATTTCCATGCCGCGCTAGTTACGAAATTCCCCACAAATAACCTCGGCGAACTGACTTGGTATACTGGTTGTGCTTTCAAACGCGACTGGGAGTTGGGAACATTGGAGATTACGCAGAAGGCGTTTATAGAGAGCATGCTGAATCGTTTTGGTGTTAACTCATCCTCTGACATCCCCGCGACCCCCGGTGTGGAACTAGGTCCAAGAGAGGAGGGCGAAATTGGGCGAGACTGGCCGTACAGGGAGGCTGTGGGCAGCTTGATGTGGCTGTCGACCATGACGAGGCCGGACATCTCGAACGCTGTGCGTGCTGTGGCGCGCCACTCCCACAACCCAACGGAGAGGCACTGGAAGGCAGTTTTGAAGATTATGGCTTACCTCCATGGGACCAGGTTTATGGGATTGACTTTTGTGCGGGGTTCGGGATTGGATTTGACAGCGTATAGTGATGCTGATTATGCCGGTAAGTCGAACGATAGGCGCTCGGTATCGGGGACGGTAATTACCCTTGGGGGTGCGGCCGTCAGTTGGGCAAGTAGCACGCAGAGGTGTGTTACGTTGTCGACAGCAGAAGCAGAATATGTCGCCCTGGGTGAAGGGGTGAAGGAAGCTTTGTTTACGGGCGCGGTGTTGTCGTTTATTTGTCCAGAGCTAAGCGGATCATGTGTTCGGGTTTTTGAGGATAACCAGGGGGCCATAGCGTTGGCTGAGAACCCTCTTTGTTCTGCGCGGAGTAAGCATATTGACGTGCGTTTTCATTTTGTCAGAGAGCTACTTCGTGCTAAGAAGATCGACATTCAGTTCGTAGCTTCGGAAGATCAGCACGCGGATATTTTGACGAAATCCCTTGCTGCGACCCCTTTTAAGTCTCATCGTAGGTTCTTGTTGAATCTGCCCTTGGACGGCGAATAGGGGGTATGGGCGTTGGTCGATGAGTCATGTTTGAGTGATGCGAGGAATAATTTGTCAGGTCGCCAACCCTGCGCTACTTTGAGGGGCATGGGGGAGTAGGGCACAGCTTGGCATTTTATTTTCTGGCCATGGTCATTGTTTGGAATGCGGTCGTTGTTCAATTGCAATGGTTTGGAGTATATGTGTTATACAGGGGTTTTTTACCCGGTGGCCGGGTTTCCTCCTGCGGTACTGTCGTTGGCTGTTCTTAGGTCCTAGCAAGTCTTGAATGTCTCTTCGGTCTCGTCACTGCTGCTGTGAAGAGCCAGGGAGGGTGTTCGTTTGGATCGTTCCAGCAGCGACGGTTACAAGTTGTAGAGAGTTGCGTATATCTTCGCAGGCGTTATTGTGAATTTTGCCGTGTGTTCATGAGGAGAGTTCGAGCACTCCGTTCTCCGCTCCGAGCTACGAGCTAGGCTCCGCTCTCTCTCCTCCTCTGTCCTCTAATACAACGACTATAAAGAATCTCATCAGACCACGTGGTGGTCAGGGCATCCAGGTTTGGACTCTACGGGGCATCAGGTTTGGACTCTACGAACACCGTTACCCATACTACGGTGTAAAGAAGGCTTCACCTTGGGTGGCATTAAGAGTGATTTACACCACGGCAGTCGCACCGTGAGCCCGTTGGCGCTTGGACAAGATTGATTCTATTAATATCAGGGACGATAGACGGTAAATATGAACATGGCCCACACCGTCCCTTTGTCCAAGATCATGGCGGCCTTACTGCTCCATGGAAACATACCTCCTTCCTACCAATGACGTTGTCCCCGCTATCTTGTCGAAGAACGTGGCGGGGTTGCTGATCTACAGAAGCTAATCCAGGGATCCCCACACGCCCCTTCCTGGTAGACCCCGAATATTGATGCCCCCCTGAGCTTCGTTTGGGTGTATCTGTTCCTGGCCAGCGGACTCTGACGTACGGAGACCAGAGCGACGCCACCGTGACTGCAGGTTATATCATGGCGTTTGCCGTCCGACAATGTGCAGCATGAACTTCATCGTTGACCACTCAGAAATAATACCCTAAAGAAAACTAAGGTTATTGTGATTTTATTCGTATGGGATCCCTTGCGAGCTGACGTGGAATCTCGTGGTATCCCGTACGAACTCCCACCTCCGGATCCCACGACATCTCGCCGCATCCCACGCACGTTCCCTTGTTTCGTACTGGTATACCGTACCAGGTACCTGGTATGTATTATTAGTACGCGATGAAGCATGTAAGCGACGACCAGCACGCGGTGTACTGCGCTACAAGTGAAACCAGCAGGCTTCGATGCTGTCCGAAGTGGCGATGTCTGTTTCCAACGGTTATAGCACAAAAAACATTTCCTGACAGGTCAACGGTACGATAGACAGATGATCTGCTACCCCGTTACTCACTGCCTCTCTATGTCACATCATTGGGTTATTTATCGCAATCACTACCGGTATATATTTTCGCCGCAGCGACGCTCGCTTCCTCATCACTCAGCAAGTACGGCAGCATCGAAAATGTTGTGTGGCAGTGGCATCGGGTATTACTGTACATGTGCGGAATCAAAAGCGGTACGTATGTAGGCCTCTGATTGGTCGATGTAGTTTAGATTTCCCACATAATATTCAGTATAGCTATATATCCCCCTGGTACGCACGGCGCAACATGAGCGTGGAAACCCCTCGTTCATAAGATTCGTACTGCTCGTACATGCGCTGAGACTGCTGATTGTGGCAGAGAGAAAAACTGCCCTCATCAGCAACCGAAGAGCGCCTCACCCACTTAGACGAAGTGCCAAGGACCCTCCCCCCTTGCACCTTGCACGGAAACCATGGGTCAGTTTAGCCCCATGAAGATCGCGTTGGCTCTTGTAGCGTTTATGTTTTTGGGAGCGGACGCGTTCGTCACCCCGTCCGCCTTTACTGGGATGGGTGTGAGCTCGGGGTCAAGGGCGGGAGCGACGGCGCGAGCGGCGGGGGCCATGCGCAGCAGGCCGACCATGAATGTCGTCGATGTGAGTGAGAAGTGGAGTTATGGCCGTGCCAGCGTGGTCCAGTGTGCGACCCTTCCCGGATGTGTGTGTATCGTATATATGTATATGTTGAGGCGGAAGCTTGTGCCTCCAGGTGGTCCCTTTGGTGTTTGGGCTATACAACCTGGCGGCCTTCCCCCTACGTACTGCTGTCTGTACCGTATTGATTGTGTGTTGGGCGAACTGTATGACTCGTACGTCTGCTATCTGTAGGTCAAGCACGCAGTATGTACATACGCAGATGCTGATAGGATCGCCTTCCGCTGATGTTGGCACCCGTCTCTCGTCATCGTTGGACAAGGAACCTGAGGGTAAGATGAGAGCATCGCTCTCCTCCACAGCAGTAGTATTAATAATATTAATAGTAATAGTAATAGTACGAGTATAAACATTATGAAAAGTATTATTAGTTGACCAACGAAAACCGGGGTGCGTGACATGATCCGAGTAACCTAATTATGCCGCCGTGTTGTACTTGCTAATGATACATGATGCGGCGGTACATACATTTACCTCTGGTACAATAAGCAATTAGGTGGTCCGACGCTTGCAGTTTGTCAGAAGAATGGATGTCATGTTGTCTGCTGACTGTCCTCTACTGCTTTATGATCTGCGAACCCTTCAGTGCGTTGGGTTACGTATGTGTTTGCTGACTCTGTTGGCGGTAGATGGGTCGCTTGAGAGGGAGAACGCGGCACCCCCAGCCTACGTAACGGCAGTAAAACAACAGCAGAAGGCAGTCAGCCCACACACAACTGCAGTGGTTCCGCTCGTATACGAACGGAGTAGAAGCAGCAGGCAGTCTCTACCTGGTACCACTCTGCCCCTGAATATAAGCACCTTTTTATTAAATATTAGTGCAGAACAGGTTCTTATATTTGGGGACGGAGTGGTATATTTTATGAACATTTTTTTATATTTAGACATCAACAGCTGTGAGTACATCAGCAGAAAAAGATAATTACTCGTACTCGTAATACTTTCGAAAGTACACTACGGTACCTGGTAAGGATACATACCTGGTACCTGGTGGATACGAACAGGCGCGCAGACAGCCTTCAGACGGCGTGTTTAGGATGAAAGCCATCAGTGCACTCGCTGACTGCTGCCTTCGGCTGTGCCTTCGAGGACGATGGAGGCCTTCGTCCCTCGATAGGTATACATACGCACCAGTGCAGCAGCAGACTACTGCTGTATCAATAGTCGAGCATTGTGTCAGTACAGTGCGGATCAATGTGCCGTACCAGGTGTGTTCTACCCCTGTTTCCTCCCGCCAGAGGCGCACCAGCTGTCTGGTCAGCGAAGCAAGTACGTACAGCAGTACAAAGAGCCTGTACCAGGTAGCCCAATAGGTGCAAAGAGCCTGTAGCCCACACGTATTTGTGGGCACTTAGAAGTTTACGAGTACGTGGTACCGTAGTCTACGTGTATTATTCCTGCAGTGCTGTGCGGTATGAGGTGTACCAGGTATTTGGCAAGGGGGGGCGGGGGGGGGGGGGGGGTGGATGCGGTGTATTATACAAGGCGCTTCGCTCCGCGGGCGGCCTACGCCGCCCCGTTACGCTTGCTCAGGAAGGGAAAATATATACCAAATTACTACGTATGCAAAGCGGACTGAGTTCCATGATTGAATATAGGTTTTTACTGATCGATCGAAGTGGCAAACCGGCGACTTGATAATGCCAAGAGTCCCGCCGCCATGCTTCAGGAGAAAACAGCTCGGACGCCATATACGCTTCGCGTCGCGGGCGGTTGCCGGGCGTACGTGGCCCTCTACGCTCGCTCACATACCGTACGTACATACCCGAGGTAGGGTAATCCTTTTCCTCTTTTGACATGCTTGCTGCATATACTGCTGTACGAAACACAGCCTTTTCCTCTTTTAACGTGGAAAGAGAAAGCACAGCACGGCACAGCAGCACCGCGAAAACAATGAAAATGAAACCAAAAAAATCGAAAAGAAAAAAAATCCCCGCCCCTTCATGAAATATTTTTCTGTCTGATTGGAACACCTTGCACCGGTAAAAAAAAAAAAAAAAAAAAAAAAAAAACGTACAGCAGAGCCTCTCTCTCAGCCTCGTACGCCGCCCGCCCCTCTCGCGACCACCTCGCCACCTATTCGGTCCGGGTAAAGCTTTCCTTACTCTCTGCCACAGTCAGCCCCGTCGACCGCCACGCGTGAAGCCCGGTGCTCACCGGGGCCGTCGTTCGCCAGGTCGACAATGTTGGTACTCAGACTTCGCAGCTCCCTCTTTCAATTTGAACGTGGTCTCAAAAATAAGCACCGCTTGAATGTTATCTTGCAACATCGAACGACCCTTATATCTCGTACGGAATCTATCCAAAATCACAAGTAAATGGAGGCCAGACAGAGCCCGTTCCTGCATCCCTCGTGTTTCGAGGCACACGCGACGCCTAGGCAGGAAAGCGGTGACTGCGCTCCTTGCAGCTCCCCCTCACCCGCTGTCACCCGCGACGGCGCCGGACTCTCCCGCGGTGCCGTGCTCGGAGTACACGCACGCACACGAACCGGAAGAAAAAGAAGAAAGGACCGAGAAAACAAAGAGCCGCTGGAAAGGCCCGGCAAGTAATAAAAAGGTGGCGGTTTCGAAGTGGGAGCTCTGAGAGGCCAGGGATGCACCAACCGAGCACGCTCAGGGATTGAGACCTAAGTAAGTGGTTCTAGTGTGCGATACCTGAGGCGCTACTTATCCCTTTTAGGACTGCAGTCTCGTTCTGGGGACAATTGGGGACAACTTACTTGGAATTTGAGTGCATTGTCCCCAAAACGGGACTGGAGTTTTAAAGGGGTTAAGAGGCTTTCTTATCTGGCTTGAACCCCCGATAACGCGTCCAGCAGTCCAGCAGCGTACATAATGTACGCCTCGTACCTACGCATAGTTGTATATACGAGAGGTGTCTGCCTGTGTTGGTTTTCAAAAGCAACTTGCTTGTTGAGCCTGAATTGTACTGGGACACAGCTAGAGAATCGCATGCTTGTAGAGGGGTGCCGCAACCATTGTCGATCGAAGGCGACCAGTGTTCCCCCCCCTTAAGGCATCTTGAGTATTCCATGTACCTGGCTGGTATATAGCGGTATGTATCCCTGGTCTGCTGCATCAACAGCACGCGGAGAGGAGAGCTATATAGGAGCTGCCGCGATTTGTTGCGGACAAACTCGACCGGTCTTTGCCTTTTTCGAGGCTGCAGGACACGAATATACCCGGTGGTCTCAGCGGTATGAACGGCACGCGGACGTGTGGCTTTTTATGGCCGTACACACATGCGCTTCGTTTGGTGTGTCTGGTGTTCGTTTTCGATTGCGGTGGCCTACACTGCCTGCACTCGGTCTGCAGATGCAGCGTACCCGGCAGTCAGGCACGCGTGCTGTGTGCCAGTACGCGCGTCGACGCTCATCGAGGCTGCTGTATAGTGCTTCCGTCCTTCTCGACGTGCACTCAAACGCACTTGCCACCTATACATGGTGCCTCAGACAGGGCTGCTGTCACCGCTGTCTGTAGTGTCGTACGGTATTGAGAAAAAATATATACCAGGTACCTGGTATTACCTGGTATTACAAAACAGCCTTTTGAGATCAAAACATATGTAGCAGATGAGGCGGGCTGCGCGTCAAGAAGATTGGCGGACCTATCGAGCAGTCTTGCACCTATATACGAGAGATATATGGAGGCGTTCTTGTATGAAACGTTTGTTTCTGTAGACGAGAGTGCCGCCACCGCAACGAAACCAAACGTGAAGCATGTGTCATCGATGCACGCGCGCAGCAGCCGTAAGGGCACTGGGCCCGCGTGCCCGCGTCCTGTTCCGAGTGCTTGTACGATATCATGCCACAGCAGCGGTACAACGGGGACCTTTTAACAATCTGGGAGAAAAGATCTTTAGGTTGGTAGACTGTTCAGGTGTTTTTGGTTCCTGTTGGGATCAAGCCACGGGCGAAGACCCAACCCAACCCCTGACCCTAACCCTAACCCCAAACCGCATCCAAAACGGGCCAAAACTCGCCATAAACGCGGCGCAGCCGCGTTTGCATCGAACCAGGAAATTTCTCAGTATTTCGATGTGCAGACCACGGTACGCAGTTTTCGAGTCAAAAACATCCCTGAAGATCCCTTCTCCCAGATTACTAAACCTACTCGAGGTACAGCAGCAGAGTGTGTACTCGCGCGGGTATCACGGTCATGACGCACCTGTATACGTAAATACCGTCATCGTGCGATGCGTCTACTTTTTTTTTTTGTTTCCCCCTTTTTCAACCGCATCTGCAATTTGGAGACACTACATCACACAATGGAACAGATAGATCATCTACAGATCAGACAGATCAGCTAGACCATCTGCTGTATGTAGATCACAGCCTGCCGTTGCTGCAAGTCGTCGCTGCAAGCCGTCGCTGCAAGTCGTCACTTTTTATCGCCAAATTTTCGTGTGCCCGTAGACGGAAAATATAAAATTACCTCTATTTCCGGTACGAAATAATTAAAATGAAACCGAGGGTAATTTATTTAATTGTTTTGGTCAGATAGCATTTCCAAACCGGAAAATAAATAATTACAGCAAGTTTCCTCGAAGATTTTGATGTTTGAAACGAGGTTTGCGCTTTGCGTCACACCTTGGGCCTGTTTATTGTCCTGTCGTGTCTCCGAAAGGGTCGAAGGTAGAACATGAGCTCGAAGGCGGGAGTTTGGCACGGCTTCTTGTCGTAATAAATAGGCCCTCGCCTCTTTTGTTTTTGGGGGTGGTATCGGTGTAACAACAAAGAACCATGCGGAGGGTTTTGTATCGAGTATGCTCGCTCGGTAGGGAGGGGACCGGGGGGGGGGGGGGGGGGGCGCTTGAAAACGACTCCTCCAGCAGTCATTGCCACGCTTATTTTGTGTTTCTGCGAACAGCGCTGTTGACGGAAACTTGTTTGTTCGTTTCGCCTTTTAGAGCGAATACTATTAATAGGAATGGTAGCAGACAGCACTCTGCCCTCTTGCCCGCTTTTAGGACTGCTGTCCCGTTTTTGGGGGACAAACTACTTAGAATTTGACTGGTTTGTTCCCAAAACGGGACTGCTGCCCTGAAAGTGTTAAGGAGCCCCATCCGTCACAATTTTTGCCTCGCAAGGCAAAAGAAAAACAGGCTACTGCTTGTTGGACCAAGTACGTACATGCAAAATCATACTTTCCGTTCGCAGGGAAAAAACAAGATATATGGGCGGAAAATCGCTCTTAAACCCTTTTAGAAGTGCAGTCCCGTTTCGGGCGACAAAGCACTCAAATTCCAGCTAGTTTGTCCCCCAAAACGGGACTGCGGTCGTAGAAGCTCTGATTCAGGATGACTGTACTCCCGTTGTGGAAGCGAAACGCTTGGAATTGGAGTAGGGTTTAGGTCTGTATAAGGCACGGTACCGAAAGGGTTAAGACCTCCTTAGGGACTCTGCACTACTAGCGTTTCGGAGATAAAAATGGCTTGGAATTACGAGAGCCATGATATATGTTCATGCTCCGTAGTGAGGGGGAGGGAGGCGGCGGCCGCTGTGTAAGTGATCCCGGACTCGAGAGTTACTGCGTACCGGGAGGGAACGGGAGAGAGTGGGTGGAGGATAAGTGAATGGGATAGAGGAAGAAAGAAAGAAGAGAAAGAAAAAAGATTTAACAAAAAGTGCAACGGTAAAAAAAAAAATTAACAAAAAGTGCAACGGTAAAAAAAAAAAAAAATTAACAAAAAGTGCAACGGTAAAAAAAAAAAAAAAGCATATTCATATAATACCGTGTCCGTCACGAGGAATGCGCAACAAAGCGACCGACGTTTGCTCAGCTGGAGTTTGCAAAGTCTCACACATGAGACAGATCACGATCTATATTACGTAGATCAGATAGATCATCTAGATCGTGTATCTGCAGTTGTGAGATGTGCGGGGGTCAGCATAAAGTATAGAGCACGGATTGAACCCAGGAAATTGTTGCGTTCATAGATCTTGGCGCGGGTCGTATAGATCAGGGACTTGTCTGCCGTGAAGGGTCTACTGCTTGTAGATCATAAAATAAAAAT
Organism: Nereocystis luetkeana; assembly: GCA_031213475.1. Taxonomy (NCBI): domain Eukaryota; class Phaeophyceae; order Laminariales; family Laminariaceae; genus Nereocystis; species Nereocystis luetkeana. The sequence continues at coordinate 8,949,436 of JARUPZ010000012.1, read as the reverse complement.
AAAAAAGGGGATATGTCCGGTATGTCTGGGCAAAGTTAAAAGTTGACACACCTTCGACAGATCATTTACAGATCATCCACAGATCATCTACAGATCATCGATCCCCATATATTTGATGATCTAGATCTATCAGGGCAGATAATGTACGAGGTAGATCTCTGATCTGATATGTCTCTGATCTGATATGTAGGATCTAGCTCGCTCTATCGGATGATTTACACTGTTACCGGACGGGAGCCTTGTGATCTGCATGGCCTCGGACATGTTTCCTGGGTCGGAATCTGTACCACACAGATGAAGCATGCCTCAGTTAGTAGAGGTGCACCCCGCTTGAGGAACGGTTGTACTCAGTGCTGTGGCAAGTCACACAAAAAAACTGGCTTCAAGTAAAAACAAAGCGCAACCGGATGAGTAAAATCCCCATGGTCTATACATAGGGGGGGGGGGGTGTACCAAAATGCATTGTGCGAAGAAGAAAAAGAAAAGGAATGGATTTCCAACGATTTTGGGTTATTATAAGGAAGGAAAAACACCCCGTCATTCGGAAAATCTGTTCGGCAAAAAGGTGCTCGATGCCGCTATAGTATCGTAGCACGCGTCAGATCCTGCACAGAATATCATAACCGCTACGAGTAGAGGATCTAGCTGTAGATGATGTATCTGATATATTTGTAGATGATTTACCTGATCTATTTGTAGATGATCTATCTAATCTATTTGTAGATGATCTATCTGATCTATCTGTAGATGATATATCTGATATATCTGTTGATCATCTATCTGATATATCTGTAGATGATATCCATGTGTCCGACGTGTATGTTGTCGGCTACCGACCAGTGCCGAGCGCACAGTTTGTGTCCTTCCTTCTGTTTAAAAAATGAAGTACGTGATCAAAACCGGCTGACGATTTGAGCCCACCCTCTCGTACACAGCAGCATCGGGTTATTCTAGAGTGCCAATAGAATGCATCGATTTCTTTCTTGGCTGCGATTATGCAATAGTGCAGTGAAACCCCTGAAAAATACCCACTGGCTCAAAATTCACAGGCAGCGCTCTGTGCTACGTACTCCTTTTTTTCTCCCCCAGTACCTGGCGTTGCTTTCCGTCTGTTCGATAACCCCTCACCCATATGATAGAACCACCCAAAGCCCCCCACTGGGATGATAAGCACCCCTTCCTGCTCACTACAACATTCCCGCTTGAGAGTTTTTTTTTGTTTTTATGTTACAACAGTCGCAGGTATAAACATACCCACGATGACCCTCAGCCTTTTCCGATCAATTCTTGGTCGGCGGATCTCTCCCGCCTCCGACCGTCTTTCCGCGCGGTTTCTTCGCCCGGGCGTGTTCCCCCTCCACGCCTGACCCGCCCGGCCTCGGAGGATCCGCCCGCTCAGCGCCGTGGCGCCCGGACGAAGCCTTGACGTTGAGATCTGCGAAGGAATCTCCGAAAATTCCTGCCCTGTCAGTGTTTTGGCTCATGGTCTCTCGACAGAGTGTATGCCTTCGCGTGGTTCTGTCCGGCACGTCCTCTCCGACCTCGGGTCCATGGGGAGGGCCACCTACCCGGCCAGCGTCACCATCGTGAGGGGCCTGCGCAGGTGGCTGTATCAGGGGCATCGATTGAACGCCCTGATAGCACATGCCACCCAGGCTTGGTTGAGAAATGATATCCTTTAAAAAAGGCGTGCCGGGAAGTATGAGAAGAGATATCGCGTGTCACCTACAGCCAGCAGCACTCATATGACAGGCAGCAGTACGTATGGTGTGGACGCTATCGTACAGCGGCAGCCGCAGTGGAGCTATGTACTACATACGGCACGTGGCTGCGGAGTATCTACAGCTGCAGCAGGGCTGCTACAGCAGCTACTGCTGTTAACGGCGCCTTTCTACGGAGCGGCGCTGTCGACCATCGCGCCATCGCGTACTGCCTGAGTTAGGAGTTACGTAGTTGCGCCGCCTTCTAGGATTCCGCCGCTTTTCGGTTACTCGGCAAGTAATTGTCAGTATTCCGCCGCCTTTTCCAACGTTCGTGGAGTGTGGAGTGTGGAGGGCACGCTCTCAGTCTCTTGGCATAGAGTCTCAGCCTCCTCCTCCTCCTCCTCCTCCTCCTCCTCCTCCTCCTCCTCCTTCTCCTCCTCCTCCTCCTCCTCCTCCTCCTCCTCCTCCTCCTCCTCCTCCTCCTCCTCCTCCTCCTCCTCCTCCTCCTCCTCCTCCTCCTCCTCCTCCTCCTCCTCCTCCTCCTCCTCCTCCTCCTGTACATGTTTCGCCCCATGACGCAAGTCTGCGACCGGTGGTCGTTCAAGCCGCAGGCGTAGTGTAGCCCCTTGTTTATACCATACCTGACCATTTTAGACTTCCAGTCCCGTTTTGGGGGACAAACCACTCAAATTCCCACGTAATTTGTCCCCAAATTGTCCCCAAAACGCGACTGCAGGCCTAAAAGGGTTGACAATGGATAGGTTTCTTAAGTGCCACGTGACTATCAATAGTTGGTGTGTCGTTTTTTTATCGTCATTGCGGAAGGACTTGTTTCGGCACCAGCCCCCCCCCCCCCTAAGGCATTCGGGCTCGCAACGTCTATGAGTGCGGTCGAAAGTGATTTTGGAGGATGGCGTGGCGGACGCCGGTAAAGCGGAGGGGCCGGTCTCAGAAGCGTTTGGTGGTGGAACTCCGGGGAGGGGGAGGGGGGGGGGGGGGGGGGGGGGGGGTGCGAGCTGTGATGCACCACTCTTGTCCCTTAATAAAAAAAATGTACACTGATATTTATACAAAATGGTCCTTGTGTATAGGGACAGGATGGTAATACGAGCAGTGCTTGGAAGTTTCGATGTTATCGTTTCGAGCGCTTTTTGCCCTCCATCTCCCCTGTGCCTGGCATCCCCATGTTTGCTTATTATTGCAGATATTGAAGGAAAGCGTTTTGTGTACCAGTCTGTCCCGAAACTTGTCGACCGTTTTTAATTGATCTTATTACGGGGAACCATAGTTAATGGGACCTATGGTATACATAAAAACCAATACTTTTAATCATTTTACCCCCAATATTTGGTCCTGTTAACTATGGCCCCCCGTAATAGTATGAAAACGGTCCTTGTATTTAGTCTCCTCGGAATCAGAACATAAGTATTGTAGTTGCTAATATATTATTGCATACCATGCTACCTTACCCCGTGGTCCCAGTTCGTGTGCCAAATCCGGGACAGCGTGGTATCAAAGATCGAAATCGGACACATCGATAAGTTTGTTTTTTTTCACATCGGTATCGTTTTTCGGAATCGATTCCGATATCGATATCCGATATCCGATATCCGACACTAGGAGCTACGTACTGGTACTAGTATAACAGTTGGGAGGGGGGGGGGGGGGTCTGTGCCCGTTAAATGCAACGGGCTGTACGATGATGCTAACGGGCTGTTCGACGCTAAGCGGACCGTTCGACGCAACGGACGTTTTTCGCTGCGACGATCCGTTCGACGTGCAGACAGGGCCGTTTTTTATGCGGCGGGGCTACGCTCCGAGATGGCAGCGCGGATAGACAGGATCGAACGACGCAATCGTGTCATCGCTGTTGACGTTCACACGGGCCACCAAGAAAAAAAATAAAATAAAAAAATCGGCGTTACCGTGCAGAGGGTTTCATAGACGGCACCGCTCGGCGTTTTTTTTTTCGCTCTTCTCCCGCTGGGGAGATGATCGGCTCGGAATCTCGTCGGACGGCGTGTGTTTGTCCTGCTTGCTATCGTTGTCGTATACACCACTCCGTTCCATAAAATTTAAGGACCTTGTGCACATTAATGTTCAATGTAGTCGGCCCGGCCCTCCTATTCAGGAACGGAGTGCTGAAAAAGTACGTTACCATACCTCAGTTCCTCGCTGGTTCAGTAATTTTGCGCGCGTGTGCATGTGCCATGCATGGCACGGCACGGGGTGACCTTGCTTAGCTGCGGAGCCTCACCTCACAACCCTTACCTACGGCCTGGCCTGGCATCATGCCCCGTTGATCAGGTATGTACGGGCCGAGCCTCAGCTCATCTGTCCACCCCTACGTTCGCCGTTCGCTTTGCCGTTGTGCGTATTTTCCCACTGGGCGCCTTGCCTCTTCTTGTCGTTGTTTCTTTTTCTTTTTTTTGTCGCGTTGAGGATACAGTATCACCAGGGACCATAGTTAATAGAACCAAATATTGTTATTAATAGTGAAAAAAAAGGGAAATATATAGGGTGTTGTGTCTACCGTGGGTCCTATTTAATATGGTCCCCCGTAATAGTTGTACCTCAGATCCGGCCGGCGTCTGCCGCATAACAAACAGGCTCTTCTCTCTCCCCGCGCTATATAGCCACACGGTTCTTGCCTTGTTTTTTGGGGGGGGGGTTCCCCCATCGCGAGAAGGCTTCAGCCCTTTTTCTCCCCTCCTCGGCTCGCGTCGCTCGGCGTTGCTTGGCCCCTCGCTCTCGCTACGAAATGCCCAATGCTATGCTACGGAACCAGCATTGCAGCCTCGCCCTACGCTTTGTGCGGTAGGAGCACGTGGTGCCGGTTGCCGGTACTGTGTCGGCATGTATGCGCCGGCGAACAATGACCTGCCGGCACTGCTATTACGGGGGACCATAGTTAATAAGACCTATGTCATACATAAAAAAACTACCAGGTATGTATTTAGCCATTTTTTACGAACTATATTTGGTCCTATTAACTATGATCCCCCGTAATATACACATATAGCGGCAACCGGCACTATGTGCTCCGCACACTTGCCACACGAAGTAAATAAACCCCACATGGTCCAAGCTATTTTGGCTCATACACACCGGCATTATGTATATATACTCTGTACGCTGCCACACACGGTTAGTCTCGTCTGATCCAAGCCACCAGCTATTTCACAGGCACTCTATATCGTATACCGGTATACTGTAAAATGGGCGACCATAGTAAATAGGAGCAAATATTGTGAGTAAAAATAACGAAATATATAGGTTTTGGTATGCACCGTAGGTCCTATTTACTATGGTCCCCCCATAATAGTAAGGGGGACCATGGTGAATAGGACCAAACATTGTTAGTAATATTAGCGAAACATGTAGTTTTTTGTAGGTACCGTAGGTCCTATTAACTATGGCCCCCCGTATTGCTCAACCTACACCATAGAGAGACCACCACTGCTGTACCGGCACTACAGATAGAGAGACCACCGGCACTGTAGATAGACCGCCGGCACTATAGAGGGACTTCTGGAGTGAGGAAGTGCCCAACAAGGCACCCCATCTGTACCAACCTTTAATAGCCGGCCAACAAGGCATGCCTTACTAGGTACATACATGCATGCCTTATCATGCTCTTCGCCCAATACTTTTTCGTCGCGGACCTACTGTAGGCCATGGGATTGATTGATTGATTGATTGATTGATTGATTGATTGATTGATTGATCGATCGATTGATTGATTGATTGATTGATTGGTTGATCGATTGATTGATTGATTGATTGATTGATTGGTTGATTGGTTGATTGATTGATTGGTTGATCGATTGATTGGTTGATTGATTGATTGATTGATTGATTGGTTGATTGATGTTTTTTCCCCCCCGTCTTCTCAGCCCTTTTTAGTGTTGGCACAAAGAAAGCCTATTTACGGGGGGGGACCATAGTTAACAGGACCAAATATTGTTAGTAAAAATGGTGGAAATATATAGGTATTTATGTATACCATAAGTCCTATTAACTATGGCCCCCCGTAATACTTCAGTCTAATTACAGGTATTTTTTCCCCCCAAAATGAGGGTGCGGTGAAAACGCCATTTTTTTTTTTTCGAGTGACTCATATGGTGATAAGTGCAGACAGAGCTCCTCACTTAACCCCTTTAGAACCGCAGTCCCGATTTGGGGACAAAGTACTTGAAATTAGAGTGGATTGTCCCCAAAACGGGACTGCGGTTCTAAAGGGGTTAACGAGTGACCCCCTCGATGGCACGCGGCTAAAGCGGGTGGGTGTGCAAACCCCCCCCCCCCCCCCCCTACCGTGCTCGAAGCGTACGGGTCTTCGCCCCTTAACGGTTACACCGCGCCCCGCGCGAAACGCAGGTGGGGTCGTCCGACGAGCTGGACAAGCTTACCGCGGACAACGCGGACAAGCTTATCGTTGTGGACTACTCGACCACATGGTGCGGCCCGTGCAAGATGGTGCTGCCCAAGTTCGAGGCGCTGGCTTCGGAGTACACCGACGCAATTTTCATCAAGGTGGGGAGGGGTAACGATTGTAAACCCTTTCAGGACTGCAGTCTCCTCTTGCGGACAATTTTGGGGACAAACTACTTGGGATTTGAGTCGTCTCCGTCCCCTAAAACGGGACTGCAGTTCTTCAAGGGTTGTAACTTATCGGCGTTGTTTCGTTTTAGCCTCCTTTTTGTCATTCATTCTTCCTCGTCCCTTTTTTTTTAATGCCACGCTGTCACGTTTTTTTCTTGTTTGAGGGGGTGGGGGGGGATCGCGAAGGTTGAGTTTGTCTTGTTTTTCTGTGAACAGGAGCTATATTAATGCCATATATATTTATACAAGAGTATTTAGCATGTTTTTTCGTACCATGTATATTTTTTCCGTCAAGATGACCATGTACCTGGTATATTTTTTCCGTCAAGATGAGGAAGAAGTTGTCCGGGGGGGGGGGGGGGGGAGGGGAGGGGAGGGAGTTGTTTTGTTTCAGTATTTGTCCCGCTGAAGACGCCATGCTTCAACGAGCGCTAGGAGCTTGCTCTGCTGTGACACCGTGCTTCAGCAAACTTGACGATAGCCTATGTATTCTGTACTCTGGTGGCGTTTCTTTAGTCCAGCGCTCGTGGCCGAAACACGATCTGTTGTTCGATCTAATTTTCTTGAACGTCCCTCCCCCCCCAAAAAAAAAAAGTTAGCCTCACGTTTTTCTTACTGTAGGTTTCTTTCTCGTTTGGGGGCCTACAGCACGTATACTGTTGTTTTTTTACGAGTATACCCGATTGTATTACTGTTAATATTACGGGGGGGGCATAGTAAATAGGACCAAATATTGTTAGTAAGAATCGGAAAATATGTAGGGTTTTGTGTGTACCGTAGGTCCTATTCACTATGGCCCCCCGTTATAGTGTCAAGGGGTTGTGGACGGGTGAGATAATGAATTAATGGCTTGAGTTAGTGCGAGATTAGTTGAAACCCAATGCGGTTCACACTTGGAAGCCGTCAACCCTATTTATTGGCACTTGATGAAAGTGGTGATTGGGGCAACGGCAGCTGCGTCACTGGGACATGCGCGAGCATCAACATGATCTGATTATTCTCGCACTGCTCGGCGTGATCACGCTGTGCCCGCAGGCAGACAGACGGGTCTCATAGGGCGAATGGCTTCTTTTGAGCTCATTTATACCTGGTGCAGCAGCAGCAGCAGCAGCAGCAGCAGCGGCCCAGGAGATTGATATGTCTGGGGGCTCCGAGGCGCACACGATATACCTAGTTCGACTTGCATGCCATTCCAAACGCGTCGTGGTTGTGCCGCCTCGCCGGTGCTTCGATTGTTTTGTTTTGTTTTGTTTTGTTTTGTTTCGTGTTTGGCAGGTGATCGGGGACAGCACAAACGACGCGTCGCAGCTGATGAAGCGGGAGGGCGTGCGGTCGGTACCTTCTTTCCACTTCTGGAAGGGCGGCAAGAAGGTTAGCGCGCGCGCCCCGAACGAAAGTTTTGTTTGTGTTTTTTTTTCTTCTCGTCTTGGTTGTTTTGACACGCCATACAACGCCGTGGATGACCCCTGTATATATACCAGGTATAATATATATACAAGGCGCTTCGCTCCGCGGGCGGCCTACGCCGCCCGCTACGCTCGCTCAGGAAGGAAAAAAAAGTTACATCAAATTATGCGAAGCGAACAGAGGTCCACGATTGAGTTTGGTGTTTTCAAGGATCGTAATTGCAAACCGGCGACTTGATAATGCCAAGAGTCCCGCCGCCATGCTTCAGGAAGAAACAGCTCCGACGTCAGCTTGGATGCCACATATACGCTTCGCGTCGCGGATGTCGTACGTACGTACATACTCCCCAGCTAGGGTACTACTGTCTGTACTTATTTTCTTCTTTCGATATGATCTATGTCTGTACTGTATGTACGAAGAAAGCGAAAGCACAGCACGGCACAGCAGCAAAAACAATGAAAATGAAACCGAAAACTCGGAAAGGAAAAACAATCCCCGTCCCCTCTCGTGTAATATTTTTCTGCCTGAATGAAACACCTTACACCCGGTCGAAAAGAAGAAAAGAAAAAATCGCACAGAAGAGCTTCTCTCTCAGCCTCGTACGCCGCCCGCCCCTCTCGCGACCACCTCGCTACCGATCCGGTCCGGGTAAAGCTTTTATCACTCTCTGCCACAATCAGCCCCGTCGCCCGCCTCGCGTGAAGCCCGGTGCTCACCGTGGCCTCCGTTCGCCAGCTCGATAACGTTGGTATTCAAACTGCACACCTCCCTCTTTCAACTTCAGCGTGGTCGCAAAAATAACACCGCTTGATATTATCTTGCCCTCCCGAACGACCTTCATAACTCGTACCTACTCTATCAACAATCATAAATCGAAGCCAGACAAAGCCCGTTCATGCATCCCTCGTGTCTCGAGGCACACGGGACGCCTAGGCACGAAAGCGGCGACCGCGCTCCTTGCAACCCCCCCTCTACCCGCCAGCACCCGCGGACACCCGCGACGGTGCCGGTACCTCCCGCGATGCCGTGCTCGTAGAACACGCACGCACACAAAACGAAAGAAGAACAGAGGAAAAAAGGACCGAGAAAACAAAGAACTGCTGGAAAGGTCCGGCAAGTAATGAAAGGAGGCGGTTTGGAAGTGGGAGCTCTGAGAGGCCAAGGATGCATCAACCGAGCACGCTCAGGGGTTGTGATCTAAGTATGTAGTTCTATATATATAGTGTAACCAGGTATGCATATAATAATATATATATAATTATTATATATACACCCCTCTGTCCCCAAACATAAGCACGTCTTGTATTGACTACTAGAGTAGAAATAGTCCCTATATTTCTGGGCAGAGTGGTGTACATGCAGACGTGCAGCAGCTGCGGCAACTTGCTCTCACGCTCGGCGTGGGAGACGTGTTTAACCCTTATGGTACCGCAGTCCCCGCGTTGGGAACTAACTACCTAAGAGCTCGACTGCATTACCCCCAAAACGGGACTGCGGTCCTAAAAGTGTTGTTACGGGGATTCATATTAAATAGGACCTACGGTACACACAAAACTATACATGTAGCTGTTTTTTTCCAACAATATTTGGTCCTATTTACTATGGCCCCCCGTAACACTAGGGCACTGCACTCCCGGGGTTTGGGGACGATATCCTTGGAATTGGCATCAGGCATGATGTTTTTATGTGAAAATGCGGTATTGATCGTAAGAAGGCTACATTCCTTAGAAAAGAGCGTTGGGTTTCGCACACGGAGGAGGGCGATGGTTTTTCAGTGCCCTATTTTTTTTTTTCTCAGACAACGGTAAGGGAGGTTCTCTCTCTCTCGAAAAAGGCCTCCCTTGCTCTGTACCAACTCTGCCCCGGAACATATGCACCCTCTGTGTGCCAATAATCAATAAAAAAAAGCTACGATATTGTTGGGACAGAGTGGTATTTGAAGGCAGCCTTCCCCCGTTCTGAAAAAAATCGAGCGCTGAAAAACGATCGCGTCACCCCTGCTGCGCGGAGTCAATGCCCCCTTTTTCGGCAAGTAAATGACGTCGTCTAGTCCCCGTTTCAGTCGTGATAACGACCAGCGAGCAATCTGTAATGGTCGAAAGCTATTTGGCAACGACCGGCGAGGCACTACCAACGACCAAGCAAGAAAATGCTGGCGACCTGCAGAGCAATGGTATCGATCGATCTATCGGTAAGCGAAGCTAACGACCGGCGAGAAGAGCAAGAAATATCTCTCCCAGCGGTCTGAGAGATGATGCTAAGGGGCCGCAAGTGGTGCCAGCAGCCAGCAGGCAATGCTGACGGCCACCACGGGCTGACCTGCTTGACCCCGTTGCCGAAACTTGTAATTTGAAGCTGGGTGGAGTCCTGAAGAAGTATGTTTACATGGTGTGTGTGTAGCAGCACACGTCTCAGTCCGTCTCTGCCTCATCCTCTGCCCCTCCCCCTCTCCCCCTTCCTGCCCCCCCCCCCCCCTCCAACTCCTCTCCTCTCCCCCCCCCCACCTTCCTCAACCTCCTCCTCCCCCCCCCCCCCCCCTCCAACTCCTCCTCCTCCTCAAACTCCCCCCTCCTCCCCCTCCTCCTCCTCCTCCTCCTCCCCTCTTTCTCCCCCCCCCTCCCCTCTTTCTCCTCCCCTATTCCTCTTCCCCCCCTCCTCTTTTTTTTTTTTTTGCTTTTTTTCTCACGCCCCCCCCTCTCCTCTCCTCTCGGCGCTCGATCGATGGACAGGTGGACTCGGTGAACGGTGCTAATGAGGAGGCCCTGGAAGAAACGCTCCGCTCGTTCCACTGATAGGAATTTAGGATGGGGAGATTCGAAAGATTTATCGAAGGGAAAACGGAAACGGCTACTCATGATAAAATCCTTGAACGGCTGCTTCGTAAAAGATATCGTGATGTCTTTCTTGTGGAGGACGCGCTTTCCGGCTTTTCGTAGCGGTTGCGGCTCTCTGTTCAATCAGTCATTCAGTCAAAAAAAAAACCGCCCGTCGTACATGCCTGGTACGTGAGAGCCTTTTTGTTTTGTTTTGTTTTTTCGGATTTTTGTCCTTTTCGTTTCGCTGTTCTGTAGAAGCGCGATCAGTCATCCGGGTTTTTTTTTTTTTTTTTTAGTGTCCAAGGCACTTTTTTTTCTCATTTTTGAGTATGAAATCGACGATGTCGTTTTATTCCTTTTTTTGTGTTCGTTTCGGTGTCTTGGGGGCAAAAAACAAAAAAACACACAGGTTTTGTTTTTTTTTGCATTTCTGCTCTTCGGCGATTTTTTTTCTACCCTACCCTGCCCTACCCTACCCTCCCCTCCTTCGTGGCTTTTTCTCACATAACGCCTACCGATCGGCCGTTCGTTTTGCCTTGATAATTCCGCCTCCATACCGTTGGAACCCCCTTTGGCTTTGCACCCACTTTTTTGTGGAGACAAACTACCAGAAATTAGAGTCGAGTGTTATCGGCAGTGGAAAGATTAAGTGTTCCTGCCCGGTGGTTATTCTGTAGGGCTACGATATGGCGGGGCTGCAGACCCCGGCTACAGTTGCTCCGACGAAAGACGAAGATAGGGCGGCGGCACGCCGTGCGCTTTTTTTTATTCGAGGGCATTCTCTGGGGGGGGGGGGCGGGGGGGGGGGGGAGGAAGGGGGGCGGGAGGGGAAATTCCTGCCAAATGTGCCAAGTTGCTGTATTCGACACAAATAGCATGTTTCTACCATCCATCGCTATTTGGGTAGTTGAGTTAGTGAAATAATCGACCAATAGCACCGATGGTTGGTATGCTCTGCCAAGCCATAAACGACGGCGTTCTCGAGAGGGGGAGGGGCTTCCTCCTGTCCTCGGGCACACCGTGAAAACCGGGGGTTAGGTCCTGCTGTCCCCTGGCTCATAGTGAAGACCACGGGGAGGAAGGAGGGGGGGGGGGGGGAGGTTCCTGCTGCCCCTGGGCACATAATAAAGACTGGGGGGAGGGGGGGGGGGGCATTTCGAGCACCCTTCCGTCGGTTGCGGGCGTTTCGATGCTACAAGCAGTCTGTTCTCGTGCGTTGAGAGCATTGTATGCCTGGAACAAAAAAAAAATGTTTTTTTTTTGTGTGTTGCCGCGTTCGCGGCGCAACTCTGGTGGCGACGGGAGGAAAGGTTTAAATAAAATAGATGCCGTTCTGTAGATCTACATAATTCCATACGTACATGCCGTCAGCTGCGCATATTTACCCGTGCTGGGTAATAAAGGGTGCAGAATACCGCATTTTTTGTGAGTTGATGAACGTCGGGGAAAAAAAAACAAATGTCATTCTGCGTACTACCGCAGGGTGTCTTCGCTGTTGTGTACTGGTACATTTCATCCGACCACTACGGATGTTTCGCGCACCTCGGAGAGATCGTCTACAGATAGATCATCTACAGATCATTCCGGCTTCGTGATCTAGATATTTCCGGGCAGATCAGATGTATCCCTGGCCTGCAAAAGATGCAACTTCCGTGGCTCACGTCGCCGGGTGGGAACCGTATACTGTATTTGCGCATGATGTATGTAGGACATGGTTCCTGGGTTGAACCTACCTGTGCCGTGCCGGGCAGATCAGATAGATCCAGCACAAGATATGATTACGGTTGGGTTGGCACCTTCAACAGTGGGAAGATCTCTGGCGGGTTAACACCTTCAACAAACAGTAGATGGTCTATAATATCGGTAGATGGTGATCTGTCCGTGTACTGGATTTCTGATGAGTTAGGCGAGTACGCTGTTCTTGTAGAAGAAAGAGTTGAAGACCAGTTCGAATGTAAAGAGGAGCGCAAGCGACCGGCCTTCGCCAGGCAAAGAAGTGCAAAGTACTTGATTGCACGTACGCGAGTACGTTACATGTGTTATACAATGAGAACCTGGGTGGCTCGCCAGGGTGCACAAGACGGAAGGCTGATAGCTGCGATATATTAATACTTGAACTTGCAACCTACCTCGATCACTTTGTTACCGTCGTATATTTAATCCCCCCGATTTCAGAAGCAAAGATCTGTAGGATCAAAATGCGCCACTCGCTAGCCTGCCCACAGAAAACACAAACATCACCTCCTGCGCTGTTGGACCACCCCTGCAATCTTGCAGGATCTTGGGTGTGTGCATACTGCGTTTTTCACATATCAAGAGCAGAAGAGAGGCCAAGGACATGTATGTACGAATATCATATTAATAGTGAGACTTACCAACAAACACATACGTACGTACGTACTCATCATGTGCTCTGGTACGTCAACATCTATCTGCTGCAACATTTATTTACAGGGAGAGTATTCCAAACGTTTTTCAGTGTCTTGGTGCGCTCGTCATCACGTTTAAATTGTTGAGCCGGTGTGGGCTTTTGTTAGAGGCGAGGGGGGACATTCTGCGATATACAGATATCGGCAGACGTGCTTTCCCGTATACATCACCACCGTATGGACCAGGCAAACCACAACCTATTGATGGCTGTTGGGGGGTGTGGCGTCCTGCTCTCGCCGTGCTATCGTACTTCTGTACTGGCACCCCACTCTGTCCCGTAATATAGTACCAGGTATAACCGTATTTTACTATGAGGCGCGCGAGCGCGAAGCGCGAGCCTTTTTTGTGCTTGGTTCCAAGGAAGAAAAGCAGACGTTCGGTCTGAGAGCCAAGGTGCCGTCTGTGCCGGTGCCGACTGGTCTCTCTCCACGCTCGCACCAACTCCAACTAACTGCGATTTCACGAAAAAAAAATGTAAGCAAACTGAGAACAGCGCCCGCATGCATTTATTTCGTCGAGGGCAATAATAACAAGGGGCTTGAGGAGGGGGGAGTGGTCGTTTTTTGGTGGACGAGATGGAGGGATGTTGGTTGTAGTAGTCTTCATGATGAGCGTCACATCAGTTCTGACTCGTCGTAGGATACTGCCGCGCTTTGTTCTGGAGAGTTGTTCACTTGTTTTCTGTTAGTCGTTTATTAGAACAACACTACTACACATTGTCGGATGGCAAGCATAATAATAATAATAATAATAATAATAATAATAATAATCATAATAATAATAATAATAATAATAATAATAATAATAATAATAATAATAATAATAATAATAATAATAATAATAATAATAATAATAATAATAATAATAATAATAATAATAATAATAATAATAAAAATAATAAAACTAATAATAATAATAATAATAAAAAAAATAATAATAATAATAATAATAATAATAATAATAATAATAATAATAATAATAATAATAATAATAATAATAATAATAATAATAATAATAATAATAATAGTAATAATAATAATAATAATAATAATAATAATAATAATAATAATAATAATAATAATACTAATAATAATAATATTAATAATAATAATAATAATAATAATAATAATTATTATTATTATAATTATAATTATAATTATAATTATAATTATAATTATAATTATAATTAGTATAATTATAATTATAATTATAATTAGTATAATTATAATTATAATTATAATAATAATAATATTATTACTTGAACTTTTCAACCTACCACCTAAATAAGGCTTGAACTAATTTCAGGACGCAGTGTGGTGGTACTTCGTATAACGCAGTGAAGGTGTTACCTACTGAGCTATAATAGGGAGGGGTAAAAGACCGATCGATTACCCAGCCCAGGGTAATCCTTGTAACACTCTCCCCCCCTCTAAACGGCGGGATCTTTGGGGCGTCGGAACCGTATACGTCCGTACGCTGGCCTACCCGCTTCGTTTCATTGCCTGGGGAACCAGGGAGATGTGTTTTTTTTCAGGTGTGCACGCGCAAGAGTTTCTGTAAAAGAAACTTTCGAAGTGAGGTTCGAACCCGTGTCCTCGACAACGTCAAATGTGAAGGTGTTACCTACTGATCTATGGGGGTATAAAAGACCGATCGATTACCCAGCCCAGGGTATCCTTATAACAACGCGACCAGAAAACATGAAAAAAGCGCACACATGCACTTTTCAGCTGTTGTTGTTGTGTTTCTAATATATTTTCATTTTGAATGAATAACGCCCTGCACATACATTGTCAGGAGGCAAGTATATACCAGGTATATATATATAAAAAAAAAACGTGTGATATACCAGTAGTGGTATTACGGGGGGGCGTAGTTAATAGGACCTACGGTACATTGTAACACACAAAAACCTTTATATTCACCTACTTTTACTAACATTATTTGGTCCTATTTACTATCATATGGTCCCCCGTAATAGTAAATTTGTTTCTCTATTTATTTTTAGAACTGCAGTCCCGTTCTGGCGACACACCCCGCAAATCCTCAGTACTTCATCCCCAAAACGGGACTGCAGTCCTAATAGATCAGATGGGGTACTTGGAAAAGACCAGGCAGGCTGTTTTTGGGCGACGTCGTCGAGATGAGAGACCGCGATTTCGCTTCTTCTGCAGTGGTCACTGATGTTTCGGTTTTTAGGCGCGGGTCTGCCTGTCTGTTGTTGTAGAGGGCGCCCCGCGCGGACGCCTGCTCGCGAGCGAGGTTTGTGTTGAGTGTGTCCCATCAATATATTTTTTTTTGCTCGCTGCCTCGGAGGGGGAAAGGCGGGAACGAGCGGCTCCGCTGTCGTACGGGCTTCTTACCCGTGTCGGCGGTAGTAATATCGGCGCAGTTTGTCTGGCGAGCATCGGAGAAGGTACGGTCGAGGCTGTGGAAGACGAACCCAAAGAAAGTTATATAGGTGTGGCCATACCTTTCCACCTCCATGAAGCGTGGAGCGCTTCGACGAGTTCGACTAAAAAACTATCGATCTCGATACGTATCACAGCGTTTACTTCGGTCGGATTTTAACAGACAAAACGGAAAAATCGGAACGAAACAAAAAATGGGAACGGACGTTTTTTTTTAGAAAGCAAACCAATTGTGTACAACTCCAAGAAGAAAAGTTGACAGTCCTGTGGGGCTGTACAGCAGCCTTCGAATGAGCTGTCGCTCAGGCTGGAAGTTCTTGGCATCGCCGCGGTAGCTAGCATCTAGAGAAATCACAATAGAGCCAGCGTATATCGCTTTTTGCGCCCACCCGAAGGCACGAGATGGAGCATGACCGTTCTGACGAGCTCCTCTCACAGGGCTGGCCAAGGGGATTCGCAGGATCATTTTGGTTCTCTGATACACCACATGGTTCTGGAGATACGGCTTGGTTCTCATTTTAGGCTTCGTTCCCATTTTTCCGATTTGTCTGTTTTTTAAAAAATAACTGCTCGTCTTATTTTCACGAGCAAAAGAGAATTACAGCGAGCGCTAAAATATGTACGTAAAAAAAATTGAAAACCAAATACAAAACAAATACCTGGTACCACATAAAAAGTTACTCCAGATCTAAAATCATGCAAAAAGAAGCTGGAGATTATGGTGAAGTTCTTCGCACGATCGTCCAACCTACTGTAGTAATGCGCAGCACAGAATGTATGCGCTGCCTGCTGCAACTACGTACGGTATATATAGTACCTATATTATACCTCTCCGAGAAGAGGCAAAGCTAGCGCATCGACGAGTTCGACCAAATTAATCGATCGATCTTGACGCTCTTGTTTGTCACTGGAATGACGGCACGTGATGTCCTCGCTCACCCCTCAATCACCATAAAAGAAACACTGCACACTGGGGAACGGCACACATACCACCAACCGTTGGATGGCGATGCATTCAATGTGCACCTACCTATCACCTACAAAAACCGGCTTTTTTTATCATACAATAATTTGTAAATTCAGTAACAAAATTTGGGGTATAGACTTTTAGGACAATTTCCCCCCCCGGTATACTTCACGTGGGTCGTTGCTGGAAATAAACGACGATTGATTGCGGTGTTCGGGGTGTGGTTGCTTATCACGAGAGCCATCCCACGGTAGGGGTGCGCCAGAAGTTCCTAAGCCCCTCACATTAGGAGCTCAGTATCTCACCCGACACTACATATATATAGTGGAAGATTTTATTTAGCACCACCCGACCAACAATTTAATGCGCCGGTCCTAAAACGAATACACGAGTAAAATTTTCATCCTCACTGCAGGGCCCTCACTACTTAGGGAACTCAATTCGGTCAGAAACCTTAGGCCCAAAACGTGGAACCCTTACCACCGTGGGGTAACACACGAGTGAGTCGCCTATTATTACAGGCAGCTCGAGGCCCAGGGCACCGACAAGACCGCAGGTCGGGACGGGACGCTTGTGGGCGTCAGGCTGGAGCGGGACGCTTGGTGTGGGCGTTGTGAAGGTGTTACCTACTGTGAGCTATAATAGGGAGAGGGGGGAAAGATCGATAGATTACCCTGGCCAGGGTGGTCCTTGTAACACTCCCCCGCCCTCTGAACGGCGGGGTATTTGGGGAGTCGGTACCGTATACGTCTGTACGCTGACCTACCCGCTTCGTTTCATTACCTGGGGAACCAGCGAGATGTGTTTACTAGGGACGCACGCGCAAGCGTTTCTATAACAACAGTAACGTTCGTACGAGTGAAATCCCAAACCCGTGTCGGACGACGTCAAATGTGACGGTGTCACCTACTGAGCTATACTTGTAGGGGCAAAAGGTCGATCGATTACCCAGCCCAGGGCAAATCCTTGTAACAAAACGTGTCAGCTGTCGATTGGTGCTGCGCGCGGTACGATCGCGTGGGCGTGAACGGCTAGGGGCTGTTTGGCGAAGCAAAAAGGCATCATGACGTGGGCTGTGAGCTTCTGGCGTGGGGGAGTCAGGGCGCACATTAAATTGGTTTCGTTTGGGTATAAGAGACCCGCTATTGATGCGGTAGTTTGGGATACACGTTTCGAAGACCCTACCAGGTATTCGATTGTGCAAGCAAGACCCTACCATCGCTAATACGTGTGAAGCCTGGGGAATCCATTCCCTTGTTCACGTGTGGCCGTAGAAAAAAGGAGTTAGTTACAGCCCTAAACGCTCCCCGTTCTATCGTGAACGAACCGCCAGGTATTAGTATGAACTATAACTACGAACTAACTACACCTCGGGCAAATCATCGATTTGATCTACACAAGTATAGTCCTTTCAATACCTCTAGTCCCAGCGATGACCCGACTGAGATGGGGGACAAGCTCATCAAAGTCAACCTCGGCACGGGAGAGGTCGCAGTGGACATGGCTCTCGGGGAAGAGCGCAAGCTGCTGTATCATGCTCGACTCCGGCGGAACGACGGTGTACGTCAAGAGGGTGGGGGGTGGCTCGATATCAAGCATGGCCGCCGTAGTTTTATGGCCACAAGACAGACAGACGCTCGCATCCCTGAAAATGCCGGGACGCAGCAGGTCGGGTTTTCACCGACCAGGCGCGACATTTCTGGCACCAAAGCGAAAAACCGTTGTCAGGGAAGCGGTGAGTCGCGCATCGACGGTGACCTGCATCTTCCAAGAACCGCTTGTGATACACGGACTTGCACACGGATGACAGCTACGTGAGTTCACAAATGTTCCGGTGGGAGGGGGGAGGCGGGGGTGGGGGCGGGAGGCGGGGGTGGTGGGGTCGATAGAGCACAAGATTATTGATGGAGCAATGGCCGTCAACGAAAAGCCTTTTGACCCCACATCCACCATACGCCACAATATTAACACCGATGTCCCTGACGTTGTGGTCGAACGAACAACAGAGCCAGCCTCCCACCCGAACGAGCGCAACAGCCTCGACCGACCGCACGCCCACGGCACACCACAGCACTCGACAAAGCCCCGCTCATCTTCTCCCAAGAGATACCTTGGTGTCAGTCTCTGTTTACTGCTGTGTAATACCAGGCACGCTTTACCGAACGCATCTGGTCCAACGGCACACCTGACGCCGCACCGTCTGCCAAGACAGGTGCGGTATAATACGAGGCACCGACCGTCTGATCGATCGTCACAACCCAGAAGCCCGCTCCTCCCGCACCAGGAAAAAAAAGCCGGAGGAAAAAAGAGGTCGGACCGCCGAAAGCGCGGCGAGCCGGGGGAGGGATGCAAACACACACGCACAAGCCTCGTCTTGCCGAGCCCTGTACAGCATCTTCCAAGCCAACGCAGATGATCAAACAAGCCTCCACATACCTCGCAGCGCCGCCGAAAGCGCGGCGAGCCGGGGGAGGGATGCAAACACACACGCACAAGCCTCGTCTTGCCGAGCCCTGTACAGCATCTTCCAAGCCAACGCAGATGATCAAACAAGCCTCCACATACCTCGCAGCTACGCCACCCCTCTTTCAACGAGGAAAGGCGGCGCACCACACAAGCTAAGAAGGAAAACCAAGCAACAACAAAAATAGGACGGCCCGCGGGGGGGCAGATTATAACCAGCGTGCACGTCATATACCTACAAAAATTAATAGAAAAAGTACAACAGCATCGATGACGCGCCAGCCCCTAATACCGCACGCCAACACCACATCCGGTGGTACCGAGGGAAAAAGGAGCCGAGCCAGACGCGACGGGGGAAAAAATACACAACGACCCTCATCGCACAGCGACTACTACACCGCTGCCCTTACCGCCCCCCTTCGCCCCTCACCTGCAAACTGCACCTTCCCACGTACCCCACCCTCGCCTACGTTTGAGTTGATTCTATAATAATAATCAATCAAGAGTCATGACACGGCAAACCCCGGTAGACTTTCTCGCGTAATGCGTCGTGGAGAACCCGCCGCCACCACCTGGTCGAGCCGCTTATGGCGTCAGCAGAGAAGCCCCCCCCCCCCACCCCCCACCAACGCTACCGCCGCCGCTTGGTTACTCTGCTCTGCGTGGCGCGTACCTACTGCCAAATTCGGATAGACCGCTACAGGCGACATTTAGAGCTCCTCGTGTGCCTCTGTCGATTCGATGCCATCCAACTTGAACGGCGTGGAAGCCTGGGGGTACACACAGGTGGGCGATGGGAAGAGAGGGCCAGTTGAATCACTCGCGCAATACTACACTCGCGATGAAAAAAAAAAAACACCCGTGACCAGAAGAGGGCAAAAACCACAGGCGATCAACCATCTTGGAGGTATACATGTAAAAAGCGCGAGAGTAAGAAAAATGAGTTTCGAGGAAAATTCTGCGCATTTTTTTCAAGTACAGAAACATCGCCTGTAGAGGCAATGAATCACGAGATGAAACATAGTAGAGGTATGCACGAAGAGACAGCACACCGTATTAGGGTGAACGAGAGGCAAACGAACGCGTACGTACGAAGCATGGGATTCTATCCGTCATCAGGTGGCCATCGAGGGGCGGTGAATCGTATTGCAAGAGGTTACAAGCACGAACAAACAAAGAGGATGAGGATAGTGTGTGTGTGTGTGTTCTTCACAGTAAACCGTTCTTTCTACCCGTCGACATCCAGCACAACCAGTGTCCGTGCCGATTCTTTAATCCTAGAAGAGATACAAGTTCTGTGGTTACAAAGCTACGCCACAGAGATACTACGTTGCCACGTATGCAGCAAGCACAGCCGTTGGCAATGCAATGCCATGTCATCATACTAGATACGACAGGCACGACATACACAATCTATTAAATAGGGAAACGAAAAGTAACAAATCAAAGCGAAAAAAGAAACAAACTAGACAAATCGAACAAGAAAAAAAAAAAGTAGGGAAACGACAAGCGACCGATCGTTATAAAAGGTGATGGAATTTACATCGAGTC
This sequence comes from Nereocystis luetkeana, assembly GCA_031213475.1. Taxonomy (NCBI): domain Eukaryota; class Phaeophyceae; order Laminariales; family Laminariaceae; genus Nereocystis; species Nereocystis luetkeana. The sequence continues at coordinate 8,929,083 of JARUPZ010000012.1, read as the reverse complement.
CAGGGTAGTAAGAGAAACAAGAGCTGACAAAATGATTTGAAAACGCGATGAATCGGATCTATTCATAGCATTCTTCAACCATCACATTCGAGCCACCAGGTACTGGTACACAAGAGGCACACAAGCACGAAAGAACTGCGATACGAGGACACCGAGAGGCGATGAATCACGTAACACTTCAGGTAGACAGTGCGCATGACATGTACGTGCAAGAAATGAGAGGTGCCCCATCCAACATGCCCTCAACTCGACAGACGAATTGCACTGCCACATAATACACGCGAGTTAGACTACAATGGGGGTAAACTAAACCCGCTATTACGGGGGACCATAGTTAATAGGACCTATGGTATACATAAAAACCTATATATTTGACCATTTTTACAAACAATATTTGGTCATAGTAACTATGGCCCCCCGTAATAGCCATTCCGTACTCGATGCAGGAGACGAATACCAAAGCCGTCGTCCATCGACGCACCTTCTCCATGATGAACTTGGCGAGGTCTTCTGTCTCGCGTGCGCCCTGATACTGGAGGGGGGTGTCCTTCGACTTGCCCGGGAAGAAGAACAGAGTAGGGAACCCCGACACCTCCACCTGCAGATATATAAATTTACGAAACAAAGCGGAAGGAAGCGGTGAGAGAGGACGAAAGAAAGCAAAAGGGTCTTATCAAACGGCATTAACCCTTTTAGCAACCGCAGTCCCGTTTTGGGGACAAACTAGTCAAATTAGTAAGTAATTTGTCCCCAAAAACGGGACTGCAGTCCTAAAAGGGTTGAAAACACGATGGCAATTGCTAATGGGAAAGCCTCAACGCGATTTGCGCGGTACCAGGGAAAAAAAGCAGATATTACACAATCAGAAAATGAACTTGCAGAAAAACGGGACTCTCTGTACATACAGTACAAAAATAGCATTCCAGCACGTTTGTATCGTACACCTGGTAATGAAAACAAAACGAAAGTACAGTGTCATAAGAGAACAGCCAATGGACAGCAAATACATTCTCGTCCCAGATACCAGACAACAGATATCGCCACCAACTCAAAAAAAAGCGGTCGGGGCTCAATACATACAACCAAAATCAGAAAGAGCCCTCCTACCCCACCAGCCCCCCCCCTCCCCTCCCCGTCTCCGCCCCCGCACGAAAACAGACAGAACAGAGCAGGAAGCGACTTACCCCCGCGATGTCGATCTCGTTCTCCGTCGAGTCCATCTTGGCGATAACCACCGAGTCCACTCCCTCCAGCTTGGCCGCGAGGTCGTCGTACTTGGGTGCGAGCGCCTTACAGTGTCCGCACCACGGCGCGTAGAACTCCACGAGAACGTCCTTGTCTGCGTGCACACAAAAAGACACCGACGGGGGAAGGGGGGGTGAGCATCGATGGCGCATCCGTATTCAAGAGGTTAAACAAACAAACGTGTTTGTTGCTATGCGTTGCTGCAAATATATACAGCAGTAGATAGACCATGTTGCCGCACTTTTTATTTTTTCAACTTTTACTAGCCCCCTCTGCGGCTGCTTTTTGCGGATAAAACTGCTTGGGACTAGAGCTGGACGGGGTTTTTTCCGACATCAACGTTTTTTAGTTCCTTTATTTTTTTTTATCTCGTTTACTTTTTTCGCCCTGTTTCCCTCTCCCTATTAATAGTACGGGAGACCATTGTAAACAGGATCTACGGTAAAGATTAAAACCTATATATGTATTTCCTTATTTTTACCAACAATATTTGGTCTTATTTACCATGGTCCCCCCGAGTACACCTACTATATTATATGTAAACCAAGATCCGGGGTCAGTCAGTCACGAAGCAGGCAGTCTCTCCTCCCCCCTCCCAACCACGGCGCGATAAATATACAACACTTTCTTCTACTCATCGCTTCACGTCACATTGTGCATGTATCAACCAATCAATCAATCAATCAATAGTCCCTTTGCGGCTACGAGGGTGCATTTGCACGGCTGATACCTCGCACCAAACAAAACCACCATTCACTCAACACGGAAACCGTGGTTTCTCGAAAAAATGAGCGCCTTTGCTACAAGTATAATATATACATATATAGCTGCTGCTGCTGATGCTGCCGACGCGTATGGGACTTGGCGAGGCTAAATAACACTCCTCTTTGCAAGCTCACGTGTGGGATACTTCGGCCGCACGCACAGCACTCCCATACCCGGTGCTTTGACGGGGGAACACAAAAATCAGGACCAAACATGCTCCGTAAATACATACCGCAACATTCAGGCAACTGTGTGCATCATCATGGATGGGTCCTGCCTACCAACTCTGGTACGCCCCCCCCCCCCCCCCGTAACAGCCAAGCCGGCAGTCGTCGCAGGGGCCGGAGCGGAGCGGGTCACTCACCGTTCTCGAGCACGAGCTTGGAGAAGCTCTTCCCCTTCAGCACCTTGACGGGCTCGGCGGTGTCCTCGTCCGAAGGCTCCTCGGATTTGAGCGAGGGGGACAGGTCACCCTTGAAGAACTTCTCTTCAAACGCCAACAGGTTGGCGTCGTTGATCTCACCGTCGAAGCTGAGGGGGTGATACATAGGAGGGGGGGGGGGGGGGGGGGGTCGGATTCTTGGGGGGGAACGGTAGGGTATTATCGTACCGAGTAATATATCGAGAAGGGGGGGGGGGGGGGGGGGGTCAAGTTGTCGGGGGGGTCGGTACGTTATTATCGTACCAGGTAATATATCGGTACGGTATTGTCGGTTTAGTGCCGGTATTGTTGGTTTAGTGCCGGTTGCCGCTACAATATGTGCCGGTATTGTCGGTCCAACGCCGGTATTGTCGGTTTAGTGCCGGTATTGTTGGTTTAGTACCGGTTGCCGCAACAATATGTGCCGGTATTGTCGGTCCAATGCCGGTATTGTCGGTTTTAGTGCCAGTATTGTTGGCGGACGGCGCATACCGGTACCATGGATGGCACCACTGCTGCTTACAGGTACGTCGTATCGAATATAAAAAAAAAAAAAAAAACATCGGCTTATCGAAAGCAAGTCTGGACAACGAAAACTCACATGTACTTCTTGATGGCGCTGTTGGAGGTCATGTCGGCGATGACGACCATGGGCAGGCTCTCTTCCTTGGCGCCGAAGTACTGGAGCACACGGTCCTCGGTGTGGGGTACGTGCACGTGCAGAAGCTTTCCGCGGTTCTTCTCAGCCACCTGCGATTATTTGGGGATGACGATAAAGCATACACGAAAAAAAAAGGAGTTAGTCTGGAGTAAAAAAAAAAAGCAGCAAGCCAAGCAAACAATCAAGCAAGACGAGACACAGGTTGGGAATGGGAGCGAAAATCAAAGTAAAGAAAATACTGCCTGTCAGGACGACCGTATGAACGCATTCAATGTTTTCCTATGAGATTATAAAGAAGATAATAGTTTACGAAGCACATTCTTAAAAATAGAAATATTTGTCGTTATAATTACATGGTTTCGATATACTGTTTGTTTGCTTGCCAGTTAAACTCGCATAAGCTGTATCGCTCGGGAGACCTTCCATCAACTCTCTTCCGTGATCACACGTGCCATGTCTTCCCTCCCTCCCCCCCCCCCCCCCCCCCCCCGGTAAAACGCTGTCCGCACACAGAAAGCACCACCAGTAACCAATCATACAATACAGTCCAGTCGAAAGTTGAGCGGAAATCGCAGGGTTTCTTCACCTTGGTCAGGGAAGCGATGTGTCCCTCGAAAGGGGCGGAGCTGGCGTCGGACATGTAGAGCATGTGCACCTGCCGAAATTTCGACCGAAAAAAAAGCGTAAGAAACGGACATTATCATACTCGTAGCAGCATATAATAACTGCTGTCGCCAGATGTTGAAAAAATACACCTGCCACAACAGTACACAACACCAACCACACAAAAATACAACACAGGGAAAAAAAACATGATGTCGTCGTACGTGTGCAGTGCGCAAAGAAAAAAGTTTCCTGGGCGATACAGACAAGGCCTTTCAATCAGTCCAAGTGATGAATTCATTCGCAACGCGAAATATGTACCAAGCCAGCAGGAAATACTTGTTATCACCTTGATGTTGCCGCCGAAGATAGCAGCGGACGACTCGGCCGAGAAGGTGGTCACGAGGCGCATCGAAGAAGATTCCACGAATTCCTCGATGTCCTCCTAGTAATAGGACACAAGAAACAACACAACAGGTTAAAATAAAAGCGAGGAACGCAACGAAGGGCAGCGGGTCAAATGGACGCGAGGGACGCAAGACCAGGCACACAGCGGCATGCCAACGCGAGGGAAATGCAGGACGAAACAGCTAAAAAAAAAAGCGAGGTACGTACGCAAGACCACCCATACAAACAACACCATGAGCACGCACGCGCGCGTACGCACCACCCCACCTCGACACCTCCTCTCTCCATTGATCGGAGCCGTCACTCCCGGAATACAGAGCACCTGGTGCTTACGGGGGACTGTAGTAAACAGGACCAATTATTGTTGGTAAAAATGGTGCAAGTACATTTTTTTTGGAGTGTACTTACTGCCGTAGGTTCTATTTACTATGCCCTCCCCGTAAAAAAAAAAAAAATACCAACCCAAATGACGAAAAATAAGCCACGAATAGAGGGAACTAACGAACGAACGAACGGACTTACTTACGCGCGCGCTTGCTCGGCTCGTCATTTCATTTTTTTTGTTTTTGCGTTTTGCTCACCGCGGTGGTGGCTTTGCCGGCGTCCATGGCGGCCTTCTTCTCGTCGAACTCCTTCATGACCACAACCTTGTCCACCTTAGACGCGTCGTACGCCTTCAGCACCTGCACTTGGGAAGGCGGGGATAGGGGGGGGGGAGATGGGGAGTACGGGAGTGGAGGGGGGGGGAGAGGGGATTGTGAGAGAGGGAGGGGGGGGAGGGAGGAGGGAGGAAAAAAAATGACGTCATAAAAAGTCGTAAGCACATACATACCATGGAAATGAGTCGTGGCGCACGCCCTGTTGTATGATCCATGTTTTCATTATTTCGTCGCCTCTCTGCCTCGGGCTATATACCTTCCGTCATACGGCAGGGTGCGAACGGCAACTGAACTCCGTCTAACCAAGGGTGGGGGGGGGGAAACTCGAGAGTGTACCATGAAGTGGACGCAAGTAAAGGTGAGTCAAAGCCAGGGATGCATGCACTCTCTGTACTCTCTTCATGTTAAACATACCAGATATAACCTTCCTTGGAAGAGGTGATACCCAGAGCCGGGGAGGGGCGGGTTAGTCGGTCTACACGCTTAAAAACAGGTCAAGACAAATGGATAAATTAATGCTCTCCCCCAACCATCGTTTTCAACCATAGTTCCAATTTCAAATCCTGATTTTTACACTATACGCCGCTGTCGGGTGTCCAAATAATATGGATTGTATCGCGGGTCGGGTCCGGTCGGGTCCGGCAAGGGCGGTCCACCCCGACCCGAACCGACCCGACCAGACCCGACCCGTGAGAATGTAAACTAAAACCTGGTGACCCGACCCGGCCCGTCTCGACCAGTGAGATTTGAAAAAAAACGGCCCGACCTACGGCTCGGGTCATGACCCGTGAAAAGCCCGATCAGTAAAACTGGTACACACCATTAACTACCTCAACTGTCACGGTTCTCCAATATATTTTGGTCCTGTACATCTCAGCCGGCCTGTTCTCTTTCCTGGTTTTTTTACTACGAGTTGTCCTGTACTTGTAAAATATGTAGTATGTTGTATGACGTGAGCTCACCTCCTTGGAAGAGGAGATGGCGAAGGGAAGGCGGTCCACGCCGGAGGCGGCGGACATGAAGGCCTTGGCCTGCTCGGAGTCAGTCTTCGAGAAAAGCCCGATCACGACAGCCTCGCCCTCCGCCTCGAAGGCCTTAGCCTCCTCCACGGTGGTGATGGTCTGAACCAACACCAAAAAAGACGGGGTGATATTACAAAAAAAAAAACGGTAATGACACGAAAACAAAGGCGGTTAAAAACAAAAATGCCTCCGAACGACACACGAAAAAAAAATGGGTGTAGAAGGTGGGTGAGAAGCGGGAGAAACGTGCTTCTCATGTGTACATTTCACAAAAAATACGAAACAATAGCTGTGAGATGTCGACAATCGGGCATTTACGAGCTGTGTGTGATACGAGATAAGTACTTCCATCGCGCGTACCTCGGGTTTTATATTACGTTCAAGTAGAATATTACGTACGCGGACGTATTCCAAGGCCGCCATATGATTTGTATACTGGTATATAAAAATATACATGGGTATATAAAAATATGTACATGGTGTGTGTGTTCAAGTGTTTCCCTTTGTTTTCGGACGGCCCAGGAAAAAAAAAATCGAAAGTGGTGCACAAGGCACATACAATCTTGAAACGTATCGCGCTTTACGCTGTTAGCATTTTGCGTGTATTCATTCACCTTGGCGGCGGGTCCAGACTTCTTGAGGACGAACTTGACGATGTCATCGGTCGTTCGGCCTCCGTTGTAGTCCTGAGGCTTGCCGTCCTTCAGGAGCTTCAGGGTGGGGAACCCGCTCACGCCGTAGTCCTTCCCGAGGTCCTTGTGCGCGTCGCAGTCCACCTGCCAGTTTGAGGGGTTTCCAGGGAGAAAGAAACGCGCGCGCGAGGGGGGGGGGAGGGATCAGGGGGAGGAGGAAGGCAAGGGCCGACGTCGCTGAATACACACTACTTGTATTCAACCGTTTACAACTCGTTATATAGTACACGACAGACTAGCAAAGACGGTTTTCCGGTGCCATTATTAGTTCAACACTGTCTGCGGACTGCAATTAGGCTTCGTGGACGGCAGTTCGTGACATGACACGCCCAGCCCACTCGGTACGCGACGGCACTTCCAGTTATGCCAAACGATGTCAAAAGGACTGCAACTACGCTCTTTCTGTGGAAAGGAAAAAAGACGCCTCGCCCTCGTGAGTTGAGGCGCGATGAAAAACCGGCAGCACACATTAGCTTAGACGTTAGACCATCCAAATCACCCAGCGCCCAGCGTGCATGGGTGTGGTCGACGCCGACAGCATGACTGCCGACAGCATGACCGACGCACCTTCGCGATCTTAAGGTCGGACTTGGCGAGGGCCTCCGCCGCCTTGACGTACTCCGGTGCGAGCTTCTTGCAGTGTCCGCACCACGGCGCGTAGAACTCCACCATGAGGGTGGGGTTCTGCAGTACATCGCGCAGCAGGAGGGAGGGACGGGGGGAGGGAGGGAGGGAGGGACGCACGAAACGGAAGAAAGCACGTTTCGTAGTCCGAGAAAATGGGGGGGGCGCCGAGGGGAAAGGAAAAGGTAAGGAGGGGGGGGGGACTGCGGGGGGGAGGGGGCGTGCGTGCCGGTATTCGTATGATAATATCGTCGGGACTGTAAAAATAGTATCAGGTACTGGTATAAATATTGTATTTGATACCTTTCAGGAACTGCAGAATCCCTTTCAACCCTTTTAGGACTGCAGAGTCCCGTTATGGCGACAAACCAGTCAAATATGTTGTAATTTTTGTCCCCAAAACGGGACTGCAGTTCTGGAGGGGTTTAAGTCAAATGCCACACTCCCTTCACCTTTGCGCGAACGACAAGGACAGAAAAACCGAAAAAAAAAACTCACGACGTTCTGCAAGACCTGCCTAAATAAAAAAAGTCGTCAGAAACCAACCCAACAGAGACAAGCTACGCGACGTTACCGAATATATAACGAGGCAGTACCGGTAACAGGGATGTATCACCTCGAAACGAAAATGACAGCTGCTGTACGAGTATCAGGTCAAGGGTACCACTGCCTACCGCCGAATGCCGTAAAATAGGGTTGCTCGTTGCGCGCCACACACGCGCAAGAAAGAGCAGTCCCAGCATTTTATAACCCGGACGAACTTGCCGAAACAGATCATCCTATTCATACTATGTAACACCCATCATTACAGATTATACAGCAGTCAGCATGTACGATCAAGTAGGTTGGTATAACATGTGCATGCATGCACATACGCATAGGCACCGGACCTGAATCGAAACGCATGCCCGCCCCAGCCCCGCCCGACGTACACTACAATAGGATGTCGGAAGTCCGTCCGAAAGTACCGCTGTTATTCACGCAGACGTACGTGATGCTGTCGTAGGACGTACCTGGTACGAATGGCGAGTTGCTGCCGTATATAGATAGGGACCGGTACCTGCTAATCCTTGCGGTCTAGAGATGCGCATGAGACTTGTGCTAGCAGGAGGCGAATCGAGCGAAATATATAGGAGGAAACGTCGATCCCGACACGTTTGCTGCCGGTAATCTGAAATATGACAACGATGCTGCTGCGGGATCAACCAACAAACCACTACAACCGACAACACAAGCACGGCACACCACCGCGCTAGAGTACCATACCACCACGCCGCACTGCTGCGTGCGGCATTGCACCGCACCCCAGAGCACCGCACTATTAATAGAACATTAAGTACACCGCACTGAGACGCACCTGGGCGACGGCGTCCGCGAAGTTGGACGGGTCGAGCACGAGGACACCATCCTCCTCGGGGATCTGATGTCAGAACAAATCGTACAGCGGGAGTAGCAGTACCAGCAGCAGACCATGTCGTACGATAGCAGTAGTCGTAGCGGCGGTCGTGGCAGCAGCAGCGGCAGCAGCAGCAGCAGCACCAGCAGCAGTCGTGGCACCAGCAGTGGTCGTAGCAGTAGCAGTAGGCCGGGAAGATGTTTGGATGGTGGACGGACGGACGCGAGTCACACCACCATCACACCGATCCATCGGATGAACAGGACACAGAAGTCATTCAGAAGTCATCGTACCACAGGTCGGGGGTACAGCAGCAGCAGCAGTACACAGCGTAAAGACGGACGAGCACAAGGCGAGAAGGGAAAGGGGAGAGTTACTATTACTGCTGTACGTGGCATGTAGCATGAGGTGGTATCGACGCAACAGCACAAGCACAGCAATCAGCGCTGCGCAGAGCAAGCACACACTATCTTTCTATTGCATCAACAGTAAAGGGGGGGTGGGGGGGGGAAGACAACAATTAGCCGGGCGCTGAGACCGGCGGAACCTCAGGCTTGCGACGGGCCGGCACTGGCAGATTGCTCCGTATACATTCGAGTACGAGTTCCAGGTATGCATGAACACGAGCACCTAGCAGTAGGTGTGGCCTGCTGCTGTACTTTCTACTATTTACGGGGGACCATAGTTAATAGGACCTATGGTATACATGAAAGTATATATATTTGACCATTTTTACTGACAATTATTTGGTCCTATTAACTACAGTCCCCCGTAATATTAATGGTGTCTAGTTCCGTGATCGATGTCCCTTTGAATGACAGTATTAATTGTGCAACCCAGAACAGAAGGGGAACGGTCCTCCACACAGCAACAATTCACGCTGGTAAGTATATAGAGAATAGAGTGCAAGACCGCAGTGAAACAGCGGCACCGCCAAGACGTTCCGAAATAAATAAACCACACGACACCGCCCGCAATCAGGCAAATCGACATCTTGGTACGGATATCGTTGTCTGCGAAACGTCGATCCAAGCCGAGGGGAAACCCCCTACAGCAAGCACGCGGGCCTGGGGCGACCCCGCCTCTGCATCTCCCCGAGCTAGCCGGGGATTGCTGCCACCTCGTCGGATAGAAGGGTCACATTCGATGGCAGCGCGCGGTGCTGGTTGCGTTTGCCCGCACCCCAACAACGAAAGTGAGCAAACACGGCCTGATCTTCCATGTGCGAGCGAAAACAGCGTAGGAAGCCGACCCTAGAGTTGAGCACCGCAGCTGGTCGCGGGCGGGTGCCTCAAGGCAGAGTGTCTGCTTTGATGGGCGCATAGCCTAGCCGGGACAAAACCCGAGGAAGCAATCGGAGGGCTCCATCTTGTCCAAATCTACAGCCAGCAGCAGTAGATTGTTCTCTACCAGTTTCCTGCCGACTCCCCCAACACACCCCAACTCTGCATAGCTAAACCCCCAAGAGTCGTATCCTCACGTCTGCTGCCAGGGCACTGGAGGCAACCACCAGTAATGCCACACCGGCCGTCTTGAGGAGGTTGAACATGGCGCTGGCTGATGCTGCTGGGTCGGAACTCTGTGTGTCTGGGGGACAGGCTACGCGCAAACGCGAGCAGCTTGGGGTCGCGTCCAAAGGTTGAGATTCACCGCGCGACGTGGGCCAATCAGCAAGCTAGCACTCATTAAGTCATTAACCACCCCAAATCCCTATAGAGAAGGTCTTCAGATATGGAAACCCCACGACAACAGAACCAAAAAAGAGAACCCAGAACCTTTTTCGGAGAACTCTCGTCCTGGAACTGCTGGAACTTTAAAAAATCGGGTTTGCTCTCGGGCAAGCAGCAAGGTGTCGTGTCCTGTATCTACTGGGCGCTGGGTTCTCTCGACGACGAATCATAATCACCTTCTGTGGGTTACCGGCATGTGCTAGCCACGCAGAAGTCTCCCCTGTGCGCGACCAGCTGTTTCCGCTGCCGGTGAGAGCTTGCGGTGCACATGTTTTTTTTTTGTTTGTTTTTTTCCAGAAACATCACTTTTACTTTCCGGCCTTTACGTACTCGTGGGAGGTTTTTACCCTCAACGAGCTTCTGGACAAGCCGTGGGTCACAGGTGTCCACCCTTCTCCCCCCCGGTACGTACGTGCCTTTATTTTTTTGTCGCGCATAGGGTTCAGCATTCCCACTGCTCGTCGATTTCCATCGAATGTAGCTAACTCACGCTCTCGCGCTTTCCGCTAATCAATTTATTTTTTGCATGATATGACTCCATGAACAACAGGAGCAACAACAGGCAGAAGCAGCAGCAACACAAAAGCAACGCAATATTTACCAGGTAGTAGCGTTCGGTACGTATGCATACATCGTGTGACACCTCTCTCCAGTCTTCAGGCTCTAGGTCACCGCTTTGACTTGGAACAGACAGCAGGCTGCACCACAGGTATAGGTGCGCCCGGGACGACGACGCATGCCGACGTGTGGTCACGACGCTATTATCACGGAATATAATGTGACGAAATGACAATTGTGACAGCACAGCATTCTCCCTGTGCGTCGTGAGTGTTATTTTGTACCAGTACCAGTATGTATGCGATACGTACAGGGTACATCATACAGGCTGCAACAGGCGACAGCAGTCTCGCTGTGCATGTATCGCGGGCACGTTGTGCAGCGAGCGAGACCAGCTCGTGTGTTGCGCGTCGCGACCTGATGGCGCGTGGTCGTGTTTCAGATTGAACCGCCCTTCTACTCGCGGGCGCCCAGCAAACACATTGCTTGTGCCCGTGCTGATTCTAACTTAGCCCGAAGACGCGTCGTGGGGCCACACCCACCCACCGACCACTGCTACCATTGACATGTCACCGAGGTATTATACGAGTACAACATACCCGGCGTCGGCGTATATTAGTTCGTGCGTTATACCCATCATGTATGTGCGTCGACGTATATTAGTTCGTGCGTTATATCCATCATGTATGTGCACTTAGACTAATTGGCTCGCTCATACAGCCAGTATCTTCCCGGTATTATACAATACCAAACCTGAGTTACAGATAGTAGTTCGCTGGGTCAAATTAAAACTTGCTCCCACACTATCAAGTGTATAGCCTGGGTTAGTTGCATCGCGCGTGACTCGGTTTCCGTTGTGCCATACCAGGTACACAGCAGTGCGCGCTCCCACGGGGTGAGCCTCTGTCACCTACAGGACGGCGGTGAAAGGCTAGAAGAATTACCATGCGTAATCCATGACAGTTAACACCATGTAGGGACACTCTTACCGATTGATGCGGTGAATTGTGGTCCCGACCCCCCGGAACTGCCATGCGCAATCCTTGACAACTAACACCATGTAAGGACACTCTCACCAGAACAAAAATCGCGGCGAAGACGGACGACCCAGGAACTAGAAACTACGGAAACTCTGGTAGATTGATCTTCAATTTTCCAGGACGGTTTTGTCTTGATCGCGTAGTTCACTGGTCAGCTGAGGTCGCGCGCTTCCCGTTTGAGATTGATGTGCTAGTCGAACTGTGTTTGAGAATGATCTCGTGTGCGAGCTCTCTTGTTTGTGTACCAGGTGTTTAAATCTTGGACTCATATCAATTACATCGTAACCTTTTGGCGTCCGCTTATCCTGCTCAGGCTTAGTTTCGTTTCGGCTAGGCCCTGACCTCCTCAGGGATATGCATGTAGTATGTGTTGTTTTTCGCTCATCAATCGTAGAACGTTTTAACCTCTAAATTCGCAAGTCGCCCGTTCACAACAAAACACGGATTGTTTCTCGATCTGTCCCAGAGTCTCCTCACAAGCCTTCCCATTATACAGACTGCAACAGGTGACAGTCTCGCGGTGCATGCGTCGTGGGTACTTATTCTGTAGGCACATGATATAGGCAGCGGTAGGGAGTACAAACCTACAGTGAGGTACGGGTACTGCTGCCCTGTTGGAGGTGTACGCATCTTACATGATACTGTGGGCGCATTTGGTGTCCAGGCTCAAACTCTTATTTTTTCAGGGTTTTTCGCGGGTCATGACGCGATCCGCGGGTCGGGTCACGTGGTGTTTAGAATTCCACGGGTCGGGTCGGGTCAGGAAGTGTTCTAAATCTCACGGGTCGGGTCGGGTCGGGTCAAGAGTTTTCAAATATCGTGGGTCGGGTCAGATCGGGTCAAGAGTATTTTAAATCTCAAGGATCGGGTCGGGTCAAGAGATGATGAAAAGCTTACGGGTCGGGTCAGGTCAAGACCCGCGAGAAGCGGGTCACTCGCGGGCCAGGCCAGCATGATCCGCGAGTTTCATTTCCACTGACTGCGGGTGGGACCCGCGGATGCGGCTCGTGGATCCGACACTTGAATCACTTCCCGCTCTCTTGCCCGAAGGCTTCTCTCGTACCAATACTCAATAATACTCCTTTGGTATAATATTCTAAACATTATAACACCGCCAAACTCATATACGCATGCCCGCATCCATCTACACCCACTACTGCCAGGTCATATACCGCTGCGGGACACTGAAATGAACACTAAATAGTTTTTGAAGTGCCGACCCACGGGCCAGATCCGCGAGTCGGACCTTCGGGTCAAGACAAATGGCGTCGCGGGTCAAGATGACCCGACCCGCATGCAACCCGTGTCTCACGGGTCAATCGGAAGGTGGTGGGTCGGGTCGGGTCGGGTCGGGTCAGGAGATTTTCAAATCTCACGGTCGGGTCTGGTTGGGTCAAGAGGCTTTCAAAACCTCGCGGGTCGGGTTGGATCAAGTCAACATACATCAAAAAATTCGCGAACCGACCCGTGAGGTTTGACCTGACCCGCGAAAAGCCCTGGTTTTTTTCTCGACCTAGATCTACAGCAGTAACTCTTTTGTACCATCTTATAATACCTGGTTCGAGTACATGCCTGGTAGAATTTAGAGCTGGTCCCACTGTTAAGCCGCGTGTTTCTTAACCCTCTTAGGACCGCAGTCCCGTTTTGGGGGCAAACTACTTAGAATTTGACTGGATTGTCCCCAAAACGGGACTGCAACTCTTAAGTTTTCTCATCTCTATTGTTGTTCGTGCCGATCTGAGCCCATTTTTCTCAGCATATTGTTTCTGAACTGCGGGCGGGCGTCCACCACTACCGTACTACTGTTGTACAGTAAGCTACGAGTACCGCTGCCCTGTTGGAGCTGTATGCAAACCTTGTATGATACACGTATGTGAAACAACCCCCGGCGTAAACAGTTTGGTATTTTGGGGGTTGTGTTATGGTATATACTGCTTTGAATGAACTGGGGAGGCGTACCCGTAGCTAAGATGGAAAACCAGGGGTTTCCCCAGCGAGGCACGAGCTTGGCTCAAAGTCTCCGCGTGCACCAAAGGAATAAAGCTGCTCTTCTTCTATCTCTAAGCAAACAACACACGTTGAGTACCAACGAGTACGGACTTTATAGGCAAACCTGTCCAGGGATACAAAGTGTCCGGACCTTGATCTTAACATGTTGGATGTGGAAATGAGCGCATACCGCAGAGGTAGGTGACAAAAAAGGGCACAGGAGGAGTAGGTGCGGGAGCCTTTTTGTTTTGGGGGGTGGATGACGTTTCAGCTGGTGGAGGGACCTGATTGTCGGCTCGAGGCTAATGTGGTTAGCAGCCCACAGCCCAAACAGTTTACTATACCATACTACTACTTGTTTTCGTGAGTTTGGATGAGGTTTCGAACTGTACCCAAACTTCGGGAGCCTGCTACTTGGGATCAGACTCCTATTAATATAACTGCAGCAGCAGTAGGCAGGATTTTATTTGTATCGCACGATCGAAGTATCACACAAATAGCTTGCAAATATGGGTTTCGACGAAATCCTCGATCTCAAAGGTTTTGTTTTTCAACTTAATAAGCCCAGCGAACGAGCCAAGTTTTGGTTTTGTTTTTTTTTTGGGGGTTCCTACCGGCCGTCTTATAGCGTGAGGGTGTCTCACCGTATGCCCCTCTAGACGGAAGTGCAAGGACCGTTCAGTCTGCCTGTGGAGGCCCGAACGGTTCTTATGTTTCCCTCCGGTAAAACGCAAGATGATAATATACTTTACAGTGCAGCGGTACAGTTAGTACACCCCCTGGGGGGTTTTTCACGCCCGATTTTCTCGAAAAAAAACAAAAGGTGGTACGTACGTAGACACAAGAAAAATGGTGGCTATATGAGTAAAAAAAAAAAAAAAACGTCGAGACCTTTCCATTTTCAGCAGTGGGCGCCCGCAGTTAAAAAACATAGTCTTAGGAAGAATGGGTTCAGGTCGGCAACGAACAATAAGAGAATTGGGTTAAGAAACGCAGGTCAACAGGGGGACCAACTCTAAAATCCTACCGGTATACAATAGCGTTAGATCAAGGCCGGAAAAAAAACAAGGCGTTGAGCCTGATGGACACCAAATTGATGTTTCTTAACCCCTTTTAGAACCGCGGTCCCGTTTTGGGGGCAAGCTACTTTTGAAATTTGAGTGGTTTGTCCCCAAAACGGGACTGCGGTTTCTAAAAGGGTTAACACCGGGCGCCCGCTGTTGGCCCATCGTTCTGCACTATTAATGGTATGAATCCCGTCGACGAGAAAAACAGGTATTGTTTCTGTCGTCTCTGACATGAGCTTCTCTTGGTCAATGGTGTTGGGCCTTTGGGGGGAGGTGTACCAAGCGAGGGCGAAGCGGGTCGGGGGCTGGCTGCCAACAGCTGCCGCCCCATACCCCGAAATACCCAACATCCATGGAACACTTTACACGTATAGTAGAATCCGAGCCTTGGTGCGTACCAAGTGCGCTGCTTGAGTCCCACCCTGCGCTTGTGCTATTGTCGGAGAACCGCCGCAACCGCTACAGAGTATGCTGGCGGTCGGCGCTGACCGCCGCCTGCTGGCCCAGTGCAGCTATATTATGGCGTACCAAGTATGCACATCCAGGACGCTGAGGAATCGACCAAAACCGTGACACCTTGATTTGCTATTTTCGACCGTCTATGAATACTACTATGAACCGCGTTAGCGCCCACCACTAAGGGTATGTAGGGATAACGTCGCGACCGTGCCGCCGACCCCTTGCATTCAACCATCGTAACTCGGGACACCGATTTATGTATTCCTCCGATCACGCAGTGGCCGTTTTGCTTTCGTCGTCGCTTTTGTTTGTTGATTATTTCCCCCGTCTGGAGTCCCCAAGAGTCGCCACTTTTTTCGTTAACCCTTTTATTAGAAGTGCCGTCTCATATTGGGGGCAAACCACTCGAATTGCAAGTAGTCTGTCCCCAAAACGGGACTGCAGTCCTAAAAGGGTGAATTTCTCCCGCCTGAAGTCCCAACCCAACTGTCGCGGTCGAGCTGAACAGGGCGCTGCACGGCGCATACCTCGAGGGACGATGCGCGCGCGCCCATACTGCAAGCTCGCGGGGCGAGATGTCACCAGCAGGAAGAAACTGCAAGCTAAACCGGGCGGAAGTTGAAGCGAGAAAGGGGTTCTGTTTTTCCGAAAAACCACCCCCCTCCCCCCCCCTATTTTATATAGGTTGGGTTGGCGTCGGTTGGCAACGACACTGTAAAACATGCCGCTCACTACTTGAGCTAGACAACCAGGGTACCGTTTTTTTTGTTTTGGCGGTCGCCCACATCTGGTTGTCGAGTTAGATCATTTGTGCGAGGTAAAGAACCTTTACTTCGCACAATTGGGAATGATCGTATCACATAGTGTTCAAGGTAAGGCACCCAAGAGGCAGTTACATAGTACTCCCATTGCTGTCTCTGGAAATGCCTACACCGGAAATTAAATCAACTCATTGAAGCTGTCGTCCATATGCAAGTCCGCCTCACAAGCGGTTCTTAGTAGGATGCAGCTCACCCTTCATGCGACTCGCCAGACACCTCACGGCGCTTCGCGCTTGGTGCAAGCAATGTCTGCCTGGTCGGTGAAAACCCGACATGCTCCGTCCCGGCATTGTAGGGATGCGAGGGTCTATGGCCATACGACTACGGCCATGCATGAGATCGAGTACATCTCTCCTATCGAGTATACCCCCCCCCCCCCCCCTCCCCCCCCCCCCCCCCAAAGAGCGAGGAGCCACTTCTTTTTTTTCGCAGGCGTCGTCGGTCGCGGCGCCGCAGGGTTTCATATATATGTACCCGGGTGGCCGCGGGACCCGGCCCTTGCACAACGTATAGGCGTGAAAAAAAAACTACTTGGGGAGACGTTGAACAATGTACAGAGCAAACCCCACAGACCATCGACAACCTCTCGCTTCGGTACGGCAAATGGTATGCTGACGTCCATGGTTCGGCGTCTCCACAATGACTTGCTCATGCCCACAGTATGCGACGGGGAGATTCCCGGCCACACCCGGGTAGGAGCCCCATCCTCCGCAGTGATCAATGGATATGGAGAGGACGGTGTCCTGCTGCAGGAGGGGGGCACTACGTAGACCATATAATTTCCCAAAAAACAATCGTGTGCCTCTTTTTTTTCATCGCGGAAAGCGCGAGAGCGTGAGTTGGGGGAAAAAATCGATGAGCATCGACGAGCGGTGGGAAAGGAGTGAGAATGGAGTCAAACGTTAGGGGGAAGAAGAAGGGAAGACACCTGCTACCGCGGCATTTGTCCGGAGAGCTGGAGAGTGAAGGTGGCGGGTAGCAGCAACACGTATACCTATGACGTAGCGAGTGACGGCGGTAGACGGTAGGTCCACCGCTGTGTGCTTGGGTCCTCGCGGTGAGGGGCAAAAGGCCCATGGTCGGGATATCATCAGTGCTGGCAGAAACAAAAATAGAAAGAGGAGGAGGGCGCTTCAGCAGATGGCGGCGGCGGAGACGGGGGGGGAACTGGCACGCCGGAATCGCGTCGCTGAGGGGAAATGAAGCCGTACGTGGGAAATTTTCACTCCCGACACGGATAGTATAGTGAAAATATGGCAGTGTCGTCTAGGGGATCAGGTCCGAACCGCAACAGTCCCCCTGGGACACGGCGCGACTACGGACAAGCCCCCCCCCCCCCGAAGGGAACGGGAGAGACTGTTCATAGCACAACGAGGCACGACGAGAGGGGGGGCCTCACCACGAGAAAACTCGAAAACGTCTCGACACCTGTTTTTTTCACAAAATGATAGCTTTGAGAAGCACATAGCCAACACCTTCGTCGTGGGAGCACACGATATGTTTGTTTCATTACTAGTTGAACGTACCGTATATGTGCGAGGTAAAACGCGAGTTTAGCACACCCCCTGGGCCCTGGGATGACGATTGTCTCCCTTCCGCGGCGGGCGCGCACAAGGAGGATGGTGTATTTGGGGATAATCTCGCCCCCCGAGATATTTCCATAGACCTAGCAGACGCACCTCCCTCGGGCGTATTCAGTACGCTCTCCCCGTTGCTGAGAGGAGACCAGCTTGGAGGTTCGCCCGAGGGGGTGTGTTATCGTATCACACGGGTGTTATGCGGTGCCAGCTGTCGTGGCCGGAGGCGGAGGTGGAGAGGGTACGCTGATCTAATGAACCCCAATTTTTCGGAGGGAGGGATTTGGGCTGGGAGGGGGGGGTGGATGGGGCGTCCACCACGGAGCCTGGGACGGTTAAAACCCTTTTAGGGCTGCAGTGCCGTTTTTGGGGACCACTCTAATTCCGAGTGTTTTGTCCCCAAAACGGGACAGCGGTCCCTAAAGGGTTAAGCTGGGGGTGGACCGTCACCGACATGTATGGTAGTCTGATAATGGTGTGCTTAAACGTGCTCATAGAGCAATCGCTTTTCGTCAGACCTGCCTGGTATGTGTGTGTGTGTGTGTGTGTGTGTGTGTGAACATCGGTCAAATACATGGACGTATAGGGCTGCACGCTATATGTGCTCCTCCCCGTTCTCCCCAAGCCCGTTCGACCTACCTCTGTGAGACATCACGTTGTCATTTTTTCTGCGCATACAGTCAAAGTACTGCTAGCGATAACCCTCAATTGAGGCGTTCTACGATAGAGGTTCACCCCAAACTTTCTGAGGCTCCTCACTTGAGGAGCTCCATACCTCACCCGAAAACTGCCTTCGGCAAAACTCAAATGGCATCGCGATGGATAACCCCACGCCCCAAGTATACAACCACGTCTTCTTCGAAACAAGAGTGGCATTGCGACGATTTTGGGTTAAGAAGCCCCGTCG
This sequence comes from Nereocystis luetkeana, assembly GCA_031213475.1. NCBI lineage: Eukaryota > Phaeophyceae > Laminariales > Laminariaceae > Nereocystis > Nereocystis luetkeana. The sequence continues at coordinate 8,910,439 of JARUPZ010000012.1, read as the reverse complement.
TTCCGGAAAAAAATATATATATATGACGGAAATGAGGCGTTCTACGACAGAGGTTCACCCTGAAAATTCTGAGGCTCCTCACTTAAGGAGCTCCTTACCTCTTCCGAAAACTGACTTCAGCAGAAATAAAAATGCATCGCGGCGAATAACCCCATGGCCCGAGTCTACAAAATGTCTTTTTTCGAAATCAAGATTGACGTTCCGACGATTTGGGGTTCAACGAAACCCGTCTTTCAGAAACAAAATAGCGGAAATGTGCTACCTCTGTCGTAGAACGGGTCCAATGTGTTACCTCTCTCGTAGAACGCGTCAAATGTGTTGCCCCTATCATCCACGTTCAAGGAAGCCCGCTTTCACAAACGCTTCTTAGCAGCATGCAGTTCTTAGGGGCGTGCACGCCCACCCTTCATGCGACTCTCCGCATTGCTCACCGCTCGTCGCGCCTGGGGTAAGCAATGTCTGCCTGGTTGGTGAAAACCCGACTTTCTCCGTCCCAGCGTTGTGGGGATGCTATGGTCTGTGGTCGTACGACTACGGCCAAGCATTACATGAGTACACCCACCCACGCTATATTGTATACCTGGTATATATACAGGTTGGGTTGGCGTCGGTTGGCGGCGACGTAGTGAACAACACACCTCTCACTGCGTGAGCTAAAGCAACCAGGGTACCGTTTTTTCTTTTTGGCGGTCACCGCGGCTGGCGGTTGAGTTAGATATTTTTTGCGCAGGGAAAACTTTGAGCCCGCACAAGGAGGATGATCGTATCACGTAGTGTGTACCTGGTATATGGTGAGGCACCCACGAGGCGATTACACAGTAAACCCATTGCTGTCTCTGGAAGTGACCACATCAGAAATTAAACCAACCCATTGACGTTGTCATCCATATGCAAGATAATCCACCTCAAAAGCGGTTCTTAGTAGGATGCAGCTCGCCCTTCATGCCACTTGTCCAACGCGTCACGGCTCTTCGCGCTTGGGGCGAGCAATGTCTGACTGGTCGGTGAAAACTCGACGTGCTCCGTCCCGGCATTGTAGGGATGCGGGGGTCTATGACCATACGACTACGGTCATGCATGATATTGAGTATCCCCCCCCCTCCCACCGTCATGGTAAAATGCCCTCGTTGTCACCGCGGGTAGCCTGCGATACTTGATGCACCGCAAATACCGCGTACTAGCGTAGTACCGACATTCCTTCTCCACATACTCTTGAATTAACCCCCGCCCATGATACTGCAGCAACATATTGTCGTCGCGCTCACTCGTACCTGGTACATTGTTTGGGACTGTTGAAGCCGCTCTGCTGCGATCAGCCGGAGACTCTCACCCAGGGCTACTACCCCCGCATTGCTTCGAGAGCAATCAACGCGGCACCCCGTCGCAGTAAGTTGCTGTTCTGGTAAAAAAAGCAGTACCTGCTACCTGGCACAAAGCAAACAACCACAAAACTGATGTCGTTGTTGGCGTATCCCGTTCACAACGATGGGCGGCCGGGGGTAGTCTGTTTCTTTCTTGGGCGTTCCCGGCTTTCTCGTCTCGCTGCAGGTCGCCAGCGAAGCAAGTGTGCCCGTGACCTGCTTCCTGTGTACTCGAAGCGGGCTTCCTCCCACTCCGGGGATGCGTTTCTAGCGCCCTAGCCGGCTTTATATCCGGAATAGCTGCAGTAACATTTCGTCGTCGCTTTAAGTCGTACATGAATTGGGACTAATGAAATACCTTATCTACGACATGAGATCACATCCGTGCTTGATGTCGCTTTCTCTGCCCTTTGCTCAAGGCTGTAGTACGCTGCCTGCTATTTTCTCTCCCGTGGGTTTCTTGTATTTTCTTATTCTACCCGAAATTCTGCCTTGGCTTCCGTTTATTGGGTTCGGCGTCAGTTGGCCCGTGGGAGCGCTGTATATGAACGTGCAAGGGTTAATGCCGGTCGCCCCGGTGGTTCAAGTGGTTAACCTCGAATTCTACTTGTGTTTGAGTCCTGGGTTCGACCCCCAGGTGGGTCGGAATTTGACTTATCTGCAAGAATAAAAATAAAAAGGATTCAATTGTTGAGAGCGCCTTACAGCGTGGGTAGGCACAATTCGATGCGAGTCGACGAGGGAAGAAAAAGCTGAAATCTTCTCGCGATAAAAATGAAGGCACGTACCGTAGCGGGAGGGCGGGAGAAGAGCCTGCTATGTGACCCCGGATCTGAGTTACAAGTTGGAAGGAGAGAGAGAAGAAGATGGGCGAAGATAATAAATGGGATGAGCAAAAAAAATAAAATAAAAATATATGAACGTGCAAACTGCTCGGACAGCAGAAGAGCTTCCCCCCCGATTAGCGCCGTTTCGCCAGAACGTTTCGCTCCCACCGCTGTTGCGGACACCCCGCTATCTCTACAGATCGGCGTGCGACGGTTCTGGACTTCCACTCCACGTCTTCCCACAAGACGTACATGGCCGTACCGTCAATGTTTATGACTCGCCGCCCCTCCCGCTCGGAAGGAGTGCATCGTGTACCGTGTACCCTCCATGCCTGTCGCTCGCAGATGGGTCGGGAGGTTGGTGGTCATCTGCGCCGGCGTTAAAGCCGGTTCTCCCTTCTCCCCGCCTTCTAGAACGCTCGGGAACAGGAACAGTGACCCCCTGCGAGTGCCCACGGCATGGGTTCGGCCGCCTGCGACCGCGCAACTCGCGCGGCAGTCTAGGTAATTCCTTGCCACAACCGCTTGGGAGGTACTGTACTTCGTTATTGTCTGTCCGGATAGGATAAAGCTAAGGAAACCCTAGCCTCCCGTCATCTGCAATACCTGTGACGCAGTCGCTACCGACAGCTCGACACCGCGCGTCATTGTGGGAAGAGCTACGCAGAATATTCCCACGTCCCGAATACTCGTGATGCGCTCAGCTGGCGTGGGTAACACCCATACGCGTCGGTGGATGTATATCACTGGGCCTCGCAGCTGAACTGCCATCTGCGGAGGTGCTTGCTTCACCGTCGCTCCTACTCGCCGCTGTTCCCCCCCGCACAAAACGTAGGTAACCCTGCACGATGGGACTCGCCACCGGGCTGTCTCGTTTCTCGCCCGGGCGGCTAGCGATGTCCACCAACCAGATGAGCGCCGTTGCCGTGTGATTCTAGCCGGCATACCTGCTGAGGGATGTCTGCAACGCTCTGCCAGACTCTTTCGTTTTTCGTTCGCACCGGGACGAAGCACCAAACCCGTCAAAATGTCCGGCTACTCGGCGTTTCCATGGTTGGCCGACCGAGCCTTGCACCGTGCGCCGTCGATGCACGTGAGGGCGGGAATGCCCCTCGACTAGGAACAACCCTATGTTTCACTCGCTGAACGTATGGTAGCACAGTGGGACTCTCGTTCCGGCCGAACGGGAACGCTAGTGTAGACCAGTCGGGTACTCTCGTTTGTACGAAATTCCTAAAAAAAACTGCTATTAATAGCTCTCCGGTTGCAGGCCCAAGTTGTCGGAACCCAGCCGTCGTCCAGACGACCCATGTATACTCCCGGTAAGGCGACGAGCGCATCCCTAGCCCACCGTGTCCACGCCGAGCGTAGCGTGACGACAGGCCCCGGTTTAAGGTAGTACGTGAATGACCAGACGCACTTCCGACGGGTTCGACCTAAAATGCTATAGCTCTTGCCGTGACCGCTTCGGGTCGGCCGTGGGTACGGCTTGCCCATTTGACTCGGAATCGTCCTGACCTCCGACCTCTCGAGCTCAGCGTGTCTCTTCGGTATGCGGTTGGGGTACGAGGCACTCGAGAACGCGTCTAGTCAGCACTGAGCCTTTCGCGGCGTGTCTTAGCGCGGTTCTTCAGAGACTCGAAATACACCCCCCGCCGTCCTTGCGGTACGACAGCAGCTGGGATCTTGCTGTGGGTGGTCTCGCAGCACGACCTTTTCCCAGAAATCGTTCCCACGGCAATCACCGTACGCTTCCGGCTAACGGATCTCACGGTAGAGATGCGTCTGCCGCGGTCGGCGTGTTCTCTACGTCCAGCTCGGTTTTCGCCGCCACTGCCTTCGATCCCCCGACCTTCAGGATTGAGAGGGTGGGGGTGAAAATCCTATTTCTCGGTGCCTCCGCGTTAGGGTCGCGTTCCATACGTCGGCGAATACCTACCGCGGTGCATACGGTATGGGGGCACGACTGTATCTGTTGTAGCAGGGATGACGGGAACCAGAGTTGGACGGTGCGCTACGCGCAGCGCAGCACCTGTGTCGGAGTGCATCAGAAGCGAACGTAGTGGCGATGAGGCTGTGGCCAGATGAACCCGCCCGAGAGGCATGGCGGTCCGTCGGTAGGATACACGGGCTCGTGACAGTATTCTACCACGTGAGTACGTGAAACGGTTGTCGGTTTCTGGTATATGTGAGATGGACACGACCGCTCAAAATACGTTGACATGGATGCAGAGGATGCTAATTCGTGTCTGCGCGTGTGTCCGCGTCCGTGCGGACTCCTGCCCGTGCGTGGTCGTGTATGTGCTCGACAGCGCGCACACGCTGGTATTGCTGTTGTTGTTGTGAACCCCTTCGGGACCCCCAGACAGCGACCAACACAATGGTTGGCATATTTCGTGCTATCAACCATGGCTCTTCACCGTCCATGACCCTATCCGTGGACGGGGTTCGGGAGGTCTTCAAAATCTCACGGGTCGGGTCGGATCGGGTTGGGTCGGGTCGGGTCAGGAGATTTTTACAAATCTCACGGGTCGAACCGGGTCACCTTGACCCGACCCGACCCGACCCGATCCGCGAGGTTTGACTTGACCCGCGAACAGCCTAGTTATCAACCGTCCATGGGCAGCATGAATGCCTAGAAGTACGGGTGGAATCGGGCTTGTGCTCTAACCGAGTGAATCCTACCGTCACAACTCGCACACCACTTTTGTACCACCCTGGGTTGGCGTCGGTTGGCAACAACACTGTGAAACATGCCGCTCACTACTTGAGCTAGACAACCAGGGTACCAGGGTACCGCTTTGTTTTTTTTTTTGTTTTTTTTTTGGCGGTCGGTCACAGCTGGTCGTCGAGTTAGATCATTTGTGCGAGGTAAAGAACCTTTACCCCGCACAAGGAGAATGATCGTATCACGAAGTGTTTATGGCAAGGCACCCCAGAGGCGAATACAACGTACTCCGATTGCTGTCTCTGGAAGTGGCTACACCGGACATTAAACGAACTCGTTGAAGCTGTCATCCACATGCAAGTCCGCCTCACAATCGGTTCTTTGTAGGATGCAGCTTACCCTTCATGCGACACCGCCGGATACCTCACGGCGCTTCGCGCTTGGAGCAAGCAATGTCTGCCTGGTCGGTGAAGACCCGACATGCTACGTCCCGGCATTGCCCGGATGCAACGGTCTATGGTCATACGACTACGGCCATGCATGAGATCGAACATATCTCTCCTACTGAGTACACCCCCCCGCCCCCCCCCCCGATCCACGCAGTTTTGCCGTGTTGCTACAATCGTCACTGTCTATAGTCAATGTTACCCCCCTGAAGCCCGAATTAAGCCTTGCCGCTCGCCCGTCTCATCAGCGTCAGGAAGCGTGCCACGATAGATATAGCACTTTTTTTTCCCATGCAGGAGGCAATAGCTCTGACCGACGCCGCTCCTCGACTGGGGATCTACCCAGCGTCGTTAATGGTCGCATGCCTCGTTCGTCATTAATGTACGCATGCCTTGTTCGTCGTTAATGTTTGCATGCCTCGTTTTTCGTTAATGTATGCAGGCCATCGGATTGTGTATCGAACTGCCAGCTCACTCTATGCTCAGGGCCTGGTTTCGGCTGAGGTGCGGAGAGCTCCTAAAAAAACCGGAGAGCCTCTCAGCGAACTGTTAATTGGCCGGCCCCTACCGTAGCATTCCAAACAGCGTCCTCGTATGTTTGTGCCCCGTGCGCGTTCGCCTCTTGCATTGACGCCCGCCCCCACGCTCCCGCTGTCCCCGTTGCCGTTGCCAACCGTTCACCGTCGTGGTGTTAACGCTAACGTACGCCTCGCTGTGAAGTATCTGCGCGACAGCTGCCGATTAATAGTCGTCTTTGATGTCGCGCGCGCAGGTCGCTATGCCTAGGGCTAGTCGCCTGTGATATCACGAGCGCAGGTCGCCGTGCATAGTCTAGCCCTACCTTACTCCAGCACTATCCTACGTCGTGTGCCGCGTCCCGTCCCTTTCCCCGGCGGCCGGCGGCGCCGGCGGCGGTGGAGACGGCGACTTTACCTTTCGACCTTGCGCCGTACGCTCCGCTTATACGTACGTGTTGCGCGATTCGAAGCCAGCTGCCGTCCCGCTCTCATTTCGATACGCATGACCGCCCTCCGGTGTCCTAGCCCTCTCTGATACGTCGTCGCCCCGCTAGTGTTCCCGTCGACACCGCTAAAATCGTAACTACCACGGCCGCATGATATCGAGTACACCCCCCCCCCCGAACCGGCACACGATACTCGAAAGCCCCCGTCGATTCTACGGTAGGCAGGTCGTGTCTCAATCGTGGGTACCATCCCTACTGTTCTTCGCGGCTCTCGCGCCCTCGAATTTAGAAACTTCGGCCCGAGGGCGCTGGTGCCAGCCACCTTACGGAGACCCACAAGCTTGCCCCACATGCAGATACGGCGCGAGCCGGCCTCGTTGCTTCCGCCTCGCGCGGGCCAAGGTCCGGCAAAACGCCGTCGCCCGTGGGGTTCCCCGGGCGTGTCGACCTGCTTCCGCTGCGCCGTCGCGGCCGTCAGTATCCGCCCGCTGTGACGGCAGTACATGAAAATAAAACTGCCACTCTGTATCCAGGTAAGGATCGTTTTGGGCGGTATACAAACATGACCGTTGGAGTTGGGGACCGAGCGGAAGCGATGAAATAAACCGATGAACGTGGGGTGTAGGATTCGTCCTGCGCGTGTGTCGGGGGGATCTACCCCCCGTCGAGCGGCGCGATCGCGATCGTATCGTGCTGCATCCGTACGTAACGGTCGGCGGGGGGTAGACCTGGCCGTGAAAATAGGCAGCTGAGAGTTTCGCGGGCGCTGGGAGCTCGTGCGCGCTGTGTGGGCTACGGCCGTGGGCTAGGTTCGCACCGTGGGTCGTTGCCCGCGCGCGATCCCTGTTATCACTTGCCGAAGTCGGACCGCGTCCCGCTTGAGGTGCGATCGTTATTCGCTGTCACGAGTGTTGTGTGTACGTGTTGTCTTCACCTCAATCGTCGTTTCTACCCAGTTGCATCAAGCACGCCCAGTATCCGTCCTGATTATTTTTCCTAGAGAGATACAAATTATGCTGGTCGCGGACCGTGAGGGAGAGGGAACGAGTATGAAAATAAAAACGGTAAATATATAAAATTAGATGCAACATCTAAAAACCCGACAACAACAAAAAACAGCGATAAAATAAACCGACGAGCGTTGTCCGCCCGTCTTTGATTTGCCGCGTGCACTTGTCCGGGCTCTCTAACTGTCCGGTTCGTGTGGTGTGCTTGTGCCTTGCCCTCGTGGAGACCAACCGAGGGGGGGGGTAACTCGTCGGTGGAATGCACACTCCAGCGGGTAGATTCCGAGCGCTCGCAGCGAGCGCTGAGTGGGACGCATATTAAAGATACACCTTAGTGACTTAACAATCAGCGTGGTTAGGGTGTATATCTAATAAAAGCACAATCCGGTGTCCGCTGGCTGGTAAGCGGGGACCTCGGACCTATTCAAGAGTTGCAATCCCTTTCGTGAGCACTGCCCGAAGCAGGAAGGATTATGGTCCTTCTTCCTGCCTGAAAGTGTGCACCGCGACTTTCAGGTGTATACAAACCGCTGATATCGCTTGCCCCCTGTTCACCGCCGCTGTGCCATACGTCGCAGCAATCTCTTCATCTCTTCGCCCGAGGGCAGCGGAACGGACGTTCGCTACCGTGTGAAACAAAAACGAATGAACAATCGAGAAAGCAAAACACGTCGCAGTCGTTCTTTCGCACGGAGATTTTAACGCGGAGGAACTAACGTGTACCAACTGCAGGGGTGATGTTCGCAAGTAGTCGCTGGTGTCGCTCGCCGCTGTTCGGGTGTTGAACCCGGTTGTCGCTGCTGAACCGTACGTCGCAGCCGCCTCTTCGCTCGGAGACGTATCAAAACGTTTGCTACCGCGTGATCAGATGTAGTTGATTTATAAAATTTTAAAGTTAATGCGTCGGAACCTTCCCTCCTTCGGCTCGGAGGTTTAACCCGGCGGAACTTGCGAACACTACAATGGGCGAAGTTCGCACGTGATCTCCGTCATCGCTTGCCGCTGTCGGGGACTGAACCCTGTTTCCCCTGCTGAACTGAAGTGTGTGTCGCAGCCATCTGTCTCTTCGCGTTGGGGGGGTCAACCCAGCGGAACGAACAGTTGCTACCGTGTGAAAAAACTAAAACAAATGCCTGGTAAATTTATAAGATTTCGTTCCTGGTGGACCACTGCTGGGCGTTGTGGGCAGATTTTATTTATATTTTTTGCAATTAGGTTTTTGTCACGTCGTGTGCGCTTGCCGGGTTTATAACCCTCCCCGCGGTGTCGTGCCATGCAATCGTATCGTTCTGCGTCCGTACATGTAGGACGAACCGACCACGGGTTTTCCCCTGTCCGCAAAAAAGCGGACAGCTGCTGTCAATTCGCGCGTTTTTGTTGCGTCGTGTGCGCGTGTGTCGGGTTTGTCACCCTAACCCCGCTGTCGTGCGGGGCAATCGTTTCGTGCTTGCGCATCCTCCGTGCACGTGGGACCGGACGATCACAGGGTTCTCACCCGTCCGCGCAAATGCAGAGAGCTGTAAGAAAACCGCGGACGCTGACAACGCAAGCTCTGCGGGTTCGCCCCGTGAGCAGAACGTTCCCGCGTGATGCACGCTACGAGAGAGGTGCACCTAACAATAGTTTTTCCGGAGCTCTACATACCCCACCAAAAGCCCTAATCTCGAGAGAAAAAACGAAAAGCGTATGTACCCCGACGAAAAATCCCCCCCCCCCCCCATGTTTTAGGCATTTACCGAAAAAGAATGGAAACATGAAAGTTTTTTTTTTCCCAGCGAAGAGCACCGTCAGCCAGGAATATTTTAATGTTTCACCCCCCCCCAAAAAAAAACAAGTGCTAGACCTCTGTCGTGTGCAGGCATCGCGTGGTCGCTGCTACTTGCTCGCCGTTGTCGGCGATCGGACGTTGTTGAGCTGCGGCTGCACTGCTGGGTATTTGTCAGCCCGTCCATTCGCACTGGGTTAAAAACCGACGTGAAGAGCGCAATGCCTCTGGGTTGTTACGCTTAGGTATCGGCCACCGGCGGGGGAGTCGACGAGGAAAGGAGAGGGAAGGGCTGAAGTCTTCTCGCGATGAGCAGTGCAAGACTCAGAACCGTAGGAAGTGGGGAGGAGGGAGAAGGAAGGACCTGCTATGTGTGTGACCCCCGGTCTGGGTGAAGGCTGTTGTTAAGAGCAGGGAGGTAGGAAGGGGAGAGGAACAACAGGGGCAAAGATACTAAACGGGATGGGGAAAAAAAAAAAAACGAAAGTGTGCGGGTTTGTTCATCACGGGGGACCGTAGCTAACAGGACCAAATATTTTCGGTAAAAATGTTCAAACATATAGGTTTCTATGTATACCATAGGTCCTGTTAACTATGGTCCCCCGCAATAGTGTATTGCATGTTTTACATCGTGTGCGGTGTTAACCCCGCCTTCTGCCTTTTCCGGGCACATCCGCGACGGAAGCTGTACAGCCACTTCGATGGTGCGCGTGTTGGTGGGTGCATACACGCACGTGTAACACGCGCCCTCATTTTCTTCCATACCAGGTATCGTATACCTACCCGGTACCAGGTACGTGAGCAAGGAGGTGCAGACGACAAAATAGAGAGAGAGAGAGAGAGAGAGAGAGAGAGACGGACCAAAAATGGCTAACTCCGCCGTAAAGGGATTGATTGCGGCAGCCCGACGTGCTCGCCCGTCGCGGATAGTCTTCCCCGTGCGTCGAGAGGTTGGGCTTCAACGCCTGTGGGCTGGGGGACTCTTTTGTTCCTGCAATGCTGAATCAGGGATTTTTTCGCAGCATCTGCTTCTTCTGTGGGCATGCGTAGCGTTGCGTTATCGGTGTGAAAAACAAGTGCCTGAAAGTGGCACTCGCCCATCTTGCTCGCGCGAGTTGGTGCAAAAAGCTTCTCGCTGCTATTAGATTCCCCGACCCCCACCCAAACCGGAAAGAGATAGGATAAGTGTAATAAGTTGTCGATGTGATATACCAGGTACGGAAAAAACGTGATGAGCGCCCAAATGTTTTGAAAACGTTGGCGGTGTATCTATCGGCAGTAGGAACGGTGCTCCGTCTCGAAAAGGGTGCGTGGTCAATGGTCGAACGACTAAGGCGTAGGAACGGTGCTCCGTCTCGAAAAGGGTGCGTGGTCGATGGTCGAACGACTAAGGCAGCAGCAGCAAATGAGAACCCCCCCCCCCCCCCCCCGCCCCCCCCCCCCCCGCCTCCTCCCCACCACCATGAGGGCCGACGTTCCCGTGCACACAGTAGTGATTATATATAGACTCACGATTAATCCCACGGTATACCGTTTTTTGGCTCATTTTTTCCCGACCACCAACCACCAACACCGGTTGGCACATACGTACGATCATTCTACCACGACAGCAGTAGCATATTCGTTTCAGGGACTGCGAACCGCTTATCAAAATGCTATTAATACCACAATAAGTCGGGTTGCGATAACAGATTTCTTCGAAAGGCGTGTTTCGGCTGAGAAAAAACCTGAGCTGCACTTGTGTGAAGAGCTCAGAAAATCAGGTCCCACATCTCCACCGTGGGATGACACTCTGAAAGTCTTCCGACGAAATCGACCTGTTGACCCTGGCACCATCTATGCGTCGCCCAGGAGCGTCACAGGCCTTAGGCTTCATTCACACCCCTGTTCGCAGCAGTCAGTTTCGTTCCTTCTGGCCACCTGACAATGGGCAGCGCTCATGTCTGATCATCATGCCATCCGGATACGAAAGGGGGAACTACTGCGTAGAATCCGATTACACTTAGAACGACTTGAGTTTCAGTTAGCGAGGATGTCGGCGAGTGTTAGAGGATATGAAGACCTCAGCAACCTTTTTGGTCGCTGTTTTTCCTGGCCGTTCTGAGCATATAGTATACCTGGTACATATTTTATTATATATTTATATATTATATATGTATATACCTGGTATATTATATTTATATATATTATATATATATGTATCGACGTGTGCAAGTATTTATTTTTCATTCGTTTTGAAATCCGAGTTGTTTTCGTCGAGAAATCCCTTGTCGATTTAACCCTCGTCACGTTCTGAGATTTTTCCAGATCACGATCTAGATAATCTTCGTATAGACGTCAGGTTCTGAGATTTACCCAGATCATGATCTAGATCATCTACAGATAGATCATTTAGTTCCCCATCTGCCGTTGTGCATGATCTATGCATGATCTGTGCATATATATTACAGATCCAACCCAACAAACATGTGCCACAGCAGTAGACCATGCAGATTGTAGAGGTCCCACCCGAAAACAACACGAGCTCGATCCCGCAATATCGCGAATAGATCTATCTTCCTCGAAGGATCTAGGTCATCAAGTGGAAACAATCCGGAGATGGTCTCTGATTAACCCTCCCAGAACTCCAGTCCCGTTTTGGGACAAACCACTCTAATTCCAAGTAGTTTTGTCCCATATCGTCCCCCAAAACGTGTCTGCAGTCCTTAAGGGTTAAGGTACGTATGGATTACCTGTAGGGTGGTCGGTGCACCCGTTCTGATAAGCACAAGATCGATTTGAAGCCGGCGCAGACGCGTTCTACGATAGAGGTAGCACATTTCGGCTGTTTTTTTTACTGAATGATGGGGCTCCTTCACCCGAAATCGCCGCAATGTCAATCTTGTTTCGAAAAACGACGTTTTTGTGTACTTGGACCATGGGACTATTCATCGGGATGCACCTTGTTTTTTTTTGCTGGAGTCAGCTTCCTTCGCGTGAGGTATGGAGCTCCTCGAGTAAGGAGTCTCAAGAAAATTCAGGGCGAACCACTATCGTAGAACTCCTCCGGGCAGGAAGAAACGGCCTTCACGGCTGTGAAATTATTTTTCTTTAAGGCGTGCGTGCATTCATGATGACATGCGTTCGTTCCTCTCCGTACTTCGTGAGCTGACGCGGCCAGCTATGCCGCTGCTGTGATGCCTATTGACCGGCACGTGGTGGCCACAAGCAAACTAGTCGCCAACTGTTAACGTATGATACGGCATTACAACGCCCGCGTACCAAGTATTCTGATCTGTGAATACACTCAAGTACCAGATACCAGATACTTCGTAGGTATATCATATCTTCGTTAGTGTTTCTAGTGCATGTTTTACGGGTTGTTTTCCTGTATATTTTGTTCCTGTTCTCTGGTCTGGCAAACTGTGTCGCTACGTTCTCGTACTCGGTACGTTGTCGTGTCACTTATTTCTCCTTCAATTGATTAATTTTCGGGTACATGCTGCGTGTTTTCTCCGTCTCGCCGCCTGTGACCACAGTTCTGGTATGTGTTTTCTCTAGGATGAAGAACGTGGACGGACGCTGCTGGGGGCATTGAATCAGATGCACACTACAGTAGGCTGGGTGAAAAAAAACGGGCTATTACGAGGGACCATAGTTAATAGAACCGAACATTGTTAGTAAAAAATAGGTAAATCTATAGGTTTTTGTGTGTACCGTAGGTCCTATTTGGTATGGTCCCCCGTAATAATCTGACAACAACACACACCGGCGGGGGGGGGGTGTCACGCACGTGGCTGCAATAATATCGTTTCTACGTAGCAAAATGATCTTGCGTGTCACTCCGAACTCTCCCCCTCCTCCGGCCCTCGACCACATGCGGTTCTTTGTAAGATGTAGGTCACCCTTTTCATGCGACTCGCCGGACACCTCACAGGCGCTTGCTTGTGGTGCAAGGAGTGTCGGCCTGCTCGGTGAAAACCCGACATGTTCCGTCCCGGCATTGTAGGGATGCGGGGGTCTACGGTCATACGACTACGGCCGTGCATGATATCGAGTACCCCCCCCCCCCCCCCTCGCCCATAGTATATATAGGTTAGGATGGCGTCGGTTGGCAACGAACGGCACTGTAAACATGCCGCTCACTACGTGAGCTAGACAACATTTTTTTCTTTTCCTTTTTTTTTGGGGGGGGGGCTGTCGCCCACAGCTGGTGGTCGAGTTAAATCATTTGTGCGAGGTAAACCTTTACTCCGCACAAGGGAATTGATCGTGTCACGTAGTGTTGATGGAAAGGCACCCAAGAGGCAGTTACATAGTACTCCCATTCATTGCTGTCTCTGGAAGTGCCTACACCGGAAATTTAATTAACGCATTGAAGCTGTCATCCATATGCAAGCCCGCCTCACAAACGGTTCTTAGTAGGGATGCAGCTCACCCGTCATGAGACTCGCCGGACACCTCACGGCGCTTCGCGCTTGGTGCAAGCAATGTCTGCCTGGTCGGTGAAAACCCGACATGCTCCGTCCCGGCGTTGTAGGCATGCGAGGGTCTATTTTTTTTTTATTTTTTTTTTCCATCCCATTCATTATCTTCGCACATCTTCTTCTCTCTCTCCTTCCAACTTGTAACTCAGAGCCGGGGTCACATAGCAGGCTCTTCTCCCCCCTTCCCGCTACGGTACGTGCCTTCATTTTTATCGCGAGAAGATTTCAGCCTTTTCTTCCCTCGTCGACTCGCATCGAATTGTGCCTACCCACGCTGCAAGGCGCTCTCAACAATTGAATCCCTTTTTTTATTTTTGCAAATAAAGTCAAAGTCCGACCCTCCTAGGGCTCGAACCCAGGACTCAAACAAGTAGAATTCGAGGTTAACCAGTTGAACCACCGGGGCGACCGGCTATGGGTCATACGACTACGGCCATGCATGAGATCGAGTACACCTCCCCTATCGAGTACACCCCCCCCCCCCCCCCAGTCCCCTTGAAAAAAAAACGTCACAACTACGAGGACAGGGCTTTCACGAAATAATTCTCAAGCTATTGGCGAATATTGTTTGGTGGTATTATTATTATTATTAATATTATTATTATTAATATTATTGTTATTAATATTATTAATAATATTATTAATATTATTATTGTTATTATTATTATTATTATTATTATTATTATTATTATTATTATTAATATTAATAATAATATTGTTTGGTGCTATTCACGTGTGTGTATGTCAATACCGATTTACAAGTCAGCTTAACCCTTTTAGAACTGCAGTCTCATTTTGGGGACAATCCACTCAAATTTCAAGTAGTTTGTCCCCAAATCGGGACTGCGGTTCTAAAAGGGTTAAGGTTACTTAGGTTGCTCAGAGTGGAAAGGTTATGACTATAGATGTGCGGAAGCGGGGGGGGGGGGGGGGCGTACTCATTTGTTGATTGCCTTAGTCATTAGGCCGTTGACGGCGCATCCCTTTCGAGGCGGAGTGCGGGGGGGGGGGGGTGTACTCGAAAGGAGAGATATACTCGATCTCATGCATGGCCGTAGTCGTATGGGGGGCGGGGGGGGCAGTGGAGGGCGCAAGCCGACAAAACGATCCGAGGTAGTTTTTTCTGTCCTTTTAGATATTGCGAACGAACATCAAGTTCTCCCCCCAAGGAACGACAGAGCACCTGGTACGTACTTCGTGCTTAATTATTCCCTTTGGCGACGCGTATATTCGCATATTATACTCGTACAGGGTTGTCGGTACGAGTTATCGCCGGGTTCCATCCTGCAACGGCATCATGGGCAGACAGGCATACACGCAGAGGGGGGTAGACGTAGGGGTAATCACACATACATACGATAGATACATACACGCAGGGTAGGGGAGGGGGGTTAGCATACCACTGGTCCCCGGAAATATTTGGCATGCGCTGCTATGTACGACTGCATACACTAGTGTTTGTATCCGCTTGATGATGTGAGCACAGGCAGGATTTCAGGGGCATGAGCTACTACGTACGGAATGCGATAACATCATCATCATCATCATCATCACCATCATCACCATCATCATCATCATCCTTATCATCGTCATTGGTGGTTTGTTTTCTTTCCATCCCATTCATCGCCTTCACCCTTCTTTTCTCTCTCTCTCTCCCTCCTACTGTAGTAGGCGTTACTCAGATCCGGGGACACGCGGCAGGCTTTCCTCCTTCTCCCTCCCCGCTGCTACGGTTCGACCCTCATCGCTTTTACGGAGCGAGCATGCACAGACCCTGAGGGTGGATGGTCACACTTTTCCGAGCAAATGGTTGACGGTCACTACGTTCGTGACGAGTAATAGGGCTGACCGTTAGGCCGATCAACCATTTGGTTATCCTTTTTTCCCCCCTTTGTCAACCATGTGGTTATCCATTATATCGAAGAAGTGGTGAAAAAAAAACTCTACGTACTTGCTAGCCCTTACCTGAACCCCCCCAACCCGATCACAACCATTGTCTCGGGTAGGGCTAAATAGCAGTATAGTCTTCGTCTCGTACACGGTGTGCGTCAACCATTCACACCTCGCACGGATCACGACCTGTCTATCTATCTGTCTATCTATCTATCTACCCATCCATCTATCTACCAATCTATCCACCAATTTATCTATATTTCTATATATCTATCTATTTATTTATCTATCTATCTATCTATTTATCTATTTCTATATTTCTATACATACATGTCTATCTATCTATTTATCTATATATCTATCTCTCTCTATATATATACATCTGTCTGCATACGGATAGATGATCTAGTTCCTCGCCTATACCGTTGTGAGAGGTTATGTGGGATCTGCATAGTGCAGATCCAACCCAGGAAACCTGTACGAGATCATGCAAGATACACGAGTCTCACCCCCAAAAACAACACGAGCTACAACAACAGTAGATCGTACAAGATCGGGAACAGAAGATCCATCTGTCTTGAAAGATCCAGATCATGAACTGTGGAAATGATCTGTAGATGATCTGTCCGAATTGTCCAACCATTGTCTCGAATACCGCGAAAGAGCGTTGGAGCGTTGCGTTCGCACAAACAAGGGGTTGTGCGAAAAAAAAAATCAACACCGCTCGATTTTTTTCCCCCAGAAAAACGGGAAGGCTGCTGCTGCCAAGACCGATCTAGCAGCAAGGAGGCGTTTTTTTTCGGGGGAAAAAATGGTCGAGAGTATACGAAGCCTTCCGTTGGACCGTTCGACTTTGAAGTGCCCTTACCATTTTTATTTTTGGGGCGAGAAAGCTATCAATCAATATATAATGCTAAAAAACGATCACATCACCCCTCCCTGTGCAAAGGCAGTCAGCGCTCTTCGACGGTACTTTCGGGTGATGTTCCTCGACAGACAGCGAGGCATGGGCATGGAGAAGAAAAAAAAAACGCCGAAACAACTTCAGCTATTCTACGTACGTAGGTACGTACGAAGCGTATGAAGTGCAATGTTTTAGTTTTATTTTTTTCCATGAGGTTTGTATTAATACCAGGTATTTTTGTTGTTTTATATTCCGTTTGTCACGTGACATTATTTGTCTGTCATATGCACAAGTTAATAGCGCGTGTTCCAACCATGCCATCCACATATATATGTAGGAGGGAGCACAGACAACACAGCAGTAGAGTATTATCGCGGATAAAGCATAGAGACGTAAGTAGACATAAAAGGTAGACAGACCTTGTGCATAGGGTTTCCGTTGTTTCCGTGGATATGTTCTCTTTCAGGGATGTTTCGAGTGATCAACGTTGAAGCTCATGCTGCACATTGATTGTCGGATGGCAAGCATAATTATTACGGGGGACTGTAGTAAATAGGACCAAACATTGTTGCTAAAAATAGCGAAATCTATATATACCAGGTAAGGTTTTTTATGTACCGTAGGTTCTATTTAATATGGCCCCCCGTAATAACAACAACATGAAAAGGGAAACCAAGAGTCCAATAACGCTATCTCAGACATGTTTCTGCCACTCCAGAGTTATCGGAGCCTAGCCTGTCTTGTGACCACGTACAAGCAACGGGGGAACATAGAAATCGGGACGAAACTTTTGGTACTAAAAACACTGGAAGATATAGGTTTTAGCGTATGTGATTTGTCCTGATCACTGTCAACATGGTCCCCCTTTACGCTATTACGGTGGACCATAGTTAATAGGACCAACTATTGTTAGTAAAAAGGGTTGAATAAATAGGTTTTTATGTATACCATAGGCACCATGAACTATGGTCCCCCGTGATAATAGATTATTATTGACGACGAGTCTACGTGAGAGCAACACGCACGCAGGACTTGTGTTCTTCAAGGCGCGGCAGGGTGAACCAACAGGAAAAGAAAGGTGCGACACCCTCGACAACTCACACACAATCGCGCGAGCAGCATCTGCCACGAAGAGTCAATGCATGGCTTCATATGGCGGTTGCTGGATATCGGATGTCGATACGATCAGAATCGGAATCGATAGGACACACACCGAAAAAAAAAACGAAATGCAAAAAATTATTGAGGTATCTGACTGATACCACGGTCTATACATCGAAGGTTTTGCGTACAGTGTCAGCACGAAATAGCGCGGGGGGGGTGGATGCCAGGGGGTAAGACCGAGGGCAAAACACGTTCGATAATATGTACCAGGTATGTACATCGATATTTCGATGTAATCGAAACTTTCTAAACGATTCGTATACTTCGAGTATCCAACACTCGTACTTGATGGCACTGCACAGTGCCGCGGCAGCATTGACGAGTTCACGAAGCGTGGACGGCGCGCAGCCAAAACGCGACGTTTTTTGTTATGAGGCTTAGATTGGGTAGTATTAATAGGCGCTTTTGGTTATCCTTTTACCTTTAGCCCAACGGACTATTAATAAGACCTTGACACATGGCGTCGTCGGCAGGACATGGGTCGCTGGTCGTGACGTCGAATCTCACGTCCACCATGAAATCGCTTTTAAAAGAAAAGTGAGTTTCCTCATGTCATGTCAAGAATCTGAAAAAAGACTTGTGGGTCTCCAGAAATTGGAACCGCGTGTTGGTGGCGGGTCGACCCCTAAAATCCGGTCCGTTCCAGGGGGGGAGAGTGTTATGAGGCTTAGATTGGGTAGGCGATTGGTTGACCTTTTACCTTTAGCCCAACGGGCTAAGACCCTCACATTTTTTTCTCTTGCGTGCCCTCTCGGTGACTGTTAACAATCTAACGCGGACGATGTGGTTGGACACGCAGACGCGCCACAGCTTTTTCAATCGCAGCACTATTATGATATCATGCGGCAGGCAGCAAGTGGTGTACCAACGTGAAGCATGGAGGCTCTGGTATGTATGAGAAGCTTCAATCAATGCATGCGGCCAATTCAGCCCACATACCTGTAAAACTCGGCTCCGCGCGTTCGGTTGGCCATCTTTCTGCTCTGCTTTCTCGTGTTTCTGCATGCAAGCACGCGCAACAGCTTTTTTAGCCGCAGCGGTATGAAAAATATCATGCAGTACACTTCGTATAGCAGCAGTGTGTATAAAATTTAATGTAAATGGAATTTTCCACCATGTATGTGTGTGGTAAAGTTCATGCAGCCAAAAGTCATCCATTCCATTCCAGCACAACCGGTTCCACACGCGCTCACGTCGTGTGCCTTTTCAGCTATATCATAGACGAGTAGTGAGTGGCAGGAATTTCTTTTGTTCAATCAACGGTGCAGAACTCGGAGCAGTATTAACCCCTTTAGAACCGCAGTCCGGTTGTGGGGACGAGCCAGTCAAATTTCAAATAGTTTGTCCCCAAAACGGGGCTGCGGTTCTGAAGGGGTTAAGCCTGTTTTTTTTTTGTTTTTTTTCTCTTACCGTTCACATTTCTCCGCGTCCCTTAAATTCCGTGCTTTTGTTTCCTTCCGACGACACGATGGAGCCATGCTGCTGTTTGTGCGACCTCGGGCTGACCACGTTGCAAGCAACCACCTGCTACCTGGTACAACACAACACCTTGAAGGGCTGGAAAAAGTGCGCGACGCTGCGATCCACCACAGCGACAACGCCAAAACGTGCACACACACGTCTATAAGTAAAAGCGCTGGGATAATCCACAATTTGCCTCCGTGAAGGCCCAATAATACTGCCCCTCCCTGCAGTCAGTCACACAGCACAGCGGTTAACAATGATGCCCCCCCCAATAAACCATTTGCCACTACCGCCCGCCGCGGGTCCATTTTATTTCTCCCGGCTATTATTACGGGGGACCATAATTAGTATCAGGTAGGACCAAATATTGTCAGTAAAAATGGTTAGATATATACCAGGTATAGGTTTTTATGTGTGCCATAGGTCCTATTAATTGTGGTCCCCCGTAATAGTAGCATGCCGGTGGGGGCACCGGGCTTTTGTTTTTCCTTCCGTTTTGGACTGCGTACAGGCCAACGAACGCTGCCCCCACGAAAATGCAGAAACGAGAAGAAAAGAAAAGAAGAGAAAAGAAAAGCACGACAGAACTCTGCAACCAACCGCGCTCGAAGAAGCTTATCATTAACCCAAGTCGACGGGGAATATACGTACTAACATAAAGAAAAACGCGATTTTTTCCCGCGGGGAGAAAAAAAACGAGATCGAAGAAAACATGGCAGAAAACAGGCTACCCGGAAGACGTTAAAGTTTTTAATACTACGGGGGGCTAAAGTAAATAGGACCAAATATTGTTCGTAAAAATAGGTGAATATATAGGTTTTTGTGTTTGCCGTAGGTCCTATTAACTGTGGTCCCCCGTGAGTATGAATAGCCCGTAAGACGTGGAACCTCTTGCGTGATGTCCCCCGGCGACTAAGCTGTCAGGGGTATACACCGCTATAAACGCGGCTGTTACGGCTTTGCACGCGGCACAGCGAACGGGCGAAACGAGCGTACCGCTCTGGCAGTAAAATATTACGACCGCTTGACCTTCATGCATATGAACGTGTAAACGATCCTTGTGTTTCCGCACAACAGAGTACGTTAGTGCAGGGCTTCGAGGCTGCCCGGCGATAAGACGCCGACTGATTATTTGTTGCTCTTTTCCACCGTGATGGCCGTGAAACATAGTATTAATAGTGGTACCCGTTTTGAGTCTTCATGTTGAATAGTAAATGGTGATTGTTATACGCGGTCCGAGTATTCCGGGGGGGGGGTATATTAAATAGGACCCACGGTACACACAAAAACCTATCTATTTCGCTATTTTTACTATTACGGGGGACCTTAGTTAACAGGACCTATGGTATACATAAACACCTTTATATTTAACCATTTTTACTAACAATATTTGGTCCTGTTAACTATGGCCCCCCGTAATAACATTATTTGGTCCTGTTTACTATTTCCCCCCCCGTGATAGTAGGTGTTGCGGATGGCCGCGAATATAGCACCCGTTCTGATTATGACGTGATGATCAAACGATGACTATAATCCTGGCCAAAAGTGGTAGGTGTTGCAGACGCGTGCTATTACACGATTCGGCGTGGCACTTTTGGGGTCGAAACATGCCTGATTGGTGGGGAACTCCTCGACCGAGGAACTGCCCAGTGTCACCGGGAAATATGGGCTACGTATAGAACCTTTATGTTTACCGCTGTCATAGCCCATACCTGGTACAGCAATAGGCTGGAATATCACTGTGTTTTTACAAAAAAAAACTACCCGATATTTATTTTTAATCTATCTATAGGCCGTGGGAATGTTCTTATACCTACTGTTAACAGCCCTTTTTAGGAACGCAGTCCCGTTGGGGGCGCGAAACCACTTTAGTCCCAAGTAGTTTTTCTCGAAGACGGGACTGCAGGCCTGCAAGGGTCGAGCGTGCATGTACCATGCACCACAAACTACTCACCGTATCACGCAACACTGACGAGGGGTCGTGACGTCGTCCTGGGGGGCATGGTACGGGGGGGGGGGGAGGGTTCTATTACGGGGGCCCTAGTTTATAGGACCTAGTATCTATGGCATACATAAAAACCTACCTGGTATATGTTTAACCATTTTTACCAACAATATTTGGCGCCATTAGCTATGGTCCCCCGTAGTAGGAGAAGTTGTCGAGCACGTACTGCGTCAACCCCGCTGGCAACTACTTCGGCGTGTCGCCACGGTCGTGGGGGTTGGCACAGGGCTTGCAGCGTTGAACCGATGCTGCTCGCCGGCGACCATCAGCGCCGGGCGTATCGGAAGGAAGATCCAAGGCAGCACCGTCTACTATATATAATCAAGATAACACACACGCCTAGCGTTACGAATTTCAGACCCGGCTTCCTGCAACACACGGGAGGGGCACACACCACAAAAATGGTGATCGCTTTTGAAATATTTCGTGTAGAGGGTTGCAATATATAGACGCATGCATCATCGCTCGTCGTACTCAGTACGCCCTCCCCAGCTTCAAAATAATATTCCGAGGGGGTGTGTTATCTTACCACCCCAGGGTGATACGGTGAGCAGTTTTTGTTCCCAAAACGGGAATGCCAGTCCTGTGAGGGTAATGCGTACGTATACGAAGCATACCATGCTCCGCAGCATCAGATCAGCTTTTGTGTGAAGGTGTACCTGCAGAGCTATAGGGGTAAAAGACCGATCGATTACCCAGCCCAAGGTAATCCTTATAACATTTTGTGTGAGATGCAGAGCTCGTCATAGAAGTGAGGAACATCGGGAAAAAAGAAAAACAGAAAAAAAACACTACGTACGTACCTAAATGTTAGAGCCGTATTGACTGAATATTAGTATACAAAAGGTCCTAATGTTTAGGCGCTCTGTCCCTAAATATTATGACCGCATTGATTGAATATTAGGGTACAAAAGGTCCTTACTTATTGGGCCCGTATTGATTAAATATTAGTATACGAAAGGTTCTAGTATTATTCATAGTATACAAAAGATCCTGATATTCCTATGCCCCTTACTATTAATATTAGTGCCGCCTTAACCCATTTAGAACTGCAGTCCCATTTTGGGGACAAACCACTCAAATTTCAAGTAGTTTGTACCCAAAACGGGACTGCGGTTCTAAAAGGGTGAATTAACTGTTAGTATACAAAAGGTTATTATATTGAGGGGCAGTGGTAGGTGCTACCAGGTATTTATTATCAACGTTATGTCTTGTTTACCGACGAAGAAAACTACATGAGTCTGAGGGATGATGATGATGATGGATGATGATGATAATGATGATGATGGATGATGGATGATGGTGATGATGGGTGATGATGAGGAGGATAATGATTTTGGATGATGGTGATGATGGGTGAGGATGGTGATGATGGGTAATGGATAGTGGTGATGATGGTGATGATGGGTGATGGATGGTGGACTATGGTGACGATGGTGGAGGATGATGATGATGATGGATGTGATGAGGATGATGTGATGATAATGATGATGGGGATGATGGATGACGGTTATGATGGTGATGATGATGATGGATGGTGGAATATGGCGATAATAGTTATGATGATGGATGATCGGTGATGGGTGATGGGTGATGATGATGATGATGATGATGATGGTGGTGGTGATGGATGGTGGAATATGGTGATGATGATAATGATGGTGATGGATGATGATGATGATAATGATGGATGGTAAGGATGATGGTGATGATGGATGATGAGGATGACGATGATGGATAATGGTGATGACGATGGATGATGATGATGATGATGATGATGATGATGATGGATAGTGGTGATGATGATGGATGACTATGTTGAGGACGATGTTATTACATCATCATTGCCCATTCGATTGTAATTGGCCCATTTCTGTGAAACCTATGTAGCCCGTTGATCACAAAACAGGCTTACAGCGTGATGGGGAAGAAAACAAACAAAAGTACAACAAAATATCGTGCACCGCACACTAATACGGGGGGCCATAGTAAATAGGACCTACGGTACACACAAAAACCTATATAGTTTACTCTTTCTACTAGCATTAATAGGTCCTATTAACTATGGTCCCCCGTATTAGTACCAAAAGACGCAAGGGGGCGTTAGGAACAGCGTAAAACTGCATGAACTATGCAGTATCAGTTATCATTATGCTGCCTGCGCGTGCGCGTGTACAGTACAGACCTTCAAGTTACAGCCCTGAAATCGAAACTTCCCCTTGCCCCCGCCAGCCCGGACTGTGCTCAGCGTGGCCGATGCTGCACTCGTCTACCAAGGTTTTTTTTTTTCGACGTTGGTTTGGACACTCGGTTGTCAAGGCCCGAGCACACTCGGTTGCGTACATTGTTTAGTCACGCGTTGAGCGTCTTCTTCGCCTGTATAGTAGAGCCGCCTTCCTAGTGCAGTAGTGGTAGTAGTAGTGGTAGTAGTAGTGGTAGTAGTAGTGGTAGTAGTAGTAGTAGTAGTAGTAGTAGTAGTAGTAGTAGTAGTAGTAGTAGTAGTAGTAGTAGTAGTAGTAGTAGTAGTAGTAGTAGTAGTAGTAGTAGTAGTAGTAGTGGTAGTGGTAGTAGTAGTAGTAGTAGTAGTAGTAGTAGTAGTAGTAGTAGTAGTAGTAGTAGTAGTAGTAGTAGTAGTAGTAGTAGTAGTAGTAGTAGTAGTAGTAGTAGTAGTAGTAGTAGTAGTAGTAGTAGTAGTAGTAGTAGTAGTAGTAGTAGTAGTAGTAGTAGTAGTAGTAGTAGTGGTAGTAGTAGTAGTAGTAGTAGTAGTAGTAGTAGTAGTAGTAGTAGTAGTAGTAGTAGTAGTAGTAGTAGTAGTAGAAGTAGTAGTAGTAGTAGTAGTAGTAGTAGTAGTAGTAGTAGTAGTAGTAGTAGTAGTAGTAGTAGTGGTAGTATTACGGGGGGGCATAGTTAACAGGACCAAATATTGTTAGTAAAAATAGCGAAATATATAGGTTTTTATGCATACCATAGGTCCTGTTAACTATGGTCCCCCGTAATAATAGTAGTAGTAGTAGTAGTAGTAGCAGTAGTAGTAGTAGTAGCAGTAGTAGTAGTAGTAGTAGTAGTGGTGGTAGTAGTAGTAGTAGTAGTAGTAGTAGTAGTAGTAGTAGTAGTAGTAGTAGTAGTAGTAGTAGTAGTAGTAGTAGTACTGTAGTAGTAGTAGTAGTAGTAGTAGTAGTAGTAGTAGTAGTAGTAGTAGAAGTAGTAGTAGTAGAAGTAGTAGTAGTAGTAGTAGTAGTAGTAGTGGTAGTAGTAGTAGTAGTAGTAGTAGTAGTAGTAGTAGTAGTAGTAGGAGGAGCAGCAGCAGCAGTAGTAGTAGTAGTAGTAGTAGTAGTAGTAGTGGTAGTAGTAGTAGTAGTAGTAGTAGTAGTAGTAGTAGAAGTAGTAGTAGTAGTAGTAGTAGTAGTAGTAGTAGTAGTAGTAGTAGTGGTAGTAGTATTACGGGGGCGCATAGTTAACAGGACCAAATATTGTTAGTAAAAATAGCGAAATATATAGGTTTTTATGCATACCATAGGTCCTGTTAACTATGGTCCCCCGTAATAATAGTAGTAGTAGTAGTAGCAGTAGTAGCAGTAGTAGTAGTAGTAGTAGTGGTAGTAGTAGTAGTAGTAGTAGTAGTAGTAGTAGTAGTAGTAGTAGTAGTAGTAGTAGTAGTAGTAGTAGTAGTAGTAGTAGTAGTAGTAGCAGTAGTAGCAGTAGTAGTAGTAGTAGTAGTAGTAGTAGTAGTAGTAGTAGTAGCAGCAGTAGTAGCAGCAGCAGTAGTAGTAGTAGTAGTAGTAGTAGTAGTAGTAGTAGTAGTGGTGGTAGTAGTAGTAGTAGTAGTAGTAGTAGTAGTAGTAGTAGCAGCAGCAGTAGAAGTAGTAGTAGTAAGCAAAGCACCGCCCCCAAGTGAGAAAAATAGGCAGCTCTTTTATTTGTTGTTCATGGTTGCCATTGGAGAATGCGCAGCATCAGCCTCAACGCCGAATACATACGCCAGGGGGTCACGTAAAACACAAAAAAAAACCCCGATACATCACTTTCAGCCATTTTCGCGATCCAAACAGGGCAGGGGTGTGCTCGATATCATGCATGGCCGTAGTCGTATGACCGTAGACCCTCGCATCCATCCCTACAATGCCAGGACGGAGCACGTCGGGCTTTTGCCGACCAGGCAGACGTTGCTTTGCCCCAAGCGCTGCGAAGCTCCCGTGAGGTGTCCGGCGAGTCGCCTGAAGAGTGAGCTGCATCCTGCTAAAACCCGCTTGTTAGGTGGGCTTGCGTATGGATGACAGCTTCGACGAGTTCATTTATTTTTCCGGTGTGGCCAGACCCAGACCCAGACAGGGGGGGGGGTACTCGATAGGAGAGATATACTCGAGCTCATTCATGGCCGTAGTCGTATGGCCATGAACCCTCGCATCCCTACAATGTCGGGACAGAGCATGTCGGGTTTTCACCGACCAGGCAGACATTGCTTGCACCAAGCGCGAGATGCCGTGAGGTGTCCGGCGAGTCGCATGAAGGGTGAGCTGCATCCTACTATTAATAAGAGCCGCTTTTGAGGCGGACTTGCATATGGATGGCAGCTTCAATTTTTTTTTTCAACATCACTTTTACTCTCCAGCCTAACTCGTAGGAGGACTCACGCTCTAGCGCTTTCCGCTAACCATTTTTTTTTTAATGCATGAAAAAGTCCCTACGAGCACGCACTCGGTGAGACTTGAACCGACGAAATTGATGTTGATAGGCACGCGGACCACCTATTAATACCAAGCCACCGGGGTTATTTTAATTTCTGATGTAGCCCCCTCCAGAGACAGCAATGGAAATACTATGTAACTGCCGCTTGGGTGCCTTACCATGAACACTTCGTGATACGATCAATTCGCTTGTGCGGAGTTAAAGGTTATTTACCTCGCACAAAAAAATCTAAATCGACCACCAGTGGGCGACCGCCAAGAAAAAAAAAAGGTACGCTGGTTGTCTAGCTCACGTAGTCTGCGGCATGTTTTACAGTGTCGTTTCCAACCGACGCCAACCCAACCTATGTATAATAGGGGGGGGGAAGCATACTCATTTGTTGCTTGCCTTGATCATTTGACCGTTGACCACGCATCCCTGTCGAAAGGGAGCATCGTTCCTACTCCTACCAGAGACACCTCCAACAAGTTGGCGCTCATTACGCTGTTTCCATATACTGTATTACATAGAGAAGGTTTGCTAGTATTATTGGCCGGTTGTGGCCGCCATCTATCTCCTAGGATAACGATCGTTTTCTCGCT
Organism: Nereocystis luetkeana; assembly: GCA_031213475.1. Taxonomy (NCBI): domain Eukaryota; class Phaeophyceae; order Laminariales; family Laminariaceae; genus Nereocystis; species Nereocystis luetkeana. The sequence goes on along the minus strand of JARUPZ010000012.1, from coordinate 8,884,238 downwards.
GCTGTCTAGTGTATCAAACTCCTCCATGTCACATTCGTCTATTTCCCTCATCTCCTCTTCTAACACATCAACGTTCCTCCTTGTATGTTTCACATTCTCCTGCTATGTGGATTCTGCTCTCTATTGCTTTTTTTGCCACGCCGGGCCGTCCGTGCATCTATTTCCTCCTCCTCCTCCCGGCTATTTACTGTGTATACCTCTTTCTTCTTTCTGGCAGGTCCAGGTCGCCTACACGACAGTGCAGTTTCAGCGATCTCGCGAAGTCCATCGGGCCGTGCAGTTACGTTTTCATTCCTATTTCTTCCCTCAATCCGCTGCATATATATCTCTTAAGTGTTTTTCCGATTCCACCTTGTTTCGTAGCGCTAGCTTTCCCTTCTTTCTATAGCGCTTCCCAAACTTCCCTCTACTTCCTTGTACTTCCCAAACTTCCCGGCGGGCATCGCCTCTTCTTGGTTACCCCCTATACCCTTCCATACTTTCTCAACTACGCTATCCCACCTTATTCCAGCTCGCCCTTTTGTTACTTTCTCCCATACAGCTCTATCAACTATGGCAGGCAACCTCATTGTTGGTATGTTCCTTTGCTTTATTTTGCAATTTCAACTTTCTCGTATCTCTGTTAGTCTTGAGTGGGTGCATTCCCAGTTCTGCTCTGAATACTAACTGTATTGCTAGTCGTAAATCAGCATCATAGGATTTTTCTAGTTGCTGCTTGCTGTCATCTGTGCTGTTTCCGACTGTTATACGAGTTTCGCGTTCCCTTCCCATACTTCTCTTGCGTACTCTAGTTTTGGTACTATCACATTCGTCAGGGTACATCTCTTAATCCTGGTGTCAAGGTGCGAGTCTGTTAGGACCGCATCCGTCTTGCCTACCTGTGCTTCACCCCTTGCTATTCCTTTCCTATATATATGTGTATCCCGAGAGCAGTATTTTGAGATCTCCACGCCAAGGTACGTATACTGGCCTACGATCGGCAATTCCTCTTCTGCCCACTTCCGACTGAATTTATCGGGTTCACCTTGTCTTCGTTACGAACAAGTACTGCGCATTTCTTGACGTTCGCCGTCACCCTCCATTTCCTCCGTCGTGTATTCTAGCACCTTCTCTATTATCAGTTTCTGCGATCCTTAGGGTGTTTCTGATATCCCCACGAAGTCATCGGCAAACATCAAACCCGACACCGTATGCTCCTCCACCGTGACCCCCGGCCTTACCGCTTCGACTGCTACTATCAGGTCGTGAATATACATACATATATATAGATATAGATATCTTGGATAGGTTGGGTGACAACGTACACCCCTGTGCAACTCCTTGTAACGTATCAACATACTTCAGTATTTCCCCCTCCAGCGTCACAGCACTTCTCGCACCTTCCGTCGTCTTTTTCATCGTTCTCCACATATTTCCTCTGATTCCTGTTTCCCATAATTTTCCCCGCACCCCATTTCTCCATACCGTGCCGTACGCCTTCTGTACAACTAGAAATAAACAGCGCGTTCTTAGTCCCGCGTCTTTCCTACCTTGGAATATCGGGGGGGGGGGGGGGAGGGGGTATACCAAAGACGCGTTCTACGATAGAGAGAACACGTTTCCGCTAAAATATTTTCCGAATGACGGGGCTCCTTAACCCAAAACCGTCGGAATGCCAATCTTGCTTCGAAAACTGACGTTTTTTGTATACTTGGGACATATGGGACTGTTCATCGGGATGCAATTTGATTTTTTGCAAGAAGTCAGTTTTCGGGTGAGGTATGGGGCTCACTTGAGTGAGGAGCCTCAGAAGAATGAAGTGCTCGTTTTTTTGGTAATTTTCGCCCCGCCACTATCTGTTTTATTCCCCTTCTTTCCACCTGGTAACCTTAGTAGGAGGAGAACGGTGATGTTTGGCCTTTTTCGCGCCGCTGGTCACACTCACGGGTGTTCCACGTCTCCGACAGACAGATCATCTACAGACCATCTACAGATCATCTACACATCATCTACACATCATCGACCCCGACTTTGTTGGTGATCTAGAGCTTTCGAGGCGGATTTGTTCTCGATTTTGTACGATCTACAGTATGTATCTCGTGTCGTTCTAGGGTGGGACCCGTACAGTCAGTCTACACGATCTAGATATGGCACGAGGTATAACTTTTTTTTTTTGCTGGTTTGGATCTGTACTATACAGATCCTGCACAACCTCTCGAAATGGCGGGTAAGGGATCTGGATCATTTACGGAGCTCATGATCTGCCCGAGGCGTGAAATGAAATCCCTGGAAAGAAGAACAAACACCTATTTATTTTACCGCTGTGGCAAAGGGTACACCAAAGCGAGGAAAATAATACACCTGGTATACCGGTACGGACGGAGTATATATATATACGTCGCAAACTTCCCTTTTTTTTCACCTGCTGCCGGCTTAACATCAAGCGATGTTACTTTACCTTCTAAGCTGCCCCCACCCCATACTTTTCCATCCACGCACGCTCATCGCGTTATTTTGTTGTACCGGTCGGGAGGACCTTTTTTCCATGGTTGAGAGCTGACTGGGAGACCCCACCGTGACAATGAATTTTTCCTCGCCAGGTATTACGGGGGACCATAGTTAATAGGACCAAATATCGTTAGTAAAATTGTTTAAATATATAGGGTTTTATGTATACCATAGGTCCTATTAACTATGGTCCCCCGTAATATGACAAAACACTCTCCCCAGCATGCTGTGTCGTTTCGGCCGATGGTTGATCCGCGCCCTCATCATGCTGTTGGATGTGTTCTTCCGCGCCGCGTGTTTTCCATCCTATTTACGGGGGACCATAGTAAATACCTGGTAGGATCTACGGTACACACAAAAACCCACCAGGTATATACTTATCTATTTTTACTTACAGTAGTATTTGGTCCTATTTACTATGGTCACGCGTAATAGTTAATGTCTAAACGCTCTGTGTTGCTTCGTCCGCGCAGCAGATATCTGTCCTTCTTGATTACGTATGCTTTCCGTCTGGCAGCCTTCCTGGAGTCCTGGCGTCGTTTGTGTTCCGTTTTCTATTTCATTTCAGATTTTTGGTTTTGGTTTTATTCGCCTTTTTGTTCTTATCTTTCCGGTCTTGTGCTGTTGTGTTCTCGTACCCGGTACGCCGGCATTTCACCTGCTTGACACTTGAATTTGCGATTTTTTTTATTTTTTTATTGGTCTTCCTCTATCCCACAGACTGTGGCCACATAATCAGTATCTCTCTGGGATAGGGAATCAGGACGGGCACTGGGTGTGCTGATGAAGCTGGGTAGAAAGGACGATTTAATGTTAAGACAACTACAAGAACTCTCCTTTTCTCTCTCCCCCTCGTCGCAGAAGATCTGGGATCTATCTATCGATTTAACTGCCCTGAACGATCTAGATCATCAAGTGGGAATGATCTGTATGATCTGTGCGAGGCGAGGGATGTGTATAGCAATCCGATGACCAATAATAGTCTCATCGCCTAGGTGTGTACAACGAACAACACTCACTGTGCAGCGATAAGGCATGCCATATTGGGTATACTTCTTCAGTTAGTTGGGGTGGGTATGCCGATACTACTTCGTATTAATAGTCAGCCGAAAATATTTTACCTTGAAAAGGAAAAAAATGGGCTATAAGGCATGCATGCCGCCCCCTATCGCCGCCGCCCCCTCTATTACGGGGGACCATAGTTCATAGGACCTTCCAGGTATGGTATACATAAAAACCTATATATTTAATCATTTTACTATTACGGGAGACCATAGTTAATAGGAAAAAACCTAGATATTCAACCATTTTTACTATTACGGGAGACCATAGTTAATGGGACAAAATATTGTTTTGTAAAAATGATTAAATATACAGGTTTTTATGTATACCATAGGTCCTATTAACTATGGTCCCCCGTAATAGTGTAACCAACCAAGTGTGGCTCCTCCTGCCGTATCCCTTTTTTTTTGTGAAAAAAAAATCCAAGAAAAATCTTGCCCTCTCCCTGTACCTATACATTACCCCATATATAATGCACGAAATGTAACACCCCCCCCCCCCCGCGCGCGCTCCCCCATCACGACTCACCAAGCTGTTTTTTTCGCTCACGGGGGGAGGGTTAACAGAAAAAAGCGCCGAGCGAATGTATATATATATATATATATATATATATATATACATATATTATTATTTCTCTTGCCATCCGACAATGTGCAGCATGATCTTCAACATGGATCACTCATAACTTTCCCGAAAGAAGAAAACCTCGGAAACAAAAGGAAACCCATGCACCAAGTCTACCTCCCTTCCGTGCCAACTTTCGGCTTGTCTACTCTATTTATTTGCTGTATTTGCTCCTTCCTTCTCATTACGTTCTATCCGTATATTATTATGTACCCTGGTATATATATTATGGGATGATCTCGGCGAAACATTCCCGAAGCCGCTATTAGTACCAGGTATGCATTACTCTGGCCGTAGAAATAGAAACCGTTCAGACATCAACATGAAGACCGAGCGGTTATCATGTTCTCGGCAGAGTGTACATATATATACCAGGAATAATATATTATACCAGGTAGTATATTATATAATATATAATATATATACGTATATATAAACCTGTATATATAATGTATTAATATTGATATATATATAAATTTAATATTGGTATATACGTATGAAGATATTATATTTATACTCCGAGTATATATTATTGTTTCCCTTGCCATCCGACAATGTGCAGCATGATCTTCAACATTGATCACTCATAACTTTCCCGAAAGAAGAATATATCAATATTAATCTTATATATATATACATTTATATCCATGTGTGCGTCAACACCCCGCTTGTTTTTGCAGAGGGCCGTGTTAGCTTTCGGGGGCCGCAGTCCCGTTTGGGGGACGAACTACTGAAGAAAATTTAGTGGTATATCCCTCAAAACGGGACGGTAGCCGTCGACGCCACTCATACTTTGTCAAGGTCAAGGCCGGGACGCTTTGTATCATCCCTTGTTTAGGCTCGCCTAGTTGAGCAGGTACTCGTAGGGCCTGACGTGTGATGCTGGCATAGGGACACAGAAGAAGAGCAGCTTTCTTCCTACTCGTGCTCGGCGGTGGAGACCGAGAGCAAGGCTCGCTCGTGCCTCGCTGGGAAAGCCCCCTGGTTTTCCATCTACAGTAAGATACGCTTCCCAAGTACTACAAACACGATCACGAGACCTGAACCCCCAGGTAATCGCCGGCCTTTCGGTCTTATTCCAAAGCAGTACCATGGCAACTACAGGTAGGTGGGTGCTACGATTTAGGGGGCGGCTTTTTTTCTGGCCAAAATGTTCACCATGGTATGATACTTCCCAAGATTTAGCTTTTAGGACTGCTACGGTCCCGTATTGGGGACAAACTACTTGGAATTGGAATGGCTTGACCCCCAGAACGGGACTGCAGTCCTAAAAAGGGTTGTAGGGGGGTGCTACAATGTGTACAGGGGGGGGGGGGGTACGTAAGCATTGTTTTCTCACCCAAAATGTTTTTTTTCATTGTTTCATGACTGCTACTGTTTGGGATGGGACTTCCCAACTGTAGGAACCCACCTGGTAGCCAATACGAGGACATGCCTTATCGGGTTTTGTTTTTGTTCGTTTTGGCCAAATTTTTGATGAAAGCCTGCGTCGTGGGCTTGCTTGCCCATCACTTTTTTCTTGGTCCTTTTAGGGGCGGAGTCCCGTTTTGGGGAAAATGTTCTTAGGATTTGAGTGGTTTGTCCCCAGTACGAGACTGCAGTTCTTAAAAGGTAAACCCCCCTGCGAGGACTTCAGCGCGCGGGGGGGGGGGGGGTACTCGATACGTATTATGCATGGCCGTAGTCGTATGACCATAGACCCTCGCATCCATCCCTACAGTGCCCGCGACGGAGCACATCGGGTTTTCACGAACTTCAAGGGGAGGCAGTGGGGGGGAGGGTGTACATCTTTATCATGCATGGCCGTACTGGAATGACCATCGACCCTCGCATCCCCACAATGTCGGGACGGAGCACGTCGGGTTTTTCACCGACCAGGAAGACATTGCTTGCACCAAGCGCGAAGCGCCGTGAGGTGTCCGGCGAGTCGCATGAAGGGTGAGCTGCATCCCTACTAAGAACCGCTTTCGAGCCGGATTTTCTTGCAACATGGATGACGGCGTCAGTGGATTGATGGGTTTTTTTCTGGTGTGGCCACTTCCAGAGAACAGCAATGAATGGGAGTACTAGGTAACTGCCTCTTGGGTGCCTTACCATGAACACTACGTGATACGATCACCCCCCTTGCGCGGAGTAAAGGCTCTCCACCCCGCACGAATAGTCTAACTCGACCATCAGCTATGACCGACCGCCAAAAACGCACAATGGTTGTCTAGCCTAAGTGGCGAGCGGCATGTTTTTTTCGTCGCCAACCCAGCCTAGGGGGGGTGGGGGTGGGGGGGGGGGGGGGTGTACTCGACAGGAGAGATGTACTCGATCTCATGCAGACGCGTTCTACGATAGAGGTAGCACATTTCAGCTAAAACAGTTTCTGATTGACGGGGCTTCCCAGCCCAGAATCATCGAGAAATGCTTGTCTTTGTTTCCAAAAATGACGTTTTTGTGTGCTTGGGCCATGGAATAATTCATCGGGATGCTATTGGTTTTTGCTCAAGTCAGTTTTCGGGTGAGGTATGCAGCTCTTCAAGTGAGGAGCCTCAGGAAAGTTTAGGGTGAACCTCTATCGTAGAACGCCTCTGCATGGCCGTAGTCGTATGACCATAGACCCTCGCATCCCTACAATGCCGGGACGGAGCATGTCGGGTTTTCACCAACCAGGCAGACATTGCTTGCACCAAACGCGAAGCGCCGTGTGAGGTGTCCCGCACTTTAGGGGGGGGGGTGTACTCATTATCTTGCATGGCCGTAGTCGTGTGACCATAGACCCTCGCATCCCTGTAATGCCGGGACGGAGCAGGGGGGGCGGGGGGGCGGGGGGGGGGGGGGGGCGTACTCGATTGTTGTTTGCCTTAGTCATTCGACCGTTGACCACGCATCCCTTTCGAGACGGAGCACCGTTCCTACTCCTATTAAAGAGACTTCCAACATTTGGGCGCTCTTCACGTTGTTTCCATAAACTACATCGATTTTTTTTGCTAGCCTTGTCTAGTTCCTGTTTGGTCGCCTGTGACCACCATCTATCTCCTAGGATAGCGATCATTTTTCTCGCTACTACCTCCAGGAGTGTACCAAACTCCTCCACGTCACATTCGCCTCTTTCCCTCATCTCCTCTTCTAGCAATATCCCGTTCCTCCTTGTACATTTCACATTCTCCCTACTATGTGGCTTCTACTCTCTATTGCTTTGCCACGCGGGCACGTCTGTACATCTATACTTCCTTCAGGCGCGGGGGCGGGGGGGGGGGGGGGGATGACGATAAAGAGTACAGCAGTGTAACGATTGGTTCCAGCCATTAACGACCACCGCGCGATTGGGGGATGGTGCCCAATGGTCAGTGTCCGAGTCACAACGCAAGTCCGTGGATGGTTGATCAACACCGACGTTACCAAGCCACTGTTTTCGTCGCCGTCTTGGGAGTTCCAAATGGGTTGAAGGCGTTTTTTCTGGGTTGACCAATAAAAGAGCCCCCCAGAAGTGGTGGGAGGGGAGCCTCAGGGAGAATGCAGGTGTGCCCCTGCTTCAAGGTAGGCGCTTACCCCGCCACAACTCCCTACCCCAGAACGAGAACCCTCGGCGCAGACTGCTGTGGCTAGCTTTGCTCAGTGGGCACTTTTTTTATGGTGGTGGGCAGTGTTGCATCTATCCCAGCAAAAGCGCGAAAAAAGCAACAACAACAACAACAACAACAACAAAAAAGGGTGGGGTTCGAATCCCTCTCTCCTAGCGCTCGCTGTTGAAGGTCGTCCTCGTCCTCGGTGGTGGTTTTTCAGTACCCCCCGGTGAGGGCTTCTCTGAGTAGGCAAGACTCGCACGGTTCGCAGTGAAGTGATGTGCGGTGCGGTACGTAACGGTGCGGTGCGGTTCGGATTTTAGTTTGTTGTTTTTTTTCGCAAGATGCGGTGCGGTACGGGACACAGGATTGCACACGCGATACGGTGCGGTACGGTTCGGTACGGTTCGGCAAAAAAACAGGCAAACAAACAAAAATGCCGAAGATGCACAATAACTGCACCGCACCGTCAGCAAAAAAAAAAAGAAGAAGTTATCCCTGGAAGAATTTTACCGCAACTCGCGTTTTTAGGGGATAAAAAGTTCTTGGAAATAATTAGGGCAGGACGGATTTAACCGCTGCGGGGTTTTTTCTGCGGGGTGTTTTCTTTTTTTTTTGGGGGGGGGAGATCGCGAACGTTTTTTGTCTTTTTTTTGTTATTTATCGTACTACAGGGTAGTACGACGCGGTTCGGTGCAGAAGAACTGGACTTTTTGGTTTTCATTCGTACTACAGTATGCGATTCGGTGCAGAACTGGACTTTTCTAGGATCATACGGTGCGATGCGGTGCGATGTGGTGCGGTGCGATGTGGTGCGGTGCGGTGCGGTGCGGTGCGGTGCGGTGCGGTGCGGTGCGGTGCGGTGCGGTGCGGTGCGGTGCGGTGCGGTGCGATGCGGTGCGGTGCGGTGCGGTGCGATGCGGTGCGGTGCGATGCGGTGCAGTGCGGTGCAGATGCCCCTTTTCGTTGGAGTATTATCTATGCGGCCCGGTGCGGTGTTTTGGTAAGAGCGCAAAGCACCGCGTCACGCCGTAAAAATCCTCGTGGCCGTTGCGGGGTGGTTTGCTATCACGGTACAGCAATACGCGACAGCAGTCAATAATTTCCTATCGTACTTCGGCCACAAGGCTCGCGGCTTATTGTGGCGCCAATGTTGAGCGTATGCTTTTTTATGCTCCAGGTAGGGTGCTTAGCGCGTTGTTCCTCGCCGAGCACAGATACTTGCAAAATCTCAAAATCTCAAGTTTCGGAATTTCTCAGCCTGAAATTATCGAAAGTTATCGCAAAACCGAGCGAGACTGTGGGCAGTCCCTCGATCGAGAAGGTCTGTCGGCCATAAAAGAATTCGGACAAAAAAATCAACTATTACGGGGGGAACCGTACGTAGTAAATAGAGCGTATGATGCACACACACAAAAAAAACTACCTGGTACCTGGTACATATTTTACCCATTTTTTTACTATTAATAACAACAACTATTTGGTCCTATTCGCTATGGCCCCCCGTAACACCATTTATTTTTGTTTTACGCACGTGTCGCGTACTATACCTTATGCTATTCCGCGCGCCATCTGACAAGCGTACAGATGTACATACAGCACACGTGGATCGGCCGGATATTAACCGACTACCAGGCGCAGCAGTAGCGGCCCCTCTTCAGTGCCTGTTGTGTCGGCCTCAAATGCGCCAGCCACCAATATCGGCACTATATACAGGGGCAACCGGCAATAAATATACTCCCCACACTGCCACGGTGGCTAGTCATCCCATACAGTAGTTAATAGGACCTGTGGTATTCACATAAAACCTACATGTTTACCTATTTTTACTCACAATTTTTGGTTCTATTTACTATGGCCCCCCGTAATATTATATCGGGCAGCCGGCACTTCAGAGGGCGACCGGCACTATGGACGGACCACGCGACCGGAGAAACCGTACGGGGACACGGGCCGTGTCTTAATTGTGTGGAGTCTTTTTTTCTTTTTCTTTTTTTATCCTCCGGCAGATTGGTAAAAAATAAGGATTTAGCTCACCGCACTTCCACGTTCCACGTTCTCGTGTCGTGTGTCATTTTAACCTATAGCTCCCGTTGCAACATCAGCGCAGGCTGCTGTTGCTGCTGGCGCTTGGGGCACGTTGACCCGACCTGACCCCCGAGAGGGGCAGGTGCGGTGGAGGTATAGCCACCCGGGAGAGTCATCTCTTCCGGACAGTGTGGGACTTGTGCGAGCTCACCCACTAACAAAAACCGAGGCTATGAAGCCTTCCCGCCGGACTTGGTCCAGCTACGGTCCACCCCCTACCCGTTGGGGCGTTGGTTCTCCAAAAAAAAAATTGTTTAACCCGTACGGTGTACCCACGTACCCACCTGAAGTGGGAAAGGTGGAACCTATCACAAGTTATAGGATGAAAAACATTCTTCACAGTTATTACCCAGCCCAAGGATTTTTTTTTCAATGACAGCCCCCCCCCCCCCCCGACCACCACCACCACGCTAAACGGTTGCGGGATCTCCGGGGCGTAAAGGACACCGTATACGCCCAATCATGGACCTACACCCGCTTCCGTTTCAATACCTGGGAACCCTCGTTTTGGTGCGAAATTTTTGTTATTGGTTGGTACGTACCGGCACCATGTCATTACCCCCCGTCCCCGACCCACCCGATGGCATACATATACAATATGCTCCCTACCTCAATATGCTCCCTACCTCAGTACTGTTCCATTTGCCATCTGTCGGGCGTTTTTTGAAAAAATATTTTCAACATCACTTTTACTTTCCAGCCTTACGAATACTCGTGGGAGGTTTTACCCTCAACGATCTTCTGGACAAGCCGTGGTCACAGGTGTCCACCCTTCTCCCCCCTGGTACGTGCCTTTATTTTTTTTGTCGCGCCTAGGGTTCAGCATTCCCACTGCTCGTCGATTTCCATCGAATGCTGCCGACTCACGCTCTCGCGCTTTCCGCGAATCAATTTCTTTTTTTACAAGAAAAAGTCCCTACGAGCATGCACTCGGTGAGACTTGAACCCACGAAACTGAACTTGATAGGCACGCGGACCACCTGCCAAGCCACCGGGGACGCCGGCTGCGATTTGATAAGTTTCGATGTGTGAAGGTATTACCTACACATTCATGCCACCCGCATGCATAGGGCAGTTACAATCCAACCAATGTTGAAACACGGAAGGCTTTTTCTGTCAAAGGATATTTTTAGTTGTACATCTTGGGGGAGTATATATATACACCCTAGGTACCTTTTTCGCCAAGAAGAGAAGATGAGAAGCTAAACGTGCGTAAAACCTCTTTGCCTTTTTTTTTTTTTTTCATGCGGACTTCGTGAGACCTTGACGAATGGCGTCTATCGGTAGGACACGGCCCTATGACACTCATACTAAATAGGACCTACGGTACGCACAAAAACTACCAGTATATATATATTTTGCTGTTTTTGCTGTTAATAACAATATTTGGTCCTATTTACTATGCCCCCCCCGTAATACGGCATGCAAGCTCGGAGGGGCAGAGGCACGGCAAAGCAAGAAGCGATTGCCCAGTCGGGTTAACGTCCGGGACGAGGGTTGTGGTGGGGAGAGAACCCCCGAGATCTGGCGAGCAGTCTAAGACTTTTGACATAGATGCATACGTGGTGCGTAGCCGAAGACCTTAGTAGGTCGGGGAGTTCCGAGCCAGAGCCAGCGAAGGATCAACGGAACGCCCCCCCCCTTGGTGTTTGGAGTATTGGGACCGAGCGGTGGTCCACTGCAGCAAAAAAGACGGGGAAGTGGCAGCGGGGAGTCACTGAAGCAGCCGAACGGTTTATGGCGAAGTGGCACGAGAATGAGCCGCGCACCCGCCGTCGGTGGGTGGTGCCCAGGGGAATGGGGGGAGGGGGGGGGGCAACAGGCGGAGTGGGATGGAAACCCGACCTAGGGGATGGGGGGAGGGGGGGGGGCAACAGGCGGAGTTGGATGGAAACCCGACCTAGGGGATGGAGGCAGGGGGGGGGGGGCAACAGGAGGAGTAGAAGGGAAACCGCGGCGGACAAAAAAAAGTAGAGGAAGGAGACGGTAGACAGGGTAGCAAGGCGCCAGACCGATTGAAAGTGAGTGGGTGTGGAACATGTTTTTTATGCTATCCTCGTGTGCCGCCAACTGCTGCATGCAGCCGTGGTTCGAACGTGATCTCCCTTTTTGTCCCCTTTTTTTTTCTCTCGCGCTTAGATCCTCCGTCGTGTTCTTTTTTGATGCTTTTGTATTTCTTCCTTCTGGTCCTTATGGCAGGAGTCTTGCCGCGTGGATGGACGACGACAACGTATTGTCTGCTGACGCGTCCTCTCGGGGGGTGGAGCGCGCTTGACGAAGAGCGCAGGACGGAGACGGCAGACAGGGCAGCAAGGTACTAGACCGACTATTAATAGCAGGTAGAGCCTGTATATGCTACTACTCGTACTCGCACCACAAACTGCTGCGGCTATACCTGGAGGGTCCTTTTTGTTGGTGTGCTTCGGGGGGCCATAGTTAATAGGACCTATGGTATACATAAAAAACTATATATTTCACCATTTTTACTAAGAATATTTGGTCCTACTAACTATGGTCCCCCGTAATAGTGGTGTTTTATTTTTAACATACAATTAGAGGGTCCGCCACGTCCCCCACGGGGGGGCAAGACGCTTTTTCTTTCTTTTTTATTTTTTTTTTTATTTCGGTTTTCTTCGCACTTTCACTTACTGGTAGCGTGTATGCCGTGCCGGTCGTACCCGGTACGATGACATGCCATTGCATTGTCTATCATATTTACTTTGCTTACTGCAAAACAATAATTAGTATGCGTGGGTTTCCTTTTGTTTCCGAGGTTTTCTTCTTACGGGAAAGTTATGAGTGATATTTTTCTTTTTTTACTTCGATTTTCTTCGCACTTTTTTACTGGTAGCGTGTATGCCGTGCCGGTCGTATCCAGTACGATGACATGCCATTGAATTGTCTATCATATTTACTCTGCTTACTGCAAAACAATAATTAGTATGCGTGGGTTTCCTTTTGTTTCCGAGGTTTTCTTCTTTCGGGAAAGTTATGAGTGATCAATGTTGAAGATCATGCTGCACATTGTCGGATGGCAAAGGGAAATAGTAATAAGATGGTGCATTTCGATAGCCACGATAATAACTGCTGTACAAAAAAAGTACCTCACGTATATATTTCCGAAACAGGCTGATATAACCGTTACTACCGGTCGGTAGTAGTTTCGTCAAGTAGTCAAGTCTGCTTGGTATTTCGGGGGGGGACCATAGTTAGTAGGACCTATGGTACACATAAAAGCCTATATGTTTAACCATTTTTACTAAGAATATTGGGTCCTATTAACTATGGTCCCCCGCAATAGCATCTCGCTTCTGCTATTAACCCTTTTAGGACCGCAGTCCCATTTTGGGGACAAACTACTTAGAAATTGACTGGATTGTTCCCAAAACGGGACTGCAGTTCTAAAGGGGTTAATAGCGATGTATCATATAGCATCTGTGTGGCGTAGCTTCGTGACCACACAACTTTTACCACGTCGTATCCCTCCAGGATTGTGAAGAATCGGCATGGACACACCGACTGGATGAGCTTGGTGTCGACGGCGGGTAGAAAGAACGGTTTATTGTGAAGGTCGGACAATGGGTGTGCTGTGGGTGTCGACGGGTAGAAAGAACGGTTTAATATTAGTATTAGAGTGTTAGGCTTGCCATCCGACAATGTGCAGCATACCTGGTATGAGTTTTCACGTTGATCAATCAAAACATTCTTGAAAGAGAAGAAATCTCCCCCTATACGAAGGAAAGCAATACACCAAGCCTATCTACCTTGTATCATGTTATGTCCTATCCTGCTGTGTCTATACTTACTTTTTTTTACGTTTATTGTGAAGGTCGGACAATGGGCGTGCTGGGTGTCGACGGGCAGGAAGAATGGTTCAACGTGAAGAACACGCACACACGCGCGCGCCATGCCTGAAACTCTCGCGATTATGGATTCTCCCTGTGTTTGATGAGAGTATACGAGGGAGTTTACCACCTCTTCGAGAAAATGGTTGAGTGTCACTGCTGAGTAGAAAATGGTTGAGTACATGACAAATCCCCAACTCTCCAAAGGGTTGTAGCCCTACCCCAAGGCAATAGCAGGTCCAATCCAGCATTGGCCAGAAACCAGGTCGGCGTCAGTAACTAACCCCTGCAGGACCGCAGCCCCGTTTTTTGGGGGCAAAAGACTTGGAATTGCGGGCAGTTATTAATAGAAGGGTTGTAACTCATTGCCGTGCTCGATAGCGGAGAGTTATGAGTGATCAATGTTGAAGATCGCGCTGCACATTGTCGGATGGTAAGAGAAATGGGGGATGGAGCTTGGACGCAGCTTAGGATTTAAGAACTTCACATTGTCGGATGGCGAGAGAAATAGGGGATGGAGCTTTGGATGCAGCTTAGGATCTAAGAATATAACGCAATGAGAAGGAAGGAGTATGGACAGCAAATGGAGTAGACAAGCCGAGCGTTGGTCCAGAAAGGAGGTGGACTTGGTGCATGGGTTTCCTTTTGTTCCCTAGGCTTTTTTCTTACGGGAAAGTTATGAGTGACCAATGTTGAAGATCGTGCCGCACATTGTCGGATGGCAAGAGAAAATTATAACAAGTTATGCGAACCCGACGCCCTTTCTCACGGTACGTCCCGTAACCCTGTTAGTACTGCAGTCCCGTTATATAAGGGAATCACTCAAATTTCTAAGGTATTTGTCCCCAAGGCGGGACTGCGGTACTCAAAGGGTTGAAAACCGATATTATAGCGGGGGGGGGGGGGGGGGGGGGGGGGTCAGAGGCCTGTTTTGACTCGAACTGAATGGTTCCCACCACTGTACGGGAGAGCGTCCTGCACAAAACTTTGTGCAGGACGTGTGTTGTCAAGTTCAACTTTCAAACCTTGCACGTCGGCCCAGACCAACCAAACCCCAGGACTGGCTCTAACCCTTAACCCTTACCCTAACCCTCGAGGGCGGCGGGAGCAGTCACGCGGCTCCGCCGCGTGTTTTCGTGGCGCTTTACAAAAAAAAAACGTCTCGGCCAAATAAGACCCGCACCCTGCACGACGTTATGTGCAGGACGCTCCTGCACATAGGTCGAGTCAAACTGAATGGGCATTGTGTTTAGTGTGCAGGTGCCCGGGACCCCAGGGGAAAGGAGATGCCATCATAATTTTAACACACATTGATTGATTGCTCGTTGTTCCAATGTCTCCACAAGTTTTTTTCAACGCCCACATTATACAAGGGAAGGAGGCGGGGGGGGGGGGGAGTACTCGATAGGAGAGACGTACTCGATCTCATGCATGGCCGTAGTCGTATGACCATAGACCCTCGCATCCCTACAATGCCGGGACGGAGCATGTAGGGTTTTCACCGACCAGGCAGACGTTGCTTGCACCAAGCGCGAAGCGCCGTGGGGTGTCTGGCGAGTCGCATGAAGGGTGAGCTGGATCCTACTAAGAACCGCTTTTGAGGCGGACTTGCATATGGAGGACAGCTTCAATGAGTAGATTTAATTTCCGGTGTAGGCATTTCCAGAGACAGCAATGGGAGTACTATGTAACTGCCTCTTGGGTGCCTTACCTTGAACACTACGTGATACGATCGTTCCCAATTGTGCGGAGTAAAGGATATTTACCTCGCGCAAATGATCTAACTCGACAACCAGCTGTGGGTGACCGCAAAAAAAAAACAAAAAAAAAACGGTACCCTGGTTGTCTAGCTCACGTAGTGAGCGGCATGTTTTACAGTGTCGTTGCCAACCGACGCCAACCCAAACCTATAAAAAATAGGGGGAGGGGGAGGGGGGGGGGGGGGGGGGTGCACTCGATAGGAGAGATGGACTCGATCTCATGCATGGCCGTAGTCGTATGAACCATAGACCCTCGCATCCCTACAATGCCGGGACGGAGCATGTCGGGTTTTCACCGACCAGGCAGACATTGCTTGCACCAAGCGCAAAGCGCCGTGAAGTGTCCGGCGAGTCGCATGAAGGGTGAGCTGCATCCTACGGGGGGGGGGGGTGTACTCGATTTAATGCATGTGCTATGAATAAGGATTACTCTGGGCTGGGTAATCGATCGATATTTTACCCCTCCCGATCTACTGCTCAGTAGGTGGCACCTCCGCATTTCTTTGACGTCGTCCAGGACACGGGGTTCGAGTCTAACTTCGAACGCTTCTTCGAAAGAAACGCCTGCGCGTGCGCCCCAATCAACATCTCTTCCAGGTTCCCCAGGTATTTGAAACGAAGCGGGTAGGTCAGCGTACGGCCGTGGAAAGGTTCCGACGCCCCAAAAAGATCCCGCCGTTCAGAAAGGGGGGGGGGGGGGGGTGAGTGTTCTAAGGGTTTATTTACCCTTGGCAGGGCAATCGATCGATCTTTTACACCCTTGCCTGGGGAACACCTTCTTTTTGACAAATGACCGTGGTCGTATGACCACAGAGACCCCTCCTCGAATCCCTACAATGCCGGGGATGGAGCACGTCGGCTTTTCACCGAGCCAGGCAACGGGGAGGGTCCCAGCCACCTGTCTGTGGGTACGGTGTTGGTGTTGGGGGGGGGGGGCTTTGACCTCTCTTGGGCCAATCAGTGCCGTACATACACTCGAAACCCCCAAGCGTTTTTGCCCGTAAAACGGGAGGGCGTGCAGATCTAGAGGGGTCGATCCTGTTGAGGACCGCAGTCAGCCCCGTTTTGGGTACAAGCTACCTGGAATTAGACCGGTTTGTTCCCCAAACGGGACTGCAGTCTTAAAAGGCGTGAGGGTTAGGGTTAGGGTTAGGGTTAGGGTTATAACCCTTTTAGGACCGCGGTCCCGTGCTGGGGATAATTGGGGACAGATATTACTTGGAACTAGAGCCAGATACATCGCCCCGGTGGTTCAAGTGGTTAACCTCGAATTCTACTTGTCTTTGAGTCCTGGGTTCGAGCCCCAGGTGGGTCGGACTTTGACTTGATTTGCAAAGATAAAAATAAAAAATGATTCATTTGTTGAGAGCGCCTTGCAGCGTGGGTAGGCACAATTCGATGCGAGTCGACGAGGGAAGAAAAGGCTGAAATATTCTCGCGATAAAAATGAAGGCACGTACCGTAGCGGGAAGGGGGTAGAAGAGCGTGCTATGTGACCCCGGATCTGAGTTACGAGTTGGAAGGAGAGAGAGAAGAAGATGGGCGAAGATAATAAATGGGATGAGCAAAAAAAAAAAAAAAAAAAACATACAGGTCTGTGTGCAGTAGGGCAGTAGTACCAAAGGTAAATGATGTGCCCGTGGTGGCTCTTAACCCTTTTAGGACCGCAGTCCCGTTTGGGGGACAAATCACTTGGAATCAGAATGGTTTGTCCCAAAATCGGGACTGTGGTACTAAAAGTGTTAAACCGTGACACCCACCCCTACCCCTGTGCTGTTGTGTGCTCTTCGTTCTTTCTCTACCCGTCGACATCTTGTTGCACCACTATTAATAGTACGGGGGACCATAGTAAATAGGACCAAATAGTGTCAGTAAAAATTGGAATATATATATACATACCAGGTATATACCTGGTATATATAGATGTTTTTGCGTGTACCGTACGTCCTACCAGATATTTACTATGGTCCCCCGTAAAAATATTAATAGGCAGTGTCCGTGCCGACAGTTGGTTACACAGCTGACAGGAGGTAGGTCCCTGTCAACCATTTTATCAAATACTTGGTAGTTGGTAAACTATGTACATGTGCGCACGTGCATAGTTGTACGTAATATGGCCGTATCAGTTCGTTCGTACGCCAGTCAGTATTATACCCTTTTCAAACGATTCCACGGTCGCCCCGGTGGTTCAAGTGGTTAACCTCGAATTCCACTTGTGTTTGAGTCCTGGGTTCGAGCCCCAGGTGGGTCGGACATTTGACCTTATTTGCAAAAATAAAAATAAAAAGGATTCAATTGTTGAGAGCGCCTTGCAGCGGCGTGGGTAGGCACAATTCGATGCCAGTCGACGAGGGAAGAAAAGGCTGAAACCTTCTCGCGATAAAAATGAAGGCACGTACCGTAGCGGGAAGGGGGGAGAAGAGCCTGCTATGTGACCCCGGATCTGAGTTACGAGTTGGAAGGAGAGAGAGAAGAAGATGGGCGAAGATGATGAATGGGATGAGCAAAAAAAAAAAAAAAATGGAAGTAAACCCAATTCAGGGTCACCCGTGTGTCAGTAACATTCTCCCCCTCGTACCTACCGGTATTCAATTTCCAGCTCCAGTGAATGTATCTATTGGGCTCTCTCTCGCCGATCACCAACCACTATATATCCTATAAATATAAGCTGCATACTACGCTCGTATCATACCTATACATCAGTATTAATAGTAATAATAGTACAGCAGTACACGGTAATAATACCTGTGACCATAAGACGACGACACACCCTACTCTTAATATTAATAATAGAACGGATTTTAGCCGATTTCCCCCGAAACAACGGGAGGGGAAAGCTGGTGACTGCTGTTTGGAAAATGTGCGAACATCTCGTCGATATATTCCCATAAAATCTGACGCGTTGTCATTTCGGCAATTCTGGGAACAAGACTCTTTCGCCGCTACTGCCTGTGGAGCAGAGGAACTTCGAAAAATAAATGCAATCCGAGGGGAGAGGTGTTGTCCTGGCTGTGCATCCAGTCTAAATATACAAAGAAAGAAAGACTGCATGCAGGGGTCTTTTATATGTTTCTGATAGACTTAAATGTGGTTCCACAAATAAATCACGGAAACACGACAGACACAGCTATGATAGGTCCGACTTCAACTCGCTTCAACCAATAAACAACCATTGTTGTGTGGGTGCTCTTCGCCATTTTTTCTTCCCGTCGACAGCCCAGCACAAAACCAGTCAGTGTCCGTGCCGATTCTTCAATCCTATCATAATAAGAGAGATACAAGTTCTGTGGTCACAAAACTACGCCACAGATATTACTACTTTTTTACAAAGAAAACAGAGAAAACAAATCGAAAGAAAAAAACTGGTACCATTCTGTCCCACTCTATAAGCACCGGTTACAGAATAATTGTTAAATCAGAAGGTGCTTATATTTCGGGACAGAGTGGCACCTCGTATGTAACTGGTGGCGTGTGCCTGCAGTCCCGTTTTGGGGACAAACTACTCGGAATTTGAGTGGATTATCCCCAAAACGGGACTGCAGCCCTAAACGGTGTCCCCAAATCGGGGTTGCGGTCCCAAAGTCTTAAAGCTCTCTTGCGAGTGCACAGTCCCGTTTTGGGTACAAATTACTTAGAACTTGACTGGTTCATCCCCAAAAAAACGAGACGACTGCAGTCTGCCCTAACCTAACCCTTTCGCCCCTTTCAGAACTGCAGTAGCCCCGTTTTTTGGCGACCAACCATCCAATTTTTAAGTAGTTTGTCCCCAAAAAGGGACTGCGGTTCTACCTCAAACCCTAAGCCAATCAAACCCATCATTCAACCTTTGTTTAGAATTAGTTTAGTGCTGCAGTCCCGTTTTTTTGTGGACAAACTATTAATACTGCTGTGCCGCTTTATATTTTTTATTATTTTAATAGAATTCGATTTTTTTGTCCTCATCAAAACTCAGAACACAGCAGCACTGCTCTGCAGTTGTTGTCTTCACATTAAATCGTCAGTCCTACATAAACAATAAAAGGGTTGGTAATTTGCCTCCTACACTGGTGTTCTTCAACCATAGTGCCAAATAAGAGCGGTGGTTTGTGTTCTTCACATTAAAACCTTTCGTTCTCTCTCTACGGCAGTTACACAGCAGCACGAGAGCTTCGCACTCTATTCGATAAAATGGTTGAAACGCACTCTGCGCGAGTGCTTTCAAACCAGTAAGAATGGTTGGTTGGGTCCGATTGGCTCATAGAGGGTTACCTGGTATGTACCATTTTCAGTCTCTTAATACGTATAAGGATCTTTTCTATGTACATAGTGAAATGAAAACAGGGGCAGAGTTGTAGGGTTATATTCATGTACATTTTTTTTTTTTTTTCTCATCCCATTCATTATTTCCGCACATCTTCTCTCTCTCCTTCCAACTCGTAACTTCCCATTCATTATCTTCGCACATCTTCTTCTCTCTCTCCTTCCAACTCGTAACTCAGATCCGGGGTCACATAGCAGGCTCTTCTACCCCCTTCCCGCTACGGTACATTCCTTCATTTTTATCGCGAGAAGATTTCAGCCTTTTCTTCCCTCTCGTCGACTCGCATCGAATTGTGCCTACCCACGCTGCAAGGCGCTCTCAACAATTGAATCCTTTTTTTATTTTTGCAAATAAAGTCAAGTGTCCGACCCACCTGGGGCTCGAACCCAGGACTCAAACAAGTAGAATTCGAGGTTAACCACTTGAACCACCGGGGCGACCGGGCTATAGGTAGTTCCGTAGGTTCGTGGAGAGTTCTTAGGTATGGTACCCTGGTATTACCTGGTATACGTACTTTTACTCTCTACAATTATCTCGAACATGCAAGCCACCCCACCTGGAAGCGAATAGGAAAGGAGTGAGCGTTGGCATGAGAATACCTAACGCACCTCGTGTTATGATGAGGCTTAGATTGGGTAGTATAATTATTTAATATCACGGGGGACCATAGTTAATAGGACCTATGGTATACATAAAAACCTATATATTTAACCATTTTTACTAACAATATTCGGTCCTATTAACTATGGTCCCCCGTAATAGTAGATTTTGGTGATCCTTTTACCTTTATTTAGCCCAACGGACTATTAATAAGACCTTGACGCATGGCGTCGTCGGCAGGACATGGGTCGCTGGTCGTGACGTCGAATCTCACGTCCACCATGAAATCGCTTTTAAAAAGAAAAGTGAGTTTCCTCATGTCATGTCAAGAATCTGAAAAAATACGTCTGGGTCCCCAGAAATTGGAACCGCGTGTTGGTGGCGGGTCGACCCGTAAAATCCGGTCCGTTCCAGGGGTGGAGAGTGTTACGAGTGATGAAGCTTAGATTGGGTAGGCGATTGGTTAACCTTTTACCTTTAGCCCAACGGACTAAAACCTTCACATTCGTGGGTATAGTAGTATTAGTATTAGTATTAGTAGTATATTAGTGGTAATAGTAGTAGTAGTAGTAGTAGTAGTAGTAGTAGTAGTAGTAGTAGTAGTAGTAGTAGTAGTAGTGGTAGTAGTAGTAGTTTTTTTTCTCGGGTTTTGCCCGTTTTTCTTCTTTCTGGATTTTTTTTTAATGCAATGCACATTTTGATTGTTGTTTGTGTTATTGGATGGCAAAAAGTAACATGTACTGCTGCTGGGACGTTACGAGGCTCAGTTTGGGCAGGCCAATATGGCCAACCTTTTATCAATACGACCAGCAGCCGCAACGGGTTAATACTACCCTCAACAGATGGCGCCGTGCTCGGAAAGACATGGGTGGAGAGATCGAATACCATATCACTATATATATTATTTCTGGATGTTTTTTAATGCAAGGCACATTGATTGTTGTTATCGGATGGCAAAAAAGTAACATGTGCTGCTGCTGACGGGACGTTACGAGGCTCAGTTTGGGTAGGCCGATATGATGACCAACCTTTTGTTAATACCAGCCGATTAATACGACCAGCAGCCCCAACGGCTAATACCCTCCACAGATGGCGCCGTGCTCGGAAAGACATGGATGGGCGGAGAGATCGAATACCACATATCACTATATCACCACCACCATCCTCCATGATGAGCGTTGGGAAACGAAAATGGTTGAACTTTCCCCTCCATGTCGAACCTGGAAACAAACGCCTCCCTGGGTCCCCAGAAATTGGAGCAGCGTGTTGGTGACACGTCGACCCGTATATTATCCGGTCCGCGTTTCACGGGGGGGGGGGGGGGTTATATTGTTGTAAGGCTTTTTTTTGTACTTTGGGGAGGCGCGATTTTGGTGAAACTTTTACCAGTGGCCCAACAGACTATTCATAATTGCTTAACAGGCAGGCACTATTTATTTATATCAAAACGACACACCACTTTTTTTCTTCGAGGACTTCCCAGACAGTTCAGGGGGTTACCAAAATCAACCCGAAAAAAAAAATTCGAAAAAAAAATCAAACCTTTTCTTTCATTTCTGACTATTTCGGGGAACCATAGTAAATAGGACCTACGGTACACACAAAAACCTATATGTCTCCATCTTTTTCCTAACAATATTTGGTCCTGTTTTTACTATGGTCCCCCGAAATAGCAATAAACGAAATCCCAACCCGCTGCGTACGTACCTGGTACGCACGGTAGACGGTAGTTTGTTTTCAATTCCGACATCGCGACGAGTGGTGTAGCTCCGTTTTCTCTTTTTTTTCGTGTGTCATAATACCCCTGCATCTGGGCGTGTCAGAGGGGCGTCTGTGCGCTCACACTTACAACACGATCGAAGCTTCCACACGTCGGACAGATAGATGGATATATCATCTACAGATAGGTCATCTACAGATAGGTCATCTACAGATAGATCATCTACAGATTGATCATCTACAGATATATCTAATCTAAATCATATTACTAGTAGATCCTCACTTACCGTTACGACCTGTTGTGTGCAGGATATGTATGTATGTATAGCACAGATCCATCCAATCCAGGAATGAAGGATCTGTATGGTACAGATCAAGCCAACAGGAAACCTGCCCTACATAGATCGTGCAGGTGTTTTAATATACGGCTCACGTCCACGCGGCAACGTGAACTAACTACGGTAGGTCGTACAGATCATACAGATCATACAGATCAGGGATCTATCCATCTATTTATCTACCAGGTATCTATCTATCTGCCCCTGAAATATCTAGATGATCAAGTAAGAAGAGGGAATCAATGACGCTGGCCAATCTTGTGCCGAAGCTTCGGAGCAGGGAGACGAGTTGGGCATGCCTGTACAACGATCGCCTACACTCTCTGCGGTCCGCGCGGGCACTCCCTCGCTCTTCGAACTGGAGTACAACGGGACCATGGGCCATCACCCCCCGCTCGGTGAGTTTTATACTGTGGGCACCTACCATACTATCACGGGGGGACCATAGTAAATAGGACCAAATATTGTTGGTAAAAACAGGTAAAAAATAGGTTTTAGTGTGTACTTATAGATAGGGCTATTAACTACGATGGTCCCGCGTTTTTTAATATTCAATCCTCACTTTTACGTTCCGGCTCAACTCGTATTACGGGGGACCATAGTTAATAGGACCAAATATTGTTAGTAAAAATTGTTAAATATATAGGATTTGATGTACACCATAGGTCCTATTAACTATGGTCCCCCGTAATAGGAGGTTTTACCCTCAGCGGTGGTCACAGGTGGGTGTCGTCCCTTCTCCCCCCCTGGTACGTGCCTTCATTTTATCGCGCATAGGGTTTATAACACTTCCACTGCTCGTTGATTTCCATCGAATGTAGCTAACTCACGTTTTCGTTCTTTCCGTTAACCCCCCATAATACGACGTACCGAAAGAAAAAAACGGGTACCTGCAAGAAGGCACTGCTACTTGCAGGAACATGTTTTGCTACGCGAGTATCGTAAAGGGTGTTCACTGCGCACAGGGAAAGGGCGCGATCGTTTTTCAGCGCTCGTTTTTTTTTCTTTCTCGACAACGGAAGGCTGCTCTCGACCCAGATCTTTCCAAAAAACCCTTAGTGTTGCTCGGTAATTGGGAAAAATCGAGTGGCGAAAAACGATCGCACCCCCCTCCCTATTTACTCTTTCTTTACGGTGTTGTCGGCTATATGGGAGAAGTTGCAGCGAACTTCCTTTTTTTTCTTTATAGCGTGCCACACGTCGGGAAGAACATCTAGATCATCTAGGCCATCTACCGAGATATCATCTAGATCATCTATCAATAGATCATCTATCGATACATAATCTAGACCTAAACCATCTACCAATAGATGATCCAGATCATCTAGATAATCTACCAAGAGACTATTTACATCATCTACAGATAGATCATCTACATCATCTAGATCATCTACCGATAGATCATCTAGAGCGTCTAGATTATTTACAGATATACCATCTAGATAATCTAGATCCTAACCTGTGGGATGCTGTGCAGGGCCGGCAAAGTACAGATCCAGCCCAGGAAACCATCAATATATTATTCAGCGTACACGGATCCCACCCGACCGCACGAACTAGATCATACAGATCATACAGATCTTAACTGCATCTGCCCTGAAATATATAGATAATTTGTGTGGAAATCGATGATCTGATTGATGTGTGCAGAAAGCGTTCAAAAGAAAAAAAAAAATCGTCGATAAAACCGGTGTGGAAATCCCCCCGCCACCACACCACCGCAACACGTGCCATCGTAACTATTAACAGCTGTCAGCAGTAGTGTAACAAGAACGGTTCCCAAGAGATCTCGGTGGGTTGGCCTGCCATTCATTGATTGATGCTGTGTCGTTGTCTATTCGTCGTGGGGTGTCAATTGCTGCAGTGAGGGGTAGACTCTATATAGCTTAGGGGTCGGCGAGTGGGGGCGTATGAGCTTTCCATCTGCTACGTGTATGTGTACCACAGCGCTTCATCCTCTCTCGTTCACCCGATAATACGCAACTTAAAACCTCAACGCCGTTCCCCGTTTACTCGTAAAACAGCTGCCGACAGAAGAAGAAAAACCAGGGGGACCTCAGAAGGACGCAGGCTGTACCACTCTAGCCCCTTGACTAAACTACTATTTCCGGCTTTAAAATCGACCTACAGTAGACCATATGTTGCCTTTTCTACAAAAAGCATCGTCGTATAACCCTACCACCCCTCCTCTATAATAACTGATCCTAAGCCGCACCCATGCTCCACCCCCACGCAATCGGTGTGGGTTCCCCCCCACGGCCATGCATATCATGGTCATACGACTACGGCCATGCATGACATGGGCACCCCCCCCCCTCCTCCAGCTCAATTTTATATAGGTTGGGCTGGCGTCGGTCGGCAACGACACTGTAAAACATGTCCCGCTCAATACGTAAGCTAGACAACCAGGGTACCGTTTGTTTTTTTTGTTTGTCTTTTTTGGCGGTCGCCCAAAGCTGGTTGCCGAGTTAGATCATTTGTGCGAGGTAAAGAACATTTACTCCGCACAAGGGAATTGATCGCATTACGTAGTGTTCAAGGGGAGGCACCCAAGAGGCAGATACATAGCACTCCCATTGCCGTCTCTGGTAGTGACTACACCGGAAATTAAATTAATTGAAGCTGTCATCCGTATGCAAGTCCGCCGCACAAACGGTTCTTAGTAGGATGCAGCTCACCCTTCATGCAACCCGCCAGACGCCTCACGGCGCTTCGCGCTTGGTGCAAGCAAAGTCTGCCTGGTCGGTCAAAACCCGACATGCTCCGTCCCGGCATTGTAGGGATGCTATTACGGTGGACCATAGTAAATAGGACCAAATATCGTTAGTAAAAATGGCTAAATATATAGGTTTTCGTGCGTACCGTAGGTCCTGTTAAACACGGTCCCCCGTAATAGGGTCTATCATCATGCGCCTACGGCCATGCATGACAATGAGTGCACCCCCCCCCGCCCCCCCCGCCCCCCCGCGCGCTGTTTTTTGTAGTCTCTTGGCGATCCCGCAGTTGTCGTTCGAAGCGACTATCGCCATGCATAATGTTGAGTACCCCCCCCCCCGCGCGCCCCTCCCCGCTGTTTCTTGTACGTTCTTGGCGATCCCGTGGTTGGAGTTTGAAGCGGGACACTCTTCTCAAGAGCGCCAGTTTGGGCGGTGACCGGGACGATCTGCAACATGCGCTCCTTGGCTTCCTTCCAAATCCTCGCCATGGGCTTTCCACCCCCTCCCCCCCCGCGACGCTCGCTGCCAGCTGATCGATGAAGGTTCTCCCCTCTGCCACGAAGGCGCCCAACGTTTTCCACCGCGAGGGGTGGGTAGCAAGTGGCTCCGTTCTCCCCGGTCGAGCGGAAATGCCGGCGCTTGTTGCGCGGCCTCGAAAAAGTAAGTAGCTTCGAAGCTGATGCGGCACCATCCGCGCTTCCTCCACTCAATACCCGCGCTTGCAGGTCTGCGTGGGTGACGTCTAGAAGAATCCATATGTCGCCCCAACTCTTTGGCTGGGGCGTCCGGAAGACCCCCTCCTCCTTGGATGGGTACTGCGGTACCGTATGTCCATCCTCAGGTGTCTGTGCTCTGTGAAAAAAGAGGAAACTTTCCCCTCGGTCAGGAGAACTTTAAACTGCTTTAGAATGCGATACATCGCGCGAAGCAGCAGCGGCTGTGTGTGCTGTTCACCGGCGCTCGCTCCAGCCCGGGGGCATGTATATATCCGCACGCTGGTTGCGTGTCTGGATGTCCGTTGGGCTACAGCAGAGGAACGTTGGCTCCACACATTGTACCCGATGCCGCCAAAAATATTACAACCTATCCACACGAACTCCTACGAGGGAACGGACTCGAAGGGGGTACGTTGGCCTCGCCGCTCCCGGAGGAAGGCGGTAGCCCCCGCCCCTACGAGGCTCCAGTGACCGACCTCAGGCAAGGCTCTCGTCTCTTGCCTTCCTAGGGGCTTGTCCGGTCCAGGCTGGCTCACCGTCTCAGGAGCGCTGGCAGTCGGTAACGACGTGCACGGCGTGACGGAACCGGTTAACCATTTTTTTTTTCCGACAGCTGTTGAGATTTTTTATGGGGGTCGTCGGCCCTGCGTCGTGCGCCGCGAGCATGCGGTTTTCCGGCGGCCTTCGGGCAGCGTCCTCTTCTGTGCTAAGACCCTAACCCAGTCAAAATTCACGGACGACGCCTGCGACCTCTCCTCTTGGGACCCCCCATGATGTCGCGAAGCTCCCGCAGACTCCTTTCCGAGACGGCTGATGACCCCCCGGTTCTGGTAGCCCCCTCTTCACTCGTTCTCTCCAAAAATGGCTCGGGAGATCCGTCAGAACGTCCAGCCAGATCCCAACCCCGCAGCCAACAGGAGCCAATAGGCTCTTCGCTTTTGTCCGAGGCGACCTCACCCCCCCTGCCCTCATCGAGAGACGTACCTGTACCTGCTGGTGAGGCCTTAGCGCCTGCCGATCGCCCAGACATCCCTCGTCGAAAACATATTGCGCCTTGGCTGCTCCCAGCAGTTCAAGGATGTGGTCAATGGCCCATTGCGCCCCGTTGTCAACGCTGCTACAAGGTTTCGAGGGATGCATCCGTGTCCAGAAAATCGCTCGAGGTGGCTAGTTTCTCGTCCAAGGGGTTCGGTGGCTGTGAGGGCGGCCGCCGGCTCGTCTGGCATGCCTGCGCTAGGCAACCCGCGCCTCCGTCTCGCAGTACCCCTCAGCAAGCTCTACGACGCACCGATAGGAACGCCCACCATTGTCACCCCTCCCCATCTTCTGCGATTCGGACTTCTGCAACACTTGCAGAAGCGAAACATTTCGCGCGGTTGTCGCGCGGCCTCCTGAAGGCAGCGCCACGGTCTTGGGCGGGATCTCGGCAAGGATGCCGAATATGCCAAGCTCGCGGCGAAGGAAGGGTGTCGCTCTCACCGTGCTTGCCGTCACCTTCATGAGTCCGGGGGTGACGCCGTCCAGGTAAGCAGATTATTTTGACTCCTCCCCACACATCTGGAGCAGGGCGATCGCCCGGTTCTCTCCCAGGTCCGTCCGCAAGAGCAACATCACCTGGTCTCCCGCTGTAACACTTCACCACGAACGGCGTTGGCGCCGGCGCGCAGGCGGCCGACTCGGCAAGCACGGCCGTCCCTTGACCTTGACCTTGTTCGACGCGCTGGAGTAACCATGGGAATGAGACAGCTGCCCGCCCCGCGAAGCGAGTGCGCCCTCAATCGCACGTGCTCGACTCCCCCAGCGAACCCGAACTGCCGGACTTCGCGGTTAAGCCCCTCCAGTCCCGGTCGCCTCAGTTGCGTTGGTACTGCAGAAGCAAGCCACCTCCACGTCGTGCCGACGCAGATCAGTCGGCGCTTCCCGCCCGAATGCGGTGGGCTAGATCGCAAGAAAAGGGTTTCCAAACCTCGGGTGGAAACGCGTCAGGGCCAGGGTTGTCGACGATTCTCCACCAGATGGCTGCCACGCCCGCTGCCAAAACTCCTGTCTCGTCCGACGGCGGTGTGCATGATTGATCGGAGGTGCTCGAAGCGCCGACTGTCATTGCCGGGGCTCCATAGAGCGGCACCTGGGAGGTGCCCTCGTCGCCCGGGCTCCACGCGGGAGCATTTCCTTTCTCTAGTTCGGTGTTACTCGCCAGCGCCACCGCCACCGCTGTTGCCACGGAGACGGCGACGTGGTCTTCGGTCAGAAATGTAGCCGCCAGGGGTGATCCATGTCTCCTCGTTGCCGGCCGACTCTGCCAGGAGGGTACGTGCTGCGACAGTAGTAGCCCCGCCCGCGTACCGGCACCATCCCGACGCACGATCGCGCCTAGCCTCCCCCGAAGCTTCTTGGGTGGGCATTCCGCGGCCTTGTGTCTCCTCGCCTGGTGTACACAATTAGCCACGGGAGGGGGAGGGTAAAGTCGCCGCTTCCGACCAACGCGAGCCTTCGCCGCCTCTTGGCGCGACCGTCCGGCGGTAGCAGTAGGGTCGGCAGACTGCTCTCCAGCAGTTGAGCGAATCCAGCGTCGCCAAGTCTTGGTTCGGCAGGGCTCGTGCTCTTCCCAAGGTATGGTTGAAGATAGATGCCTAGCATGCGCAAGCTCAGACATGCATGGGCACTAGCCGGCTGCGGCTGTAGTAATTGTTTCGGTTGCCGAGCGGTGCTACAGATCTTCTAGGGAAGCGTCATCTATTCATAGCGGTGGTTTTCTGATCCTACCTGTACCAACGCCCCTGTCTACGCCGGCCTGCTTCTCCCGCGATCACCCTTCTCACCCGCGCGGCCCTACGACCTAGACCCGGATCCACTTGAACTGCCGCCTCCCGTGCGTCCCGTATCGTGTGCTGGACTCCACCACCAGCTGGCTGCTGGGCAGTGGAGCGGCGTTGGTGACATCCCGCTCGCGGGGGTTTCCGCCACAAAACACGCGTGTAGCACATGCTTGGCGCCTGTTTGCGCAGAGGTCTCGCTCGATGCCCTTGTTGGAGCGTCGCACGCGCTTATCCCACTCGCCAGATCGCCTCGGGTGTCGCCGAGGAAGACGACGGGGCGCACCGTGTTCCCGGATTCCTCTCCCAACACCCTAGGAGATCCTCCAGCTGGTGTCGCGCCGGGATATAGGCGAAGGAGGTCTACCGCCGTCCCCTCCGACACCTCTTTCGTGGCGTGTTTGGCCTACCACCCTCCACTCCCCTCCGACCTGTCCGCCTACTCAACGGCCCGCCGGTGTCCCCTCGGTTGCCTCCCCCTCCCTGGCACTGCCCACCTCCCTGCGAGGTTCGCTCTCGACGAAGCCGGCCGGCCTCCCTCCCGTGAGCGGCTGAAGGCGGCGCGCGGCCCCCTCGTCGAGGGGCGCACCCCCGATGCGTGTGTCATCCCCCTATATAGCACTGGCTGCTCGTGACCGTACTTTCGGTACGCTCGGCCGACCCCGTCTACCCCTTGCGGCCGGCTCACCCCCTACCGCACCCCTAGGCATTGTCGCGGCCGCTCTCGCAGGTATCACAGAGGCGGCACTGGGCCTTGCCTGAGAGGTCTCTGGGCGTTCCGGTGTCGTGGCGACCCTGTCACGAGCAGCCTGGCGACTCTCCGAGGCTCCGCGAGCCAGTCGCCCCTACCTGCTTTATGTGTGCCCCCTGCTAACTATTCGCTCCCCAGTGCTAGAGCTCGGTCCCTCCGGCAGTGTCGCCATGGGTATCGGGCATGGAGGCAGCGCGGCACCTGTATTCAGGGTGTTTTTGAACCCCTGTTACATGGCCCATATTGCTACAGTAGGCGCTCCTATCTCTCGGCGTCAAGCCCCACCAGATGCTCCGCAGCACGTTCGGCCTGATGCAGAGCTTCCGATTTGGTCACCGAAGCAATAATAATCCTGCGATCGGATCCCGAAAGCGGTGCATAGTGTACGGCAGCGGATGCCTACCGATTCCCATCCCCTCGGGCGGGGGGGGTCAAGATGCGCTGCGTGAGGCAGGCTCGGGGCGTCGCTGAAGAGGGAGCACAAGAGGAGCGAAGACGCTGGCGACCTGCCGTGAGCAGGAACCACCAGTTCAAACGTGCTTCGTGGACACGACCAGTCGCCTCGCACTTGATTAGCTCTGGCCGGGGGAAGCCCTCCTGGATGAGGTTGGCGAACTGAAGGGTGCCCCGTACGACCGACCACCCCCCCCTCGCGCTTGGGCATGGGCAAACCTCGAACCAGCTCCGCCGGATGGGGAGTCGGCTTTCGCCCGGTCACCCCGCTCGTCAAGCGACGCAGGGCCGCGGTCAGCGTACCCGCTTGCGAGGCGTTGCACACTCAACAACATCAGCGAACGTAAATCAGCCCTCCGTGGGCGCATGGACAGGGAACACGCGTTTGTAACCGTCCCCCGAGTCGCCGGCGGAGTGGTTGAAAGCCTGGCCGCGACAAGGCGAGGGTTGCTCCAGCACCCCCCCCCCCCGGCTCCCTTCCATTGTGTAGGCGCTGGTCGCCATCGCCTTGGTTCGCGCCCTCGCCGACACCCGAAGGAGGACCTTGGCAAACCTTTCCCGCGCGTCCCTATTGGTGGGCGCTCGATAACGCGGTCTAATCGCAGGTAGAGCTGCGGCAATAATTTTGCTTTCAATCTGTAGAAGGTTTCCGGCGAGGCGGCTCTGACCCCCTTCGTTCGCATGCCATACCAACCAATCTAGGCTCGAAGAATCGTTACTGGGATCCGCGTGTCAGAGGAACCCTCTGCGCGCAGACTATTGACTACCAGGTAGGTGTTATCTACCAGGTGAGTATATTCTCCTGAAGGCGGGGTGGGAAAAAATACCTGGTGCACCTCTGAGTTACGGGGTTTGACACCAAAAGAGGCCTCTGTCGGATTTACACCAACGGCTAACCCTGTGGAAGGAAGGCACACATCGTCATATGCGTCAACATCTGCATGAATGAAACGAAATCTTGCAGTCGTTGTCGATGTTACCTGTCTTACTTGGAGTAGTGTGGCCTCGCAGATGCGCCGCCTGAGGACGTGCCGCTCCGCGGCCCTGGTTTTCGCAGTGGTTCGGAGGGGGGTTGTACTCGAGGAGAAAACCGTCGTCTCGCGCTCGTGCGCGTTAAAAGCGCACCGAACGCGAGGACGGGCGCCCGGGCGCGGCGGAATCGAGCAAGTTGCTTGAAGAGGATAAAAGGGGTGGCGGCTTTCAGCCTTGACGTTTTTACCTCTACAGGACTGTGCGAACCTGAGCCTCTAACGGGGTTGTCACCGGATCATCCACTGAAGGAATGGGTTTTCATGCGCGAACTCTGGAAGGTGTTTAGTGTTAACATCCTCTACTAAACGGTCTGTAAAGGGGGAGGGAAGCCCCCTCCAGAGGGTGTGTACAGAAACGATTCGGTCCACGTAGGGTTGAACCTACCCCTAGAGGGTTCTTGAGGGTATTCGACCCGCCATATGTCACGTGTGAGGTACTAAATACTTAATACGAGTGAAGAAAACGGGAACTTGTTGGAGACACTATGTAGTTGCTGGTAGACAAAAGCTAGTCCGTAGTCGCAAGATGGACTCCGATGGTACAACACCTGCGCGCGTTTGAGCCACCCGACATTTGCGAGCTTTTTCGGTCTCTGCTTTTCGGATGGTTGGACAAAAGAACCGCTATGGCCGGGTATGACCGGTAGTTTTGTAGTAAATCCGAGTAACACGTCACCGCCCGCTCGGCATTACCTACAGACTTATTTGCGGCAAGTACGTACGCGTATGTACGTACGCCAATAAAGCCCAGGACGCCTACAGCAGCAGTACTACAGCAGTAGAGAACACGACGAGCGGGTATGTATACAGGAAAATGAGAAATTCGGAAGCCGTTACGTACGCTGAAACAGCAGTGTACGATCATTACTGACTGTAGATCCCATTAGATATACTCAGTGTAGTCTACTCGTAGTTATCTTCCAGGTATACGAGGAAGGGACACTGCGAACAGTATACCAGGTACTCCCCAAGTAGAGCCAGCGCGGGCAAGAATTACATGCGTACGTGCTCAGTTTCCTTACTACTCTGTCGATACCTACCAGGTATACCCTATACCCGCACGGCAACAAAAAGTTAAACTACTGAAATTACGGTGCAGCAGTACATATTTGGTGTCCTGGACTGATGACTTCGCGTTTCTGACATCGGTCTGACGGATCGCCAAAAACTACGGGCGCCAGCGGGCGATCTCGAGAGTCTCTGTTTCGCCGTAGACTGGTATTCATCACAGCGGCTTCCCCCCCCCCCCCACCCCGCTTTCCCCTCGTCGTGACTCCCCCTCGTGCGCATACCTCTTCCGAAGTATATGCGATAGCGCTGCTGCTGTATGTAGTAGTTGCTGCGGTGCGATCTGACGGTTCGTCAAATTACCTACTTCAGAGGTACAGCATTGTATACCGAAATCATACCGCGGATACAGCAGTAGAAAGAATGTTATTTTTATCATTTATTTACGTACCGGTATGTATGTATGTTTTTTCCCGCCACCTATTGCCAGCCAAACCCAAGCCACCTCCAGCCCGCTTGTGAACATCTCTCGTACGGAGGACTTGCGACGGTTATATAGGCAAACCTGTAGTTACGCACTCACTCGTGCTCGTACACACCAACAAACAGCACGTACGTACGTGTTGTTTGTTCCTGGCATTGGTGCGACGATTCGGCAAATTGTCCGTGGGCGAGGCGGGTCGTGGGTTTGACATCTCTGTTTTCCCGTGACTGCCGTTTATTTTTGGAGCTACTACTCCCTCATGTCCCTCCTACATTCATTGCTCTTGCTTGCTCTTGCTCTTGCTCGTAATTTTATGAAAAAATTATAACCGTGCGAAAAAGATATCACATGTTGTGTTAAAGTAGGATATCAGCGTCTTTCGCCCAAAATTGGTACCAATATTTTTTCGTTTTTTCCGCCGTTCGATCTTATTCGCCGGGCCGAGATCAGCCGTGAGTATTCAATCGATCGTGTTTAAAACTCATCATGTGAGTCACCTCACCGCACATAGCTGCTGTGTGGTGGATCATGCACACATATACTACATAGACAAAGGGTACACATATATATACGCATACAACTACAACCCAATCTTGTTCCATATTGTGACACAAAACACCAGACAACGCACGATCGATACGAGTATGAGTGGAGTCACCACCCACAATTATAATTATCCTGTTATAATCCTGGGTGTTTTCCCGCAATTTTTGGCTCAATTTTTTTTTTTTGTGTTTTTAACTTTTTCAGATATCCATGTACCGACTTGCCGGCTTGCCCCCGGAATCAAAATCCTGGACCCAAACAAATAAAAATCATCAAAATAATGGACTTTTCAAGGAGGTAAGGGGGTCCGGATGCTCCGCCCTGTGGCCTACTTTTTTTTTACCAATTTCCAAGCAATTTTTATTGCAGCTTTCTGCGAGCTATCTACAGGACGAGCTTGTGGGGCGTTGTAGCGCAAGTCCTAGCTCACCACCATCGTCCCGGATTCTGCTGGCCTGGTATCATGGCCCTCACAAAGACTAAAATTGTGCTCCCACAGCAGTCGACGGGCTCAGGTGCAGCAACACATCCCGAGGGGGACACGAAAGAGAGAAAAGCTAGAGGCAAAGCTATAAAAAGTACTGGTAAAGGCGATCGGAGTCCATCAAAAGCAGCATCATCGGGGCCGCCGGAGGGGCAATCGCCTACTACAACAGCGGTCCAGCAAACGTTGGCTGCGCTCGCGCTGACGCGCGACTTGTCTTCCTCCCTCTCAGAGACCAGCCTTCCCCAGCCGTCCCTGCATCAGAGAAAGGTGCGAGCTTGTCCCTTGCAATCTACAGGAGTGGTCAGTAGTTGTGCTGCTTTGCGATGTGTACTCTTCTGACGTTTTTTCCCCCCGACTTCGGAGTCCGGCTTGTTTTGTGTTCACGAGCTGTTTGAACAACCTAATACTCAGATCTAGTCACTTTTTTTCTGTCAACTTTTTTATGTGACAGCTATGCTGTGCTTGTGCGAGGGAGGGGCTTGGAGTTTTAGCGAGGTCGTCTCGATCTATCTATATACGAACTGCACTTTGCGTCATCAGGTTGTCCGAGACACTCGAGGCCACTTGTAACGATGCGCTACTCGCGCAGGTCCCCTCCAGACTTAACCCGGGGCGCGGGAGAGGGGGGTGTTTGTTCGTCGATTTGCCCCTTCCCCCGGCGCTATTAATAGTTGTCGTGGGTGAGAGGGCGAGCATGCGAGAGCGGGTCGGTGTTGTGTGTGACGGGGGATTGAATTTCTCGCATCCTGAAACGAAAAAGCAGGCATACTGCAGTAGTATCTGGTACGTACAATATTTTATCGACTAAAATACAGAGATCACAGCTGCTGCTGCTGCTGCTCCTTTAGGTGGTGAGTTGTGTTGATTAATAGTGATGGTCGTGGCTATCGTGGCTGCTCTATCCAGTAGCTGCTATTCTACGCTGCTTGACAGAAGTATACGCCGCTGTTCGTATATTGGAAGTAGGACTGCAGTTGATTGATCTGTGATGGTTGCGAGGTGGCGCAATCGGAGACCACCGCATCCAGTATCCGTCGTAGTCGACATGGCAAGCTGTCTGAGTGGTCATTTTTCGCGAGCTTCTTCTGCCCAAGAAGCAAGGGTTGGTCCAGTCGTTCGGTCTCACCAGCACATCAAGCTCACGGTCTTTTGGGCACGTAACTACACAACAGCAGCAGAACTAACAGCAACAGCAGACAGCAGTTGTAGCAGGAGCTGGAGCAGCAGTAGCAATATCAGTAGTCAGTATCGCGGCGTGTTGCGTACATCCGGATTCACTCGAAGTCATAATAAAAAAAACAGCAACAATACACCAATCATGCAATACCCTATGCATGGGGAACAAACAACTACTGCCACAGCAGTGGCAGACAACCCGTACCTACTGCTGTCTACGAGTAAGAAAACAACAGTAGTTTTGAGAGTACAAAAAACACGCCCATCAGCGTTGAGCGCCTCCCCAAAGCTCCCGCGACAACTCTAGCCATCCAACTGCGGGCGTCGGCGTCGACAGCCGCATGATGGAGGCATGCTGCTCATCGCCTTCAGAACTTTTCCTCGTATTTTTCTCTGATTGTTGCTTCGTGGTTTAGCGTTTATTTTCCTACAATTTTTACGAAAAAATTCGTATTTTCATGTACTGAAATGTACTGCTTTTTTCCTAGAGAGCACCAGTGCGAACAACTCCAGTGTTACACTTTTAGAACCGCAGTTCCGTTGTGGGGACAAACCACTGAAATTTCAAGTAGTTTGTCCCCAAAACGGGACTGCGTTTCTAAAAGGGTTAAAATCAATAGTACGTACCTGGTAGTACGTACCTGCTACCTGGTAAAAATTAAAGCGGGGTACACGTATCGTACGTACGAGTATACTCGTATATAGACCGAGTGTAAAAATTAAAGCGGGGTACGAATACGTGCATATTTTTTCCCGATTGCCCGTCCGAGTGACGAGTAATGGTGTACCAGTACTTACGTACCTGATACGTACTTACTCGTACTGGTGCTTTGATGTATCTGGTACGAGATTTGGCGATTTTCCCCGCTGGTTTTGTTTGTCGTTTGAGGTTGCTCGTGTCAACCAACGCCTGAAATAGCGCACGACATGCATCAACAGCAGCAAATGCAGAGAGCAGCAGAGCCTGGCATGGCAGCAGAGAATGTCGACGTCTGCTCATGTACCAGTCAGTATGCGTTGGTACTAGGGTATACCAGGTATTGTGTACCTGCTGTACAACATCGGTATATATACATCTGCTTGATCTGAGAACAACTGCTCTACTGCCTTCCTGGTACAGCACGTAATATCTGTTCTACCGCCGTGAGTATCTACCGGTGTTTGCCTATCACACATTTTCAATTGCACATTTTCACCTCCTTTTATTTCTGACTACCCTGGTATGCATGATGAAGATAGCAAACACGACAACAACAAAACAACACCGCTCCTCCGACAGATAGATCATGATCGATCTATCTATCTACCTACCTATCTATCTATCTATCTATCTATTTATCTATCTATACTCGTGTACATATATCGATCTATTTTTTTTTTTTTTTTTTTTTTTTTTTTCCATCCCATTCATTATCTTCGCACATCTTCTTCTCTCTCTCTCTCCTTCCAACTCGTAACTCAGATCCGGGGTCACATAGCAGGCTCTTCTCCCCCCCTTCCCGCTACGGTACGTGCCTTCATTTTTTATCGCGAGAAGATTTCAGCCTTTTCTTCCCTCGTCGACTCGCATCGAATTGTGCCTACCATATATCGATCTATCCATCTACAGATATATGATCTATTACGGGGGACCATAGTAAATAG
Organism: Nereocystis luetkeana; assembly: GCA_031213475.1. Lineage (NCBI taxonomy): Eukaryota > Phaeophyceae > Laminariales > Laminariaceae > Nereocystis > Nereocystis luetkeana. The sequence continues at coordinate 8,848,035 of JARUPZ010000012.1, read as the reverse complement.
GACCAAATATTGTGAGCAAAAATCGGTAAATATATACCTGGTACCTGGTACCTGGTAGTTTTCTGTGTGTTCCCGTAGATCCTATTTAGGTCCATTCTTATCGGAGAGCGTTTTTTCCATAATTTGCAAAGGGGGGAAATAGTTGGAGATATGTCTCAATATACGGAGGCGTTTTGTCGCTATTCGTGAAATTATCTAGGTCCCCCGTAACAGTTGCTCGCTGCCGTTGTAAATCTTGTGTCGGATCTGCATACGAGTAAATAGTACAGATCCAACCCAGAAAACATGTGCTCAACCCTGTGCAAATTATTCAAGTCCCAACATCAGCTTTTGAATACCTGGTACATCAGTAGAACTTGGTCTGCCTGTTATTTCCCTTTGTTATTTTATATATATTTTTATATATATACCTGGTATATATTTGTTCCTTGGTTCTTCCTTCGTCTTAACCCCTTTAGAACCGCAGTCCCATATGTGGGGACAAACCACTCAAATTTCAAGTAGTTTGTCCCCAAAACGGGACTGCGGTTCTAAAGGGGTTAATCTGTTTACAAGCAGTGGTGTTTCTGTTATTTTTTTCTTTTGTCCAGCTCGTTCTTTTTCAAGTGTTGGCCACCTCGCCTGCGGGGGGGGGGCACGGCAGATTGTTTCTCCAAGTTTTTGCTTTCATTTTTCTCCTTTCTTTTTCGATTTGTCCACTTTGTTTCTGTTTTTTCTTTGATTGTTTCTTTTCGTTTCCCTATTTTATCGATTGTGTATGTCGTGCCTGTCGTATGATGACATGGCATCGCATTGCCCACTGCTGTGCTTACTGCATTCGTGGCTACCAGGTACGTATTATCTCTGTGACGCAGCTTTGTGACCACAGAACTTGTATCTCTTCTAGGATTGAAGAATCGGCACGGACACTGGTTGTGCTGGATGTCGACGGGTAGAAAGAACGGTTTAATGTGAAGAACACACACACACAAACAAAGGCAGAAAATGGGGAATACAGACTGCTGTATTAACCCCTTTAGAACCGCAGTCCCGTTTTGGGGACAAACTATTTGAAATTTGGCTGGTTTGTCCCCAAAACGGGACTGTGGTTCTAAAAGTGTCAACAGGACTGAGCTCTCATCTGCCGTGAATGATCTCGATGATGGAGTGGGCATCAATGATCTGTTCGTGGTGTGACAATCAACACGGACACAACGAACACGATACATCCCAACGACGAAAACAAAAAACAACCAACCCTTTTTTTTTTTTTTTTTTTTTTTTTTTTTGCTCATCCCAATTATTATCTTCGTACATCTTCTTTTCTCTCTCCTTCCAAGGCACGTACCGTAGCGGGAAGGGGGGAGAAGAGCCTGCTATGTGACCCCGGATCTGAGTTACGAGTTGGAAGGAGAGAGGGAATAAGATGTGCGAAGATAATGAATGGGATGAGAAAAAAAAAAACTCGTAACTCAGATCCGGGGTCACATAGCAGGCTCTTCTCCCGCCCTCCCGCTACGGTACGTGCCTTCATTTTTTATCGCGAGAAGATTTCAGCCTTTTCTTCCCTCGTCGACTCGCATCGAATTGTGCCTACCCACCCTGCAAGGCGCTCTCAACAATTGAATCCTTTTTTTTTTTTTTTTTTTTGCAAATAAAGTCAAATGTCCGACCCACCTGGGGCTCGAACCCAGGACTCAACACAAGCAGAATTCGATCTAGTGGTATTCTGTTTTTCCCCGTCAACCCTGCAGCCCGTTGTGGGGACAAACCACTCAAATTTTCAGGAAGTTTTCGCCCAAACGGGACTGCAGTCCTAAAAGGGTTAATAGTAACTCGTTCCGCATCGTCTGCAGCTGATTATATGCCACATCACCCTACGGGACACGACACTTTTTCCTCTGTTCTTATGACATTGTTTTTTGTTTGTTTGTTTCGTTTATTCTCTTTTCACGAAATGTCCATGTCGTACCTGGGAACCGTTCTTTCTATATAAACCCGTCGACATCCAGCACAACCAGTGTCCGTGCCGATTCTTCAATCCTAGAAGAGATACAAGTTCTGTGGTCACTAAACAACGCCACAGAGATACCTGGTAATACAGTTTTTTAGCAATACATTATTATTTGTTAGGGCCGATCTTAACGAGGATTGCTTTTCAGTTTTTTTCTGTGTTTTCCCGAAATTTCGGTATTTTCCTGTAGGAAACCAAGAAATGCCGAAATTCGGGAAAATACCGAAAACCCCCCACAAAAACAGCCCTCGTTAAGATCGACCCTTATTATACCAGGTATGCAGTTAGCAGAGCAGACAGCGCAATGCCGTGTCATTATACTGGATACGAGATGCACGACATACACCTTCTATGAAAGATAGAAAACAAAAGGAAACAAAAAACCCAAGAAATTAAAGAAACAAATCAATGAGAAAAATGGAAACTAGGACCTATGCCAATGGGACAGCGAACTTTTAATGAAAAGTTTGAATTTCAAAGATACCCGCCAACCAATTTCAGAACACGCTGCCTATGGGCCACGTAAAAAAGAAGAGAAGTTCCTAACTTTTGGAAAAGCCCGAAAAAAAGAGAAAAACTCAGGCCGATCTTTGGCTACAAGCGGCGAGATTCCGAGTCCTCGACAGACATCGATCGACAAAACCAACGATTGCGTCATGAATTCTGAACGGGGTGCGCTCGTTAGGGGCTCCGACCCACCCTAGGGTCACCGTCTTCACACCATGGCCGGTGTCATGTGGCGGGAGCTGACCAGGCGCATGATAAAAACACGTTCGGCGGCTGGTTTGCATAAAACAGGAGACAAAACCTCTCCATCCGTCTCGAATGGCAAAAAATAGACTTTTTTACAGGTTTGGGAGGATAGGACGCCGCCGCCAAGCTCTCGCTCCCTTTAGACCATGGACCCACCTGATATTTTCGAGGCCGTCATCTATATTCGTTGGTCTTGCCAGATACCAAGCGGGTTGGCCGTGGGCTGAGTCTATGCCGAGATCGAGCGTCGATCGTCGCACGAGCTGGTTTCGATGACCGTGTTGACAATTTGCCACCAGAAAAACACAAATTGCGCCGCCTGCAGCCGTTGGGGGGGAAAAAAGAAAAAATCAAAACATTTTTCTCTTTTTTTCCCACAGCGGCGGTACGTGAATTTTTTCGGCTGTTTTTTTTAAACAGTATATTTGAAGAAAAAACTAAAAAAAGAAGAAATATATATGCCGTGGTTCCCCTAGGGAGATGTTTCGGACACTTCAAAAGAACGAGCTCCAACTCATTAGTGAAGAAACAGCACCACCACATACGATTAATACAGTACATGCAAACAGAGTAAGACTTAGAACCAAAGGGAAAGAGCGGGCGAGCCGAAGAACAGCCGCAGCAGTTTGTGGTACGAGCACTTGTAGCATCAGACAGGTTCTACCTAATTTATTCGCTCTGGTAACTTGCTACCCTGTTTACCGTCTCCGTCCTGCATTCGTCAACTATGTCCCACCCCCGGAGAGGATGCGTCAGACAAAACGAAACAAGCAAAGCAGGCTCGCCATCCACGAGCACGATGAACATGGCATTAAAGCGTCTACTCTCCTTACTCGTGCATACCAGTACGTACGTGGGCAAATGTACTCGAACGTTCCTCCGTGGCGTTGTTCTGCAGTCTGTGACCACACAGCACGGAATTTGGATATATATATATATATATATATATATTTATATTATGTACCAGGTATGACTCTGTTTGTGTTGTCTTCACATTAAATCGGTATTTCTACCCACTTTGATCAGCACACCCATTGTCCGTCCTGACTCCCTATCCTAGACGATACTATTAATATTTATACTTCTTATGTGGTCACAGGCTGCTTTGAGACAGGAAGATCAACGACGAAAACAATCGCAAATTCATGGGTCAACCAAGTGGAATGCCGACGTACCGCGTACGAGGGCACACAAGCAAGACCAGGATATGAAAAACAAAAATACGATGAGATTGAAGAATCGGCACGGAGACTACTATTAATACTGTACCATACCAGGTATATTATTAATATTTAATACCAGGTAGTATTAATAGTTGTGTCGGATGTCGACTGGTTGTTGTTGTTGATGTTTTTGTTGTCTGTGTTGCATCATACTGGTACTTGTACGTATATATGTATGTGCTCTTGAGTTGCGTGACGTGTGATATTAGCAGTTACGAGCGCGCTGTTATGCACTCTGTCGATGTTTTTCTCGTACACGGTACGGTTTTACTTGCAGTACTGATGTATGCTGTATGATATGCATGTGTACTCTGTACTCCCTGGACACATGTATAATACGGAGTGTTTGGCAAATGTGTCTACTGTCGGCAGTTTACGCTCGTGACTGCCCGCTAAGGGTCGATCTTAACGAGGAGTGTTTTTATTTATTTTTCAGTATTTTCGCGAACACAGCCCTCGTTAAGATCGACCCTAAACCCTTGTTAGGAATGCAGTCCCGTTTTGGGGACAAACCAGTCAGATTATAAGTAGTTTGTCCCCAAAGCGGGACTGCAGCACTAAAAGGGTTGGAGAATAATCTTGTGACAGACGTCTGTGACGGCTAAATCCGGGGATAAAAACAGGATAAAAAACAAATACCCCCTTTTTTATGTTCCATGGCGTCTTTTTGAAAACTCGCCCGTTTGCGTTTTTTTCCGAATTTGCGGAGTATTCCGGGCAGTTCGACGGGGAGATCATCACGTTAATTACCCACACGTTAAGTATAAATCCAGGTGAAGACCTGTCCATTTTATTTTTTGTGTAAAACAGTAAAATACCGGTCCTTTTCTTTCTCCGTTTGAAACATTTCCACTGGTTTTCCAAAGAGCTGTGCAGCCTTTATAGTGGTAATAGGAGGTAGGGTGATATCTCGCGTCTGCTACCAAACCTGATACCTGACGGGCGTTTCGTACATCTGATCTTGATGTGACGTATGCTCGTTGTTATTAATTATTACTACTAATAGACATTTTTGCTCTTTTACCAGGTACCTGGTATATTTTATTCATTGAACAAAAGAACGACAGCAGTGAAATCGAGGATTTCGTCGAAACTTATCATTGCAAGGTGTGTGTGATACTTCGATTATGCGTACAACGGGTTTCATAGGGCCTCACCCAGGGTATACAGCAGTCCGTACGTATACGGGGAAGACAAAATCTGAAGCTGCAGAGACCAAGGAGTGGGCGTCACGCGGACTACGGGTTTATATGGACTCATGCAGGATACACATCCCGTGTATGGGGGAGACAAAATATGCTTCAGAAGCTCCATATTTCGGCAGTGTGTCTTGATATAACTGGAAAATATGTTTCCGAGAAAGTACGGACTAACTGCTGTTGTAGCTTGCCCCGAGTGGGGACTGTTTCCGGTGTGTATTTGATACCTGGTACAAACTGTTTTCTGGTTCATACGTAAGACTGATTTTTACGACAGAGCTGTGAGTCGGCAGGGTTTGACGGCTATTTATAGTATTAATAGTAGCTAAAATCGGTAGGTTGCCGTTAGCCTACTATTAATATTGATACTAATAACTGCTTTCGGTCGGAAACTCGGCTGGCGAGGCCAGCTGATTGGCCAGCCGACTTGCCGACTTGAAGCTTTTAGGACTGCAGTGCCGTTGCAAGGTTGTCGGGACAAACAGACGACTCGAAGTTCAAGTAATTTGTCGCCTTAACCCCTTTAGAACCGCAGTCCCGTTTGGGGACAAAACTACTTTAAATTTGAGTGGTTTGTCCCCAGAACGGGACTGCGGTTCTAAAAGGGTTAACGGGGCTGCGGTACTGAAGGGGTCAAGTCAGGCGAGAGCGAAGCGAACCAAACCAGCCGACGAGACCCCAGTCCAAAAATTGAAACTCGTATCCTGCATTCAACAAGCCATTCCCACAAAACCCCGATAAGTCGGTCAGTCGCCATTTGCAGAGGAAACGGGGCAACTACACAATATTAATATTAATATTATTAATGTTAATATTAATAGTAGTTCGACGAATAACCACTGCTAAAGTTTACCTCCCGAACCAGAGGTGTGTACCGATTTCACCTTTTGTTCCTGTTTAGTAAGTCCTACAAAACAGTACCGGGTAAGTCCTAAGGTGTACGATGTGCCTGATTTACGATGTTATGAGTCTCGATGCGTACGAACTGGGCCAGCCAAGCGGCGCACCGGTCGATTTACGATGCTGCGCCCGTTTTTTACGGGTTTGGGACATGAAATTTTGAACTTTTTCAAAAAAATTGACGCGTTGTTCATGCAATCACCAACAACGTTCCGAACTGTCAGAGATGTGAACCAGGTTTATGTATGGCCGACTTTGCGATGACCTTTTTTGTTTTCGTTTTCGCGAGGGTGTCCTTGAGGCAAAACAAAAAAAGGGCCGGAACGGAGTAATTTCGTACGGGCTTCTCAACATACCTGGTATCATGGACCTGGCCTGGTACGGGGTTGCTTTTTCACATCGAAATTCGCAAAATTGAGCCCAGCATCGCAGTTTGAATGGTGCATCTAACATGTTCTCGTTACTTGAGCACGGTATACACCAAGCACCTGCATCGGGAACGATGAGTTTTTTACATGCCACACGGAACAGCAGTAGTAGACACTAGTATGAGGTCGTTTTGGGTATTTTTTTCATGTAACGGCGACGACCGACGCGAATTCTCAAAAGTTCGAGGACTGCGTAGCATGTCGAACACGATTTTTGCCATGTGGTGAGTGACTCCCCAAGTTTTTAGTCCCTGTAACTCGCCTATGCCGTGACGGTACAGCCGGCCTGCCTACCTGCCGATTATGCGATTCTCGGCTGGCCCCAGCTCGCTGTGTTTTGTTCTCTCTTGTGCCACTCGTGTTTGTTTGTTTGTTTGTTCTTTCCTAGGGGTATTCTTCCACTGCAGAGTTCTTGGGAGCCCGTCCTGTGACCACTGACTGGATGTTGGCGGTGATGATCATTTGTGAGAACAGTGGCCAACCTGTTGGTCTCTGCAGCAGCTACAGCGGCAGTATCGTTCCCAACGACCTTGCCCTAGTACGAACTCTCCGCCGGTACCGGTTTTACCCCAAGTCATCCAAACGTTTATCACCGCCACGTTTACTTTCCGATACAGTTTTATCACAGTAGTACCTCATGTCTCGAGGGATTGTCGAGGTAGGGATTGAGGTATTGCCGTCCCGTGTAAACGAAAAGCTCTGGCGGCGCCAGGCGGATAGGCGTGCCGCCGTCGGCGCAAAAGCAACAACTGCTGTTGAGCGTGTTCTGCATCAAACCAGCTCGATGCTGTTGCACAGCAGTAGGAGGGCAGGCTGCTGCTGGGGTGCGCCAAACACAAAGTCAAGGGGTTTCATCATGATTGGAAGCGTTTTCCGCTTGAGGGGTGTCTTGCATCAAAGCCCGACTGTCGCAAAGCGACCAACGACTATTAGTAGCGAACGGTTGGAATCCTATTCTATGATTTAGGCGCATGCCACCATAAATCCATCAGTTCAATTTTGCAATTTTTAATTTGGCCGCGTGCTGTTGGTCAGCTCCATAGCCTCAAACCTTCCGAGCGCAGTCTACTATGTAGACCTGCGTTATTTCCGAAAAATGTACCAGGTATGAACAACCGTGGGTGCGTGGGTGCCCAGCAGAGCCAGCCGACTAGCCCGCCGACCTATGTAAAATATACGTTCGAATTCGTGTTAACTGCTGCAGAGGTACTGCAGTATGCATGATACCTGTACGGGGTAGAGCTGCTGTGATCGTGACGTCTGTAGTGGTACGAGCGTTTCTCGGCTGCTGTTTTGCTGCCGGTGTCTTCTCTGTTTCCGCTGCTGCTGACTGCCCTGTTGCTTGCTGGCTTTATGTTTTTATCTACCAATCTGTTCATCAATATAAGCACATTTTGTGTACTATTATTCAATCAAAACGGTACCTATTTCAGGTACAGAGTGGTAACGGGTATGTATACCCCCCCCCCGCCTGTCGGGGTTCAAGGGTCTCTATGGCCCTACGACTACGGACATTCTTCGCTTATTTCTTCCTTTTTTTTTTTTTTTGGACGAGTAGAAGCAATGGTCGTGATGTGACCATCACAATACACACCCACACCCACCTCTGGGCTACATATAACTCGAGGGATTAATGCTTTCTCGAAGAATGCTGGGGTTTCGACTAGATGAATAGGCGTGTTGGCCCCGGGGACATCGTATCCACGGCATTGACGCATAGGCCAAGAGTGCGAACGGCAAACGCAGGTCTCGATAGGCGTCAATACTTGGAATGGAACGCTGTTATCCCCTTGCAGCGAAAAGTAGAGGTTTCCAAGAAATATCGAAGCTGTTTCCCATCAGGTCCCGTTTTTTTAAAAATCGCAAACGCCAAAGAACCATCAGGTGCTGTTTGTTTCCTTTTTTTCAAGATCGCGAACGAACGGCAAATAATTTGAGCTCGAATATTTCGGGAATGGCGCGTGGATTCATATGCGAACGCGCAAGCCAGCATGCCAGTACGACATTTACCGTTTGGTTCGAGAAAATGGTTGGCCTACACTTCTGCGCACCTGGTACGAGGCGAAAGGACTACCAGGTGTCAAAGTAGTGCCAATCCATGGTTGACTGGGTCTGATTCCCCTCGGGTAGGGTTAGGGCTTCGAATTGTGTTCGTCCCGAACACTGGAGCAGGAATGACCCTCACCTAATTCCTCGATAAAGTGGTGAGCTCCGCTCAGATGAGGAGGGGAGGGAGGGAGAGGAACGCGAGCGTACATGCGGACGGACGGACGTGTAACGACGTGTGTTTAGTCCTTTGTGTTTGCCGTTGCAGGGGTCGCCCCCTGATCTTTCCTGAGGCCTCCTTCCTCGCTTCTCGAGGAGCTCTCTTATCGTATACCTCCACCCCCAAAAAATGATGACTTGTTAACCCCTTCTCTCTCTTGTGAGGACAAACTAACCGGGGCTGACTGCGGTCCGGGAAGGGTTGAAGACTGCGGTCAGTCCCGTTTCGGGGACAAACTGTTCACGGTAGAATTTGAGAGGTTTTGTCCCCTACACGGAACCGGAGCTCTGAAAGGGTCGAAGAAAGGCTCGGAGTGCGCAACCCGATTAGCTTCCAACTTTCCCGAAAGCCTGTATAGAAAGGTCGCCGTTACAGGGGGACCGTAGTAAATAGGACCTACTGACTGTACACGTAAAAAACTGTGTAGTATCCACCTACTTTCACCAACAACATTCGGTCTTGTTTTCTGTGGTCCCTCGTAATGATATTTCGGTACGAAAGCGAATTGGTGTATCCAACGATGTCGGGTGAGCGAACCCGGCCAGCCCGATTTTTTTCGGCCAAAACGTCCCGGACCTATCGTGCCACACGGCTGTCGCCTATCATGCATCGTCATGCATCCTTGGCCTGTATAAATATATGGGCTATGACAGCAACAGTAGTTCTTGACTCTTTTGCTGGGTCACTCGGTTCTATTACTAGCCCATCCCTGGTTTTGACGCGCGTGTTTTTTTTTTCGATCCTTCTACCCATTTACTGGTGTTAGATTCGCCCGTCTCTTCTCTGTTCCTCCTATAGGTAGGTACGACGGGGGACCATAGTAAATAGGGCCAAATATTGTTTTATGTGTAAAAACAGATATCTATACTCGTATACCTGGTAGGTTTTTGTGTGTACCGTAGGTCCTATTTAATATATTTTCCCCCCGTAAAATCGTAGTCCTAGCTCGGATCCGGGGTCATATGGCAAGCAGGCTCTGCTCCCACCTCCCCACTCCAAAATATCGTGTCATTTTTCAGCGTGAGAAGACTCCAACCCTTTCTTCCTTCGTCCACTCTTGTCGGACTGAAGTGCGCCTACTATTACGGGAGACCATAGTAAATAGGACCAAATAGTGTCGGTAAAAATATGGAGATATATTTTTTTTTTTTTTTTTTTTTTTTTTTTTTTTTTTTCATCCCATTCATCATCTTAGCACATCTTCTTCTCTCTCTCCTTCCGACTCGTAACTCAGATCCGGGGTCACATAGCAGGCTCTTCTCCTCCCTTCCCGCTACGGTACGTGCCTTCATTTTTTTATCGCGAGAAGATTTCAGCCTTTTCTTCCCTCGTCGACTCGCATCGAATTGTGCCTACCCACGCTGCAAGGCGCTCTCAACAATTGAATCCTTTTCTATTTTTATTTTTGCAAATAAAGTCAAAGTCCGACCCACCTGGGGCTCGAACCCAGGACTCAAACAAGTAGAATTCGAGGTTAACCACTTGAACCACCGGGGCGACCGGCTTATAGAGTTTTTTGTCTACACCGTAGGTTCTATTTAAGATGGTCGGTCCCCGTAAAATTAATATTAATACCCGCGCTTCGTTCGCGCTCTCGGCATTTTGATTCCTTTTTTTCCTTTCTTCATTTTTTTTTTTTTTTTTTAATACAGATTTTCTCACCCGGTGTGACGGAGTGAATGAATAAAGTCTTCTCAGCTCTTTTAAGACCGCAGTCCCGTTTTGTGGACAAACTACTCGTAATTTGAATGGTTTGTCCCCGAAACGGGACTGCCGCCCTGAAAGCATTCGTGTACCACCAAATCACCAAATCACACGGAGGCGACAGGCTACCCTATTAATGGCAACAAAGGTTGGCTGCGACGGGGGCTGGTTACCGTTGCACGTTGGTTGGGCGGCTTGGCTTTCATTGTGTGGGGCGTGCGCGCTTACCGTTCATTCTCCATCCGTCGAAGTTTCTTCACTTCCTTCCGTCCGTTCGTTCTGTATTTGTCTGTCGCACCTCCCTCCTGGGGGGGGGGCACGCCGTTTGTCTCTGTTTCGTCTGTTTTATTTCTCTTCTTTTTCTTTCGTCTTTCGTTTTGAGTCAAAATGGCCACACAGAGTATTGCTAGCCAATGGTTGATTGGTGCTGATTACCTCCGGGTAGGGCTCCTATTAATGCTGATGTAGGGTTAGGTCTTGGGCTGGGGATTGGGACACGATGTACCGACAGCACTAGTTTACTGTCAGGATTACTTCTGCCAGTAGTAATCTACTGATTTGACCTGGCCGTTTTTCGCCATTAGTTCTTACATTACGTTACGTCCGCCCAAGAAACACGCCATATTACTGTACAACAACCTACTGGAGGCCTTTCGGGAGGGTCCCAGAGGACTACAACTGTAATTTTTTCCCCCGAGCCCGAGGCATGACGGGGACGCAACGAGGAGAGAGGGAGGTTGTCGTTGTCGTCTTTTTTTTTTTTTTTTTCATGCTCCGGGGGATTGGTGAAATTAAAGCTCAAGCTCACCACACTGCCACGTTTCAGTTTCGTGTCGTGGGTCATCTTCACACATGGCTCCCGTTGCGACAGCAGAGCCACCCGGGAGGGTCGTCTCCTCGTGGTAGTGTAGGACTCGCGCGAGCCAGCCTTCCCGCCGGACTTGGTTCCAGTTACGGCCCACCGCACCCATTGGGGCGCTGGTCCTCAAGTGGTTGGTACGGGTGTGCAGTCTTCACACAAGAGTAGACCGGCGTTTATGTCCCATGTCACATCTATCTGTGTGCCAGTGTTCTTCACACTGATACGTTCTTCTATTATTACGGGGGGCCATAGTTAATTCGTACGACCTATGGAACACACAAAAACCTACCGATACTCGTACCAGGTATATATTTGCCTGTTTTTACTACGAACCAATATTAGGTCCTACCAGGTATTTTACTGTGGTCCCCCGAAATATTATTAGTAGTCGTCGACATCCAGCACTCCGGCACATGTGTCCGTGCTGTAACCCAACAACGGCATCATCAGTTTATATACCGGTACAGGAATACATGTATAACCGGGGAACAACAATAACGGCTATGTCGTGTCCTATTACGGGAAACCATAGTAAGTATGACCAAGTATTGTTAGTAAAAATAGCGAAATATATAGGTTTCCGTGCGTACCGCAGGTCCTGTTTACTATGGCCCCCCGTCCTCGTAGACCTCCGCGGGGGCGACCGTTTTTTGTTTCGTTTTGTTTTGTTTTTTTTCCATCATGTCTTGAACTTTCCAGCTCAACCCCCCCCCCGTACGTACGTAGGAGGTATTTCTTAACTTACCTTCAGCGATTTTCCGGACGAGCTGCGGTCGCAGGCAGCAGTGTCGTCCCCCCTCCTAGCCCCCGGTACGAGCCTTCATTCCTATCACCCGTGGGGCTCAGTGTGTTTTGAGATAATCCGGCCCGTTTTCCGAAAACAATGCCGGCATATCGTCCGGCCACTGGCCACTGGTATGACGCATACATTGGCCCCATGAAAAACCACCCCGGCCCCTTTTCTTCAGGTACACACACTTGCGTTACAGCAGGTATCACAATATTGGCGGGTTGGTTGGTTGGGTTTTTTTTTGTTTTCCTAGTTTTTTAGGAGAGGGGGGGGGGGAGTGATATTTATTGATTCGTTAAGCAGACGAGGAAAGCAATATTAAATGACATGTACTCGTATGACTTGAAAAATCGGTCCTTTTGCCCGGGAAAAAAAGAACGCAGGTAAGGTATGGTGCGGTACATAAATATGTATCCGATTTCAGCTGTAGTGGTCCCTCTAATAGTGCCGGTATGTATGCGCCAGCCAACAACACCGGCTCTATAACGGCAACCGGCACTATTCTGGCGAATCCCATTATTAATAGTACCAATCGAATCCACGGGTACCTACGTATGAGCGGGCAACCCGCACGAGAGAGGGACTACTACTGCGTACCAGATACTGAGTACGAGGATACCCTCTGAGATCCCTTGGTATGAACAGGTACTGCACGAAGCTGTGAGATTACAAGTGCACAATTAATCGAGGGGTGTGTTGGGTACTATCAGGGGGCACGCTGCGTAGTAAATAGGACCTACGGTACACACAAATGTATATATATATATCCGTATTTTTACTAACAATATTTGGTCCTATTTACTATGGTTCCCCCGAAATACTACTACTGCTGGGTACCGGTAAGCGGGGTATTTTTTGGTGGGCGTGCCGAAGTTGCCGAAAGTGTCCGGTGCCCGGTCTGCGTACGAGAAAGTCCTACCGAACATGCCATGTACGGGCGTGCTCGGTAGGGTATTGAGGACGTACCGAACCTCGCCACCGAAAACTTGGTTGGGTAGACGAACTGCCGAGGAAATAGAGGGCCTTTAACAATCTGGGAGAAGGGATCTTCAGGTTGGTAGGCTGTTCGGGTGTTTTGGTTCCTGTTGGGATCAAGGTACGGGCGGAGGGAGACCCAACCCAACCCCTGACCCTGCGCCGAGTGTGCATAGAACCAGGAAATTTCTCAGTTGCGGACGACGATTCCGAAGTGCAGACCACGCTACACATTTTTCAAGAAAAAAAACATCCCTTAAGATCCCTTCTCCCAAACTGCTAAACCTACTTAGGAAATATGTACCCGGGTTTACTGCGTACCCTGAGGGGACACCACCGCCCTTTCGTGCTTTCATCACTTTTAGAACCCCAGTCCCGTTTGGGGGACAGGCACTCAAATTCCAAGTAATTTGTCCCCAATTGTCCCCAACACGAGACTGCAGTCCTAAAAGAGTTATTTTCTGCCAGGTACTGGGACCATGGTGTTGATTGTCCTCAATTCCGATGTTGATGGTCGGTACACGTCACACGCTGGAGACGTGGAAAACGTCAAGAGACGGTACGCAGGCAGCACTATTAACTACTTGAAAATTGAGTGGTTTTGTCCCGGAAACGGGACTGCGGTTCTGAAGGGGTTGTGACACGACTCCACCAGCAACACACTCGTACGCGTAGGCCCGACAGGAGTGCGCCGGTATGCTGGTACAGCAGTGCCTAATTTACACGGAAAGTCCCACCAGTTCGACCCTTTTTACCCGTCTCTTTGAGATGAGCATGTTTTGTGTATTCCAGTAGACGCCCCGGGCTCGGTTGCTCACCTGCTCAAGATGTTTGTACCGGTATTTCAGACCAATCTGTACCAAAAGAGAAGCACTGTTTTGTGCTAATATTCAAAACAAGAGTTATTTCTGTACAGGAACATATTGATACGATATCATGCCTGGTACACATTACGTGTACAAGGTTTGTGCATTGACGCGCATCGCTTAACCCCTTTAGAACCGCAGTCCCGTTTGGGGACAAAACTACTTGAAATTTGACTGGTTTGTCCCCAGAACGGGACTGCGGTTCTAAAAGGGTTAACGGAAGAGATGTGTTTAGGCGTATTTGCCCAGTAGCGGAGATATTATCTGAAGGCGGTGGCTATAGATACATTTAAAAAATACAAGGTACTCGTGGCAGTATAAAGTGACGAAAAGTGTACCCGGACCTCTACTCCTATTGTTACTACTGTTGTTCAAGTAAGAGTCCTGGGTTACAAGGTGTCAGGTATGTACTATTACGGGGGACCTTAGTTAACAGGACCAAATATTGTCAGTAAAAATGGTTTAATATATAGGTTTTTATGTATACCATAGATCCTACCAGGTATCAACTATGGTCCCCCGTAATATTTGTAATGTATACGTACCACAGCAGACAAACACGTACACTTGCAAAATCATCCCCAACTTTAGTCCGGAGTCTTGTGTATGGCGACGATACTTTCTCGATTTTTTATGAGTACGTTGGGTATGTTATGCCTAATTCCGAGTGATGTTTACCCAATATGGTAGAGCAGAGTCCCTCGAGGGGTTGAGGTCTGAGTTTTTTCTTTCTTCCCTTTTGCCCTTGTTTTTTAACCCTTTTAGAACCGCAGTCCCGTTTTGGGGACAAACCACTCAAATTTCAAGTAGTTTGTCCCCAAAACAGGACTGCGGTTCTAAAGGGGTTAACGTACCTGGTACTTGCTTGTGTCTTCACGCGGACCCGCGGGTATATATATATGTACATCTGTACCGCTGTGTAATAAACCGGTACAGAGTAAGTATATCAGTACCGCAGGTGGAACATACCTACGAACATTCCATGGATAACATTTTTATTACCGTGTACCAGCCCTGTACTCGTACAGCAGTGTTCTTCCCATAATTAAACATATATTTCTGACCGGTATATATTTCGGTCGACATCCGTCAACATCCAGTGTCCGTGCAGATCCCTCAAGAGAAGGGAGTTATACCAGCTCTTGTGCCCACAAACCGACGACACGGGGGTACGCCGAGTAGACAACGCACGGCAATCAAAATAGTCGCCCGTCTTTGTTGGCCTATATAATGTTGGAGTGCGTATGCTTGTTTTTTGTTTTTTTGCCTCTGTTTTTACTTGAGGTATTTCTTCCACACACTCCAGAGTTATTGGAGCCTGTCCTGCGACCACGGACTGCATTGAATTGTGAGTTAATGTGAGAACAACAACAACAACATAGTGTGCCTGCTGGTTCTGCTCTACGTCTGTTGATTCATAATTAATAGCGGGATTGATACATACCTGGTATTATTAGTATAATATAGACCAATCGAACCGAGATAACATACTGCTGTTGTATTTTTATCGTAAAGAACAGGAAGCAGACACCCCGAAACGTATCTAGGCCCCCCAAGTTTCCAGCAAATATTCAGATTTTCCGCGGACCCTCCTTCGCGCTAGCCGTTTCTCTGCTTGGTGTTTTTTTACGCGAAGTTTACTCAAGATTTCTGTTCTTCATTTCAAAGGCCTTTTACCTGTGCCACCAACCACCAGGCTGCCAGAAATTCAGAATTTTTGAAGCGAGAGTCGGGCCAGATGCGCCAGATTGCCCCTCCCCCTTCGCAAGTTAGTCTTGAGAACCGACTCACTCCCAGTCCTAACCTCGTATTTTCATACGATCGACCTGTTGCTGGGCGAGCTATTAATAGAGCTGCGCGCGACTGCTGGGTACAAGAGAGTGTATTCCCTAGGAGCTACCACCCCCCCCCCCCCCCCCGCCCTTCCTCCTCCGACCGCTGAAGAATGCGACCTCGCGAGGATACGCTTCCGAGGCGACGGGTGCCCCGCCATCGTCTGGTGCTGGTGGGTCTTTTTGCTATCAGTAGTTTTGATTTGTCCTTGTGGGTAAGTAAGTGTCTTGCTCGTGTCTCTGAGTGTCGAGAGTTTCTTAGGCCGTGAAAGGCTCTTTAGAACCGCAGTCCCGTTTCGGGGGCAATCCACTTGAATTATAAGTAATTTGTCCCCAAAACGGGACTGCGGTGCTAAAAGGGTCAAGTCATATGAGAGCGTCTCCGTACGTTGTCCAGCAAACAACGTGGAATTGTTTTACTTGAATGATTGTCCAGCACTATCTGTATGTATCAATGTATCAACATAGGGACAGCAGTAGTATAACCAGGGTGTATATATATATATATATGCCACAGGTTGGAGTGTAGACGTCGTCGTGCGGGTGGTGGTCGGTCAGCGCAAGACAGGCGGGGGATGCCCAGCCGTTCGCCTCTTACGGCATGTACGTACCTGGTACATACATATTCATGCGTTGTATTGATCTTGAGGTTGATCACCAACTATAACAATGGTCTACGGCAGTGCTTGCTTGATGCCAAATGCTCCACAACTATTAATAGTATTGCGGCCAACAGCTTGCGAGTGTTTGGTACGGTCTGTACAGTTTGGTGTATAAAAATGGGCAGTAGTGCGACTACAACTATTAACAGATGGAGATCACTCATCCTACATATGTAGGGCTCGAACAGAGCAGAGGAGAAGAGACTTGACTCGATTCGCGTTTGCGCCCGGCCTGTTATTATAAATACCAGGTACACCCCCGTGAGCCGGGTCTGTCTCGCTTGCTTGCCTTGCGCCCAGAGCTATTACTCGTCCGTAGTCAAGCCAGGTGATCGGTCCAGCCCGGCTTTCAGTAGACACATCCAGAGCAGGAATGATGGCTGCTGTCATGTCAGCGTGCGTATGATACAAAGAAATATACGTACAATACGTAGTTCTCAGTATGACACATATTAATAGTCCACGTATATGACCCGGAAGTGGTCGGAACTGGGTAATTCCAGCTGACGTACATCCGTCCGCCCTGTTCAGGCGAAGTTCTCCTGACGCTCCGGAAGAAAAACATGCTCTTCTTTTGAATAATGAGGTTGGCATAGTCAATATTACTGGGGACCGTAGTAAATAGGACCTAAAAAGTTGAACACGAAAACCTTTGTATTTCCATATTTTTTCTAACAAAATTTGGTCCTATTTACTCTGGTCCCCCGTCGAATATTGAATAGTACTGCTGTAGTGTTGTTTGTACACGTGGATTTTTTTTGTTGTCTCCGGATGGTGATTGTTTCCGGCCTCGGCTGACATCGCCCACCACCCCGACTCGGAACTCTTTACCTCTTTTACCCTAGCCATTGGCGTACGTGTTTGGTTCGCCAGCTGGTGCTATCACAATAATAGGAAATACTCTGTTTGCTGTTCGGGCGGGCACATCTGAGGAAGTTCGCCTGAAGGGGCAGACCCAGACGAACACGGTGCAATCTTATTATGGATGAAATAGGTAGCAGTCATTTACGTACAGCAGTACGTGTTTTTGGCGCATTTTTTTCGTGATTTTTTTCTTTTTTTTGTTTCCCGGAAATGTAGGAGGTTTGAGTACCATCGTGTGAATATGAATAGTACGAATGGATACGTACGGCATACCTTTGGTGATGTTCGTACGGAAGCATGTTCGTACGGAAGCCAGGCACCACAACGTCTGGCACCAACTATTATGCCAACTCCCGAAGAACTATCAATACTGTAATATAATAAAACAGGTATAGTACTTTGTACCAGGTGTGTGTGTTCTCCACAGCAGTAAACCGTACCAGGTAACTTTGTACCAGGTGTGTGTGTTCTCCACAGTAAACCGTAATACTTTGTACCAGGTGTGTGTGTTCTTCACATTAAACCGTATATATACGATAGCGACGTCTTTGTCGAGACGATGATTGATGTGTTTGACAGCAAAGTAGCTCTGCCTCAACTTTGTTCTTGAGTAGTTCTACCGTGCTGCATTAAGGTCAAGGGTACGAGATATATTTATTGTTTTTTTTTCGTATATTTATTTAGACAGGTTGGGCAGCTTATACGTCAGGACTGCCGTCCGGTTTTATGGACAAATGGGGACAAATTACTCGGAATTTGAGTGGATTGTCCCCTAAAACGGGGCTCTGGAGTTCTAGAGGGGTTCACCACCCGAGATAATTCGCAGAGATGGGTTTGCAGCTTTTGCAGGAGTCAGATTGCCCCTGTGTGCTGTTTTGTGTGTTCTCCCTCCTGGCGCGGGAAGAAGTGTGGCCGCTTGAAAGCCGGTGAGAGGCCATACTGGTATGATACAAAAAAAAAAAAAGAGTTTCGACCGCTGAAACCGCGAAAGGTGTGAGAGAGCGAGAACGTTTTTGTGTGTGTGTGTGTTTTTTTTTTTACATCGAACCGTTCTTCCTTCTTCCCCATACGACGTGCAGCACTCACTCCCAGCGTCCGTGCCTGTAGCAAACCCGGTGTCCTTGCCTGTTCTTCATCCGACGTTCTTCGTCCTAGGTCTACAGAGACATACCAACTCTGTCGTTACAGAATCACCACGCAAGAAATGTCGTGGGAGATCTGTACATCGTTGTGATATACAGCAAGGAGAGCAGACAAGGCGATGCCATGCCATGCCGTCGTACACACACATCTTATCATCTTATAGAACCTGAGGTTTGTCAAAATTCGATGGAATCTAATTTGAAAATCGATGAGCCGTGAGCGAGTGATGATGAAGAAAATTCCAGGCATTTTCCTACGGGAGTGGGAGAGAGAAGATAATCTATCAACCTATGCATCGTATCTGGTGAGGGGTTGTCCTCACGGCTTGTCCGATTGGTCGCAGAGCTGAAACACTATTACCACAGACTACCTGGTATTAATATTAATATTATATCAATATTGATAATACAGCAGCCAGTCAAGAAAAATCGGCCAACCCCTTCAGGACTGCAGTCTCGTCTTGGGGACAATTGGGGGCAAATTACTTGGAAATTGAGTGGCTTGTCCCCAAAAACGGGGCTGGAGTTATAGAGGAACTTCGAACTCCTCCGCGCCCGTTGTTTCCGGTACCAACTCTGATGGGGGACGTCGATACACATAAGATGTCCAATGCCCTACTCGCTATTACGGGGGACCATAGTAAATACCTGATACCTGGTAGGACCTACGGTAGAGACAAAAACCTACCAGGTATATATTTGAGTGTTTCCACTGACGATATTTGGTCCTGGTTACTGTGGTCCCCCGTGATGGGATGGGCTGTCCCCGAAATGTTACTGCAGTACTATTAACCCTTTTAGAACCGCAGTCCCGTTTTAGGGACACACCACTCAAATTTCATGTAGTTTGTCCCCAAAACGGGACTGCGGTCCTAAAGGGATTCAGAAAGGGGTTGAACCGTTCGTTCTCCCCGTCGACATAATGCGATGCCATGTGCATCATACCGACAGGCGCGACATACACATTCTACGAAAGAGGGAATTTTTTTTCATCAAGAACAAAAAATTTGGAAACAAAAAACATGAGAGAAAAAAAAAGAAACAGAAGAAGAAAAGAAAAAGCTGTCGTTTCCCCCCCCCGCACCCCCGCAGGGGATGTGGCGGACACTATATACTCAGTATATACTGCTGTTAGTAATGGCTACCAGGTATTTATTTTATTTTATAAAATATCAACGAGGTACGAGGGAAGCTATACCGCTACCTATAAAGAGGGGAAGACTACAGCAGTAAGATATATCCAAGGGAAATATCATTTTTTTTGTTCTTCTCTTTTTATTTGTCCACTTTGTTTTTGTTTTCTCTTTGACTGTTTCCTTTCGTTTCCCTATTTCATAGAATGTGTATGTCGTGGCTGTCGTATCTAGTATGATGACATGGTATTGCATTGCCCACTGCTGTGCTTACTGCATACCGGTACGTGGCAACGTGGCATATCCGTGGCGTAGCTTTGTGACCACAGAACTTGTATCTCTTCTAGGATTGAAGAATCGGCACGGACACTGGTTGTGCTGGATGTCGACGGGTAGAAAGAACGGTTTAATGTGAAGAACACACACACGCACATGGTAAGAAGCACAACCCAAAGGCACCACCCAACACAAAAAAAAAGCACCCCCTCGTATCGCCGCGGCAGTTTGTGGTACGTAAAACACGCTAGCGCGTAGCGCACCTCACGCGACGAATTTCCAGCCGGTTTCTCCAGAGCAGGGTAGACGGACGGCTTTATGGAAAAGGCCGCGTCCAGATATCTCCACATGTGTACGTACGCATCGCTCAGCAGTTGCACACGGCTTGGAGATGCGTCCGACGGGGCTGTGTCGTCATCTTCAAGACCCTGTTTCCGGGGGACCATAGTAAATAGGACCGAATTTTGTTTCTAAAAATAGGTAATTATATAGTTTTTTGTGTGTACCGTAGGTCCTATTTACTATGGTCCCCCATAAATTACGTGTAGCGTGATATGATACGGGTGGTATGTATCTCTTCTATTATAATATTGAAGAATCAGGACGGGTTACTCCTGGGTGTGCTGGATGTCGACGGGTCGAAGGAGCGGTTTACTGTTTCATGTGTGCAGAACACGCACGCGCACATATATATCATACTGGTATATATGTACTCGTACGAGTACGGGTACGGAATTTAACAAAACGTAGCCTAAAAAAACGTAACACAAGAAAGAACACCTCAGCGAATGTACTCGTACGAGTAGAGTGAGTGACATTTTTTTTTTTTTTTTTTTTTTTTTTTTTTTTTTTTTTTTTTTTTTTTTTTTTTTTTTTTTTTTTTTTTCCATCCCATTCATTATCTTCGCACATCTTCTTCTCTCTCTCCTTCCAACTCGTAACTCAGATCCGGGGTCACATAGCAGGCTCTTCTCCCCCCTTCCCGCTACGGTACGTGCCTTCATTTTTATCGCGAGAAGATTTCAGCCTTTTCTTCCCTCGTCG
Source organism: Nereocystis luetkeana (assembly GCA_031213475.1). Classification (NCBI taxonomy): domain Eukaryota; class Phaeophyceae; order Laminariales; family Laminariaceae; genus Nereocystis; species Nereocystis luetkeana. Next base: position 8,827,123 of record JARUPZ010000012.1, on the reverse strand, counting down.
ACTCGCATCGAATTGTGCCTACCCACGCTGCAAGGCGCTCTCAACAATTGAATCCCTTTTTTTATTTTTGCAAATAAAGTCAATGTCCGACCCTCCTAGGGCTCGAACCCGGGACTCAAACAAGTAGAATTCGAGGTTAACCACTTGAACCACCGGGGCGACCGGCTGATGGAAGAATGTAGAACTTCTTCGAAATGCTTTTGCGAAAGCTTATGTACGAATAGAAAAGATCGGGCTTCCCTGGTGCCTGGTGCGTAAGAGCGTGTGACACCACGACATCTCGCAGCTTGAAAGAAAAAATAGAGCGTCGGTGCCAAACTACGATACTGCTGTGAACGAAATTTGTTTGATCGAACTTGCAGATAGCGGGTCACGCCGCTGGTTCTAATGCTGTAGGTGCTGCCGTATGCACCAAAATCCTATTTTGTCGCAGTGTTATGATCAAGGAGCTGACATCCCTCTACAGCAGTCCGTAGAATGAAAAACATCACCACCGACCGTACAGCAGTCGGTGTGTGCTGGATGTCGGCGGCGGAAACATATGATGAGAAATGGACATAAACACTAAAACACCAATACTCTTGTGCTCCTGTCCTTGCTGCTGCTGCTGCTGCTGCTGCTCCTGTGTTCGTTCGTTGCTGCCTGTGCCCTGTTGATTTTTTTCCTGGATGGAACCACTTCGCAGAGGAGCGTAACGCACGAGGTGGAGATGGACGAAAACGAGATTGTGGTGCACCAGCGCCGCTGTAGCACCGCCGTGGGCGTGACCCCCAGCCACCCGTCGGCGATCGTGGACCTCTTCCACGAGATGGAGTCTATCGGTAAGACGCTGCCCTGTTGTGGAAATGTCTATTATTAGTATTACGGGGGACCGTAATAAATAGGGCAAAATATTGGTGATAAAAATTGGGAACTATCTAGGTTTTTCTGTGTACGGTAGGTCGTATTTTATACTGCTGTGGTCCCCCCGTAAAATAGTACTGACCATAATAAATAGGACCAAATAGTGTTGATAAGGATTTGGGAACTCTGGGTTTTTCTGTGTACGGTAGGTCCTATTTACTGTGGTTCCCCGTAAAATAGTACGCGTATTTCGTGGAATGTTTCAAACGTTACGTGTACGGAAGATTATACTGGTAAAAAAAATTTTATTTCGTTTTTTTGTCCCATCCCAGTTATCGTATCTTGTCGTAGCTTCGCCCCCATCTTTTGTCTCGTGCCTTGCCGTTTCTGTCCCGAGGACGTTTCAGCCCTTTCTTCCGTCGTCCGGTTGTATAGGTGATGTCATACATATCTCACGTACTATAAATATATATATATATATATATATACCGGTATAGGGTATGAACCCGGATAACCCGCAGATCATAAACTTGTGTATATATATGGTATATTTTATTGACACCTCAGGCGCGAGGTCGGGTTTTTGTTTTTGTTGCGGAAACTCAACGTTGCAAGCTGCGTGTGATCTTTCACAGTAGTAGTAGTAGTAGTAGTAGTAGTAGTAGTTCTCGTGGTCGTGGTCGTGGTCGTAGTCGTGGTGGTCGTAGTCGTGGTGGTGGTGGTGGTGGTGGTGGTGGTAGGCGCAGCAGCGCCGGTTTCCGCTATAGATATGGTGCCGGTATTTGTTGACTGCCCGCATGCATAGAAACCGGCAATATTGCTGTACCAGGTACGTACTATGTATATAGAGAGGGATTGCTACTGCTACTGCTGCCGCTGCTGCTGTAGTTTCGAAGCGCACGTGCGCATACATACCTCTGTCTGACGATCCTGATTCACCCCCTCCCTCCCTCCTTCCCTCCCTCCCCCCCCCTGCCACGCCACCGACCCACACGATCGCCGTCCAGCGAGCGGCTACGCAGCAGGGGACAGCGGCTCGGACGATGGCGAAGACGACGATGATGATAGCGGTCGCCCCGCCGACGGCAAGGTGCGGACGGTACATACCAATTGCCCCCGAGGCGGACCGGCGCCGAGCCACGGCCCACCGGCGACCACGGCGGGCTCTACCGACGCGGCCGCCGTCCTCGCCGCCGAGTCGCTCGAGTCGGTGGCCATGTCGTCGTCCGCGTCGACTGCGTACGCGAGCGCCAGCGCTTCCGGCGGTGAGGCATCGGGGGTGGTACAGCAGCAGCACCAGCAGCACCAGCGCCAGCAACAGCACCAGCGCCAGCAGCTCCCACATTCGGGTCCCGCGGTGAAGCTTTGGGGCAGCGATAAGCCGACGGCCCCAAACGACGTATCGGCGGCGACGACGGATATGGTGACACCGACAACTAGGGGCGCTGGGACGGGGCCGAGCGCGGGGCAGGGAGGGGTAGCATCGTCGACCCCGCAGCAGCAGGAACCGGCGGCGGCGGCGGCGGCTGCTGCTGCTGCTGCTGCTGCTGCTGCTGCTGCTGCTGCTGCTGCCGCTGCCGCTGCCGCTTCCGCTGGTGCTGCTGCCGCTCCGCGGCGCAGCGAGGCGTCCAGCCCCAAGTTCACGACGATGTTTGCGCCGAGCGCTGAGGCGGATGCTTGGGAGAGGCAGGTGCCCAAGCCGTACTGGCCGGCGGACGCCAAGAGCACTGCTGCGGCGGCTGTGGAGGCGGCGGCGGCTACCGCGGCCGCTGATGTGGTGGGGAAGGCCGGGGTGGATGGGGCTGTGATTGTGCTGCCGGACGAGTCCCCGAATGAGGTGGGTGAGGGGGGGAAGGGGCTGGGTGGGGAGGGGTAGGAGTGGGTGGGAAGGAAGGTATGTAGTACCTGGTACCGACCTTAGGCCAGATTTTTCACTGCGAAGGGTTGAAATAGTGGCGCAGGAGGAGGGGGGGGGGGGGGGGGGGGAGGGAGGCAGAAGGGGAGAAAAGGGGGGAGGGGCGTTAGCACCACGTTAGAAACACCCCAGTTTTTTTCGGGAGTGGTGGCGGGGGGCGGGCCCCGTCTGTTCGACCGTGCCGGGGTGACGACCGCGCCATGATGGTTTCTCGTACGAGGTATGTATAAAACGGTGTTGGTGTGGAGTGCAGCATCTTGCTTGGCGCCCACCCAGCATGTGTGTACTAAATAGCACCCCGGGGGAAGAGAGCGGGTTCGGTTTGGAAGCGCTCGCAGCTACGACCGACCGACCGACCGACCGACCGACCGACCGACCGAACCCCCTTTTTCTCACCTTTTTTTTCTTCGCCCCCGTCGTTTGATTTCCCCTCACGCCCCCCCCCCCCCCCCCCCCCCCCCCGCGCCCCGTTTTTGTTTTGCGTTCGGTTGACACGTGTACCGCCTCCCCTCTCGACCCAATCAATCACCGCCAACGACGACGACGACGACGATGATGACACCAACAACGACCACTGACACCAACAACGACCACGCCACAAAAAAAAAAAAAATGAAAATGAAAACGAAAATGAAAACAGCCGATAAGAACGACCTCGAACGTCCAGGACCCGGAGGACGTGAGGAGACCTGGCTTGGGGGTGCGGCAACAGCGCCCGCTGCCGCCGGCGCTCAACCGCCTCAGCTCCGTCAGCGGCAGCGGCATGTCGCTGGCCCCCCTCAGGCGTAAGACAAGCATGGGGTCCTTCCAAAAGGGGATGGGGGAGAGCCTTAAGGGCCGAATGCGCAAGCAGATGGACATACCCGTGGAGCCGAAGAAGGAGATCGACCTGAACATTCCGATCGACCAGATAACAAGCTTGAAGTACCTTGCGCAGGTGGGGGGGAAGAGAAACGTTACACGCCCGCGCGTCCCCGGTCCAGAGAGAAATTGGACGGTAGAAATGACAGCAGTCGTGAAAATTTAAGACTACGGGCATGCATGACATGAGTACCCCTCCCCCCCGTCTTCCCCCTGCCCACCCCCGCCCGCACGCCCTCCCCCTCCCCCCCCCCACCCCACTAACGCCTCTCGCTCTTGGGAACGATAGGGAGCGATGTGCGTTGCGTACACGGCCGTGCTCTACGGTAAGACGGTGGTGCTCAAGACTCCCCTTCCTGACACCAGCCACGCGGATGTCGCCGCGAACGACCTTGAGGTGGGAAGGAAGAAAACGCTGTTGACCTCTTGCCGACGGGCGCGGCTTTTCCGCTCGGCCTCGACTTTTGGGGAGGGGTGGAGTGGGGAGTGGGGCGGTTTTTGATGGGTGGAGGGCGGTGTAGAGGGTTTTGGTGGGGTGTAGGGCGGGGTAGTGCTGGGAGTTACGTGAGGTCTTTGCGGGTGGGGCGGGCGTATTGGTCGTGTTGGTAGTGGTGGTTCTGGCGTCAACGACGCGTGCCTCGGCGCGGGTATAGGGAGAGATTGACGCGGCGGCGGCGGCGTTTCGTTCTTGGGCCCCCCTCCACCTCCATCCACCGCTAGCGCGCTCGTGATGTTGCACGGCTGCACTACTGTTCTACTAATCTGACTCTGCTGCTACTACTACTACCACTACCACCACGACTGCTGATGCTGCTACGGCTAAGGCTGCTGTTGCTGTATTGCTTGCTACTTCCCTTGACCTTGGCATGCGACTGACTTTTTCGTGCGACTCTCGCGCCCTTCCCGCACGCATGGATTCAGGTTGAGATGCTCCTCCTGAAGGAGCTTCACCACGAGCACATCGTCGGCCTGCTCGGCGCGGGTTTCCTGCCAGACGGGAGGCGGTTCGTCGCTCTGGTACGTTGCCGTTTTTCGTTTATGTGTTTTTGGGTTACCACGTGGTCTTGACATCGTTGTTTGCGTATTTGTCTACAACATATATTAATAGCAGCAGATGTGTTTTGTGTGTAATGCTTTGTTTTGTTGCTTTCCGTTTGTTGTCTGGGTTGTGCATGGCGCACCTTTTACAAACCGAGCTTCCCTTTTTTTTTTCTTCTGTGTTGATGTTTCTCAAATCTCTTACCCTCCACTCCACTCCCTCCCGCCTCTTCTCCACTCTTTCTTTTGTTTTTTACTTGCCCCTTTTGTTACCTACCGCCTTTGCAACCTGTCTTCTTTCTCCCGTGGCGTCCCTGTCGGTGGACTCCTGTTGCCGGCTCGCGTGTTCCTCCGCACGTGCGCCGTCAACGACGACAACGTCGCCAACAACAACAACAACAGGAGTACCTCAGCGGCGGAACTCTGAGCGACGTTCTCCGAGACCGACGGTCGACACCCATGGGAATGACGCAGGTAGACTATGAAAAAGTAGAACGCGCAGCTCCTCCCCCAAAATGCCGCCGAACGAGGGTGATGATGGTGATGATGACGATGTTGGACGCCGCGAGTACGCGCGGTACCCGCCCGCCCGCCCGCCGTGCGTTTTTCTTTTGTCCGCGCTGCCGAGTCGGGGTTGCTAGCGTCTGATGTTTCGTTTTTGGAAGGGTTTCGTTCTATTTTTTTTGGGCGTGTATTGGGTAGGGCGCAGTAAGCGCCGCCGCCTGTCCCACCTCCCCGTACCCACCCCGCCCTCGCCCCCTTCATGCGACTCGCCCAACACGTCACGTTTCGCTTCGCGCTTGGTGCGAGCAACGTCTGTCTGATCGGTGGAAAACATGGCGTGCTCCGTCCCGGCATTCTACGTAGGGATGCGAGGGTCTAAGGCCGTACGACTACGGCCATGCAGGACACGAGTACACCCCCTCCCCTGCCCCTATCTAACCCCACCCCCAAATCCCCCACTCTTACAACCCACTCCTTGAACTTACCCCCCCCCCCCCCCCCATCGACGGCCTCGAGCAGGTGCTGGACCTCGCACTTGCCCTTTGCAACGCACTGGAGTACCTCCACGACTGTGCTGTGCCGGGACGCATCGTGTGCCACCGCGACCTTAAGCCGGACAACATCGGATTCGCGGAGGACGGATCGCTGAAAGTCATCGACTTCGGATTGGGAAAGGTGAAGCGATGTTTGAGCAAACAAGTAGTGGAACAGACAAAACAAAGATGGCACCTAAGTGTTTAGGAGACTTTTTGTGATTTTTGTGAGACGGTGGTGGTGGTGGGGATATGATGATATATACCAGGTATATATATGAAGTGATTCTGATCATGTTTTCACATTACGTAGCTCCTTTCCCTCGAGCCTACCTCCGTGCTGACATATTTTCAGACCCCCCCCCCCCCCCCCCTCCATCCCCTTGGTGCAAGCAATGCCTGCCTGATCGGTGGAAACCCGACGTGCTTCGTCCCGATATTGTAGAGATGCAAGCATATATGTATGTACGACTGCAGCAATGCATGACATGATTACACCCCCTGCCAGAACCCCCATCCGTCTCGTCGTGGCTTCCGTAAGGCCTACCTTCTTACAACTCCCGCTTGTGTTTGCGTCTTCTTGTTTTTTAACTTTGCAGATTATCAAGCGTAAGTTCCGAGTGCGGGCGGAAAGGTACCAGATGACCGGCGGGACGGGGTCTCTCCGTTACATGGCACCCGAGGTATGACTGCCAGCCATTGGGGTTTCGATCGACGCCGCTACCGCTATTTCGTAGCTCCGCGGTTTCGCTCCTACCGCGGCGTATCATACCACAGCAATCAGAACACACGATGGACTCCGCGTATCCACTGTGTTCACACGCAATACTTGCTTGTTGCACTGCTGTTTTTCTGTGGTTTCCCGTGAGAATTACAGGTAAGGGGGGAGGGGGGTGATTTTTTTTTTTTCCTCATCCCATTCATTATCTTCGCACATCTTCTTCTCTCTCCTTCCCACTCGTAACTCAGATCCGGGGTCACATAGCAGGCTCTTCTCCCCCCTTCCCGCTACGGTGAATGAACCCTTTTGGTGCTGCTGTCCTGTGTTCGGGACAAACCGCTCAAGTTCCGAGTAGCTCGTCGCCCAAACGGGGCTGCGGTCCTAATTGAGGGTTATATATACGCAGAACCCATTATGACACAAAAACCACGTACAAGTAGTATCCCCCCCCTTTTGCTGGCACGTGTTCAGACACCGTTCTGCTGTGTGTGCCGCTATGAAATTTCACCTGCGCTTGTTTCTTTTTTCTTCTTCCACGTACGTTGTGTGCTCACGCATACGTAATACGTACCTGGTACGAGGTATGTGTATTGTTTCGGAGTTTTTCATCATTGTCTTTGGACTGCAACGCTTTTTACCTCGTATTAATACTGCTGCCCCCCCCCCCCCCCCCCCCCCCCGCCCGCCCGACAACACGCACATACAACATTTTCTCTCTTTCCCCGTGGGCAGGTGGCGGACCACCAGGAATACAACGAGAAGGGAGACGTGTACAGCTTCAGCCTCATCATGTGGGAGATGCTCGCTGGGGAGAAGCCCTTCCTGGGTGAGGCGCGCACGCACTGCACGCACCCGCTTGACTCTGTCGTCTGTGTTGGGGCCGGCGGTGGCGTTAGGGGATAGCGTTGGGCTTGGAGTTGTCCGCAGCGCTTCCTAAATGGGTTGAGACGCGCACGCGCAACTTTGGTGTTCGGCTTTTGTGTAGGCGTTAGCTTTGGAGTCGAGCTCGCGTCGGGGGGTTTTGAGTAGAGGTTGGCGTTTCGGGGTTATAGCGCTGTCGTTGAAAAACCCATCCATAAATAGCAGGATGAACGCTATGTACTGTTCGAGTAGCACAACATGCGCAGTATTTTTCGGCCCCGGGTAAGAAAGAGATTTGCCTGTAACGTGTGTGTGTGTGTGTGTGTTTTTTTTTTTTTTTTTTTTTTTTTTAATACCTTCCTCCCTCCCCCCGATAGGCTTGAGACGGCCTGATTTCTACAGCCGCGTCGTGGACAAGGGGGAACGACCTCCTCTTAACCCGGAGTGGCCCATCCACGTCCGCAATTTGCTCGAGGAATGCTGGCGGACTAACCTTGACGAGCGGCTGAGCTTCCGAGAAGTCGCCGGGATACTCAAGGTGAGGTGTTTATGTTGTCCTCGGGGAAAAGGCTTCCTATTTTCGGCTGGGTTTGATGGTGATGTTGGTGGTGCTTTTGGCATGTTGCTAGTGGTGGTGGTGGTGGTGGTGGTGGTGGTGGTGGTGATTGCTGTAGCACTGAAAAGGTCTGCGCTCGGGCGCTGTCAGCACCCGAGCGGTGTGTTTGTGTGTGTTTGGTGTTTTGTGTGTGTGTCCAAAACTTTGGTGATGTGATTGTGGATGGGAGTAAAGTCTGTAGTGCTTGTGGCCGCGATGGCGCGCGTCCCGAGCCCAAACCCCCATCGTCGCCGTGTTGCTTTAAACCCCCATCGTCGCCGTGTTGCTTTAAACCCCCATCGTCGCCGTGTTACTTTTGAGGGAAAAAAAAAAAAGCGTGACAGATGTACAGCGAAATGGTCACGCACTTGCTCGTGGTTTCGGGGGGTGAGGCACGGCATGGCATGGTGTCCGAGTCACAATGGTTGAATGCAAGGGATCACGAGGCACGGCGGCAACGCTACCTCTATGTGTCTTGTGCTTCTGGGCGCTTACGCTGCTTGTAAACGGTTTTACGTATGGCACCGAAGGTTATCGTTGTTGAGGTCGCTATCTCGCTATATATGCCCCAAAGCAAAGGCGGTCAAGGCACCCACCCCACCTTAACAACACACCTCGCTCGCTCCTTTTTTTTTTCTTTTTATCCCACTCCCTCACTTTGCGCATGCATGCACGCACACCTCGCTTCTTTTTTCTTTTTTCTTTTTCTTCTTCTTTTTCTTTTCTTTTCTTTTTCGTTGTAAACTTTCTCCATCGCCGTCGATGGGAGCACAGGTGTGCGCGGAGGAAGAGAACCAGCGATCTTTCACGGAGGAGAGGCGGAAGAGCGTCCGCGTCGCCAACGTCCGATCGAAGCTCTGGACAACAACGGGCGCGAGGCCTGACCTGGAGCAGATCTCGGCAGACCCGCAGTACAAGCCGAAGTTCACCATCTCATCCTTCTTCTCCCAACACAACGTCAGTTCCTCCTCGTCCAGCAACTCTCGCCCGGTAGTTTCCGTCGAAGTAGCGACACCCCCGCAGCCGGAGCAGCCGCCCCCCGCCGTCGCGCGGGGGGGGGGGGGAGTGTTGGGGAGGAGGCGCATAAATTTCTGGTCGGTGATGCCCAGTTTTCGGCGCACGGGAAAAATCGTGAAGTACATCAAAACTATTGGGAGCCGACGGCGCACTGTCTAGAAACCTCCTGGGGGATAATTAAAAAAGATGGAACATTTCGTACCACCTCTATGTTTGTTGTAACCGGGGTGTTGATAGTGTCTCTACCAGCAGCGCATGTGGTGTGTACATTGGTCGAGCATTTATTCACGTAATAATCTCTCGTGATTTTTTGGTGGAAGCGGGTGTTGTGTTTGTTGGTCAAGCAATAGGATACGTACCCGTATGTATGATTGATTCCTGTAAAAAAAAAATATACCAGGTATATAGATACCAGCGTTAGGGTCTGCAGCATCGTTGTAGGTGGCACGGGTCAAAAGCAACACGTCGTAGTTGGCACGCTGCAACCACCTGAAGCAGCTGTGTACAGCAGTACACATCGAGCGTGTGTCTGGGATCTACGCACAGCTGCTGTTAACGGTCTTCACAGGCACTGGGTTCCTGGCTACGTATCCGTCAAGTTAGCTCCGTCAATACGAGCTTATGTATAGTCTTACATATCGGCCGGTTGTCCACAAACACAGCATTTTTTTTCTTCTGGGTTTCATCATTTTTTTTGGTGTTGTACATATTTGTGAGTGTCGTTCGTACGGAAGTAGTCAAGTTTGTTCGTCGGTGTACACCAGGTATGCCTCGAAACACAACATGCCTCGTGTGGCAAAAATTATAAGTTTTTTGGAAAACCGAAAAATCGCGACGGTGATGAAGAAAAAAAAAACGATCGAGCGAGCGAAAGCGCTGGAGTAGCCTTGAAGTGATGAGCGCACACGCACGCACGCACACGTGTATATATTATCCCTGGCACTGCTGTCGCGGAATTTGACCAGTTCGGTTTGAGGGCCGTTTTTGAGGGTTTTGAGGCCTTACAGCGACGACAATCTTTTGTGCGAACGCTGGGTTGTATTCGGGGCGGGGCGGGGGGGGGGGTTGCAGCTTGCAGTATACCTGGTACCTGGTATATATACACCAAACAGTAGTATATCTGGTGCTGGCATATTCTTGTTTTGACCAGTTCTGGGTAGCACCGAGAGAGCCGTGTAGTACAGCGAAGACATTTCCGAGCTAGCACCGGGATGTATTTTGGGCCTCGCAGTTGTACGTACGCGTATGTTATGAAGTGCGTACTTCGTGTACGTGTGCCCACAAACACCGTGTACCGGTAGCCACAATTTTGACCAGTTTTTCGTGCGAGAACTGAGAGAGAACGCCAACCCTTCAGCAACGATGGTTAATTTAGCGAGCGCGGGATTGGAGTTTTGAGCCTCGCAGCACACCACATGCACTTTCGCAGTAACTTCGAAAGCATGCACCTACATACCAGGTATAGCATTAGTCTCTGGGTACCGGTAAAAAAAAAAAAAAGTCCGCCTTTCGGCCGGAGAACCGAGGAAGTACGGGGAACAACGACTACAGGTTTTGTTCCATAGACCGACCGGGGGAAGCGAGCGAGCGAGCGAACGGACTCGTCGTGACTGCGACGTTGGTATATTGACGGACGTTTTGCTGTTTCTGTTGATTTTGATGTCGGGTGGGTGTTGCTATTTTTTTAGATGTGGATGCTGATGCTTCCTCCTCCTTCCTCCTCCTCCTCTTTTTTTTGTTATGTGTTTTGTTTTCTTCCGCCGCTGCGCCCGCCACATCCCCATCCCCCCCCCGCCCCTCATTTTGTTGGGTTTCGGGCTCTGTCTTTACAGAGCTCTGGCGCGGGCGCTACGGCTTCGAAGATGTTTGGAAGCAAGAAGCAGAAGGGTGGTGTTACTCGACGAGCCACCTCTGGGAACACCTGATTAGTTAGCTTCGGATTCGCGGGTGGGTGGGGGAATGGGGGTGGGGGGGAGGGGGAGGAAGCGGTTTCCGGAGGAAGATAGTGACGGGAAGGGAAGGGGGGAAAATGGAGAAGACGCGCACGATCTCGGTGGGAGATAAGGAGGGATGGGCGGCGGGGGGGAGAGGGGGGGGGGTACTTATGTTATGTCATGCGCATGCATGCATGCATGGCCGTAGTTTTATGTGTCACCATAGCCCCTCGTATCCCTACACTGCCGAGACGGAGCACGTCGGGTTTTGACCGACCAGGCAGACATCGCTTGGACCACCAAGCGCAAAGCGTCGTCGTGGGTAAGGTGTCTTGAGATGGAGAGGGGGGGGGGTGGGATGGGTCGGAGGGTTTGGGGCGCGGTGAAAAACCGGGCTAGAGTGCCTGATAACAGCAAGGCCAACATGGCATCACGATGATAAAAAGTATTACAGGCGAAGGAAAACGGGAGTTAGCGTGAGGGAGGCGTGTGTCTGGAGGGTTTTTTTTTTTCCACATAAACCGGAGGATCTGTAGATCTTAGCCTGCAGTCATGAGTTGTTGCGCTGGATCTGGACACAGTTCAGATCCATCCAGCCCAGGAAAACTGGGTGCTTATAGTAGATCGTGCAGATCGTACGTCTTTCTTCACCCGGCAAAGCATGCTGTAGAGGACTTTTTCTTCCCTGAAAATATCTAAATATTTTTGTTGCGTTGGACTGGAAATCGGTGTGATGATATTTCCCAAAAGTGTGAAATAATGGCAAAAAAAAAACGTTTTCACCGAAACTTTGGGTCCCCCGTGAACGTTCACAAGCGTGTGTGCTCTTGGGACGTGCACACGGAACAAGCCCTCTCCCTGTCGCTCTAACTGTAATTTTGGGGGGGGGGGGACTCACAGAGAGAAGAGAGAGAAAGAGGGGGGGGGGGGGGGGAGGGGGAGGGGGGGGAAGAGGCGGGACATGGCGAGCAGGAAGAAGTTGCGGGAAGCGCGTGATATATCACGGCGCTTGTCCTTCGAGCTGCTCTATTTTTGTTTTTCTTTTTGTAGTCATTTTTTGGTGTTTTACGGATGCAAGCCAGTTTTTATGGCGATGCATCATAATAATATTAGACCAGTCCAGCTTCTTTTTTTTTGAGGTATTGGCTCGGTCCGTAATGGATAAAAATGGGAAGGACAAGGTGGGAGGGAGGGGACGAGGTTTCAGAGGCGGGGGGGGGGGGGGGGTCAGGTTCATCATGCGCACGACGGTTTGAGGCAAGCGAATTTAGTTGTGCACATGCATGCATTGCAAGCGCGAACGTTTTATCCCCTTTTTTTTGTCAGGCGGTCAATCCACCACTCCCAAGGGCTTTTGTCCTTCTGCGTCTTTTCGTTTTTCGCCGACAGCCGTATTACCGTTCGATTGCGGTGCATGGCCTTGTGGATTTCCATCTTTTTTACTAAATGTTTTGGTGCGGGCGGAGGGAGGGAGGGGGGGGGGGGGTTGCGGAGGCCGAGTGGCAGCAGCGGTAGAGTCCCTCGCGCCGTGTGTCCTCTGTCCCGTAAAAAAGTGCAGGTAGAGAGTTTTGAACGAGAGCGCTCGTGCCTTTTTTTTTTTGTTCCCTCCCTTGCTTCTTGTTACGCCAGCGCGCCCCGTATTAACGCCCGCCCGCTCATTTTACGGTGAAAAAACGTGTAGCTTGTAAGTGGTGTGTTGATGGCTATGCGTGTCGTCCCGTTTGGAGATCCCTGTAACATCGATGTACGTTGGTTTCCGCTCAAGGGCCGGAGAAAAAAGCAAAAATGCGGCAAATAGTAAAAACCGTACCAGGTATTTAGTAAAAAAGCCCCACGAAAAGCGGCTGGGGCTTAGGATTGAGAGCGACGTATTGTTTTTTGTCTCCCCCCCCCCCCCCCCACGTGAAAAAAATGCCGAGCACGCGGCGGGAAAAAAAAGGTGTAGTACGTATGTACGATTTTTTTTTTTTTTGCTTCGTTTTTCGTGTCTGACGAACGGAGTGCTCGCTCGCAGGTCGTAAATCTCCTTCGTAATGATTTGCTAGTGTAGATGGTGTGGACATACCTGGTACGCCTTAGACGCAAAAAAAAAAGAACTGTTGATGTTGCCCCGGAATCATTGGGAACTAACTCGTACTATCAAAGGTCGGTATCTTCGTATATCGTATGGCGGATCCCACCGGGGGTAGTGTGCGCGAGGGTGTGCCAAATGGTGTGCGTCCTTGATTAAAAGCTCCATTTTTGTGGCGGAGGCCTCTCGCGGTGGTGGTGGTGGTGGCGGTGGTGGCAGAGTAGTCTGCGCTGCTGGTAGTTGCTCGGCCTGGCCACGAATGAACATGACGATTTTTCAATTAATAGCTCCCTTTTTTTGTTACCCTCCGTGTGAGCACAGCATGTTGGCGGGAGGAAGGTGGAAGGTGAATGTCTCCGCTCCGTCCTCGTTTTGCTTCGTGAGCTTTTCTGTTGCTGTTGCTCTCTTTTTTTCTCTTTGCTCCTCCCTGCCCCCCCCCCCCTGCCCGCCTCCTTTTTTTTTCGTTTCGGGATTTTCGTCGAATGTTCGGTCACTGGTTGCCGGTTCTCGTTTGGCTGTGATTCGAGGTAGGTTATAGCCGGCTGCGCGCACGCACGTATGTATCATACCTACGTACATAGCACCGCCCCTCAGGAGCGAGGCTCTTATATGGGGGATTTACGGAACGGTCTGACTGTAACACTATTAATATTACTATGGTACTACAGTTTTTGTTGTTGTGGTCGTCGTCGCCGTTTTGGTTATTGCAGTCGTAGCGCGCGCAAGTTGGTTCACTACGCTACTAGTAATGGTCTATATACCGGTGACATTGTGCACTGCGTCCAGTATGTAGTGCTCTGCTTTATACGTTTTTGTACAACACTCAAAAATCTTCGAAATTATAGCGTTATTTATTTGTCGTCTCCGGTGGTTTCTTGCCACGATGAACCATGTCGCCCAAGCGGCTGTCCGTCGGTCTGGTGTCTGTGTGGTGAGCGATTCTGATAATTTAATGTTTTGCTACCGATCTCGATTAGAGCACAGAGGGCACACACACACCCGTGGCCGCGGCGGAATGAAAAACTGAGGTGCCAGGCCAGGCCAGCACGTGCTGCAGCTTTTGGGGCTGCAGGTAGGTGCCAAATAAACACGTGTTTCAGTTGTTTCGTGCGAATCGTTTTTTGTTTTGGTTTTGCCTGTGCTGTTGTCCTAAGTTTTCGATGAAAGTAAGTGCTTGTTTCTGTATAATAATATGACGATGATAACAAAATTGAGCTGTTACTGGAGAGCTTTCATCGTACTGATACATATACCACAGTAGCAGTAGTGACGTGGAGTGGCTGCTCTGGCAGGTAGCCTCCAGGTATGCATTGTGTGTACCTGGTAGACGCGAGTGAATGCAGCACAGCGACGGCAGCAGCAGCAGGTGTCGAGATGATAATTGCACACGCAATTAAATGCTGCTGTCGATGCAGCGACGAGGTGGCCGAGGAAGACGGGAAATCCGTTGTATGGAAGGCCTTCGCTCTTACAGGGCCGTGACCGGAAGGCCCGTTTTTTTGCGCCAACGATAGTTATGCGTCGCGCAGGGGGGGGCGTTGAAACAAGCAACTAGTAGCAGTGCCACGTTGATAGTAGTAAAAGTAATTGGGGTCGAACACGTGCAGTCCATAGTATGGACAACAATAGTACTCGTACATATAGCCGGTCGCGGTCCATCACGCCACCGCTCTCGGCACGTTTTTTCTTTTTTCTTCTTGTTGGCATTTTGGGCCGCATTATTTGTCGGTTGCGCTGTCGGCCGTACCGCCGCTCGGTCGGTTTCACCTGGAACGCGCAAACACGCGGTCTAAACCATAATAATATTATAGTAAACTATCGTTTTGGTTTTGCCTTTCTTTTTTTTTTGCTTGTTTACCTCGTCGGACTTCTGTGTGTGGTTGAACCCGACACCTATGATCGTCAGGGGACACTTCACAATGAAAACTGGTAAGACACACTTGGGGAACAGCACGCGAATATATCTGTCTATTCTGCGGCCTGTTTCTAAGAGTTTACTCTTCATAGGTTTTCCGCCCGCATTAAAATCCCAAACCTGTATTGTTAGAAGAGGAATCTGAGGCGGAGATCTTAATGTCAATTATTTTAGAATCCCGGGATCTGTCACAGAAGCCATACTGAGACTGGTACGATTCCGTCACACTAGCCAGCCTCTACTCACCAGAAACGCCATGCCATACTGCTGTAGATACGATCCTTTACAATCGGGGCGTGCACTGTGTGCAGCTGCGTCCTACACACAAAATTTTGTGCAGGAGGACGTACGTGTGTCGTCAATTTCAATCTTGCACGTGGACCCAGACCTACCCGACCCCAGGCCTGACCCTAACCCGAACCCGAACCCTTTTGGGGGCTCGAGGTCGGCAGGGGTAGTCACGCGGCCCCGTCGCTTTTTTTGGTCTGGCGTTTTTCCAGAAAAATGCTGGGCGGCGCAAGACCCGCCATGACCAATAACAAGACCCGCATGCTGCACAGTTTTTTTTGCAGGAGCAGCTAGCTACTGTAGCTAGCTGCTCATATATAGGTCGGGTCTACAATCAATCGGGCTGTGTCGTTCCACTCCAGACGGCGGTGTTTCACGCCTCAAACTACCCGCTCTCCCGACGGGGCAAACACTAGTCTACACGCCTACACATACATGAAAGATGATTAAGCGATCGAGGGTCTGAGAATGTTTCCGACGCCATCAAGCCCACATCGGCCTACCTTTGTTCGTACAGTGGATTGTGTTTGGGGGGCATTCCGTCATCAAAAGTTCATCGCCTTTGTTAGCTTGCTTGCTGTGTTATGATTCGTGTAAAATCGCCACCAAAATAAATAGGTTTGTCTAAAATCGTTGGGATATCGCTGAAATTAGCATTTTCCGGTGAACCTGGTATACTGGTATATTATTAGGTGGTGAAATGTTGCGCTGGTGCACAAAAATTGTCTGAATTGCGCGAAGCGCACCACATCCGCCGGAGGCTATGCGCGACTGCTTGCCATACATGCCATCCGTGTTCTAGCTCCGGCGAAAAACAACAAGTCGGAATTGAGTCGGTTTTACCGCAGGCGAAAAAAAGAGGGATACCTTTTTGGCCATGTTGCTGAAAACGTTGATGTGTTATGATACTGCCTTGAATGATGTTGAAAGGCCCGGTAATGAATTACCTGGGTCCAGGCACTGGGATCGTATTTGTAGTACGATACTTGGAAGGCGTATCTTAGGTGGAAAACCAGGGGTTTTCCAGAGGCGCACGAGCTTGGTCTCAGTCAGCAACCGTGCACGAAAGGAATAAAGCTGCTCTCCTTCTATCTCTAAGCAAACAACACACGTGAGTACCAACGAGTACCGACTTAAATAGGCACAAACCTGTCCAGGGATACACAGCGTCCCGCCAGCTGATCCTAACAGATACCAAATAAATTGCTTTGTGGCACAAAGGACATGCCTTTTTTTCATAGACTTTAGTTCTAACGTTTGCCGGTAAAGACGCACATTTGAGCCATAATTAAGGCGTATATGCCCAATTTTTGGTCCCCGGCGGACCCTACGCGGGCAGCGACCTCCGGCGGCCCTACCTAGGCGGCCCCCTATGACACCTCGCCCAGGACTCGTGGGGCGGGGGTAAACACGCTGAAAAAAAGCCAATAAATAAAACACATGTACGTACCGCTGACGCGGTAGACAAAAACTTCGCGTATAGGACTACATACCCGTCGTGTACCCGGACGACATACAGTGTTATTGACTGGTAAAAGTGTATTAAAAAACTGTACAAAAAAAAGCGGCACGGCGACAAGAAGAGTAGAACCACAACTAACTATATCGGCACGATAACTATTACGGGGGGCCATAGTTAACAGGACCAAATATTGATAGTAAAAATGGTTAAACATATAGGTTTTTATGTATACCATAGGTCCTGTTAACTATGGTCCCCCGTAATACAACTAGTACGGCATCAACTATGGTACGGGGGACCACACCTAGTAAATAGGACCTACGGTAGGCACAAAAACCCATATATTTACCTATTTTTACGAACAATATTTAGTCCTATTTACTATGGCTATGGCCCCCCGCAATATCAAGTAGTACTGCATCAACGCGGAACACACACCTAACCCCCCACGAAAATAACGGGTATCCAGTTACCCGGCTACTCGGATACCCTTTCGTGTCCGGTTCTTCCCAGGGACATTTATACCTGCTCATCTCTGATACCCGGGCGCCCGCTCGTGTCGGGCACCCGGGTATCAGGGGGTGGACCCTCCCGCGCTTTTTCAACAAATGACGCATGTTTGAGTGTACGTGTGAGGATCCTGGCATTTTCTGCTCATCCATGTATTATTAGTATCATGCTTGCCTTCCGACGATATAGCGTAGATGCTTATCCAATATAAACCGAACATCCTTCCGTAAATCAGCAATATATCCCTCACACGCTCCTCTGCCAGCCGTTTCCCAGTTTCCATTCCCCACATCATTTCATTTTAGCTACTGGTAAAGTATATTCTATTCCTCATCAACGTTCCATCCCCAGGTCATTGGCCACATTCCTCCGGCTTCTTCCTCCCTTCCCCCAGCGGCCTGGCGGTCCCTCGGTGCTAGTTTATACATATGCACTCGTCGTGGAATCGCGACCTGGGTGGTCACCGAGATGATCTGGAAGAGGCGTTCTTTGCAGACGCCTTTCCGCGCCAGGGACGATCCGTCCGTCCCTCCGACAGTATTTGTCGCTACCTGATCAGTCAGATCGCCGCCTTCCTTTCCGAGGCGCTCAAAGCTTTCCACCGCGAGAGCGGCGAGCGTAGTGGTTGCGCTTACGCGCCTCAGAAGTGGAAGCGGCTGATCCGTGTCGGTCAGCGCTGCCTGCCCGCATGTGGATCCCCGCTTGTGGGTCCGCATACGTGACGTCGAGGAGGTATCGCTTTACTGCGATACTCTGATACCGTAGCATCTCGGAGACCTCCCACCTCGATGACGATGTTCATGCGGAGATCCCTGATTGCATGGAAGGGGGCTCCGCTTTCCATTTGGTGACGGATGGGCATCCTCTTAAAGGTGCGGGAGAGCGCGTGCACCGGAGGCTGGTGCTGGTTTACTTGCGCGCCCGATCAAAAAAAACATACCAGGTACTTGCACACGGCACCACTACCACCACCTGTATATAATAAGACGAAGTATACCGGGCACCCGCTTAACATGCCATTATTGTATGTGAGAAAACCCCGAAAATAAGAACAAGTGGTTGTACGACAGCTGCGACGCAGTCGGGTCCGAGAGACGCCCACCTCTCGTGCGTCCAAAAACTGTAAAAATAAAAAAAATAAAAAAAAAACACCAACAACCCACCTGCCCACCCATCGACTAACTAACCACGGTCATCTACTATTAGCATCATCACCCACAAGCACTAACGCCATCATAACAAGTCACCCACCCACCTCCCACCACCCGCGCACGCCTCGGTACAAACTAAAAACCTGCATGTATGTGTTCATGGGAGCACAAGAATCCTAAAAAAAAAAAAACTGGAATATACTACCTGCTACTAGGTATCAACTATTGTACCAAAAATATATACAAAATACTGTGGGTTTCAGTATTTTTGCTGGGGAAAATAAAAAATAAAAAATGCAAAGGCGAGGCTCGAATGTGCGACCTCGGCGTACCGAACTGGGCGCACTACCCGTAAGCCTACATTCTACCAGGTATTGGTGATTCCGAGAAGGGCGGGGGGGGGGGGGCATCCTATTCCGACCCCGCGAAGAGACACACCTTTCCTACAAATGGAAGTCCAGCAACGGGTACACAAATAACATAACCCGGGAAGAAAAACGGCGTCGACGACAAACGAAACCCCACTCCATTCTGGGGGGGGGGGTCCTTCCCCATCCCCGGGAGGGCGCAACTGAACTGTGAACTGTCAGAGAAGGGCACCATGACGATGATGAAATGAAACACCCAGGCCTCAGTCTGTTGTGTTTCCAGGGACAAGACTCTTATTCCCCCCGCCCCCCCTCCCCTCCCCCCGCCCCCCCCTCCTCCCCCACCCCCCCCCGCCCTCTCACGACCAACACCCTACGAGACAGCCTACCAGCTGTACCCCCCCTAAACACCCGGGTCTCCTCCGCGCGCACTGGTTTCCAACGAACCGAACATTCAAGCACGTACTCGAAAGCAATACTTCGAGTGTCCGCAAGGTACGAACGCGGAAATAAGGTCTCGGTATGCGGTACTGTATGATGCCTTCGCTCCGAGATGCTCTTATTACGGGGGACCATAGTTTAATAGGACCTACCTGGTATGGTATACATAAAAACCTGCATATTCAACCATTTTTACTAACAATATTTGGTCCTATTAACTATGGTCCTCCGCAATACATAAGAGAGGCGCGTGTTTCACTCAATAAAATCCGGACGTACAATGCCGAACTGACTAAACCGTCGAAGCAACGGCTTACCACACCAGCAAGCGGCCGAGCCGATACAGCTGACATTGGCAATCGCGCAAGGTGTCGCGAGGGTGGCCCTCGAAACGATCCGCCATCGCGTTCAACGTGGTGCGATTTGATCGCCTCGTTCTCCATCTCGTTCATGAGTGTTGACGTGAACGCGAACCGGTCGAAGCCCATGGCGCTGAGCACGCGCGAGTGCCTCTCCCAGCTGGGGGCAAGAACGGAGGCCACCGTACTTCTCGTGGCAAGCGGCGCCGTGCTTGCCGTCGGGCAA
This sequence comes from Nereocystis luetkeana, assembly GCA_031213475.1. NCBI lineage: Eukaryota > Phaeophyceae > Laminariales > Laminariaceae > Nereocystis > Nereocystis luetkeana. The sequence goes on along the minus strand of JARUPZ010000012.1, from coordinate 8,807,510 downwards.
GGCATGGGAACCGAAACACGGCCCCTCTATAGCTCCGTTGTACGGGTGCGGTACACGCGTCATTGACTCGGGACGACCCTCCGGTGGTGTGATGTCGAAGGAGACGCCAAATCCTTCCGCCTTGCCCGACGTGCTACCGCTCGTGCCGGGGTTTCCGTGCGCAGCCCAGATTTGGAAGGGCCTTCGGACGGTACACCGCCACCCCGAAGGATGCTCCTGATCGCAAAGCGCGCACTGAATAAAATGCGGCAGCAGGAAAGGGAAGGCGGGGGGGGCACCCAGAGAATGAAAAATACGCCCATCATGTGAAAAAACCTCAACGCAGTAACTGCTTATTTTAACGAGTCCCAGCGAAATGGAATTTTTATTTACTTTTTTTTACAGGCCGGATCAGGCTTTTACCGCCCCGAGTTTTATTCAGGGTGCAATGCCCACGCTCGATGTTGGAGAGATACCTGGTGGTTCTGTAAAACCCTGCCGAGCCTTCTACGAATGTTTTCCATTTTTAATTGCATGTTTTTTTCCGTTAGATGTTTTCGTTTTCGGTTGCCTTTCATCTCGACGTCGAAACGACATGGCGAGAGGCGGGGCGGGGCGGGGCGGGGCGGGGGCAATGAAGCGCAAGAAGAAGAGACGCCTTCCACGATAGAGGTATCACATTTCCGCTATTTTTTTTTTTCCCCGGGACGACGGGGGCTCCTTATCCCAAAATCGTCGGCATGTCAGTCTTGTTTCAAAAAATGACGGTTTTGTTTTCTTTGGACCATGGGATCATTCACCGGGAAGCAATCTCTTTTTGTTAAGTCGGTTTTCGGTTTTCGGGTAGAGGCATGGAGTTCCTTAAGGTCACGGCGAGGAGCCTCAGAAAATTTAGGATAGACCTCTAGAGTACGACGCCAGCGTATCACATTGTGACGCACACCGGCAGGCATCGAATTCTATCAGTGAATTATTCGTCAAGAAAAACGGGTCAACCACACCCCCCTCCCCCCCCCCCCCCCCCCCCCCAAAAAAAAAAAGGAACGGTACGTACAAAACAAATGCACCAGTATGTGTTTTAGTGTCCAAAACAAATGTATGTTTTTTTTGTTGCATTACGGGGGACTATAGTTAATAGGACCTATGGTATACATAAAAACCTTACATATTTAACCGTTTTTACTCAAAATAATTGGTCCTATTAACTATGGTCCCCCGTAATAGTACACGACAACATCAGCGTTGGACCAGGCGAGACGGTGTTATCAGAACCGAGCATACAACATCGTTCCACGTTGACCACATAGTCCAGAGGCGTATAGTAGCGAAGGTCATCACATTTGTCCTGCTTGGTGGGTAAACAAATATTATTGGGCGCAGCATATTCATACCATGTTGCATAAATGCCACAACGAAAAACGAGGGATACTGAACACACATATAATAGTATAAAATCGGAAAAGATATTGTGCTAAATACACACCAAGGCAACAAGGATAGTACACCTTGGAGTTACTGTTTTCGATAAGCATCACAGCCAAATCTCTGCATTGCCGCATGGCCAGGCTTTAACTTGCCTGCTATTTAATAGTGCTTTCCTCGTATCGTCGACCGGCTTTAGCTTCGTGGCAATGAAGTCCTCTTTCGCCTGAACCGTAGGAGTTAAGACACGAACGCCACAAACAAAACAGGTTGACACCCCCGCCCCGACGACAAAACAAAACACGACGCGACGAGGTCAGACGACGCATGGCGGTGATGCTGTAGTGCTCAAGGGTGCTTGGCGGTTGCAGGAAAGGGCAATGAATGAACGCAACAAACCTGTTTCGCGCTGTTGTGCAGCTTCAACTCAAGTACAGCCTTCGCGGTGTAAGGCGGCGTTTTGAGTTCGGGTATCGTAACTCAGGGGTGATTTTTTTTTTTCTTTCTACGAACGAACAGATTTCACTCGAAGAACTACCGGGTTTACACGCAGGGATCGAAGAACTAAAATTCCTCGACGCACTCTACACACAAAAAAAAATATTGGACGATCTCGTCGGCCCCTATCATCAACAGCACGACAACCCGTGAGAGAAAAATACGAGTAGCCCACCTGGGCGCAGGCCACCATAGCTAACTCCGTCGCTGACTTCGAAACGACATCTTCATCAGGCCGCAGCTGAGGGGTCTCTCTGTAGAACGCGGGTAGTGTCGGTGCCTCGCCGCTCTCGGCCCCGACCGCCGTGGCGAGTACGCCTCTCAGGAAGTCTCGGCAAGCGGTCCTCTTGTTCACATCCGCCTTTAGGCACCCGACCCCCGTCTAGGAACGAAGTTAGGCGTGCGCGAAGCACCGATACCACCTCGAACACGTCAACGGAGCACCGACCCCGACCTCGCATCGCACTCAAGGTGTCGTGGGCGAGGGCTACGATGTCTTCCGCGGGAAAGGTCCCCGCTCTCCGCGCTTCGCGGGCAGATACGTGGAGGAGCCTGAAGAAGCCGGTGAGGCGCTGTACCGGCGGGCGAACCGAAGCTAGGCGCCACACGCTGTACGAGTTGTCTTGCGCGCACCTCGTTTCTGGCACGGGCTTCCCGCGCTCCTCCCCGCCGCCTGCCAACCCTTCACGCCCTCCGCAGCCTCCGACGGACAACGCCGATAGGGCGGGGATGTCGACCTGGCCTCTCGGCCCTGCGCGCGGAAGGGCTCCTCCATTCTTTGCCACAATGGGTCCAACACGGCACGTCAAGTCCGTGGTGAGGACAATAGGCAGATGCTGCGTATAGCGACGGGGTCAAAACGACACAGCAAAAAGGGTTAGATATTACGGGGGGCCATAGTAAATAGGGCCTATGGCACACACTAAAAAATGTATATTTACCCATTTTTACTAACAGTAATAGGTCCTATTAACTATGGTCTCCCCTCATAGTGGCTACCGTAGGGTTCGAAAGGGTCGGTTCTGACACGGAATAGCCCGTAACCTGATGGCGGTGGCAGCCAAACAGTTGCCCCCCCCCCCCCCCCTATGGTCGTACGACTACGGCCATGCATGAGATCGAGTACATCTCTCCTGTCGAGTACACCCCCCCCCCCCCACCCAGCCTGGTGAGGGGGGGGGGCTCACCGGGTTCGTCTTGTGTTTGTCGTTTACACTTCGGTTTCGACTACGGTCTTCCGTTGAAAGCTTGAAACAATTGGGCCGTCAAAAGCTTGAACTTCAACCAACCTGTGTACAGCAGTGCTATTCATATTCCTGTGCGATTCAAAATAAAGAAACGCGGTATATAATGATACCTAGATGTTGGGGGGTGGTTTAATACAGGGCGCCGTCGATCGCTTTACAGAGGTCATTAGGGTCCAAAAACAACGTCATATAGCTCAAGCGCTGTGTCCAGGATAACCCGACAGAAACCGTCCTCGACACCTGAAAACGTGCGCGAGGCGAGACGCTAACGAGCGGAGTGGTGAGTGAAACGCGAATCTGCGTGGTGTGCGGTCTCACCATTGTTGCCCGGTTCGCGGCCCGCTAAGGGCTGTGCGACCGTATACAAATGATGAACCTGAGTCCGCGGCGGACTGCATGCCCGTTGCTTACTGCTCTCGACCCGTCAAGAAGTCAACTACGCGCATTTTCACGGCTAACCTTCAAGAAAATTAGCATGTTGACGACATCCTCGCCCCCCCCCGGACGGAACAGGAGGCTGCGACTGGTCTGCGTTCCGTCGGGGGCGTAATATCCCTCGACACCAGTCGTTGCTGAAGGTCCCCGACACACGAGCGCCTTTGCACACTCCACATTGTCTCCGTTATCCCTCGCAGACTTGGCGTGCAGCCTCTCGAACAAGTCCCTCATCAAGCCCCTGTTACTGTACCTGTGGACGGAATGAAAGCCGGGTGGATAAATGTGATGCAGCACTGCTCGTACTGACAAGATAGCAATCAAGTACAGACACACCAGCGCTCCCAGGTCTTCCACGATCGAATGGGCTATGGCCACGCGGTGCGCGCAAGAAAGAGAGCAGTACGTTTTTTTCCAGCGCGCACTGAAACACCTCTGCGTAACGGTTTCCTTTCCATGTAGGCTATTGCTCCGCCGTGAATGTCCATTTAGTCTAGACATGGTGATATCGATGTCACCGATAAGGTCGACACAACAGACTACAAGAACGACTGGACTCACCTCCCGATGCCTGCCCTCGGCCCAAAGCACCTCCTGAACAGCACGTTGAAGTCTTTCATAGCCATACCCGCCAAAGGCCGACATCCCCAGATTCCTTTCTGCCAGGTTCGCCAGCAGCTCCTCGGAATCCCCGGTGTCCACGTCCGCGTTACCGGCCGCAGGGCCTTTAGCCTCGAGGACGATGATGTTTGATTCGCGGCTGTACGGGCTAAGCGTTATCGGCGTTTGGTCTGTGAACTGTATCCTCTTCGAAAAAGCCATGGGCGACAGCATGCTTAGAACGAGCCAGGACGCGTTCAGGTCCATATCAACGAACCTGCTCTTCGCCCCGTGCCAAGTGCTTTTCCGTCGACAGGTTGCTTGTCGCCGACTTGCTGCAGCCACCGCGCGACTGAAGCAGAGGGAAATAAATACCCGTGCAGGATGCTCGAGAAGGCGTAGGGGGGATCGGTGAGGGCCTCGAAAAAACGCCAGATAGACTTCCAAGCAGCTTGGGCACGAGGTTGCCGAAGTCGAGCGATCCGAAGCCGCACAGGACGGGGAGGGTAGAGAGAAAACAGAGCGTTTTGATGTTTACGCATCAGCATTCCCTACGCACCACCACGGAGCCCCTCTTCACGTGGAAAAGGCGTTGGTGATAGTTCCACTGGATGTTTTGTACATATCTGGTGTGTGCTCTCAAGAGAAAAACAAGACGGGGATGCGAACAAAAATCCACGGGAGGGGGGGGGGGGGAGGGGGGGGGATTTTGAGTTCGCCCCCGGGGAGTAACACCTTCGATTGAAGCACAGACCAGAACGAGGAGGCGACAACATATTCTCAGGAGCCCAGACGCCGCCGAAACGGGCATCTAAAAACACATATACCGGCCTATTGTTGTATTGGGCAGCGACAAATGGGGCGAGGGGAGACGAGGGTTGTGGGGGGTGGATGGTGTATAGCTAAGGACATCTCCGGAGCCAGACGCCGCCGAAAACGGGCATCTGAAAACAAATACACCGGCCTATTGTTGTATTTGGGCAGCGCTAGATGGGGCGAGGGCAGAGGGTGGTTGTGGGGGGGTGGATGGTGCATCGCTAAGGACACCCGTGCACCCTCGTTCTACTATCAAAATATAAAAGCACATCTCGGGGCACTTCACCTCTTGGCCAAGAGAGGGTCTTCAAACGAAAAAAATGATGTCATATTTCAAGTGCTCCAGAAGAGCCGTCCACACGGTCGAGATCGGCATGCCTTTCGTCACTATGGCCCTCACCATCAGCAGCGTGGAGACATGCGCAGCATGAGACCCGAAAACGAAATAGCCGTGCTGTCGCCAGTCGTCTCCCGGTACTGCTTTCACCCTGCAGCTCGCACAGCTCTTCACCTCGGCCCTCAAGTTAACAGTGGTGAACGCCTGAACATTTACAACAGAGGTTGACGTCGAGTTGCGAAACGTCGAGGGCCGTCTGTTTTAAAAACAAGCATGGCAGGAAACATGTCATAGTCTACCTGTCTGTCTGTCTGTCTGTCAAGGCCGACTTATATGTCTCAACACGAGCCCTAGCCCCCCCCCCCCCCCCCTCCCGACAGCAAAAACAAATTATATGTGTGGATTCCCATGTTTTTGTCTTTTTTTATTTTTTGTTCTACGTGTTTTTATTTTTGGTTTCGCGTGCTTTTATTTGAGCTCACATTTAAAAACAACGAGATTCCGCAATTCACTGGTACGGGGGACCATAGTTAAATAGGACCAAACACTGTGAGTAAAAATATGGAAATATATAGGGTGTTGTGTCTACCATAGGTCCTATTTAATGTGGTCCCCCGTAATAGCTTCTCATCTCATCTCCTGTGGATCGAATGCGGAGACTTGAGGATAGCGAAACGCCAAAAAAAAACTAAGTCACGGTGAAAGGAAAAAATATATATTATCAATAATATTCTAGGGCGTTATTTCTTATAGATGTTCCCGACAATAACCGGGGGGGGGGGGGTTGATTGCGTCCCTGGCCTTTGGTTGGCTACGGACGCTGTCTGTCAAGGCATTTTCGTTGACGCTGCGTGTCAACGGGTGAAAGCGCTGTCTCCTGACATATTTAATCAGACCGACACTTCATCGTGCGGACATCGTGGTCGATTCATTACCGGGTAGGATTAACATTCTAGGGATGACTCGTCATCGCTCACCAACAGCGCTCACGGCCAGACAAACCTAAATAAAGACCATTGCCTGCCTCGTCGCTTGTTGTAGAAAATCAAGCCTTTCGAGACCGATCGGCAAACAACGAACCCCGACCTGGACCTCGGGGCTACACACTAAAGCGAAAGCCACAGCATGGCAGCAGGTAGCCTCGTCGTTCGGCCATTCCAAAGAGCGAACCTTCGGCGCCCAGGACTCACCTGCGTCACCGCGAACACGTCCTTCTCCTACAATGTTGCGGGCAAAGCGCGACAGGTGATCCGCAGGGCTGACCGGAAATTTCAGGACGCCCATGACCTTCAGCAGGTACAAAACCTTCCCCGTACATGCCGACCTGCGCCCGTTCTCCCACTCGGCTCTCGCCGTTTCGACCTCCACGCCCGCGAAATCTCCCTGTTCTTCTTCCACGGCTGCGCTTTCGGGTGGCCCCTCTCCGTTGTCGGTCGTGTACTTATCCCCCAAAACAGATAGCCCTACGATTAGCGCGTGCGGGCACGTGTTCGATCCCGCACCCATTTTCGCGCTTGCGATACCACATCGCGCTCTACTATCCGCCTGTGCACAGGGAAACAGCTAAGGGGACACGCCAAGTCAGTCCCTTAGGTGCCAGCCACTTTCAAGGTCGGTCTCGTGTGCGGGCGTGTCAGCTCAGAAAGCCACGAGCACAACGACCCGCTCGCTCCGCGTTCCACTACAAGAGAATCATTTTATTTTTTTTCATGAAAACACACAAATATGCTGTCGTCGCTCGGAGCATCGGGCCTCGTGTCAAGCAACCGGTAGCTTGTTCTCCGGTTGACAAAACGTTCGTCAAAGCCTTTCAGCCAGAAACCCACCCACTCTTTTTCCCCACCTACCTTCCGCCGCTACACAGCCGTACCGCCCCCATACACAATTGTTTGAGAAACATGTACGAAGCTACCAGACGTAAACCGCAATCAAAAGACACGTGTTACATTATTACTGTAGTTATTGACGTGGCCACAGCGGGAGGGGATAATTAGTGCGCGTATATTTCGACGCAAAAAGTTCATCATGCCACAGGATTACGCTATCTTGATAAATCCTGAACGTGAGACGAACGACACTCATGCCGGTTTTTTTTTTTTTATTAGAATATAAGTTCCCCCTATACACGTATGTATGTACCTCAAAATACATTTGGCGTTTACAAACATGCTTACCTTGCATCGGAATCGAGCGCTGACGGGGGAGTTCCCCCGAAGGCGTGATGCCGGCGCCTGGGCCCCAACCTCTGCCTCCACACCCTGCGACTCAGCATGCACCCATTCATGGCCGTCGCGCACGGCGTACCACCCGGTGGTACCGATCTGCACGGCGAGCGCAGAGTCGCGCTGTTTCGCTTCGTCTGCCAATCTTCGAACCAGTGCCGCGTCATCTACGCCCAAAACACCCAGCGTCTATCAAGCCTTCCGGCGAGTCCCACGACCCCTTCTCCGTCGAAGGTAATTGGAGACGCTCACGGGGTTTAATTCCTTGAAGCTCCCATCGGAGTAGACGACGACTAGGGGCGTGTTCACACGCGCCTTCCTAGGCGTTCTTCTCGCGGTCTAGAACCTGCTGCCGTTCCGTGCAACCTATGCTGCGCGAGGAGGAAGGAGACAAGGACCACGCAAACCGAGCGAAAAAACGGTGCAGGCGACACATCCAACGGCATCGGGGTGGGCCTCGAGTTTAGGTCGCGGATCAACTATCAAACCGGGCACTCAGGGCAGAGCTGAAATAGTTTTCACCTGGTTTATGTTTTGAAAAGTACCTGACACCTGGTACACATCAGTACCGTAGCGTCACACCTGTGTACACAATAAACAAGGCTACCCCACCCCCCCATCCTGCCTCGGCTGGTTGTTCCAAAGCGCACAGACAGGGAATTATTCACATCGTAAGATCGGTACAATGGGTGATACGCGGTGCGAGGGGACAGATATGTTCGGACGAGAGCTAGCTGGCAAGACGCCCGAAGCCTACGCAAATAGACCACGTCCCTTAGTTGAAGACTCCTCTTCCTTTTCAACCATTTTGGTCTCAGCTTCAAAACTTGCGCCGCGATATTTTTTTTCAGAAGAGACCGCGGATGCCTTCACATGCCTCAAAGTATGCTGTGGGTCGCTTGAGAACAGGTTGTTAGCACCGCTATTCCCAAGAAATACAAAACTATACCAGGGTATAATAGGGGGTATATTTTCTGTTAAAGGGGGGGGGGTAAGGGCAGTGAAGCAGGGAAAACACTCATCAAGTTAGCAGAACTGCGGGGCATACTCCCCGAATTAATTCTTGTGAACCTGCCGCGACGATGCCGCCAGCCTTACCGCGTCCGAAAAAAAAACGTGCGCGTGGTGCTCGGGGTGGGCTTGCCCAACGCATCGGAATCGTATTTGCTTCTCGGTTATTTTTGCGTGTTAACAAACGCTGCACATCGTAGTCGTATGGAAAACATGATGACCGCTTGATGGAGCAGATTGGAGCACGTGGGAGCGCGCCTCTCGCGGATGTGTCTTGCCTACATGCCCTTCGGGTTCGAAACCCCGGGGGGTGTACCCCCGTTTGTGTAATTCCCCCCGATACACAAATAAACCGGTACTTCGTGATGGTCGGCGCTTTGAGCTGTCGGCTGATGTGATGCAAATAACTCGATGCGTACGTTGGCCCTCGAGGGTTTCCCTCTTTGTGTGGGGTTGCATCGACCAAAAACATACCTGGTATAGCGTAGCTCTTGCTATTACGGGGGACCATAGTTAATAGGACCAAATATTGTAAGTAAAAATAGGTAAATATATAGGTTTTTGTGTGTACCATAGGTCCTAGTAACTATGGCCCCCCGTAATAGGAACTCTCGCAACATACTCATTGTTTTGACTGCGGCATTGCACAAAATACAAGGGGAGATTTCGGCCTGGCGACGCGGATCTACGAATCCACATTTTCTCCTACTCGTGCGACCTCGAGCTTCACCCTGCTCACCACAAAGCCCATGCATATAGGCGTGCATGTAAGTTACTGTGTAGGTACTCGTTCTGCTTGAAAAAAAGAGGGCACGCAAGACACGTGAAACGCAGGTTTGAACGCCCTACAACGACGAGCCAACACTCACCTCATGCGTTTCGTATCCGTACAGCTGATGACGTCAATCGTTTCCTCGCCAATCTCCATCTTTTGGAAGAAAAACCTCCACGCGCTGCAGCGTGAAGGTCGTCGAAACCGAGAGCACCTGAGTATCACCCAAACGTGGGAGTCTGAATGCACTCCTAGGAGGAGTCCTGCGGTTGCCGGCGTTATCGCAGGCACTCGCACGTCGGAAACCCGGACGCCGCATCGGCTGCCTTCTTCTCGGTTCTTGCTTTTTTCTGTTGGCAGCTGCGCCAAACACGATAAGGGAGCCGGGACGAAACGGAGCGTATCGGGGCGTTGCGGTTACGGCCTCTCAGTTAAAAAGCACCGTGGGGTTTCAGCCAGTTCCTCTCCCCCAAAAATAATATTGTAGACAGCCGGTAGCGCTCGCGCCGGTATGTATAACTTCAGCATACAACCAACCGTGTCCCTACGGGCATCTGATGTATGCATGTTTGTGTCTGCGGGGAGCACGAACATTTAAAAAAAAACGGCAACATCATACTTTTTTTTCGAGACTCAGACAGGTTGGCGGGGGGGGGGGGGGGGGGGGGGGGGCTGTAAACAACGAAATATTATCCAAGAGAAATAAAACCCAAGCAAAATGCTTGTTCGAAATCGTACCAATTCCAATCCGCTCTCAACCGCCGGTTCGTTTTCCAATATTCCCTCGCGCGGGGGGGGGGGGGGGGGGCTCTTCTTCCTCCCCTGGGGTTTCGGGCCGAATAGACTGCTGTGATGGGGAGCGAAACAGCACACTACTTGATGGCGTGCCCAACCATTGTTACGCTTGCGTTTACGCAAGTATTAGTATTCATCGCTTCAACAGCCAAAACAGGCACACACGCAGCACAGAAGCCCAGAGCGGGGGAAGCAGTGAAAAATGAATCGGGGAGTTTCACCTGCGACACCAGCACTCTCCCGACGCCGGCCCGCAAGCGCAGCACACAAACGCCGAGCATCCGTCGCCGCGGTGGCTCGCGTCTCGGCTCGAGCGACACATCCACCTCTTGCACGCCTCCAAGCCGCAAGTCAGCGCTGGCTCCCCCTCGCTTCCCCGCCACCTTGGTGACGTGACCACTACAACACCAGGGGCTGGCGTGGAGTTCCCTACCGAGGGGAACTTCGGCAGGTACACGGGTACTAGGGTAGGCTTCGCCCGTAAGGGCTGACCACCCTAGCCCCACACTACCCCCTCCTGCTCCGCGAGGCAAATACAAGCTTGGCGACATCGCTGCCCTGCCAATCATGGGGGGATACCTCCTGGCAGTGTTGAGGGCTTGATCTCCACGAAGACCTACCCGCTCCATCGGGAGTGCGGGGGGGGCAATCGGCCGCAGCCCGCCGCCGGCAGAACTGATTGACGAACCAGACGCGCCGGCCGCGGCATCGCTGGGGAATCGCAAGCCGCCCCCGCCCGCGGCCTCGCCGGTCCAGCCGATGCTCGCGATCTGTTGCTGCTGCTGCTGCTGCTGCTGCTGCTGCTGCTGCTGCTGTTGCTGCTGTTGCTGCATGGTGTGTGGACGCTGCCAACCGGGCGTCGCGGCAACGGCATCGCCAGAGCATCGAGAGCCGTCGCCCCCCATCGCGTCGCCGGTCCAGCCCATGCTCCCGACCTGCTGTTGCTGCTGTTGTTGCTGCTGCTGTATCGCCTCCTCCGGTCGTCGGGAACTGGTCGTCGCGGCCGCGGCATCGCCGGAGCATCGAGAGCCGCCGCCGACCACCGCATCGCCGGTCCTGGCCGTGTCATCGACCTGCTGTTGCTGTTGCTGTTGTTGCTGCTGCTGTGGCTGTACCGCCTCTGTCAATGGTCGCAAAACGGAGTTCATAGGCAAGGCATCGCGGAAGCAGCGGGAGCAGCGGGAGCCGTAGCCCCCCCCCGCGTCACCGGCCGTGCCAATGCTCCTGACCTGCTGCTGCTGCTGCTGCTGCTGCTGCTGCTGTACCGCCTCTTCAGGTCGTTGCCAACCGGCCGTCGCGGCCGCGGCATCGCCGGAACATCGAGAACCGTCGCCCCCCACCGCATCCCCGGCGCTGTCTATGCTCCCGACCTGCTGCCGCCGGTACTGCTGCTGCTGCTGGTCTTGGCTGGTGTGCTGGCCCCGGCCTGAGTGTTGGTGTGCCGCGAGGACGCCGACACTTCGAGGTCCGCCCCCGACCGCATCGCCGATGTTGCCCAGAGCATCACCGCCAGACACCTGGTGCAGCGCAAGTGCATACTGTAGCTCAGATCACCAGACAACCTTACAAGGCTGGTTCGATTTTAAAGACACAAATTATCTCCCCGACGAAAGCCGCCTGCACTACTGTATCTACTCGAACGATGCATTTCTGGCAATACACCGGCCCCCAAGAAGAGCAGCGGAGGACCGTGACGTGGCCTTGTTTCTTTAGTTGAGGACCCATATAGTGCTGGGCGTACAAAGGGGGTACCTTGCACATGAACAAACCGAAGCTTAACTCTCCGGAGATAACACCCCCAGTTGACAACTTTTTTTGCCTTCGCGGTTGGGGGGGGGGGGGGAGAGGGGGGGGGGGGGGGGGGGAGAGAGGATGGGGTCGCTGACAGAGGGTATTACGGTGTACGTACGTACACAATTCAAAAGGTGGTATTGATGCAAGGCTCTACCGCCTACCGTCCACGCTCCCGACCTGCTGTTGCTGCTACTGCTGCTGCTGCCGCTGCTGCTGCTGCCGCTGGCTTGAGTGCTGGTGTAGCGACTTTGCTGGTGGTCGATGGCCGGGGATCAACGCCGCGAGTTCCTCGAAACGCCAAGGGTCGGCGTTGGTGACAGTACCACAGGCAGATACCTGCCGCCGCGTAAATTGATCGCATAGAATAGCAGGTATCAACGTACGACATGACGTCATGACGCCAGGCTTACGTAACATTGTCAATTCGGTACACACGGATCACGATACAGCATCTACCTAGTGCACGCATATATATGCTCCGTCTGGTTTGTGTTTACGGGGGATCAAAGTAAATAGGACGAAATATTTTCAGTAAAAATACGTAAATATATAGGTTTTTGTGTGCACCGTAGGTCCTATATACTATGGTCCGGTAAATACATAGGTTTCGTGTGCACCATAGGTCCTACTTACTATGGTCCCCCGTAACAGTAAAAAATAATACCAGGTATATATTGTACGACATTCGCCAGTAGTAGTTACATATCACGCACGTCTAAGCGACATGCCATATATACTCTGAATTTTACGGGGGGGGGGCATCCTGCACTACTAGTAGTAGTATATAGGGGCCCTCGGTACAGACAAAAACCTACCTGGTATATATTTCCCTATGTTTACTAACAATTTTATTCGGTCCTACATACTATGGTCCCCCGTAACAACAGTGAGTGAGGAGAAAATCCACCGACCGGTATTTCGGGAACAGAAAGGAAAAACAGGGGATAAGAGAGAAGAAGAGGGGAAAGCGGGCGCTCAAACAGTCCTCCTTCCGTCCTCTTCATCGCATCGTCAAACAAACGAGAAGCGCCACACGTTGCATGTCGTTTTTTTTCTTGATACTTTTTGTGTCCACAACCAACGGAGCCGGCCAGTAACTCAGTGTTGTTATGCCGATTGGTTTTGATCTCAGTGTAGTATTACGGGGGACCGTCTAAGATGGACCAAATAAATATTGTTAGTAAAAATAAGTGCCTGATGCTCAAAATATACTCCGTCTAGTTAACAGACACAGGTATACTACTGTAAGTTGCGAATTTATCGGATGCAATACAGGTCGATACATACATACAATACACCTACTAATTATATACTAACAGAAACAACACATATTTTCTAGTATTGGCCGATATAAAATGACCATATATATATATTAATATGAAAAAAGGGGATAAAACAGTACAGACGTGCAAACCGGGTATCATAGCTGATCGGTGAAATGGGATATCACATCGTAAGTTATTAATAGATAGATGATGGCAATACAAAAGGCAAAACCATCCAAGCTCCCTCCCGACTCCCGACTCCCGACCTGCTGTTTGTTGCTGCTCGTTTGATTGCTGGTGTACCGAATCTGCAGGCCGTCTCCAGCCGGGGATCTCCGCCGCAAGGTCGACGAGACGTAGAGAGCTTCCTCCGACAGCAGCGCCGATGTCGCTCGAAACACCGTTGCCGCCAGATACCTGACGAAGCATCGACATATATATATATATCGCTTACATCTTCAGATATAACCTTGTGTAATTTCAGCATTAATTAGTAGGCTGATATATCACGCCCATATTGTTTTCCATAACAACTGGGCCCGATGACTATATAGCCCAAAGAGGGTTTCAAGCCACCGAGGGGCCCACGGAAAACTCCCCTTTCTTTGCAGCTCGGACTAGAGCCGGTGTTATGGGCGAGGACGGCAAAGAAAAGTAAAGACTTATTATATCGGGGGGTCGTCGAGGCGGCAAACCGTTTTATGGCGAGGTGGAACAGGGGGCGAGGCGGAGAGGAGCTGGCTGGCTACTATTACGGGGGACCATAGTTAACAGGACCTATGGTATACATAAAAACCTATATGTTTGACCATTTTTACTAACAATATTTGGTCCTGTTAACTATGGCCCCCCGTAATACAGCACGCATCATCAGAGGACGCTAAAGATAGGAGAAAAGAGGAATGGGCGGGGGGAGGGGGGGGGGGGGGGGGAGCCGTACTGATTGATGATGCGGTTATCGACAAATCATATGCAGAAGAAACGAAATGGTAGATCGTGTGACAAGGAACCGGTTCGACTAATATTACGAGGGGCCATAGTTAACAGGACCAAATATTGTTAGTAAAAATGGTTAAACATGTAGGTTTTTATGTGTACCATAGGTCCTGTTAACTATGTATGGTTCCCCGTAAATAGGTGGAACATCTGATTCTGTTACCATAAATAACCGTGAGTTCCTAGTTTGTTGATTTTTGTCTGGTCTTGACGAGTTTTTCAGTAAGTATAGTAGGGGGAGCGCGACAGCGGCAGTGCTGAAACTTGACGCCGACACTGACGAGAGTAAGAACGAGATGCCATATATATATATGGTGTGGTAAGGTCCCCGGATCGGCTTTGCAGCAGAGACGGATTCCCATCCATGTTACCATCACCGCCTGGAGTCCAATTTTATTTTCCTTTCTTTTGTTTTTAATCCTTTCTTCCTTTTTGCCCGCTTCTCTCTTTGTTTCCTTTTTACGTCGGTATCTTCTTCTTTTCTTTGCCTCTTCTTCCTCGTGTTGTTGCTCCGTCCGTGCGGCAGATTCAGGTTCCTCCTCTTTGAGCACGTCGTTGCATTTTTTTTTCTCCTTTTTTTGCAGTCTTCCCGATTTTTTTCCTTCGCGTCATTCGCATTCGTGTCCTGTGTCATTTCAGAATCCCCTTGTTTTCATTTTGTCTTCGCAGTCCCTATTCTCTCTGAGGCTTCGCATGTCTTCTTCTGTGCTCGTACCCGGCACGTTGGCCTTTCACTTGCTTTTTTTACCTGTGATTCGTTCGATTTTTTTTGTTGTTGTTGTTTTTTTTTTTTCTGTCTCACAGCAGTCTGTGGCCACAGAATTAAATTTGCATCCTTCTAGGATAAAAGAGTCAGGGCGGGCACTCGTCGTACTGCAAAAAGAACGGTTTACCGTGAACACAAACAAAACACATAGGTACCTGGTAGGTCATCATGGTACATACTCCTTGTCGTGTTTGCCTCCCGTCAAGCACTCGGTGCCCTTCGGTCATTCGGCGGTACCCGGGGCAGCTTGCATTTTGTAGGCGTGCGGAAATAAACGAAGCGTCGGGGTATGTACCAGTATTAAACTCGTACACAACTTACTAAGTCTTCTTGGAGAAGTGTCCTTGTCGGGTACCGGTACCCAAGTTGCCGAAGTGCCGCGTACAGTTAGTTGTTGTTGAGTGCGCATATACAGCAACATACCCGGACTGCTTTGCCGTAGGGTATTCAGGTCGTGACCAACCAGTTCGGCGGGGTACACACTCCAGGTATACGTGGTACGGTATGATACGCTTGCGGAAGTAAGTGTCGGGTATATACAGGTATTCAGGCCGTAAATAACTAGCCACTGACTGTAGAAAGGTTGCAATGCTAGGAATACGTGTTGAGGCCGCACCGAACTCATCAACGTGGCGGGGACCGGTACCGAAAGAGGGGAGACTTTTAAAACTACTGCATGCAGTGACTTTTGATGCGCTTTCTGTTGATGAATTTTCCCGGAAATATCAGCATTCTTGCTGCTGCTGAGCAAATTCTATTCGTGAGGTACACATACATGGTGGGTGATGACTGCCCTCCCCTTTCTCTATCCAAAAATCACGACCACCTTCTACCAGGTATAATAATATGAGAGGGTATCAATAGAGACAACAAGGGACACGCCATAATAACTTGTGGTCGGTCGGGAGATGGTCTGAGTAGGCCTCGCAATGAGCTATGCCGTGGTCGGTGGGGAGTCACGATAATATGTCGTTAGTTTAAATACCACAGAAAAAGTGAGCTGGTGTAAAACAGACGAAAAACATATTTGGAAAAAAAAAAGCGTGTACTCTATTCTGGCTATAATAACCGAACGGGTTTAACCCGTAAGAGCCCCTAAAAACCCCTCCCCATACGCGCTCACTAAGTAATTTGTCCCCTACAATGGGTTTCGAGTCTTAATTTCAGTGGTAAAAGGGGTTATTTAGCACTGCACTCCCATATGTGGGGACAAAGGACTCAACTCGCAAGTAGTTTGCCCCCAAAACGGGACTGGGGTCCTAAAAGGGTTGAGACACGCATAACTCGCAAAAGTCTCAAGTAATAAAAACTACCTGGTACTATTTAATACCCTCTCAACAGCTTCGCACTCGGACAGATCAGCTCATCATGAGCTATATTAATAGCTCTGTAAAGGATAGGATTTAGCTCACCGCGGTGAGCTACCTGAGCTACATATGAGCTGGGCATGTTTTCCTGGCTTGGGCTATAATAGGAGGGTAGCTCATTTGTACATGTTTTCAAAGCTTGAGCTATAAAGGATTGCCCATCTGCACCTGTATACTTCAGTATGATGTCCAGAGTGAGCTATTATTATAGGAGCTGCATGAGCTACTACTGTTGTACACATGTTTCCCCTGGCTTGAGCTATACGTAGTAAGCGGCTTATCTGGACATGTTTTCAAAGCTTGAGCTATACATACATACATAGAGGATCGCTCTCATCTACACACATTTGCCCAGGCTGAGCTACAGGAGCTTCATGAGCTATCAATAGCTCATCTGATCTGCCTCCGAGATGAGTTATAGGAGCTACATGATGAGCTATTAGCTACTACACATGTTTCCCCCGGCTCGATCTATTGGCGGTAGTTCATCTGCACATACATGTTTTCGAAGCTTGAGCTATACCAGGAACACCACGATATAATACCTAGCTCATGAGCTGTCCGGTTTGAAAAATAAAATAAACCGGTCGGGGGCGATATTTCGTACGAAGATATTGATACCATGCTCCAACTCAATGCTGTAGTGGTGTACACACGCAATGCTCTACGGTACAGACCTGCTGTTGTTGCTGATTATGGTACTACTGTCGGTCCTGTATGGTGCAAGTAGTGTTGGTGCAAGTTTTGGCGCGATACCTCCGATGAAAGTCGGCGGACGGGAATAGTCGCCTCTTAAGTCGGGCTCCTCTCATCACCACCAACGCAACCAACAGGAACCTCATCAGTCCTTGAATCGGGAGGCTGTTGGGCCATGATGCGATTACGGGCACCCTGATCCTCTGGCATGAGGGAGCGAGCTGCTGAGCGCCCTCGGGTTGACGATGGGTACGCCCATGAGGGGGGAAGCAGAGGACGGGAGCCATGAAAGTAATGGTCAATGGGAATGACTATATATACGAGTATTGCCCTACCAATGGGAATATACACCGTCGTACGTCGTACACTGCACCACACGCAATGGGAATGCCATTCCATTTGGGGCTCCCATTGGACTGCACGAAACAATGGGAATGACTGGAATGACGCGCGCAAGAAGAAACCAGCTCTACTGTAGTTTTGCTGGAGAAAATGAGGCCAGATGGTTCTAAAATTCTACTCGCGGTTGACCGTAGAAATACGCGCATCTTTCAGCGCGCTGAAGGTCGTGCAGTGTTGCTGTTCCATACTGCTATCTCAGGCTTTCGGCCGTACGGAGCGTCCCCCGCCTCGCTCGTTGCTCGTTGCCCTCTCCAATCTCCATTCTCAATTAGTTTTGTTTTTAGTGGGTTAAATACCGACCAATCAAATTACTGGATCGCGGGAAGGTTGCGCCGCGTTCTGGCAGCAGAACACAGAGCAGAGAGCAGAAGCCAGCGGCCCAAGCGTTGTCCGCTTACGGCAAGGCAGCAGCAGCCTTACAGCAGGTAGTAGGCAGTCGCGCGCTGAGCGTGCTATCCCACCATGCTATATACGAGTATGGTAAATAACCGTATGTCAATGGTGCGGCTAGTGTCCGCCTCACGGAGGTCCATGATGTCGTTGCAGCGAGTAGCACATCATCGCCGCCCGGAGAGAGGCACTCCTCACAGCAGTAGTGGCAGAGGTGGTGCTCTGATGACGATGCCGCTGGCGCTGGCGCTGCCACTGCCCCTGCCCTGTCGAGCTTCAAGGAGGTCGGTGTCGTCGCTTCCTGATGTCTGCGGCCTGCCGGTGGTGACCTCGAGTTGGAGGGCCATCCGGAGCCTTGACGAGGCCTACACGGAGGTGAAGCCTAGCGTGGTTGTGGTACTATGGATGGGTGTATGTACCTGTGATGTTTACGGCAAACAGGAGGAGCAAGCAAGTGGAAACGTTTCAGCCCGAGCAGCGCGGTGTGCACTGACATGACAGACTCAAGGCACACCATAACAGGCTCGTTGCCTGCAGCAGTAGACTACGAGTACTGACTGCAGTGCAAGAATCCTCGCGGCATACTACAGTGTATACCACCGCATGTCGCTGCTGTTTATACTGCTGTCTGCTGTACCAGGTAGAAACAGGGCTTCTCCTACGTACCAGCACTGCTCCATCAAGCTTCTTCTGTGGCCTCCATATCCCTTTTTGGTCACTTGCATCCCCCCCATTGAACACCATGCACAGAAAATTACGGTAGCAGATAGTCAATACCCACTTCATGATCTAGATCATTCAGGGCAGATAAACAGATATATCCCTGATCTGCATGATATTAGCTCATGTTCGCGGGTGGGAGCCGTACAAACCTGCATGATCTACACAGTACGTACCAGGAATCATATTTTTCCTGGGATGGGTCTGTACTACGTACCAGGTATACAGATCCTGCACAACATAGCATAACCGCAGGCTAGGATCTAGATGATCTATAGATTATCCATCTGATCGAAGATGATCTACCTATGCACATATATGTCCGACTTGAAACATTTGTACCAATTGTTCCCTCACTCCCCCATACAAGCAGTGCGCCCTCCTCCGGTCCGAGGATGAGCAGCACAAGCGCGCGGTCGGTTGCCGCGAGCATCCATTGGGTTTGGCGGGGGTGCTCTGGGGTCCGGTCTAAACTCGCGGGTCTGGTCGGATCGGGTCAACTAACCCGACCCGACCTGACCCGACTCGAGCCGATGATATTTCGAGTACCAGCTGGCCCGACCCGGCCCGACCCGGCCCGTCGGGTCATGATCCGTACCCACGATTAGGTTCGTGGCTCTCACTTCTCTCAGTCTCTACGACAGCAGGCTGTACTTGAACGTATAAGGTATACCAGGGTATATTCGAAGTGCTTCGTAAGCTATTGCCTATCACGGTGAACCATAGTAAATAGGACCAAATATATAGGCTTTTGTGTATACCGTAGGTCCTATTTACTATTTACTATAGCCCCCCGTAATAGCAGATGGCAGGAGTCTTACAGGAGATAGGTATCGAGCTGTGAATCGGTACGACTGCATTCACCAACCTGCCAACTACTAAACTGCAGTCCTCATTCGGACAAATAGTTAGTCGTTTTCAAGAGTTGCCGACCATATATCCGACTTATTGGGTTTCCATGCTTGCAGGAAGGATTGTTGAATGCGGAACATATTGTTTTTGTACTAGACGGGTGAGGGCTGATTTTTGGCTTGCCTGACTTCAAAAATCGGCAAGGGCAATCAAGTGGCTTCGTCGGCCGACTTGCCGACTAAATTCATAGTTGGCGGACGGCACCTACCGATTGATTATCAGTCGCGAACTCCTACCGACTCGCAGGTCTACAGCAGAGATGTAGGGGTCGGGGTTGCCTGCCTGTTGATCTGGGTGAAATGCAGCGCATGCCGCATGATGCCGCTGCTCTGTGTGTGTGTGTTTTGGCGAGCGCGGTATGCCGGTATATCGCGCACTGTCTTTTGTTAGGCCATTTCTTATGCAGTCGGATTTGCGGTCAGTTGGAAATGGTGCTATCGGCACGTTCACACGAGCTTTTGCCCCGAAAATGTGCGAAAATGCTGTTTTTCGCCTCAGAATGATTTGGACTATTGTCCAAGACCTATCTAGAGCTGTTTCCCGCTTCTCCAGGTGCCCAGTTGCACGAAATCACCTTCGGTACTTTTCCGATCCAACTGGGTCAAATCCGATTACAAACCCCGATTGGATCGGAAAAAAACGTTTTTTTCCGATCCGATCCCTGCCTGATCGTAATCGTATTTGACCCAGTTGGATCGGAAAAGTACCGAAGGGGATTCCGTGCAACTGGGCACCTGGAGAAGCGGGAAACAGCTCTAGATAGGTCTTGGACAATAGTCCAAATCATTCTGAGGCGAAAAACAGCATTTTCGCACATTTTCGGGGCAAAACCTCGTGCAAACGTGCTGATAGCACCATTTCCAACTGACTGCAAATCCGATTGCATAAGAAGTGGCCTTAGAGTCGATTTTAACAAGGAGTGTTTTTCAGTTTTTTTCAGTATTTCCCCGAAATTTCTGTAATTTCCTATAGGAAAAAATCAAGTACTCAGTAATACCGAAAATTCGGGAAAATACCGAAAACCCCCGGAAAAACAGCCCTCGTCGACCCTTACCTACCCCTTTTGGGACTGCTCGAGGTCCCGTTTTGGGACAAACTACTTGGAATTAGAGTGGTTTGTCCCCCAAAAGGGGGCCACAGTTTGCCCTATTACGGGGGGCCATAGTAAATAGGACCAAATTTTGTTAGGAAAAATAGGGAAATATATGTTTTTTTGCCTGCGCAGTGCGTCCTATTTACTGTGGCCCCCCGTAATAGAAGGGTCAAAAACACGGAGGCGTCGAGCTACAATGCTTGTGATACAGCAGTAGGAGCTGTCAATATTCATAGCTTCTGGCACAACAACAGTAGAAGCTAAGTAGAAACTAAGTAGAAGCTAAGTAGAAGCTATACCAGGTATTGCAGTACGTACTCTAGGTGAGTAGTTGTGATACAACGGTAAACCCTGTTCGTAGTAGTTATGACACAGCAATTGTAACCTATTCACAGCAGTTACCAAGAGAGAGCCGTGGCGGTCCCGACGACCTGGGTCTGATCAACACATCGTGGGGCTCTCCCTCCCTCCCTCCCTCCCTCCCTCCCTCCCTCCCTCCCTCCCTCCCTCCCCACCCTCCCCTCCCCCCCCCCCCACCACCACCACCGCATGCTTGACACATTCAGTACGCCAACCTGAGTGGAGACCCCTTTCAGCGTACCCAGGAAGCCTTAGAAGCCGACCCGGCGTGCGTGATGGCTCACTGCCTCAGAGGCCTCCTAGCCGCGCTAGGCCAGGGAGACCCGGACACGGTTTCCGCGTGCCTCGAGGCCGCAGAGAGGGAGCTCGCGGCTCTTAACCCCAGTGCGGTGGAAGGGGGGACAAGCCGGGAAGGAGGGGAGGGGGGAAGGGAACGGGTGTTCGCAGCTACGCTCAGAGCATGGTCTGGAGGGCGATGGCGGGAGGTGTGTATAGCATGTGCGCGAGGTGGGGAGTAGGGAGATTTTTGTGTGTGTGTGTGTGTTTTTTTTTTGTTTCGCCTGTCTTTTGGTGGCGTTCTGGAGGAGGGGGAGCGGGGACAAGGGGGGGGGGGCGAGGACGATTTTTCTGTCCCATCCGTCTTTGGTGGGCCTATTGCGGGCACGGGGGGGGGCGGGACTGCGTGGGATTGGTACTTCTACTGCAGTTAGCCCCCACGTCCCAATGCGCGCGCGTGCATCTTGCGTGTTTCGGTGACGGTTCGTTGATACCGACGTTTTCTGTGATTTTGGGAACGTCAGCCTTTTATTAAACCCCGTTTGATAGTAAAACTAAACTGCTGTACGAGTACCTATTTACGTTTCCGAGACAACCCTTTTTTTTTTAGCGACCCGGAGAGCGAGAGGGAACCCCTGTCCCCAGTTACTTCTCAAGTTTTCGTCTACCGGTCCGAACCCGGTTACTCCGTTTCTTTTCCACCTTAGTCGGGCCTGTCTCTGACCGTTATCAAGAGACAAACTATTAGTAGTAGTAGTAGTAGTAGTAGTAGTAGTAGTAGTAGTAGTAGTATTACGGGGGACCATAGTTAATAGGACCTATGGTATACATAAATACCTATATATTTCACCATTTTTACTAACAATATTTGGTCCTATTAACTATGTTCCCCCGTAATAGTAGTATTATTATTATTATTATTATTATTATTATTATTATTATTAATATTATTAGTATTATTATGGTAATACATGGAAATGCACTCGGTTAGTTCGTGTTTCAGGTATGCATCGTACCCGGTACGGCGAAAAAGGGGCAAGATAGTGCAAGTAGCTGCTACGAAATTCTTCGTTCAGCACACAGCCGTAGCGGCGTGAGGTTGCCGTAAGCCGGAGTCGCTTCTACAAACCATTACCATAGCGCAGCAATAACCTTGCCCTAACGCGCGCTGTTTGGGTGGGACCCAGGGGCGAAAAAAACGATATAAGAGAGCAACAAAATGCGGTATGTTGGCCTCCTATTAACAGGAGAAAAGGAGTGCAGCGGCAGCCAAGTACAAGTCTGCATCACGCTGCGCGTATGTCCCCCAAACGGGACTGCAGTCCTGAAATGGTTGGAAAAGAAGCAAGCATGGTTGGTGAGCCTAGACTCTTACAATTAACTACCACCGTGTCCTTAAATATTGTGACCGTGTTGATGATCTATTTGCATGCAAACGGTCCCGCACTTTCGGGGACAGGGTGGTGTATACTGAAGAATATCAGTGCATAGAGAAGGACGCCATGTGAGTACCAAGGTAAAGTGCTCTAGCCTAATAAATCAATGACTCGAGCCAGGGTGAACTTAATTATTTTTTTTCTTCCCCCCCAAAAGAAAGGGAATCGATACATACACTTCTCATTTCGTTGCGGTTCGGACACGTCCCCTATCCCCGCTCGCATCGCTGCCCGAGCAGCCCCGACCGCCAAGCTTTGGCCAATGCTGCACTACATGTAGTCAAATCGCTTTTTTTTTCCCCCGATGAAACGCCGAAGGGGCGGTAACCGTAACACAAAAAAAACGAGTTGAGTTCTCATAGAAGCGCGAACGTTGTTCAGCGCCCGTTTTTGTCTTAACCAGTCGAATTCCACGTGATTCGTTCCCAAAACGGGACCGCAGTCCTAAAAGGGTTAAGAAACGGTGGCGGGTGCTAAAGTCGAACATTGATTCTCGACAAAGAAAACCAGGCCAGACACGTGGCGTGTGCCCAGGCAGGCTGTGGTGGAGTGTCGAGCCGGGGGCTATACCGCGAGTATGTCCCCTGTAAAATCGGAAGGCTCTTTCCGAAAGCACCGTAACTGCTGTTCGGTATTTTTTGCCAAAAAGTCTCCCCCCCCGTTCTGATTAAAATTGGAGCGGCTGAAAAACGATCACACCCCCGTTGTGCGAACCCGACGCTCTTCTTTACGGTGCGTGGTCAACCCTTGAAGGACGCAGTCCGTCCCGTTTCGGGGACAAACACTCTAATTGCAAGTGATTTGTCCCCGAAACGGGACTGGCTGCGGTCCTTAAAGGGTTAATCAACCCTCTTGGGTCTTCGGAGGCGAACGCTGGGGGTAAAAACAGCTGACGACTAAGGCAACATCCGCTGGTTGATTCCGAGGGGGGGGGGGGGGGGGGGGGGGGGGGGGGGGGGGGGGGGGGGGGGGGGGGGGGGGGGGGGGGGGGGGGGGGGGGGGGGGTGATTGGAAACGGATGTCCTCGAGCTACTTTCTTTAACCCTTTAGGGCTGCAGTCCCGTTTTGGGGACGAACCAGTCAAATTCTAAGTAGTCTGTCCCCAAAATGGGACTGCGGTCCTAAAGGGTCCAGCGAGAGTCAGTCGCGCGGTACGGGCGCGGGACGTGATCCGACCCGTATGATTTTGGTGGGCGCTCACGTTGCTCGTAGACGGTTGACAGTGTCAGGACGTCAGGATGTCAGGATATTCTGTAGCGCGAGAACGACTCAGAATGGGGCATTGGGTTTTTTTATCGATATCTGTGTGGTATGGCGGTTCGCTTGCTCGGATATGAAACCGTCAGTACGGGCACAGCTTCGACGCGCCTGTGCTGTGAGATATGACAATTCGCTCTGCTTTTACTCCACTCCTGCCCGAACCTCTTCTCGTCGCTGGCCGCTGCATGCTCTTCTGCGGCAGCCATATAGCAACAAATTTATCAACCATTGCTTATATCATCAGCCGTTGTTGATATCATCAACCGTCGTGTTTCCTCTCGACGTCCCGAAGGAGTCAACTCGTCTCCTGCACAAATGGAACGCGCTCTCTTATCCGCGGCGGATCACCTGCTGCTGCAGACCCCGCCGTTCCTCAACTTCGCACGCGTAGCGTCGGACTCCTGCCCGCTAACACTCAACACATGCAGGATATACCACGCTCCGCTCCGTCCGGAAGTAGAAGGAAAAGGAACGCGTGGGTATTGATACGAACTAATACCCAAGATGAGTCTTTTAGCTTTTACAGGAAGGGGTGGCTTCCTTCGAAAAACATCCAACACCTTGGAGGCAGAGGACCGTCCCGCGACTGCTCGCTCCTTCCCGGCTCAGGAAATTTCCTAGCTCCGGAAAATTCCTCGTACGGGGGGGAATTCGTGTTCCGCGTCTACAAAACACCCCGAGCGAGCAGACCATTCTCCGCCCTCCCGCTCATGCAAGGCAGGCACCGCCTGATAGAGCGCCTATCCTATTGGAATGTGTGTACGCGACGGAGTGGGCGATTCGTCTTGGTTATAGTAGCAGCTGGTAGCTGACCAACGTGGCGGTCGTGCCTGGGATAGGACCAGAACCTGTTCTGCGAAGCTGGCAAAGGTACCCAGGTAGGTGTTCGAGGGATTCGACCTGGCTGTTCCAGAAAAAGCGGGTGGGGTTGTTCGTTCGACGGCGCAGGGAGTAGCCTCCTTCGAGCACGAAGGGGGCAGCGATCGCGGAGTTTTTTATGTCCCTCGCTCCCCTCCCCCCCTCCCACCCTTCCTCCCTCCTCAACACCCTCCCTCCCTCCCTCTTTGCGTCCCTCCTTCCCTCCCTCCTTCCTCCCCCCCCCCCCCCCCCCCCCCCCACACCCGTCTCGAAAGGGATGCGTGGTCAATGGTCAAATTACTAAGGCAAGCAACAAATGAGTACGCCCGCCCCTCCTTCCTCCACCCTTTCCACCTCTTCATATATCCTTCCCTCTTTCCCCCCATTGCTCCCCCCCCCCCCCCCCCCCCCCTCCCAACCCCTTCCATCTCTTCATACCTCCTTCCCTCTCTCCCTCCCTTGCTTTCCTTCCCTTGTGCTCGCATTT